>CM063523.1:46734083-48196452 GCA_032199755.1 Ambrosia artemisiifolia
CTCACCAATGGATGCTGACATTATACTTAACATGATTAACCACCTTGATCAACAATGTGTCGTCCTCCCTAGCAACTATGGTCGGGCCAGGGAACCGTCCGTTAACCGTCACAATAGGCTTACTTTCACACAATCTTGTAGTGTTCTTCATCACCACCTGCATGCATAATTGTAATCAGTACAATATTTAACGTACATTTTATTTCTCATGCATGGCATTAAGACGACGACGACAACAACAACAAAAAGGAATGATGAAACACAAACATTAAATTTGTAATGACGGATTCGGCCCTCCGACGACGGAAAAGAGGAAGCAAGGAAGGCCATAGCCACCACCAACAACCGGAACCATGTCTTGGCCATCTCTTTTATCGTATGATGTTTGAAGTTTTAGTTGTTTGATGTGGTGGGGAATAGAACACAAAGCTTATAAAGAGAAGTGGTTTTGCTCAAATGTCCCTTTATCTTGTTTGGTGGATATAGTAGGCACGCGTTTTATTGTTATTTGGTTTTACAAACTCATTCAATAAGAAAATATAAATAAAAAGGAAAAGAATTTGGTGTCTATATCTGCAATATTTTACTTCGCAGCTACACAAAAGTCATTATGTGAACTTTTATACTCTAAGCTAAGTATATATTGCCTCATTCTTTATATTTTTTTGATATACATGTGTGTATATATATATAGGGTATGGTTCTATGGAAAACCCTATATTAGAGTGAAAACCGGGGAAACTCTAACTTCCTGAGCTTTTTAGGGTCTGAAAATTTTAGGGCATGTAATATACATAATTCTAAGGATTTTGAGCCAAAAAAATCAAAAAAGCGCCGAGCGGTTTTTTTTTTTTAAAAAAAATTAAAGTTTTCAGGTAACACATGTTACACGAAAAATTTCAACATCAATTTATAATTATGTTTAAATTAACTTCGTTAACAATTTAATATTTAGGTAGAAAGACAATTTAACAACCTTTTTTTTATTTAAATCCTATCATACAAAAATCATTAGAAAAATATAACATAAGCCAAATTTGCAAGGGAACTAAAGTGGGTTTGAATAAAAAAAAAAGTAATCTAAAATTGAAGAAAAAATTTACACAAATCATGTAAACATGCCTAAAATTGTTCTTTCGTATTTTATGTATATACATCATAAAGAAAAATGTATGTATTTATTACTTGAATTGTGAATGTAGATGGATTAGATTGATTGTGATTTCTAGTCACTTTTTATTCAAGTGGCTATAACAGCAACAAACATGTGACGGTTGTATTTTTCCATTGTTCTGTAAACATAGCGGCACAAGGCGAGGTTAGACCATGGATTCAAAGTGAAAAAAAATGAAGAACAATAAGAAAACTCGTGCTAATAACATGTTGGAAAATAACAATCTAGTAACAACCAACATACAAGTTATATAAACATGAGAAGAAGACTCTTGACATCATGTACGCAAAGAAAGAATGAATGAAGAGAGAATTTTATTCATTGATATGTTTCATATACCAAATAAAAGACCACTATTTATAAGTCTATAAACATTGAAAGATATGTAAGTTATGTATGTGAAGAGTCACCGCACTACTTATAAGATTACTAGCAGGAACCCGCGCGTTGCAGCGAGGCTGCATTGTGTTTGGCTGTTGCTTTTGGTTAATCAGGTTGTTGGTTTGTACATTATACAAACATACTGATAATGTGTAATATATGATCGGAGGGCGTACAATTTTAGTAGAAAGTAGATGTAGATGTTGTAGTAGAATAATACTGTAAGTTTGTAATAAATATCATGCGGTGTAAAATTAACCCAAAGTTTGAAACAATAGATGACACCATAAAGTTTTCTAAATACAAAAAACATAAGTGAAAAATAATGATTAAAAGCGATACTCCTAAACACAGTATATGTAAGAGAAGTCCTTTGATATTGAAAGCACGTATGAAAATATAAAGCGTGCAAGAGAATACTGAAAACTTGAAGAAGAAGAAGAAGAAGACAAGATTTCAGTCTCTAGTAAAAAGAAGTAGCTAAATACTATAATGAAGCCTTAAAAAATAAAGAATGGCATGTGGGATGGGTTTGCCATCCCGTGGTACTAACTGGTCAATTTTATGGTATATTCCCTAATATAGTCCGAACGTATATACGCCATTTCTCATGTTGGCGATTGTTTCGTCTAATGAGACACCCATAGATGTGAAGGAGAAGTTTGTGTTGTATGTGTGGATCAAAGAAACCACCACATTTGATCAAATAAACCATGAGGTTGCTCTTGATTAACACAATAGCCATGACGTTGCTTTTCATTAACACAACAATTATCTGATGGTAATTTTTAACCATAAACTTTTATTGCATATACAATAACTTTTAAACTAAAAGTCATCATGTACTCTTGTGTGACAATTATTTTGGTGGAAGTCCTTTGATATTGAAAGCACGAATAAAAAATAAAAATTGATGCAGGAGAATACTGAAAATTGAATCAGAAGACAAGATTTCAGTCTCTGGAAAAAAAGTAGCTAAATACTCTAAATGAAGCTATAAAAAATAAATAATGGCGTATGTGATGAGTTTGCCATCCTGTGGTACTAACTGGCCGATTTTGTGTTATGTTCCCTAATATGCTCCAAACGTATATATGTCATTTCTCATGTTGGCGATTGTTTCGTCTAATGAGACACCCATAGGTGTGGAGGAGAAATTTGTGTTGTATGTGGGGATCAAAGAAACCATGACATTTGATCAAAGAAACCATGAGGTTGCTCTTGATTAACACAATAGCCACGACGTTGCTTTTAATTAACACAACATTTGTCTGATGGTAATTTTTAACCGTAAACTTTTATTGCAAATACAATAACTTTTAAACTAAAAGTCATCATGTATTCTTGTTTGACAATTATTTTGGTGGAAGTCCTTTGATATTGAAAGCACGTATGAAAATATAAAGTGAAGCAAAAGAATACTGAAAACTTGAAGAAGAAGACAAGATTTCAGTATCTAGTAAAAAAAGTAGCTATATACTCTAAATGAAGTTATAAAAAATAAAGAATGGAATGTGGGATGGGATTTTCATCCCGTGATACTAACTGGTCAATTTTATGGTATATTCCCGAATATGCTCCGAATGTATATACACCATTTCTCATGTTGGCGATTGTTTCATCTAATGAGACACCTATAGATGTGAAGGAGAAGTTTGTGTTATATGCGCGGATCAAAGAAACCATGACATTTGATTAAAGAAACCATGAGGTTGCTCTTGATTAACACAATAACCATGACGTTGCTTTTTATTGATTGTAATTTTTAACCATAAACTTTTATTATATATACAATGACTTTTAAATTAAAAGTCATCATGCATTTTTGTTTGACAATTATTTTGGTGGAAGTCATTTGATATTGAAAGCACGCATGAAAATATAAAGTGATGCTGGAAAATACTGAAAACTTAAAGCAAAAGACAAGATTTCAGTCGTTGGTAAAAAAAAGTAGTTAAATACTCTAAATGAAGCCATAAAATATACAATAACTTTTAAATTAAAAGTCATCATGCATTTTTGTTTGAAAATTATTTTGGTGGAAGTCATTTGATATTGAAAGCACACATGAAAATATAAAGTGATGCTGGAGAATACTGAAAGCTTAAGCAAAAGACAAGATTTCAGTCTATGGTAAAAAAAGTAGTTAAATACTCTAAATGTAGCCATAAAAATAAGAATGGCGTGTGGTATGAGTTTGCCATCCCGTGGTACTAACTGGTTGATTTTATGGTATATTCCCTAACATGCTCCGAACTTATATACGTCATTTCTCATGTTGGCGATTGTTTCGTCTAATGAGACACCTATAAACGTGAAGGAGAAGTTTGTGTTGTATGCGCGGATCATAGAAACCATGACGTTGCTCTTGATTAACACAATAACCATGTCATTGCTTTTGATTAACACAACATTGTATGATTGTAATTTTATCTGTAAACTTTTATTACATATACAATAACTTTTAAACTAAAAGTCATCATGTATTCTTGTTTGATAATTATTTTGGTTTTGCTAATGACCGAGTCAGTCACGAATGGGATGATGCCTATCTCTTTTATTTGAGTTTGAATATGTTAGTCAAAATTTTATGTATTATTTTTTGTATAAGTTAATACGTTATTTAATTGTTGTACTTTTAAACTAAAAGTCATCATGTATTTTTGTTTAACAATTATTTTGGTTTTTCTAATGACCTAGTTAGTCACGAATGGGACGATGTCTATTTCTTTTATTTGAGTTTGAATATCTTAGTCAAATTTTTATGTATTATTTTTAGTATAAGTTAATAAGTTTTTTACAAGCTTTTATAAAATAGTATTGCATTATAAATATAAATGTTAGATGTAATAACACTACATTAATGTTTGTCATTTATTACACTACATTATTAAATGCTAAAATGTAGAGGGACAATATTGTAAATGAGAAATTATTTATGCATTAACACTTGTACCAAATGTAAAAACAATGTTTTCATGTGTCTTAAAATTAAATGAAAATTACTATCTTGCCCATCTAGAAACCATTATATAGTAGTATAGATATAGATAGATAATATTGATACAAACGTAATAAAGACATGGAGGTTATGAATGTAAAGAGTCACCACATTATTGTTAATTTCCTCATCAATTTTATAATTATGTTTAAATTAATTTCTTTAACAATTTAATATTTAGATAGAAAGACAATTTTACCCCCTAAATGACTTCAATAAGCGTTGTACTATAAGCAATAAAGGTTGTATTTACTTAAATTTTATAGGTATTCTTAACTGATGCTTTATAATATAGTATTGATATCTATGTATGGATGCACCATTATATACATGACTAAGACATAATTAAATGAGGGAATAGTATTTGCGTTCATTTATGCAAACAAGTTTTTGGCAACAATATACTAAGTTGGATACATCGTTATAATGATTTGGACATAATTAAAACTTGGAGAAGGGTATTTGGGTAATTCAAACTCACTACAAACTACTGATACATAAAAATTGGTTGGAATGTAGTAATGGCTTGGATGCAGATTGTAATCAACAATGCGAAAAAGAAGAGAAAATAGCTAAATTCATCCATGAGGTTTGGTCAATATTGCTAGATCCATCCAAAATAAGAATTTTTAACAAATGAGCCACTATAGTTATAATTTCACTGCTAAATCCATCCAAATTACAAACTCAGTTAAAAGTGAATGTTAAGTCGAGGGTAGTATGGTCATTTCCCTTACTTTAAGAAATGTAATTAATATTTTAAAAACTTTAAGTGGGACCCACCACCCACCCCCTTCTTCACTTTCCACCCACCTCCTTCTTCACCTTTCACCACCACCACCTCATCCATCGTCTCCACCACCTGCACAACCACCACCTCAGATGACTCACCACCAGGAAAGAAGGATTCTGACGAGAAGTTTGGTCATTTCCCAACGTGAACTGCACGACCACAGCAATAACCCACCACCACCACCAGTCCCCACCAACCACAACCGTCCACCACCTCCACCACAACAACCACCACCCACAACAGTCCCCACCACCAACAACCGTCCACCAGACAACCACCTCCACCACAACAACCACCATCCACAATCGTCCCCAACACCGTCATTAAAAAAAAGAGAAATACAATCATCCTGCAAACCATAACCCCACCACCACAACCCCAAGTCTCCCGTAACTCGACTCGTACAGTCGGAGTTGTTCTGGGAGATGATTGAACGATCCAGATTCAATCATGGTGGCGGTGGTTGAATGATCCAGACTCAAAAGGCACGGTGGCGATGGACGAACGATCCAGTTGTTCTGTACTCGACTTGTACTCGACTCGTGAGGCATTTTGGCGGTGGTTGTTTTGTATCATAGGCATTCGGGTGGGGATGATGGTGGTTGGTGTTTGTGATGGTGGCCGGTAGAGTAGATGGGGGTGGTGACTAGGTGTGTGTGTGTCTGTGTATTAAAGAAAGAAGAAAGCAAGAAGAAAGAAATAAGAAAGAAACATGCAAAAAAAACCAAAAGAAAACCAAAAGAAAATAATTTAAGATTTAAATGATTAAAAAATAATGGAAAATGATCAAACTGCCCTTGAATTAACGTTGATATTTAACTAAGTTTGTAATTTGGACGGATTTAGCAGTTAAATTGTAACTGTAGTGGCTCATTTGTCAAAAAAAAATCTTATTTTGGATGGATCTAGCAATATTAACCAAAAACCAAACCTCAGGGACGAATTTGGCCATTTACTCCGTTATTATAAACACACTGTTGTAATGGAGTTAAGACAATTTATATATATATATATAGTGGAAGTATATAGAGAAAACCCTTGTTATATGGTAAACTCTGGAAACTCTAACTTCCCGACTTTTTTTTTATGAAAATTTTAGGGTATGTAATATACATTTTTTTAAGCATTTTGAGCCAAAAAAATCGAAAAAGCGCCGAATGGTTTTTTTAAAAAAAATAAAAAACGTCTACTGTTAACATATAGTTAACACATGGTTAACACGTGTTATTTTCGCTTAACATGTGTTAGTCAAAATTTTATTTAAAAAAAAAAACTACTCGGCGCTTTTTTAATTTTTTTGGCCCAAAATGCTTAAAATCATCTATATTACTTGCCCTATTTTTTTCAAAAAAAAAAATAGGAAGTCAGAGTTTCCAGAGTTTACCGTATAAGAATGGTTTCCAAAATATCCTAACCCTATATATATATATATATATATATATATATATATATATATATATATATATAGGGAAAGGGTAAAACAAGAACCGTACTTTCGTGAAACAACTAAAGAACTCACTTTATAACTACAAACTTATTTTAATAAAAAAAGGAATATGTGGTTGTAAATTAAACGAGATTAAAATATTCAAAGGAATATTCCGTTTTTGAAAAAGTCAACATTGGTGGCTGAAAAAATTTACACCAGTGTAAAACTATCGTAAAAAAAAATTCATTTTTTTTTACGGTGGTGTTACCCATTTTTACATCGGTGTGTAAAATTTTTTTAAAAAAAATCACATTTTACGTCAGGGTTCTTACAGTTCTTTCACGAAAGGTAGGTTCTCATTGAAACCTAATCCTATATATATATATATGATCAAATGAGAAGAAACTTATGTGAGAACATAGAGAAGAAGTCACATAATGGTTAAACATTAAACTGTTTAACTATCTTTACATTAATTGTCATTTATCTAATTAATTAGCCATTAACAATTTATCCTACACATTATCAAAATTTGTCCTGCACATGTAAAAATTCATCCTACATATATCGAAATTATCATATGTTTATCATACACATATCGAGATTATGATACGTTTTTTCCTACACACATAAAAATTCATCCTACTTATATCGAAATTATCGTTCACTCTAAATAAGATTTGATTTGGAAGAATATATTTAAAAATGAATTATGAATTTCATTTATTTAACTAGTTTAGAGGGGGTTACAAAAATAATAATCAATTTAACATTCAATAAAGTTATTAAATAAAATCTTCCTATTCGTTAGAATTTGTCTTTTTCTTCTCACAAAACAATTTCTTTTCATTTGAACTCTCAACTTATCTGTAAACCTTTTTTTACCGTTATCATTTCTTACCCGTAAAACATTTTCAACCTAAAATTCAATAAATATTTCATAGTCTTATTCTCTTCAGAGTTATTTTTAATAATCATCTAAATTGGTCAAAATAAGGATTAGCTCGTTACTGAAATGTACCGATCTCGATATCAAAAATACCGATACCGATACCAAAAATATATAGTATAGTATGGTGCAGGGATGATAATGGTAAAAAAAGGTTTATAGGCAATTTGATGAAAATGCCCTAGACTTAATAGTGCAAAGATGGATGGCGTTAGTGTGATGGATGAAAATGGCAAAAAGTGAAAACGTGAGGGAGCCAGACTAGAAAAAAAAAATCTTTTTGGATGAAAATGGCATTTTTAAGCAAACCACAGGGACTAAAATGACAGTTTACCCTTTACTGAAAAAATTCTGAAAACGACCTATTCCTTTTGTGGTGCACACATTTAATCACTTCATATTAGATTTGTCTATCACGGACTCCTGGGGAATAAAGTAGTAGTATTATAAGTATATGTTGAATCTAAATGAATATATGACAATTTAGTTACTTATTTGCCATTAGAGTGTCACCGACACTAAACACCACCAACCCAGTTGCAGCTATGTCTGATGTTTTACAGGAATATGTGGTTGTAAATTAGGATGTTGTAGCCGCAATTGTGTAAGACCCCGTTCATTTAACAAGATGTTTGTTATAATACATACAATTAAACACAATTTTGGGAAGTTTAATACTAATCATGAATAAAAAGATTTAGAAACGTTTAAGACATAAGCATTATATAGACAAGCTAGTGTTGAAATTAAGAATTACAAAAGTTAGTTGAACAAGACATTCCCAAACCTAACATATAAGTTCATAGTTTTCAAGTTGCGGAAGCGGTTGAGTTCTTGAGCGTCCGGGTCTTGGTCCATAGAGTGATCATCCTCTGACCCCAAACACCTTCATACCTAGGGTTTTACAGGACAAATAACTCGTTAAATGTTAATGGAATCGGATAGGATTGAAATGAAATAATAAAAAAATATAGAATTTGGGTCCTGAAGTCCCTCGCGTCACGCGACAGGGGGAGCCTACCCCGTCGCGTGGCGCGAGACCTTGATTTTTCCAGAATCTTGCCAAATGTGCAGGTTTTTATACTTATCCAACTTTTGCCCTCTTTTCCCTGCACCAGGTGGACTTTATTGTAACTTCAAAACCATTACCGGGGTCTCTTGGGGTCTCTTTTATGGTTCAACATACTTGTTTGTAAGGCATCATATCCCATGTCCATTTCCTTATTCGGTTTCTAACACTAGAACCATGTTTATTATCTATATAATCTACCCGACCCGTTAGTCAAATTCATGCATTGGACCATTCTAAGGTCTCTAATACTTATTATTTGTTTATCCAATCCACCCAACATACAATTTAGGATAGTGTTATCGATATGGCTCAAAAAGGGTGATTCCATGTTAAATAATGATTTAATCATCACGCATTGACGAGACTCTTCTAACTAGTAACTGTCTATGATCCCCGATTAGACTTGTGATTCCCACATGGCTACCTTTGCTAAGGTCTTGATGAAGTATGTATCCATCTTAGTCATATTACCGTTTTGGTGATGCCCTTGTGTCCATGGACGCATGTACCATTTTACTTACACGCCCAACCAATATGACTCAAGATGCGGCAATATAACCGAATTTCGCGTCTCTAGGGACCATAATTGTCTTTCCAAATACTCGATAACTCAACGTAGCATTATTAAGTTTTAAAAGTCATAAGTATGACTTACCTTACTCGTGTCCCTTTGGTTTCGAGTCTTTACTTGCGTGGCTCCCCGAAGCCTCAATCCTTGCACCTAGATTAAGTAATCCACATACATGTTTAGGTACTTGCACTTAGGTACGATTTCATATAACCATACAAGTTTATCAAATATCTATGCCCACATGAAATTGAGTTTCATTGAGGCGTTTTATCAAAAACTTTGGTAGGCACGATTTATCCAATGTTATTTATAGGTACTAAAGACCACATGGATCCATTCCTATCTCAATTTCAATACTACTATCATGTCAATGATCATTCCAATCATACTTTCTCATTCATTTACATGACAAAGCTAGTCTTTCATAGAATAAAGGTGATTCCTACCAAGTTATCAAGAAACCCAATTCTTCTCATAACATGGTTTCTTATGAACCAATCCATCACACAAGAATTTTACTAAACACACATAAATTAACATGTATTGATGTTCCCTAAAGCTAGATCAATCTTTACCAACCCTTAATTCCATGCTTTTATAACAACCCAAATTATCACCAATCTCATGTATGAATAAAATCACCAAAACAAGTCAAATAAAAGTTACCTAGATGATGGTTATGCCTAGAGGATCCGTTTTAAAGCGAATTCAAAATACCCCTTTGATTTGACCTTGAATTGAGCTTGTTTCTTGAGTTTATAGTGCTAGTGTGTGTTTGTGTTGGGGATCAATTTCCAGGAGAATGGAGATGATCCCCTTCTAAATTTTCATCAGTTACTATGGCATAATGGCAGGTCTAGTCCCTCCTTTAACCCACAAACTTTTGTCTACTTATCCTCATTAACAAAGTTAGCCTTAAGCAATTCATTTTAGGTTCAAATGACTAACGAGGTTAACGGAGTTATTTTGTACGAATTAAAATTTCATACTATTTGGTATTCTTTTGTCCGAGTTTTTAAAATATTTAATATTCATATTAACGTAAGTCTTGCTTTATAGAATTTGGGGCGTTACACATTGACTCTTATTAGATAAGAAATTGAAGTTAGCATACCATAACATCAAATCCACTTTAGACTATTTTCATTGGACAACATATGGAGACCTTCAAATCACCAGAAAATTTACACAATTTACCTTCAGATCCAATGAATAACTAGATCTTAACCCACCTCCGGCTATCAAGACAGTTTGGTGATGGCGGAGGTTGAGCTCAACAGTGGTGATCTACATTTGATGGTAGTATGATGGAGATTGGGTGGTGGTAGTTGCTCAAAGAAAGAGATGGGTTTATGTTTTTTTTTAAATTAAATAAAAAATGTGGCGCCAGTAATAGTCTAATTAGATTGTGACACTGATGCAATCTATGCATACCACTGAGACCATCTATGTAATTAACTCTATTTATTAATCTATTCTAACATTTTAACAATATATATAAACAAAATTAGGTAATATGTAGAATCCTACACATGCTTGAATTATGTGTAGTTATAAACTTATAATTCATACACATAATCTACGTGTAGGTAAAAATTTTGAATAAACAACATATAACTAAATTAGTTTAATGGTTTATTTACATAATATGGACAATGTTTTGGTAAAAGATAATATAGACATTTGTATGCAATAAATAAAAGATTTTAAAAATATGAACATAAGAAAGAAAAAAAATAAAGATTTAGATTTATTACTTATCGCAATAATTTATTTTTTTTTTAAATAATGAACATCTCCCTATACTCCTTGTATTTAGTATAAGTTACGGAAAAAGAATTAAATATAACCATGTTATTTATTTATTTTTTTTTGTTAATTTTACAAAACCACGGTAATACCAAAAGAAAAGAATGGAGGAAGAAGGTGTAAACAAATAAAATTATTTGAAGTGTAGGAGATAAGCAATACTCAAATAACCTTTATAACTTTAACATGTGTTTTAAACGTTTTTTTATCTTCATTATAGTCAGAACATTATTTTATATATGTATGAAAATCTGACAACACATAAATATTCAAATTTCTTAAAAATAAATCTAATTCCTAATTCTAGAGGGGGAGTTGGAGATTTTAGTGGATCCATAACACCAATAGTAAAAAAAAACAACACTTGACCAAACAAGACTACAACTTATGCACAAACGTCACTACTTCACCAATCGCACCACCGTCAAACAGATTACTAATCTTCACAAGTGAGACTGTTCATTTCTAGAATTAGTAAAAAAAACAACACTTGACCAAACAAGACTACAACTTATGCACAAACGTCACAGATTACCAATCGCACCACGTAACACATCATTTCTAGAATTAGTTTTTTTTTAATAAAAATTGGTAGTATACGACTCTTAATTAATTTAATATAATAATGTAAATATAATATTATTCTAACAAGGGTTTTTTGTTTTGACATCCTGCTTTATGAGCTAAAACTAAAAGCTAGAACAACATTAACCTAAATTTATTTATTATCTATACTACGTTATAAAAGAGAAGGCATATGCAAATATGTTTAAATTATCTAAAGTTAAAGATAGTATACCAAAGGTTTCTTTACAATTTCCTAAGTTTTACCACTTTTCTTTCCTAAATGCCCCTAAAAGATAATCAACTTTTATATGAAAATGGAATTCACCCAAACTAAATAAACACACGAAATAACAATATTTTTGAACAAATTTCATAATGGCGATGAAAGATAAAAATTTATGTTACTAAAATGAATAATCTTATCTCAGCTAAACGTATATGAGTTTTAAAACTTTAAAATATAGTGACTGAACTCTTCCTAGAGTTAAAGTCAAGCTAAGCAGGGCACCTTTTTTTATATCATTCAACGCAATCATTTTTGTTTTCAATTTTAATCATGATAATTACGTGAAATTAGGCTCTAAAGCTTTTATTAGTTGATTAATTTTTAGGCGTTGTATGATAGATTGATGATATGACATACCTGTCATTCATTAGGTATTGGTTAAAGGATTGTCCGTTTGTTTAGAAAATTTAAGGTTGGTGTAGTCTTTTATTGATCTGCTTTGGTAGGAGAAATTTCATGGTCTGAAAATTATTATTTCAAATATATCCAAGTCCAGTCATTGTTGTTGATGATTTAGTCTATGTGAACAACTCATCTTCACCAGTGAAATGTACTTCAATTACCAAAAAAATGCCTAATCGATCATTGTCTTGGATTACAAACTTGTAGATGATAATTAGTTTGAAAATAGTAAAAAAAAAGGCTCAAAAGTGTATTTTTTTAATGGACATAAGTAAAAAACCATATATGCTACACCAATTATTAAGAAAAATGTTTCTAACCTACTTGACCAACCAATTTCAACATGTACGCTAACATCTTTTGGCATGTTAACATCTCTCAAAGATGTTATAAGGATGCCAACCCCCCCCCCCCCCCGCTCTCTCTCTATATACACACAAACACACACACATATTAGTTCTTTTTTGCTTCAGTTTTATTCCAAATTAAGGAAACAACAAGCGTTGGAGGTAGAGAATTCAATGGGAGGCAAGAACCAAGGTAAAATTTCTATAACCTTTATTAGTTTTTTTTTTCATCTATTTTCAGTTTGAAGTTCATATTTTATGTTAAAAATGTAAGTAATTACCATTCATTTAAAAGGTACTAGGATATATAGCTAGAGGTTGATCCTATAACTTCTTTTATTGTAATTGACAGATTAATTAATAATACTTAGTGTGCACCCTATGCGCAATGGGAAGATGCAAGGGGCAAAGGCGCCTTTTGACCCATAATAAAGCATAACTACGAGGTGGCTATTTGCTCATATATGTATATTTATTTCTATTTAAATTGAGGTTATCCTTTTCTTTTCTTTATAATGTTTGTCTTCTTGTTCAAGATTGCCATGGTCTCAACATTGAAGCACAAAAATCATGTTGAGCTGTGTGGAAGGACATACATGTGTCTTGGCTTATGAATTTACAACCATGGGAAGGAAATACATATTGCATTACATGAACACTTGTTTGCACTTTTGTTTTCATGTTTAAATTAACGGATATATAAGTTGAAATAGAATTGGTGTTGGGTTTAAAATCTATATAATATGCATATATACATGCAGGTAGGAAGGTTCTGCAAGGAGCACAACCGGGGCCCGTGCTTGATTGGGTGCAGCGGGTAAAGATTTTTGTTGATGCAGCAAAGGGACTGGATTATTTGCATGACAAGGTCCATTCTTAAATAATTCAGAGATATTAAACCTAGCAATGTGTTGATATTTGAGGATTTAAGAGCCAAGATTGCCGATTTTCAACCATTCAAAACAATCACCCCGATATGGCTGCACACTTGCATTCTACTCGTGTTTTGGGAATTTTTGGCTACCGTGTGCCATAATAATACTTATATTATAAACCCTTTTCGTATATATGCGTCTACCCAGTGGCAAAGTGGATGAGATGGTTCAGCTCACTGGCTACATTGGGCAATTTTTTAGCTACTGAGTCAGGTTAGGCATGTTTATTACAAACTTACAAATCACAACTTTTAATTTCTAAATGAACAGTGAACTTCATACGATAGTGTATACAATATCATATTATTGCTACATGCTTTTGTCATGTAAATGAACTTTATAATTTAGCAATGTGTCTTCAATGGCATGGTTATGTAGATATGCAATGACCGGACAACTTACACAAGAGTCATGTTTATGTTCATATTGGTCTGTTACACTAACATACCTTTGGTTTATTAAGATTTGTTCAATAATGAGTACATGGTTTTTGTGGTGAATATCAGTTGTAAGTGGTGGTGCACATTTCTTTTCTTTTCTTTCTATGAATACTTGTTAAAACATAGTGTGCACATTTCTATTCTTTTTGCGTAACTTGCGGCAAAAAACCTAATTATCTTAATGTTCTATTGCAACCCATTTGTGGATCCCGCTGCAACGCGTGGGTAAACCCACTAGTTATATTACTAAGGAGGAGAGATGTACAACATGGTAATTTTTATTTCCGTATAACTTAACAAGCAACATGTACAACATATTTAAGCAAGAAATTTAATGGTATTATGAGGACAGGTGTGACAATTAAGACACTTTGAGAGGCAATATAGTAAATTTATCATGATTTTATAGTTAACACCTAAAAATGATTCCATCCTTACCCTCGACTATACTAATCGACCTGCCTTCCAATTTCCAGGATACTCCACATCCCTTCACATCCCTGATTTAATTATCAGACATCCAATCTCTTCACCTTCTTAACTTCATTAGACATTGTCTATGCCGCCATCAATGATATCATTCAGAAGAATTGAAATCCCAATATCACGGCCAAAACATTTCAAGTATCATTTTTTTTACACCGGCATCCTCTTCCCACGATCTCATGTATCATTTTTTTTGTTATAGCAGTAGTTATTTATTATTATTCCTTATTCAATTTTAGTTCCCCTGAATCAGTCCATTTTATAATATCTCATTGTTTCTGCTTATGGTTTTGTTTTTAATTTGGGTTTTTTATTTGTGTGTGAAAGTAATGATTAGATTAACATTTGATTTTTAGTTAGTACCGAGCATCTTTTTGTAGTGAATTTGATGGAATGTAACTGAAATTGTGTTTTAGAAACTTTGTTGCACCATAAACTGCCCTTTGAATGTAGTGTTTTATTCTAAACAATTTTTGGTGGTGAAGCTATTGGTGTATACATGTTAATCAGAAAAGATGACGCCTTTCCATCTCTTGCGTCATTTATTGTACTTCTGCAGTGTTTGGTTTCCTTTGTTCTGTACGGTAGAGTGCTGGAGTTGTTTCATCGTGCTCTTAGTTACGATATTAAGGTTGATCAATTTACGTTTAGGGGGGGGGACACCAAAGGACTCTGCTCTTCCATCCCTTGGATAGATAGAGAGGGAGGGCAGAGCTTTTGGTTTTTCATATTGTCAAAGAGTTGAACAATGGTTTTTTCGTGTTGTTAAAGAGTTGAACAATGAAAATAGATGGCGAGTGCCCGATCGAATTGATCGGGTCATGTAGGAACAAGGTTCAAGTCTACCGGTAGTTGTTAAGATTTGCATCCGTATTTGGTTGAGTTTTTTTTTGTGCAAATCATATATTGAATATTTTATTGTATCTGTGTTCCATTTTTTGGAAATCGCCTATGCTTCTATTCTTATCCAGCAGAATGATTTTTATTGAAATAGCAGATTGCATTATGTGGTAACATACTGTCAAAAATGAGTGAATAAAAAACTTCATTATTAAGCATTTTAGATGGACCATATACACGAATCTTAAAGATATCCATGTCATTACGGATAATAAAACATACATTATTTTGAGTGCTAAAACAAGCTACAAATAGAATGCTCTGATTTGAATGGTTGACTCTTTATTCATATCATGTATGATGTGTGTGATTATTAATTTCAAACTCCAATCCTGAGTTAAACCTCTAAATGGCTGACTTTAACATTGCACAATCCAAAGCCATCTATTGATGATTGGATTCGAGTATTGTCACCTGCAAACTTCAGGTATTTTGAAACTTAAAAGTGTCTTTCCTCAATCCATGTCATTCTAAAAAATAATATGTCGTTAATAAACTTCCATTTTCATGGTTATCAGTGCTTCACCATGCACCCCGGAAAGCTCAATGGTTGCTCCTCCATTGCTATGCACTGCGCCTATCATGGTTTTTCAGCTTCATATACTCTCATTTAAATATTATTTGGAAGTGCAACTGTAATAATTTAACCAAATTTCACTTATTTTTTCAATTCCAATATGCAAATTACAGCAATCCTAACTACCTCTGTTGTAAAACAAGGTCTCGGAGGCCGAGTACTCCCCGAGTAATCGCTACAAGGTAGGTTGCCGAGGACTGATTACTGTAGGCCTAGGCCGAGTACTCTCCGACTAGGCCGAGAACTCCCCAAGTACTCCCGACTCCGACTAGGGAGCGCCTAGCGACTTTTACAACATTGCTAACTACAGATACATAGGAAAAGCATAATTGAAGTTTCAATTGATCAACTAAAGATCTGACTTCTCTTTTGCATTGTTCGCTAGTGGATTATCAAAGGTTTGGTTATGATTTGCTATATATTAATTATCTCTTTTTTATGTATTTCAGTTCTTGTTTTCTAACACGAGGTTGAAATTACATTATGCAATAGCCAAAACTTGTAGCAGTGTCAAATTCAGTTGTTTTTGCAAGTCCAAACGCACCAAACTACCCTCGTTTAGCTCAAGGAAAGGCTTGGAATGAAGTAAGTTTATTATGCTGCTTAATACATGGACTTTTTCTTGTTCCTTCATCAGAATGCATGTGTTAAAGCACAAGATCACGCCACCCAAATTATACATTGTGACTGCTCATGATTTCTAGCTGTTTGTATGTTAGATGACTGTAACCTGGACAAGTGGATATGGGATTGATGAAGTAGAACCCTTTGTTGAATGGGGCATGAAAGGTGATGAGAAGTAACATTCTCCTGCTGGGTCGTTGACAATTGACCGAAAGAGCCTTTGTGGTATGTAAATAATCCATGAACATTAAATTAAATGTTTATATGACCTTCAAAAGTCAAAGTTTAAGTATGGAAGGTGCAATTTTTACTTTTTTTTATGTCATGTAAATAAAACAGGAGCACCTGCACGTACTGTTGGCTGGCGTGATCTTGGTTTCATCCATACTGGATTCTTGAAGGAATTGTGGCCTAACTCAGTGTATGTTACAATGTTCCTCATATTGTTATTACTACCTTAGTAATTTTCAGTTTCAATATTTTATGGGTTTCTATTCGTTTTTCACCCCACATATTATTTTTGCATAACATTTTTATAACTACAAAACAATTTTTTTTGACACTCGGGGTGGTCAAAAGTTGAGTCATTTCCCTGGCTATATTTGAAGTCATCTGAGAAGTTGAGTACTCCGTCCATCCTATGAAACTTGTAAGATTTGACCGATAAGTCAGTTTAAGAGAAATATTTGCCTATTAACTAAATATCTTGAATACCCTTTAATAATGATATAATACTAGATAGGGGATATTTATTCTCTGCCATGATGGTAAAAGAGAAACATGTAGTTTTCAATAACGAGGTTACCAAAAGGAAATGTTAACATTTTCATTGTGCAGGTATACTTACAAATTGGGCCACAAACTCTTAAACGGCTCGGTTATTTGGAGTCATTATTACCAGTTTAAATCATCCCCTTACCATGGTCAAAACTCGTTACAACGTGTGATCATTTTTGGAGATATGGGAAAGGTGGGACCGTTTAAAAATTTTTAATTAATTGTTTTCCCTTTAAGCTTAATATCATTTCAATATTGCAGGATGAAGTTGATGGGTCAAACGATTATAATAATTATCAACATGGCTCACTTAACACCACCAAAAAACTCATTGGAGACTTGAAGAACTATGATATAGTGTTCCATATTGGTGATATTTGTTATACCAACGGGTATCTCTCACATTGGGATCAATTTAATGCACAAGTTGAACCAATTGCCTCTGTAGTACCTTACATGGTTGCTAGGTATAGTTTTTTAGGGTCGATAGTTTCACACTCACCACAATGAAAATGGCTGAAAAACTGAAATTACCGGATAAAATCAGTTAATCTTTATGTTCAGAACTTGTTTTTCTTTTGAAAAATTTCAAATAAATTCATTCTTTTAGTGGCAATCATGAGCGTGACTGGCCCAACTCCGGATCTTTTTATGAGAACAACGATTCAGGAGACGAATGTGGTGTTTTGGCTGAAACCATGTTCCTGCTGAAAACTAAGCAAAGTTTTGGTGAGCTGGCTTCTCACCAATTACCTAAAATTTTAAAATCTTGTCTTTAATCTTTTGTGGTTTGTTTAATGTGTTATAAAAACTGCATTTATATGTCACAGGTATTCTACAGACTCTGCATTTATAAAAACTGAAACACTTTTTTAGAGACAACACTCCACTGATTCTTTCATTTATATTTTATTTAAATTCAAAAAAGGTAACCGTTTTTTAATTTGCAGATGGTAATTAATTTTATTACCGTTACTAAAATTTAAACCATTGCAACCTTCAAGAATTCGTACCGTTACATTTTGTTCTATAAAAACCCCATATATAACTTCAATACCAAAATCACACCAAAACCGGTTATACTTTAATCGTATCGTTAAAATGAACCCGTGGAATGTAAATGAGGAGATCGCATTAACGAGGGCATACTTGATAGTGAGAAACCATGCTGCCGATTTCCCGAGAACTTCGTTTTGGAACCGGGTGTCGGTGGTATTCAATGAAATAACCGGCACAAATGACCGCCCCAAGGATTTGCTCGTTAGTAAGTGGATTATTCTCTGGTCCAGGTGTATCCGTTGGAACACCCTCTATGAAGCCACGATGGAGAGGCACCCTAATTTTCAAGAAGACATTGCAATCCAAGTCACGCGCGGCGACTACTACCATGCACACATGACTAACTTCATCCATTTTGCGCCATTGCGAATGTTGCGACATTTATTTAATAATTAATGTTTAATGTTGTTTAATTGTTAATGAAAGTTAACCGTGGCAAGTATTTTATGTGAATGTATGATTTGTATAGGGGTAAAAGATAAAAAAAGGTTAAAATGTAAACAGTCAAAAAATAAAAAATGGTCAAAAAATCACGGTCAAAGGTGAAAAAAAATGGGGCATATTTTTATTGGTCAAGAAAAAAGACCGTTTCTTTGTGCCAGCACAGTAACAAGAACCAGAAAACGCTTCACGGGAACCCTACCAGCACAGGTGACGACGGTGTTACCGTACTGGTAATGGGGTACCCGTGCCCAATTCTGATAGCGCCCCGTCCCCATAAGACTATAAGAGTAAATTAAAGGGTTGATAAAATTAATGTTGTGACAGTATGGCACTGCTTTCAGCTCTTATCAATCTTTATTTCATCCCTTTAGACCAGTTGTGGTAATGAGAAAATATTCACGCCCTTCTTCAATGTGAATTGCTTAAAATGGGCAGCACATTCACGCTTAAATCTGGCGTTTTAAAACAAAACGCTGAAGTCTAATTTTAAAGAAAAATGCTCCAGGCGGCGGTGTTCTAGATGTTTTAGGGGCGTTTTAGGGCATTTTCATGCCCATTCTACTCACCACTAGAGGTGGTCTTATATGTAAGAACTCGTGAACCTTTAATTTGAATAAACGTTTTATTTTAGAAAGCCAGTTTCATACTACGTTGTCAACTTCTTTTTCCCGTTTTTATGTAGGTAACCCCATTATCTCACCACATTAACACTCATCATGAATAGTATTCAGTGGATTTCATTGGTTCGTGGAGGTGGTCTTGAGCTCTCATTGGCTTGGCCGAAATTAAAATATTTTCATTTTCTTACCCTATAGTATTATTAACTTTAAAATTTATTTCCTTCAAGTATCGTTAACTTTTAATTTCATCTCATTAGAGCATTACTAAATATACAATGTAACCATTATCATTATTGTTTATCGTTGGCTATAATGAGTAACGCTACTGTTGTGGTACCATGACGAATCCAGCTGCTTATGAGCGAACATCATTTTTACCGGTATTATGGCATCAGAAAGCAAACTTTTGGTTTAATTTTTTTTTCCTTTTTTTATTGGTAAGTTTTAATTTCTTCTCATTCATAACCGTTATGGTTTTGGTTATAGCGAGTAACATCATTGTTGGGGTACCATGATGAATCCAACCGCCTATGTGCGAACATCATCTTTACTAGTATTATGGCCTTATTAAGCAAACTTTTAATTGAATTGTTCCGAGTAAGCCAACTTTTGGTTGAAACCAAGTGGTAAAACAAACTATATATGATAACCCTTTTAGGTATCAGATTCCACCGCGAAGCGCGGCTAATCCTAGTTATAATAGACACATATTTTCCAAGACTATGTGTAGTGAAATAATTAAATCACCTAGAAAGTGTTGACACGTCCATGCTATGTAGCAAGAGTTCAACACTAAACCACCCATTAACTATGGTGTAGTGAATTAACTAAAAATTAAATTAAAGAAAAAAATAAACAAATATGTGATTGGTTTTATGGTGGACCCTATCTCTCAAACCCATTCACAATCGTTAACCGGATGGTGGAGGGGCCATTGGCGCACCTTAATGGCTGGACGGTGTGTTGTTTAACGCCTCCATGTTGATTTGTCATGGGGCGTTAACGGAATACACCATAGACATGGTCTAAATATAGTGTTATTTTCTTGGTTTCATCATTTTGTCTGATTTATCTCATTAGATCATATTAGATATGAATATATGGAATATATGTTGTGTTGGAAATTTGGTGAAAATAGTATTTTCACAAAATATGGGAAAATGATTTTTCCCTAACTTTGGACTAAAATATATATTTGAAACAGATGTTTATTTATATATTTCTTTGTGGGTTTATGTTCTATGTTGTGAGAGCTTCGCAACGAACCAAACCACGTCCAAAACGGAGCTAAGATGAATGAGATATCGATGCTCAAAGATTGGTGAAGAATGCATATGATGCTGAAATGAAACAAGTGGGAACTTGTCCCACATAGGAAGAATGATAATACCATGAGTGGTATATAAGGTGGAACACTCCTTCCTAATTGTTTCATGGGAGCTCACTCTATGGAACTCGCGAAGGGTGCGGAGCACCCTAACTCGCACTCGCACACGCACTCGCACACGCGCGCGTGGCGTGGGCGATGGGCGCAATGTGGCGCTTTGATGGCGCACTTTGCACTTCGCACGTAAAACGTCTTTACGTTGTGCGCCTGCGCGCAGGCGCTCGAGTGACGTAAAACGTTAAAGACGTTGTGCGCAGAGGCGCGTGCTAGCTTCCACTGACGTAGAGTGAGACTTACGTTGTGCGCGCACGCGGAGTCTCCAGCTCCTCAGCAGCTTCAGATCAGAAGTGTAACAGTCCAGTCAAACAGTTTCGTCTGAAACTTTAAGAACGTAATAAATGCCATTGAAGACGTTCAATGACATTTATTTTTCGTTTTTAATGCATTCCGAAACTGATGAAGCATTGGACTCTATAAATACCAAAGGAAACCTTTGGTTGAGACAGACCTTACACACTTCTAACACACTGCTGTTCTGTTCTTCACCACTCTTATTATCTCCAGCAATCTGTTCGTGAACTCTTCTTGCTGTTTCAGGTACACTTCGGGTCAGAGTCTTCTCCGGCAGCAATCTTGCTGTTCCGGCTGTTGTACCCTGGGAAGCAAAACGAGTTCTTGTTAATAGACTCGGAATTTGTTTTAAGGGCCCCGTGTTCAACACGATCCTCAGCCATCTTGTCTTTGTTGTTTCTAATTTCTTCTTGTATTTCGATTCTTTAAAGTTGTAATTGTATTTTAATTTCTGCATTCGTTTCTTATTTAGTTGTAATCGTAATATTATTTGTTTTTTATTTATTTTATATACGAGCGGTTCCTACAATCTTAAAACAAATTTTAAAACACCGTTCGTGTATGTTAAAAACCTTTCTAATTGTGATTCAAACCAGTTTTGTCTCACTTAGTTTGTGTTTTAAAAACAGATTTTTTGGTTTTCGAATCATTATAACTTACTGTTTGTCTTCAAAGTTGGACTTAGAAGCCTACGTTTTGTTATTTTGTTAGAAAACAAGAATCGGTTACATCTAAAACCTTTGTCTAAAACTCGAAATAAAAACTTTCTGTTGGACTTCAAAGTTGGACTTAGAAGCCACAGTTTGTTCTTATTTTGTCTTAAAAGTTGACATTTTTTTTATAAACAGGTTAAGTTTTATAAACTGAAAATATATAACGTTTTTGGTTAAAATTTTCAGAATGTCGACTAGTGACAACAACAACAACAACGTGAACCAAGCGGTTATTGGTACCCCCTTTGCCTACCAACACAGTGGGAGCGTCCACTGTGGCCAATCATGCTGAAAAACCTGAGAAGTTCTCGGGTTTGAACTTCAAAAGGTGGCAACAGAAGATGTTCTTCTACTTGACCACTTTGAACCTTGCGAGGTTCTTGACTGAAACCGCTCCCCTACCTAAGGATGGGGAGAACGACGTTCAATTTCAGAGCGCGTTAGATGCTTGGAAACATTCGGATTTCTTGTGTCGTAACTATGTGTTAAACGGCCTAGTGGATGGATTGTATAATGTTTATTATACGATAAAGACTGCCAAAGAATTATGGGAGTCTTTAGACAAGAAGTATAAAGCGGAGGATGCTGGAACGAAGAAATTCGTTGTAGCCCGCTTCTTGGACTACAAAATGCTTGACTCTAAAACGGTCATGAACCAAGTCCAAGAATTACAAATTATACTTCATGAAATCTACGCGGAGGGCATGATACTTAGTGAGACATTTCAAGTGGCAGCAATGATTGAAAAGTTACCTCCTTCGTGGACTGACTTTAAGAATTATCTTAAGCATAAACGAAAGGAGATGACTGTGGAGGAACTTGTTGTTCGTCTTCGGATTGAAGAGGACAATAGAATTGCTCAAAAAGGTAGCCTTGTTCAAGCTTCGGCTAAGGCTAATGTTGTGGAAGTTGGGCAATCCTCCAAGGGCAACAAGAATAAAGGGAAAAAGGACAAAGGGAAAGCGAAGGTGGATCTTGGACCTAAAAAGGGGGCTGTGAAAAAGAAGCCTGCGCCTTTTTCTGGTATTTGTTACAACTGCCAAGAGACAGGCCACCGCGCCAACCAATGCAAGAAGCCTAAGCGTGAGCGTGCGCATATGGTGGATGAGGATGGCATGCCTCTCGTAGCAATGATAACTGAGCAAGGTGCTATGGTTGATGATGAAGTCAACGTGGTGGGCGACAACCCACCTGGATGGTTCGTTGACACTGGTGCAACCCGCCATGTTTGTGGAGACAAGGCTCTTTTCTCTACATTCAAGGAACTAGCGGGTGATGACAAGCTTTACATGGGGAATAAAGCGACTGCCGACATCAAGGGTGAAGGCGATGTGATCTTGAGGATGACTTCGGGGAAGGACCTCACGTTGAGCAAGGTGTTGTATGTGCCAGACATACGCAAGAATCTCGTCTCGGGATGGATGCTCAACAAGTTTGGATTTCGTCTAGTGTTTGAATCGGACAAGTTTGTTCTTTCTAGGCGTGGAATGTTTGTAGGAAAGGGCTATGCCCTTAATGGTATGTTTAAAATGAATGTAATGGTTGTGAACAATTCAATGAATAAAACTCCTACTACTTCTATTTATATGCTTGAGTCTTCAAATGTTTGGCATGGTAGACTAGGACATGTAAATTTTAAATCAATGCGTCGTTTGATTAAATTGGATAGCATACCAACATTCCACATTGAATCCGATTCTAAATGCGAAGCATGTGTTGAATCCAAACTAACACGATCATCTTTCAAATCGGTTGAACGAATAACCGAACCTCTTGATTTAATTCACACCGATGTTTGTGATTTAAAGGCAATTCCTACAATTGGTGGGAATAAATATTTCATCACGTTTATTGATGATTGCACCAAGTATTGCTACGTATACTTACTCAAAAGTAAGGATGAGGCAATAGATAAGTTTACCTTATACAAAAATGAAGTTGAGAATCAACTTAAAAAGAAAATTAAGGCCGTAAGAAGCGATCGAGGTGGTGAATATGTTGCACCTTTTGCGGATTTATGCGCAAAAAGTGGCATAATACATGAGTGTACACCACCTTATTCCCCACAATCAAATGGCACCGCGGAACGAAAGAACCGCACATTGAAAGAAATGATGAATGCCATGTTGATAAGTTCGGGAGTGAACAGTGAAATGTGGGGGGACGCCATTCTCTCGGCCAATTATCTTTTAAACAGGATACCTCTAAAAACTAGGGACGAGACTCCCTATGAGTTATGGAAAGGTAGAAAACCTTCATACAAATACTTGAAAGTGTGGGGGTGCCTAGCCAAGGTGACTGTACCACCTCCTAAGGCTCTTAGGATAGGCCCCAAAACTGTTGATTGCATATTTATTGGTTATGCACATCAAAGCACGGCGCATCGTTTTCTTGTGTTTGATTCCAAGAATCCAGATGTACACAACAACACTTTCATGGAGGTAAACCCTAATGTTGTCGAGTATTTTGAACATGTGTTTCCTATGCTAGGACAAACACATGTTAGTTCATCAAGACTAATTAACGATGACCAGGCAGGTCCATCAACATTGGTTGACGATGAATTTCAAGAAGAAAGACATGAACGACCTGAGGTTGAGGAGGGTGACCTTAGAAGAAGCAAAAGACCAAGGGTTGCAAAATCATTTGGTCCAGACTTCTTGAGTTACATGGTTGAGGGTGAGCCCAACACCTACCGCGAAGCGGTCTCCTCATCAGAAGGACCTCAATGGAAAGAAGCAATTAAGAATGAAATTGATTCTATATTGCAAAATCATACTTGGGAGTTAGTAGATCTTCCACCGGGTTGCAAACCCCTTGGATATCGTTGGATATTCAAGAAGAAGATGAAAACTGATGGAAGTATTGATAAATACAAGGCAAGGTTAGTGATCAAAGGATTTAGACAAAAGGAAGGTCTAGATTATTTTGATACTTACTCGCCTGTAACTCGAATAACCTCTATAAGATTGGTTCTTGCTATTGCGGCTTTGAGAAATTTGGATGTTCACCAAATGGATGTAAAGACCGCATTTCTAAATGGCGATTTAGAAGAAGAAATTTACATGCAGCAACCCGAGGGTTTCTCTGCCCCAGGTCAAGAGGGCAAAGTATGTAAATTAGTCAAGTCTTTGTATGGCTTGAAGCAAGCTCCAAAACAATGGCACCATAAATTTGATCAAGTCATGCTTGATAATGGTTTCAAAATAAATGAGTGCGACAAATGTGTTTATTGCAAAGACACGCCAGGAGGTTATGTGATCTTATGTCTCTATGTGGATGATATGCTTATCGTTGGGAGTAATGATAAGATGGTTAAAACCACTAAAGACATGTTGAAAGCGAGATTTGACATGAAAGACATGGGTCTAGCGGATGTTATTCTAGGAGTAAAAATCCTTAGAACCCAATATGGTCTTGTTCTAACTCAATCTCATTATGTGGACAAAATCCTTGAAAAATTCAATTCAGGAGATAAGGCTATAGCTCGTTCTCCAATTGATACCACCCACCATCTAATTAAAAATAGAGGAAAGGGTGTTGCTCAGGTAGAGTATTCAAGGATCATTGGTAGTCTAATGTATCTAATGACATGTACTAGACCCGACTTAGCATACGCGGTGAGTAAGCTAAGTAGATATACAAGTAATCCAAGTGATGAACATTGGAAAAGTATAACAAGGGTGCTTAGATACATAAGATTCACACGGGACTATGGGCTGCATTATACCCGCGATCCAGCAGTGATTGAAGGATACACTGATGCGAACTGGATCTCGGATATAAAAGATTCCAAATCAACAAGTGGTTACGTGTTTACACTTGCGGGGGCTGCTATATCTTGGAAGTCTTCGAAGCAAACGGTTATAGCACGCTCCACGATGGAATCGGAATTTATCGCTTTAGATAAATCTGGAGAAGAGGCGGAGTGGTTACGTCAATTTGTGGAGGATATTCCAAGATGGAGTAAACCTTTACCAGCCATTTGCATACATTGTGACAGCCGATCGGCGATTGGTAGAGCTCAAAGCTCAATGTACAATGGCAAATCGAGGCATATAAGACGTAGACATAACACGATACGACAACTACTCTCAACGGGTGTTATCACGATTGACTATGTGAAGTCAAAAGATAACATTGCGGACCCGTTAACGAAAGGCTTAAGCAAAGAGGTAGTACATAAGTCGTCAAGAGGAATGGGACTAAAGCCCACGCAAAAAGGGAGTATGAGGGAAACCTAACCTAGTTGACTGGAGATCCCAAGATCTAGGTTCAATAGGACAACTTAATCATATGACCAAAAGGGAGTCACTGTGGGGGGCACCCCAAAACACTAAAGGGAGTTATACTTCCTAGTCCATTCCATATCAGTGACAGTGTGTTGAGGTTAAGCATACATAAGTTAATGATTGTGGTAAATCAATTTAACTTTTGCTTTTAATGATTCATGGGAATCACCTATGTTAGAGAGAAGTAGGGTCGCTTCGAATGGATTTGTGGGGAGGCGCAAATCCTAGAGCTCTCGCAGAACCAGGAGTGTCCATGACCATAAAGGACACGACAATGAGGAGTTGACTAAACCAAGTGGGGTGTTGTGTGAAGTGTATTGTCGTTTACACAAACGGGGGACAGTTCAAAGACATCAAGTTCTACTGACCGCTAGTAAGCTAAGTATGCTTCACAAAGGAAGGTTCAAAGGCAAAACCTACCTATCCTGCAACATTCTACTGTCGAATTGTATCATGGAAACATGTAAGAACGGATCGATCTCCATTCATGTGGGGGATTGTTGGAAATTTGGTGAAAATAGTATTTTCACAAAATATGGGAAAATGATTTTTCCCTAACTTTGGACTAAAATATATATTTGAAACAGATGTTTATTTATATCACTACAAGAATTTGGGGTGTTTACCCACACATAACTTACCTACACATGTACATGTGTGGGTAAATATCTACACATTTTTGTACATGTGTGGGTAATTGTTGACGATTTATATTAAATAACAACTAACACTTAAGATATGTTGGTAATGCATTTTATCTACACATTGGAGTTGGTGGGAAAATTTCCCCCAAAATTGACATCAATTAAATGTTAAACTACCCACACATATGGTAAAATTTTGTTATGTGTAGGTAAATTATCTACAAATATGTAAACAACTAATATATATGTAGGTAAATGATTATGTTTACCAACACATAATATATTTAAACAAATATGTAGATAAATCAATTGTATAAATTCTTATTTTAGTTTTTGATAACGACGTGACAAAATAAATACCTACACATGCTTAAAGTTAAAATGTATTTTGGTAGGTGTTCATGGAATTTGAAGCGTAAACGATGAACTTTGGTCAAGTGGTGAACACCCGATGCTAATAATAATATATGATATTTTATAATGACCTTTGAAATTTTAACCTAAAAAGAACCGGCATATGTATCCCTCTCAATTGAATCTCTCATAATTTCCCAATTTCCCCCTCAATTGAATTATCCCGCTATTACACTTCCCACACTTTTTATCCTTTCAAAATTTAATTATTTGTAAACCTATTCCCAATTTTATCTCACTTTAATAGCAAGAAGCAGGAAGGAGACACCTACGGGTTGCGGCGAAGCTCCCTACGGTGAAGCAGACAACGGAATTCAAAGGTGTGTAATAGAAAATTATCCATGTAGAAAAAAATCTTTATCAACAATTTTGTTGATACGTTTGTTCATCTATGACAGTTGTTCCATCTCCACGCATCGATTAAATCCGTGCCCTAACTTGTTCGTCATGTTTAATGTTTAAAGCGCATGTAAGATTTTATTAAATTCGCACTATCTTTTAGCAAGTTGTTCATATTTGATATATGGTTTTAGAATTGAACCTTATCCAATAACTACAATTAGATGAATGCTCTGCCACTTTTTATGATTGTGATTATTACGCCTCAAATAAATGGTCTGCTGAACTGCTTACTTTGTTTGCTTCTTATTTATCTGTTTTGCAACTTTAGTCTTCAAGTGGAAGTTGATGGGATTTTGTTTATTCTTCAAGGGATTGCATTTGCTTCAAAGGTCCGTACCTAAGAATCAGTGTGTCTGGAAATATATCACGGTCATAACTTTATTTTTTATATATTTTGAGACTACTCTTAAGTTTATGTTGCCATGGTTAATTGACTGTGTTTATATTATATGTTCAGGTGATGTGGTCCTCAAAGACTTGAAATTGTAGGCAGAGGCACTCAATTCATTAACTAATTTGTTTACAGTTCATGTATGCATGCAGAGAACATAACAAATTCTGAACTGGTAATCATTATATTTTGTTTTGGGAGCAACTTATTGAAATGTTATGTGTACGGCCTAATAAGATTCACATTTTTTTCAATTTGCAATTGTTATTTGTCTAATTTTTTACTTAGAGATATATTATGGCAAATGGATAGGAAGCAGTATGTCTAATAATTTAGATTTGAGTAGTTTTGACCATTTAGGTATCCATTATCATATATAGCAAATCAAATATAAGTTAATTTAACGTTTATTTGATGTTTACTAGTGGTTATGGGAATGTTTTTCCTGAAGCTTTATGTTGAATTTCTCTTCATTTTAGCTTGATGGTGAAACAACACATTATTATGTGCGGTTAATCACTTAACATAATCCATTGAATTTGATATTAACTGATAAAACCAAGAAAAATATGTGGAATACATTTGGGGGAGTTAACAAGACAGAGAAGTATATCACTGTTTTGAAATTCATTTAGATGCTTATACACTGACCCCATCCCTAGTCCCCCACAAAAAAAAATATCTCATAACCACTAGAACACTTGTTGATTTTTGTTTATGGTTTCACTTTTTTTTTAATACCACTCTATAAAAAATACGAAACTCAGTGGCTTCATGTGAACCCAGACCTGCATATGCAGGTTTGGCGAGTTTGACCGGTTTTGACGGGATTGACAGGCTAAACCGGTGACACTACGCTTTTGAATAAAGTTGAGCCAAATTTGGTTTTGACGGTTTGGTGTTCAAACTGTTTATGTTTCAACGATTTTAGCGGAGTTTTTTCTTTGAAATTTTAAAAGCTGGCCACAATATATGTGAAGTTGTAAATAAAAACTTAGCAGAATTGATAAACAAACTGTTGAAACAATCTACATGTGTAGTTATAATTTTCTTGAACTTATCTAGTTAGAAAAAGAGTACCATGTTGCAACCACTTAGGATCTTCGCCATATTCCAAAGGTAACATTTATTATTGTATTATTCGGTTTTTATTTCCCTTACTAACTATTAAACATAAATTATAGGCCACTAAGAATAAGAGCGTGTATGCAACACAAGGAGAAATGTACATGATAACTCGCATTCGTAAAGATGGAAGCATTGTTTGCTCACGTTGTGGTAATGTATTTTGGTGTTCCTATATATCATGGATGTGTTTAATTTTTTTAGATAATAATATGATTGAATGACGTTTGATTTCCGTTTGGATGTGTAGAATTACATGATTTTAACCATTTATTTATTTTTTATTGTTGCTCGATATTTCTTACTGGCCAACAAAAAAGACTTTATTCTACTTTATTTTCAATAGATTATGACGGGATGCTAAGAACATAAGTTTAGTGACTAATTTGCTTTTGAGTAATGATGCAGAGGCTTGATTTTAAACACAATTATGTTTAATTGTTTTAGATGATCTATGCATAAAGACAACTAATCTTTATCTTAACAATGAGCTATTAGGTAGTTTTAATGTTGAAAACTGTTAAAATAAAAGAGGATGTAATAATTTATATGAGATGGAAGCAATGTGGCAAAGTTAATAGTTTTTATAGTGATTTCTTAGTTAACTATGTTTTTTTTGCTTTGGTTTACCATAGAGACAGAACACTTGAAGACAAGTTCATGGTGTTATGATGCAATTATTTTTTTTTCTTTTTATTTGTATGCATACTTGTATTTAACATATTTAGTTATCTATTCAAATGCTAATTTTGTTTCTATTTAGAGTTATCTATTCAAATGCTACTTTTGTTTCAGGTAAATGTTACTTATTAGTAGGCCTAGAAAACCGGACGGGTTAGGTAATGAGTCAAAATGGGTTCATGATGACCATATTGATCTTCTCTTCATGAGAATTGCAACAATTTCCTTTAATATGTCAGTAAGTGTCTAATCTTTAACTTCTGGGATTAACATCACTATTGTTTTCTTTAAGCGGTGACATGTTCACTTGCTTATAGGTATGATTTTCGAAGAGAATGGTTGTGACGTAGGGGATGATGATTCATGGAAGTGGTTGTGGATGCATTTGACAGTAGAAATGGTTCGAAGAGTACAATACGCTATCACATTGAGCCTGGCTTGGATTTGGATTCTTCATCCGGTCAACTTGAGACGTAGCGGCTTACACATTGGGATGCGGAAAAAGGTTGGATATCTAAAAATGCGGCTACAATATATGTAAGTTTACTTTTTCTTTTCTACTTCCAAGTATTCATTATTTGGTAAACAATTCATTTATTGTATTTGTTTTCTTTTTTTTCCTAAAAGGAATAAATGATGAAGTTGAGAAACCAGCATACCGTGGAATCAATGAGCGACAAGTCGATTATTGAGAACGTACGTGGACGAAGCTCTATTCGTTTGCATGGGTGGGGACGTGGTCCGGTTGTTGTTGATAACACAATGGGTACAACTAAAAAAACAAAGCATCCTTCTTATGATAAGCTAGTCCATGCACTTCAGACAGTGACAAGTAAATGTGTAGTTATGGAACAAGCACTGATTGAGAATAATATCATGCCTCCTCCATCAAGCACATCTGGACAATCTCAATGTGATACTCTAGAGGGTGATGAAAGTATCGATGAGTGATGTCGTTTAGAAATTTTATATAACCCGTTAGTAACTTATGGTCAATATTTGCTTTGTTTGTTTTAAGTGTTTTGTTTGGTTGTTTGAACATTATGTTTTGATTATGAATGTTAATTTGGTCGCGTATGTTTCTATAACTGTTTTTGTATTTGTTTGTATATATTTAAAAATTATTATTTAAATAAATCGTTGTTATTATCTACACATTTAAATATTTTTACCAACACATCAATATATTATTTCTATACATGTTAAGATCAATGCCTACACATGTTAATATCAATACCTACACATAACCTACACATAATTAACTGCCACGTTGGATGCCACGTCAGATGCCACGTCATGCGCCAATCTAACAGGTTGCTATACTTCTACCAACACATATATATTAGTTTTAGCCACACATATATGTGTAGGTATAGCTTGCTATATACCTACACATAATAAATGTGTAGGTAATGATCTATATCCACAGTGCTGAGTCTACACATCATAACACTTAATTTATGTGTAGGTAAACGTAAGTACTAACACATTATATGGTATTTCCTACACATATTATATGTGGGTAAATACCCAAATTTCTTGTAGTGTATATTTCTTTGTGGGTTTATGTTCTATGTTGTGAGAGCTTCGCAACGAACCAAACCACGTCCAAAACGGAGCTAAGATGAATGAGATATCGATGCTCAAAGATTGGTGAAGAATGCATATGATGCTGAAATGAAACAAGTGGGAACTTGTCCCACATAGGAAGAATGATAATACCATGAGTGGTATATAAGGTGGAACACTCCTTCCTAATTGTTTCATGGGAGCTCACTCTATGGAACTCGCGAAGGGTGCGGAGCACCCTAACTCGCACTCGCACTCGCACACGCACTCGCACACGCGCGCGTGGCGTGGGCGATGGGCGCAATGTGGCGCTTTGATGGCGCACTTTGCACTTCGCACACTCGCATCACCGCGAGCCGCTTGAGAGCCGCCTTAGTATTTTTGAACAAAGGCTCGTGGTCCTTAGCAGAGGACCAGTGGCAGTGGATGCGCGCGGGCACGAGCAAAACAACCAGGTAGCGCCCTGGTCAGCGATAGAGTTACGTAAAACGTCTTTACGTTGTGCGCCTGCGCGCAGGCGCTCGAGTGACGTAAAACGTTAAAGACGTTGTGCGCAGAGGCGCGTGCTAGCTTCCACTGACGTAGAGTGAGACTTACGTTGTGCGCGCACGCGGAGTCTCCAGCTCCTCAGCAGCTTCAGATCAGAAGTGTAACAGTCCAGTCAAACAGTTTCGTCTGAAACTTTAAGAACGTAATAAATGCCATTGAAGACGTTCAATGACATTTATTTTTCGTTTTTAATGCATTCCGAAACTGATGAAGCATTGGACTCTATAAATACCAAAGGAAACCTTTGGTTGAGACAGACCTTACACACTTCTAACACACTGCTGTTCTGTTCTTCACCACTCTTATTATCTCCAGCAATCTGTTCGTGAACTCTTCTTGCTGTTTCAGGTACACTTCGGGTCAGAGTCTTCTCCGGCAGCAATCTTGCTGTTCCGGCTGTTGTACCCTGGGAAGCAAAACGAGTTCTTGTTAATAGACTCGGAATTTGTTTTAAGGGCCCCGTGTTCAACACGATCCTCAGCCATCTTGTCTTTGTTGTTTCTAATTTCTTCTTGTATTTCGATTCTTTAAAGTTGTAATTGTATTTTAATTTCTGCATTCGTTTCTTATTTAGTTGTAATCGTAATATTATTTGTTTTTTATTTATTTTATATACGAGCGGTTCCTACATGTTGTATATAGCAAGTATAGAATGTTTGTTACGTGTATATCGCTAGTTGCAAATGTTAGAAAGAACAAATGAAAGAGTAGCACAAGACCACGAAAGAACACCTATAGAACTCCATTAGTAACTTTAGAGTCACCATCACTAGTAAGTGGTCACTGAAAATCCATAGGTAAATAGTCGCTAAAGCATTTTTCCGCTAGTATCCCAGAATATTAATATTACTAACCACATTGTACCTAGAAAATTATTTATTCTAAAAGAAGCAAACTAGGTTTTTTCGAAGAAACAATTTTGTTTGATCCATCGATAATAGCCAGATAGATTACAGATGGAAGAACTAGTCATCCTTCTCGTTGTGAACACAATTTGGAATGTCGTGTTTACAGAGTTTACAAGTTACGTTGACAGCTTGAAAGATAAGTTTAGAGATATGTATAAAATAATGTAATTAAGATGTACGATGTAAAATTAATATTTTAATTGACCAGAATTACAATATATAGGCCGGCAACGATGCTTTCAAACATCATTCGACATGCATTACAATACAAGTGGTTCTAAATAGTGACCACTCTTTTCGTTCGTATACGCATTAATTAATCATTTTATAAAATAGAGAAATATGTGTTTTATGACAATGGATTAGAGCGTATGAGGCACTTCTCGGCTATCTTCAATCGGCTACCATTGCCTATCGGCAACACTGCCGCCAACTTCTCGGTAACAGTTGTTTTTTTGGTCTCAGCAAAAAGTAACCGAGGACGAAGAGTGTAATTTTTATTTATTTTCGACAGTTGTCAATCATCAAAAAGATGACAATGGTCAATTTTTTTTAGTTTTTTATATAAATCTTATAACTTAAATCATATATATATATATATATATATATATATATATATAGGTAGAGGATCCTGTAGGAAAATTGATTTGTGTGAGAAGCGTGAGAAGGATTAAGAATTGACATGTTGCCATCATGTTTTTTATTTTGGAATAATGTTTTGGGTTGTTTTGGCTTGAAAAACACTTAACACAACAATATACAAAAATTTAAAACACAATCCAATGTATTATAGTCATTAAACTTAAATTACAGATAAAACACCCTAGTAATTACTTAAAACACTATGCTTAAATGTTATTGACATAGTGTTTTAAGTTTTAAGCCTAAAATACATTGTTTTCGGTTATTAATTGGTATGTTTGTTGTTTTTCTAAACAAAACAATCCAAAACATCATGAATACGCCAAAGAAATGATGCATACATATCAATTTTTAATCCTTCCTACACTTCTCACAGAAACCAATTATCCTACAGGAATATATATATATATTGCCAAACTTAATATATCCTCTATTCCAAATCAAAACCAACAACCTCAAAATCAAACATATACTCAACAACTAAAATTATGGATCAACAAAAACATTTGATTGCTTGTTCGAACAAAAGATCCTGAGGGGATGGTTCGAGCTAACGGGGGGGGGGGGGGGGGGTTGTTGGGGCAATTCAAACTCATGAGGGGACGATTTGAATCCATTGATTATTTGGTAGTTTTAGGATGCTTTGGGGTGAAAATGATTGGCATTTTAGGAGTGGTTCACCCTTTTAATAAAATTACACTTAAACCAATTAGCTCAAAATCCAAGCAAGCCACTCATTTTGACTTGTTTAAGATTCAAAATTTTGGTTTAAGGGTGTTCATGGTTTGATTTCAAACCGTGAAACCGCTCAAACCGGTTATTGGTTTGGTTTCACAGTCGGTTTTTTTACTTATCTTTCGGTCGGTCGGTTTCAATATTTTCAAATCGCAACGAACGGTTTGGTTTACGGTTTATACAAAAAACCAACCGTATAAAACTGGATCGGACCGTAAAAATTTATTATAGTATTTTAAATATTTCATATTATACATATAGACATTAATAAAAATAAATCTATTATAACCTATAAGTAATTTAATGCAACACAAAAATATGCTAAGTCCATTTCACATTATATGAGTTTTTATATTTTTTTTTGGAAAAATTACAGAAATCGTCCTTTATGTTTACCTATTTTTTTAGTAGATGTCCTTAAACATTAAAAGTGATGAGAATCGTCCTATATGTTCTAAAATCTTTCAAGTCTCGTCCTTTAGCACTAACCTGGTTAGTTTTTCTAGTTAAGTTTGGTCATGTGCCTTGCACATGAGGGTAAGTTAGTAATTTTACTCATTCTCTCAGCTTAATCTATCTACCCTACCACCACAACCACCAATCTCTCTATAACCCACCATCATACACATTTCAGAAGATTAAATCTCTCTCTAACCCACCACCACAACCACCAATATCTAAACTCAACTCTCTCTCCGTCAGCCGCTCTATATGAACCACCACCGTGTTGCCCCATCACCATCGCCTAAAACCACTACCGCGTAAAACCACTTTGGTCGGCTACTCAAACTCGACGGCCACAACTCTACCTACAGGTATGTTTGTGAAGTGTGTCTATGTATAACCATCCACGACGTTTACAGAAACGACAACGTCATGGTGTGTGCGTCGGTTGGGGTGTGTGTTTGTGTTCAGAGTGGGGGCGGCGGGTGATGATGGTGTAGTGGTTGTCGGATTTCGTTGTCAGATAGATGCTGAAGAAGATTAGATTTGGGTGTTTTGATCGGAACTCATTGCAGAATTAGATTTGGGTGTTGAATAAATTGATTTGGGGTTAGGGAGTGTTGAAGAATTTAAACTTAGGGTTTGTTGATTATGGTAGGGGTGTCGGATTTGGGGGATTTCGTGGTGGTTGTCGGATTTGTAGGTTTCATAGTGGCAGGTGGTTGTTAGTGGCACTTTGGAAGGTGGTATTGGTGGTGGTGTAGGATTGTTCATGGCAGGTTGTGGTGATTTGGTGTTGTTGATTGTAGGTGGTTGTGGCAGGTTTGTGGCAGAGGTGGTGGTGGTGGCAGGTTTGTGGCAGAGGTGGCGGTGGAGGTGGTGGTTTGGCCTGGTGGTGGATGTGGTGGGGTTTATTAAAGAATGTAAGTGGTGGTGATAAAAATGATAGAGATGGGGACAAAACTGTCATTTTGCCCTCATGTGGGTCCACATGACCAAACTTAACCAAAAAAACTAACCAGGTTAGTGCTAAAGGACGAGACTTGAAAGATTTTAGAACATATAGGACGATTTTCATGACTTTTGAAATTTAAGAACATCTACTGAAAAAATAGGTAAACATAAAGGACGATTTCTGTAATTTTTCCTTTTTTTTAATTCTAAATTTTCTATATCTATGTATTTAAAGATATTTTATATATTTGGACTACATATTAAGGTATTTGGATAGTTGTTTATGTTACACAACTTAAGCATTGTAGGCAACTTTATGGCGTCTTGAAATTTGGACATCTATTTTTTTATTTTTATTTTTTTGCGAAATCGGGACAACTCGTACACATAACAATCCAACAAGCCCAAACCATGGAACAAAACCGGAACAAAACCGTTTCTAACGGTTTGGTTTGGTTCAATTTAAAAGTTCTACGGTTCGGTTTTTGTTTAGAAAATTAAAAAATTGTTACTAAGGTTCGGTTCACAGTTTGAACTAAAAACCGCGAAAACCAGACCGTGAACACCCCTAGTTTGGTTTATGGTTTGGTTTCACGGATTAATGGTTTGATAAGGTTTTACACGTGAAACATGTTCAACCATTATTATTTATTTATTTATTTATTTTTATATCCTTTAATATCTAGTTATGTGTGTATATGTATTTTAATCATAGGAGCATCCATAATGGTTTAGAAAATTAATGTTTTGGAATTGAGGTCCCAAATTCCGGACGGTCCAATTTGGACCGCATTGTGGGTGTTCTAAACATTTTTTTGAACATTTACTTCATTGAAACAAAAACCGAGCAAGTCCTTAAATTAAGGACCGCCCACAAACCAGATTACAACATATAGAGCGGGTAATTTACCCAGTCTTTCCACTCAATCCTGGAATTACAAGACCTATTTTTTAGCCACAAAAAAAGACATTGGCTTAACTATCGCCACAACCTCTACCACCTTAGGTTCGGAGTTCTGGAAAACCTTCTTGTTTCGTTCCTTCTACAGAGCCCAACACGTCACCATAATAATCCCACGAATAATTTTCCTACCGCGACCTGTGATCGAGCTCACCTTCTGCCACTGCATCAAATCTTCAATAGAATTATAACTATCCGGCGTCAATTTACACCACCTCCAAATGTTGCTCCACACTCCGAAAGTAAATCCACAAGACACGAAAACATGGGTAGCCAACTCATCGCCTACTCTGCAGAACGAGCAAGAAGTATCCGAAATAGCGATTCTCCTTTTAATCAGCTGTAAAGTCGTTGGAAGTCTGTCCTTTTCGAGCCTCCACATGAAAATATTTTCCTTTAACGGAACCCAATTTGTCCAGGACATGTTCTGAACCGTCTGCGCAGACAAGTTCCTTCGGATAGTCTCCTTCACAGCAGCAACAGAAAAATCTTTATTAGACTTTTGATCCCAAACCCATTTATCCTTGCAACCAGTAATGCTAACTTGAGATAGCATCCTTAACACATCCTGTACCTCCGAGATGCCTTCCACACTATCAACATTCATATCCCAGCTTTCATCCATACAAATATTATTCCTAACCTTCTTTATTCGACTCTTTACAGTAACATTCTTGTCCCTTTCCAAAGCAAACAAAGTCGGCCATCTAAAACATAATGGAGTGGTGCCAAGCCATATGTCCTTCCAGAAGCTAATCCTTTTCCCATCACCAAGATTACAAGTAATTAAATCATTAACACCCCTCCCATTAAGACGCGACTTTTCCAAATAGGACACCACTGATTTCCAATTTCCTGTTAAAGCTTTTTTAACCGGAAGGAAGACCCATATATTCCTCCCTCCATGTATGTTTAAAATCACTCTTCTCCATAATCCTTCGTAGTCCGTTTTAAATCTCCACGCCCATTTCACTAAAAGTGCCAAATTTACCCAAACCCCCATCCCTTTTTGGACACGCAACAATATCCCAAGCAACCCAATGGATTCCTTTACCTTCTTTACCTCCCACCCAAAGAAACTTTCTCATCATCCTCTCAACATCATCGATCACCGTATTTGGGGCTTTATATAGCGAGAGATAGTAAACCGGAAGAGTTGCTAACACCGATTTAACCAAAGTAAGTCGCCCACCAATAGACAACACCCTAGCCTTCCACGATTGTAATCTATTTCTAATCGTCTCAATTACCGGTTCCCAATGTATCGGGTGATTCATGTTAGCACCTACTTTAATACCAAGGTATTGAAAAAGAAGAACGCCAACTTGACACCCCATCCTATCGGCCATATCATTCACCTCCAAATTCGCCACACCCAACCCAAATAAGTTAGACTTATGCACATTTATTTTCAGGCCTGAACACATATGAAAAATGCGCAACAATCGATTGATAGTAGCAATATTTTCCCTGCTCCAGTTTCCCATTATAAGCGCGTCATCCGCATAGAACATATGCGAAATTTCTGGACCTTCATCAGCAACTTTTATCCCTTCCATAATACCCAAAAAAGAAGCACGGGGAATCATATTGGCCAAAGCTTCCATAATAATCAGAAACAAAAAGGGAGAAAGCGGATCGCCTTGCCTGAGTCCCTTATGACAATCGAACTCAAAGGTGGGAGATCCATTTACTAAGACTGCAGATCGCGCCGAATGAATAATGCCTTTAACCCAGCGACACCACCTCTCTGGAAAACCCATCTGCTCCATAATAGAAATCAAAAATACCCAACTCACATTATCATAGGCCTTCTCAAAGTCAATCTTCATAAGAAACGCCTTTTTTCTATTCTTTTTGACCCACTCAATAAGCTCATTCAGCACAAGAGGCCCGTCTAAAATGAACCTATCTTTAAGAAATGCCGATTGAGAATCCGAGATAACATCCCCCATAACCTTTTTTATTCTACCAGCTACCACCTTCGAAATAGCTTTACTAACCACTCCCACTAAATTAATAGGTATATAATCCTTTAAACCCAAAGGAGTCTTTACTTTCGCAATCAAAGTAATATAAGAAATACTGCATTGCTTACTGATCCTCCCCGACTCATAAAATTCCTCAAACATCTTCACGAAATCAATCCTCTAGGTGACTCTAGAAATGCTTGATGAACCAGAAATTAAATCCGTCTGGACCCGGCGCTTTTTCAGAACCACACTCGAACACGGCTTCTTTGATTTCTTCTTTAGTAAAAGGAGCGATCAAATCTTCTTTCTTCTCCAAAGGTACCTGTTTCAAGTTATGACAAAGTAAACTCGGCCTAATACCATAAGCTTCCCGAAAATGACTTTTAAAAAACCGAAGCACCTCTTTTTTAACCAAAGCAGGTTTTGAAACCCACACCCTATTAACCAACACACCCGGAATATCGTTTGCCGCTTTCCTACCATTAATACACCGATGGAAGTATGCAGAATTTTCATCCCCCATAGAAGCCCAATTCACCCGGGGTTTTTGTTTCAAATCCTTATTTTTTAGCATTGCCAATCTTTCCATCTCTTTTTTACTCTCCTCCCACACCCACACCTCCTCTTCTTCTAACTCACGATCTTCCAAAAGTTTTTCAAGCCGCTCAATATCGATTTTTAATAACTCCATACTCCCACCTTCCTTCACAGAATACGTTTTCCACCAATCCCTTAAAGCATTCTTAGCCGCCAATAATTTTTTTAAAATAATAACATCAGCTGGACCATCACACTTAAAATTCTTCCAAGCTTCTACCACCACATTTTCACAACCCTCCCTCTCTATCCAAGAATTAAACCATTTAAATGGTTTGGGACCATAATTAGAATCCTTGACTGTTAACAACAACAGACAATGGTCTGACAAATCCCTATTTAAGGCTCTCAAACACGCCCTTGGCCATCGATTGAAAAACTCATGACACACCAACACTCGGTCTATTTTACTCATCTTCGCTAAGTTTCCTGAACCGGATAGAAAAGTAAATCTACTCCCTTGCATATTGAACTCCTGTAAACATGCCTCATCCATAAAAGAATTAAACTCCTGAGCCGCCCTACAATTGAATTTTGAATTTTTTTCTTTCTTCTGGCCATCTAACTGAGTTGAAATCACCTATGAAGATCCACATACCCGTCATACCCTGAATCAACCCCAAGAGACGCGTCCACGAGTCTCTTTTTTCCCCAACTTTTTGCGGAGCGTAAACATTGACTACATTTAGTAAGGTACCATCTTCAACTAAATTCCCTGAAGTCATAATAAAGTTCTGGTCCTTCACTGTCCTAACCTTCTTAAACCTTCTAGGGTTCCATAAACTAACAATACCACCTGATTTCCCCTAGCCCCAGCGAAATCCACCTCGAACCCATTATTACCCCAAACGGAAGACAAATCAAATCTATCACTATCAACCAGCAAAGTCTCTTGCAAACCCAAAAAATCAACATTATTATTCGCCATCAAACCCTTAACCCACGCAGCTTTACCAACAACCCCAATACCTCTAATGTTCAAAGACAAAAAATTCATCGCAAACCTGCTTGTAAACCTTCTCCTGAAATAGTGTCTGAAATCAAATTTTCGAATCCTTGAAGCTGCGCCCCTACTCGCTCTCCAAGTTTAATTGTGACGTCCACTTCTTTTTTCTTCAACGTATCATAATTTTCTTCATCACAATCCTAACGTTCTTGGCTCTGTCTTCCGGCTTGTTCTTGTCAGGGCGATTATCATCCTCATTCTAGTAATTTAAAAGGGCTTGAAAAGAATTGCTTATATTAACTGGATCCACACCTCTTTGTTTTACGACATTTTTATCCAGACCCAAAATGATTGGTTCAAGCCCAAACAGATGATCTTCAGCCAATTTGGGCCCCTTATTGGGCCTGTCATTACTACTAAGGCAAGCACCCCCTGATGGCAAGCCCACTTCTGATACTACTTTTTTATCTTTTTTACGTTTTTGAATCCTAGGCATAAATGATTGACTACAAGATTGACCATCGTTCGAAAAATCTCCACCTTCCATATTCTTAGCCAAATCTTCCACCATTCTCGGACCATATTCTTCCCCATTAAAATTGGCATTAAAATGCTCATTATTGCCACCAGTCAAATCTTCCGGAATATCCTCTGCTTCCAAATTAACATTTACCGGAGTAAACTCCGACGTGAACATCGCAGAATTATTCCGATCATCTTTCCGATTAGGATGGACACAATCTTCCACATAATCCGATATCCACTCTTTATCTTCTTCCACTATCCAAACCTTGAACATCTTACCACGCCATTTAAGAAAAATCACGTCTAGAATTCGTAACCCATGGCTGACCAGGACCCCAACATAATGAAAGGAAGAATCAAACTCCAGTCTTATCATCTCAGCCTTCCTAACCACCTTGCCAAAATGGCTACCAATATCATCAATCACCCTCTCGTCTAAGAGAGTTAGAGGAATCCCAACCAGTTTCAGCCATGCGATACGTTCGAAAGGCAGGACTTGTCCCTCCCAAACTACCACCGAACTAAACTGAGCAGGTCTTCCTAGTAACTCGTCCTTCGCCATTATAGCATGTTCCTTGTTTTTGAATGACACCAACACCGTGAACCCACCCAAGCAATGAATAGACCCCTCCCCTAGCCCCATTTCCTTCAAAATAACTTTGATCTTCATGAACACAATCAGAGAGGACACCCTCACCACTAACGCCCTGCCAAACAAGTCTTCAAACGCACACATGCCATCCTCAATTGTTATAGTTTTTCCTTGGGAGACTCCAGAAAAAGCCTCCTTAAATGACATTGTATTCACCGAACCATCATTCTTGGGACCATGCACCGGGTTGACACCCTCATATGTATTCTGTTGTGGTCGACCATGCTCCTTATTCGGAAAAGACGATTTACGTGCGTTTACCTCTCCATCCTCCAAAACAAACCTTGCAACATTTACCTTCAGTCTAAATTCTCCCAGCCGGATGGCTGAAAGAACTCTCTCCATCTCAGTTTTATCTTTAACGTCCAGTAAAGAGATGAACCCAAACCTTTTACCCACTTTATCTCTTTTTCTTGCTATGTATATATCAAAAATAGTATCAAAATTCCTTACTTCCTTTGCCAGATCTTCACCGCTACATCTTTCGGGGAGATTTGTTACGTAAACTTTTGTAACTCTTGCCTGAACTTCCACCGGAATAGGTTTCCGGTGTGTACCCATACTTATGTTTTTACCTGTATGCATGAATTCCTGTTATTTTGTTTTCACCGAATGATAATTAAATATTTCGTAAATACATCTCTATCTTTTTTTAAAACAAACTAATGATTAGCAAAAGAAAACTTATTAATAAAAAGTTTGGTTTAAACTTTTAAAAAGTGGTAAACTACAATACTAATCAGTTTGGTTTGTCATTTCCCAAACTTTTAAAAAGTGGGGTACTTACCCTAGAGTGTCACTTCCACCCTTATAAAAAAAATTACACTTAAACCAATTTGCTCAAAATCCAAGCAAGTCGCTCATTTTGACTTGTTTAAGATTCAAAAGTTTTGGTTTACGGTTTGGTTTCACAGATTAATGGTTCAATAAGGTTTTGCACTTAAAACATGTTGTTCAACCATTATTATTTATTTGTTTTTTTATATTTTAGAATATCGAGTTATGCGTGTGTGTATATACGTATTTTAACCATAGGAGCATCCATAATGGTTTGATGGTCTAAAATTTCAAAGATGTCACATCAGCATGTCACATCATTTTAAATCACAAAACATTTCAAACCTACTTTTTTCCACAACAATAAACCATTGCAAAACTCCACCACACGCATCACTTAAAAAAACAAATAAAATAATTAATATGTGTGTATGTTTATTTATGGTGGGTCTAATTTGCATCTTTAGACTAGTCCGAACAACCAGATCAAATTCAACCAAACCAACGTTACATCATCTCCTCCAATAGTGTACATGTTTTGGAATTGAGGTCCCAAATTCCGAACGGTCCAGTTTGGACCCGTTGTGGGTGTTCTAGGCTTTGTTTTTTTTAAACAAACTAACGGTTACCAAAGGAAAACATATTAATAAAAAGTTTGGTTTAACTGCCAAAATCAAATGGTAAACTACAATACTAACCGGTTTGGTTTGTCATTTCTCATAACCATAGTTAACAATTGAGTCCTAAACTTTAAAAAGGTCTTATGTAGATATGAAATCATGTACCTTCGTTCAATTTATGTCACACCCTCAAATTTCCACAAGCGGAGTTCTACCGCGAGGCGTGTGACACACCAGGATCCAAGTCAACGGTCACAATAAACTACACTATATGATAAAATACGTAAAATAAAAACATTAAGTTTCATAATATAAACCAACAGCGGAAGCTTTTTAAAATCTTGATTACAACTTAAACAACGTGACTGAAGTCTGAAATTACTGAAAACATGAAACTAGAATCCTAGACGCCAAGTGAGACTCCGTGCGCCTAAGTTCGATGCTGCTACCTTAACGACCTGAGAAAAACATGCTAAAAATGTCAACATATAATGCTGGTGAGTTCACAGGTTTTTGTGAAAAGCAACTTAGTTAGTTTCAAAGAATATTCCAAAGTAGATCAAACCATAAGTAAACCGACCAAAAGAATACTACTCAAAGAATGCCAACCAAACTGAATACCTGTCGCTACTACGATTGGAAAACCATTACTGGACTCGAATACATGAATACAAGAATACAACCTGCCCGAATACAAGAATACAAGAATACAAGAATACTCTAAGAGACAACATGCACTCGTCCGACCTCCAGTCGACGAGTGGGGCCGGTCACGCCCAAATAGATCTATCCATATTTCCCTCGTTGTGCAACCACCGCACATTCATGGTTTTCCCCGGGACTTTAACAAATCGTATAGCAACCCAAAAGAATACCCCAATGCATAATGAATTCAAGAATACCAATACGCAATACCATATAGTAACCAACGACTACCTTGTAAGCTTTACCAATTCGAGTACTTAGCAAATCATAGGTTTTATGAATACGAAAACATAAGTTGACACACCTTTTATGAATACGAGAACGTAAGTTGACACACCTTTTATGGATACGAAAACGTAAGTTGACACACCTTTTATGGATACGAAAACGTAAGTTGACACACCTTTTATGAATACGAGAACGTAAGTTGACACACCTTTTATGGATACGAAAACGTAAGTTGACACACCCTTTTATGAATACGAAAACGTAATTTGACACACGTTTTATGAATACCAGTACCCAGCATGTTTTCTCCCCCGAAAGCAAAACCAGTAAAGAGTGGGGCCGTGAACTCACCTTAGATTGTTCTTCTTCATAAACCACAGACAATGCAAATGACAGCCCTAGAATCGGCAACCTATCATCGAATGCATATGAGTACCCGAACCATTGACCCGCAGGTCAAATAGTCCCCAAGTGTCCAGTTCACTAAAGTCAACATATAGTTCATATATCGCATATACAAGTCCACACGTGTATTACCGAGTTATCGGACATCCCACGGGGTTCCTAACATGTTCTTAGGTGTCATTTCGTGTTCGGGATGTCAAACTATGCTTAAATCAGCTAATCATGCCATTAGGACAGTCAACTAGCCATTAGGAAAAGTCAACTAGCCATTAGGAGGCTAACTGTCTAACACAGCAGACGGTTAGGGCCTAACCGTCTGACACAGCAGACGGTTAGGGCCTACTCGTCCCCAACTCCTCCTACTCGTCCCATGCAGCAGACGGTTAGGATTCCTAATCGCCCCCTGCAGGGCTGTGCCACTTTTTCGCGCGTTTAACCCTCCATATCAGATCCGAAACAAGTGAAAACACCCAATATCAATCATAACACATTAACAAACATATTTCAAGCAAAACCCCTAAGTTATCATCATTCTAACAGTCCCGAATGCAAGCGTTTTCCCAAAATAGTAACCTTAACATGTAAACATCACATCAACATGCAAGAACTTGCCCTAAATAGCAATTATCCAGATTTCATCACATAACAACGTTGTCCAATCCTTTCCTATTGTTCTAGCATCATCCTAGGGCAAACCCTAATCCTCTAGAATCATCAAAACATATTAAATCACACTAAGTCTCCCATTGGTGACCCGACAACTCACGTGTTAGCTAAGAATGAGAAATCATGCAATCACAAGCAAACATGCACTTAATACGCATAACAGTTCACTGAAGTGAACATATAGTTCATATATCGCATATACAAGTCCACACGTGTATTACCGGGTTATCGGACATCCCACGGGGTTCCTAGCATGTTCTTAGGTGTCATTTCGTGTTCGGGATGTCAAACTATGCTTAAATCAGCTAATCATGCCATTAGGAAAGTCAACTAGCCATTAGGAAAAGTCAACTAGCCATTAGGAGGCTAACCGTCTAACACAGCAGACGGTTAGGGCCTAACCGTCTGACACAGCAGACGGTTAGGGCCTACTCGCCCCCAACTCCTCCTACTCGTCCCATGCAGCAGACGGTTAGGATTCCTAATCGCCCCCTGCAGGGCTGTGCCACTTTTTCGCGCGTTTAACCCTTTAGATCAGATCCGAAACTAGTGGAAACACCCAATATCAATCATAACACATTAACAAACATATTTCAAGCAAAACCCCTAAGTTATCATCATTCTAACAGTCTTGAATGCAAGCGTTTTCCCAAAATAGTAACCTTAACATGTAAACATCACATCAACATGCAAGAACTTGCCCTAAATAGCAATTATCCAGATTTCATCACATAACAATGTTGTCCAATCCTTTCCTATTGTTCTAGCATCATCCTAGGGCAAACCCTAATCCTCTAGAATCATCAAAACATATTAAATCACACTAAGTCTCCCAAAATCACCCAAACGGGTCAAAATATCAAATGTCATCAAAACACAACTATATGCTCCCAAATTCATAGACAATCATCCTAATGATTCATTTAAGTCAGAAACATATCAAACACATGGAAACAAACACATTCTAATATCAAAAATCTCATCTTTGCATGATAACATAACATAGAACAAGCATGAAGGTGTGGGTTCGTTTATAATCTGTTTTTAACAAGTTTTCAAAGACACAAATACTTAGAAACCAGGTCTGGACCTCTAGGGAGTAAAACTTTATCATTAACAAGGTTTAAGAAGGTGAACAAACCTTAGATTTTAGCAAAGATTGGTGTAAGATCTTGTAAAGGTGGTTTCTTGATCAAAAACGTGTTACAGAGGTTGGGTATAGTGTGTAATGGCTTTGGGGTGCGCTGGGGTTTCTAAAATGATGTTTTGAAACACAAGGGTTGTATTTATAGGCGTTTCTAGTCGTCAGGGCTGCAACAGGCGATTAGGGATTAGTAGCACACGATTAGGCCACACGGATAGGCCTAATCGCCCCCTTTTACACACGGATAGGCCTAATCGCCCCCTTTTACACACGGGTAGCCCCCTACTCGCCCCCTGCAGCTTACTTCCTAATTTTGGCGCGTTAAACACTATTTTAACATACGTTAACACGTTTTCACATACCGACAAGTCAAGTAATGATTATAAACACATAATACATGTAAACAAACACGTTCACACTCGTTCACCAATTCGCGGGACTCGAGACCTGCGTGTGTTAAAACCCCAATGATGCACGACTCGACTCGACTGACTCTGTCATGTGTAATGTATGCGCGACTCGCTAAGGTAGACTTACTAAGTTTTCAAAATGTTAGTTACCGGAGTTTGCCGGGTGTCACATCATCCCCCTGTTGAAAGAATTTTCGTCCCGAAAATTTCCCGAAGTCGAAGAGAGAAAACAATAAGAAGAAAAAATTTTCCGGGTCGTCACATCATCCCCCTGTTGAAAGGAATCTCGTCCCGAGATTCTTTCGGCTTCAACAGTGATGAGTGTCGACCTCTGTGTGTGCCTAAGTAACGTTTCCCCAAAATATAACGAGTGAAGGTCGTGAACCAAAACGTGATAGTAACAACCGGGAATCCACTTCCCCAAATGTGGATATAAGACTAGAGACCCCCAGATCGAAGGCCTACTGGAGACTACTATGATCGGTATCACTGACCCACTGGTACCGTCCAAGTAGCATCCCCAAAGGACCCTCACCGACCCAAAGAATGAGAAACAGAGACCAATCCACAAAGAAAACACCCAAAGACACGAACACACAACAATGCGGATAAAAGTAAAACCAAAGCGTAGCAAGAGATAAGAAAGAATATGTACGGGTAACAGTGTCTGGGTCCACCTGGTTCTCCCTTGTACCCGGGACGCTCCCACGCGCATTTCGGCCACCACCTTCACTGTTTTCACCACCAGAAGTCCCTGCTTCAGCTTGATTCAACTTTGGGCAATCCTGCCTGAAGTGCCCTACCTCGCCACAATTGTAACACTCCTGGTTCTTCCGAGTATTAACACGCGCCTTTCCTAGCCGAAGATTGACCCTACAATCCTTAGCAACATGTCCCATCAGTTTACATCTGTTGCAACGGAACCTCTCGCAACGACCATGATGATGAAATCCGCACTGGCTACACTCCCGGAGCTTCCCAGTATACCCACCTTGCTTCTGACCAAACGACGACTTCGAAGCTTCAAGCCTCACTGTTTGCTGATGCACTTCGGCTGTGGCTACATCCTCCTCGGCATTCTCCCGTTTCCTTTTGTTGTTCTCGGTCCCTCCAAAGATGTGGGGCGCATACTCCATGAACACCTTAAAAGTACACACCTGTTGGCCCAGAGGAGGTGGTGGTGGAGGATAAACGACATTTCCACCGTCGCCTTGCTGAGCGGTCTGATAAGCAGCAAGAGCAGCAGTCACCTGTTGCTGGATTAAGTCCTTCAGCGCTTCTGGGGTTATGTTGATGCTATCACGACTCTCGTCTCCACTGTGTTCACCACGACTTCCAAACATCTTCTGCCGAAACAAGAACAAAACTCTCAGACCCATCACCTATGCTAAGCCAAGAGAATACGAAAAGTCCAGGATTGGGTCCAAACGTGACCATTAATCCCAACCCGAGATCCACCAAGTCTTCCATGCATTTCAACTTATGATTTCGTGTGCACCCGAAATGATAAATTGCTCTACATGGTCCTCAAGGCGTGCCCCGAGCTCGAACCTCAAGTCACCCGACACCCACAAATCAAAAGAAATAACCAACTCAAGAGAATCCCCCAAGTGACCCATCACTTAGAGGTGTACACCACGCTTAATCCCAAAGGGAATGATAGAGCAAAGATAGGAATAACCAAAGATGAGATGGGCAATCTGATACTGTGTGATGAGGATACCGACACCCCGACAAGGTTAGTATGTTTACCAAAAGACTCGACTCATATGTATGTGACCGTCTAGTGTGTGAGACTCGGCTATAGTCTAGACTCTACATGCAGTCCTAGTTCACTATAACCATTGGCTCTGATACCAATCTGTCACACCCTCAAATTTCCACAAGCGGAGTTCTACCGCGAGGCGTGTGACACACCAGGATCCAAGTCAACGGTCACAATAAACAACACTATATGATAAAATACGTAAAATAAAAACATTAAGTTTCATAATATAAACCAACAGCGGAAGCTTTTTAAAATCTTGATTACAACTTAAACAACGTGACTGAAGTCTGAAATTACTGAAAACATGAAACTAGAATCCTAGACGCCAAGTGAGACTCCGTGCGCCTAAGTCCGATGCTGCTACCTTAACGACCTGAGAAAAACATGCTAAAAACGTCAACATATAATGCTGGTGAGTTCACAGGTTTTTGTGAAAAGCAACTTAGTTAGTTTCAAAGAATATTCCAAAGTAGATCAAACCATAAGTAAACCGACCAAAAGAATACTACTCAAAGAATGCCAACCAAACTGAATACCTGTCGCTACTACGATTGGAAAACCATTACTGGACTCGAATACATGAATACAAGAATACAACCTGCCCGAATACAAGAATACACGAATGCTCTAAGAGACAACATGCACCCGTCCGACCTCCAGTCGACGAGTGGGGCCGGTCACGCCCAAATAGATCTATCCATATTTCCCCCGTTGTGCAACCACCGCACATTCATGGTTTTCCCCGGGACTTTAACAAATCGTATAGCAACCCAAAAGAATACCCCAATGCATAATGAATTCAAGAATACCAATACGCAATACCATATAGTAACCAACGACTACCTTGTAAGCTTTACCAATCCGAGTACTTAGCAAATCATAGGTTTTATGAATACGAAAACATAAGTTGACACACCTTTTATGAATACGAGAACGTAAGTTGACACACCTTTTATGGATACGAAAACGTAAGTTGACACACCCTTTTATGGATACGAAAACGTAAGTTGACACACCCTTTATGCATACGAGAACATAAGTTGACACACCTTTTATGGATACGAAAACGTAAGTTGACACACCCGTTTATGAACACGAAAACGTAATTAGACACACGTTTTATGAATACCAGTACCCAGCATGTTTTCTCCCCCGAAAGCAAAACAAGTAAAGAGTGGGGCCGTGAACTCACCTTAGATTGCGTTCTTCTTAATAAACCACAGACAATGCAAATGACAGCCCTAGTATCGGCAACCTATCATCGAATGCATATGAGTACCCGAACCATTGACCCGCAGGTCAAATAGTCCCCAAGTGTCCAGACCATGACCAAGTACGTTTTGAAAACACGTTTGACTGTTACTTTGACCCCACAGACAAGACCCGACATCCCATTGGTGACCCGACAACTCACGTGTTAGCTAAGAATGAGAAATCATGCAATCACAAGCAAACATGCACTTAATACGCATAACAGTTCACTGAAGTCAACATATAGTTCATATATCGCATATACAAGTCCACACGTGTATTACCGGGTTATCGGACATCCCACGGGGTTCCTAGCATGTTCTTAGGTGTCATTTCGTGTTCGGGATGTCAAACTATGCTTAAATCAGCTAATCATGCCATTAGGAAAGTCAACTAGCCATTAGGAAAAGTCAACTAGCCATTAGGAGGCTAACCGTCTAACACAGCAGACGGTTAGGGCCTAACCGTCTGACACAGCAGACGGTTAGGGCCTACTCGCCCCCAACTCCTCCTACTCGTCCCATGCAGCAGACGGTTAGGATTCCTAATCGCCCCCTGCAGGGCTGTGCCACTTTTTCGCGCGTTTAACCCTTTAGATCAGATCCGAAACTAGTGGAAACACCCAATATCAATCATAACACATTAACAAACATATTTCAAGCAAAACCCCTAAGTTATCATCATTCTAACAGTCTTGAATGCAAGCGTTTTCCCAAAATAGTAACCTTAACATGTAAACATCACATCAACATGCAAGAACTTGCCCTAAATAGCAATTATCCAGATTTCATCACATAACAATGTTGTCCAATCCTTTCCTATTGTTCGAGCATCATCCTAGGGCAAACCCTAATCCTCTAGAATCATCAAAACATATTAAATCACACTAAGTCTCCCAAAATCACCCAAACGGGTCAAAATATCAAATACCATCAAAACACAACTATATGCTCCCAAATTCATAGACAATCATCCTAATGATTCATTTAAGTCAGAAACATATCAAACACATGGAAACAAACACATTTTAATATCAAAAATCTCATCTTTGCATGATAACATAACATAGAACAAGCATGAAGGTGGGGGTTCGTTTATAATCTGTTTTTAACAAGTTTTCAAAGATACAAATACTTAGAAACCAGGTCTGGGCCTCTAGGGAGTATAACTTTATCATTAACAAGGTTTAAGAAGGTGAACAAACCTTAGATATTAGCAGAGATTGGTGTAAGATCTTGTAAAGGTGGTTTCTTGATCAAAAACGTGTTACAGAGGTTGGGTATAGTGTGTAATGGCTTTGGGGTGTGCTAGGGTTTCTAAAATGATGTTTTGAAACACAAGGGTGGTATTTATAGGCGTTTCTAGTCGTCAGGGCTGCAACAGGCGATTAGGGATTAGCAGCACACGATTAGGCCACACGGATAGGCCTAATCGCCCCCTTTTACACACGGATAGGCCTAATCGCCCCCTTTTACACACGGATAGGCCTAATCGCCCCCTTTTACACACGGGTAGCCCCCTACTCGCCCCCTGCAGCTTACTTCCTATTTTTGGCGCGTTAAACACTATTTTAACATACGTTAACACGTTTTCACATACCGACAAGTCACATAATGATTATAAACACATAATACATGTAAACAAACACGTTCACACTCGTTCACCAATTCCCGGGACTCGAGACCAGCGTGTGTTAAAACCCCAATGATGCACGACTCGACTCGACTAACTCTGTCATGTGTAATGTATGCGCGACTCGCTAAGGTAGACTTACTATGTTTTCAAAAAGTTAGTTACCGGAGTTTGTCGGGTGTCACAATTTATTAGGTAGAGTTAGGTATCCTAGAATGCAAGGCGGAATGTAATAGATCATCCATAACAAGAAATTCCATTCCCTCAAATCATTCCATCTACCCCCTTATTATTTTCATTCCATCCCATTTTACACCATTCATTAACAACAACCGACAACCCACCACCACCGCTACCCACCACCATCATGACCACCACACCACCACCCATCGCTCCAGCTACCACCGCGACCCATTGTCGTCGTTGCCACTCCCTGCCATCCCCGCTACACAAGTCACCCACCACTGTCACCACCCATCATTGTCGCTGCAACCCACCCACCACCACCACCACCCACAACCACCTCACTGCTACCCAACACTATCGTCTCCACCAACCACCGGTACTCAACCGCCACCCCACACCATGGCAGCCATAATCACCACCTACTACTGTCGCAGCCATAATCACCACCTACCTACTATCGCAGCCACTGCCTCAGCCACCCACGTTGCCACCACCCACCACTGCCACAAATCACCACCCCAAGCACCACAAATTCTTGCATCTTTCCTGCCTACTAAATAACACAAAGTAATAATTTATTTCATTCTCACATGGTAACCAAATAGGGCATGAAATGACAATAATCCATTTCATTACCTCATTCATTCCGTTACCCCATATAATGTTTTTACATTGATTTGTTTGGTATTATGTTTTTATTTATACAAACATAATAGTCGTAAGAATGAGAATTGTTGTGCTTGTCATTCTAGTGTATTTTAATAGTAAAGTCTATTTTATGTTAAATTAATCCAATTCTCTATTTACAACTATAAATAGGAAGAGGCCAGAGCAAGCAATGAAATGATCATGTTTATCACATCTTTGTCATAAAAAACTCCAACAATCATTGATTTTGCCGAGACTAATTCACAAACCAGGTATTATTATTGTCATGATGTCTCATATATTTGTTATTTTTAAGTCATATATATGTTGATATGTTACATGACCCAGTGTAAATGATGTGTAATAGCTCGAGAGCTACTCGGTATCGGATCGGTAAAAAGCTCGAACTAGCCGAGCCTTAACGAGCCCGAGTGAATAGACCAGGGATCCCTCTTGGAGGTCCCGGGTTCGATTCCCACGAAGGACATAATGAGAAATGATGGATGACTCCTGGCTTACGGTCATGAGTTCGAGTCTTGATCTCGCCCGGTTTTACCAATCCTTCATTGTCGTGCCTACGGGCGGGTGAGGGGTTGGGTTTTCCCCGGTTTTGGGAACTACATGGGCGGGTCTGACTACGCCAGCCGCATAGTGTGGGGACTCCCCTAGATAGTCGGGCAGAAATGTTTGTTGGTACGATGATACTTCAGTAGTCCTCAGTGATCCAAATTTGACGTTAAAAAAACATTTTAACTATTTTAGTTGGAAAGTGAAGACAATCTCTTATTAGTTCCTCTTGAGTTCTGACTAAACTTATGTGGATCTTATTAGGATTTCCCAATTATTCCCAAGATCATAATCATCACATTTTGGTTTACTTCAAAAGGGTAAAAAGGTAGGAAAGAAAGAAACCTTAATCATGACTGAGGCAGTAGATCTATCTTACAACAAAATTGAGGCAGAAGAAGATGTGTACACTAAAGATGGCACACTTGATTACAAGAACAAACCTGCTAACAAGAACACCACAGGAACTTGGAAAGCTTGCCCTTACATTCTTGGTACACTTGTAACTATGACCTAAAACTAAAAACTTTAACTTTGGTAAGTGTAACATGATCAAAAGAATCTAAAATCTTGGTTCGCGTGTTCGCAGGAAACGAATGCTGTGAACGACTAGCGTTTTACGGAATGAGCACGAATCTATTGCTTTATTTCAAGCACAACCTTCATCAACATAGTGCTACGGCTTCAAGAAACCTATCGAATTGGTCCGGAACGTGTTATATCACACCACTCATAGGTGCATTCATTGCTGATGCTTTTCTAGGCCGATATTGGACCATTGCTATCTTCTCTATCATATATGTTATTGTAAGTGTTATATGTTACAAGATTATATGCACTTTATCTAACTTGTATTTTTATACGATATATGGTGTCATGTTTATTATTCTCTGACACTAAATTAACGACACACACAAAAAATGCATGTCATGAATTTACTACGTTTTACAAACCATGACATTTTTTATGACACACGTTTCTTAACGTCACACGTTTTTTAACATCATAAAATGGGTGTGTGTCATTGTCCGAGTTTCAAGAAAGGTATATTTTCTAGTAGTGGTAGTCAAGTTTACATGTTTGTCTTTTCAGTAATCCGCTAGTTTAACTAGGGGATGTGAATAGTGTTTACGAAGATCAGCTAGTACAACTAGCTTAGCGGATCAATGTGAGTAGCGTTTACGAGGATCGGCTAGTTAGTTCAATTAGCTTAGCGGATGCGAATAAAGTTTATGTTGAAATGCTAATACAAGTTTAACAACTTATCACGAACTTTGAGAAACTCATATAAAAAATCCTTAGGATATTAATCGGTATGTTTGTTTATATGTTATAAAGATCATGTGATTTGAACATAAAACTTTCAGGTAACCAAGTAATGTTTAATTTTGTGTGACATTATATATATAGGGAATGACATTATTAACATTATCAGCAACGGTTTCGGGTTTAAAGCCATTTTGTGTATCAAAAGAGGAATGTTTTGCGACAAACACTCAAGCAGCAGTAACCTTTTTGGCACTCTATATAGTGGCTTTAGGAACAGGAGGGATCAAACCGTGTGTGTCATCATATGGTGCGGACCAATTCGATGATGCAGATGAAAAGGAGAAGAAACACAAGGCTTCTTTCTTTAATTGGTTCTACTTCTCCATCAATATTGGCGCGTTGGTCGCGTCATCAGTTCTTGTTTGGATCCAAGATAATAAAGGTTGGGGATGGGGATTTGGGATCCCAGCAGTGGCCATGGCGATTGCGGTTGGATTATTCTTTTCTGGTACTCGTTTGTACCGGAACCAGAAGCCTGGTGGAAGCCCGTTGACTCGCATTTGTCAAGTCATCGTGGCTTCCTGGAAGAAACGTCGAGTAAATGTGCCTGCTGACACGTCTGCTTTGTATGAAATCGCGGACAATGAGTCTGCGATAGTAGGAAGCCGCAAGCTTGAACACACCAAAGATTTCAGGTAAATTTTTTTAAAAAAGTTTATCTTAAATGTTTAGAACTGATTTGTTATGATAATATGATTACCAGTTTCTTGGACAAGGCGGCCGTGGATACAGAACCCGAACGCGTAAAGGAATCAGTTGATCCGTGGCAACTTTGTACGGTGACCCAAGTGGAAGAGTTCAAGTCTATCATTAAACTCCTTCCTATATGGGCCACCGGTATCATTTTTGCCACGGTTTATGGCCAAATAAGCAACTTATTCGTGTTACAAGGCTCGTATATGGACATATTCCTAAAAGACTTTAAAATCCCACCCGCGGCTCTAAGCATTTTCGACACTCTAAGTGTCATTTTTTGGGTTCCAGTCTATGACCGGATCCTTGTACCTGTTGCCCGTAGATATACAGGCAACAAGTCAGGAATAACCCAACTCCAAAGAATGGGAACAGGCCTAGTGATCTCGATTTTCGCAATGCTGGTAGCAGGGATTCTAGAAGTGGTTAGACTTGGTATTGTTAAAAGAAACAATTATTATGATTACGAAAATATGCCCATGTCGATTTTTTGGCAAGTCCCACAATACTTCTTAATCGGTTGCGCTGAGGTATTCACATTTATTGGACAACTCGAGTTTTTCTACGAGCAAGCTCCCGACTCAATGAGGAGTTTGTGTTCGGCGTTACAACTCACTACCGTTGCACTTGGAAGCTATTTGAGCTCGTTGCTTGTGACGATCGTGACACATATTAGTACTAAAGGAGGTAAGCCAGGATGGATACCCGACAACTTGAATCGCGGTCAGTTACAAAACTTTTTCTGGCTCTTAGCGATTCTAAGCGTGTTAAATTTTGGGGTCTTTCTATTGATTTCGACATGGTACACATACAAAAAGCCCGTTGGTACCATTTCTAGGAAACTTAAGGACGATGACATGTCTTCTGAACATCTTACAATCGAACTAAGTAGAACACAATAATGTTATGTTGTGTATAGTATCTTTGCTTTTTATTGTTATAGTTTTGTTTAAGTTTTTACTTTGATGTTGTAAATTGAAGTTTAAACTTGTATTTAAAACTTTGATGTGAAAAATGATTGGTGCAATAAACATAAATATTGTTTGTATGAAAGGCTAGTAAAAATAGTTATGTATATATAGTCATGAGAATGTAGATGTCGATCTTGGAGATTTATGTGCCCTATCCGAGCCTGAAAAAAATGTGTCGCTCAAACTTATAAGTTATAAGTTATATCGGGTGCCAAGACATATAGGACTTTTCATTAAAAAAATGTGCCTGAAAAGCATGCCCTGGCCAAGAGTCGTCCTCGCATCTCTTCAAAGACAGCCGTAAGAATGTATGTAGTATTAACACTTCAATAAATCTGAATATACATGGTGAATATCGATGAGTGCATAAATATAATTATATATAGTCATGAGAATGTTATGTCTTAAACGATCACTTATGTTTTAAAACGGTTTTAGTCAGTTTTGGTTCTAAGGTTTAGGGTTGGTTAAACCTTAAAATATTATAATTAATAGTGAGTAAATTTTGACACGATACGAACAGTGGCGTAGCCAGAAAAATTTTTCATGGGGTGCGGAATCTCTAAGCCCCTGGGTCGTTTATCATCATGTGGCCCGGGTCGGGTCGGGTCGGGTCGTATACCAAAACTAATAACACTAAAATTATATAATCAACAAAAACAAAAAGAAGCCAAAAGTAATTCAAACGTTGTTACATATGCATAACAAAATTCTAAAATTTAAAGTTGTTCTCTTCGGGTCTTCATTTTTTGGAATCTATCTATAACATCTTCTATCTCCACGTTTCTAAGCAAGTCTTTTTCAATAAAAATCACACAACTATCGTTTAAATTCTCATCACCAATCCTATTACGCAAATTGTTCTTCACAAACTTAATTGCCGAAAAACTTCTTTCAACAGTTGCGGTTGCGACGGGTAATGTGAGAGCTAGCTTCAATAAACGATACACAAATATAAAGTGAAGGTGTTTCTTTGTTTCAACCATCAGTTGTACAAGATTGGATAAACCATTCAATTTGGTAAATCGTGTATCCGCTTTTACATTATCAGTTTATGTAGCTCTCAAGTTCAACCGGAAGCCTTCTTTTATCTTCATCATCAAAATCATGTGGATACATCTCGGCTAAGCGTAGTAGTTTTGGAACATAAAATGCACCAAAATTATCACAAGGACTCAAGCTATTAATACAAACAAGTAACTCAGATGTTACCTCGTTAAAACGATTTCCAAATTCTTGGATTTGCATATCTTGAATCGAATTGAAGCATTCAACTTTATAATTGTGGCGAAGTGTGACGTTTGTTTTTTTTCTTGGTATCCTTGGGTCAACGTATTCACTATCCATATTTACCACTTCAAGTTTATGCTTATCACAAAAAGAGTTAACTAACTCTAAGAACTTGTCATAACCCTCAAATCTAAACTTTGTAAGTTGGTTCTTGGTAGTAGAAACCAATAAAACCCCGTTTAACAAATCTTGGTCTTTCCTTTGAAGGTTTTTTTTCTTTTTCTTTTAATCAATATTAAAACAATGTGGACTTATTATTAAGTTTGGGCTTGGTCTTATTCTTGAATTTGAGCTACTAACTAATAAAATGGGCTAACTCCATCTATGTAATTATATTATTTTCTTAGGGGTTGGTTTCAAAAATCCAAGGGGTGCGATTGAAAACTTTTGTGGGGTGCGGATGGGATAAACGCGTATATATAAACACTAAATTTTTTTTTCAAGGTGTGCGCCCGCACCCTTTGGGCTTAGGGTAGCTACGCCCCTGGATACGAAAATAATATGGGTTGGCCTATCTAACTTGTTTTAATAAACAAATGATGTTTAGGGCGACTAGTTTTATTAAATGGGTCATGTTTGGGTTGACATGTTTAACCTGTTTAATTAAACATGTCCACATACCAATTCATTTAATTAAATAAGTTGACCCACCAACTCATTTAACCCAATTCTTACAACCCGATTAACATACTTACAACTTAATTACTACTCTCCAACCTATTTGACACATTTGAATAAATGGGTTAACCAAACCGAGTTCAGCTTACACGATTTTAAGTGTGTGGTTAAAGTTAATGAATTTGATACGAATAAAAGTATGGGTGGTAGTTGACAAACAATTCAAATCGTCAACTCAACCCGAAACCCGTCAACCTAAACAATTGGCACTCCTAATTTCTAACGCTGTTATTAAGTATTAACAATGAAAATTGGAGAAGGGTGTGGAATAACCTTAAACTTGAGGTATAAAAGTGTAAAACCTTAAAACATAAGTCGATAAAATAACGCCTTTTTTTTTCTTTTTTTTGAAGATTAACTTTCAATAAACACATGCGCACCTCCTCAAGACAAGGAGGCCGCAAAAACTACAACATATACAAAGGATATTCAACCCAATCTTTCCATACAATTGTTCTCTCACTCGCTTTATTTTTACTCCAAAGAAAAGAAAAGACATAGACTTGACGTTCGCCACCGCCTCCATAGCACTAGTTTTCTCCCCATTAAAGCGTGCATCGTTTCCTGTCCTCCAAATCACCCAACAAATAACCAAAACAATCCCATAAATGATCTTTTACCCCTCTTGTTATCACTAGCGTTCTTATAGATATTCAACCATCTCTTTTTTCACTCACCTTAACCACCCGAAGTAAATTATTATTGTTCATTAGTTTCAAAGTCGTTCATCTGCTCCTTAAACATTAGGAATAATCTCTCCTCTATGTGACAGAGCTAAAGAAACAGGTAATTCTATAATATTAATCCCTATCCCTATGACAATATTATCTTCAGTTTCATAGTTCAAGAATATTGAATTGGGATTTTATATATGCGTTTCTTGATTTGAATGGTTATGATATTGTGGGTCATATTGTTAATGAATTATATGCAATGGCATTTAATTTCTGCGTTTATTGTTGTAAGCATTTTCGGTTTCCATGTATGCCTTCCAACTGTTTGATAAAATGCCTGACCCAAACTAGTTATGTTCTGTAGTTCAAACACTGCATAAAATGACTTGCTTGATGATTGGTTTTTATTCAGGAGTTGATTCAGGCAAAAACTTCTGTATGATATAAGCTTATTGATACGATACGATACAATACAATACTAAACCAGACGGACCGAAAATCTACCATGAATGTCATGACCACCATTCCACAACCCATAATCTCCTCCACCGTCCACGTAAACCACTACAACCACCTCTTGACCACTCTCTCGGCTGCGTCCTCCCTCTCACACCTCAAGCAAATCCATGCCCGGATTATTCGTTTGGGCCTTGACCGCTCAAACTCCCTCCTCATCAAACTTGTTATTTCGGCATGCACATTATCTTCCCCATCCTTTGACTATGCTTTATCGGTCTTTTACCAAATGCATAACCCGGAACCACATTTATCTAACAAATTGTTGCGTGAACTTTCCCGAAGCATTAAACCTGAAAAGGCTCTTTTAGCTTATGCTAAGATGAGGGAAAAAGGATTTGTTGTTGACAGTTTTAGCCTCCCACCGCTTCTAAAAGCGTCAACGCGAATTCCAGCGTTAAGTGAGGGAATGGAGCTTCATGGGTTTGCTACAAAATTGGATTTTGTGTCAGACCCGTTTGTGCAGACTGGTTTGGTTGCAATGTACTCGGCTTGTGGACATATTGAAGATGCGCGTATGATGTTTGATAAAATGCCGGAAAGAGATGTTGTTGCTTGGAATATGATGATTGACGGGTATGGATTCTTTACGCACGTGTTGCCGTGTTGGTTTCTTTTTTATTGGTAGCATAATTTTTTTTGGCTAAGTTTCTAAATTGTGGATAGGTATTGCGGGAATGGACGCTACAACGATGTTTTGCCTTTGATTGAGGAGATGGAGAGATCGGATGTAAAACCAGATGAGAAGATATTTTCAACTGTCATTTCCGCTTGTGGCCGTGCTGGCAATTTAGAATTCGGGAAAGCATTTCACGAGTTTATTACCGAAAACAAAGTTGTGATTGACTATAACCTGCAGTGTTCACTCGTGATCATGTATGCAGGTTGTGGTTCCATGGACATGGCGGCTAATATATTTAAAAAGCTGTCCCCAAAAAACATTGTTGTATCTACTGCAATGATTACAGGGTATTCAAAAGCAGGACAGATAGATGCTGCACGTTTGATTTTCGATCAAATGACTGAAAAGGACTTGATTTGTTGGAGTGCAATGATTTCCGGGTATGCAGAGCGGGGTCAACCTCAGAAAGCCTTCCAACTTTTTGACAAAATGCTAACCTCGGGAGTAAAACCTGATCAGGTCACTATGCTAAGTGTTATTTCTGCTTGTGCTAGTCTTGGTGCTGTACATAACGCGCTAAAAATCCAATCATATGTTGATGAAAATAGGTTTAGTGGAGTCTTGCCGGTAAATAATGCCCTTATTGACATGTACGCAAAATGTGGGGAACTCGATAGGGCTAAACAAGTTTTCGCGAGAGTGCGTAGACGGAATGTTATTACATGGAGTAGCATGATCGGGGCGTATGCGGTTCATGGAGATGCTATCAATGCACTTGACCTCTTTCATGAAATGAAAAATCAAAAAACCGCCCCGAACGAGGTAACATTTGTTGGTTTGTTGTATGCTTGTAGCCATGCAGGATTAGTTGAAGAGGGTCGAAAAATCTTTGCGTCGATGGTTAACGACTACAACTTAACACCCAAACGCGAGCATTATGGCTGCATGGTGGATCTCTATGGCAGAGCTAATATGCTTAAAGAAGCTCTTGAGGTAATTGAACAGATGCCCATGGCACCAAATGTTGTCATTTGGGGGTCCCTAATGGCTGCTTGTCGAATCTACAACGAGACTGAACTAGGTGAGTTTGCAGCAAAACGGGCTCTTGAGCTTGACCCGTATCATGATGGGGCCCACATTTTCCTATCAAACATTTATGCAAAAAGAAAAAAATGGGAAAATGTTGGGGAAATTCGGAAGCTGATGCAGAACAAAGGCGTGGTAAAGCAACGTGGATCTAGTAGAATTGAACTGGATGGTGAGATACATGAGTTTTTAACGGCAGATAAAAACCACGCTCGTGTGGATGAGATATATGAAAAGTTAGACGCAGTTGTAAGTGAGTTAGAGGTGGCGGGTTACACTCCAAACATGTCTTGTGTTTTGGTTGATCTGGATGAGGATGAAAAGACAAAGGCGTTATTATGGCATAGTGAGAAGTTGGCACTGTGTTTCGGATTGTTAAGGCGGAAAAGAGGATCTTGCATCCGTATAATCAAAAATCTTCGAGTTTGCGAAGACTGTCATAACTTTATGAAGTTGGCATCTAAGGTTTATGGGATTCAAATTGTTGTACGGGATAGGACTCGGTTTCATCGGTACGAGGATGGTGTGTGTTCTTGCAAAGACTATTGGTGACTTTTCATATTATGACAAAAATCTGAGTATGTTAATGTGTAATCCTGCATATAAAGCATATCAAAACTCCATAGTTTTTTTTTAAACCTATGTTGACAGTTGACACCCTACAAAGTGATGGCCAAATCCTTATGCCTTATATAGAAAGCAAAGTACTATACTGTTATTTCCGCAAAGGAAACGGATGATACTAGGGTATGCTCGTGTTTGTTCATGTTCACTCGTTTATTAAATAAACGAACCTGCTGCCGAACAAGTTAATTTGTAAGTGAAAGTTCCGTATATATCGATTTTTTGTGAGTTAACCACCACCGATAGCAAGTTTGTTAATGATACACAAGCAAAAAGATTAGACACAACCTCCAATCGCGTATGCCAGACATATAAGCGTGCATTAACGGATTTAATATCTCATACACGAGAAAGTGTTTCTGCAACCGTGACTTGGTAACTGTTTTTGACATGGTAATAGCGTCACACCTGGGAAATGGGCTATATCCATGTACCATGATGGTATTCAAAATGCAAATGAGAGAGTAATGGTTTGGCTATTTTAACAATATTTCTTCTGTTAAGACTAACATGAGTATTTTTGTGACTACAATTTCTTTAAAAATAGAGTAGTAGCAAACATAGTGCACAATGATTCTTACACACAAAACACACGTCTGTGAATAATTAAGCAGTCCTGCTGCTGTAGCAATTACTATACGAAACAATCAGTCAATAGGTCAAATATAAAGAATGTATTTTTTAGACAAAGTTAGGGTGGAGGCGGCCTTATGTGGTATTGTGGTAATAGTATTGGGAGGGGCTTGTGGCCAGTGGCGAAGCTTGGTTTCGGAATCGACAGGGACCGAACTCGATTTTTTTCGATCGGTAGTGGAAAATCGGCGGGGGCCGGATTTAACCCGGACTCAATTTACCTATGAAAATCGTAAATTTTCACTACTGCGTCAAAAAACAGGGGGGCGAGGGCCACCCCTAGCCCCAAGCATACTTTGCCCCTGCTTGTGGCGGCTGTAGACGGAGAAAAATAGATGTTGAGAGGTGCAATTGAGATGGTATCTCTTGAGTGGTGGCTGCCAGAGGTGGCTGCTGGAGCTGAGAATCCTGCTGCTGCAGGGATGTGATTAAGACCGTGCATGTGCCACCCAAAGTAGGGCGGTCCTTGTGGCGACACTGCGATGCTCTTGCTATTTGTTTCACTTCCCTATAAAATCACTTAGGTTAGATGTGAATAAAAAGAAAAAGAGGAGTTAGGTTATGGGTCAAAGCGAGTTCAGGTTGAAACAGGTACTGATTTTTAGCCCGTTTCACCCATTAGAGACGTTCTTTCGATGCAAAGTTGTTTCTTTTATAACACACGATTTACAGCTACTAAAGTGTTATGAATGTGTTATGTGTAGCAACCTAGACTCCAAAGTGACCGAACAAGATTCTGTCTAAACGCCAAATATTATATGAATGTGTGAATTTGTCATCTTTAGGACCTTACTTCATTGTCGAATAGCCCGAGCTAGATACAGGTGCGGAAACACCTCTTGACCGCAGCATAGAAGCGCGATAAGAGGTCTGACGGCAAGAAGAGGCACGCGATGATGACGCAACGTCGATGTCAACAGGCTCAAAGCACCTACGTGTATTACGTGGAGCCTAAAAACAAACACCTACGTGTATTAGCCGATGATATAAGGAAGCAAAAAAAGAAAGCGAAAACAGCAAACAGAAGTGAGACAGAAGCTGAATTTTAGAGTGATAAGGCTGACTATGTCTTGCGACAATATATACACAACCTAACACATATTTGTTTTCAATGGTTCGCAAAAGTTATAGAGCTGCCGAAACAGGTAACCTTAAACCCCTACGACTATTTGTTTAGCATCAAATTCATTGTATGTCGATTTCTTGATACAAGTTTTGTGATTTTGTGGGTCATGTTGTTAATATTGATATGATATGAATTTCCTAACCTGGGTTTTGAATTTTGATACGTTAGCTTGTTTCTTTACACTTATTTACATATGCCCACCATCTGTTTGATAAAATGACTGACCCAAAATGTATTATTATTATTATTATTATGTTCTTTAAGCGGATTATAAGATTTTTATGATGATTAAAGTTTGATTTTTTTGTTAACAGACTTTGAAATGTGATTAAGTTTTGATTTTTAAGGTCCTTAGTTGAAAAGTTATGTTCTTTATTAATATGCCCAACAACTGTTTGATAAAATGACTGACCCGAAACATATCGCTTTTTATGTTCTTTGAGCGGATTACAAGATACTTAATGGGATCAACGTTTGATTTTCTTGTTAATAAACTCTAAAGTGTAATCAAGTTTTGATTTTTAAGGTCTTTAGTTGAAAAGTTATGTTCCTTAACATATGCATTGGCGGATCTTCCTACGGGCCAGACGAGGCTTGTCCGCCCAGCTTTTTCGCTTCGTAGGGTAAATTTTATTGAAAAAATTTATATGAATTGAGTCTGGCCCTACCAACTTTTTGGTTCAAGATCCGCCATTGATCATATGCCCACCAACTGTTTGATAAAACGACTGACTTGTAACGTTGTTCTTTGAGCGGATTAGAAGCTTTGTAAAGTGATTAACATTTGATTTTCTTGTTAACAAACTTTGAAGTGTGATTAAGTTTTATTTTTAATATCCTTAATTGAAAAGAGGGTTTTTTTAGTTGCCATATCATTATGCAATTTCTATTGGTACTCCGTTGGATTGAATTCGATACTTTAGTTGTATCATTGATTATAGTGGCTAGATCTTTCACTGCTGAGAAGTACCTAAAGAAAATAGGCCTTGGAAAAGAAGACTACTACTTCTGGAAACAAATAGGCAAAGCCCTTCTATGCACATATACAGTGTTTGGTGCCATGTGGTTGTACAACGAAACATCCCCGCTTGGTTGGTGGACATTAAAACCGAAACCCAAAGAAGAGAAAGAACTGGCTCATCTTTATCAACGAATCAATTACCCGTACCCTGGTGACGAGGAGGCCATGACTGAGTTCATTGCAAAAGGCGGGATGATTGGGACAATGGTGAGTCCCAAAGGAACCATAGAAATGGACTCGGGTCCCATGAACTATCAGAAGCAGTTGCAGAAAGAGAAGTTTGATCAAGAGGCGCTTAAGTTGTGGTTGAGGATGAAGAATGAAGTTATTCAAGAACTTCAGGAGAAAGGGTATGATTTGGAGTGAGTATCAAGATTTAGGATTTGATGTTATGAGTATAATAATGTTGGATCATGGGTTAATATCTTGATTTTACTTTTCGCAAAGATGCATAGGCGATTATTATCTGAATTTTATATAGTGACCTGGTTATAAGGCGTGTATTATTATCTAACGTATGTGCTGAATCGTATAAAAGTTTATTTTGAAGTAGATGCATATGCAAATTATATTTGTGAATGGTATGAATATTTGTGTACCATGTTCTACATTTTATGCTTCTGAAATCATCATCATCATCATCATACTCAGTTAATCCCACCTATAGCAAAGCTAAGGTAGGGTCTGAGGAGGGTAAGATGTAGACAGCCTTACCTCTACCCCTAAGAATAGAGAGGCTGCTTCCAGTGAGACCCCCGGCTCGATGTGGTTTGGTATCAAGCCTTGGACATAAGGCACAGAACACTTAGCAATCGGGACAAACCCTATCGGTGGGTGTACCCCTTTGTCTTTTGGCTATCAACGCCACCACATGATGCATGATTAACCGTCCGTCGTTTTTAACGTTATTTTCACGAAATTAGTAAAATAACGTTAAAACTAGTGCAACTTTACTTTTGCCCCCCGAGGGCCACACATATATACATTATATGCGCACACCATAAGTGGGCCTTTTATGCTTCTTAAATGAATTCATAATATTACCAAACAAAAATGAAATCTAAGTGCGAAAAGACTGAGATAGTATTTAACGAGGGTCGTGGCAAATACATAATGGAGTGTTGTATATGCCTTAGTCATCTTGCAAATGTCTTGTCCTTTTGTCTTCTCATCTAAACTGTTTAGGCTTTTGAAATTTATTATACAAATGTGTGGTTAGGTTATCTTACAAAACTTCTACTTACAAAACATCATTGCTTCCTAGTTTTTATCTGTGAGGTGAGGTATCTATTGACATCATTGCTTGCTTGATTCTGTCATTGCTCTATCTTGTGATAGCTGTAGTTTCTTTGGTTGCATGTTTGATAAAATCTCTATGCCTGCTATATCTCTTGTTGGGCGCTGTTATGTCCAAAACTGTGAATAACAACGCCCAACGTAGTGTGAATAAAGCGCAGATGTCATGGAAGTGGGCCTATATGCAGGCTTCATATTCTAGTAAATCATGGACTAAAGGAATAGGATGATTGTTAAGAAAACACAAACCTATAGGACTATCTAGTCAAAGTGGGTCACACGTGTGACTACGCGCTCAGGTAAGGCCTAGGTGCCTAGAACACACTCTAAGCAACAGTCTTTATTATCGCATATGAAGCAAGTGTCCCCGTCTAGGCAAGGTCCAGCCGAGTACCTTGCCTGATATTCGAAGTTCTGCCCTATAAAGTTAGTTTTGTTTTTTTTTTAATCCTTTTTTGGCCTTCCTTTTCATTTGTCTAGACTTTCTTTCTTTTTCTACTTTTGTTTGGACCTTTTTTCTTTTGTTTGGTTTTTTTGGTATTTCTCTTTTGGACTTTATTCACATGATAAGTGTTTAATTGGGTAGAATCATCTAGTATACAATCAGTTATATGATATGTTGTTGCATATCTTTAATTGCTAATTATGAGTTGGATGATTTTAGTTGCTAATCATATTAGGTGTTTAATTAGTACTGGCTCATATTAATTTTTTTATGCCTGTTACTTTTTGTAATCTTTTATTATTATTATTATTATTATTATTATTATTATTATTATTATTATTATTATTATTATTATTATTTCGCTTCTTTTTCTCTTGAGGTGCACTTTTTCTGTGCCTAGGTGACATGCAAGCCCTTTGTGTGTTTAGTGCGCCTTGCGCCTTTGACTACCTAGCGATATGGGTTTACAAATATACAATAGAGAACAAACACAAGGATTAGGAAGTTCGGCCGAGAAGTGACCTACGTCCATGACTGCTCTAGCAAGTCAAACATATTCATTTTGGATTCGTGTATCTAGTTACTAGGAGATAATATCTATACATGAACATTCGGCCAAAAGTTTCATATGGGCTTGGCTCTTGGGATCTGCAGTCATGGCTTAACAAAGGCGCTACAATATTAGTCCCTGTAACTCCAACAAATTCCTACTTGGAGGCTGATCCTGTCAATTGCTTTCTATGCTGAAGGCAGTCGAGGTAAAAGTGTCAACTATTCAATAGCGGCTACGTTGGTTAAATGTCATCGCAATTTCTTTGTTTAAAACAAAAGTCAAACTCTCAGCTTTCCCAAAGCTACTACCTTGGTTAACATCATCACAATTCACAATTTTATTGGACAAAACACTTATCATTGTGGCATGCTATGCATCGCAACATGTCTCACTTTCAGGTTGGCGCAATGCTCAGCCGTGAGCATAGTTACCATGGTATTGGCTTTTAGTAGGTATGTGTCATCATCAAATCACCTAACTTACTAGTTTTGTGTGACGTGTGGGTTTCTCTTATATTTTACATGACTGGATGTAAATGTGTCATGTATCCATCCTTTTTTCTCATCTACACAACATGGTCGGTTGATAATTTGTGCGCTTGTATGAATACGAGCTTTCTATATCTTTGAGATGACCGAAAAAAGATGAATAAAGGAAGAATCTACAAGTTTTTCGGTGCACTGAGATTGCCAAAAATGAAGATAAATATAGATATTCTCTTTAGTTATTTGGAATTAACTTGTCTCATTTTGCAAATAATTGGTGCCATCCTCTAAGCATAATTCTTATTTTTTTTTAAATATTTCTTCGTATTTTCAAATAATTCTTTCGCTGTAAGTAATTGTATCTATATATCCAACAAATTATTCACTGTTGACTATACTCCCTTCTGTTTTATGTTTTATTGCTTTCCAACATCATTAATCTACTGTCACATTGCTAAGCAGGCTCTATATATTATTCTGTTTCTATATTTATGTCATTTTGTCGATTTCTAAAACTGATAATAGGTGGTGCTGCTAAGGAGACTTTTTGCTAAACCTTTTTATATACAATCAGGAGAGCGATATTGTCATTCGCTGATCCAAGATTATTGCGCTCTTTTATTACGAATTTCTGAACTTTCCGACCATGAAGAAGCCAACACAGGTTGAGAAGACAGAGCGGTTAAGTTATGTGTTTGATGACCAAAAAAAGTATGCAGTCCCTATAGGACCGCGGTTTCAGGCTGATGTGGCAGAGTGGGATGGCCCACCTCAAAGGAAATACCCTCACAAAACTCTCAACTCTTCAAAATGGTTAGGCACTGTAATCTGGTCAAACAAAGATACAACCACCAGAGAAAGCGAAAGGGGTGTGATTGGGAGAGGGAGACCTCATGATTGTGATTGTCACATCCATGGATCCATTCTCTGTGTCAAGCGCCACATCAGTGAGAAAACCGTCCATCTTCAGAAAGATCTAGGACCCGCTTTCCAAATTTGGAAGTTTGACGAGATGGGCGAAGTTGTTGCAAAGTTATGGAAGCAATCAGAGCAGCAGAAGTTTGCACGCATTTTGAAAAAGAAACCGATATCTGAAGGTAATAATTTTATAAAACTTGCATCGGAATGTTTTCCATCAAAGTCGCTCAAAACCATAATCAGCTATTACTTCAACACTTACCTTCCTAGAAAAATAAGCGTAAGAACCAGGTCAAGATGTACATTAGTAAACACAGACGATGAAGAAGAGGAAAGGACCCGTTGTTTCAAAGGGTCACAGAAGAGGGCTCGGGTTGATGGTTCAGGAACCACTTCTAAAAGTGTGAAAGTCGGTTACTTAACAGGACGAAGATGACCTGGCATCCGGGGTCCTTTCTCAGCGAAATGCTCATCTGAGTATGTTAAGTTCAGTTCTTACCAGCGATGTTATTCCATCGCTTGTTTCCTCTATATATTCCCCTAGCTAAAATCATATAGGGGAATTCATGTGGAAGCAATTCCTCCTAAGGTCCACAAATCCAGATCCATGTGTTTTATATGTTCATAGGTAAGGCTAGCCATGCCTGGTGTATTGGCTAACTATGCCTCATAATGTGAGGTGTAGGGGTGTGCCATGATCACTAGTGCATATATTCTTCTTATTTCAATGTGCCTTTGTAGAATTTGCTTAATAGGATCAGAACATGGCTGGCCAACCTAAAAACGTGAAACATTTGAGACGGGTAATGGGAAGAGTATGGAAAGTATACGATTGCCGAATATATGAGATCGGTATGATGTTAGATGTACCTACTTAATTACCCAAAGCCAATCCCATACTCATATCTTTGCAAGTTTGCATCATACCAAATATATTAATATATTATATCTATATTACTGGAGGGTGTTTGGGATTGAGTTGAGAAATAACTTATTGCATATGGATGGAAAAGTTGTTTTTGTAGAACTTATAAATCTTGGTTTTTTGTTTTGGCTTTTGACTTTTAGTACAGATTATAGATCTACCCACCCACAATATCTACCAACCCACAATTTACATTCACTACAATACTTCCACACTTTTTGGTTGTTTTCCATAAATAAATAAATAAGCTAAGCCAAACATTTTTTAAAAGCTAACTTATTGACTTAATGACTTTTTCCACCAAAGGCTAATACAAACACTTTTTAAAATCTTCTTTTGAAAAAGTCAAGTCAATAAACACTTCTACTAAAAAGCACTTTTAGAGTTACAAAAACAAATCCAAACACCCTCTAAATATAATGCATTTCATGAGGGTATTTTAAGATATCTAAAAGTCAAGCCTTTTTTTTTCCATTTAATTCATAAGCTACAACCCTGAAATGATATAGTTTAAGAGCATTCACATTTGGTCCCTCATAATTTTCTAAGAGAAAACCCTACATTATTGTATTGAATTGTGAATAGAGAAAATAAGGAACCTATTGTTTATCAGTATATTTGAGCATATTTGGGAATATTTTGGGGAAAACAGTTTTCTTGTATTTATTTTTTAATATTTGTTGAAAGTGGTTGTGAGTGGAGGAGAGAGAAATTGTAATGATTTTTAGTGTAATATTAGGTTGTGAGTGGATTGGGGATGAAGGACCTATTGTGAATACTCTAAAGCTATCCGGTGTGGGGGACGTCTGTCTTGGACGGGAACACCGTCCCCTAAGGTTGTCCTCGTCTTGGATGTTCTATAAGGAACGGGAGGACGAGCCAATTTAAATGATTTTTTATATAGGGGACCAATCAAATGGTTTGTTCTGGGTTGTCTTGGATGGAGCACACCGCCTCCTTGGGGTGTCTCCATTCTTGATTTTTAGCCTCCACTAACAATATTTCCTACGTGGAGGGGTGTTCTCTCATCCCCATACCCAGCAGCCTAATAACCTCATCTTAATACCACTTTAATTCTCTAAACTTTTACTTGTTTAAATTATAGTTACATCTTTTCTCCTTAAACACTTTATTAACTTTATCTTAACTGCAGTTTAATTCCTTCTAACCTTCTTCACGACTATTTTATTCTCTTTAATTTGAGTATATTATTATTATTTTAGTTTAAAAAATTCATGTGTTATGTGATTAACAATATCCAAGGGTGAGGAATGACTGAAAACAAACGAAACCAAAAAAAATACGAAACCAAACCAAATCAGTTAAAAACTGAATTAACCAAAAAACAAATTAACTTGAAATAGGTTATCATAGGTTATCGGTTTTTTGTACCTTTAATTAACCGAAATTATTAAACTGCAACTGAACAATTCATATATTCAAACATTTCTTAGCTTTTACACCTCCACTTCATGTCCTTCTAAGCAAAAATTTTAGCTGAAGTTGGGTTTTGCTTGTTAACGAAAATTAATTGCACCGAACTAGAAAAATGACAACCTTATAAAATGAACTGAACCAATTAACAGATTGGTTAAAAAAGTTGATTAACCAATGAATTTGCTTTCAGTTGGGACTAATAACCGAACTGAACCAAAACCAACTTGGGGAGTGTTTGTGTTCCTCGTCACACCACGCATGCACCCTGCTAGTAATTATAAAAGATCTAATAAATAGCAATACGGAATTGTTAGAAATTTGAAAATTGTTGAAGATAAAGAATGGTTCGAATGTTGTTGGGTGTTATATATTTCAAGTTGGTTTTGGGTTAAGTTAAAGGATATGTTTCACATAATAATAATCCTAACAATATATGTGTAACTTCAATGCTTGGGTGTTATATATTTTAAGTTGGTTTTGGGTTTAGTTAAAGGATAGGTTTCACATAATAATAATCCCAACAATACATGTGTACCTTCATTGCCTATAGGAAAACCTGTGAACCTGACGGCGTAACGAGTAAAAGGTACCTAACGGTAATGGGTATGCGACAAAGTATACAATTGTGTATGAGACTAGGATGACATTCCTAACCCATATCTGATATCTCTATTGCTTTATGTGAGTTTTGGCTTGATGGGCGAGATTTGTTGTGTGATTGTGCAACTATGGCATGTGTTGAGTTATCTACGTTAAATGTTAGGCTAAATTAGAGCTACTTATGCATGCTGATGTGTATCTTTTTTAATAAGGGTTTTCTTACGCAAATCTCATTCTAAAATTATAGAAATGGTTTAAAACTTATACATAACTACACACAAATAGATAAGTGCACATATTGTGTGGTAGTATAGCGTGGCTGAAAACCAAGTTTTGGCCCAAGGATTCAATGTCTCCCGTTACTCAATTCATGTTGTTTAGTCGTATCTAAATAAATATAAGGCCATAAGGGACGCAATCCATCAAAGATTTGATATCTTTTTGGCCTTAAGTACCCTTGATGCAATAGATGAGATTTGAAGTGTTGAGTTAAACATGGAGTTGGGTTTTAAGGGATGTGAGTTTGATACACCACGTGACGTCATGCTAAGCATGACGTCAGGTCATGATTTATACACCCTCACCAAATGATTCCACGTTCTCTTGCCACTGCCACGTAGGGGCCACCTTATGGCTGCCATATCACTCCTTAAACATCTATATTTTTATTTTATTCGTGATCTCTATGTCTATCTATATTGTCATTTTATTCTTCTTTATTAATATTTTCTTTTTTGTGTTACGTAGATTTTTTTGTAATGATTTATGTATAGTTTTGATTTAATTTTACTAGTTTCATTTAATTTAATTATTTCATTTTTATTTAATGGTCGTTATATTTCAACCCCCAAAAAACTTATTTCAACCCCCTCAAAGTGTCGTCGTTGGTTGTATCTACCGTGTTGGTAACCGTTTTTTATTTTATTTTTGACTTATATAAATGCTACTTTTTTGTGTTTGAACCGTTTTTTTTATTACTGTATTATTATTTTTACCGTTTGTTTTATAATTTCTTTTTATTATTTTAACCCTTTGTTTTAAAATCTAATTAAATAAAAAAAACACTAAAGATAAACAAAAAAAACTAAAATTCATTACTATTAAACATTAAACATAAAACATAAAAATAAAATACATTAAAAGAAATAAAAAAAAAACCTAGAATTGGCGCAACAGTTGCCATGCCTCGACATGGTCAAAACTGTTGTCGTATCGAGCCACATAGTCCACATGCGTGAATTCGATAGCCAACCCCGGTTCGATGCTCGGCTCCTCCCTCAACGTGTTCTCGTACAGGGTGGTCCACCGATCACACTTTATGTTGAGATCGGCCAACTTCCGCTGCAGGCTCACGATTGTCCGGTCATTGGTGCCGACGTGGCGGTTGAAATCGGCCAGCACACGGTCCCAAAACCCCTCCGGGTGAAAGCCCGAGCCCGAGGCCCTCAAGCGTTGACGTTGTTGTAGAACCGGATCGTCCAAGGCGTCTTTGTAGCAGATCACCAACGCAATCTCTTCTTCGGAGGTCCAGCGAGTCATCTTCGTGTGTGTGTGTTTGTTTATACGGTGGTAAAAGTGAGTTTTAACCCCACTGTTTGCTATGTTTATATACAAAAAATTTGAACGGTTCAAATTTAATTTACTGACCATTTTGGTGGAACGGTTTCAATGCTATTGAATTTGATTGACGGTTTCCAAATTGAATTTACTGACCGTTTGGTTGTGGGACGGTTATAATAGTAAAAGTAATTAATATTTAACCTTTAAACCGTGTGAAATAAAAAAAAAGTTTAGTAAAATTAAAAAAATAAATAAAAGAATCAGTGAAGTGTTGCCTCCAAAAAAGTGTTTCACTGAAGTGAATCAGTGAAATGATGTGATACTATAAGATTGGTTACTGAAAAAAAGAAATAAATAAAGTCTTGAGTGGCTTTTCAGTTTTTGTAAAAGGACAAAATGAAAGCTGATAATCTGTTCACTTTTTGTAAGCTTTTTCATGGGTGTATATTTCCTAAATCACAGTGTATGTTTCTGTATTCCCAGGTTTTAAAGTACGTATATCATGAGAGCATAATGTGTGCATCACATGATGTAGTTATGAGATCATATAGCTTGGTGCAATTCCATGATGTGGTCGGGTGTGCCACTTTATGCATTATTTGAGAAAAAGTGGATCGTTATTGCAACTGGTCTAAGTTTTTCAAATGTAACCATCGATTGAGCAATGGGTCCGAGAATCTGAAGAAATTATATCATCAATTGAAAAAAATTGACTAGAGATGATAACATTTTATATTTTAGTGTTTAAAAGTTAACATGTTAAAACATTATGTATTTTCTTTTAATTAAGAAAGCCTCACATGTGTGATGTGCGCATTGGCTTTGGGACGAAAATGTATTGGATCACCACACTTTTTAAAACCAAGATAGGTAGTGATGGGTATGCAGTTGGTAGTGGTGGATAGCATCTGGATAATGATGTCCAAATGATAATTTATAACTGACCCTTATATCTATAATCTATATTATCTATATTACATTATAAAGAGTGAGCAATGGGTAAAAAGGTCCAAAATGTCAAAGTTAAGGTGGCAACTTAAAAGTCACAAGTGTAATTCTCTAAACTTGACCACTTTTCTTCCTTTTATGCCCTTATCAATGCATTAAGATGCTTGTACCATGTGATGCATTAAGATGCTTGTACCATGTGCTTTTAACAATTTTGACATCAATAATATCACCATAATCACTAATAATATCCCATAACTCACCATAATCACTAATAATATCTCATTATGTTGAGACTTTCCACATGTATAACTCTTATCTCTTTATTTACTTATGTATTAATGTAAGTGCCTATATATAGTGACATTTGTATATGATGTTGAGATAAATGAATAAGAATTCTACATTCTCTTTTCTCTCTATAATCTACAATCTTTTTTTGTTACACTTTGTTGGTTGCTAATTGGTTGTTGTTATACAACACGTTATCAGCACGAATGCTTTTAAAGTTGGATCATGTTATCATAAGTCTAAGTATTACTGTTGGATCCGTTTTTTTTAAATCGACTTTCAAGGAAACTGGAATCCATCAATGTCACATTAACAAGTTTTGTTCGAAAGTCTTACATGGACAAAGATCAAGGTATGATTAATTCAATTTCTCTTTAGTCTCAATTTCTATCAGTTCTTATTTGTTAGGTTGGGTAAGAAATTCTAATATGAGACTTGGTAAGAAAAACTAAATAATATATCTTATAGATATCCAACAGATTATAATTAATTTGATATAGAAATGTATTATCCAAAGTCCATTTTGTTATTACCATGCAATGTATTTTGATTTAGTAATATAACTTAAATTCTATTAAAGTTGACACATATAAGTTACGAGAGTGATTAATTATTATGAAATTACTCATGATTAAACTTAATGTAAAATATTTTTTATTTATTATGTAATTAATTGAACTAAGAAAAGGGTTATCTATACTACATTATAAAGGAGGAGAAATGAGCAAATATGTCCAAATTGTCCAAAGTTAAGATGACATATGAAGAGTTCCTTTCTTCACACCTAAGATATCATGAAAATTCTTCCAATACTACCCCTATTTGCAAAAGCAACTTGTATATTTTTTGTGATATTGAATGAAATGGTTAAATGCACATTTGCTATGAATGTAGAAAAACTCTAAAGGTTGGATAAAAAATATAGTTTCTTTTCAAAGCTTAAACAATGAAGAGAAGTGGATTACTTTCATCTAAATCGTTTTATATTCAAAGACAATTTCATATATATCGTTTTAGATTCAAAGACAATGGAAAGAAGACAGTATATCTGTACACTTTTCCTACAACTTGGTGGGCTAACACGACTACGCTTGTGCATTGTTTAAAAAAATATACTTATTTTAATCGTCCCGCAGCAACGCGCGGGTTTCCCGCTAGTACATTATAAAGAGGGAGAGATGGGTAAAAAGGTCCAAAATGTCAAAGTTAAGGTGGCAACTTAAAAGTCACAAGTGTAATTCTCTAAACTTGACCACTTTTCTTCCCTTTATGCCCTTGTCAATGCATTAAGATGCTTGTACATGTGATGCATTAAGATGCTTGTACCATGTGATACATTAAGATGCTTGTACCATGTGCTTTAACAATTTTGGACATTCAATACTAAAAATCTCTTCCATTCCCTCCTTTTAATTCTCAACTCCTAAAGCTTGTTTTTTTTTTTTGAAAGGCAAACTCCTAAAGCTTGTTAATTACTTAATTATGATTAATTACATGTTATTATTGCCATTTCTTCCCTTTAACCCATTCTATTTGAGACCGTAGCAGATACCAAATCATTAACTACAAATCAATATGATTTTCCAATATGAATCGATTTTGAAACAACCCTACTCAATTTACTCTGGTCGGTTATTAATTTAATTTAAGATTTATTTATAATCATGTTGAACCGTCTGGATCGAGTATCGTCCACGTGAAGCAGGTAGGTATTATCCTTTTGTCAATTTTATGGTTTCCACTTTCAAATTCAAAACATTTGATTTGAAGTAAAAACTTTTGATGTGCAGAATTCAGGTTTAATCTATTGAAGCCTTAGGCCCAATCATCCTAAAAAAAGGTTCATTATTTGTTTTTAATGTTATTTTTGGTTCTATGTTGATCCTCTGATGTGTATTCTAACTATTGTTGATTTTATATATAGTTATTTGACATGGAAGTTAGGTTTGTGATTGTTGTTCTAGACATTTGAACCTAGAACAAGAAGAGAGAAATTTCCCCGACATCATCACTTTGGAGGTATGTTGGGAATCTCTTAAAGTTGATTTTCATTTTCAATTGTATATCTTTATGAACATATACGTATCATATGCGTAATCACCTAGAAAGTTTGAATGCTCTTGTAGTGAAATTTATTTATTTTTCATAGCTTTTTGTTGCATATTTTGCAAGTTTATTTCTTCTTCCTTTTAGACTTATACGATTTATCCAACTAACTTGTCAAATTGGGGAAAACCAGATATGGGCGGAGGAACAACTTGTTGGAATGTACACGAAATGGGCTAAGAAGCAAGGTCCGAAGGGAAGAATAGTTGAGAAACTATTTATGTCAAAAGCAAAAGGAGGTATCAAGTTTACCTCTAAATAGGATGAGCTTGTTTAACCGTTGTTTCAAGCTTTTAGTGATATCTTAAGTAGCTCATGCGTGGCTCTCGGTTTGTCAGTACTAATATAACGAGCTATTCTAACAAATTATTTGTCATTTCCTCTTTTTAGGTGACAATAGAGAGGTAGAAAGAGCTCTCTTCCCTTCTAAATTTTCTTGTACAAAAATGTTTATGTTTGTACCATTGTCTTGTATTATTCAGATTCTGGCTATTTCCAACCACATATATTCTCACATAATATAAGTAGGAACCACAAATGAAGACGATTAAGGGACTAAAGCAAATAGCAGCTATTACCCATGTCAAATTTAGGTACACTTGATTAACCACATCTTAAAACCATACTCATAATTCATGAGAACAGGAAGAAATGAAATGATATTAAAGAGAGTGCAAATGAGCTTACATGGTAATAACTTTTGTAAAAACCGACAAGAAATTGTTTTGCTTCATCAGTCAAAAGTTATTGTACTGGATGGAATCAAGTATTTTATTATTTTTTACTAAAAAGATAATGTCATAAGGATCCTATACTATATTGTTTTCTTTTTAACTCTATATTAGTTTGCCTCTTAAAAATCTCTTTTATGGAGGTTTGTTTATGCATAGTGAAGTTTTATAAATGTCGAAATACCACACAGTTATACTAGGTTGTTGCTTTCTGCATACTACATGTCACCATAACGAATCATCTACAAACGTCATACACACACTACAAACTCAGCAACAACTACGAGGTTACAAAATAAATATACCCGCAGCAACGCGCGGGCATTCATACTAGTACATTATAAAGAGGGAGCAATGGGCAAAGATGTCAAACTTGGCAAAGTTAAGATGGCATGTCAAGAGACACAAGTGTAATCTTCTAACTTTTAGCTCTTTTCTTCCCTTTATGCCCTTAGGTACAATATTTGATGGTAATGATACAAATGACTAATGCAGCATATAATCAGTCTACTATCAATGAACTCATTTAATTATCTGTAACCCTCTTTCATAAATGTGAAAAAATATGTGAATATGAATTTGCTTACGTTCAAGAATATCAAGAGGATATAACCGACAAAATTCCAAGTGTTACACCATTGAATTGGATTGAATGTTATTCAATGCGTCTCTGTCTAAATCACACAGAAACCCACTCGGTCAGGTTATCAATTGTTAGGGTATCATTTTTTATGATGGTAGCGATGGGTTTTTCATATCCCCCTTGCTTCATGCCCCAGTACATTCCATCAGTTACCTACCATCTACTCTTCTGTATACAAACCAGCAAGCTTGTAACTGATTTAAATTTAAGACTCGTAATCATGGAATTCAATGCAAAACCCCCCAAATTAATGATATAAGTATGAGCTCTCAAGCAATTTCTCACAACCACACCCCCAAATTCTCCCACTTGCTATCTGTTTTTCTCCAACTCTGCCACATAACCCTCACAACAGTAGCCTTATTCTAGAGTTGGAGAAGCTTTCCTTTTGTTTCTCAAGTAATCATTACCTTATTGAGTCACTATATATTATATCACAATAGTCTACTTCTAGAGTTGCTGAAGCTTTCTTTTTGTTTCTTAAGTAATCATTTTGCATTATAGTAACGCTTTTGGAACTAGAAGATGATTTACCAGTAGCAAGCGATACTCATAATCAAGCAAGAACAAAATCTCACATGAGCATGCATGGTTATGTTCTCAATCTGCCATGGCATTACGTTGGTGGCGTTTGGATACTGCAAATCAACATGTGCAGGCACATATTTATTAGTGCAGGCTGTAGTGAGGCAGGAAAAATGAGTGGCGAGACACGGTAAGGAGATAGATCTTAACTTTAGTTCTGGTTTTACTTTGTTCTCCACTGGTTCAAAATATATATATATATATGAGCTTTTATCTATTTATACATGAGGTGCTGGTCTAGAAATGTAATTTTTATTTTTTTACTGTCCATACATTCACATGTAGTTGTAGATGCAGTGCTTGAAGCCTCGCAAGGATCAGTGACATTTCCTTTCATTTAGTCGTAATTAATATTGAAAAGTACAGATCAGGATGTTTAACCTAATCAGGTAATGACTATAACGGTGCAAGAGTATCAATGCTATTGCTATGGACTTGAGTTACTTATCTCATTTTATGTTTTATTAATGACTTTTTATGGAAATAAACGCTACTGTATGTTTCAGATTCTACCATTCTCTATTTTGTGTATGAAAATTAACTAGCCTTTTAATTTTGGAAGTAGAGGTGTTCTAGAATCACAGGAAAACAAATGGTTTTAATGCTCATTTAGTTGTGTTGAACGATTGATGGTTTTTATATTACTAACTGCCATGTGTCAACTGCTTTACATTGATGGCGGAAAAGTAGATAAAGCTATGAAAAAATTAGAGGCCTAAATTACCTTTGTAAAGGGACAAATCATTGTATGTGGTGGCACATTCAAGTTATAGGCAAATGCATCTCTGTGGCTCTGTTTCAAATTTCAATATACAATAGTGGCAGCAAACCTTTTAGTTTATTAGCTTCTAAATAAGTCCAATGCTAAGATTTCTATTTCATTGCTTACATATACGTGTCCATTTAACTTTTATTGAAAATGATTTGCCTCAGATGCGATGCGCGGGTGGAAACCACTATTGTGTATTATGAGTGAGTTTATATACAAAATATAACTATAGTATTTTTATGTACTATTGATGTTGTGGTAATTTAGATGTGTCAATTTCTATTAATTGGTCGATTTGGGTAGTGTTTTTTTTTTATTTGTGTGCCCCAAAGAGGACAAATGAAACATTATTACTTGATTTTATATTTATTTATGTTAATAGTATATATTTAGTTATTTACTCAAGAGCATAAAGTGACAAACGAAAAATAGATTTTCAGAACTTCTCATATTCCTTTCCCTTGGTCTTCCATATCCATCTTGCCCAAAATTATCAACATCCATCGACATCTTTCCTCAAATAAAGACACATTCGCAAAACCAACACCAACATCGCATGGCGTCACGAACATCAGCGGTCAAAAAGAACAAACAGAAGCGCGTAATTTTCGGAACAACACATCCGACCGTCACCATCCCCGGCCACTGCAGAATCATCACATTCCTCATTCAACAGATCTGTAAAAAAAAAGTCACATTTGGTGAAGGCAACGTACAGATCGGTGTGGAGATGTTTAGATTTTAGATCGGTGCATCTCGGCCGGAAACGACAGAGGGTTTAATGGTGTTTTCTTCAATTACGGATGTGATTTAAGGTATTCATACAAAATGAAAAGTTGCATTGATTCGGTGTGATAACCGTTACCTATTGCCAGAAGCCCAGAAACCACCACCGCCGCTGGTAACCGTCGTTTGTGATTCTTATTTAACTGTTGATAATTGTGGGAACCGGTTGCAGAAGGGAAGGAAAGAAAGGCGGGGTTGAAGACGGAAAGGAAGAAGCGGTGACGGAAAGTGACGGTGTTCAATGTCGCCGTTAACTTACCGTTAAGTTACTAATTGTATTTATACTAGTTTTTTACCGGTGTCGCGCGTTGCGGCAACAACCTAGCTTCGTTACACGAATTACAATGATAATACTAAAATACATGTGTTATGATGGCGTTATCTATGCTTCGCCACCGAGCCGACATATTATTTACGCATTCAAACACCAACCAACCATACATATCATAAGGCTTATGTATGTATTTGATTAGAAAAAAGAAAATAAAATAGAAGAATGACATGTACTACACTGATACTTTGTAGTTTGTACTACAATTTTGTGCTTTTCATTTTATATTATCGTGCATTCCTCATACAACATTCACATGTATACACATCTTTTTTTTGAACGGACACATATATACACCTCTAAACACACGTGTAAGACATCAGCTCCATCAATAAGTTTCACTTTAAACTATTCTAGAAAGTAGAAACCTCTATTCATTCACAATGGGTTTTCAGTTAACCGAAGCCAAGTACACAAATCAAACAATGTTCATCTTGACCTCTCTCAAACCCTGCAACACCACCGCACGTCCATCTCTCTCCGGAGACCACATTTTAACCATCGCCGCCGCCGCCACACATAACTGTACCACCGCATGTGGCGGAGGTCAGGGCTGACGTAGGGCGGCGCAGCCACGCGACGGCACGTGCAACGTCTTATCATCCATCTCAACCGCTGAAGCCAACGCTGTGGGTACCCACTCGCAACAACCACAATCACAACCATAACCACAGGCACCTCCGTTAGCAAACAGTGTCGGCCACCCACCGTGCTATGAGCATATGTAAGTTTATTAACCGATTCACCAAGGTTTTGTCACATGCAGTGGTCGAAACCTCACCAGAGTGTTCGGATGCGATTGGGATTTGATTCAAGACGACAGAAAGACGACGACCCTTTTGGTACCCCGACGAGCAGATCTGACCTTCAATGTCACCTCCTAAGTTAAAACGGAGACAACCACAGCGGCACAGCTAGATACACACTTGTCTTTGATGGTGGTAGTTACTCAGAAGAAGTTAGAAGGAGAAAATAGTTAAATGACGGAAATAACCCTGGCAACCATTGAAATTACGAAGCTTGCCACGTGATACTGTAGCTGACGTGACATTTAGCTACAGTATCCGTACCTCACACGAAATTTTGCTAATTGTATCTATATATAATTTATATATAATTATAATAATAATAATAATTATAACTGACACTATAATCATTTATAAAGAATAGATTGAAAAAGTGTGCGCGCCAAACCTGCTCCACTCTAGAGCATATGGTTTCTTGCTCATAGTAAATTGTTTTATTTTAGGTGAGTGAGATCCTTGGAGAACCAAACACTTATTTAAAAAGAGAAATGGAAATAAAATGTAATTGTATCTGTTTTACATTCCAGGCATGCACATGTAAGTGTGGATTCAAAGCTTGAAGTCTTATAAAGATAACTGCAACATACGTATGGTATTTGCTATGATTTAGTTACAAATATTAAAATTGTAAGAACTACTATAATGCTATAATGCCTTGTTTTTAAATAATGAATTTTACCATGTTTTTATATACGGTAAGCAATCGAATTTATCTTGCTTAATGTTGTCTACCATCTCCTATATTGTTGTATGCATAATTACCCGCGGCAACGCGGGCATTTCTACTAGTCAACTTGATGTGTCATCTCAAGTGTTCTTTTTGAGAAGGTATATATTCAACAACTTGCAAACTTTGTGATTCAAGAGGAAGCTAAAATCTGAATGTGTCATATCAAGTGGTGTTTTTGAGAAGTGCAAACTTTGTGATTTAAGAGGAAGCTTCAAATTAATAATTAAGGATTTTACTATTTCTAGTGTTTGATTTTCTTGTTTCTTTCAATTGTGAAAATAAATAAATTCTGGAGTTTTTCTTTGAGGGAGTCCTTAAGTTGCATCTCGTTTAGAAACAAAATAAGAAAATCATGATAGTCTATGTGAATGATGTTAATGGTAAGATATTGCCATATTTTAAAATACATGTTTCAATAAAATTGTGTTCCAAATTAATTTGCTGTGATTTGGCATGTTGCGGCAAATAGTTGGTAAATAGCGGAGAAAATTGACGTGGATGAGAGATGTGTAACGAAAAGTGCAGCATGCACTCCTTGTGCTCTTATGGTGGTTCATAGCCTTTCTCGAGAGTCAGGAGCTAAATATAGCTTTACAATGCTCATTATGGTATAGCATAATCTATATACTTAAATTATACTTAAATGATTGTGCTTTGGTATAGCACCCCTAGTGCTATAACTTTGTAATCTATTTATCATGTAAACTATCCATTAACCTTTATTTATCAAAATCGTGTATCTAGAAATGTGTATCTTTATGGGACGGGCTTGAGCTACATCATCTTCAACATTGATAATTTTATGCATCCAATGATGTGCGACTAATGTACATGATAATCTTTCTTTCTCTTGTTTAAATGCATGTGTACATTTTTATACTCTTTTTTTAAGTTCAAACTGAGGGATAATTTCATTTATTTCTCTACAAGTTCTTAAAGTATAACACATACCCAAACTTTATGTATATCTAATTTAAATTAGGATTATGTTTCTTCAGCTTCAATCACAGTATTACACCCACCAATTTTACTTCTCCCACTCAAACCCACCAGTTATGCTTCTCTCATTGCTTCAATCATGGGTTTGAATGGGGTTCCCTTGAATAGCCAGTTGGAAACTAGAATCGTTGCTTGCTTCAATTGTAGCTCCATTAGGCCGAGTGGACCTTGGAGAGTATAGAGTGCGGGTATACCCAGTTACAAAACTTATTAGTTTTCATTTTTTTTGTATTCATTGCGATCACACCTTATGTCTCGTATAAAATTACAGCTTTACAGGACCTTGTTTAGAGATGATTTCTGAATATGATGTACATAAGATATCAGTTCGGTTATTTCAATTATCGCAAGAATAAAAATCAAAATCGAACAAAAATCAATTATGAAAGGAATATATAAACAAAACGCTTGGGTTTATATCAGTTTCTTTAATTATGGTTCGACTAATCAGTTACTTTTGCACAGTCATCATACCTACATGCGTAACATGCTACATTGATTAGAAGACATGGGATTTCACCAAAAATCATAATTAGTTCAATCCTCAACGCTTTGAATCTAACTGGCTCATCCCTTTCCTTAGGTGTAACATCACCAAAAGTCATAACTAAGCATGACAATTGATGAGATCAGATAATGGGTCAAAACAGATTTGGGTCAAACTGGGTTTGACGTGGCATACAGGGTTGTCGGGCACGCATTTCCTAGTTTAACTTTGAAGTTTGAATTAATGATACCTTGAGGGCAAGTTTATCTTCAAAAGGTTACTGCTTCATTGCAACTAATCTAACCTATCATGTATCCCTGTAAGTGGACACTTGTGCCTTATTGTGAAAGTGTGCACTCTCAAAATCAATACTGGTCCCAATATTGTTTTTAGGATGGTGCGCAAGTTACGAGAGCAGCTAACTAACCATCATGCAATAGGTACACTATATCCTTCACAAGCTTAGAATGGAACATAAATAGTGAAATTTGCAATAATAAAAAATCGACAGAATCTATGTATATTTTTCTGAAATAATCATACATGACAATTTGATATATATCAAATGTTAAACTTAAAGTTTCACACATTATCTAAGCAACAAAAAGGACTTACATGTCAAAAGCAGCCATAAAAGCAGATCCATAGCTTCACACAGCCAATGTAGAAAGGTTAGAGCTTTAAGTTTGCAACAAACTAATCAAAGCACAAATGGAATAATTTTAGTTAACGAATGGGATCCCAGAAGGAACCCGTTTAGCAAACTCCTCATATTCCCCAAAAAACTGTCTCAAGTAATACTCTTCATACGGTATTCTTCTATTGAAAAAGTTCCAAACGACTACTGTAAACGCAACAGCCGAAAGAGGGTTACACAACATAATTTGAGTACCAACTGACCAAATCAAGAAACCCGTGTACCCAGGATGACGAACGATACTATAAACCCCATGAGTTACTAACTTATGATGTTCCTCATGGTATCTCTGAATAAGATGAGTAAAAGCGCGTCCAGCTGTTATAATAGCTAGCTTTCGTATGATTTCCCCAACGACAACCATTAAAAGCCCCAAATTGCTTATCAACCAGTGCTCCTTTAACTCCGGGAAAAAGTAAAGCTCGAGTAAATATTCAAGAACGGATAGGATCATTGCCAAGATGTATTGCTGACTGATTAATAGCGATTTAAGAGTCACGTTGGATTTCCCGTGAAATATGATTGCTAAAAGATATTCAGAACCATGAAAGAAGAGTACTGCAAAGAACATTTGGGATAACTGTCTGGAAGCAGTATGGCTGAATAATTCTGTCATTTTTCCCAGATTGATTCAGTGGAATATTTCGGATTTAGGGTTCTGTTCTGTCGAGAAGGTATGAAAATTTGATTAAGCAATAAAGTGTGTTTTACTTCAGACCTGAAAACGAAAAGCTGTCCATAAGTTTGAATGCAACCTCGCTCTTTATGTCACCCAAAAATCGCTTCAAGAATAACATTTCTGCAAACAAAATGATATTATTACTTCAGCGAAAACAAGCTTGGAAACACTTAAATCTGTGTGTAACGTGTTTGATATTTATCAATTTTTGAAATTTACTAACTTCAGTACTCAATTCTAGAGTTCTTTGCTTAAAACAAATAGTCAAACCCTCTTTTGATATTATTCACTTTTAATCGGTTAGACGCATTTTTTCAAGTCAAGTTCGGACGTCGGACAATAATCGTCTGAACAGAACAGGTATGAAACAATAACACCAAGTCCATCCTTAAACAAGAACGGAATCAACCTAATATCCTAAACTAGCCCTAAAAAAGTCTTTGCATTTTCAGATGGTGAATCTGATGAAATGAAAGTATAATTTCGTACACTAAACCAGTAAACCACTAACTAAAATATTTGAGTAATTAGAATAGAATGAAGCTTACACAAAAGTAGGTCGAAGTTGATCGGCGCCGTTGATCGGAGAGCAGTCGGTGGGAAAGTGAGTCGTGGCCGTTGGATCTGGGGTTTGACAGGGGGAAGTGTTGGATTGGATGCTTGGGTTTTATGCGTAGCAGCCAAACCATATATATGGTTTTAGGTTTTTAGACCAGATATACACCGGTGACAAAATGGTTAGGTTTGTGACACATTTCTGACGACATGCGATATTAAAATACAAAATAAAATTAAAATTTAGATTTATTACTAGGATAATCCCTGAAACTAAACAAAACCTGTTTTACAGAATTGACCGACATAAAATTCAAAACCGTGCATTACAAAGTACGGTTTTAATGCGTTTAGAGTAGACGGCGGGAAGGAGGGGCGGGAGGGGCTTTCCCTGGCGGGAACACCGCCCCGCAGGGGCATGGAGAGGTTGGTGGGAGGGGGGGTGAAGCCACGTGTCGAAGTGCGATTGGCCCTTTTTTTTTAACTTTACCACAATATAATATTATTATTTTCACCTCCTTTGCCCTCCTTCCACTCCCCACAATCCCGCCCTCCATATGGGTCCCACAAATGCCACATGGCGCTTCACCCTCTCCCCCCACTCCTTAGACTGGGTGTAGTGGTGGCGTGATGGGGCATTTTGTGGTGGTATAGCGTCGGGAACACCAGGGAGGGGGGGCGCTATGGTCTCAAAAAATGTTCAGGCGTTTTAGCAATGGCGCTACCCCCATTTGCTTGCCTCCAATACTCACGTGACACATGGCAGAGAAGACAAAATGCATGGGTTTGACCCTTTGACCGGGGCTTTATATATAAAGCCCCACCACTACACCCCTTTTCCACTTTATCTCTCCATGCTGACTCAGCAGCCACGTGGACCAATCAGGAAGGGGGGCTTTATATATAAAGCCCCCCACTACGCATGGTCTTATAGTCTTAAAGCGTATAATACAATTTATTGATAAAGGGGAAAAAATGTGTATTGGCTTGAATAAGTTTTTTATCTGCTTCAGACTTTCCTCTACTGACCCTTTATGTTTGTTTCCTTAACATACTTTTCCTATCAACAAATAGTGCCAAGATGGACACCAAAACACATTTAAGTTGGAACAAAATCTTTTACCATTACTTCTTACGACAAGAGGCGGCAAACACACACTCGACACGTAAAATTATAAATTATGTCACAACAAAAAGTGGAACAGTAGAAGTACGAATTTGGGCTTTGAGCATCTCCATATAATCAAGCGCAGCCCATAAAGTGCATCTTAAATGGGCCTTGGATGTGGTTCCATTCCAACTGTTAATCGTTAACCACAGTGGCCGCCACTCAATACTTCCAACAACATACGAACGAGCTTCAACAACATGACCTTTGGATTTAATTGGCTTACTGTCACACCCTCAAATTACCACTTGCGGAGTTCTACCGCGAGGCGCGTGACACACCAGGATCCAAGTCAACGGTCACAATAAACAACACTATATAATAAGATACGTAAAATAAAAACATAAATCCAAACCATTTAAATTAACAGCGAAAGCATTGTTTTACAAACTAAATCCCAAAAGTTTCCAAACTTGTTTAATAATAAAACCATGAACCTAAACTAGACGCCGTGCAGACGCGTGCGCCTAAGCCCTGAGATGCTGCTACCTTAGCGACCTGAGAAATCATGCCAAAAACGGGTCAACATATAATGCTGGTGAGTTCACAGGTTTAAGTTTACGATAAGTTTCCGTGTGTTGCGCGTTGATCACAAAATACCATGTCATAAGATACGTTAAACGAATAAACAAACGAACAAACAAGCGTTTCCTACTACTACCACGACTGTGATGCTGAAACCATTACTGACAGCGTTGCTTGAGTTGCTGCCCGTGTTTGAGTTGCTTGTGTTGCTAAACTAGAGACAATATGCACCCGCCCGGCTCCTAGCCGACGGGTGGGGTTGGTCAGGCCCAATAGATCTATCCACATTTCCCCGTTGTGCTACCCCGCACATTCATGGTTTCCCCCGGGACTCCTTGTTTCGTCGTGTAGTAAACAAAAGTGTTGCAAATCAAGAGTTGTGTTTCAAAAGCGTTGCATTCAAAAGTGTTGCTTTCCAAAAGTGTTACTTCCCAAAAGTGTTTCAAAAGCGTAGCGTGTTTGCAACAAGTCACTTCCCAAAAACAGTTACGTATTCAAAATGAGTAAAGCGTTTCCAAAAGAGTTACATGTTTATATGAAAGCATTGAGTTTGTTAAATTGCGTGGCATGTTTCTCCCCCGAAAGAAAACGTATAAAAGAGGGGCCGTGAACTCACCTTGGGTTGCGTTACTTCGAAAGTGATTTAAACCAACAAGCTATGCTAGCCCCGTAAAGCGGCGACCTAACATATGACAGTTACAAGTACTTAGACTAACAACCCGTAGGTTAGTTAGTCCCTAGATGCCCAGACCATAACCAGGTTCGTTTGAAAATGCGTTGACTGTTAAACTGACCAAATGTACAAGACTCGACATCCCATTGGTGACCCGAGACCCCACGTGTTCATCTCATACTCAAACATATACAAATCATGCAACTTAGTCCTTAACATGCGTTAAAGTTCAACGATTCTAACACATAGGTCAAATAACGTACGAACAAGTCCGAACATGTGTTACTATGTTACTAAGCATGTCACGGGGTTCCTATCATGTTCCTAGGTGTCAAATCGGGTTTCGGGATGTTAAAATACACTTACAACAGCATTTCATGCGATTAGGGACTTAGCATGCAATTAGGAAAGTCAACACGTGATTAGGGATGGTCAACAGGCAATTAGCAGGGCTAATCGCCACCTATGTTAGGTGATTAGGGCTAATCACATGCATATCAGGCGATTATGGTCATGTGGTATGCAATTCAGGGCTTAACTAGTGATTAGGGTCACAATTGCATGACTTGCTAGCAATTAGGATCACAATTGCATGACTTGCTAGCAATTAGGATCACAATTGCATGACTTGCTAGCAATTAGGATCACAATTGCATGACTTGCTAGCAATTAGGAACTTGCTAGCAATTAGGGTCACAATTGCATGACTTGCTAGCAATTAGGATCACAATTGCATGACTTGCTAGCAATTAGGGAGCTAATCGCATGCAACATCACACGAGTAGCCCATACATCAGGCGATTATGCCCCTAATCGCCTGATACATAGGCGATTAGGATTGCTAATCGCCTGCAGTGCAGCAATTGTGGTTTTTCGCGCGTTTAACCCTCCAAATCAGATCCGAAACGTGCGTAAACACCCAATAATCATTCTAACATATTAACAAACATATTTCAAGCAAAACCCCTAAGTTTTCATCATTCTAACAGTCCCAAATGCGAGCGTTTTCCCAAAATAGCAATTAACATGAAAACATCACATCAACATGCAATAACTTGCCCTAAATAGCAAATATTCAGATCTAATCACATAATCACGTTGTCCGAAAGCATCCTACTGTTCTAACATCATCCTAGAGCAAACCCTAACATCAAGCAATCAGCAACACACCTCATATCATCCTAAATCATCCAAAATCATTCAAACGGGTCAAAACATCAAGTATCCATAATACACGACCAAAACCATCCAAACTCCTAGGACATCATCATACTAACTTGTAACAGCTATAAACATCATAATAACACAAAAACAATCATGATTAGATCCCAAAAACTCTATCTTTAATCACATATAACACATATAACACATGTAAAGGTGTGGGTTTGTTTAGAAACGGTTTTAAATGGATTTTCAAAGACAAAAACCTTTATAACTCAGGTCTGGACATTTAGGGAGTAAAACATAATCATTTAAAGGTTTGGGTTTGAAGAACACACCTTGTTTTTAAGAGTAGATGATGGAATAAGCTTGGAAATGGTTGTTTGTGTGTAAAAATGGGTTCCAGAGGATGTTTGTGGGTTAAGATATGTTATGGGACGGCTAGGGTTATGTAAATAATGTTTTGGAGGTCAAGGGTGGTATTTATAGGTGTTTTTAGTCGTCAAACATGTTGCAGGCGATTATGAAGTTGTATCAGGCGATTAGGGTGCTAATCGCCTAAGAAAACAAGCTAATCGCCTAAGAAAAGGTGCTAATCGCCTGTAAAAACAAGCTACTCGCCTACAGGAGTAAGCTAATCGCCACCTGGACACAAGCTAATCGCCTGACTGATCAGGCTAATCGCCTGTCAGTCCAGGTGTTGTGTATTTGGCGCGTTAAACTCCGTTTTAACATATGTTAACACATTTTCACCTACCGACAAGTCACATAATGATTATAAACACATAATGCATGAAAGTAAACACGTTCACACTCGTTCACCAATTCCCGGGACTCGAGACTTGCGTACGTTAAAACCTTAATGATGTGCGACTCGACTCGACCGGCCTTGTTTTGTGTAACGTATGCGCGACTCGCTAAGGTAGACTTTACTAAGTTTTCAAAAGTTAGTTATCGGAAGTTGCCGGGTGTCACATCATCCCCCTGTTAAAAGAATTTTCGTCCCGAAAATTTCCCGAAGTCGAAAAGAGAAGACAAAATAAGAAGAAAAATTTTCCGGTCGTCACATCATCCCCCTGTTAAAAGGAATCTCGCCCCGAGATTCTTTTGACCCCAACAGTGATGAGCGTCGATCTCCGTGTATGCCCAAGTAACGTTCCCCAAGGAACAGCGAGTGAATAAGAGACAAGAGACCCCCGATCGAAGGCCTACTGGGGACTACTGTGATCGGTGTAACAACCCACTGGTACCGTCCAAGTAGCATCCCCAAAGGACCCTCATCGACCCCAAAGAATGAGAAGTAAAGACCAAACCCCAAGGAAACACCCAAAGACACGAACACACAACATTGCGAAAGAGTAAAACCAAGGCGTACAAGCGTAACAAGAGATAAGAAAGAATACGTACGGGTAACAGTGTCTGGGTCCTCCTGGTTCTCCCTAGCCCCAATAACATAAGCACGAGCAGCTACACCACCGCCCTGGTTGTTCCCTCCATTTCTTGGTGTGCCTGCCTCTCCCTGATTCAGCTTTGGGCAATTTCGCTTGAAATGCCCTTTTTCACCACAATTGAAGCACCCTTGATTTCCCCGAGGAGTAGGAGTGGGGGCAACTGCTTGAACTTGTCCTGCCTGAGTGCTGACCCTACAATCCTTGGCCAGATGGCCATAGCGAAGACAACGGTTGCAACGAAACGTATCACAACTCCCAACATGATGGTACCCGCACTGGTTGCACTTAGGGTTCTTTCCCGTGTACCCACCCTGATTCTGAGTCGACGGTGACCCCACCGCCCCTAGCTTCCTGGTCTGCTGCTGTGGCTGTTCTTGAGCCGAACTCTTCCCCGAGCCTTCCAACTTGCGCTTGCTGCCCTCTGGAGCCTTGACAGTCGAACCACGAGCAGGTAAAACACCTTCATTCACCTTCAGATTAGTCATCCGATGAGCCGATCGAACCACCTCTGCATAAGTAGGAAGATTTCCCGCAGCCACCAACCCCGCTATCTCTGGTACTAACCCTGAAATGTAGTGCTCGATCCTCCTGTATTCTGGTACGTGCAAGTCAGGACACAGCACCGCCAACTCGTTACGCCTCACAGTGTACTCTTCAATCTCAGACCCCACCATCTTGAGGCTCCAAACCTCATGTTCCAATTTTTGTACCTCCTCCCTGGGACAGTACTCCCTTTTCAATAGCTGCACAAAGCTCTCCCATGGCATGGCATAGGCTTCACCTATACCCATGTTCTTAGTGATGTTGTTCCACCAAGTCAGAGCAACATCTGTGAAGAGGCCAACAGAATACTTCACCCGATCCTCGGGAAGGCAATTGCACATTATGAATACGGACTCCACTTTCTCTAGCCACTTGAGCATGCCTACAGCCCCTTCAGTGCCAGAGAACTCATGGGGCTTACAATCCCGAAACATCTTGAACGTACACATGGCTGGGGGTGGGTTAACAACACCGCCTGAAACGAAACACGTAAGAAAACCACAAAAGAAGGATACCATGCTCACAACGAGGCAAAACTGATAGCATCAACTCACCGCCATGAGCATTGTGTCCTGCCTGAAAGGCAGCCTGCAGCAAGGTGTTCAGATCCTCCTGGGTTAGGTTCACCCCTCCACGACCACCGCCACCATTGCGTCCGCCAGTACGACCACCGCCTCTACGTCCACCGCGAATTCCAGACATCTCCTGAGAACGACAAGAAACAAACACTCAGACCCAACACCAAAGTTAAACCAAGAGAATACGAAAAGTCCAAGATCGGGTCCAAATGTGACCATAAATCCCAACACGAGATCCACCAAGTCTTCCATGCATTTCAACTTATGATTTCGTGTGCACCCGAAATGATAAATTGCTCTACATGGTCCTCAAGGCGTGCCCCGAGCTCGAACCTCAAGTCACTCGATACCCACATCTTAGGAAGACATAACCAACTCAGAAGACCAACACACAAGTTCCCACGACTGTAAACCCGAAGGAGAAGATAAAGTGAAGCTAGGAATAACCAAGAATGAGATAAGCAATGTGACACCGTGTGGTAAGGATACCGACACCCCGACAAGGTTAGTATGTTTACCAAAAGACACGACTCGAATGTATGTGACCGTCTAGTGTGTGAGACTCGGCTATAGTCTAGACTCTACATGCAGTCCTAGTTCACTATAACCATTGGCTCTGATACCAATCTGTCACACCCTCAAATTACCACTTGCGGAGTTCTACCGCGAGGCGCGTGACACACCAGGATCCAAGTCAACGGTCACAATAAACAACACTATATAATAAGATACGTAAAATAAAAACATAAATCCAAACCATTTAAATTAACAGCGAAAGCATTGTTTTACAAACTAAATCCCAAAAGTTTCCAAACTTGTTTAATAATAAAACCATGAACCTAAACTAGACGCCGTGCAGACGCGTGCGCCTAAGCCCTGAGATGCTGCTACCTTAGCGACCTGAGAAATCATGCCAAAAACGGGTCAACATATAATGCTGGTGAGTTCACAGGTTTAAGTTTACGATAAGTTTCCGTGTGTTGCGCGTTGATCACAAAATACCATGTCATAAGATACGTTAAACGAATAAACAAACGAACAAACAAGCGTTTCCTACTACTACCACGACTGTGATGCTGAAACCATTACTGACAGCGTTGCTTGAGTTGCTGCCCGTGTTTGAGTTGCTTGTGTTGCTAAACTAGAGACAATATGCACCCGCCCGGCTCCTAGCCGACGGGTGGGGTTGGTCAGGCCCAATAGATCTATCCACATTTCCCCGTTGTGCTACCCCGCACATTCATGGTTTCCCCCGGGACTCCTTGTTTCGTCGTGTAGTAAACAAAAGTGTTGCAAATCAAGAGTTGTGTTTCAAAAGCGTTGCATTCAAAAGTGTTGCTTTCCAAAAGTGTTACTTCCCAAAAGTGTTTCAAAAGCGTAGCGTGTTTGCAACAAGTCACTTCCCAAAAACAGTTACGTATTCAAAATGAGTAAAGCGTTTCCAAAAGAGTTACATGTTTATATGAAAGCATTGAGTTTGTTAAATTGCGTGGCATGTTTCTCCCCCGAAAGAAAACGTATAAAAGAGGGGCCGTGAACTCACCTTGGGTTGCGTTACTTCGAAAGTGATTTAAACCAACAAGCTATGCTAGCCCCGTAAAGCGGCGACCTAACATATGACAGTTACAAGTACTTAGACTAACAACCCGTAGGTTAGTTAGTCCCTAGATGCCCAGACCATAACCAGGTTCGTTTGAAAATGCGTTGACTGTTAAACTGACCAAATGTACAAGACTCGACATCCCATTGGTGACCCGAGACCCCACGTGTTCATCTCATACTCAAACATATACAAATCATGCAACTTAGTCCTTAACATGCGTTAAAGTTCAACGATTCTAACACATAGGTCAAATAACGTACGAACAAGTCCGAACATGTGTTACTATGTTACTAAGCATGTCACGGGGTTCCTATCATGTTCCTAGGTGTCAAATCGGGTTTCGGGATGTTAAAATACACTTACAACAGCATTTCATGCGATTAGGGACTTAGCATGCAATTAGGAAAGTCAACACGTGATTAGGGATGGTCAACAGGCAATTAGCAGGGCTAATCGCCACCTATGTTAGGTGATTAGGGCTAATCACATGCATATCAGGCGATTATGGTCATGTGGTATGCAATTCAGGGCTTAACTAGTGATTAGGGTCACAATTGCATGACTTGCTAGCAATTAGGATCACAATTGCATGACTTGCTAGCAATTAGGATCACAATTGCATGACTTGCTAGCAATTAGGATCACAATTGCATGACTTGCTAGCAATTAGGAACTTGCTAGCAATTAGGGTCACAATTGCATGACTTGCTAGCAATTAGGATCACAATTGCATGACTTGCTAGCAATTAGGGAGCTAATCGCATGCAACATCACACGAGTAGCCCATACATCAGGCGATTATGCCCCTAATCGCCTGATACATAGGCGATTAGGATTGCTAATCGCCTGCAGTGCAGCAATTGTGGTTTTTCGCGCGTTTAACCCTCCAAATCAGATCCGAAACGTGCGTAAACACCCAATAATCATTCTAACATATTAACAAACATATTTCAAGCAAAACCCCTAAGTTTTCATCATTCTAACAGTCCCAAATGCGAGCGTTTTCCCAAAATAGCAATTAACATGAAAACATCACATCAACATGCAATAACTTGCCCTAAATAGCAAATATTCAGATCTAATCACATAATCACGTTGTCCGAAAGCATCCTACTGTTCTAACATCATCCTAGAGCAAACCCTAACATCAAGCAATCAGCAACACACCTCATATCATCCTAAATCATCCAAAATCATTCAAACGGGTCAAAACATCAAGTATCCATAATACACGACCAAAACCATCCAAACTCCTAGGACATCATCATACTAACTTGTAACAGCTATAAACATCATAATAACACAAAAACAATCATGATTAGATCCCAAAAACTCTATCTTTAATCACATATAACACATATAACACATGTAAAGGTGTGGGTTTGTTTAGAAACGGTTTTAAATGGATTTTCAAAGACAAAAACCTTTATAACTCAGGTCTGGACATTTAGGGAGTAAAACATAATCATTTAAAGGTTTGGGTTTGAAGAACACACCTTGTTTTTAAGAGTAGATGATGGAATAAGCTTGGAAATGGTTGTTTGTGTGTAAAAATGGGTTCCAGAGGATGTTTGTGGGTTAAGATATGTTATGGGACGGCTAGGGTTATGTAAATAATGTTTTGGAGGTCAAGGGTGGTATTTATAGGTGTTTTTAGTCGTCAAACATGTTGCAGGCGATTATGAAGTTGTATCAGGCGATTAGGGTGCTAATCGCCTAAGAAAACAAGCTAATCGCCTAAGAAAAGGTGCTAATCGCCTGTAAAAACAAGCTACTCGCCTACAGGAGTAAGCTAATCGCCACCTGGACACAAGCTAATCGCCTGACTGATCAGGCTAATCGCCTGTCAGTCCAGGTGTTGTGTATTTGGCGCGTTAAACTCCGTTTTAACATATGTTAACACATTTTCACCTACCGACAAGTCACATAATGATTATAAACACATAATGCATGAAAGTAAACACGTTCACACTCGTTCACCAATTCCCGGGACTCGAGACTTGCGTACGTTAAAACCTTAATGATGTGCGACTCGACTCGACCGGCCTTGTTTTGTGTAACGTATGCGCGACTCGCTAAGGTAGACTTTACTAAGTTTTCAAAAGTTAGTTATCGGAAGTTGCCGGGTGTCACACTTACTTTGGTGTCGCGAGGTCATGCAATGACATAAACGTTTTTCACCCGTCGCCTCTGTTCAAAGATTTCATTTCTGATAGAGCATCAACGAGACAACGACATCTTTTTATACTAATGGAAACTGCTACCCACACAGATCCTTTTTGGCAGATGGAATATATCCTAAGTATTCGATTATCATGAAGACGTTTAGTAATCCGTACGATGAAAAAAGAGCATACTTTAAGAAAGTGCAAGAGTCTTCTCGAAAGGGCATTGAGATGCTTTGGGGTGCTTCAACAGCATTGACATTATATTAGAAATCCTTGTCGTGCATGGAGCAAAGAAAAAATGAGAGATGCTATGTATGTGTGTATAATCATGTATAACATGATTCTTGAAGACGAAGGAAAGGCGACGTGTCAAAATTATATACCGGACGCACCAACGGAATTGCATGAGATGCGTAACGAGGATACACATAACACTTTAGCGTTGGATTTGGTACAACATGCTTGGCCGGTTCAATATATTCCGCACGAGGGTGATGAAGAAGAGGAATAAGAGAATAACGACGAAGACGACTTTGACAAAACCGATGAATTGTAGTTTTATTAGTTTTTTTAGTATTATTTAAATGAATTTTTTTAAATTTTCGGTTTTTTTATATATGTAATTTTAATATATTTTAATTATGTTATTTAAATGATATGTTATTTGTTTTATTAAATTAAAAAATATAATAATAAATGGCATGTGGGGCTTCAAATGGGCTTGAAACCATTACACTTTTTTTTTTATTTCAAGCCTCTAGTGGCCCCACATGCCATATGCCAAAAAATATCCAACTAAAGGGCTTCAAATTTTTACACCACTACACATGGTCTAACCATACTAAGATTTTAATTCTAACGAGATAATCATGCATATATATTTAAAATAACAAAATAAATATTCTAATTTACCCTAACTTACTAGATAATTAAAAAACACCAATTAAACTAGGGTTATTGAACTTAATAACCTCAATTATCACGTGCTGGTCACTACCACTTCCAACTAAGCACTTGGCCTCCACCACTCCCAACCCAACTTGTAACTTATTTTCCTCTATCACTTCCAAACTAACCGAACCTTAACCCAATTAGTTTTCTTGCTGACATGTCACTGTTTTAGTGACGTGACAACTATCATGTTAGCAAAAACTAACTGGGTTAAGGTTCATTTAGTTTGAGAGTTGCAGATAAAAATAAGTTGCAAGTTGGGGGTGATGACGACCAAATGGTTAGTTAGAAGTGGCAGCGACCAAAACGTGATAGTTAATGTTATTAAAATCCAATAACAATTAAACTACCTGCTATCTTTTTTTTTTTGACCGGCCAACGGTACCACCTATAACGAAGCCTCGCACTCTTCAGGTCCGGTTCCCGGGCCCCCCCTAAGGTCTAGGCCCTCATTTCAGAATAACCCTACTTTGAATAGGATTCGAACCTATGATCTCCCAGGACAGAAACCCCACAAAGTAGGTAAACCTTCTCACATCCATTATAACCATAGGGTTTAGGGTTATGTTTATGTAATATGCCGTACTGAAATGAAATAACAAATTAAATTAATAAAAATCCAAACTTTCACTTCAATTACCCAAACATTGGTAACCCCACCAACAAAGAAAAGCAGCATAAAGTTATACTTTTGCATGGTGGCAAAAAAGCAAGGGTCTTGCTATTTGGACACCCCAAAAAGCTTATTTGGACGCCCTACATATGCCTCGTATAGCTCTATACGAGGCATATGCACTTTATTGTCCCCCATTCAGACAACAATCTGACCAAAAAAGGTACCCCATATGCTTCGTATAGAGCTATACGATGCATATAGGGTTCACGTGGGCATTTAATGTCAACTCGGCACAGAATTAAAGGACCAATCATTGGTCTCATATCCCTCGTATTGCTCTATACGATAAATATTTGTACGATGTCCGGTACGATGTAACATAAAGTAAATGTCAGGGTACCCTATACGACCCATATAGATCTATACGATGCATATTTAACCAAAGTTGATTATTTCCTTCTTTTCTTCTTCTTTCCTTCGTTTCTTCTTCATTTTTTTGTTAACCAAATTTTTTCTTCATCTATTTTTTTCTTCTTCTTTCAAATTTAACAAGGTTTAACAAATTCTAATATTTTGTATCTCCAAAATGTCATGGTGGGCTAATATCTTCGATGAATCCGGTATTCCTGATTCTCAAGCATCAGTTATTGGTGACCAAAAACCATTGTTGCCAGACCTGAACGAGCCGTGCCATGAACCCAATGTTGAACATTCATACGTTGGGGAAACCTACCAGCACTACGAGCACGGTGGTGAGTATGCGTACGTACCGCAATACTCTTCGTACGACCAGAGACAAAACCCGGAAGTTCCAGAAGAGCAACCCCACCACTCGCATGTTTCAGAAGAGCAACCACAGTGGCCACATGTTTCGTATGACACTGAAGAGGATTTCGTTTCGCGAAAAGATTTGGTTACGTGGGTTAAGAAAAGGGGAAAAGATAACGGTTACGTCATCGTGACCCGACGATCCAAAAAAGCTGGTGATTTGGATGTGAAGGTTTGGCTAGTGTGCAACCGAGGTCGCGAGCACAAAAGTGTAGCCACCGAGAGGAGAACGGGTAGCCAAAGAAATAGTTGTCCATTTGACGTGGTCGGGTTATATGATGGGAAACGTCACGCCTGGAGGGTACAGGTGAGGAATGGCGAACATAACCATGGTCCTGCTGAATTTCTGCAAGGCCACGCGTATGCAAGAAGACTTTCTCCCGAAGAATTAAATTTGGTGGAGAAGCTATTGGGTCAGGAGATGGAGCCGCGTAAAATCTGGAAAACCTTAAAGGGACACTACCCGGAGAGCATGTGTGTTATGAAAGATATACACAATGCTATTCAAAAGATTAATGCTGTAAAGAAGCAAGGTGGATCACCCATGCAGGAACTCGAAAACTTGCTGTTTCAGAAAAAATACACGTATTACACTCGGGAGGATCCTTTAAAAAATACAATTGAGGACATTTTTTTTGTGCATCCGTTATCTTTCAAAATGTGGCGGGCGTTCCCGCATGTATTGTTGATCGACGCGACCTACAAGACCAACATGTACCGTTTACCGTTAGTGCAAGTTGTCGGTATGACGTCCACAAACCAGACATTTTGTGCCGCTAATGCAATTGTTTATGCGGAACGTGAAGAAAACTTCATATGGGTCCTTGAGCATCTGAAGTCTATGTTGGAAGATTGTATGGAGCCGCGTGTTATTATGACTGACAGAGACCTGGCGCTTATGAACGCGTGTGACAAAGTTTTCCCAAACGCTAACAAATATCTTTGTAGGTATCACATCTATCAGAATATTTCAAAACACTGCAAGAAATCATTTACACACCCTGATTGGGAGGAATTTACACGTTCATGGTCTGGGTTATGCGAGTCTCCCACACCTGAAATATACACATATAACGTCAACAACATGTATCGAGCACTCATGAAACAGGGAAGGAAGCGTAAGTTTTTACCAATTGTTTATTTATTATTTATTAAACAAATAACTTTTAATTCTAATTATTATATATTTTCAGATGCTTTTGATTATTTGTTTAATGAATGGTTGGACCAATACCATGAGAAATTTGTAAGTGCCTGGACCAATAGAACAATAAATTTTCACCAAACTACAACAAATAGAGTAGAGAGCCAACATGCTGAGTTAAAGAGATATCTTCCAAGCACGAACTGTAGCTTGACAAAAATAGTAGGGTATGTCGATGATGTTGTAGTAAAGCAAGAAGACCATATAAAGAAATGTTTTGAAGAAAGCAGAAACAAAACAATGAACAGCCATAAGCGACTACCTTTCCTTGACGAGCTACGCCTTAATGTTTCCATCCATGCCCTTAACCTCATTGAAAACGAGTTTTATCGGTTACAAACATTGAGGTCATTTGATTCAACTTGTGGTTGCCAACTTTACACGAGTTGTGGGTTAGTATGCGCATGTCGCCTCGAAAGATATATAAATAAAGGTATATCTGCTAATCATTTTTACTTATTGGGTGCATCCAAATAAATTTAAATTTTTGACATAGCCTTGTTTAATCATTTTTAACAGATCAAAAGATTCCCCTCGACTCAATAGACGAATTCTGGCGGAAGCTTGATTTTAGACCAGCACAGATAAAAAATGAAGAAATTAACCTGGATGAACGATTAAATGATGTGAAAAAGACAATGATGTCTCAACCCCCACAGGTGAAAAAAAGCATGTTGGCAAAGATTATGACGGTCTTGAACCCTCTAAAAAGTAACAAAAAGCCCCCGATTGTACAACAAAATACTCGTGGCCGGCCAACATTGAAGGTTCAAGAACAAAGGAGGAAGAAACAAGAAAAAGATAAAGCTCACAGTGTTGGAGACGCCTCAGTTGCATTATCGGAAAGCACTAGGTATCGTGTTACGGGCATGATTATTATTATTATTATTATTATTATTATTATTATTATTATTATTGTTTTTGTTGTTGTTATTATTATTATTATTATTATTATTATTATTATTATTATTATTATAATAATAATAATTATTATTATTATTATGATTATTATTATAATAATTATTATTGTTATAATTATTATTATTATTATTATTATAATTATTATTATTGTTATAATTATTATTATTATTATTATTATTATTATTATTATTATTATTATTGATTAATTTTATCATTCAGGTACGTTCCTTCACGACACAGCTCCTACGTTCCGTCCTCAGCGGGCCAATTTGATCAAGCCCGACACAGCTCCTGCGTTCCGTCCTCAGCGGGCCATTTTGATCAAGCCCGAGGCAGCTCATATATATCGTCACAGGAATCTAAAGAAACAGGTTCCATTGTAAAATCCCAGAAGTTCGCAAATCGACGCGGTAAAAAACCAGAGTCACCTGTTGATCATGGATTTCCCAACCTCAAAGAACCTGAATCAATCAAGCTTGTCAGTACATATAAGGAGCATATTCCAAAAATTTTTCACCCACATATATCCCGGCTAAAGGATGTCAAGCCTGATGGTCATTGTGGGTATAGAGCAATAGCTGTGGGTTTAGGGATGGATCAAAACCAGTATATGTTTGTTCGGGAACTAATTAGAGGTGAACTTATGAACCATAGAGAGATTTGGACAGAGATTTTTGACAGATTCTTTACGTCTGGGGAATATGAGCGACAACTGCAAAGAACAACCTTTGAGGGGGTGGGAAGAGCACCCGAATCGCATTGGATGGAGATGCCTCATGCAGGACTCCTAATTTCTAACGCATTGGGAGTTATTGTCCACCTGTTAAGCGCTGAACAAAGTCAGACTTTTTTCCCATTATTGGTTGGTCCAAGTCAAGTGAGGGGCCCTCGTCAATTTATAACAATTGTATTTAACGGAGACCATTTTATCAACGCAGTACTATCAGGAGACTATCCCATGCCAGCACCAAACACCATGTGGCGTTATTGCCGATGTGACGCAGCGCAGGAATGGGAAGAAATGTACAACGAACAGATTGAGTGGTATAAAGCACTTAGAGCTAATAATCGGGAGAATCCTTCAATTGAGGATGTTGGTTAATCTTTGCCTTTAATCTTCAAATAAATGTAAATAAATAAAATTACTTTTTTGTGAATTTTATGGATATTATTAGTTAAAATTACTATTTTTGTGAACTTTATGAAATTAATTTAAATTTCTAGAAATATTATTTGAGTAAATAAAATTAATTTTTTGTGAATTTTATTGTTTTTTTTTTTGTGAATTTTATTGTTTTTATTAGTTCATTTACATTTTTTAAATGAAATTTTTTAATTTAAAAAAAAAATGCTGATATGCCTCGTATTGGGCTATATTGGCCATACATCAGTCAGCTTTTAGACTGATATGGGGCTTGAACCCAATACGAGTCCTTTTTAATTCCCTCGTATAGGGTTTGAACTCATCGTATAGAGCTATACGACCCATATACACTTTAATATCTCATCAGAACCAGCTGTCTTCCACTTGACTGTTGATTAGACCATCGTATGACTCGTATAGAGCAATACGATCCATACCTTTGGTCATATAACCCACAATACGTTGGCTGTTGGTCTCATACGAGTCAACGCAAACAAACAAAACCTCTCTTTTCACAGATCGTACCCACCGATTGTTGTTATTGTTGTTGATTGTTGTTTTTTTTGATTGTTGTTGTGATTGTTGTTGTTGATTGTTGTTGTTGATTGTTATTGTTGTTGATTGTTGTTGTTGTTGTTTTTGTTTTTTTTGTTGTTTTTCTGTTTTCCTTTTTTTTGTTGTTGTTTTTGTTTTGTTTTTTCTGTTTTTGTTTTTGTTTTTGTTGTTGTTTTTGTTTTTTCTGTTTTTGTTTTTGTTGTTGTTGTTTTTTTTGTTTTTTCTGTTTTTGTTTTTTCTGTTTTTGTTTTTGTTGTTTTTGTTTTTTTTGTTTTTATTTATATTATTAATTATTATTGTTTGTTTTTTTTTTAGGAATGGCGATTGAAATTGAAGATGATGATGATCCACCGGATCCAGCAACCGAAGATTTAAAGACTTTCTATTTTTAGCGGAAAACGGAGTGCAGGCAGGGGATCCTTTGTCCGTTGGGCTGTATCAACAGATGGATGCCATCAACACTGTTGCAGATGATGACGGTCGTCGGGATGCAGGCCGGGGATCCTTTGTCTATTGGAGATGAACCTGGATGGGGCGCTCTTGTTAGTTAAACCAACACTAACAAGAACTCCGGATCAGATTCAAATTTTGTATGTAGCGGTCACTACAGATGAACCTGGATGGGGCCAGGTTCAAATGTAGCGGCACTACAGATGAACCTGGATGGGGCCAGGTTCAAATGTTAGTTATAAACGTAAAACCGCAACGTCGGTAATTTTGTATGTAGAACCGCCTCCTATGTGTTATAAATAGGAGGTTGGTCTTAGTTATTAAGGTACACCGCAACGTCGGTAATTTTGTATGTAGAACCGCCTCCTATGTGTTATAAATAGGAGGTTGGTCTTAGTTATTAAGGTACACCGCAACGTCGGTAATTTTGTATGTAGAACCGCCTCCTATATGTTATAAAACTTATTTTACTTTTGGTTATTTACGTTTATGTTGTTTACTTAACATTTCGAAAACACCGAAATGCATCGATTAACGAAATAAACCACTTCATATATAAACGGATCAACCTCGGTAAAAATTTAAAATTTATTGACCGGACTGGAAAACAACGGTCAATCGATTTATGAAATAAAACACGTTTCGAAAACACCGAAATACAACGATTAATCGATTAACAAAATAAAACACTTTTTCATATAAACGGATCGAACTCGGCAAAAACAAAGCAAACATCCCTAAAACCTAACAAAATGAGCTAACCTAAACAAAAAAACCGAACACGCATCGTATCGGTTAGAAAATCGAGAAAATTTAATCAAATATGATTGAGAAAAATAAAACTAAATTTTGTGTAATTTTTTTATTTTTTTTTAAGTTTGTTTATTATATTTAAAATTTTATAAAAGAAAAAAAAAAAAGAACTGATATTGATCGTATAGCCCAATATGAGGCACATAGCAGGCCTAGTATTGGTTACAAACCTAGTATCAACCCAATACTAGCCTTGTTATATGCCTAGTATTGGGCTATACGATCAATATCACGTTTTTTTTTTTTTTTTTTTTATAATTTTGTTTATTATAATTAATATTCCTTAATATTCGTGAATATTTTATTAAAAAAAAAAAAAAAAAAACCTGATATTGATCGTATAGCCCAATACTAGGCATATAACAAGCCTAGTATTGGGTTGATACTAGGTTTGTAACCAATACTAGGCCTGCTATGTGCCTCATATTGGGCTATACGATCAATATCAGTTCTTTTTTTTTTTTTTTTCTTTTATAAAATTTTAAATATAATAAACAAACTTAAAAAAAAATAAAAAAATTACACAAAATTTAGTTTTATTTTTCTCAATCATATTTGATTAAATTTTCTCGATTTTCTAACCGATACGATGCGTGTTCGGTTTTTTTTGTTTAGGTTAGCTCATTTTGTTAGGTTTTAGGGATGTTTGCTTTGTTTTTGCCGAGTTTGATCCGTTTATATGAAAAAGTGTTTTATTTTGTTAATCGATTAATCGTTGTATTTCGGTGTTTTCGAAACGTGTTTTATTTCATAAATCGATTGACCGTTGTTTTCCAGTCCGGTCAATAAATTTTAAATTTTTACCGAGGTTGATCCGTTTATATCTGAAGTGGTTTATTTCGTTAATCGATGAATTTCGGTGTTTTCGAAAGGTGTTGTATTTTCATAAATCGATTCAACAATGTATTTCGGTTTTGTTTTCTTATTTTGTTTGGTTAAAAGTTTAAAAAAAAAAAATAGGTACTTATCGTATAGCCCAATACTAGGCATACAACAAGCCTAGTATTGAGTCTTATACTGGGCTTGTAAGGGGTACTGGACCTCTATATGGTTCGTATAGATCTATACGAATCATATCAAGACCCATATCACACCCTATACGGTGTTCAGATCATTATACGAACCACACAAACACACACTCAAAACACACAGACAAGATCAAAACACACACTCAAACACACACACTCCATTCATCAAAACACACACTGTGGTCAGATCTTGCTTCGATTAAGGTACGTTTTCTTTCTTTTTTTTCATACAATCGGTTAGATTAGTTGATTGATAGATTTAGGTTAGAACTAGGTTTGATTTTGGGGCTTAATTGGGGGTTCAGACCTGGGTTTGATGATGAACGATGAATGAATATGCCTCATACAGCTCTATACGAGGCATATTCATTCATGGAACTTGAATTTGGGGCTGATGATGATGATCAGATCTGGAAATTATTGTTGAAGATGAATGAATATGCCTCCTACAGGGCAATACGAGGCATATTCATTCATATTTTTTTTTTAAATTTTATTAATGTTTTAAAATAATAATAATAATAGGCTAATAATAATAAGTTATATGCAGATTTTTTATTTAAAATATTTTTTTTAAAAAAATAACATTATTTTTTAAAAATAACATAAATTTTTATTAAAATAATTTAATTTAAAATAATAATATAAATTTCTTTAAAATAACATTATTTTAAAATAACATATGTTTAATATTTTTTTTTTAAAATAACGTAGTATGGCGGATTTCTTTGCTGACGGGGATGCGGACTTTGACATGGGGGAGGCGGGAGGGGTAGCGGGACCACCACCACCACCACCACCACCACGAGTACCGGTTGACCCACTTTTGGGTCACCCGTACTTGGACTTTCCTGCTGACAGCAAGGCGTGGCGCCGCTGTCGGAAGCTTAGGAGGATGCAGGTATTATATTATTATTATTATTATTATTATTATTATTATTATTATTGTTTTTGTTGTTGTTGTTGTTATTATTATTATTATTATTATTATTATTATTATTATTATTATTATTATTGTTGTTGTTGTTGTTGTTGTTATTACCATAATGCAGGTCGCGGCTCACAAGGCCGTTTCTTATACTGCGTTGGAGGAGTTTGGTGAGCTGGCACGGGCACGTGCTATCATCGGCACTGATACGCCCTGGAGTCGTCTGTTTGATAGTGCACATACGGAGACATATCGGGAGTTGACCGTGGAGTTCCTGTCTTCATTTACTTTCACCGCCCGACCAGCAGATCAACCGGAGGAGGACGATGATCCTGCGGATCCTTTCTACGAGATCACCTTCCGTCTTGCCCAGCAGACGTTTCAGATGTCCTTACGCGAGTTCGCGTGGCGGTTGGGGTTTTACACGCAGCCTGAGACGGCTACCGCGTTATATCTAGACGGTATACGCGCGGCGTCTAGGCCTACGTTGCTTGGGTTTTGGGCGGTCGTAGCTCCTGGTCACCGGTTTCAGAAGGATAAGGGCAGGGTGACCGCCATTCGTGACCCCCTTCACCGATATATGCACCGGTTGATCGCTACGTCGATCCAGCCACGCCATAACTCTCGCGAGTGGTGCACTAGGACAGACCTCTTTTACCTTTACTGTCTATTATATCGGAGGCCGTGCGCGCTCGCACGTTGTATGACGGATTGGTTTGCCTCCGCATACCACCGTCAGTCGCGGGGAGAGTTATACGGCGGTGCGTATGTCACCGTCCTCGCCCGTCAGTTAGGGCTTCTACCCGAGGGTGACCCCCACTTGGGACCTCCGCTCCAGCCATCCCGGTTAGATCGTAGGACGATTATTGGCATGCGCGTTACGCGCCAGTTCGCTGGGATGGGTCGGCGTTTTAAGAATGCCGAGGGACAGCTTTTTGAGCCTGTGGAGTTACCGGAGGTCATCCCACCTTATCCTTGGGATGTTGAGGAGGATATGTTGGAGGACGTGGATGGGCCGTTTGAGGTTGACCTGGAGCCAGAGGTAGAGGATGAGGCACCGCCTCCAGAGCCGCCTCAGTACCCAGCTCACGTTTACCGGGGTGTCCCTCGTGACGTTGTAGACAGGATGCGCCGTATGGAGGGCAGTATTCGGGATCTGCGGCGTGGTCAGGAGACTATTCTTGACTGGATTAGGTGGATTGCTGATTCGGAGGCGGAGAGGAGACAGCAAGCAGGATTACCAGAGAAACCGCCACCAGCGCCACGTGCGGCACCCGGCCCAGATCAGTAGTTTTTTATGTTTGTATTTAGTACTATTATGACTTCTTTTTTTTTAATGTTTGTATTCAGTACTATTATGACTTATTTTGTATGAACTTGTTGGTTGATATGTTTGTGATGTTTATTTACTGGAGTTAATGGTTCTTGATCTGTTATTCGGTTACAATCAGTTTCAGTTATTTATGTTTATGATGTAAATTTGTGTTTGTGTTGTATATACATTTGTTAAAAATCAAAACTATTTAAAGAAATGGAAACAAATATTTAAAAAACAAAATCAACTGTTTAATATTAACACGAGTCCGTTCAACTTCAAAAACTATACGTAATATATTCAGACTGTCATTGACGTATTGAGAGGAGTCCGTTCAACTTCAAAAAATTATACGTATTATATTCAGACTGTTATTGACGTATTGAGAAGAGTCCGTTCAACTTCTAAAAGTATACGTAATATATTCAGACTGTTATTGACGTATTGAGAGGAGTCCGTTCAACTTCAAAAAATTATACGTATTATATTCAGACTGTTATTGACGTATTGAGAAGAGTCCGTTCAACTTCTAAAAGACGTATTGAGACGAGTCCGTTCAACTTCAAAAAGTATATGTAATAATAGTTCGTTCAACTTCCAAAAGTATACGTAATAAATTCAGACTGTTATTGACGTATTGAGAAGAGTCCGTTCAACTTCCAAAAGTATACGTAATAAATTCAGACTGTTATTGACGTATTGAGATGAGTCCGTTCAACATAAAAAAATATACGTAATTTATTCAGACTGTTATTGACGTATTGAGACGAGTCCGTTCAACTTCAAAAAGTATATGTAATAATAGTTCGTTCAACTTCCAAAAGTATACGTAATAAATTCAGACTGTTATTGACGTATTGAGAAGAGTCCGTTCAACTTCCAAAAGTATACGTAATAAATTCAGACTGTTATTACGTAATTTATTCAGACTGTTATTGACGTATTAAGACGAGTCCGTTCAACTTCAAAAACTATATGTAATAATATTGTAAGTACTCCTCGTATTGCACTCGTAAAAAAAATAAAAAAAGTATATGTAATAATATTGTAAGTAATATTCGTATTGTATTCGTTAAAAAAAAATAGAAAAATGCAATCCACATGGTAGACCAAACCCTAAGTTTCAAAAATAAAAAATGTAAACCCTATATTCTTCGTATTGAGCTATACGGGTCATATAAGGTACCAACTTGCAGGCCAATCATTGCCTTGAAGTCAGTAATCAGCTTTTTGTCCCTTATATGCCTCGTATAGTTCTATACGAGGCATATATAGGGCGTCCAAATAGATATTAAGGGCGTCCAAATAGACAAAGCCAAAAGCAAAAGCAATAGCAATAATTCTACTCGTTTATACATTACTATGCCTAGTCATGTCACTCCACAATCAAGGGCTTGGATCGGTTCATTCGACGGCCATGATCGACTCTTTTCTCCATTTGTTTTGTTTCTACTCAGCAGCTAATCCTTTTATATCTTTCTTCTTTACAACAGTTTGATAATATTATCATCAAAGCATTTGATCAACGAAATTTGAAGGAACATCAAAAAGCAAAGGTATTTTCTTAAATTAATTAATTAGTTTTAATTACAAGCTTCTTATAAGCGTTGCTTCTTTCTACTTTTTGCACGTTTAATTCATCCATGCTTGTTTCTTTGTTTGTACGTATTAGTTCACCAGGTTTATATGTAACATACATAATTAACTGACCTGTTTAATACATTATACATAACCAATTTAATGTAAAAAGTTTGTTAGAGCACACACTTGTAGGTAATGATGAGATAGAAAAGGAAACGAAGTTATACGGTTATATTATAGGTGTCTAATAATTATCATAAGTCATAACAATGCTGCTTATATCTGGTATAAAGTACTTGATCTTGTAAAAATTAGCAGTTGCTTTTTTTGGTTAAGGGTTGCTTCTATGTACTGGATTGAATTGGTCATCGGGTTTCGTCTGAGATGTTACCCGTTAGCTCCGCCCGTGGACGCGATGTTCTATCGGCTCCCGACCGCCGCGCAAACTGACCTTCGCCCGGAAACTATACAGCCCCCACACAAGAAACTCGCTGGGGTAACAGCTAGGTAAAACCGGGTTGCCCTCCGGATTGAACCATGCCTCGGTAGGAAACGATCCATCATTGGGACGTCCCGCACCTTTTGCTACAACCGGGAGTCAAACCAGCATCTCCAAGGAAAACGCTAGGCCAACCGACCAACTGAGTTACGATGGGGGATAATTAGGCTATAGGGTGAGCAGACACCAAAAAACCCATGTCTCAGTGCCACGTAGGCTGCCACATCACCAAAGTGGTGTCTCACCATTCTTGAGACATGGCTGGGGTGCGCAGACATGAAAAACCCATTTCTCATGAAAATCTCCTATTGGTCTATGACCCAACATTTAAACAAAAAAAAAAAGGAAAAATGTGATTGGTGCGTCCGGTACGTCCCTGGGGAGACGGGGGGGACGGGGGTGGTAGGGGACAGGGCAACCGGGGGGGTATTTGGGTTTGGGACGGGGCAAAATGAAGGAGACGGGGGTGGGTGATGTCTGTTACCCGGATAGCCTTAGCAGCTAAAAACACATATATATGAAAAAATAATAATAATTAGAACACCTAAATATGTTAATACACATTTTGATCCATAAAAAAAATAAAATAAAATAATTAGAACAACTAAAAACACATATATATGAAAAAAAAACTTAAATCTTCAAGAAAACATTTAGATCTGACCAGAAGAATCAATAATGAGCATGCCCTTGATATTTGTTGGTACTTCAAGTGATATACACACTGAGGATGCTTGGTTTTCCTTTTCTCCTTCTTATACCTCAAAAGCTCATTAATCCTAAAAGTCACAAATTGTGACTTATGACTTTTCCCCTCTTTTCTCCTTTTCAAAACACACAATCTTTCAAAAGCTCATTTTTAAACAATTACCCAAACATTTTTTTTTAACTTTTGACTTATTGGATAAGTCAAATGTTAAAAAGACGGAAAAAATGGACAGCCAAACACCCTCACAATATTTGGGAATTTTTTTTGTTAGTAGAGAACCGTGTATTACACTGTTACGTGAGTTATTTAAATATTATTTTATATATTAAATAATAAAAATATTTTATCTTAATAAAAACATGTATTGCACCGGCTTAATAAACCACATGAGTTGAATAAGCAACAGATACATCTATCAACAAATGTTTTAAAAAATATGGACTGTAATATATTATTTACTTATTATAATATTTTACTTTGTTTTTTTCTAATTACACGAAGTTGTATCAATAAAATATTAAGAGGTATTAGATTTAAATAATCTAAACTTTTATCCATTGACCGACAATAATCTGTAATTCAAAAATTCTCAAAAACGATCCCAACTTGAATGACAAATTAAGAGCCTTTTGGGCAACCTTCTTTGTCACGGTTTTGGGAGTTACATTATCAAGATCCTCCATGACAGGAGCATCGACATTGTTGGGACTGACCGTAAAGGTACCAAATGTATCAGTTTGAAAGATAAAAGCTGAGACGGAGGCGGGCAACCCATGCTTCACTGATGACTCTAGGGTTCAAGATATCTTGGTAAGATGACATAAGATTGAGGGTAGGGAGATGACTACTTACGTAGTTGTTTATAACCAAAACGTGGTGATGTAGAATACTATCGTGATAGCTTTTAGCAGGGGCGAAGGATAGTGAGGGCTAGGGGGTGCCCTGGCCCCACCGATTTTTGTCGCAGTGGTAGAATTTTGCGATTTTCGTAGGTAAATTGAGTTCGGGTTGAGTCCGGCCCCCACCGATTTGCCACTACCGATCGAAAAAAATTGAGTTCGACCCCCACCAAATGGCGGTAGATAGAGAATGTCGGTGATGTACTAGACGTTCCGTTTGTACCCAACAAGATCTTAGTGCGTGCCTTGCCACGCGCTCTGTCGACGTGCCATGCACGCGCCCCATGTCACAGTTAGACCCCAATAAGATAATACTCACCAAGTCACCATCTCAAATGCACATGAATGTATAAGGGGCTATTTGAGTGTCCACTTCTAAAGTAGTTGTTCAATCATTTAAGAACAAAAAATCATAGTTTTGTGCGACAAAATGATTAAAATCGACGAAGCAATTAAATTAGCATAGTAATGTCAAATTTACCATCAAAAATAATTTTTTTCAGCAACTCACTTCTTGCTGATCCAAGGCATATTATTTTGGCCCAAAAAAAAAAAGAATTAGAATCACACTCAAAATAAGCGTATATTCAAATGCTTCTGCAAAACCCGAAGAAAAAACAAATTCAGTATACGTATCACGATAAAAAAACAAAACAACTTAAATCATTGAGTCCACTAGTACATAGATGTAGAAGAAAAGATTGAATTAATAAGATTAGATGGGGGAAATCCAAAAACTTTGAAATAATACACAAATTACATTTTGATGCAAAAACAGTGTTTGTTTAAACCATCACAAGTGTTAAATCGGTTTAAAAAAGACTTAAAATCTTATCACTTTCTGTAAGGGCTAGGTAACTAAAAGCCTTATAAGAACATAGTCAGGTTTCAAACATTAAGGCAATCTCCCATGGAAAGATATGTTACCAATTTCATAATATTAGATCTTGGTATTTCTTTAGATACAGAAAAAGGAAAGGAAAAGATTCGATACATTTGGTAGTCATCATGGTCAAAATCATAGCCTAGAGCCTGAAAGCAGAAAAAATTAGCTTGCTTGATTTCAGATATGCGGTGATGATGAACCATTTTTAGGGTTGAGATCGTACCCACGACCACCCATTGTTGTCCCGTGTAGGCTGAACACAAATTTCTAGTCCTTTGATTTTTTCTATATCAAGTTTAGTCGCCATACAACTCTAGAAAATGCAAAGCTTGAAATTCCTCACCCCAACTGATCAAACCATCTCCCATGGTTTTAAAGCTGTAAAAAATTTAAATTCACGAATACTCTAAATCATGTTATGAGAGAAATAGGTGGCGTATGCTTGTGAGAGAAATAGGCCACCATCCTGAGAGAAATACATGTCTTTCAGATTCATCACTCATCCTTAATAGGTCTAAATGCATTCGAACGTAATAACCTACTTATGTTAGTTGTCCTAGACTTAGGATATTACTTGTTAAATGTCGTAATGTAATATAAATGATCCCTTGCCTTTGATTTGAACCTTCAAACCGTCTCCAAACTGAACTTGTCATGTGACATTAGAATCCAACTCTTCAAACGATTCTCTAAGTTCGGTCATGTGATTGCTGACTTTGTTATCCAGGTACCATATGTTTTGGTTCTCTCTGACCTATGATTTTTTTTTCCGTATGAACTTGTCTTCGTTCAATAACACAAGATTGGATGGCTCTTCACCGTGTACAATTAATAATAATGTAGGCTCTTCTTCTTGCGTTAGGTTGGCCTCCCCATGTTTCTCTTTAGGCTATTTACCCTCCGAGGCATAGTGTCCATATTGATGACAATTAAAGCATTGAATTTGTCCTTGGTCACCCAGTAAAATCTCACAAATAGCAAAGCTATTAGTAAGGTCTGGGAAGGGTGGGATGAAGGCAAGCCTTACCTCTGTCTCTAGGAATAGAGAGACTGCTGCCACAGAGACCCTTGACTCCAAGAATATTAAAAGATATAAATAGACATCTACCAAACAATAAAAGCAACAAGAGCAACAACACCAACAACAATATAAAAACTACGTAAATAAAATTACTATAGGAAGTGAAATAGTACAATAAAGAAACAGAAAGGGATAGCACCTCAATAAAATAACTTAGGCTCTTTGTTCCTTATACGATGTTTATGATATTGGTAACCTAACCTAACCCCAACCATGTCCACTCAGTCACCCTTTCCATGACCACCTGAGTTTTGACTTTCACTTTAGGCTTTGAAACTTACTGTATTTCAGCTTTAGTGAACAACAAATTGTTTTCACTTGTAACATTTGCATGCCGAAGTCTTAATCAATCTTCATATGCCATCTAGTGCCCTATGGCCTTTTCAAAGGCCATTGCTTCTACATCAAAACTTTGCTCGATAGAGGCCACTAGATTTATGAACTTCTTTGGCACCATATCAAACACTTTTCTTACTAGTTCCTCATCTTCCAAAGTTGCTCCACTGCTGAATTTGGAAATTATACAAGAGATCTTCCCAGCATAAGTAGTTTCTTCATCCTTCACTTGTAACCCTTCAAATCCATTTCTCAAAATCCTCAATCGTGCCTTCCAAACCCGTTCCACACCCACGTACCATGACTTTAACAAGTCCCACACTTCTTTAGTTGTTTTCTTCTTAGCGCGGCTTGTGCAAGAAATTCCTTAGGATCGATTGAGAAATGAAAACACGAACTTGCTTGCTTTTCTTCTCGTCCTTAACCACACTAATTGTTGATTCGATGGCATCCCAATCCGTGAGCATCCATCCATGATTACTTCCATCTTTATAGACCATGTATTGTAGTTTGTAGATGTAAGAATCAGACATTGAAAGGGGAACAAATTGTCTTTCAGAGGGCTGAAGGTTGTAGTAATCAACATGGTGTTGTATGAAAGTATCAAAGTGTGTTTTCTCATTGATTTGGAGATGTCAATATATACAATAAAAGAGCCAAAAGACTAGGGAATACAAGGCTAGAAATTAGGAACTACTTTGACTAGACATTAACTAAATGCAAAAGATTAGGAACTACTTTGACTAGACATTAACTAAATACAAAAGTGGTTATAACAATAATTGAATTTGAAATTCAATTTGATTTGGTGGGAAACTCTGTTTTGACCGAGGTGGGTTTGATATGCCCCCGCAAGATGGATGAGTGTGAGAGGAGACCAATCTTGGAAGTAAGAAATTGGAATCGTTGTCTGAGTAAAGGCTTAGTGAATCCGCAAGTTGATCATTGTCTGCAATGTGAGTGACCCGTATAGTACCGTCATGAACCTTTTCGTGGACAAAGTAAAAATCTAATGCTAGGTGCTTCATTAGGGAGTGAAAAACCGGATTTGCTGAATAGTGGGTAGCACTTAGATTGTCACAGTAAATAGCAGGAGTGATCGTTGATTTGTAACCAAGTTCAACCATTAATGATATAAGCCATTGCACTTCGGTTGTTGTGGAAGCCACTGCTCTAAACTCTGCTTCGATGGATGAACGAGCAAATGTAGGTTGACGTTCAGAACTCCGCGAAATCGGATTTTGACCGAGGTAAACAATCTAACCTGTTGTGCTTTGGTAAGATGGATGGTCACCTGCCTAATCTGCATCCGTAAATGCATGAAGCTGTAAAGGAGAGTTACGCCTAAAAAAGATTCCATAATGTAATGTGCCATGCAAATATCGTAATAATCTTTTCAAAGCTTCCTAATGAGTAGTGGTTGGTTTGTGCATAAATTATGAAAGTTTGTTAACAGTGAAGGAATATCCGAACGTGTTAATGCCAAATACTATAGGTGCCTACAAATGCATGATAGTCGGTAGGTGAGGATAAAGGGTCACTATCCAAGACCGTGATGGTAGAGGAGCTCAACATAGGTGTTGGTGACGGCTTGCAATTACTCATGTTGGCTTTGGTGAGAATATCAAGAATATATTTAGATTGGGATAAGAAAAGACCATTTGTGTGAGGAATGACCTCGATGCCAAAGAAGTATGATAGGTCCCTATGATTTTTTAAGGAGAACCGATTTGCGAGAGATTGAATGAGCGAGTTTATGAGTGAGGAACTAACACCGGTGATAATGATATCATCAACGTATACTAATATGAAGATAGGAGAAGAAGTGGTTTTGTTAATGAATAGGGGGATCCGAAATTGAGGGTTTGAAGTGAACCAAAAGAAGATAATTCTTGAGTTCGTCATATCAAGCCCGTGAGGCTTGGCAAAGACCATAAATGGTTTTATTAAGTTTGCAAACATGATTAGGGTAGGAAGGATCAACAAAACCGGGTGGTTGAGACATGTATACTGACTCGGTGAGAGTTCCTTGTAGAAAGGCATTATTAATTTCAAGTTGGCGAAGAGGCCAATTGAATGAAGTTGTGAAAATCTATCTTTTACCTCTCCTCCCTGTCTCTATTCTGATTGATTCGCTTCTTCCTTCGCGCAAGCCTTTGGTTCGCCCCTTGTTGTGTTGCATTTTCTGCTCCTCCGCTTCAGTCTGCCTTCTTCGGATAGCCGGGGCCCGACTTTGATTTCCGATTTCAATGTCAGCTCCAGGGTTTGGGCGGCCCATCTGGTTAGTTCAGCTATCACTGCTGGAAGCCCCTGCGGTTGTTCGGCTGCGTACTCCCCGTCCGCCTATCTCACACTCCCAAAGCAGATTTTTTTCATATTTCATTTTCCTTCGCCCGTCCATTCCTTTCAAGCGCCCTTAGACTCGTTACGCTGTTCGACTGAACTCGTTGGCTCCGCGCTCTATTCGGTCGGAACCCGGTTCGTCGAGAACCTTCTCTCATTGATTCCCTTCACCAAGTCATCGCCAGCAATCCGCTCTTATCCCTTGGTGTCAAAGGGCGAGTTCCTTTCTTGTCTTGCCCAAAAACTTTATTGATTATCATTGGAGAAAGACTCTCCCTCTACTTTAACAACGGGGCTGAAGGTTTCATCATAGTCTAGGCCGGGACGGTGGTGAAATCCTTTAGCAACAAGTCTTGCTTTAAGTCGATCAATGGAGCCATCGGGTTCGAATTTAGTGTGATAGACCCATTTGCATCCAACAAGATTAGGAGCATTATCGGAAGGAACAAGTGTCCAAGTTTGATTTCGTTTGAGAGCATCAAACTCGGCTTGCATGTAATCACTCCATAATGGTTATTTAAGGACTTGAGTGATGTTTGACGGTACAGGTAGAGAATGAGTTGTAGAATGATACAAGACAAAATCAGAGTTATGGTATTTTGGGTTTGGTTTGCGAGAGGGTCTAGTTTGATAAGTGTTAGTGGGTTTGGTTTCTGGGGAGGTGACGCGAGTGTCGTGGGTCGCGGCAAAAACAATTTATAAAGAACTTAAATACACAAGACTAGCAAGGGTAAGTAAGGTCGTCTCCAAGGAATTGGGGATAGTTCGGTCTAGAATTATGAAGTTTGCTTTTAACTAATGCCACTAATATCCTAATTAGGCTTTTTCCCTCTTTTAATGATTTGATGAATTAAGCGTCGATATAGCCACAAACAACTAGATCAAGGCTTGGTAACAATATGGTAACAAAGTGGTAACAATCGCAATAATACTACAATGACTAGATGTGTAACTTAACGAGATTCTAATTATAAAAACGACACCTCCGGGTATGATAATGCAAGAATACTAGGTTGTAGTAATCAAATGGTATGGAAATGGGTTTTCTCTATATTTAACATACGGGGACAAAGAACCGCAACTTAGCCATCAACTACTATCTCTAGGACCGTAGTATGCTTTATCGATTACATTCACTAAATCCTCTACACTATATTGACACATAAATGACAGAATTCATCTCATGAGATTAAACACATAGACATATCTAATCCTGCAGTGAGTCCAATCCAATATCAAGCACTCAATATAACGATTATGTAAACACAAATACTACACAAATTCGGAATCAAATGATTACAGAAACAACCCGAAACTTACAAAACCTTCACCCGGAGGTGAAGGTGGGACTTTAGCCAGACATGATTTCAACACAAACTGATGATTTCTTGATGTTCCTAGCCTTCATACAAGCTTCCCTTGATGATTTAGGGGTGAAATATGGAGTAAAAATGGAGATTGAAGTCTCAAAATACGAACAGAAACCGTGTTATTGTAGCTGATTGCGAGTGGAAGTGAAAATGGAAGTGTTTGCTGGAAAGAAGAAGCCAGCCTAATTTTCCACGATTAACACAGCCCCGCGGGTCGCGGATGAGAAGGGAAGTCTCCCCGCGTCCCGCGGGGGAATATTAAATATTTTTCTGTTTTAAAACACGCCGCGGCCCGCCGAGATGATCTCTTCTCTCCCGCGGCCTGCGGGGGAGGTTTGTGCAAGATTTCTTTGATCTTTTATCGTTTTCGATCGTTTCTCGCGCCCGTTCTTGTTCCGGCTCGTGTCTTCGGATATTTTAGCTCGTAAAAACCCCTTTTTAGCATATAAATCATCATTTCTCTTTTTCTCACTAAAGTTCGTAACTTCGGATTAACTGCACACAAAACACACTAACAAACACGAATTAAACCACACAGATGTGATGCACACGGCATCGCATCACACCCCCACACTTGTCTTTTTCAGTCTCTGAAAAACTTTCAAAAATATTTTCCACAACAAACATAGAAATGTTTTTTCCTAAATGTCAAAACTTAAGGTTCAAAGTCATACCTCATTTGTACGCAAGCACTAGATGTGTTAATTCAACAAGTTAAATATATATATCTTTTCAAAGCTTGAATTACTAGATAAAGTTTACCATTCAATCGAAATCATCTAGATGCAACACGCCCCTCACAAGCATCGCTCCTCTCGGTGTGATATGTGGACTAGCAAAAGATGTGCTAGTATAATCGCTCAAAACCAATCCTGAAACTTCGTTAGTATAAACTTGTATAACAATCATACGTATACGCAAAGATGCACATGTAAATAATAAAGGACTTATGGGTTTTGGGCTTGAGGTAAAGGTAGGATATGTGGGTAAAAGTGGCTAAAATGAAAATGGAGAAAATCCAACTCGAAATGATGATCCTTATTTAAAGAGAAAATTGCTCGAATAGTCCCTGTGGTTTTCTCAAATTTCACCTTTAGTCCCCAACTTTTAAAAATTACAGGTATAGTCCCCAACTTTTGGTGTTTCTTAACTCGGATAGTCCCTGGAGTGGGTGTGAAATTACTAAATTACCGTTTTGATGGATGGAGGTTAAATAATCTAGTTAAGTGGGTGTAAAATTACTAAACTACCCTTGTTATTAAAAAATATAAAAAGAATTAATGTGGGACCCACCCACTTCATCTTCCCCAACCCATCACCTCCACAAACCACCACCACCCATCTCCACTTTTACCACCACCACTACCACAACATCCCAATTACCACAGCCACTAACCATTTCATCAGAATTTATATGGTCTGCAAGATTCTCACCAAAAGGTTTTAGAATTTCATAAACTTACTTGAATCCACTTGTCAATTTCTTAATGACCTCGAAATTTGGAAGTTGCTCAGATTCCTTTAATACTCTCTCCATCTTCTCCACTGTGATGTTAAGAACTCTCTAATTACAAACAAAGATTATGCTTACACGTTACTTATAATTATTGTACAAATGCCAAAATAATTAAATATATTTTTCATGTGATTGGGATCCATTGGATGTGGGTTTAAGAACTGGAACGATGTAAGTTCTAATCAGAAGAAGGTGAGTGGTGTTTGGAGATGAATGATCGATGGTTGGAGATGCGATTCATTTCTGTAACCATGGTGGGTGTTGGGTTATCGGAACAGAAGGGTACCGTTGTGGTTTAAGAGGAATTGCATCGGTTGTTGGTGTTTGAAAGATGAGGGGTTACAGGTCTGATGGTTAGTCGTCAGAATAGATGTGTCGTTGGAACAGGGTAGCCGGCCGGAGAAGATAGTGGTGGGTTATCGGGATTTATAGTTGGTTGTCGGTGGAGCGTTGATTGGAAGGAAGGAAGGAAAGGAAAGGACAGAGGGACAAAGGGTTAGGTTGCCGGCCGTTGGCTTTCGGTCATCGGAGTCGGAGTTGGTGACCATTGGAGTGGTAGTGGTGGTGGTGGTGGTGAAAGTGGAGATGAGTGGTGGTGGTGGTTTGTGGTGGTGATGGTTTGGGGAAGATGAAGTGGGTGTGTCCCACATTAATTCTTTTTATATTTTTTTAATAACAATGGTAGTTTAGTAATTTTACACCTACTTAACTAGATTATTTAACCTACATCCATCAAAAGGGTAATTTAGTAATTTCACACCCACTCCAGGGACTATCCGAGTTAAGAAACACCAAAAGTTGGGGACTATGCATGTAATTTTTAAAAGTTGGGGACTAAAGGTGAAATCTGAGCAAACCACAGGGACTATTCGAGCAATTTTCTCTTATTTAAATTCCCTATAATGTCGAAACAATCGATTAATAACAAACAACTATATATTTTCTTTTGTAAGTTTCTCTTTTTTTTTGTTTTTTTTTTCAATATATATTTCTTTCTTTTTCTTTTTGCTTTTCTTGAATAATAACAACAAATACATAAATGAAATGGATCAAATACTATACACAAAAATTGTTGGATATTTTGGGTAATTTGTTTTGGGTTTGATCAAGTGAAAAGTATAAGGCTCAAAAATGGTTTTTCTAATGGTATATTTTGGTGTAAGGATAGGTAAAAATAAGACAAATGGTGTGAAAGTAAAAGGATATCCTAAATGCCTTTATCATTTTAGTGCAAAGTTACTTTAGCATGCATCAAATTACACAAGTTTTATAACAAAGAATCAAGATAGTTTACACTCAACAAAAGAATATATGTATGTGTATCATGTGAATGTAAAAAGGCTCAAAACTCACCAAGTATGATAAAGGTTGCCGACGTGTACAAAAATTTGATTTCAAAAGCTTGGTAAACATTAATCATGTAATTCGCTATATTTCTTTAAAACACTTGTTGAAAACGATTCATTTTACTTGCAACAAGTTAAACCATGACTAAGAATCTATAGCTAGAACAATATAGAATTTACCATTTATGCAAAATTATGTTTGTTTATCGCTTTTATTGTTTTTAGAGACTATTTTGTTTATAAAAAATTTTAAACACACTAAAAAACGTTTCCCCACCCCCACACTTGAGAAAGACATTGTCCCCAATGTAGAAAAGGAAAGAAAATAAAGAAGACGAAAACAAACAAAAAGTGTAAGAACAACTCCCCTTTGGATACCATGATAATGAATCTGGAGTCATACTTCTCAAAATTTCCAATCCGCTCGTATAGCATTCCATTCGCAAGCGGAAATAGATGACAATTCGTACACTTAGCAAATATAAGAAACACACCAAATTGTTAAACAAGTAACTAAACAACCATAAAATAAAATGTATCAATGTCCAAACCATAACCCAAAATAATATCCCATGAATATCATACAAACCAATGTATCAAATAAAGTCAAAAGTATGAGATATACAACCCATCACGTGACGACACAAAGCTACTCTTCACCACCCTCGGTATCATGACCCGCAGCATCCCCAGATAAGCCCTCCTGTGGTGCCCTGAAATGCGGCAGAATAGGAATATGCAAATGGGTCATAATATGCCTAAACATCTCATCGTGGCGATCGTGCCGCTCCCTACTCTCCCGCTGAACCTCCTCTATCTGCTCTGAAAGCTGACTGCGTAGAAGCTCTAAAGTGAGGGGCTCTGGAGGAAACTGTCGTAGAGGGTGAGAAGGATGGGGTCTGTCACTATATGTGCGCGGGGGCTGCTGCTGCCTACCTGTCGGGACCGCCGTCCTCATCGTCTCCTCCGCCGGTATACCAGCCGGCGGTAGCATCTGTGGGCCATGTCGGGGCTCCTCCCATCTCTCCGGGTCCTGAGGAAGACATATACCTGCAGCTCGTAGCTCATCAATACCATACCCTACTGTCCTCGGTCCCTCTGTCAACAAAACTCGCCGATACCTGTCGTAAACCCCTAAGCACTCGGCTAATCGACCAACATACGGACCCATATCCAAGTGGGCATTCTTACCCGCTCGACGCCCCCTAACGAATGATGATAATAAAACAGTGGCTATGTTGGCCCGGTGGCCGTCGATCATGCAATATAAAATAAACAAATCCCTCAGATTGCACTTATCAATGCCATCAGATCTTGCACTGATAGTGCAAGCAATGATCCTATGGATATACCTGATGATCGGATTGCGGATCTGGGACGTCTGGTTAGTCCGCTCCGAATAAAAACTGTCAGCAATAGTCGTCCAAAACTCATGCAGTCGAGCCGGTCGAACTGCCCATGGCTGGGACAAATCAAAAGCGCCCCGTAGCAACTGTGCAAACTCTGGTGCAGTCGCCTGCTCCTCAGTGTATAAGTCCATGTGGACAGCAAACTGTGGCACTAATATCTCAAAAATACGCCTCCCTAAGGCAAATGAAACAGCATCCTCATCAACAAACTTCTTCGGATCATATGAGAATGTGGAATGGAACTCGACCGTCAACTCCTCATACTGCAGCCACTCACACGTCATCGCCCTAATCCACTCCGGGCCACAGATCTGTCTAATACGATCCTCCTGTCCCAATCGCCCTATGAGAGTCCAGTCGAAGGTACGATGCCTCAGCAACGGCATCATGGTCAGGAACTTGGCGCACCGAGCCGCCTCGTCCTGACCAATGGTAAATAACAGCAATGTATGATGCCTGAGGATCCTGTCCTCGACTGGAATAGGATCGGCGTCTGGTCCTGGGCACTCCTCCTCCTGTAAATAGCGTATCTCTTGTGCCTGGTGCTGGCGACGTGCCCGTTTGGCACGTCTAGCGGCGCTACTACTCTCGGCTTCGCCTGACATCCTGTTTTAAAAACACATTAAAGCAAGTCAGGCAATAATAACAATTATTTTTTTGTATTTTTAAATATTTGAATGTTTTTGGATTTTTGAAAATTTAAAAAGAAATAACATTTAAAGACAAACCAAAAATTAGAAAAAATTGAAAAATTCGGGATACCTGCCTTGTATATATATAATCCAGATCAAACTTCGCCCAAATGGAGAATGAGTATGGGCGAAGCGATCTAAAAACCTGTCAAAACATTTTAAGCAACAATGTATTCCCATCGACTCCCTATTTTAGACTCTAAAACAACTACTTAAAACGCTAAGATTTACAATCAAACGCTATGGATAATTAATCACACATCAAAAGTTAATTTTTTACACGACTAGAAAAGAATATGACTACGCGAATTGATACCCTCCCCCACCTAAGCGTATTTGTCCTCAAATATGATACCCCACTAATGCTCAACATCAAGTTATGTCAAAAGCGCCACCCTAGAATGAAATAACTACCGTAAAGCGCCAAATTACCAACAATTGACAAACCATTAACAAGATCGCCACATTACTAGTTATGAAGGGAACTAGCGAATCCTAACCACGCATTTTATCGATTTCCAAAATAAACGCTAAAACGTGCAAACGAATATGTAATATTAACGAATAACGAAGTATAATCGAATGCGCATACCTGAATCGATGAAAAATAATATGTAGAACCGAAGGTGGTGGTCAGCGGTGGTTCGTGGTGGTGAACAGTGGCGCTACAGTGGTGGTCAGCGGTGGTGACACAGTGGTGAATGGTGGTGGTTCAGGGTGGTGATGGAATAGTGGCAGTGGGGTGATGGGTTGTGATGGTGGTGGAGCACGGTGGTGATGACGGTGGTGATGAAGGAGGATGATGGTGAGTGGGTGGGAGGTGGTGGTGAGGCGATGGAGATGGGAGAGGGTGGGGATGGCGAAGGCGGTGATGATAGTGGTTGGACGATGGTGGCAGAGAATGGTGGAAGGATGGTGGTGATGGTGATAGCAGTGGGTATTGGGTTGGGGACGACGAGGGCTTTATTATTTTTTTTTTTCTGAATTTAATCATGGCCCGCGGGTCGCGGAAGGAGGTAGGGTTTCTCCCGCGGCCCGCTGCCCAATTTGATTTTCAAAATTTAACTCTCTCCCGCGGGTCGCAGAAGAAATGAAGAGGCTCTCCGCGGCCCGCGGTGCGTTGTAAATTTCAGAAAAAATGAAATGTTTCAACAGCAGCCATTTTTGCTAAGTTTTTGACCCAAACTCAATCCAATCAACTCCAAAACACTGTTTTTGACCCGTTTACACCTACAACGTACCTGGAAATATATAGGGGTAATCCGTTCGCGCTTCCAAGTCACAAAGAGCACCTAAATTTACTTGGAAACACAAAATACACAAAAACGACGAAAACGCCCAAAACACACAAATAATGAAAAAAATGATATGTACAACACACACGCACGCACACATACCTTAGTTGGGGTGTTTAAGTTGGAAAGCCCTCGAAAAAGCTGTCCGAGTCAATATCCGGTCCCAACTTTTCCTTGCCATCAAAATATTTGTTTAAGAACGGATTTTTTTCAATATGGGTTGGTTGTTGCGCATTTTCACCAAGCTTCCCATGCTTGAGTTGTCTTCCATCCGGCGGTTCCATTCTTTGATCATGTTTGGCTTTAACCGCTCGCCTTTCAACCTTCCTTCGCTTTTCCTCATGCCAATCCATAACTTGTTTGTCCTTCATTTTGGCACATTCAACAATGTCTTTTTCAAGACATTTCTCATGAACAATTGGGTTAGGTAAATCCGGAAATACTTTCAACGATAATTTCCGTTTTCCACTTTTAATTTTAACCGTTCCATTAACGCAATTGATTTTCGCTTGCATTGTTCTTAAAAACGGCCTACCCAAAATTACCCTTGGTTGTGTTACTTGGCTACCGGGTACATCATCTATAACGAAAAAATCAACCCGGTAGCTAAAGTCTTTTACTTGCACAACCACATCTTTAATCATTCCCCTTGGTTTCCTAAGAGTATGATCGGCTAAAACCACATTAAGATTCGGCTCTTCCGACGGGCCAAAGTGGTTTTGATCGACTATACTCCCGGGTAAAATGCTAACACAAGCTCCAAAATCTAGGAGCACCCTTTCGGTTTTAAATTTTCCAATTTGGATCGAAATAAAGGGCTCTCCCGGATCTTGGAGTTTCGGGGGAATATCATCCTCAATAGGAATGAGTTCAATTTCAATTTTATCATCCGACTCATTAATCATTGAAATGCATGAGGTGGTATTATTCTCCACCTCAACACTTTCCCCGGTGATTTCATTTCTCAAAATTGTTTCACAAGTTATTTCATTTAAGTTTTGGAAAATAGAATTAGTTTGTGAAACCTCTTGTTGCTCCCATTCCTTTACAACTTCACTTTCATCATCAGCAATTGGTGATGGTGAAGTTGTATCATTACCTACCTTTTCACATTGTCCCGCTAGACTTACAACATTCACATGAGCATTTTTACTTGTCGAAGCTTCATTTGAAGGCTTTTCCGAGACGCCTTTTACTCGAACTAACTCTTCCGCAAGTTGGGCCATTTGTCTCGCCAATGCCTCATGTGATTTGGTCATAATCTCCATTGACCGAGTGAATTCGGACATCTGAGATTCGCCACCGCCTTGGCTATTGGATGAGCCTTGGTTGTATCCCCGTGAAAAGTTTTCCCGGTTTCCAAATCCTTGGTTGTTTCCATTGTAGTTTCGTTGATAATTGCCTTGACGGTTTTGGTATGGTTGATTACTTGGACCTCCTCCCTGCACATTAGTTTGAAAGTTAGGGTTCAATTGGTTCGAGGGATTACCATACCTGAAGTTGGGGTGATTTCTCAACCCCGGGTGATAAGTGTTGGAGTTCATATCATAAGGCTTTCTTTCTCCATACACTTGGTTGACCTCAACATCTTGTCCACAAGCTTGAAACTGGACGGACGACACATCCCGTTTCTTTAGTCGGGCGATTTCGCGTTCCAAGGTAGCAAGCCTATCTTGGGAACTCGAATCAAGTTCACCCCCGGTTTTAACAATAGGCTTCTTGACACGCCTATCAGCAGACTCCTCAGCTCTTGAATTCTTGCTCATCAATACCAGAAAATCCCAGTCTACCTGTTCATGGTTAGATAATAACGTTCCATTGCTAGTAGATTTTAAGTATTTTCGCTCATCCTTATTCAGTCCCTGTACAAAACATTTAACCTGTTCCCATAGTTCTATTTTATGGTGTGGGCATTTTCTTAACATGTCATTAAATCTAGAAAATGCCTCATGTAATAGTTCGCCAGGTAATTGTTGAAAGGATCTAATTTCTATGCGGGCCTCATCAGTTTTGGTTATAGAATAGTATTCATCTAGGAAGACTTGTTGCATGTCTTCCCAAGTATAAATACTATGTGGTGTCAAGGTCAAATACCAACTTTTGGCCTTATCCTTTAGCGAAAATTTAAACATTCTTAATCGTACCTCATTTTGATGAAAATTGTGACCCCCGAAGGTTTCACAAACGGATGAAAATTATGTGAGGTGCATATAGGGATCTTCCTGAGCTAACCCATAAAAGAAAGGCAAAATGCTTACATAATTGGGTTTGCAGTCAAAAGTCCTCCTGCCAGCTGGTGGAGGGACTATAGGAGATTCAGCAGCTGAAACGACTGGCCTAAACCTGCCGTGTACTCCCTGCGTGAAATCGGGTTGTGGTCTCCGTTGGGCATTCACCTGGTGATGCCTTTGCTGCGCCTGAAGTGGCGCTCTCTGATAGGGTTGCCTTTGTTGTGGTGGCCTCTGATACTGTGGTCTCTGATTGGCCATCCCTGCAAAATTAGGTTGATCACGATAAAAATATTGATTCACATCTTGGTGTCTATATCGTTGATAATTGTTTCCAATATCACTGATATACTCATGACTCCAATTTTCTCCTTGTGGTTCGTAATCGTCTTGTGAGAATTCCTCCTCGAAATGCCCCTGTTCTTGACCTCCAAAACCTACATCATAAAAAAGAATTTTGCTCAGATTCGTCAGAATGATACGTGTGCACGCTTACCCTTTCTGATGATCTATAAATTGGGACACTTGGTAATGCATCGTCCCGTATTTGATCTCTCAACTTAGTCAAATTATGAATTTGCTCCCGCCTGGGATGATGTGCTTAAACACCAAGTTCCTTTGAACAGATGTAGGACGGCGTTGTGTTTGTTGTGGTGATTGTGGAGGATCCCGTTGATGTAGTGGCGGACTATAAGACCGTCTCCTATTGTTGGATGCTTGCGGATCCATTTGGATTTCTTCGGGTAGGTTAGGTTGAGTAGATCTTCCTAACCGACTAGCTCGATGTTGTCGTGCAAGTCTTTCAATTTCAGGCCCGAATATCAAAGGAGATGTTCTCCCAGATCGCATTGTATGCATACAAAATTATTCCTGCACAATGAACACAACCCGAGTAATACAAAGATATAAATCTACAAAAAAATAACAATACTTAGACAAAAATTCACAACAAACCAAAAACACAAAATTACAAACTTCACAAAAATCAATCAAATTCACACTAACACAACTAAATTATCAAAAATTCTAAAAAAAATTCTGAATTAAATAAAAAAAATTTTCAAAGCCGAAAATAATTAAATTTTTATAATTTTTTTATATTTTTCCAATCTACAAAACAAATCAAAACATACAAACACAAAAACAATACCAAATCACAAAAATCACTAAATCACACAAAAATTATGAACATTCAAATATATATATTTTTTAACTTTTTATATTTTATCTAGACAAATAACAAATCTAAATCTAGAACACACAAAAATTAGACAACACAAAAATAACACAAACAAATCTAAACAAAACTAAACGCACCGATTCCCCGGCAACGGCGCCATTTTTGACGCGAGTATCGTGGGTCGCGGCAAAAACAATTTATAAAGAACTTAAATACACAAGACTAGCAAGGGTAAGTAAGGTCGTTTCCAAGGAATTGGGGATAGTTCGGTCTAGAATTATGAAGTTTGCTTTTAACTAATGTCACTAATATCCTAATTGGGCTTTTTCCCTCTTTTAATGATTTGATGAATTAAGCATCGATATAGCCACAAACAACTAGATCAAGGCTTGGTAACAATATGGTAACAAAGTGGTAACAATCGCAATAATACTACAATGACTAGATGTGTAACTTAACGAGATTCTAATTATAAAAACGACACCTCCGGGTATGATAATGCAAGAATACTAGGTTGTAATTATCAAATGGTATGAAAATGGGTTTTCTCTATATTTAACATACGGGGACAAAGAACCGCAACTTAGCCATCAACTACTATCTCTAGGACCGTAGTATGCTTTATCGATTACGTTCACTAAATCCTCTACACTATATTGACACATAAATGACAGAATTCATCTCATGAGATTAAACACATAGACATATCTAATCCTGCAGTGAGTCCAATCCAATATCAAGCACTCAATATAACGATTATGTAAACACAAATTCGGAATCAAATGATTACAGAAACAACCCAAAACTTACAAAACCTTCACCCGGAGGTGAAGGTGGGACTTTAGCCAGACATGATTTCAACACAAACTGATGATTTCTTGATGTTCCTAGCCTTCATACAAGCTTCCCTTGATGATTTAGGGGTGAAATATGGAGTAAAAATGGAGATTGAAGTCTCAAATACGAACAGAAACCGTGTTCTTGTAGCTGATTGCGAGTGGAAGTGAAAATGGAAGTGTTTGCTGGAAAGAAGAAGCCAGCCTAATTTTCCACGATTAACACAGCCCTGCGGGTCGCGGAGGAGAAGGGAAGTCTCCCCGCGTCCCGCGGGGGAGGTTTGTGCAAGATTTCTTTGATCTTTTATCGTTTTCGATCGTTTCTCGCGCCCGTTCTTGTTCCGGCTCGTGTCTTCGGATATTTTAGCTCGTAAAAACCCCTTTTTAGCATATAAATCATCATTTCTCTTTTTCTCACTAAAGTTCGTAACTTCGGATTAACTGCACACAAAACACACTAACAAACACGAATTAAACCACACAGATGTGATGCACACGGCATCGCATCAGGAGGTAGTTGGTTCGGTTGGTTGGGAGATGGAGGTGGTTGAAGAATTAGATGAAAGGTTAATGGGAGATAGCGAGGAAGATGTAGGGTGGTTAGTAGTAGGAGATGGTGAGTTGGGTGGTGGTTGAGGATCGGTGGGAGGGGCATGTGTAGATGGTGGACGTCTATGATATATAATAATAGGTGGATTGGTATTGGGTGGTGTAGTGGAAGGAATATTGGAAGCAGGGGGTATAGAAGTTTGAGGAGTTGTAGATGTGGATGTTGAGATGGGAATTGTTTGGGCAGTAAGAGGTAGCCATGTATCAGGTGGAAGGATTGGAGGGATATTCATAAGGAAAAATATGATCAATAAAATGAACATGTCGAGATATTTATAATCTATTTGTGAGAGGATCAAGAAGATAAAAAAGCACTTCGAGATGAGGACTAGCCAATGAATCACACGGTTTTGACCAAGACTCGAGTTTGGGTTTCGAGTAGGGGCGCAACCAAGGGTAAGAGAGACAACCAAAACCATGAATTTTTTCATAATTTGGCTTAATGCGAAAGAGGCGTAAGTAGCGAGGGAGAATCATTATTCAAGGTGGCGGTGGGTAGTCTAGTTTTGAGATAAGTGGCGGTTGTAAAGGCAAATGACCAAAATTTGAGAGGCATTTTGGCATGAGAAAGGAATGCTAGGCTGGTTTCAATAATGTGACGATGGCTGCGTTTGGCGTAGCCATTGTGTTTGGGTCTGTGAGGAGGAGAGGTGAGATGAGAAATGCCGCAGGAAGCTAGGTGAGAGGATAGTTTGATGTATTCTCCACCATTGTCCGAAAATAATTGTTTGATTTTTGTTTTAAAAAAGTGTTCAACAAGATTTTGAAACCGAATGAAAATATTAAGAGAATGTGATTTGTGTTTTAATGGGTAAATCCAAATATATTGAGTGAAATGATCTACAAAAATTATATAATATTTGTCACCGTCAAACGAAGTAATTGGAGATGACCAAACATCGGAAAATAACAGTTCTAGAGGTGTGTTGGAGGTCATAGAAGAGGCATAAAAAGGGAGTTTATGACTTTTATTGATGCAACAAGAATTACATGATTAATGCTTGCTCGAAATAAACAGAACAAAAGAAGCTAAACGTTGTAAGACTCGCAAATGTGGATGTCCTAGGCAGTGATGCCAAGAAGACTCCTTGTTTGTTTGCAAGTAAAACGCTTGTGGAGAAACTCGGTTTTGACCAAGGTGGGTAAGCGTAGGACTTTTGGCATGCAAACGGTTTAGAACACGGTGCTTTTATACCAAATGTTGGTTCACGTCCTAAATAAACACTCACAAGTATGTATGTAAGTTTGCAGAGGAACAAAATAAACTTTGGAACTCCTATACTGCTAAAACTATTATATTGAAAATGAGAGTACGGCAAAACAAAATACCACCACTCCTATACATAACAAAATAAAGAAATGTAAACACATACAAAATAGAAGCTGGAAGCTAGCGAACATTATCTCCCATAAACTCAGTCAAATGTGGCCATTTCTCATTGACATGCAACTTCTAAAACATGGGTATAATCCCTTTATTCTAGCATGACTCAATACCAAACCTCTTGACTGTTAGTTGGACCAGACCTCTACCACTGGCCCATGACACATGACTCATGAACTAACCTGATATCTGGTTGGTTATAGAGTCGTGCTTATATGTGTGCGAATGCTAGCTATTTTACTTGTAGGATTGCCCTTACTTATAGGTGTGCCTTTGCCATAAGCTTGTCTTAGTTATGGGTGTGACCTTGCCTACATGGCTATATGTGTGCCTTTTGAACCTTGACCAGATATTATTATGTATTGCTATTATTTTCAACAATTTAGAAATGATTAAACATCAATACACGTAAATAATATGTTAATTCGGATGATGATGAAGATGTTACAGAGTAAATTATGTTGTTCCTTTTACTCATGACCCTTTTCAAATATTATGATCATAGACAATGGTGGGTGTATAATTTCTTTTTGTGTGGGAGTTCTAATGGATTCGTTAAAGTACTCGTTGAGTTTGCATATATAAAAAATGGGCTGTATAATTGAGTTTGCTATCAATGTATTCGTTAAAGTACTCGTTAAAGGCCATAATAAATTGGGGCCTTAAACACAACACCCTATTTTTTTTTTCTACATACAGCATACAGCCTCCCATGGATATAAGTCATATAACTATGAGGATATTGTACACATGTGATATGAAAAATATTCAATTCTTATACTTAGTTATTTCCTTATTTATTTGGCTTTATTTTTTTATTATATCACTTTGTAAAACTTCTTTTTAATTTAAAGTCGACATAAATTTGATAAATTTTTTTTGCCATTTCATTGATATGTTTACATGATTTGTAGGTCTCAAGAAAATGGAGCAGTCTGTATATGAGATTATCGTTCGTCCTGTTATGAGAATTTTAACAGATCATATCTCAAAACACCTCGGATATGCTGCTTGCTCCACAAAACATGTCAACAACATGAGAAATAAAATGAAGCTTTTGCAGGATACAAGCGCTGATGTCAAAAGCCACATGGACACAAACAAAATTAATAATAAAGAGATACCTGCAGGTGTGTCTGATTGGTTGAATGCTGTTGAAAATCTCAAGGAAAAAGTTCAAAGCATTTCAAGTGACAATATTGGATGTTTAAACCTGAAAATGAGGTACCAAGCTGGAAGAAATGCTTGCAAGAATACTGCTACGATCCAAGAACTTAATAAAACAAACTCAGGGTTTAAGTGGACTGATGCCCCAAAACCTACTGGAATAGTTGATTCCAAACCTACATCATCCGCTACTACGTCATCATCTGGTGCAGAGGTCTTCAGGTCAAGAGACAAGCCATTTAACGATGCATTGAAGTTACTTCAAATAGACGCCGACAAGAGTCAAGTTATAGCTTTGTGCGGAATGGGTGGTGTAGGAAAAACCACCATGATGGAACAACTTGAAAGGGTTGCAAAAGAAAACAAGATGTTTGATATGTTTGTGAAGGTGGTGATTGGAGAAAGTCCCAGCATGCTTTCTATTCAGAATGATGTATCTGTACAAATGGGAGGCGAAGGTCTACGTGAAAAGACTGAAGCAGCAAGTGCAGATACTCTTTGTAAAAAAATCAAAGAAATGTTACAAGATGGTAAAAAAAGGATTCTGGTTATATTGGATGATGTGTGGCAAAATATTAACCTAAAAAGTAGTGGAATAACAAGTCCTCTCCCCAAGGGCCTCAAGTTATTGCTCACGTCAAGGGATTCAAAAATTTGCTCACAAATTGCAGTAGGTGTTGGTTTAACTATTCAAGTAATAAAAGTTGATGTCTTGGAGGAGGCGGAAGCACAAAATTTGTTTTGTCAAATTGCAGGAATTTCAAAAGAAAATGATGAAGATAAGTATCGAATAGGATGTGACATTGTCAAAGCATGTGGCCATTTGCCACTGGCCATCAAACTCATTGCATCAACACTTAAATTTGAAGAAATGTTTGAGTGGAGAACTGCACGTGATCGCTTGAAGAATAGAGAATTTGATAATGATGTGCAGGAAATTATCAAGATAAGCTATGACTATATAAAAAGGGATGAGGAGAAAAAGATTTTTTTGCATTGTGGCTTGTATCCCGAGGACTATGATATTCCAATAGAGGATCTCATGAGACATGCATGGGGCCTAAAATTGTTCAAAAAAGTTTACACTTTAAGAGAGGCTAGAGACCGGACAAATACTTGTGTGGGCAATCTAATAAAGGCAAATTTGTTGATCAATAGTGATAAGGTTGGGTGTGTTAAAATGCACGATCTTGTGCTTGCTTTTGTGTTAAGGGAAGTTTCTAAAGGTGATCATGCCTGGATTATTAACCATGGTGACGTGTCCAAGTGGGATAGAGTTGAAGTGGGCGAATCTTGCAAAAGAATTTCATTAACGTGCAAGGGTATGTCTGAGTTTCCTAGTAAGTATAGGTATCCAAACATGTCTCTTTTACAACTTATGCATGGAGATCCCTCACTCATATTTCCTGAAGATTTTTATGATAAGATGGAAGATCTCAAAGTCGTAGCATATTATGCTATGCACTACCCATTGCCTCCATTGCCACCAAGATCACTTGAATACTCTACCAACCTTAAATCACTATGTCTCCATAAATGCAAGTTGGTGTTTGATCTCTCTTCTATTGGAGATCTTGTGAATTTGGAAGTGCTTAGCTTTGCTGATTCTCGCATTAACAAGTTACCATCTACGATAGGGAATCTTGAAAAGCTAAAATTATTGGATTTGACAGGATGTGTTAAGCTTCATATTGATGAAGGTGCCTTTAAAAAATTAAACGATCTTGAAGAGCTTTATATGGGAGTTTCTGGAAAGGAAGCAGTTAGGTTCACAAATGCCAATTTTGAAGAACTGGTGATGCGTTCAAGTCAACTTTGTGCATTGGAGGTGGAGTTCGTTAACACGATAACTCACCTAAAAAATGTGTGCTTTACGAAACTTGATAGGTTCAGGATATCTGTGGGTCGTCTATTGGAGCCAAAACTTAAGAATGAAAAGTATGCATTCAAAAACACATTGAACCTTGTGACGAACCATAGCAGTGACCTTCTCAATTGCAAAATTAGTGAGTTATTCAAGAAAACAGAGAATCTTACATTAGAAGTGAAGTATATGATTCATCTTGAAGATATTTGTTCTTTCCATCCATTGGATGGAAGCACATTTTCATGTTTAAGTGACCTTGAGGTTTCTAAATGTGAAAAGATGAAATACCTTTTCACAATTTCTGTGGCAACTGGTTTAAAGAAACTTGAAAACCTCAAAATTTCATCATGCGATAATTTGGAAGCACTAGTACATGATTATGGAAGTGAGATAAATAGTGGATGTGAGATGATCAAATTTGAGGAGCTAAAATTTTTGTCTTTAAAAAATTTACCAAAGCTGGTAAGTTTGTTCCTGGTTGAGAATGTAGTTGAGCTGCCACAAGTGATTAAACTGGAAGTTGAAGATCTTCCCAACTTCACCAGCATTTATCTTAACAAGAACAATATTTCTGCACTCTTGAACAGTCAGGTAGTTGATTATATATAATGAACTTTTAAGTGCTAACTTTGCTAAGTTATCTTTGAACGCTAAAATTTCAAGTTTGTTGAAATTGAATAGATAGATAGTTAACTAGCTATGTTTAGTTATTTGAATTAATTTAATGTAGTGTTTGGATGGCATTACTTTTGCAGGTAAAGATTCCAGAGCTAAAAGAACTCAAGATTAGATTCATGAGTAATTTGAAGCAGATATGGGCGTGTAGAAGCGATGAGGAAGTTAATAGTATTTCCATGTTGAGAGTGATTGAAGTGGCAGGATGTGATAGTCTTGTGAGTCTGTTTCCAGCTAATCCAATAAGATTAGTGAAACATTTAGAAGAACTGAAAGTTTCAAAGTGTGGCTCCGTAGAAGTAATATTTAACATAGACTTGGAATCATGCGTTAGTGAAGTTGAGAGGCTTAGCAACAGTAGCTTGAAAAGTATTGAAGTATCTGACTCAAAGAATCTAAGAGAAGTGTGGAGGATAAAATGTGATGAAAACAAATCAAGTGGTGTTTGTAGTTTTGATGCTATTGAAAGGATATCAATTAAAAACTGTAAGTGGTTTAGAAAGATATTCACATCCACCAACGTCAAATTTGATATGCATGCTCTAAGAAACCTGTGTATACGTGGATGTAAAGAACGTGGGAAAAACATGGAATTGGTTGAGTGTTGGCAACATGAAGAGGTATCACTTTCACTTTCTTTTTTGAAAACATTTCACATTTTTTACTTTGTATGTATTTTATTTTCTTTTTTGAGAAAAAATTTCACATAAATCATTTTTGTACTAAATCAGTGCTCCAAGTAACAATTTAAAAAATCTTTCCTTTGAGTAACTAAGTATTCAACTTTTTTTCTAATTTTTTTATTAATTACAAGGGTAGGGATCCTAAGAGAACCAACCCCTATTTGAGAACTGAGAGAACCATTCTGGGCCACACATTTCATATAAAGGCAAAAAAAAAAATTTTTTTTTTTTTTTTTTTTTTTTTGCTTTAATCGCACATTTTTATGCAAGGAAAAATTTTTTTTTTATTTTTTTTGAATTTTTTTTTCATTTATACATATGTGTATATGTCAATTATACATATGTGTATATAGCAATTATACATATGTGTATATAGCATTTTTCAGCTATACATATGTGTATATTTCAGTTATACATATGTGTATATTGCATTATACATATGTGTATAATGCAATTATACACATGTGTATACTGAAAAAAAAATACAAAAAAAAAAAAAAAAAATTCTTACATATAAAGCAGCGATTTTTGCAAAAAAAAAAAAAAAAAAAAAAAAAAAAAAAAAATTTTTTTTTTTTTTTTTTTTTTTTTGCCTTAGAGAAATGTGTGGCCCAGAATGGTTCTCTCAGTTCTCAATTTGGGGAAAGGTTCTCATTTGAACCAAATCCTTAATTACAATATGTATTCCAATTCCCCTTTTAAAAAGTACTAAAGGGGAATTCCATATAAAAAAATTTGTTTAAAAAAACAATTCCATATAAAAAATTCACTTTCTTGAAAAACAAATAAACCTCGGATCATTGAGTTAGAGAGGCTTAGATTGTTCGTCCTTTTTGTAATTTTGAAGTAAATTACACAAAGACCCTCTTACTATTAAACATTCATTTTTAAACTAAGTCAAATAACTGTTACAAAATGCAAATGTTGTGCCATGATAGTTCAAAAAGATTCACCTTAAACTGAAAGGATTAAACAGGAAAAATCTAATAAGTGATAAGAATTAAGAAGAGTAATTTACTTTTATCTCATGTATACATGTGTACTTGCAGACTAAAGTTTTATCAGGAGAAGAAGAGAGAGATGACAATATTTCTACTGTTGCAATCCCATCTAGCCTCGTGCATAATTTTCTTAACCTTGATACTCTTGAGCTAAATGATTATGACGGTATGGAAGTGGTGTTTGAGATAGAGAGTGGTCTTCTAAGTAGTACAGATTTGGTAACAACTACTACACATAATCAACAACCACTATTGCTACTACCCTATCTCCACACTTTACAGTTATTTCATATGAAGAGCATGAGTCATGTGTGGAAGTGCAACAACTGGAATAAATTCTTAATTCTTCAGAAACAACACACACAATCCTCATTCCAAAGCCTCACAACCATATCCTTGTTGTTTTGCAAAAGGATTAAGTACTTGTTTTCACCTCTCATGGCAAAACTTCTTTCCAACCTAAAAACAATTGATATACAACAGTGTGATTCCATGGAAGAAATTGTTTCAAACAGAGATGACAAAGATGAAGAAACCGCTGCTACATATGAAACCACCACCACTCTCTTCCCTCATCTTCACTCTCTCCTGTTATTTAGCATGAAAAATCTTAAGCGTATAGGAGGTGGTGCTGGTGTTCTGGATGAAATTAAGGTTAGCTTCCTATGTATATGTGTTTTGTTAGATAAAATGATTGCAAAATATTTATTGGTTTGAGCTCCTAATCAAGTTGTTAAAATAATTCTTGTGGATGGATGAAGTAGTTTGACCACGACATGGTTGATGGTACTTTTAATTACCCAACAAAAAGCATATACGTAGTACAACTCACTAAAGCTTACAAAATTTAATGGTCGGCCACCACATAGATGATATTCACATTCACGTTATATAAAAAATGGAAATTAAATTATAAATCACACAAATAGTAATACTAATGAAGTAGTAGTTTATAAAACACATTCATGATAAAGCACATATTACTTATATTCTTAAAGTGGGTTGGAGGGTTCAAGATAAACTGATATTGATGTCTTGCATTAGCATTCATCTGTGAATGAAGTTGACACATCAGTTACTAAACAAATTGAGAATTTCTGAATGATTTGTATAAAAACTGGGCTCGTGAGAGTTATACTTTTCTTGATAATTTTGGCCGTCTCCAAGACTGTTGGGTTTATCGGACGGGTCACAGGTCCAGCATACGGGTCATGGGTGATGGCTATGGGTCATCCTACTTGGTCTTGGTTGACCAGAAAAGTAGGAGTTGTTAAATAAGTTTTGGTACGAGTCTTTTGGTTTAGTCAAATAAATAGGAAGTTATTCTTTGTTAACGTTTTCCCAGTATTGTTGCCTTTATGATTATCTAATAAGATGAACCTTTTCATTTTACTTTCCTGCACATTTACGTACACATTTCCATTCCATATTTGAGAGCTTGAAATCACACGTTTATTTACATTAAACAGTAGCTGATCTCTAGTGTTTGCGTGTGTATTTTGTGGGGCCTGAACCAACAAAGACTGCTCAACAAAACTTGAATTAACGTTGACTTTCATTTATTGTAGTTTTCACAAGTCAATATTGTTTCTTGGTCCTTATGCCAATACCCCAGACAGATAATAATAGACTCATGTAGTGAGTTGGTGGATATATTTGAAACTCAAGGGATCACCAACAACGGTGGTGGTTTTGGTAGTCATACGGACATTGATGAAGGAAGGGCTGGTACTCATACGACAACATTGGCAATTCCAAGACTAGAAAATATTCATGTCCCCCAATTGTCCAATCTCAAGAAGCTGGTAATCGAAAGCTGTGATCGTTTGCAACATGTGTTCACATTTTCCACACTTGAAAGCCTCAAACAGCTAGAAGAGTTGTACATTAGTGATTGCTCGGCAATGGAAGTAGTTGTGAAGAAAGAAAATGAAGAACAAAGAAAGGTTGTGGTGTTTCCTCGTCTGAGATCCATTAAACTTGAAAATCTAAGAAACCTGAAGGGGTTCTTCTTGGGGATGAATGGCTTCGAGTGGCCATTACTAGAAACTGTTTTAATCGAGGAATGCCCACAAATGGTGGTGTTCACTTCTGGCGTGTCAATAACTCCGAAGCTCACGTACATACATACAAAATTAGGCAAGCATATTCTTGATGAAGGTGGCCTTAACTTTGATTTGACTACAGAGTTACAACAGGTATATTTCTAATTTATTCACAGAATTTAATTAAAAAGGCACCCCTTAAGATATGTCTTCATACAAATATATAGCTGAATCTCAGACTAAAAACACAAAACCCAACATGAGCTTTGTTGGAAGTGGTGGGTATAGACAAAAGAATTCGAACAGAGATTATGATCACAAAACAGATTAATGCAAACAAAATCGATGGAACAGTACATGCGTTATAAGAACACAAAACTTAAAGAACACAAACTTTTAATCGGATTAATGATAAACAAACAATCTTGGTACCAAATACAAGCATATGTCCATTCCTATTTATACCTAAGACAAACACAACCGTTTGGCGGTTAAATTCAGTTTTATTTTGGTGCCAATAACTGTTAACGGACTTAAGAGACTGCAGGGGCAGTTTCGTAATCCTGTCTTTCCTTCTTGGAAGCGCGCCTCATGTAATGCTGCACATAAATCTTGTGGCTGCTGCTCGTCCGGTCCTTCTACATACTAATAACTATTCTAAAGTTCAACTATTTACATAACACGTATAATAAATAAATTAAATACACAACATAGAATCAATCCTAAATAAACAAGTTAAATAAGTTTAGTTTTGTTGGCCCAGAACACTAATTTTCAGCGGAAGTTTTAATATAATACACACCAACAATTGAATATAAACGAACAAATGAAAGAAAACTAAATTGTATTAACAAATGGATGTGGACAGAAATGTTTTGACAGAAAGATTACAAGACAACAAGATTGTTTGTGTACAGTCTTGATAAGGACACTTGAAATCTGGAAATATTATTCGACTAAGGATTGTGAATGTTTACAATCTTGATAACTGAAACAAAGTGCCTTGTCCTTGATATATATACTTTTCGAATGGATGTCTGCACACTTCTGAATCGTCATGTCTGTTGGCAGTTTTGTTATCCAAAACGGTTGTGTCTGTTCCTTTTGTTAACTGCCACCGGTTGACAATTTTGCCGCCAAATAACTGTAAGGGTATTCTGGTCTTTTAACATTAAGTCCTGCCTTTTTATTGATGTATGCTTCTGTCCCTGCACTTCAATTCTGACCCATTTGACTTAGCATATTTGCAGCCTAATGCATCAGTCTTCTTGTCCTTTTGTTGCAGTGCTTTTCTCATCCAAATTGACCCATATACTTGATCTTATTATCTAATCTAAAGTATCCTATGACTAGACTTATATCTAAGGTTCAACATACTAATATATAAACATAAATACAGAACTTATATGTTCAAATATACAAACTTAAACACAAAACAGAAAGTTATATTTACTAGTTTAACAAGTTTAAATAAATCATAGTTCTGTTGGATAATCTTGATGTGTCGGGTCGACGGGTACGGGTCATGGATTTAGAACAAGTTAATAGGTAGGCTGAAAGTTTCTTTCTGGAGTTCAGTACGTTGTGTGCCTATTTAAGGCACTACATTTGCATGGAATTGTTGGCCCAGAAACGAATTTGCAGCCGAATAATTATATGATAATATGATTCGGTTAATAATAACAGGAACAAAGTTTGATTATGTTGTTGTGTGTGTGTCGTTTGACAGAAACAAGAACAGAATAATATATCGAAACAAAGGATTGAATGTTATTCACAATCTTGGTAACCTTTACAATACATAATCCTATGCTATATATAGTTTACATTCGACAGTTAATTCCCGGCAAAAGGTGTGTCGCTTGATCCAACCGTTGCGTCCTTTGTTGTTTGATCACATCCGTTTAAACCATGAGTTGTGTCTTTTGATTCTTCCACGTGTGCACTATGAAAGTAACCGTCAAGATAAAAATATACTTATGATAACTATAATAATAATAATCTATACTAATATCTAGCTTATACTTCCAATAGGAATAATATATAGCATACGTTGAAAGCAACTAAACATTCTTCTCCTTTATTAGTTTTGTTTTAGTCTTTCTTAAAATCACAGCAGATATATAATTGTTAGAGAGGCCTGAACCAGCAAGTTCAACTAGCTTTTAGTTGAAGTTCACATTAATTTTTTATTAATATTCACATATATTTTTTTAAATTGTTGAAGTGTTTGATTGAAAAGGTGGGTATAATCACCCAACTATGTCCTCCAGCAATTCCACATGTATATTTCAACAAAGAAAAGAGATGAGCTCTATTATCTTTTTGCAGATGCAGGTACCAAGTGCAGAGAGTACAAGCATCTTTTCTTTGTTTTTGAAAAGATTCCCACTTTGGTATAATTGTAATTTGATCGAAATACGCATGGAAAATCGTTTGGATAATATTAGCCTTAAAAGCCTTATTTCCTCCAATGACGTGCCACAACTGCAAAAGCTGGAAAGAATTCTAATAGATGGTTGTAAGTTTCCAGAGCTGGTATTTGAAGTAGAAGCAAAGGAAGGGGCAAATAGTGAATCACAAACTATTCTTGAAATTCCAAACCTAACACAACTGGAGTTAATAAGTCTACGTTGCCTTGAGTATATATGGAAGAGAAATCATCATCATAATAATAGGACAGTTTGGTTGTTCTCAAACCTAACAACAATGATTATTGACTGGTGTCCCCGTGTAAATTATGTAATTACTAGTTCCATGGTTGGTAGTCTACAACAACTTCAACACCTACATGTAAGATGGTGCGAACAGATGAAGGAAGTTGTCAAGGTAGAAGAAGAAGAAGAATGTGATGCCAAAGGGAAAGAGATTGTGTTACCTTGTCTAAACTCCTTGAAACTTAAATTCCTAGATAGGCTCGAGGGATTTTACTTAGGGATGGAGGACTTTTCATTGCCATCATTACAGACTTTGAAAATCAAGAAATGTTCAAAAATAAAGGTTTTCAGTAGGGGACAGGTGGCTACTCCAGCACTACAATTTTTTGATACAAGTTTTGGGAGGTGTTATGTAAGAGAAGATATCAACTCTTCTATGGAGGCAATTGTCAAGATACAGGAGGACGAGGACAGGGTTAGAACTAAGAGATAATAAATTTCTTCTTTTTTTTTTGTATATTTTATATCGTAATCAAACATATTAATAAACATTTCTGTTGATGCAGAGCACATCAAACAATTAGCAATTCCAGTAGGGAGTAACGGAGCTTGCAAGTGGAGCACAAAAGCGTTGGGGTTAGGATCCGCATTTTCAAGTTTTTTGGTTTCTTTTTTATTTATTATTGAATGTTAATGTCAAAAAGTGGGTAATGGAGCTTGAAAGTCGAACCCAAAAGAGTTGGGGCTAGGATCTCCATTATTTTCATGTTGTGTATTTTAAGAAGAAATTTCATTATTCATGTATGACTTATGACTGTAAGATGTATTTTTAATTATGCTTTGTATCATGTTTATGTTTATAAGCAACCAGCTGTGGATTTAGCATGTAACTAGGTGTAACCCGGGTTATCCCTGAACTTTGTCAACAAAGTACAAAATTAGTGTAATTTTTTTCTTCATGTATCGTATGCCCTGGACCCATAGTTGTTAAAGGCGCACTCAATGCGCAAAGGGTGAGCCTCGGGATTCAGTAGAGTTTTTTTTAACGAAACAAACAGTATAAAAAAATACACTCTTAGGGTTTAAACATGTTTTAGACTTGTTTAAGGCTAGTTTAGGTTGTTTTAGGTTGAGTATAGACTTATTTAGACTGGTATAATTGTTTCAGACCTGTTCAGACTATTCTTAGCCTGAATTTCATCGGAACTTGGCCTGAAAAATGCGTCTGAGTGCCTGAGAGTAAGGCTTTTGAACCAAAGCGAGAAGGTTGCGTTGGGCCTGAAAAGTGGGCCTAGGCACGTGCTTGAGTAGGCTTTGACAACATAGCCCTGACCAAATATTAAAATACCCCTAGGTCCAAAAAAACATTTTCAGGATACCCCTAAAATTTTCTTCTAGATCCACCACTATTTATAACAAACATATATAAATATGTTGGCCACGTAATTGTTTACCCCATGTAAAGTTAATTGGGCAAGTTTCTAAATAGTAATAGATGTGTTTAGAGTTTGTTATGTTAACGTAATTACTTGAATGGTTAGTATGTAAATTAGTAGAGTTAGAAATTGAAAGTTAGAGAAGGGGTGTAGCGTTCTGAATCATCACGTCGTTTCACTCTCATAGTATATGTATGATGTGTTTGTCGAACAAGCCAAGGATCAAATTAATCCTTGCAAAGTTGCAATTATTATCCAAAAATCATATTAGTGTTATCACTTGTTCATATTGTTTTAGGGATGGGAATCGAACCCGAACCCGATAGGAAAACCTAACACATTTGGGATGGGCTTGGGTTTGGCTAATCAGGTACGAGACCGGGTATTGAATCAATTTTTATTTTTTTAGTGGGTTTGGAACGGGCTTGAGATTTATGATATACCCGTATACCCAACCCGATATACTGTATTCGTTTACCCAATTGTATACCCTATATACTTTTGTTTATTTTTTTAAATATGCATATATATATATACATCTATATATATAATAAAAGAAAGCCATTTTAATGACATGGCACTCAATGAGACATTCTCCTCTTTGAGTGTGCCATGTCATCCCATGTGGCAAATTAAAAAAAAACAAATAATAATATAAAACCTAATCTACTAAAATTAACTTGAATTATTTTAGGAAAAAAAAATTTAAAAACAAATTTAAATTTTTCTCTCTTATGTTTCCTCCCATAATTTTTAAACGTTAATATCTTTTATATACGAGATTTTTTAAAGAAAAATATTACACCAAATTAACGAGCGTTTTATTATCTTTCCAACGAGTACCATAGTGCTATATAAAAAACGGAGAAAAAAACCACTATTTTTTGTGGGGTTTCGTTCATATAGGAAAAAAAACACAAAGTGTTCATGTTATTCATTAATCATGTTTGTTCTTTTAAAACAGGTTCTTATCTACGATGTTGAAATAATAAACCAAAGCCATTTTAATGACATGGCACTCAAAGAGGCATTAGGCATTCTTCTCCTTGAGTGAGTCATGTGTCATCCCATGTGGCATTGAGATATTTTAGGAAAAAAATAATTTAAAAATAAAATGGATTTTTCTCTCTTATCTTTCCTCCCATAATATTTAAACGTTAATATCTTTTATATACGAGATTTTTTAAAGAAAAATATTACACCAAATTAACGAGCGTTTTATTATCTTTCCAACGAGTACCATAGTGCTATATAAAAAACGGAGAAAAAACGACTATTTTTTGTGTGGTTTCGTTCATACAGGAAAAAAAACATAAAGTGATCATGTTATTCATTAATCATGTTTTTTCTTTTAAAACCAGGTTCTTATCTACGATGTTGAAATAATAAACCAAAGCCATTTTAATGACATGGCACTCAAAGAGGCATTAGGCATTCTCCTCCTTGAGTGTGCCATGTGTCATCCCATGTGGCATTGAGATATTTTAGGAAAAAATAATTTAAAAATAAAATTGGATTTTTCTCTATTATCTTTCCTCTCATAATATTTAAACGTTAATATCTTTTATATAAGAGATTTTTTAAAGAAAAATATTACACCAAATTAACGAGCGTTTTATTATCTTTCCAACGAGTATCATAGTGCTATATAAAAAACGGAGAAAAAACGACTATTTTTTTTGTGTGGTTTCGTTCATATAGGAAAAAAAACACAAAGCGTTAAGGTAAATCATTAATCATGTATAGGCAAGTCACTAATTATGTTCAAATCAGTAAATATGAATTCTATTTTCAACATGCGTTAGCATTGGAGTTATACATTGTTTTAGGTTAGATATTAATATTAGAGTTATACATTGTTTAAGGTTAGACGTTAACATTGGAAATACATTTTTAATTGTTTTAGGTTAGGTGCTACCCGAAGTTTTCCTGCATGTAACTGTAAAGCGCATCATTTTATTTCATATGTAAATTTAATATGTCATATTGGATTTCTCAACCCCGGAACGTTCCCGGGGTATAATCAAGTATAATTTATAAACGAATTAATCTATACATATAATAAACCAAAGCCATTTTAATGACATGACACTCAAAGAGAGCATTCTCCTCCTTGAGTGTGCCATAGGTTATTCATTAATCATGTACAGGCAAGTCATTAGTTATGTTCAAACCAGTAAATTTGAATTTTGATTACAACATGTGTTAGCATTGGAGTTGTACATTGTTTTAGTTTAGGTTTCAATATTAGAGTTATACATTGTTTAAGGTTATGCACTAACATTGGAGATACATTGTTAATTGTTTCAAATTAAGTGCTACCGAAGCTTTCCTGCATGTAACTGTAAATCGCATCATTCTATTTCATATATATAATTGATATATCATATTAGATTTCTTAACCCGGGACGTTCCCGGGGTATAATCTAGTATATATATATACTAGTAGGAAACCCGTGCGATGCGACGGCGGCGACAATTTACAATGCGGTACTCGTTTTTTGTTATTTTCTTAAAGTCTCTAAATACTTCTATGTCCGTTCACCTAACTATAAAATGGCATACATTCTTAGCATGTCAACATCTTATACATTTTCTACCGCTAGATAGATTAGACTAAAAAATCGACCTTTAAGAAGGGAATTACACAGTTTAATGCAGCTAATTACATTGATTTGAATTCGTTTCTCAAAAGTGCTTTAGCATATGAGATTTTCGCTCACAACTGTAGAGATTTAGCAATTTGGTTTTTGTTTAAAACTAATCTTGTTCAGTAACATTAGTTCTTTTAGTCTTCAGGTTTCAAATTTGGTTTATAAATGATACCTAATATGAAACGGTTAAAAATTAAAAATCAACATCAAACAATCTGACAAGTTTCAAAGCTGAAAGGGAATATATCCTGAAAACTTGTTTATACAACACATCTAGGCTCCACCTTTAGCATGTTCCCATATAGTTGACAGCTACAAAAAATAGCAAACAATTAAACTAAAATCACCAGCATGGATAATGGGTATGACTATTGACTGACCAATTCAAGCTCTTAAATGTGGACAATGTATTCTTTTGCCCTCCGAATTTGCTTCTTTGTTGCTCCATTGCAATCCTAACATTAACACATCACTTTACTTCCAAGTGGCACCTCAGGCCAATTTTTAGAAGCAAGCAAGGCTGTAAATGAAGGTCAAATCCTGGAAGCTACAAAACCAACATTTAAGAATTTAGAACCCGACCTGTTTTGACCCATTACTTGCCAGATTTGCAGCCTCTAAACAATGTATTTCATCATATGAGAAAAACAATAGGAAATTGTAAACATAACTAATCAAATGGGTCGATAGGTGTGTGATGAATTTAAGAAGCGTGAAATAGAAACACATGCAGTAGCAGCAAAAAGTAGATATATACCAAAAATAAAGCCATTTAGAAGGTCTTATGCGTTAATACACACTTTGGTTAACTTTCAACCTGGCCAATCCGTTGACATGTTAATATTATGAATTGAACATAACCTAAAACAAACCATTCACAACTAATCAACAAAAGAAAAAACAGGAAAAAAACACATATAACACAGCCTAGTCAACAAAAAAGCACACATCACAATAGTAAAATTCACATGATTTGCATGATTGTCCAAATTATTGATAATATGCTTAAGTTCTTTTACCTTTAAAATTATATAAAACTAACTATACTTAAATTCATTTATAGTACCAAAAAACCCTTTTAAGTAAATTATGTCACAAATGTCTACACATGTTGACTTCAAATCAGACCTTTTTTTTTTGAACGGCTAATTTCTTATACCACTAGACTATAACCTAAGTGGCGATTTGGCGTTGCCCGGAAATGGAAGTAATTGTGAAGAAAGAAAATGAAGAACAGAGAAAGGTTGTGGCGTTTCCTCGTCTAAAATCCATTGAACTTAGATCTCTACCAATCCTGAAGGGGTTCTTCTTGGGGATGAATGGCTTCAAGTGGCCATTACTAGAAACTGTTATAATCAAGGAATGCCAACAAATGGCGGTGTTCACTTCTGGTGCGTCAATAGCTCCGAAGCTCAAGTACATACATACAGAATTAGGCAAGCATATTCTTGATGAAGGTGGCCTTAACTTTGATTTGACTACAGACTTACAACAGGTATATTTCTAATTTATTCACAGAACTTGATTAAAAATGCACCCCTTAAGATATGTCTTCATACAAATATAGCTGAATCTCAGACTAAAAACACAAAACCCAACATGAGCTTTGTTGAAAGTGGTGGGTATGAACAAAAGAATTTAAATAGAGATTATGATCACAAAACAGATTAATGCAATCAAAATCGATGGTACTGAATACAAGCATATGTCCATTCCTATTTATACCTGAGACAAACACAACCGTTTGGCGGTTAAATTCAGTTTCATTTTGGTGCCAAGAACTGTTAACGGAATTAAGACACTGCAGGGGCAGTTTTGTAATTCTGTCTTTCCTTCTTTGAAGCGCGCCTCATGTAATGCTGCACATAAATCTTTTGGCTGCTGCTGTTAACTGTTAAACTACTTACATTACATGTATAATAAATAAATAAATACACAACATAGAATCAATCCAAAAAAACAAGTTAAATAAGTTTAGTTTAAATAAAGGAATAATGGAAATAAATAATCTTAACTATTGACTATTGGCCAATAACAGTCCCAACTACGAAAATTACCAATAGTGGTCCCAACTTTCGACATATTGGAATATAATAGACCCAAACTAACGGAGGTCTAACTCCGTTAATGTGATACTGACGTGGCATCCTAGGTGGCAAAATGATCCTACGTGGCATCTGACGTGGCATCCTAGGTGGCAAAATGATCTTACGTGGCATCCTACGTGGCATGCCACGTCAGCACCACACTAACGGAGTTAGACCTCCGTTAGTTTGGGTCCATTATATTCCAATATATCGAAAGTTGGGACCACTATTGGTAATTTTCGTAGTTGGGACTGTTATTCACCAATAGTCAATAGTTGGGATTATTTATTTCCATTATTCCTTAAATAGGAGTTCACGTTAATTTTTTTTTATTAATATCAACTCTGATAATTATCTTTTATTTCATAATTTAATAAAAAGACATAATTTATTTATTTTACACTTATTCAAAATCCAAAAATACACATGCCCGTAATTAGTCAAAATCCAAAAGAAACATGTCCGTAATTTAGTAAACATCTAATAGATACAAGTCCAACAACAATAAAACTATTATTCATTAACCAAACAGTCACATAAACACATAAACCACGAATCGCTTTAACGACTCGATTAAAGAACATACGTCATCTGAAATAAATCTTTACTTGCATCGCTAGAAAACAAGTCCAGTGCTTATTTTCCAAACCCTAGATTTATATAAACCTATGTATCTAAACAACACTTTTGTTGTTTCTTGTCCACTTGTTCCTTCCATTTCACCAGCTTGTTAAGAAACTCCTCTACAACACCAGCTTTTACAGCAGAACTGAACAAGGAAAAGTATGTTTTCAATCTTCTTTATATTTTACAATTGGAATCCCACATATGAAAATAGTTAATATTATTCACAAAGGAATATACTTCAAATGGATAAACAAGAACTCTTTTTAGAACACATCTCAATATTGAAAGATTCAGTTAATTTAATTTATGCCAACAGTATATGAAAGGCCATCAAAATTGGTGGGATGTGAAGAAATTACATTGTTGTAGAGGATGAGTATGGTCATCAGATTTAAGGACTTTCTACCTTAAATTATGCCCGACACTCATTCACACAGATCCATTTTGTAGAAGACCACTTGTCCCATTTAATATCCAGGCACCCGCCTACTCGACAAGAAGAGAAAATGCAAATTAATTTAGTGTCATAAAACATTACAACTGGTTTACAAGAATGCAACAAACCACTATAGATCACTTGATATTAACAAAATTAAGAAGTAACCATGCAAACTTAAAGGATCGAGGCGCGCCTAAGCTGTTTTATTAAACAATATTGTGTGTGTATCAACACAAGAATAATATTATAGACTGTTTTTTTTTTCCAATGAAACTTACCCAAGATATGGTATCCCATGTTGGGCTAAATCTCTCACATGGATATTTCAAGATAACAGGAAGAACATTAGCTTTTGACAAAAATGCACAAGTTTTATATGGAAGTAAATCATTTCCATTTGTTGTTGTCCCTTTTTGTACTAAGATGAGGAAAAGCAAATTAAACAACTGAAAATAGATGATAACAAATTTACGGCCAAAGCCAGATGATAACCTGGAAAAAGCATCGCCATGGGCGCTGACTTATCTTGATGAGATTCGTAAATTCGTCATTCCCGACACCTGTTGGCAAAAAATTCAAAATGCTACATTAATATTAGATATATACGCATATTGTTACATCACGATGAAAACAAAGAAGGTAGTCAACAAATATACGTTAACAAGATGTGTTGCTATATACAAGGGCTTAAAACGCCACAAGAGTTGTGATATCTATATTGTTCACAAATTACCACAAGAATCAACAACAAAAAAGTTCAGTTAAATAGCATTCCCAAGACCCAAATTGCAGTGATTGCTCCCAATTTATGATTGCAGCTCTAGAATAGTGATGACAGTCCATAATTTTTATACCGGCTTTCCATGTCTAACTGAGGAAATCACATAAAATATAAACAGAGCAACAGTTTTAACTTATGTGCATATTTTCACATAAACAAACACCCCTTGGTTATTCAAATTAGAAACACAAATTTCGTGAAGACTTGAAAAAATAGATTTCGTGAAGACTCGAAAAAATAAAGTATTAGCAACCATAGTTGTGTTTCAATTGTATGAAATAGATTTAGACCTGCCAAAATACACCCAGGAGCCCAATTTTAGGTTACTTTGGGTCGCAAAGAATTGTTCAACACGTCAAAATGGGTCACCCACCACCATCACTGACGTACGCCTCTGCTCGCCATGAAAATAGCATAGCAGGTGATCCCAATTTAATACGTTTTTTTTTTCTAAAGCAACCGATCTGCGTGCATACATAATAAAGTTTTTGTAACATGGTATTTAGGCATGTAAAGCAAGTACATGCATATTAAAGGAAATGATAAACAATATATATGTACCTGCTAAGAGGAAAAACAAAATTTCAGCCTCCATACCTTTGATGATGACAAATTCATTAACAAACGAAGAATTATGGCTCAAATAGTTTCAAAGTAGAAAGGTCAAAATTTGAACAAAAGTTACAGACGCTAAAACAGAATAGGACTTACAAAGGTAGGCAACTCTTGGATTTGTAGCTTCAACTTCATTAGCAACACGAAGAATAGGTGGAATGTCTTCAAGTGATGATGGCATCACCTCACTGTCCATCATAGACTTAATGCCGACATTACACAAAACCACCCGAACGCTTTCTAGCAAGCAGATTCCATTGAGGTGGATTTTCATCAGGTACCCAGGAATTCAACTCCATCATCCCCCCATAAGAAACCCGAGGCCCACAAATATAACTCGCATCCGTATGAGCCATCCGTGTACTCCCATCAATGCCAAAACATGACTCTTCAACATCTTGTTCCACAATCACAGAAACTAATGCTAGAATAAGAATAATGAAGTGCAAACTCCATTAATGGATCAACTAAAAGCTTCATCTACCTGTTATTTCAAATCAAACACAAACCCACTAAATGTTATTTCAAACAGTCTTTTGAAATAAAATATTTCATCACCATACAAGTTGTTTATTCACTTGCCATTGGTAATTGTAAGTTCTCGCATACAACTATCAATAGGGTATATTGACGTACCTCTATCTTATATGTACCTGACAACGTATACTGTATATGGTTTAAGAACTTATAAGTTTATAGCCCAAATATTAATTAAAAACTAATAAACAATAATCCCAAAAGTAAACAATTCCATCACCTTATTAAACTACAAAACCTCTGCCGAACCCGATCGCCATTATCACATCGAATATCCTCCGATACACCCGAAACATTAACTCCACCAGGAAGAACAATTTCTCAACAATCAAGAACTGTAAATAAGCAAACCATGTAGAACAAATCAGAAACGTGATTGTTTAGAACCTATTAGGAATGAATGATGATGAACCATCGGCATTTAAGAGGGTGTCGATTTCGATTTTGAGGAGATGATGGGTTACGAATTGAAGACTTCATTTGTAACTGAAGTTCTATGATTATGATTAAAAGGGGGATTATACTGCATTCAAGAGCAATTATAGGAGAAGTTTCAAAAACAATAAGATGGGATGAGTTGCATTAGTCTTTTGTACCATTACAATTAAAGGTTGTATAGTAAGGGCATAAAGGGAAGGAAAGATGTAAAAATTGAATAATTGCAAAGGAACCTTTTCATATGCCATCTTAACTTTGGCATTCTGGACGATTTTAGACATGTCTCGTACATTATAATGTATTATAGATTATAGATTATTTCAATTGTTGAAGTGTTTGATTGAAAAGGTGGGTATAATCACCCAACTATGTTCTCCTGCAATCCCACATATATATATATATATATATATATATATATATATATATATATATATATAGGCTAAAGGTATAGAGAAAACCCAAAAATTTGAGAAAACTCTTGCAAACCCATCTAGTGGCTCACATTGCTCCACATCACCCATTAGTAGAAATATTATTTTATGTCTGGAAGGGTATATTAGTCATTTTCCTTTTCCCCCATTTAATATTTTGAATCTTTCTCTTCTCCCTCCTATATAAACAAGCCACACACACTCTCTCTCTCTCTCCATTTTTCTTTCACCTCTGCATCAAGATTATCACCACCATCACCATACCTGACCACCACCACCACCATACCTGACCACCACCACCACCACACTAAATTTACAAACAAATTAAACAAAACAGGGGGTTCTGAGAGACGACACTCATGTTGCCATCAAATCTCTTTCGGCTGAATCGAAACAAGGCACCATCGAATTCTTGACGGAAATTAATATGATCTCCAGGATTAGGCATCCTAACCTCGTTCAACTCGTCGGCTGTTGTGTTGAGGATGGTAACAGGATTCTAGTGTACGAGTACCTCAACAACAACAGTCTTGCTCATGCTTTACTTGGTACTTACTTCTATATCCACTTTCCTTTCCACTTGCGTCGTAAACTCCCAATTTAATTTAATTGCCACCATATATATATAGATGTGCGATTTTCTTTTTGATGTTGGTTTAAGGCCCCTATATGTGTTGAAAGCTACAAATGGAAACCATTGAGAAAAAAAAACGAAAAATGTGCACCTCTAATTCGTAAACTCCCAATTCAAGAACTGCTTTTAACTTAATTTTGTTGAAAGCTACAAATGGAAACCATTGAGAAAAAAAAACGAAAAATGTGCACCTCTAATTCGGAATACTCTTTGAAATTTTCATAGAAAATTAATTTGAAAGGGGTTAGAAAAAGAATGGCTATCTTCTATGAGTTCTTGATTGAGAGAGAGAATAAAGATAAAAAAAAGAAATATCCCTTGATTTAAGCATTTGATTTTACAATCGTGAATACAGCTAATAATGTTGACATAAATTTCATCCTAGGTCCTTATAGAAAAGATATTTTCAATTTATGACACTAAATTAAAAAATCAAAAGTTAATAAATAATTTTGAAAGATGCTAATTGAATTCTAAAATAAAAATATTTTATAATATTTATAACGTCATCCGGTTCTTAGATCCGGTTGAACCGGTCCGACCAGTGGACCGGTAAGAAGACCGGTTCGAGTTCCGGTCCGGTTCTAAAAACATTGAATTTTAGTGTATCTTAACATATGCAACAATATGTCTGATTTGTTTTTTTACCAGTATGTGCATGTTTGTATGAGTATTGTTGTTTGATAATAAGAAGTTGTTTGTGATGGTTTTGAAAATTTGAGCTATTAATTAACCTTTTTTATATGTTATTATTATTAATATGTTTTTTTAATCAAAATTGTTGAATTTTAATGTCTCTTAACATATGCAACAATATGTCTACCAGCATGTGTATGTTTGTATAAGTATTATAATGTGTGGAATGTGTGTTTGCATCTGTTTCTTATATTGCGTCTGTTTCGTATGTAACAACAGAACTAAGTTGGTATAAATTAGTTACCGATTTTTTTTTTCAGATACAGGTTTGATTTTTTGCATATTATAGAGGAAGAATTGGGATGAAATCTATGTTTGCGTCTGTTTCGTATGTAACAGCAGCACTAAGTTGGTATAAATTAGTGTTTGATAAAAACAAGTTGTTTGTGATGGTTTTGAAAATTTGAGCTATTAATTAACCTTTTTTATATGTTATTATTATTAATATGTTTTTTTACTCAAAATTGGTGAATTTTAATGTCTCTTAACATATGCAACAATATGTCTGATTTGTTTTTTACCAGCATGTGTATGTTTGTATGAGTATTATAATGTGTGGAATGTATGTTTGCATCTGTTTCCTATATTGCGTCTGTTTCGTATGTAACAACAGAACTAAGTTGGTATAAATTAGTGTCCGTTTTTTTTACCAGATACATGTTTGATTTTTTGCATATTATAGAGGAAGGATTGGGATGAAATCTATGTTTGCATCTGTTTCGTATGTAACAGCACCACTAAGTTGGTATAAATTAGTTTCTGTTTTTTTTACCAGATACAAAGTTTTGATTTTTTAAGTTTGATAATCTTGATAACTAAATGTATAAAACAATGTTTTTTGTATCAGTTTCGTATGTTTTTTTGTAATCCATTTGGTTAACATACGTTAAGCGGGCGGGGGGGGGGGGGGGGGGGAAGGGGGGGCTTTACATGTAAATTGATGATTTTTGTTTTATTTTTGCAGGTGAGTATATTTTTTGCATTAAGGATGAAGATGATTATCAAGAATGAAGTGTAGACAATATTTTTTAGTTATGATAGTTTTTTTAAGCATTTGTCGATTTGTAATGTCCGTTTTGTTTGTTTTTATCACTTTGTAAGAAACACTTCTTGTGTACATTTGAATGTTATTTGATCTATAAAGTTTTTAATTGATTATATACAATCTATGTGTTTTAACGTATGCAACAAAAAATCACATATGAGACCAGAGTCTGTGCAACTTTAACGTACGCAACACTGCATATGTTACATATGTAACACGACGTGCTGACAGATTTAGGACCATGGTCACAAAAGTATGAGAGAGATGATTTGACATGTGTGGGGTCCACTTGTCATATGTGCTTTTTCAGAAAAATGCCATTTGACCATTGTGCCCTTTTTTTGTCATCTACCCACATAAATATATTAAAATAATATAGAATGAATCTAGACCATTGATCACTTTAGATCAATGGTCTAGATTGAGTTTACAAGGTTTTCTCAACTTTTTGTGGTTTTCATTTTAACCATCCCCTATATATATATATATGAATGGGTTCATATGAGAACCCCTTTGAGTTGAGAGAACCATGAGAACCACTCTAGGCCAATAACAAAGTGACACCTATGCAACTTACCATTTTAATATTAAAGGGCATGATAGTAATTTACCCCCACCCCAACCCCACCCTACCCTTTTGTCATCAGATTATATTCCTTTTTTTTGTTTTTTTTTTCAAAACACACACACACACATTCATCTCACACACTCCTCTCTCTCTCTTCTCTCTCTCTCTTCTATCACCCGTCTCTCTCTCTTCTCTCTCTCATCTAAGACGACGAGGATGACGACGGTTCGACGATGATGATGGTTCGATGAAGACGATGGTGGTGGTTCAGGGGTCAGGAGGTTTTTGGGGGTTTTGAGGCGGTGGTTCGTGGTTTTTGCAGATCTGGAGACGATGGTGATGGTTCGTGGGTTTTGAGGCGGTGGTTCGGTGGTTCGTGGGTTCCATGAAGACGATGGTGGTGGTTCAGGGGTCCATGAAGACGAGGTTTTTTGTTTTATTATTATTATTATTATTATTATTATTATTATTATTATTATTATTATGTTAATAATAATAATATCTACCTACTGTAACAGATCTGGAGAGGGGAGGTGAAGGGGTGGTTGTTGGTGGGTGTAGCGGTGGTGAATGGTGACGGAGACGGCGGAGCACGGCGGTGGTGGTGGATCAACGGTGGTTTTGTTTTTTGGAGGCGATGGTGATGGGTTTTTGGGGGATCTGGAAACAGATCTGGGGGTGGGGGAAGGTGGGAGGGGGGCTGTGGTGGATCTGTGGTTGGGGCTCGTTGGCGGTGGTGGGGGGTTTGCAGAGAGGTGGTTTTGATGATGGTGGGTTTTGCACAGGGGGGTGACGAAGGTATTTTTTTTAATTATTATTATTATTATTATTTATTCCTGTTATTATTATTATTATTATTATTATTATTTATTATTTATGCAGATGATGCAGATGGTGGTGGGATGGTGATGCTTCGAAGATGGTGGTGGTGGAGGCGATGGTTCTTGGTGGTGGTGTTTTTGTTTGTAATGTAACAATAATGTGTGGTATGTTTTTTTATAAATGTTTTGTTTTGTTTTGTTTTTAGGGCATTTTTACAGTGGTGTAGTACTAGTGTATAGATGTTTTAGGGCATTTTACATTGGTGTAATACAAATGTATACATGTTTGTTTCCGTTCTTACACTAGTGTATTTTGTGTAGTAGCTTGTGTATGGTAGATTACACTGGTGTAAATAATTACACTAGTGTAAATCTGAATGTATAGACGTTTGGTAGTTATTTTACATCACCGTAATACGAATTGTATAACAATTAATATAGCTGTTGGTTTATATAGATGTTAGTAAACACTGGTGTAAATAATTACACCAGTGTAATTATAGATGTTTTGGTTGTATAGATGTGACCAAAAACACTGGTGTAATTATTTACATCAGTGTAAATCATACAAAATGCATACGCCTGGATATATATGTGTGTGAAAAACACTGGTGTAATAATTACACCAGTGTAAAAACGAGAGAGAAGACATAATGTTAAAGTTGATTTTTTGTTTTAAAAAACTAAGTTGGTTAAAAAAATAAATGAATTAAAAAATAAATTAAAGTTAAAAAAATTAAAGGATTTAAAAAATAAAATATAGTAAAAAAATATGATTAAAAATTAAAATATAGTTAAAAAATCTGATTTTGTTAATTATTGAATAAATAAATCATTTAATATTATATTACTTATATTTCTTTCACATGGTGGATTTACTCTAATACCCCTAATTGTACTTTACTTAATTAAAAAAATAAATTAACACCCAAGTGGGCTCATAAAAGACAAAAACAAGAAATTTTTGATCTCAACCATTCATTGCACAAGATCAATGGTTGATAATGGTTCTCATGGTTCTCTCAACTCAAAAAGGTTCTCAAAATAACCCAACCCTATATATATATATATATATATATACTAGCCGATTACCCCGGGAAGGTCCCGGGGTTGATAGGAAAAATCCTAAACTCTCATCACAGATCACACACCATTCCACTTGACAAACAAACACACCCACAAACAACTTAACCAAAATCCAAACCAACAATTGAATTCCATGGCCATCCGTTTCTCACCATCAGCCCTCTTCACCATCACCACAACCGCGGTCGCTGCGGCCACCTCCACTACAACACCACCTTTGAACAAACCTCACCTCCCAATCCAATCCACCACCAAGCTACAATTACCAAACTTAACCACCACAGCAATAACTTTAGCTGCAGCCACCATCATAGCCACCAGCACCATCCCTCCATCCTTAGCAGCGGAATCCTACGCCACATACTACGGTACTGCAGCTAGCGCAGCCAACTACAGTGGCTAGGGTGGAAATTCAGACAAGAATGTAAACAATCTTTCAATACATGTATCAATTCTCTTAACAAATTAAACTAAACTGATATAAATTAAACTTAACTCAACCTAACAAAACTCACCTTGAAATAAATAATGGAACTTACATAACCACCAATACCTCTATCAAATCTGTTAAGAGTAAACTTAAGTGACATAAATTAAGCTTAACTGAATGTAAGTAAACTCAACTTAAAGTAACTAATGAAACATGTAACTCAACTCAGCTTTAAGTACCTAATGAAACATAAATCTATTATACTATACAACTCAACTGACATTGAACAGACCTATGAGTAATAGATGTAAACAATCTTTCAATACATGTATCAATTCTATTAACAAATTAAACTAAACTGATATAAATTAAACTTAACTCAACCTAACAAAACTCACCTTGAAATAAATAATGAAACTTACATAACCACTACAAAATTGGAAGATGAAGCCTATCAATTCTGTTAACAAATTACACTACAATCACATAAATTCAACTGAACTCAAGGTACCTAAACTCACCTTTAAGTAAAGAATTACACCTAAATATATTACTATACAAAGCAAGTGACATTCAATAAATATATCCGTAACATAAAAGCAATAAACCATAAAAACAATCAAAAATAATAATTAAAAACCAATAAAACAATTGAAGATGTAGCCGATTATAAAAAATATTAAAACAAATAAATGAAACATTGAACAGAACATAAAGAAAGATGAAACACACAACCATATAAACAATCAACAATAATAATTAAAAAGCACTACAAAATTTAGGAAAAATTAAATCGAACCAAACTGGAGAGACCAATCATGTTGTCATCCACCATCTTCCCACTTGATCCATCGTTCCTGAAATAAAATAAATAAAATAAAAAACAATTGTGACCAAAGCATAAATAACAAACCTCGTAGCGGCAAGTGCAACTTGAAACAATAGATGTTAACTTCGCATTCTCCGCTTCTAGTTCATGCGAATTAGATGGATACTGAAAACCGAATAACATTCTGGATGAAACATGAGTATTTCAAGAATGCAAAGGCCATATATTAGATGTGGTGGTCCAAGCAGAAGGCACTGAGATGACCGAAACAGCTCACAAAAGCAAGTATATAATAATAATAATAATAATAATAATAATAATAATAATAATAATAATAATAATAATACAATGAAGAGTGGAAGCGTACGCAGAAGACGAATGGCAATCAGGGATTGGTTGAGTCACTTTTCAATTTACTCGTCTATAAACATACTTGTAAGACTATCTCTAATGCTTAGGCCGCCCTTAGCTGCTCAGTCAGCTGCCACGTCATATCCTTAAAAATCCTTAAAAACCCACAATTTTACTCCAACCCTACAAACATCCTTACATATTCCACATCATTATCTAATTTTTACTTTTTATATAAATAGTAAAATAGATCTAATATAACTATTTTAGTTATAAATAATATAAAAACAAAAAAACCGTATATGTGAGTATGCACATTTATTCCAAATACTTCATCTTTGGGATATAAAAAGTCAAAAAAGCTAGAGGTTGAAAAAAGCCAAAACAAAATTACAGATCTTCAATTCTCTTTCTGCAACTATCGAACACCACCGTCACCATAGTATAGCGCCACGAACAATTCGATCACCTCACATTTACCCTTTCTCTACACTTCTAAACTGGAACGAAACAAGGAGGAACAAAGGTAGAAACGCGGATTCGGTCAGACCTCGTCTTCTTAAATTTTCATGGTTGCGGTGGAAAGCTTCTCGTCTCCTTCAAATTCCGCCCCCATTTCCGGTGAAAGAAGTGTGAAAGAATTGATGTGAGGGAGATCAATGGAGGAACACACAAACCTTGACAGATCTATTGGGTCCACCCCCATTGTTTAGACCGAGGCAAACTCACGCCGGTCTGCAAGGGCTCCTCATCTTCGGACATATTCGGATGCCGATCTCCAACGCAAAGGACGTATCCAGCGTGGCACGGGCGGCGGAAGCACGGACGGGTTGGAGACAGTCTAATTGTCACTAAAATTCATAGTTCAATTGATAATATGTCGTATTGTGTTTGGCGGCGTCGCACACAGCGGAGAGAGGAGCAGGAGAGGTGGTGTAAGGTTTTTAGGGTTTGGGAGAGTGAATGAGGAGGTTAGAATTTAATAACTTTAGGGTTTTATCTTTTTCTTTTTTTATTTAATTAAAAAAAAACGAAATAATTAAAAAACACCAAAAACATTCATTAAGGATGCCACGTGGCACTATAGAGGGGAGGTTGGAGTCACCATTGGACGCCACGTCAGCAAAAGGGCTTTGTTTTATATATATATATAGATATATATATGTTTTTGCAGACGCAGGTACCAAGTGCAAAGAGTACAACCCTATGCTCTTTACTTTTCAAACAATTCCCAGCTTGGTATTTCCGTAATTTGATTGAATTAAGCATAATAGGATCTCATTGGGATGATAAATGCCTTATTTCCTCCAATAATGTGCCACAACTGCAAAAGCTGGAAAGAATTCTTCTAGAAAAAATGTAAGTTCCCAGAGGTGGTATTTGAAGTAGAAGCAAAGGAAGGGGCAAATAGTGAAGCACAAACTATTCTTGAAATTCCAAACCTAAGACAACTGGAGTTAAAGCATCTATATACCTTGGGTATATATGGAAGAGAAATCATCATCATAATAATAGGAAAGTTTTGTTGTTCCCAAACCTAACAACAATGTTTATTGATGAGTGTCACAATCTAAATTATGTAATTAGTAGTTCCATGGTTGGTAGTCTACAACAACTTCAACACCTACATGTAAGTGACTGCAGACAAATGAAGGAAGTTGTCAAGGTAGAAGAAGAAGAAAATTTAGAATGTGATGCCAAAGGGAAAGAGATTGTGTTACCTTGTCTAAACTCCTTGAAACTTAACAGGCTAGATAGGCTTGAGGGATTTTACTTAGAGACAGAGGATTTTTCATTGCCATCATTAAGTAGTTTGGAAATCAAGGGAACAAAAATAAAGGTTTTCAGTAGGGGACAGGTGGCTACTCCAGCACTACAATTTTTTGATACAAGTTTTGGGAGGTGTTATGTAAGAGAAGATATCAACTCTTCTATGGAGGCAATTGTCAAGATACAAGAGGAGGAGAAGAAGAAGAAGGAAAGGGAAGATGAAGAAGACGACGAGGAAGAAGATGAAAACAACGACAACGAGGACAGAGATGACGAGGAAGAGGAAGTCCACTCCTACATAGAAACCGCACAACATGAGGTAACTATTGCTTTAAGCATTTTTTTTCGTAAAATACATTTGAAATGTTTTGTTTGTTTTAAATCTCCTATTATTCTATAAATTTTCACATATTTCGTTTTGTTGGGATTTCATTTCTAGAAAATGAAGATGAACTATTTCTCTCAACTAAAACTGTGAATTCTCTATCTAACACTATAATAGTATAATTATAATGCTCTCAATAAAATAGGATTTATAATTCAATCTTTTTTTCTTTAATGACAATTAATGTTCGGTTAAAAAAAAAAAAAGCAATACTGAGAAAGGAAGAAAACAATTAATAAAGGAAAACTCTCTCTGCATGGGCGATTTCCGGCGGGCTCCTCGGAAACCAATTCCGGAGTCAGTTTTAACCAGGATAACGAAGCTTTTCGTCTCCAATCTTCCTGATCGCTGCAGCGGGAATGATTTGGCTAAGGTTTTACGTGGGCATGGGGATATATATGATATCTATATCGCCAAAAAGAGAGATAAACTTGGGAATAGGTTTGGTTTTGTGTCTTTTTTGGACGTGAGAGACAAGGAGGAGTTGTTAAGAAACACGAAGAACATAAGAATGGGGGATTACAAGCTGAAGATTCAAGTGGCCAGGTTCGTTTACGAGGAAGGAGAGATTAGGGATCCGCCACCAGCAAAGAAACCGTTCAAGACACAGCCGAGGCAAGATAATTTTCAAAACAACGACGCTCCGACTTTCAGATACGAAAAGAAGGGTTCCTTCTCGTTTAAAGAGGCACTAACAGGGGAGAGAAGTGCGTCCACGGTCTCATCGAAAGTCGTCACGCTTGGGGATAAACCCTCCAAGTTTGATGACTTAAAGGGAAGATCTGTACTGGCTAGGGTTGTGGACCTTGATAAAGTCTACGACCTTAGAAGGGAGATGGAGGATATGCGACTGAGCGAAGGAGTTTTAAAATATCTCGGCGGTCTACAGTTTCTGATAACATTTAAGTCTAATGACCATGCTATTATGGCCATGGACGAAATGTTAGGAAGGAAGGAAGTGTTTGATACAGTGTCAATTTGGGATGGGCAAGTCCAGGTAGTTGAAAGGATTGCGTGGGTCAAGATTGTAGGTATGCCTATTCACCTATTGGATTCGGAGTATTTTGACGAGGTTGCTTCATGTTTTGGCAAGGTGGTCCGGAACGTTAAAATTGATCCCAACAATGCTGACTGGTCGGTTGGTTTGGCTGGAATTCTGGTGAATTCTGGCGACTTTATCAATGGGGAGGTGTCTGTTCTATGGCAAGAGAAATTGTACTCTATTTGGGTGGTAGAAACCAACTGTGATTGGTCGCCTGTTACCGGTAAGTCAGGAGGTTTTAACGAAGGTCCAGAGATTGTTCCGTCCGATGATGAGACAAGCTCCGATGAGGATACGTCCGACGAGGATATGTCCGTTAACAATGATGCCGCCGATGAAGGGATGCAGGACGATGGCTCTCCGGCAACCGTTGGGGAATTAAATGGTAATAATGGTGATTGCGAAAATCAAGGGAATGTCTTTAATAAGGAAGATTCGGTTACAAGAATTGAGGAACCAATCACGGAAGTCTTTGTAACTCCTTGTTTGACTAATTCGATTTTGGTGGAGCCTACTGGGCTTATTAATGGCAACAAAAGGAAAAAGAATAAGGGTGCCTTGGTGGGCCAAGTTTCTGGGAATTATAGTAGTAGTAACGAAAGACCCACTAAAGAGTCCAGACTAGAAGATAATGATATTTTTGGGCTTGCTCCTATAATATTGGGCTCAAATGTTAACACTCAAAGAGGAGCAGCGGGCCTTCCTGTTGACCCGTTAGGATTTAATGATTTAAACAGCCAGAGAGTTACTCTAAGTTCTGCATCTACAGACCCCAGTCTCAATGAAGTTCCTTCGGAGTTGTTACAACCAGATGCAGATAATAATCCTCAGTCGAACTCGACCACTCAGGATGCAGAAAAGAGTTTGGCAGACGAGGTAAGTCATACCACGAAATTTGGGGCAGTGGTAGGGGTTGATGTTTCTAATTTCCAATCTTTAATTCGGGAATCTATTTTCAATGAGGGGTTACAATCTGGGTGTAAATGAATTTTTTATCATTAAACATTAGAGGGATTGGTGGTGCCGGTAAAATGGGTAAAGCGAAACAGTTAAGGGAAAGGAATCGGGTGGATTTCTTTGGGATTCAGGAAACTCACTTAGAGGACGTTAGTAGGTTTGACTTCAATCAGATTTGGGGCAATGAAGTTTTAGACTATGATTATGTTGCTGCGAATGGTAGATCAGGAGGCATATTCAATGTGTGGAACCCAAAAGTTTTCAAAAAATCTTTTTCGGTGAAGAATAGAAACTTTCTTTTAACTTCGGGGTGTCTTGTGGAGGATGGTACAGTCTTGAACTGTGTCAATATATATGCTCCGCAGAAGTTGGGTGAAAAAAGGGCCTTGTGGGAGACGGTTAAGGGGGTTGTGGATGGTTTGGATGGGATGCTTATCATTTTGGGGGATTTCAATGCGGTCAGGATCCCGGAGGAAAGGAGAAACTCTCGATTTAACCATAGATGTGCCTTCAATCTTAACAAGTTGGTGGACGGGTTGGGTTTGTTTGAATATATTATGAGGGATGGGAAATATACTTGTCTCACGGTTAAGGACGGCGATATTAAATTGAGCAAGATTGATCGTTTCTTTGTATGTCAAAGTTTTTTTAACAGGTGGCCGGACGCGGTATTACGAGCCTTACCTAGAGACTGTTCTGATCATAATCCTTTGTTGCTTTCTCTATCGAAGGTGAAGTTTGGTCCTATTCCGTTTCGGTGGTTCAATTCTTGGTTGGATAGGGATGGATGCAAGGAAGAAGTTATCAAAGTGTTAGAAGGTGACTCGTATGAAGGTTCTCCAGAAGACAAGATTTCCAATAAATTCAAGGCGCTGAAAAGTGCGTTAGGCTCTTGGTGGATTAGTACTAACAAGAAAGAAGGGGAAATTTTAACTGAGTTGCAAAAAGACATTGAGAGCATGGAAAAGGTTATGGAAGATAGAGATTTAGAAGAGGAGGAAATGTGGGTCTGGGAAGAGTGCAGGAAAAACGTGGATTTTATCAACCAATGTAAGATTAGAGATTTAAAGCAAAAATCCAGGGTTCGGTGGGCTACGCATGGTGACGACAATTCTGCGTTTTTCCATGGGATTGTGAATGGGCGGAAAGCGAAAAACTGTATTCCGGGGCTGTTGGTGGAAGGATGTTGGGTGACGAAGCCTTCTATTATTAAAAGAGAAGTTTTAAAGCATTTCCGAAAACAGTTTGCAGAGAAGCATCCGGTTAGACCCGTGCTTCGCTCGAACAAGATCAAAAAGTTACCTTTAGAGTGCTCGGATTCGTTGGTTGCTCGTTTCACCAAGGAAGAGGTTAAGTTGGCCGTTTTCGATTGTGGTTCTGACCGGGCTCCTGGCCCGGACGGCTTTAATTTTAAATTCATTAAAACTTTCTGGAGCTACTTAGAGGAAGACTTCTTTTCGCTTCTAGACTCTTTTTATGACTCGGGTGTGTTGGGTAGAGGCTGTGGTTCTTCCTACATTACCTTGATCCCGAAGACTAACAACCCGGTGGGTCTGACCGAGTACAGGCCGATTACCCTTGTTGGTGTCATTAGTAAAGTCATATCAAAGGTGTTGGCGTTGAGAATCAAAAAGGTGCTTAGCAAGGTGATCTCTGAATCGCAATCGGCTTTTTTAAAGGGAAGGTTCATCTTGGATGGGCCGTTGGTTATCAATGAATTATACGGGTGGTTAGGCAAAAACAAGAAAAAGGCTTTTATGTTGAAAATCGATTTTGAAAAAGCTTACGACAACGTTAACCGGGGCTTTCTATTAGACTTGATGGGTCAAATGGATTTTCCGGATAGATGGGGAAGGTGGATTAAAGGTATTTTGGAGTCCGCTAGGTCCTCGGTTTTGGTGAACGGCTCGCCCACTTACGAGTTCCAGTGTGAGAAGGGTATTCGTCAAGGAGATCCTCTATCTCCTTTCCTATTTTTGATCGTGATGGAAGCATTCACATGTATCATGGATCAGGCTTGTGACGCGAGGGAGTTTAAAGGCATTTTCGACTCGAAGACTGGTTTGCAACTCTCTCACTTATTATATGCAGACGATGCCCTAATTATTGGTGAATGGTCGAAAGAAAATATAAAGGCCACGGCGCGCTTATTAAGAATATTCCATTTATGTACCGGTCTTAGAATTAACTTGAACAAATCTATCATTTTTGGTGTTGGTGTTAACAGGGCCGAGGTTGAGGAGTTGTCTAGCATTCTCGGGTGTAGGATTGGTGAGTTCCCATTCGACTATTTGGGGATCAAAGTGGGTGCCAACATGAACCGAGTGTGTCATTGGAGCTCAGTGGTCGATACGGTTCGCTCTCGGCTTTCAAAATGGAAAGCGGATAGTTTATCTATGGGAGGTCGCCTAACCCTTATTAAGTCCGTTTTATCTAATCTCCCGATTTATTATTTATCCATATACAAAGCTCCGACTCAAATAGTGGAACAAATAGAAGGTTTGATGAGGAGTTTCCTTTGGGGTGGGTCAAATGGCGCTAAAAAAATGCACTGGGTTTCGTGGGAAGTGGTAACCTCTCCGAAATCTGCTGGAGGTTTGGGTATTTCCAGAATTGCAGACGTTAATATAGCTCTTTTAGCCAAGTGGGTTTGGAGATTCAAGTCGGATTACAGCAGCTCTTGGAGACATACTATCGAGGCTTTACATGGGGGTAGGGGGAATTGGAGTTTTTTACCGATTAAAAGGGGTCTCCCTGGATGCTGGAAGACTATAGTGTCGCAAGCGGATAAACTGAGTTTGGGTGGTTCGAAATTCCAGTTCTTAATCAAAGGAAAGGTGGGCTCGGGTCAGGAGATCAGTTTTTGGAATGATATATGGTATGGGGATACGATTCTTAAGCATCGTTGGCCTCGGTTATACGCGATAGAAAGGAACAAAAGATGTATGGTTGGTGATAGGATCCAGATCCAAAATGGGCTCATTAGCTTCGCTAGTAACTGGAAGAGAGGGATTGCCTCGGTAGAGGAGATCTCTGAATTCATGGAGCTGCAGGAGGTGATTTCCAAATGTTCTTTCTCAGGTGATAGGGATACTTGGTGCTGGGAACCCGACGAAGCTGTAGGCTTTTCGGTTCAGAATGTGAAGAAGACTATTTGCAGCGATCGCCATTCCAGGAGCAGTCAAAATATGGTGTGGATTGGGTGGATCCCGATTAAGGTCAACATCAACTTTTGGCGTCTTGAGCTGGATCGTCTTCCTACTAAGAAAAATCTGATTCGCAGAAATATTAATGTTGGCAACGAGTTGTGTGTTTTTTGTCACTCGGTTGAAGAATCGGCCCTACACTTATTTACAGGTTGCATTATTACGAACGGCGTGTGGCAAGCGGTTGAGAGATGGTGCCGCCTTGATCCTATTCTTTTGCTCGAGATTAAAGACATTTTCTCTTTGGCTGATACGGCGACAGGAACCGGCTGGAAGAAAAGCATAGTTAGAGGGATTGTGATGACGACTTGTTGGGTTATTTGGAAGACGCGTAACAAGGCCATTTTTGAAGATGTTAAGCCGCGGGTGTGTGATATGATCGCTTGTATCAAATCTTGGTCTTTCCTTTGGTTGCGAAGTAGATCTAGATTTATCGATATAGGTTGGAAGGAATGGAGTAAATACCCGATGTACATGTTGTAAATGTTGTTTTTGGCGGCCCTCTTTTTTTAGTGGGTTTAGCCGTTTTTTCTAATGAAGTTTAAAGTTCAAAAAAAAAAAATACTGAGAAAGCGTCAAGAAGCATTAAAATTCCTGGTGATAATGCAAACCTTTTTTTAGCGCATTAGGTTAGAACTAAGAGATAATTGATTCCATAATAAACTTGCAGATCACATCAAACAATTAGCACTTCCAAGAAGGATTACAGAGCTTGCAAGTGGAGCACAAAAGCGTTGGGGCTAGGATCTACATTTTCAAGTTTTTTGGTTTCTTTTTTATTTATCACTGAATGTTAATGTCAAAGAGTGGGTATACATCAATCATATTGTGTATTTTAAGTAGGAAATATCATTTTACATGTATGACTTTTGGGTGGATCAAGCCTGTGACTAGGGGTAGCCTGGGCTACCCATTAACTTTGTCGGCGAAGTGCAAAATTAGTGTAAATTTTTTTTCTTCATTTACGGTATATCTTTGACCAAATATTAGGATACACCAGAATTTTACTTCTAAATCCGCCACTGTTTATAACAAACATGTATAAAGATGTTGGCCACATAATTGTTTGCCCCATGTAAAGTGAATGGGTCAAGTTTCTAAATGGTAAATAGATGTGTTTAGAATCTGTTATGTTAGCGTAATTACTTGATTGGTTAGTATATGTAAATTAGTAGAGTTAGAACTGAAAATGAGAGGAGTGTGGCGTTCTGAACCATCACGTCGTTTCACTCCCATAGTATATGTATGTTTTGATTGAACAAGCCAGGGATCATATTAATCTTTGCAATTATTGAAGAAGACGTAAAATCCATTCAGTGCAGAAGAAGATTACAAATTGATCCAGTTTAAAAAAAACAGGAAGTAAGGAACGCCCTAAGGTGTAACTCTTACGCCCTGAGATTACAAACACTGTAGAACGCTTTATAAACGAGACTGAAACGCAGCACAAAAGTGAAACGCTGCTGGACTGCAGTGAAAAAGCTGCAGAAAATGGAGCAAAAAATTGCTGAAAATGCTGCAGAAAACTGAAGCGAAATGGCTGCGAAATGCTGCAGAAAACTGTAGCTGAATGCAGCGAAAATGCTGCGTAAAACTGCAGTGAAATGGCTGCTGAAAATGCAGCGAAAATGCTGCTGAAATGCAACGAAAATGCTGCAGAAAACTGCTGCGAAATGCTGCTGAAAATGCAGCAAAATGCTGTAGAAAACTGCAGCGAAAATACTGCAGAAAACTGCAGCGAAATGGCTGTGAAATGCTGCAGAAAATGCTGCTGAAATGAAACGAAAATGCTGCTGAAAATGCAGCAAGATGATGCAGAAAACTGCAGCGAAAATGCATTTAAAAGTGCGGCGAAATGTTCTAGAGTTATGTCTTATTGTATGAAACAGTGACATAATAAGGAAAGACCCAAGGGCATAAACTAGAATAGGTCGAATCAAGTAAAGAAAGTAAAACGGAATAAATCTTATTTGGCGGCAAACCTTAAGATAAAAGGTTTGGATGTCTTAAGAATAGATTTAAAATGGGTCAAACCGACCAAACGGTTCATCGGGGCAAATGGGGAAGTCATTATCACTTGAATCCGGAATTTAACGTTGCCTTGTCGAGTAGTTCATATATAGGTGAGCATAATGGCAAGAGGCATGCGTTGCCTTAGTAAACTAAGAGGAATTTTCAAGGTATTGTGTTGGGTCATAACCTGACCCGCCAGGTAATTATTATAATTTAAAGAAGAAATGGATTAAATGCTTAAGGCCTCCTAATGGGCCATGTAGCGCTTATGGAAAACAAAATGTTTTATTGGTCGAGAAACTAAGCGTGTGAAACCGGATAGTGAAATTCGGGTTTTCTATATAATAAGAAAACATTCTCAGATATATGTTTCGAGAAGTTGGTTAACTATACTCGAGTCTTTTTCAAACGGGTCAAATGAATTCATTCTATTAATGAACAATTATAGAAACACGTATTTTGAATCCGGATGAGGAGATTCTATTATGTGACTTAAACACGTCGAAAACGAGGAAAAGTTGGGTCTAAGGTAACGGTCTTAGGATCGCTAATTATATCTTGGATCAAACGAGGAAATTGGGTTCATTTGAACGGGTTAAACAGGATATTTAGTAACACCAAAATGTAGCCTACGGCTGGGAGCCATAAGCTATGATTCAAACAAGGGAAATTGATCAGAATGCACCATCCGTAACCTACGGTTCCTTAGTCGTAGGCTACGGCTCAGAGAATCAAGCAGAACAGATGAACTGTAACCTACGGTTCTTAGAAGGTAGGCTACGACAGGTATCACCACAAGTTTTAGTTGGTTTGATTTTAAATATTTGATACGATTATCAATCTAAAATGGGTTATTTATGATGTTTAACCTTAGGTACAACCAAAACTGTGAATTCTGTATTTATAATTATAATGCTCTCAATAAAATAGGATTTATAATTCAATCTTTTATTCTTTGATGACAATCAATGTTCGGTTAAAAAAAAAGCAATACTAAGAAAGTGTCAAGAAGCATTAAAATTTCAGGAGATAATGCAAGCCTTTTTTTTACGGCCAACAAAATTTTCATTCCAAAAGGTTACCAGGAAGATAACCATTCACCAGAGTACATTCACCAAGATTATATACAAAACATATTACCAACCTAACCTTAAAAGATTAAAACTACATCAAACATCCCAAACCAAACCCGGATGTTTACACCTCGACTTAACCCATAAATAACTTAATGCCTTGATTTCACTGATCGACTTTTGAGTAGAGAACCGGACTTGCTTGAACACCGCCTCGTTTCTTGCTTTCCAAATGCTCCACATCGTAATTAAACATATTGCGTGCACCGCTTTCCGCTTATTTGGAGATCCGCTCACGAACCGATCCATGTCCTGAACATCACGCAAACTGAATGCATATATTGGTTGTAGTCTACACCATAATGATATAACCTACCATATCGACTGTGCGAACCCACATTCCACAAATATATGTTCCGAAGATTCCGGGTATTCTCGGCAAAACGGACATACTATGGACCCGAAATTCACATTTCTTCGCTGCAACGCCACTAGAGTCGGTAGTCTATCTAACTCTGCTCTCCAAGCCATTACTTCAACCTTCTTTGGAACCCACGAGTTTTGTCTGAACACATATAATGGCGGGGTTGATCTCAGCTCCATCAGTTGATGCTTCACACTACCCACCGAGAACGGCCCAACCCCACCTAAAACCCAAGACCATGTATCTTTTCTTGATGAACATGATGCCTCTCCAATGAGTCTGCACAACTGATCAAATTTGATGCTTTCCACCCCAGCTCTAATTTCCATTTTCCATTCCCATGAAGCGCCCAACCCTGACCCACCCACCCGCTCAGTAACAATAATCGCTTTCCTCTTCTCAAGTTCGAACAGATTCGGAAAACTCAATGCCAAAGGAGCCTCCCCCACCCATACATCACCCCATAAATTGATACCCAACCTGATATGCGTCAATTTATACATATAAAAGCCCCAATTTAACTCCCATTTATATATGTATTTGGCCTTATACATGATGAATTGGTACTTATTAGGTATCTTTATGATTACAGGTCTTAAACGGTGTCCATGAAGCAAACCGGATAAAAAACGGACAGTTTCTGCACATTCTGCACATTCTGCATAATCTGCTGGTGTTGCACCCCCGTGCGCCCTCGTGGCACTCCCGTGCAGACCAAATTGGCACTCCCGTGCGCCCTGGTGGCACTCCCGTGCAGACCGAATTGGCACTCCCGTGCGCCCTGGTGGCACTCCCTTGCAAGCTCCCAGATTTTTTCATAAACCAATTGCCCACTTGCCTGTCACGTCAAAAAAAGTTAAAGTGCACGGTCGTGCACTATATGCGCACGGCCGTGCACAAAACCAAAATGTGTATAAAAACAGAGCAGAAGCTACTGGTCAAGTATTGGTTGGTATTGGGTGATCTCAGGGCGATTTGGGGCGATTTTCTGGACCGGTGAACTGCTGCAAAGGCGATGAACAAGCTCGGGAACTCATCCGGATCATCTATCTTCATCCAATCCATCACATTCAAGTTTTATGGTTTGATCTATTAAGCTTTTAGTTGATTCAAATCTGTTTATTTTAGCTTGTTTGTGTTGTTTATGTAGTACAATATCGTTTAGTAATCATGTTTAGTAATCGTTAGTAGAAAAAACAATCATTAGTATGTAATCATGTTTTGTATAAATTTGGCGTTTTTCATGTTTAGATCTTGATGATCGTAGCGCAACCTTGTTTCGTTGTTGTTGGATTTATAGTTGTATTCGGATGACTTTGGTGATTGTCGAATATGTTAGGCGGATAAATGTTGAAAAACCGTCCGTTTAATCGTCCGGTAGTGGACTAGTTAACTTGTTAAATAGTTTACACCATGAAACTGTAACCGGGTATTGGTTTGGTTAAAGTCAGTCCAATAACGGTTAAAAATGTTTACCGACACGTAAAAGGGTTTTAAAAGCCTAATGGTGTCGTTACTGGTCTTTGACACGGTTAATGATCTTTGGTAGTTATTTTGGTAAAAATAGCGATCTTAGTAGATCTGGGTTCAAAGTTAGTAAAATGGAATAGGTTGTGAAATGCTCTACTTTATGCTAGTTTAGGTGGCTGTATTGTGTATTTGGTATTGCTTTCCTGAATTAGTGAGGTTGGAAAACTCTTAACAGATGACTAACTTATCTTTAGAAGATTTGCATGAGATCATATCAGCTGCTCGCTAATAAACGACTTGAAGTGGTTAACGTGTGTATTCGTGTTAGCTTTCTGTATAGTTGTCATGTTAGGATGCCCGAGAGGGAAACTAGCTGTCGGAGAATGGGAATGTTGATCACGCCTTTATTTCTTATTATATGTAGATGACATGCTAGGATTGGCGTATTATAGTTTATATAGTTATATTTTCTATTTGGAGTCGTAGTTAAGTTATTTACATGTGTTAGAATTAATCTAGTTATAAACAAACTCAAAACTATCTTTTCCTACTCGTAAATCGGGGATAGAGTTTTAGTACCATTGCTCCGCGCACGTCCATGGATCGATATCCGGTTCTTATCTGTACATTACTACATATATGACAGGGTACACTTGCCCTATTGTGTGTGTTTTAATATTAAGGTCTAAACCATTTTTATAAATATTAAAGCACAAACGTGTGTTAAAATCAGTGCAAAATTATGTGCATATCCGCACACGTCAAGTTTTTGGCGCCGTTGCCGGGGATGCGACGAGCTTTAGGAACGAACCGAGTCAACCTTTTACCAGTGTACATGCTTGTGAATACTTTGATTGATTCGTTATTTCATTCATTTGTTTGCATATAAGATTCTTTGATTGTTTATTTGATTCATCTGTCTGCAGATATTTTGGATTGATTTTAGATTGGTTTATAGGTTTGCATATAGATTCGTTCATTTATCTGCTTATAGGATTGTTTGATTTGATTATTCGTTCATTAGGATGTTGATAGATTTAATTGATTGATTATTGGATTTATTGGTTTGTCTATGAATTTGATTTGTTCTTTATTTGATTGATTAGATTTATTTGTTCGTATTTGGACTATTTATTTATTTCATTCTTTGTATAGTTTTAGGCTTTGTCTGTTTGTTTCTGTTCATTTTATTGATTCTATTGGTTTTTATTTGATTTTTATGTATATATAGTTTTAATTTTATTTAAATATACAATGGAAGTCTGGGTACGTTATGTTTAAACTTGATGGTTCGGATGCTTTTATAAAAGGTTTGGGTTAAGAAAAATTGGGAAATTTATTTAATATAAAAGTGGTGTTAATAAAAATAATTTTCTGTGAAAAATGCTTCCTTGCGATTCGCAAAGAAGCTGGGCTTATGGTTCCGCTTTATGCGAGTTCCTAATTACCCCGGATTTTATCTTTTATTGTTCGCGATACACGAACAGGATCACCAGAGTCCTTCGTGTGACGCTAATAGCCGCTATCTTCCATTTTTAACTCATTTCATTGGCATCCATCATCATTTCTATCTGTCATCTTACGTTATATTATTATTATTATTATTATTATTATTATTATTATTATTATTATTATTATTATATATTTTCAGTGAAAAAGGTCGTTTTCGCGCAAGCAAAAGGACAGTCTTTATCTTATTGCAACGCGTGAGCACCTTGAGTCTATGTATTCACGTGCGCCACGGGAGAAGCGGTCTATACTTCTTCGCGATGGGCGAGCGACTCTGATTTCGCTGAAAAATTTTGTATATTTTCGTATTATTATATTTTCATAATTTAAGTTAGGGTTTAGTTTTTAATATTTTTATTTGTGTATATTTCTTCTGTTTTTCTTAGTTTGCGTCTGTAATTATTTCGTACATTGCGTCAGTTTAAGTGTGGGGGTGGCCGATGTATGTTATTGCTCGATCGATCTTCTCGCCCGTACTCAATCTCCATTCGGGCGAAAGCGATCTTAAAGAAAATCTTTTATGAAAACGGCCATTCCAAGAAGTTTAAAGTCCATATGGATGAGTCCATAAATCAAAATGGACTAAGTTTGAAAGTCAACGGTCATTGCTTAAAAGCTTACATTGATGGACCGATTGACCCGACTGTGGAGGTGATTGAACTCCACACTCCGCGCGCCTAAACAAGCGTGGGGAACTGAGTCTAGCTAGCGACTCGATAATAAAATTAGCGCGGCGTGTATGGGCGCGCCAAAGGGTAAATAAGTAATTAGTTAGTTTAAATTTCTTAGCTTTTAACGTAGTTTCGAGTTTTGTGCAGGTTCGTACAGGTATGATCGGATCCGGAAGGAGCAATGGAGCGCAAACAGTCGCCAAACACGTTAAAATGAGTTAAAATGATGTTTTCGGACAAAATGGAACCGCTGCGCGCAAAAATGCAGCTGCAGCTTCAAAACTGCATATCTGCAGGTTGTGCACGGTCGAGCGCACTGCCGTGCAGCTGACCGTGCGGACCACCCAGAACTGGAGTGCAAGGGCTAGTGCAAGGAGGTTGCACGGTCAAGCGCACTACCGTGCAGCTGACCGTGCGGGCCAAAAAAAAAGCCCAGCCCATTTTCGTGGGTATATAAACATACTTAACTTCATAACTCACCATACCCTTGCACTACTAGCAGCACCCTCGTTCCAAACCGCAAAAATAACCGAAAACCATCATTTTTGACCAAGAATCTTCGCTAATTTCCTTCCAAATCAACCAAGGTACAAATCCCTTCATAATTTTGCACATGTTTTATGTATTTTTAGTGTAGATCTATTGTATTTTCGTTTTTTAGGGCAAGACTTGGGGGTTTTCTTCATAAAATTTAATGAACCCACGAATTTTGTTTAGTTTTTGTTTAAAGTAGTTTACTTTTTTGTTGTTGATGTTGAAACCGTGCACACCCATGCCCAAATCCTTTGAACATTGTATTTCTTTGAAAGATACTTTAGATTTGGGAGTTTTTGTTGCAAAATTTTCGAAAATCGTGGAACCGTGCACGGTAGTGCACCTTAGCCGCACGTGCGTGCAGGGTAGGGTGCACCAGAGCATGCACTGCCAGTGTGCACGGTCTGTTGCACAGTAGTGCGCCTGACCGTGCGTGCCCTACTGCACTGCAGTGCACTAGGCAGTGCACCCTCAGACTTGAACATATAATTCAAGCCTGCATGACCGTGCACCACAAGCGCACGGTCGTGCATCCTTAACAGAATCAGGTCAGAACATACGCAGGTCCGTTTTGCGCAACCTGGACCTCATTTTTGATAGTACTAACAGCTGGAACTTTACGGCTTCCAGTACCTTTTTGCCGGGTTGGAGTCGGTTCATCCGGGTTCCTTCAGTAACCCGCCCTCATTCCCATATGGAGCCCTACCTGGCGACCAGCCAGGCAGCTCCGGTCACCAGCACAGGGACATATGTTCATATTCGCTCCTACTTTTAGCCCGAGATATGAAAATGGAAAGGAGGCAGCCTTACACTTTAGAACCGAAGTCAAACCATGAACCTCCTCAGATCCCAAGCCAATACCATAGACCGAACACTTCTTCATATTTACCTTTAAACCCGACACCATGTAGAAGCATCTTAGGATCCTCCCTAGATTTCTAGCATTGTTTTCGGACCATTCTCGAATAAACGCCACGTCGTCTGCATACATGAAATGTGAGACTATCGGACCATTAATCCCACACCGAATGTCGTGAAATAGACCAACATCACAAGCCTTCCTCACAAACCGAGACAATGGTTCAATCACCAACACAAATAGGAAGGGGAACAACGGATCCCCTTACCTAAGGCCCCTATAACATTGAAATTCCATAGTCGGAGAACCATTTATTAGCACCGAGGCCCGAGCATTAGATACAATAGTCGAAACCCATTTCCTCCAAATAACCGGGAAATTCATCTGATCCAGAATGCTATCCAGAAACTACGAACAAACTGAATCATAAGCTTTATCAATGTCAATTTACATGATCATGCCCTCTCTATTATTCTTCCTCATCCAAGCCACCAACTCTTTTAACATCAACAGCCCATCCATAATGCCACGACCCGATATAAACGCAGATTCTTCAGGGCCTATGATCTTGTCAATATATGGCTTCAGCCTCTCCACTAGGATCTTTGAGATTACTTTATTCACACAATCTACAAGGCTTATCGACCTATAATCTGCAAAATTCAAAGGCTCTTTTGACTTTGGAATTAAAGCTATAAATGAGGCCAAACATGCCTATTCAAGGCTTATCCGAACCGAGTTCTATGCAACGGCTTCTGAAGTGGACCAGATCTAAGTGACACATTTCTGGTACATACCAGATGACTGAGTAATCTTCTTGGCAGAGGGAGGATTCCCTATGGGCGCACCAGTGATCTTTTGTATCATACGCCTTTAGGATTATGTTCCACCTTTATCAAGGATTTTATTCAGTAGTTGAGTGACTTTCTTGGTAGAGGGAGGATTCCCTACAGGCGCACCAGTGATCTCTTGTATCGTACGCCTTTAGAATTATGTTCCACCTTTGTCAAGGACTTCATTCAGCTCAGGAGGTTAAGGGTTAGGTTATTAATTTGTCGCCCATCTAAACAACTTTATATTTAATTGATCACTAAATATTAAGTGCCACTTAAAAGATAAACAAATAACGGACTCTTTATCTAGTTCTCGTTAGTACAATGCCGTTAACCAATGAGGATACGAGTCTCCTGAGTCAACTGTAAGAGAGATCCCTCGGTCTTCATGATCATTAACCTTCTTAGGGGATACGTTGTTGGTCCACTCGGGAATGACCCTAAGGCGAAATCCTTCGGTACGAAACGCGAGAGCTGAGGTGAGGTGTACGGTGTTCCAAGTCGGAAGTGAAGCCTCCATTTTAAGAAGAAGATGAGTTAGAAGACCAGACACTTGACCGTGGTTTGAGGAGCCCGCTATACGCGAGGCCCTGGCGGAGTACCCCAGGTGGACGCACGCTGGTGAGGTTTTGCATTCTACGCAGTAGTAGCCTCCGCTTCTATATCAAAGAGTCAACACTTCAAGATCCCTCTCGTCTTCCTCACAATTAATTAACTTAAATTATTAATTTTAATAATAAACTTAACTACTTATACGAAGGACCCCGAGATATGCATATTACACTACTCTACTATTTTTATCTTTTTATTTTACAAAACCAAAACCTTTTTCAAAAACTATTTTTATTAAAGAACCCCCGTTTTATTTTTCTTTTTAAAACCCGATCAGTTGATGGATGAAAGGTTGAGTAGGGGAACGTGTGAACTCTGGAATACGATACTCAATACTTACCCTAGGAACTAAACTATGCATGCCAGGTTCTTTGCCTATGTGTTGGTTTTACTTTCTAAAGTAAATATTGTTTACTTTATAACTTTAAAACTTGGTAAAACCGGTTTAGTAAAAACGAATCGTTTATCCCAAACCAAAGTTTTGAAATTAAAGCATCAAAGTTTTTGGCCGGGAAAATGATAACTTTTAATTACTAAAACCATGCACATCAATTCCACATGCTAATTAACCCCTTTGACCTCCCCTCTGCCCACACTTGTTCAACCTGAAACACCGTATTACCCCACAGAGCGCTATAATTGAAAAAAGAGTTACCTTCGAGTTTTGATTCCTGCACCGCTAAAAATTGAACCCCAATACTAGTCTTCAAGCTTTTAATTCGGGACGTCTTCATCGAGTCCCTCACCCCCTAAGATTTGCTGATAGAATATTCATTGGACACCATTGTTTTCACCAATAATCTCTTACTCCACCATATTCTTGAAACCCCCCCAATTGAATACCAATCACCTCCTCTACCTCCACCGTTAAATCCACCTCCTCTGCAACTGCAGGGCTGTTCCTAACATGTGGGCCCCCTCCGACTTCCAGCCCAACATCCACCGGGTCATCCCCCACCTGAGAAGGTTGAACCCTAGATTTAGTCAACTCCCCATCCTGACTATCCTCTATATTGTGGTTCACCCTCTGAGTGAGTTCCACCCCTTGAGAATCACCATTAGAAACTTCTACCTACACCGATTTATTCAAGTCAGGGAACGATTCGGTCTCCATATTGGTCACACCTTGATTGCACCCATTGTTATTCTCATCCGAAGAAAACATGTCACACCCCGCCAAGGCGGAAACACGGGGATGCGACGATCAAAAGGTTTTCAAGCACAAGGTTCAAGCAACACACATTTATTAAAATAGTACCACCATAAATGATGGATATTGTCATAATCTTAAAACAACATCATAACATTAACAAAAGGAAATATTGTCTATACTCATGAATTTGAAATTAAACATCATAAGGTTGACAAAAACCCATCAAAGTGATACCACGTAGTGCATGCTCGAACCCCTCCCTCAAATCTCGGTGGCCCTCCATTAGTTACCTGAAAAACATGCATAACGAGTTTTGTCAACAATAATGTTGGTGAGTTCACGGGTTTAAATGTAACAAGTAAAACCAATGTGTAATTCGTGTATGACCAATCATAAGCTAGCTAAGCGAGTGATTATTGTGCAAACCATGAGTCCCATAACCAAACCTCTTGACTGTTGTGCCTCGCGCATTGTACACTAAAGACAATGTATGTATAGTAGAATACTAACACTCTTTTGTATGTGACTGGTTAGAGCGACTAACCAAGAGTGGGGGTGTCAACCCAATAGATCTATTAAAGTGTTCCATGGCTTTTGATAGCTAATGGTTACAGTAAACGTTGTACGAGGACTAATGAGCTCATGAACCAATATGTCTCATGTTCCACATGGTAGTCATGATAGAATATACACACACCTGTAAATGACACTAGTATTGATGCATGTATTTCCTCGAAATGTAAAATAGTAAAAATGGGGCCGTAAAACTCACCTGGTAGAGTTGTAAGTGGTCTAGTGAAACTGGAATATGTAGCAACTATCGTCCGGACAAAGATTGCCTTATGATTATTGAGGACATTGTAAGTTGTGGGCTCTTGTTTATCATACAAGTGAGACACCCAATATTGTGAACCATGTTATTGAACGTGGATGGTGTTTTTGGTATGGGAGTCGTATCGTATATCATGAAGTGGGCCCCATGTAGGTTCATGGGCCGCACATTGTCTCTACTTCCTTGTGTATGGTTGTTTTATTGTAAAACGAGTGTTTTCCCATGAGTTAAGCCTTTAATATGTTTGAAAATGACCAACGTGTGTTTCATTTGGACTTAACATGTGTTAGGGATATGTAGCTGATAACATAACATAGCGGATCATCGTGCACACCTAGCTAGGGACTAAGCTAGCTTTGTTATGGCATTTACGACTCATCACAGAACAATGCTAGACCATGGTTTCGTGTTTAGAATCCGACTACACTTTGATTAATAGCTTTCATAACTTAAACATGTTTGGATCATATATAAGTAGATCAATGTGTTTTATCTTGGTTTATGAATCTTGAACTAGGCCGATTACTAACACCTTACAAGGAGCAATGGTTATGACTAAAGACTCGGGTCATGGGTTCACAATAGGGCCGTGTATTAATGTGTAAAGGTGGTTAGTACTTACCTCAATACTTAGTGACAAGGTGCGATCCTTAGGACTTCTTGGTGGCCTTCCTTGGACTCGGCGGTTAGGACTTGGGTGGAGTGGGTAGTGGCCGAAGCTTGGGAGAGGTTTTGGATGAGTGTTGGTGCAATTTGAAGTGTTCATGGATCCTCTTTATATAGTGGTTTTAGTGGCAAGTCCCAAACTTCCTTTCCTAGTTCCATTATTTAGTGTTTTATACCATTTTTGAGGTGGCCGTGAGTTTGCAAGTCCACCATATCCTCCATTTTAAGAAAAGATTAAGCATGGTTAAGTCCTAGGGGTCTATTAGGGGTATATTAAGGTGTAAGGGTGAACTCTTATCCTCTTGTGTCCATGCATGCCATACAATGCCAAAATACAGATCCTTTTATGTGATGGGGGGTGTTCGGCCGATATATGTGTGGGAAAGGGATAGGGAGTTTTGTCTTAAGCTAAATAAGGTAGAGTTTGTATTGGTGAATGGTGGGATTAGAGAGACTTTAGCTAGATAAGGGGTGATAGGGACACTTCATGTTGTTCCTTCTTGTTTGGCCGATTCCCTTCCTCCAAGAGTGGAATGGAGTGAGTTGTTAAGTAGTGATGTAAGTGTTTTGTTTGTTTCCCTTGCTAGTATAAGTTCATGAGGCAATGATGATGAAGTGATGGTGATATCATTCTTTGAAAGTTTCGGCCCATATGCATAGGTGTGAGGGATGATAGTGACTAAACATAAGGGATATTTGTTGGATGTTGATGGTTCAAGCTCTTGGGGAGGTGTGTCCATGTTCTATTGATGGTGACAAGTGATCCCTCATGTGTGTATGTGATCGGCCGGTTAGAAACAAGGAGGGATTAGGCAACATAGGGTAAGAATCTTGTGTTTAAGGTGATGGTTTGATAGGATCTTGATACCATTTCTATCTAATGTTTGGACACCTACATGAAATTGAAGTATCAAGGGTCTTGTTGCATTGGTTTTGGCCGAAACATAGGTGAGTAGTTTGTCAAAATACTAAGTTCTTTAGGTGCTATGTATACGTGTGTGTAGATGCTTGGGTATAGGCGTGTAGATTGCAATCTTAATAGCAGTAATGGTGCATGAATACACGTATATATTATGGTTGTTGTCTAGGAGGTTTGTGAGTTAGCATAGGTTGTATTAGATTAAGACATAGGGATGTCTCTTGATTGTTGGATGACGACATTAACATGTATTTGTTTTGTGAGTATCGGGTTTGTGAATCATATGATAACCCATGGTGGTCCTTGTATTCATGTGCATGTGTTAAGGGTAAGGTATCATGTGTTAGAGTATAGTAACCCCAGGTAGTGCTTGTTTGGTGACTTGTCCGGCTTTTGTATGACTAAACAAGTGCACCATGTAGAGTTCTCTCTCTGATTAACTCTTGCTTCACTAGAATGGGAGGGGGGAGGGTATAGTGTATGTAAAATGTCTAAATATGCACATATAATGAAGTAATAAATGAAACGTGTATGGATGTTGACCTGGTTTGTGGACTGTTGTCACAAAACATAAATCTGGTTCTCTATCTGGGTCTAGTCAACGGAGATGGGCCATTTGAAGGGGACCGGCCCACATTAAAATTGTTAATAGGGATTTGAGGCCCAACGTTTGTAGGGAACTCACCCAACAAAGAATTTGGAGCTGGCCCACTTGAATTAAATGAATTGCTCACCACATGAGCTGACTTTTTCTCTCTCCCATGCACACATGTGCACACTTCCCTATGCTCATCATTACCATCGGACCTTTTAGAGACCCCATGCAACCCTACGTCTTCCGACCCTTTTTCCGGTTCTTTCGTCGGTTTGAACTCCCCGTCTTCCATCGAATCCTCTCCGACCATAAACTCATCCGAATGAGCCACCGATGGTGGTGGTTCTCACATTAGTGCCTCCATCATAAGTTGAGATCATCCTTTTTGTTCCTCCATAACTAGAACCGGATACTGATTCCCATCCCAATACACCTCCACCTCCTCTTTGATCCTTGTAAGACCCGAAACCACCACACAACACTCACCACAGGAGTTGTCCGAAGCCATCCACGAAAAGTTCGAGCGCTTTACATCCTTCCAAAAGTTTCGCCAATCTTGTTAAACGTTATGTCATACCTTAGTTGCAGTGGAACACCTATGATTTTCAACCATGCTAGCCTCTCCATCTGGAAATGTTGCCCTTCCGATAATACGGCCGACGAAAGGACATCTTTCCATACCGGGTCTTCCTCACCAATGAATCTAATTGATGTTCTTTTGTCCCTGAAAAGTAACGATTAGCACCTTCATTCCCCCCAATGTAACTGACCGATGCCTCATCTAACCCCTCCTTTGACAATAGAGGCCTTAGTTTCTTGAAGGCTTCGAGATCATTGACTTCCCCCATAACTGCCCTCATTATACAGTGCTTCGGGTAGAGAACAACCCTATCCTCAAGGACAACCATCTTCCTCTTTGAGTTCGATGGATTGCTTCGCTCACCAGTCATTGCTTCTCTATACGTGCACCCATTCGTCACCAAGCTCGGCATGAAGTTCCCACCCTTTTTGTTGATGAACCCCTTGTTCTTGATTAATACCTGCCGACCTCGTCTTCCCCTGTGGTTGACCGCCATACGTTTCATCTTGGTTTGAAAACTTCTCATGATTTCGGTTGTATTTTGCCACCGATACTGAGAGTTTGGCCTGATATATCGTCACCATGTTCAGTCTCTTCAAAAGATCATTCATGTCCGACACACCCCTATACCTAACAAAGCCAAAGAAATTTCCTTTCGCATCCCTCTTCTTCGCTACATATGCATCCTCAATGGCTCCATAGGGCTGAAACACCTTCCATAACACTTTGCTAGACACTCCACCAGGTAGATTAGCAACGAAAAGTGTGGTTACTAGTCCTCCGTGTGTTTCATATCTTCTCCGATTGCCTGACGCCGAGTCTCTTCCTCTCCCTCTCATGTCTTTCAATGGGTACACGTATAGAGAAGCAATGACTGGTGAGAGAAGCAATCCATCGAGCTCAAAGAGGAAGATGGTCAAGCCTTTTTTAAGCGTATTAGGTTAGAACTAAGAGATAAATGATTAGATAATAAACTTTTTTGTGCATATTTTATGTCGTAATCAAACATATTACTAAACATTTCTGTTGACGTAGAGCACATCAAACAATTAGCAATTATAGGAAGGAGCAATGGAGCTTGAAAGTTGAGCCCAAAAGCGTTGGGGCTAGGATCTTCATTTTCAAGTTTTTTGGTTTCTTTTATATTTATTATTGAATTGAATGTTATTCTCAAAAAGTGGGCATACATCAATCATGTTGTGTATTTTAAGTAGGAAATTTTATTATTCATGTATGACTTTTGGCTGTAACATGTATTTTTAATCACGCTGTGTATCATATTTATGTTTATAACCAGCTGTGGATCTAGCATGTAAACTGGGTTACCCCTCAATTTTGTTGGCAAAGTACAAAATTAGTGTAATACTTTTTTCCATTCATGTATCATATACCCCTAACCAAATATTAGAATACCCCTAGGTCTAAAAAAACGTTTTTAGGATACTCTTGAATTTTTCTTCTAAATCAGCCACTTTTTATAACAAACATGTATAAATATGTTGGCCACATAATTGTTTACCCCATGTAAAGTTAATGGATTAGGTTTCTACATAGTAAATAGATGTGTTCAGAGTCTGTTATGTTAACATAATTACTTGAATGCTTACTCTTTAAATTAGTAGTGTTAGAAACTGAAAGTTCGAGAAGGGGTGTGGCGTTCTGAACCATCACGTCGTTTCACTCTCATATAGTATATGTATGTGTTGATCGAACAAGCCAAGGATCAGATTAGTCCTTGCAATTATTAGTCAGAAATCATATTAGTGTTATTACTTTTTCATATTGATCTAGGGATGGGAATCGAACTTGAACCCGATAGGAAAGCCTGAAACCCGACACATTTAGGATAGGCTTGGGTTTGGCTAATCGGGTATGAGACCGGGTTTGGAATCGATTTTTATTTTTTCGCGGGTTTGAGACGGGTTTGATATTTGTGATATACCCAACCCGATATAGTGTATTCGTTTACCTGATTGTATACCCTATACTTTTGTTTATTTTTTAAAAAATCATATATACATGGGTTGTATTATTTAAACCCCCCACCCTTCTATTTTAACCCCCTCAAAGCGCCTCGCTTAGGCCAAAGCGAGGCGCTTTGAGCTAACTTCGATGCCGTCAGTACGATAATCAGAAAAAGCTGATTTTCAAATTCCAAGCGCCTCGCTTAGGCCTAAGCGAGGCGCTTCAAGGGGGTAATTTATTTTGGTAGTTGTTTTGATGTTTTGAGTTGGTTTTTTTATTTTTTTTTTAATTTAATAATTATAAAAAGTTAAAAAAATTTAAAAAACAAAGTAATAACCCTAATCATTGTCAATGACTTAAACTTTACATCATCAACCAACTTCAAAATTTCAACTTCCCGTTCATGCCCGATAACACTAGATTGATGATACCTTGTTCCACCCAAATCAAGGGATCTGCTTGGAGTCTAAAGCTTCGTGTGTCATCTTGGTCGAACTCATGTTGCAACATTCGTCTTGTGTGTGTTAGGGTCCGAAATTTTAGGCTTTTTAGTGAATTTTTCCATCTTTGTGTTTCCAAATGTTTTTTAATTAGCTTAAATCTCTCTGATCCATGGTACCTTGAAGACTAGATTCGTGCAGTCGACGAACATCATTCAAAATTTCAACTTCCCGTTCAGGTGCTTAAGTCCACCTTGAAGACTTGATTCGGTGCAATCAGACTCTGAATGCGGTATGCGCGTTAAATTTCATTAAACGCGGCTCGCTCAAGGTGCAGTCGACGAACATCATTCAAAATTTCAACTTCCCGTTCAGGTGCTTAAGTCCACCTTGAAGACTTGATTCGGTGCAATCAGACTCTGAATGCGGTATGCGCGTTAAATTTCATTAAATGCGGCAATCAAGGGATCCGCTTGGAGTCTAAAGCTTCGTGTGTCATCCTTGTGTTTTCAAGACACAGGCAAGTCCTCGTCTGATCCACAAAACAAAACATCATTCAAAATTTCAACTTCCCTTTCAGGTGCTTAAGTCCACCTAGAAGACTGGATTCGGTGCAATCAGACTCCGAATGCGGTATGCGCGTTAAATTTCATTAAATGCGGCAATCAAGGGATCTGCTTGGAGTCTAAAGCTTCGTGTGTCATCCTTGTGTTTTCAAGACACAGGCAAGTCCTCGTCTGATCCACAAAACAAAACAATAATCTTGAAGTTTTGTTAATATAGCCATTTTCCCCTGGGTTTACCAGGAATGGGTTGAAAGTGTGTGTTGCACCGGCTTGAGATATGAGTTTGATTAGCTTAAATCTCTCTGATCCATGGTATCCACTTTTCAGACTGTCTTCATCGTTGACCGCTATCTCTCGGATAACAACTGAAAAAGTTGTAATTACAAGAAGATGATCAAGGATGCTACAACATAACTTGCACCGGCTTGAGATATGAGTTTGATTAGCTTAAATCTCTCTGATCCATGGTATCCACTTTTCAGGTTGTCTTCATCGTTGATCGCTATCTCTCGGATAACAACTGAAAAAGTTGTAATTACAAGAAGATGATCAGAGATGCTACAACATAACTTGCACCGGCTTGAGATATGAGTTTGATTAGCTTAAATCTCTCTGATCCATGGTATCCACTGTTCAGGTTGTCTTCATCGTTGATCGCTATCTCTCGGATAACAACTGAAAAAGTTGTAATTACAAGAAGATGATCAAAGATGCTACAACATAACTTGCACCGGCTTGAGATATGAGTTTGATTAGCTTAAATCTCTCTGATCCATGGTATCCACTGTTCAGGTTGTCTTCATCGTTGATCGCTATCTCTCGGATAACAACTGAAAAAGTTGTAATTACAAGAAGATGATCAAAGATGCTACAACATAACTTGCACCGGCTTGAGATATGAGTTTGATTAGCTTAAATCTCTCTGATCCATGGTATCCACTTTTCAGGTTGTCTTCATCGTTGATCGGTCAAAGTCTGTTAGCAATGATAACGAAATGATCGTTATCTCTCGGATAACAACTGAAAAGGTGTCTTCAATGATTCTAAAAAACTTGAAAGTAATTACAAGAAGATGATTTTACTGTCTAGTTCTTTTGGCCACAGGTACTGTCTAGTGGTTGGAACAAGGTATGGATATGGAGAACATGGGAACAGACTGTCTAGTTCTTTTGATCATCTTTGAAAAGATTCCATAAGTAAAAGTCATATGTTAAAAGTATCAAGACTATGAAATTAGTAAAACAACTTTACAGTTGTTTATCGGAGAGATAACTGTCAACGATGAAGGCAGCCTGATAAAGGCTGAACACGAGTGTAATCAAACAAGGTGCTATGAAAACCACCAACGATCAATTATAATATAGTCTGGAAGTCAAAGATATCAATTAAACATGCAAAAATTATGTTTTGAAAAAATATGGGTATCGAATGTTTAGTCGGAGGACCACTTACAATGATTCATCAAAGTTGTACAAAGCTGGATGTTTTTACTGGAAAACCAAAACGAGCAATAAACGAAGCGAAACGGAGAGATATAATTTTCTTGGCTTGGAAACAACTTAAAAGAAGCAAAAATGAATTAAAATTATTTTTTGGTGATTAACAGATAATTTTAAAGAATTAAAAGAAATTCAAGTTTTTTAAAAAAAAAGGCCAAAGCGCCTCGCTTTGGTCAAAGCGAGGAGCTTGTGGTCTAATCAAACCAGTCAAGCGCCTAGCTTTGGCCAAAGCTAGGCACCCAAGCGCCTAGCTTTGGCCAAAGCTAGGCACCCAAGCGCCTCGCTTTGACCAAAGCTAGGCGCTTTGGCCTTTTTTTTAAAAAACTTGAATTTCTTTTAATTCTTTAAAATTATCTGTTAATCACCAAAAAATAATTTTAATTCATTTTTGCTTCTTTTAAGTTGTTTCCAAGCCAAGAAAATTATATCTCTCCGTTTCGCTTCGTTTATTGCTCGTTTTGGTTTTCCAGTAAAAACATCCAGCTTTGTACAACTTTGGTGAATCATTGTAAGTGGTCCTCCGACTAAACATTCGACACAACAAATTGTTTTTAATTCATATTTAAGTGTTTTTAATTACTTTTCGAGAAATGATAATTTTCAAATATTGCAGAGGTGTTACCAAGCATGTCAAGAAATGATAATTTTCAAATATTGCAAGTCCAAATCATTGTACGATGTCTTTTTTCAGAGGACCTCGACTCTTGAGATGTTGCAGGAGTTTGAAAAGTTTGAACTAAAATTTGAACTGTTATTTGGAATGTTCCTGTTTTCATATATTGCAGATCAAGGTGTTACCAAGCATGTCAAGAAATGATAATTTTCATTAACGCGGAAACCTTCGTTTTTGCAAAAACCTTCATTCCTTATTATTATTATTATTTACATTATTATCGTAAAGCAAATACGATAATAATGTAAATAATAATAATAATATGAATAGTGACCCTCTGGCAAACCTGCGTAAAGGACAGTGAGATTGATAACTGGACAGGTTAGCCAGGTGTTTGTCAAAAAGTTAGAGCACACCACTAGAGCAAAAAAGTTGTGTGTATGAATAGTGACCCTCTGGCAAACTGGACAGGTTAGCCAGGTGTTTGTCAAAAAGGTAGAGCACACCACTAGAGCAAAAAGTTGTGTGTATGAATAGTGACCCTCTGGCAAACTGGACAGGTTAGCCAGGTGTTTGTCAAAAAGGTAGGCCACACCACTAGAGCAAAAAGTTGTGTGTATGAATAGTGACCCTCTGGCAAACTGGACAGGTTAGCCAGGTGTTTGTCAAAAAGGTAGGCCACACCACTAGAGCAAAAAGTTGTGTGTATGAATAGTGACCCTCTGGCACACAACTTTCTTCAACCAAATCATTTCTTCAAGTTCATTTCACCAAAAAAAGCAAAACCCAAGAAAACAAAGATGAAACCGATTAATGTTCTAGTGGTGTGCCAGAGGGTCACTATTCATACGCAGGTTTGCCAGAGGGTCACTACTCATACAAATGATGTGATTTGTTTTTAGATAAGGAGGTATATGTACAATGATGAAAGAAGTTATCAATCTCACTTCTATTGTTTCGGGTTCCCTTTCATCGTTGACACATATCTCTCTGAGATGATAAAGGTAGATCATGGAAAGTTCAACTCAAGAAATAAGATTGATACCTTCTCTATGGAAGTTGCTAAAATAGTTAAACAAAAGCTGAAATTGAACAGTTATTTGGAATGTTTCTGATCATTACAGTAAAATTCATTAGCCGGCGTTTGTCAAAACGAACAACTAAAATAAACTTTTCATGCAAGCAAGTAAACTTTTCATGCAAGCAAGTAAAATTCAGTTGTTGGACAGTGAGATTGATAACTGGACAGGTTAGCCAGACGTTTGTCAAACGAACAATTAAAATAAACTTTTCATGCAAGCAAGTAAAATTCAGTTGTTGGACAGTGAGATTGATAACTGGACAGGTTAGCCAGACGTTTGTCAAACGAACAATTAAAATAAACTTTTCATGCAAGCAAGTAAAATTCAGTTGTTGGACAGTGAGATTGATAACTGGACAGGTTAGCCAGACGTTTGTCAAACGAACAATTAAAATATACTTTTCATACAAGCAAGTAAAATTCAGGAAAAAGCTGACATTTTGTTCCTTGTTGCAGAAAGAAATCAACAGTCGGATCGACGATTTTGTTTACCCTCCCATTGACATAAAAAATGTTTTTTTGAAAAACGTCTGACTTAAAAAAAAAAAATGTTAAACCTTAATCTCAAAAGACCAAAAAAAAAAAAAAAAAAAAATATTATTCGAAGCGCCTCGCTTAGGCCTAAGCGAGGCGCTTTGGGTCAAAAATCAGCTTTTTCTGACCTCGTACCGAGGTAGTTAAAAAGCAAAGAAAGCGCCTCGCTTAGGCCTAAGCGAGGCGCTTTCAAGGGGGTGAAAATAGAAGCTGGGGGGTGGAAATAGACCATGCCATATACATACATATACGCGCGCGCGCACACACACACATATATATATAATATTGGCATACACTATTTTTTTATGCACAATAAGGTATTTTATTTATATTAATCGTGCCTCAATTTTGGATGATCTCTGTTTTTTAATTTGTAGGTTTTTTGTTATGATTGGTTTCCATAAACCCTAACATTTATCAAGTAGATGAAGGCTGTGATGATGATCTGAGACTGCGATCGATGATGATAAGCAATGAAGCCCATGTTCTTTTGAATGGGTGTCTTTACTGTATTAGAGAGAGAGACATGGAGGGAGACGACAACCCATGGTGTTCCCTTTCCGGTTGTCTCTAGCGGATGCGAATCTACATCTGGCGGTGGCCTTTCCCCCTGTCTCTAATAATGTTTGTGCTCGCTTATCTTAGATTGTCGTTAGCTTCCATTGTTTTTGTGTTCGGAAGTATGTCGTATGTGTGGTGTGTGTTGGTCTATCATAATTTTTTGTTTGTGGATAGGAACATATAATGATCACACTAGGTTCATTTGATGATGAAGGTTGTGATGAGGATGATCTGAGTCTGCAATCGATGATGATGAGCAACGATGTCGGTGTTCTTTTGCCTGAGTGTCTTTACTATATTAGAGAGGTTCGTCTGTTTCCGGCGGGTGTGAATTTACATCCATGATGGCCTTTCCCTATGTTTCTAATGATGTTTGTGGTCGCTTATCTAAGATTTGCCATTTGATAATGATCACTGTAAGAACAAAACCACTAGGTTCATTTGATCTTTGTCTCCTAGTTTTTTTGGTGTGTTTTAGTGGACATAATGGTGGGTCCAAATGAGAAGGAACTCCTTGAGCGTTTACAGGACGAAATCATTGCATATGATCGACGCAATGGTGAAAAACTAAGTGCACTGACGGACAGGATTGCGAATATCTATCAGACCTAGCTGGAGCTGCATGCGGCAATCAACGCACTGTACACACGGTAAGCATGATAAAAAGCCAAAAAACTAGACTATATATTTTTATGTAATGTTATTGATTGTAAAATTTGTTTAAATTATTATACAATGAGTCAAATATGTACTAGGCTTGTGTTTTGACACAATGGTTAAACGGTTGAGCACAACACAATGTTCGTATAACACAACGGTTATCGGTTAATATAGCGCATTATGTGTCGCATCCGTCGGTAAGCGGCGTCGATGTTTGCTTTTATGTTTAACGGAAACAATATTGGTGTTCGCCTTTACGTATTCTGACAAATCAAACCAATAATGGCTAAACACTAGTCGTGTTTCTTAGGGTAAAACGACACGCTCCCGCCGCGAAGTACGGGCTAAAAAAAACTAGTTTAATTACATTTGTTAAAATATAAACTAACATAAATAAATAATAATAATAATAGCTAATGTGGGGCTAGCCCACTTGGCTGAGGCATACATCTCTTAGAGGGGAGGTCTAATGTTCAATCCTTGTTATGGTTTAATTTAAAATTATTGATGTAATAGTACATGAGATGTAACATTTGTCATTTGATAAAAAAAAACATACAATAATAAGTAAATAATGATTACCTAATCGCCAAACAACTCCTCAACCAAGCTACTTTTGTTACACTTTTTTAGGCATTGCTCGGTGAGAAAAAAGTATGTATCCGAGTCGCCTACATGACAACACTTTTTTTCACCCAAGCCCCCATAAGAGCACCCACAATGGGGATACTCTAGTCTAGTCTAAAGGTTTTGCACGGTCCAGACCGAAATCCCCCCCCCCCCCCCCCCCCAATTGGGTATTGGATTAAATATTATGTGTTTTTATATTTAATTGGTATTGGGTTGTGTACCGTGGGTTTTATATTTTAAACTAAAAATTTGTATTTTAAAAATATAAATTAAAAATAACTAAAATTAAAAGCATTACAAAAAAAATATAATTAAACAAACAAAATATTATACAAACATAATTAAATAAAAATGAATTGTAAGTGAGAAGTGTAAATGGGTCTTGTATTTATAGGGTATTGGAACATGGCCGTTTGAAACAAAAAATATCCGTTGGAACAGTAACCATTTGAAAAAAAATATACCTTTTGAAAACCGTTTGAATATTTTAGCCGTTTTAATATTAAATATTATTCATATTTTATTATTCATTTTTTTATTTAATAATACTTTTATTTTTCCGTACTATTAGTTATTTAATAAATTTAGTTTAACTTTTCCATTTAATTATATAATAATATTCTTATAAGTAAATAAATTAAAAATAGAGTATATAAATTTAGATAAAGTTCAAATAAAAATGAAAAGTATGCGATGAGGTAGAGGTTTGAAATAGTTTATCGTGTTGTAGAAGAAAAATAAGTTTAAAATAGTTGTGGTTTAAAATAGTTTGGAATGATGGACGATTTAGAAATTTCAAACCACCGCTCATTGTGGAAGGTCTAACATATAGCCTTATGCATTGTTCCCGACAGGGGTGAGCAGATTTAGGTCCGGACCGAAAAAAACCCGAGAACCGGACCGGTTTTTTCAAAGACCGAACCAGTAATGTGTAGGGGGTATTTTTTTCGTTCTCATTTTTCAGCTTTAATCGGGTCGGGTTGGTTCTCGGTTCTAAGGATGTTAAACCCGAATGGTTTTGGACCGAACCGAAATTATACACAAGTATGGGGCCAGTCCAAGTTGTTAACCTACAATAACAATACAATTTCAAGAATTCAAGGGAACAGCCAAGGTGAGTTACATGTTAATTAATCTACATTAACATAATTCATAAACATAGCTGATCTTGGTTTAATTCCTCCTCTGTTGATGAAAGTGAATCTTTTAAAAAAAATTCCCCTTCTATTACCAACGATATGTAAGAAATAATCCATCCTAATGGTTGAGCATAAAACAACTAATAATAGATCTATTTCTCCTAGCTTCATAAAATAAAAGGAAATATGAAAACAACAGTCATCTCTTTGTCTATGTCCTATAGTGAAGATTTAAAGACACCATTGTTCTTCCAATTACACAGATTATCATACCAAATACCAATTAAAACACAACCATAGATTACCGGGTAACAAACAACAAAACTTGATTAAAATTTAAACCAAAGAAACAGCTCACCCGAGGATGAAATCTTACTGTTGCTATTCTTGACTATCAGAACTCTTCAAGATGAAGCTCGAAACGGCGACGCAGAACTACCGCTACCAAGCACCACCACAGTCAGACACTACCAAGCACCACCTTAAACCATTCGTTCTAACTGTCGGGTCGGGTTTTTTTTTTTGGAACCAATAGAAACCGCAGGTACATGAACCGAGTACCGACCCTTGTTTTAGGGTTTGAGGTCGGTTCCAGATTTTTATGGTGGTCGGTTTTTGGGTCGGTTCGGGTTTCTCTCAGGTCGGGTCGGGTTTTCACTTTTGCTCACCCCTAGTTCCCGAGTTAATTTAAGGAGAGAAAAGAAAGGAAAAAAGAATTTGATTGTGTTCCAGAGTTTTTTTAGGAAGCAAATGGAAGGAAAACAGGGAATGTGTGTTCCAGAGATTTTTTTTGGAAGGAAAAGAAAAGAAGGAAAATTAAGCCAAATTCAATCCTTTCAAATTGGAAGAAAATGAAAGGAAAAGAAAAAGGGAAAAAATAGAGGAAAGGAAAAGAAAGAGAATGATTTTCCTCCTTTTCTTTTCTTTTCTTTTCTTTTCTTTTCTTTTCCTCGGTAAACTCGGGAATAGGGATGAGCATTTTTTCCCGAGTACCTATACCCGTACCCATACCGGTAGCCGTACCGATTTCAGGTACTAGGTATAGGTATCGGTACCCACTTTTATTGTTTTCGATATTCGGTACTTTCAGTATTGGTACGGGTATGGGTAAAATTGTACGGGTACCGAATTCTATATACTAATACTAGTTTTATACTCATCCATTGGACGGGTTGTACAACAAAATTATACAAAAATATATAAAATTATATTTCTTTAAGGTTTGTTTACTAATCATCAAATCAAGAAGTGAATCATCTGTTGAAAGCAAAGTCTGTTTACTAAGGTCGGTTCCAGACCAATGGGTATGTTAAAAAGACCTGTCTGAAACAGCTGTTGCGTCAAACAGCTGTTACTAAGGTTTGTTCCATAAACATATCATCTATGGAACAGACCTTGGTAACAGCTGTTTGAAGCAACAGTTGTTACCAAGGTCTGTTCCATAGATGATATGTTTTTATGGAATAGACCTTGTAACAGCTATTTGAAGCAACAGAAGCTCCCATTTACAGATCCAGTGCTCTGGAACAAACCTTAGTAAACAGACTTTTCTTGCAACAGATGATTGACTTCTTGATTTGGTCTTTAGTAAACAGATTTTAAACAGTTGTTACTAAGCTCTGTTTTATAATAAAACGCTCGTTTTTTTTTTCGTTTTTTGTATAACGCTATGGTACTCGTTGGAAAGATAATAAAACGCTCGTTAATTTGGTGTATTTTTTTTAAATGTCGTTTAAAAATCATGGGGGAAAGTGCATGTGCCATGCACATGAGAGAGAAAAATAATTTAATAGTAGATGGAGTATCCATGACCCATTTATTTGACCCGGTAAAATGAGCGGGAAAAACAGAAACTATGCTCCCATATGATGACATGTGTCCCAACTTTGCTTTCATTTATATATAGTAGTAGATACTAAGGCTAATCGGTATGGGGTCCGTCCCAAGGAGCGTCCTGACCCGTCCGAAACCCCAACACCGCCCCCTTTGGGACGTCTTCGTCCTGCTGAGAACGTTTAGAACGGACCAAATGTTTATCTCTCTTATTTAATTATTCGACCATTCACACCTACATTTCTATAACGGCTAAATTTTTTGTTTCAAAAAATCAATTTACAAACTATAAAAACCAACCAATCTTTCACATTACTATAACATTTTCTCTACAATCTTCACCTCTCTTTTATAAATAAAAAAAAAACACCCTCTTGTCTAAAAATGGCTCGGACTTCGGATGAGGAGATCAACTTGGTGACGGCCTGGATCAATATCAACCTAATAGCGGCTGAAACTGTAAATACGTCTTCTTTTTGGAACAATGTTTTGGTGGAGTTCAATCGATTAAGCTAAACAAATCACCCAATGCGGATCAACTCGCTAATAAGTGGCAGGCCTTATACAGAAGGTGTATGAGGTGGAACAACCTATTTCAAGCCACGATGGAGGCGAACTATAGTATTACCCAACGAGAGGCAATCCAACGCATACAAGAAGACTATCGGGCTACTCACGGGGAAGAATTCAGCATCCCTAATTTTCTCGCATGACAATTGATGCGTTTTTTTAATGTTGGTGTTTAATTTTAAATTTTGAATGTTTAATTTTAATTTCGAATGTTTAATGTTTAATTTCGAATGTTTAATGTTTAGTGTTTTTTATTAATATTTGGGTTGTTTTTGGTACTTTTTTTTTTATTTTTAACTTTCGTTTTTTTTAAGTTAATTATTAATTTCTTTGAAATATAATTAAAAAAATAAAGTTAAACAAAATACATAATTAATAATAAATGAGAGGGGATATTTCGTACCCTTGGTTAGTCTTCAAAATGAAAACATGTCACCCTTGCTTACGTGGCGTATCCCAACCTTGCTTAGATGGCGACATGGTGTATCCCAATCTCCTTACTTTTTTTCAGCAAATAACAATCAGAACACTTATCAAGTCAAATCACACATGGAGAAGAAGCAGCAGCAGAACCCTAGAGAGCATCTAGCTAGCCCAGTTGGTCATCCCTATGAAGATAGAACTTGTAGCCAAAAAATCTGCTCAGGTTCGATTCCGAGGGGTCCCGGTTTTATCCGACCGTTACTCCAGCGAGGTAACTCGTGTGGAGGCGGCACGGTTCCGGGCGAAGGCCGTAACTAGCCCCCATGGCCACAAGCGTCCTCTGATGCAAGATAGCCTTGGGCTTCATGGTGGGTCAGGGCTGCCCGACCGGGCAGTGCGATGATCTTCTGCCGCACACCAGTATAAGAGAGTCGCCCTTCAAAAAAAAATCTACAAGTAACCCAACAAGACTCAGACCGAGTCACCCAACTCACCATCCCACCCCAGCCACCAGATGCCCTCCACAGCTTCTACGAAGACTTCACCCTTAGAGGCATCCGAGTCGACCGATTCCAACCCGGTTCCATCTCCTGCTCTTTCACAGTCCCCCCTCGTCTCACTGTAATTGATCTTATTATACCCATTATTATTATTATTTTGCATATTTAAAAAGTTATAATGGGTCTGATTTGTGATTATTAAATCAGGACAGGAATGGAAAGCTGGCTGTTGGTGCGATTGCGAATTTGGTAGACGAGATAGGTGCGGTGATGGTGTATGAAAAGGATGTGCCAATGAATGTTTCTGTTGATATGTCTATTTCTTATCTTTCGTCTGCTAAGCACAGTGTATGTTTTGTTATCTGTTTATCATTCCTTATGCAATTCGTTAAGTTATTTGCTGTTGTTTTTTTTTCCCAAAACACTAATTAGCTTTCCAAACATAATAATTGAGATAACCGAACCCATCAAAAACCGACGTTTCGGCTCGGTTAATTTATAATACCTCGACCTCAGCTTGTTTCGACAGCCTAAGCTCAGCTCGTTTATTATTTCTCAGTTGTTATTACATATATAATTATTTCTCTCTATATATATTTGTAATTTTATATATGTTCTGGTTATTTCTATAACAATTTTGTTTATAATAATGTATTATGTGATTATAAATTTTGTATATAATATGAAAACTATTAGGCTCATTTAAGCTCGTTAGCTCAATCAAGCTCGGTATGTGAAGCTTGATTATTAGAAGAGCCCCTGTTTAGGCTTGAGCACAGGCTCGTTTAAGCTATGTTTGTTTGAAGATTTTAGCAAGCTGATCATAAGCGGCTTGACTCTTTTACACTCATACCCAAGAGGACTTGAAAATCTGAGTTGTATACCCCCAGGGCCTTACCATCACTAATTCAGAACACGACCCTTTTATACTCTTTATATATCAGTGTCACACTAATGAGGAAGCTGAGGGCGTTGAGTTATGGATTAAGATTTGTACCCGGCTTCGGGTGTTACAACTATGATGATGTTTGCATAAGCTAATTATGTGACGGGTTCTTTGTTTATAATTTTATATGTTTATGACTTTTAAATGTGGGTTGTTGGCAGGACGAGTTGGAAATTAGCGCAAAGCTTCTTGGCGGGAAAGGGGCGGTTAAAGGAACGCTTGTTGTTTTGAAAAACAAAATAACCGGGGAGATTATCGCAGAAGGACGGCATTCGTTGTTTTCCATAACAAGAAGCAAAATCTGAATACAGGCTGCTCTTCTTCGGGTAAGATGAGCCTGAAACATTTTGTTCAAAGAATTTGCTCTGTGTATTTGGAATCATAGCCCTCTTCTTTGAATATAGATATGAGAGTTTCTATGGGTGAGGTTGTAGCATGTATGTTTCTCATGCATGTTTATATTCCTGAGGCATGCCTGATAAGAGATCCGCTTGGACAACGCGAGCTTCGTATTAGCGCAAAAGACCACCGAGAAAATTGACGAGAGAGGTTGAAATTATGCGATATTCGTCAACTAGAAGTGGGCTTTAATTTACCTGTAAGTCTTTATGTTGGACTTGTATTAACACTTCTAGTAGGTTAGAAATGGTATGATGGGTCTTGCTATACATATTTAATTTAATGTGATGATTTAGCAAATAATTGGTGATGCCTGTGGATAAGACCGGCCAAATTTGCTGAAAAATAACCTACAGTTGGGTTTTGGATAATATTGTGTTTAAGACACTAATTTTGGATAAACTCATTAATAAAATTATTAAAAGTTTTTTGTACAGCAAACATGTATATATAATAATATAATATAGAACCCAACCAACTACAAATCACACAATTACATCCCTTACGTTAAAATCACTCCATCTCTCCCACTTCAAACTAACAAATTTAGATATGCCTTTAATCCATAAGAACGAGTTTGTTTTTACATCCTTCGTCATCTTTGAAATTGAAATGTCGTGATCCATTGAACTCCTTATCGTTAAGAGTTTTCCAAAGCTACCACAAGCTTGTGAGAAAAATAGCCCCACTGACCTTCTTCCACACCTTTGACCCATTTGAATCCTTTATGACCTGTAGCACCTCACTACACAGAGTCTTGCTTCTCCTAAATGGGATTTTCAGCCAGATCACAACCTGCCACCACATTGATTTCGCAATCAAACACGAAACAATCAAGTAATCTTTGGTTCCTCCTCCCTACCGCATTCACAACACATTTATTTCTGCATAAACACCCCACATCGCACAAGCACAGCCTTTGAAGGAATCTGATTAATACACGCTCTCCACGCAAAATAGTTAACCTTTTGTGGTACCCATTTGTTCCAAAATACCCATTCAGCATCATCACCACTATTGCTTACCCTTGCTATGCTATGTCTAATACTACCACAGTGAGCGGCTCACCTGTGTTTTTTCCATTCCTAGACGTCTTCCCTTTCTTTAAGGTTGTAAAATTATTAAATGTGTTCAGGAAGTTGAAATCAAGAATTGAATTGATGACAACCTCTAGCCAAATTGAACCCAATTATGATTTGAAAGTGGGTTGAACAAATGATCAACAACGGTTTCAGATTGTGTAATCCTTCCATGAGTTTAAAAAATAAAATAAAATAAGATAATTCACTCAATCCAGTGAATTTGGTGACAGAATCAATTTGGGTTGAAAATAGTAATTTTGTGGTATTGAGTTGCAAACTCACTGTAACCAGTGTCTTTAACCGTCGCGCGTTACGCGAGTGCAGCGTTGGTTCAGTTCAATATTACAAGTTGGTACATTAAGCAAACAAAAACTACACTTTGTTCATCTAGGTGTACAGCCACTAATCTCTTGTTACTAACAAAGGTACTCCATCTAGGTGTTGGTAGATGCCTTCTTGATTGACCCCTGAAGATATGCTTAAACTTACGCTTGATACAATGTAGATCAAGGGCTAATAGTCTTGAGTAGGAGTAGCTTGAGTCATGTACTGATACAAACGAATTCAGTAAAATTTTGACATTAAAAACAAATCATTATTTAAAAAATAATAAAGATAACTGAAAGCTGCTCTATAGTCCACAAGATCACTCCCACTCTGATGCCGAGCTTCAGTAGTATTAAGCTTTACTCTAATGGAATCCACTTCCTGCAAGTCAAATCTCAAAGGCTCATTTGTTTGAAAATTAAAAGCACGAATTGATAACAATGATAACTTAAAAATGCACATATGTACACATGTACTATTGGTTTCAAAAAGCATGAGGCGCACGGACACGATATGGTCTAAAGTCTAAAGCTGAGGCACAAGGAACAGTTTATTTGTATGAACTCTTTTAATTTATTCTAACAGGTACCCGAAATTTAGACATAAATAAGCACTATACGTGGTTTTAATATATAACTAACCTATATGTACAACATCCTGATGCACAAAACCTTCCAAAGGATGAAACGCACGCCTGATGTCGATTTTATGTGCGCCTTTTGCACTTCAAGTACTTTATGCACGCACCTCGCTTTTTGCAGTCTCAAGTGCAAGCCTATGCGGCTGAAAGTGCCTCGAGGCGCACACATATACAGTTTCAGAAACTACTTATTGTTAATCTGATTTAAGGAAGTAAAGGGCTGCAGTTAGAACCCGATTGCAGCGAAGATTATTAAACCGCCCATAACTTTGAGCATCTGATTGATTATACATTATAAATCTTCAAGTACCCGAAACTATGGCCAAAAGCTCAACTTTCACCAAAATAAGTTCAAGATCCATGTTTCCGACTTTCTGTAACAGTCCTTACAGCTACAGGTTTCAATTGGCACAACTCAATCACTACATCAAAGATTTCCATGGTAATTCAAACTTTGAATTCTGATCGTTCAGAATAAAGGTGGGTGTGAACTAAAATTCTATAAAAATAAGTCAAACCTAAACTTATGGATCTCCGTTTGCACAATTTTAACCATGAATTCTGCATAAACAATCACAAAGATAAACAAAAACATTAAAACAAATTTAGTTGGAAAACAAAGTGGGAAAAACATTACTAAATCTAATAAAGAAAAATGAAAGAAATATAATAATGCATGTGGCTGGGCTACGATATTTAGGATCGGAACGTAGATGGAATTTTTTGATCCCGAGAGGAGATGCTGGAACATTAACTTTTTATCACATTCTTATGATCTAACATACCAACCAACTACACTTTCGTTATGGATCATCTCGTGTTGCCTAATATCTATTAAAATTACACAAACGATCATTTTATAAATCTAGTATAAAAATCACCTACTCGATTTTGACTGTGTTACAAAAATCACCTAATGAAATTGATGTTGTTTGTAGGCCCGTTACTTTTAAACGGGTATCTTACCTCTACAACACGACATGCATCTGCAATGTGCCTCTGACCACATGGATGGTCAATCTCTAGTAAGGAAGACAATTGTGCAGAGAGATCATTTAATGACGTAACCAGTGCCTTTTTTCTTACTGTTGGTCATTACATTAACCGAAGAATGCCTCTTTTTCCTGTTTAGATTAAGAGTTTAATTAATCAAAAACTGATCAGATGTTTATTTTAAGGTTAATTATATGCAAAAATTGACGTTGATTTGCTTTAGAATGTTACAACAGCAATCAAAGATGTAAGTCGGGCGTCTCCAACAGCAAAAGAAGGATTCCGGATTGGTGAATCACCAACTTCTAATGTTAATAATGCACTATCACCTTTCATCTGTTGCAGAATCTGATCACAGTATAACACAACTTATTAGAATAGAAATAAATTAATATTAATAATCACAATAAAAAAGTAATATATGCTTACCTTTCTTCTCTTGTGATCTACTGACTCCAGAGCTGAACGGAGTCTTGCTACTTGTGCCAAGTCTTCTGCTGTCTTAGTTGCTAATGTACCTGCAATATCCTAATAACAACCGTATTTATAACTGGTATAAAACAGAGTAAATGTCCCTAACTTACTTTTTTTTTTTTTTTTTTTTTTTTTTTTTTTTTTTTTTGCAAATGGAAGTCATATTCTTATGATCTCATATACTAATCAACTACATTACTTTCATTATAGAGCATTTTGTGTTGTTTAAAATTCTATTAAAATTACATAAAACGATCATTAATATCCCCTAAAGAGAATCTGTAAATACAAATAACCAATAGCAAATTAGCAATTATATATATATACATTTATCAACCCTTTTACGCATCTTTTGTTGTACCATGGTGTACAAGTTACGCTAGCAGGCTACCATCTTCTACATTTTCTTTCCTCACCACTTGCCAACGTTATTCTCTTCCTATTAAAACCCTTTTCCTGAAGCTTCAGGCATCACCACCGCCATGGCTTCAACGGAGCAACATCCCAAGATGTAACCACCGTTCAATCGATTGCAACCAGCAGCAACACCATGTTTGGGTTTGGGATTTGATTTTCGGTGAATCTTCTTTATATGTTTGGCTGGTGAGTTTTAAGTACGTTGGATCTCGGTCGCTTCTTCGTCGGTTTACGATGTATCATACGAACAGGTCCGGGGCTGGCATCTGTCCGCTGCCTCCGCCGGTTTGTCCGGTGCTGATACATGTCTAACGTCTTACGCACCACCGCTAGCCGAAAGCCCGCTGTTTAAGAGTGGCTTGAGCATCAAAACATCGAAGAGTTTTTGAGGCCTTAAAGGTCCTGTTCGTTATCTTTAACCTTAATTGCTAAAGTAGGTTTTAGATGTTATTTATTTTTGATTTTGGCCCTTACTTTCTGTACCTTAGTTTTGGGATTGGGGATGCAAATTTTGTATGCAGAGGTTGAACCTTTCAGATGGAAACCCGACAAAGGTATGTCTGCCAAGTTTTATTAGATTTTTATAAGTGAAGCTTAGAAATAGAAATCTGGTGGTTTTAATTGGTGTCAACTATCAATTACCAAAAAAAAAATAAAAAAGGATTAACTTTCAGAAACTTGGTAGGCTACATTTATTGATGTTTATGTTTGTGATCATCTTCGTTAGGTGCCGTAACAAGTGAGTATCATGTTTTCTTGAGTAAGAGACACAGGTCCGGCCGTCTATCTTTTCTTCATTGTCAACATTTTTCTCTCTAAATAATGTCTTGCAGTACAAAAAACGAACCGATACATTGGGTCGTTCCCCATCGCTGGCCATCGGCTTGACAACCGTGTATGGTGGAGGCAGGGCTACAACCTGTGGTGCCTTCTTTCTCTATCTCTGTTGTTATATGGCTACAACCACCATCTTTATCCATCGACTTATTCTATCAACCTTTGTGACTATTAAAGTTTTGATTTTATTATTATACCAATTAGTAGATTCATGACTGAGATGAGCATGCAAACAATAAGTGTTGTTGGTCAGCTGAGGAGTTGTGGTTCACTAAAAACCAGAAGTCTTATTGGTAGCAGAATCATTCAGGTACTCCACTTGATGAATTTCACATTCATTTATAAATTGGTATTCTAATTTTTGGGAGTCGAGATCATTAGTTTTTAAGAATATATATAATATGATTTTAACAATAATATAGACAGTCCTACCATGGTTTAAAAAAACGGGTGAGGCGTACGCCTTGAGGTGCGCCTCGAGGCGAAACTCTAAGAAAACGAGTATGAGGCACGACTCATGGGGTTCGGATTGTACATACGCCTCTAAGGGCTGAGGCGCTAAGAAAATGTGCGCCTCAGGTGTGCCTCGGGTGGTTTAGGGTGTTTTTGATGTGCTTTTTTTTGTGTTTTAGACTTTTTGGGTCAATTATTTTATTTTTGATGTGTGTTTTGATGTTTTAGACTTTTCTAGGTCAAGTATTTTATTTTTCACAGACACATAATTTTTATATTTGTTTTTTGACTACGCCTCGAGCTTACGCCTCGGTTCGCCTCGAGGCACGTTTCCATTCTTTTAAACTTTGAGTACTACTTTTTTTTTTGAACGGCATATAGAATCCTACCGCATCTTAAGGGGAATTTAAAAGCTAAAAACATCTTTATACGAAGGTGCTTTATAAAAGAATTGTATATGAGTTTTTGATTTTGTGCATCTTGCTGCTTTGACTTTTAATGACAAACAAACAATTTTATGCTGGTAATTTTAAGTCGAATAGATTTTAGGATTTTGGGCAGGGTTTTTTTTTGTGTGTGTTTGGAGTTTGATTTGTTAGTTTACGTTGATGATTCTGAGCCACATGAGTTTTCATAACTTTTGAGTTTAATTCATGTTTCCTTCTGTCACATAACTTGGTTAAAAAAATGGTGATCATATGAATAGTTTTTCAGTTGATCTACTACTTCACAAGACTGGCACGTCTTAGTTTTGTTGGTAACGTTTCTTACTTTCTATTGTGGGTTTCGTAATTGTTATTGAATGCATAGTTGAAGCATAATATATTCAGTGATGATTTGGTTGTTAAGGCAGTTTTCTAAAAAAATAATATACTTGAGTTAGTATTAGTTAATGCTGCTGTCTTATTGTTTACTTGAATTTACTAGATGTGTTATCCATTGAAGTTTTTTATCAACATGACATGGCCGTTTCGAGTTTTGATCCGTAGTCCAAACTACTCAAAATTCATTTCTGACCCATTTATTCAATCGTTTTGCCAACTCAAGATGTACGTTTAGCAAGTTCACTAACTTTTGTGTTGTGATGACAGGTTGATCAGGATACACTCTGTCAAGCTTATCTAGGCGCTCATGTAGTCATTTTTGCAGCGGCCATCCACGAATACCAAAAGTTTCATATTCGAAGTGAGTTTCTAGGGAAGCACTCAACTTTTACTGAAGGAAGCGCTCTTGGATAAAGTAAGTTGTATTATGTATATACATAATACATCACTTCTAGGAAATAAGTATGGCTGCAAGTAAACTTGGTATGAATGTTATAGGGCAATTTGGTGGAAAAGCTGAACCTGGCATTAAACTTTGTGTCACTGGTGGGAAGATTAGCAGTAGACCTAAATCTTTTGGATAGCGTTATTAGAGTTTTTCCCGGCATCATGGTTGTCTGTTGTAAGTCTATACTTTATAACATACTTTATGATAACGTATATTGTTTGGGAACAAGTCCGATCAAATAAAATACGTTTTCAATTCAACGTATCAATACTAATCATCTTACATGTTTGAAAATAAGTCAGGTTAATTGTAGCCATACTTTACCATGTTGTGCATGGCGCCGCCGCAACGCGCGGCGGGCACAAAAACTAGTTACTACACAATTCATATATATCCAAACTTACTACCCAAAGACATACACCTATTCACCCAATATGTAAACACCACACATAATAAAAATGAAATTAACAGCAAACAGGATACGATACGATAGTTACCGAATCAGGTGCTGGTGGTGATAAAGTCAGCGTACAGAGGCAATTTCAAGTGGACAAAAAATGGTTTAGGATTTTATTTTTAAATGGCAATGGCAATGTTTGCGGGTTAATGTCATTTATGTGTTACTTTTCAACAACATGAAAAGGTTATGTGATCAAGTTACGTTTAGTAGTAAAATCTGGTATAGCATATAGTGAATTAAGGTGAAAACATGTTTAGTAAAAATATGCTAAAAATAGTAAAATGTGAGTGTGGAATTTAGCTTTCTTTTCTTTTTTACCAAACCAACACACCCATCTAATTATACTTCAAAATCACAAATTAGTCACTCATGAGAGTTGAACTCTTATCCTCTCGATGAGTGATTGATTCTAGAGTGGAATAGGGTGTATGATGTTCTTTAGCAAAGAAAAACATTCTATGTTATGTGACGCCTACAAGGTGTTTGATAAAATGCGTAAGTAAAGCAAGTTGGATTTTAATAGCATTAACTTAAGTAGAATTATGTCTGGGTATTATGATTGAGTTATTAGTTGGGAAACATGCTCATAAGAGTTGATGTGGTATAGTCATTCATGAAATTTGATATGAGTAAATGACACCCGACAATAGTTTGAACCAAGCCTAGACAAGTCTAACAATAATAAAGGCAACAAACTTGTGCAATGGTGAATGCCTGTGTGTGGAAACTAGTAACGCATCTAATGATCAAATGGGTCACAGTCTATTAGGCAAGAAGCATGAGGCATCTTCAAACCAAGGCGAGAAGTAACCTCAGTGTATGTTTTTGATTTACTGGTTCAGCAGCAGCAAAATTAATTAGAAATAGTGTTAGCCTGATGGCCACTCTTAGGAGCTTTCAATGTTTAGAAAAATCTTTTGTTGTCAAGCAAAAACTAGACCTAGTATGTGTGTGACCAAACCGATTTTTTCTTAACCAAACATAAAACTGACGATTCGGGTCAGTGTGTTGTTGAAAACTGAAATCAGGATTTGGTTTCGGTTTTGGTTTGGTCTAGACTCTCAACCCGAAATTTCTGAACCATGCCATACCCATCGTGATCGGAAATCGAATACCAAAGTTTTCAAGCCCAATCAGCCCTTAACCGCCTGATGCAATACTTAAGTCAGCCTCGAGTAGTTGACGAGCTGCTCAACTCTTTTACACCCATACACAAGAGGACTTGAAAAACTAAGATGTATACCCCCTGCCCCTTATCATCAGTAATCATGATTCATGAACTGTTGACTTTTTTTATATTTTCTTCCTCACTGGCACACCGAGGAGGAAGTTGTGGCTGTTGATTCATGGATCAAGATTTGTACCCAGCTTTGGACTTTCGGGTGTTATAACTATGATGATGTTATATATTAAGCTGATTATTTCACGGGTTCTTTGTTTATACGTTTGTGTTTTAAAGTGTGGGTTGTTGGCAGGACAAGTTGGAGATTAGCGCAAAGCTTCTTTCTTGGCGGGATAGGCGCGGTTAAAGGAACACTTGTTGTTTTGGGAAACAAAATAACCGGGGACATTATCGCAGAAGGACGACATTCGTTGTTTTCCATAACAAGTAGCAAAATCTGAATACGGGCTGCTCTTCTTCTTGCAAGATGAGCCTGAAAGATTTTGCTTAGTGTATATTCATCCTTGATGTATTTGTGCATGCTTTGCCATGTATATTCAGCTTTGCTTTGCATTCATTGCCCCTTTCTGTGGATATAGATATAAATTTTCTATGGGTCAGGTATATACGTTCATATTCCTGAAGCATGGCCCGATACAAGAACCGCTTGGGCCAAATTGCAAGCTTTCTTACAATTTCCCCAACAACAACCAGTAAAAGTCCCAAATTGCTTATCCACCAATGCTCCTTTAACTCTGGGGAAAAGTAAAGCTTGTGTAAATATTCAAGAATGGATAGGAACATCGCCAAGATGTATTGTTGGTTGACTAACAGAGATTTAAGAGTCACATTGGATTTCCTGTGTGTTAGGATCTGAGTTTTGGTTTGTTTTGATTTGTTTGATTAAGTATGGATAAATGAATGAAGTATAAATGGAAAGTGCAGCGGAATAAACTATAAATCAAAACATGGAGAATAATTGTTTTTAACCGAAAGCTTTCATTAATTGAAAGATTACAATTGTACAACTAAAACTCCCCCTCAGCGTGATCACTCAGAGAATGTTTGTCTGAAAGAGAATGACGAGTGATGAATAGAACAGTACAAGTACTGTTCTATTTATAGACAGACTCAAAACTCTGATGATCAGTTGCTGACGTCACCTAGATAGTGACCTCTAACTGACTAACAAACTCTAACATCTGCTAAGCTATAACTACTGTTACATTGAAACTACTGATAATACAAAACTCTGTAAGCTAAACTCTGATGTCTTCTATCATCTGTTGAACCAAAGTGCTGTTGGTTCAACAGACCTTTGTTCTTCAGTTCTTTGATCAGCAGTTGTTCTTCATCAGACTTTTACCTTCAGACCTTGTTCATCAGACCTTTCATCAACAGCAGTTATCTCTAACAGTTGTTTCAAGCAGCAGCAGTTAGGGATCAACAGACCTTTGGAGGAAGCTTTATTGTAACAACTGTTTTTATTCAAGGATCAACACTTAGTATATTTTGGCTTTTAATCATCTGTTCTTCTCCAGGTCAGCAGACCCAACAATCTCCCCCTAGAACAGATGATGCCAAAACTCTGCTTTATTCTTGATCTTTATTTCTCATCAGACTTTCTCTTATTTGGCCTTTAAGTTGTAATTCAAAGCTTAGAGAGAAGAGGTCTTCAGCATCTCTTTCCAGTGTCAAGTTCAGAAGGGTCTGGAGATCTTCAGCACTTAGGCCAGGTGCATCATCCATACTTAACTTCTGAACACTACCATCTTATCTGAGCAATGTCAATTCATGGGTCTCTTTGTCAGACTTCCATTTTAGAATTTTAGAATCAGAGGAGTGACTGGGATGCATCTTTATTTTTGATGAGTTAGGTGATGGAGGCCTGCCAATGAGTTCTCTGAACTTCTCTGTGACAGGGTCAGAGAAGTATCTGATCTGGTTGATAAGACCCTCTTTTACATAAGTATCAGTAAACTTTCTTGTATCCTCTTCTGACATTTCCTTCTGCTTCTTGAATTGTCTTCTAGCAGCAATGGAAAGATCAGAGGTTTCCAGCAAACTGTCTAGTGTAAAGGCCTGTAGAGGTCTCTTAGGTGCATCATCATAGACTGGTTTTCTTGGTAGGTTAGGGTTGATCTTTCTTTCTTGTTCCAATTTTTTGTATGTTTCAATCAGTCGGACCTCTGACCATCTAGCAACAGATCTCATCTCTCCATACTTGGCAGCTACAAGCTCTTGTCTCATTCTTTTGAACTTCAAGGCTCTAGCTTGATCTCTCCCTTTACTGAAATCAGGGGCAGAGGCCTTTGTAAGAGGATTCTTGGCCATGCTCTCAATTCTTATGAGTTCTTCCCTAAGAGCATGTGTGGTCCAGCTTGTGAATTGATTTTTGGTTGCTTTGTAAGGCTTGGTGGCCAAGATCTGTTCTAGAAATGAATCCCTAACCTCCATTTCCAAATCTCTGCTGGGAGGCATGGAAGACATGGAATTGCTCAGGGTCTTAGCAAAGTCTTCAATCCTTCGAACTTTGCTAAGCTCTGCTGAATGGATGCCCTGAGCAGTCCTGTCATCCTTCCCTTTACATTTCTCTTTGATGACAGCATCAGCCTGTTCACTCTTGAATTTAAGATAAGTGTCAATGTTGAGTGGAACTGGGAAGCCTTTAAGAGATGGGAAGGTTCTGTCTGATGGCTGATCAGTATTATAGAAGGATTGAAGTTCCCCCTTGATTAAATCCAACTCAAGGGGATACTTCTCAGCCAATGGTGTGATGGTTGGTGGTGGTCTATGGGATCTGAATTGTGATGTGTGAGGTGAGAAAGATGAAAGTGGAATGGCATTGACTAGTGTGGATTGTGTGATTGGAGTGTTAGGTGGTGTGGTGTGAATGTTTTCATCTTGTATAACAAAGGTGGATTTCCTTTTTCTGCTATACAAGATTTTTGGTGAAGGTGAGGATGTGGCAGTGGTTTGGTTAACATCTGTTGGTCCTTTTGTAGAACCAGCAGTTGTTTGGGTTTTTGGTTGTGTTGTGGTAGGTTTGGTTGTTGTTTGAGTTGTGGCTGGTTTTGTAATTGGTTTAGTGGTTGATGGTGTGGTGATTGGTTTAGTTACTGGTTTGGTTGGAACAGATGTTTTGGTAGCAGTTGTTTTGATTTCAGTGGTTTGGTTAGCAGAGGTTGTGGTGGCAGTGGATTTGGGAGCAGTGGTTGTGGCAACAGGTGTTTCAGCAGATAGCTTGGAAGGTGGTTTCCTTGTATGTTTGGCTGGCATTTTCTTTCTCTTGGAGGTATTCACATCTTCCACTTCTTGCTGTTGTTCCTTTTTAAGCTGCACCAACAACTCTGCTTTAGCTTCCAAGGTGTCAGCCCTTTTCATTTTATCTTGAGCAGCTTTATCAGCCTTTTCATTGGCTGAAGTATCTACTTCTTTTGCCTTGGTTGTTTGAGCTGGTTCAGTAACAGGGGTTTGAACACTTGGTTGCTGTGATTGTGGAACTGATTTAGGAGACTCTGGTATGTCAGCAGCTGGCTTACCCTTTTGTGAGGGTGGTGCAACCAAATGGATTCAACTTTGGTAGCCTATCTCTGCCACTCTCCCCCTTTTTGGCATCATCAGCAGTGAACTCATTGTCGTTTTCATCCCTGAGAATGGTGGTAGGGGCAGAGCTAGTAGTCTTCAGCTGATGTTCCTTGATCACCTTGATGTCAGCCTTTGTGTCATTGAACCTGGCATCCACCATGTTTCTGATCAAAGTCATGTATGTTTCTTGTGTCTGATCAGCCAATTTTCTGTGAGCTATGATGATGGGTGAAACTAACTTCCATAGCTCATTGGCGATGTCAGAGGTGGATGGTTGACTCTTGGTGAAGTTTCCCAATGTTTCCAATATTGACTTGACATCAGTTTTGATGTCAGCAACAGAGGATTCAAGGTTTTGAACTTTAACCGTCAATTCTTGTAGTTTTGATTCATCACCTAAGTTAATAGGATCATCTGAATCCCTACCAGAGGTAGTTTTAGCTGATTCAGTTCTAGGAGGTGAGTCCATAGAATGAGAACCTGCTGCCCCTTTTTCTTGGTACTGGGGACTTCCAACTGATTTTGGGGACACAGTGGTGGCCTCATCAGTTGTTGCCTTCAAGGAAGTCTTATCTATGGAACCACTGTCCTGTTGTGAGACAATGGTCTCAACAGCAGTAGTGGCTGCTTCGCTTGAAACCTCATCAGAGGTTACATTGACCTCTGGGAGTATAACCTCCTCATCTGTTTGTGGGATAGCTGATTGACTTTTCTCAGCCCCAGTCACTTGTGGAGGTATACTCTCTGTGACTGGTGAAGGAGAGGAACTGGGGTTGTCCTGAGTTTTGTCAATAGCTTCAAACAGGGGTTGCATGGTTTGTGGGACATGTTGTGGTGATGTAGGTGGAGTAAGAAGCTGATTAGCCCTAGGAGATGGACTTGTAAACATATGGTCAAGTGACTCATATGCCTCAGTATGAGGTTCCCTTTGGCTTACAACAAGATCCTTTTGTGAGGATTCTTGAGGAGTTTGCTTAGGTTGAGATATTTCCAACTGTTGTGAGGAAGTAACAACAGTGGTTTCATGTTGCTTTGGTGATGCAACAGGGTTAGCTTCTGGTATCTCATCTTCCAGAAGTCCCTTTTTGGGTTGAGATGTGGTTTTTGATGATGGACGTTTTCTTTTAGTGGCTGGTGTGGGTTTCACAGCACTGGATGAAGTGCCATGATCACCAGGAGCAGTGGGCTCACCAACAGAGGTTTCAACAACAGTTGTTGTCTTTGTCCTCTTTGGTTGTGTTTTGGAAACTTTTGTCACTTTTGACACTTTTTCTTGGGTTGAAGAACCCAGCATTCTAGTGAAAGTTTCATCTGTTAAACTTTTCATTTTAAAAGACTCTCCCTTTTGAAAATCATTTTCTGGTAAAATCTTTTGTAGAATTACACTTAGGATTCTAGGGTAGAGTAGAAAAACATTATTTGAGCCAGATTTTATGGCTTTCACATTTGAGACCAAGTCTAAAAACAATCCCTGAGACAGATTCAAGTCAGAATCTGACAACATTGCATATCCCAAGTATTGAATCCTCAATGGGATTTCATTGAAGGATGTAGTCTTGGCTAAGGCACAGAGAAGAAGGGTATGGAAGAAAAATTTCATGACTGGAGGAAAAAACTTTTTATATAAGGTTGATCCAGTCATCTGTGCATCATACCCCCTTTCCTGGAACTCAGTGTGAAGCTCTGTTTTAGGAAAAGTTTCCATACCTGACAAGTCATTCAATGAGAAGGTAGTGGATATGATTTCAGGGGTTATGGCGATACTGGTGGCTCCAATTTTAGAAATTATGGAAGTGGGCTTTTTGTCTTGATACAAGACTTCAGCACTTGCCCAGAATTCTTGGAGTGTTTCCAGGTAATGGGAGCATCAGCAATGAGGATATTTTTGTATTTTGAGTTGTTTATTATGTCGATTGTGGAATGAAATGGAGTGTTATCTTCGGTTTTAACCAAATATGGAAGGAAATTATGGGTGGCTTTTGTTTGAAGATCCATTTTAATGGATTTTGATTATGAAAGTAATGAACTTTGGATGGAATGTTTTGATGAAGACGAAGGCGGTTTTTAGTATTTTGAATACAATGAGACAGTAAAACTGCTGTTGGGGGAAAAACAGGGTTTTATAGGCTCTGGTGAAACCGCTGATGTGCCAAAACTCTGCTTTTGAGAGCAGACGTGGCAAACATCTGATGGTTGAAACATCTGGTGGCATACAGCTGTTTTGTTAAACATCTGTTGCCAACCTCTGTTGTTTAACCAAAAGACTGATGAAAACAGTTGTTTTATCTGATCAGATGTTTGAAACAGATTTTTCAACCAACAGTGGTTGTTTTATCTGATCAGTTGTTTTAAACAGATTTTTCAACTATCAGTGGTTTGAATGAAACAGTGGTTGTTTTATCTGATCAGTGGTTTTAAAACAGATTTTTCAACCAAAGTGTCATTTTAAGCAAAATTTGATTTTTCTGAAAACATTTTAATGTTTTTATTGAAAACTTTTTGTTGTTTTAATCCATGTTTAACATTCCAATTCGAGAGATCAGATTTGTGAAGGTAGATGTGTCTAAAGCTTTTGTCAACACATCTGCCAACTGATCCTCTGTTGGAACATGGTGCAGAGAAATCAAACCTTTTTCATAGCTATCTCTGACAAAATGATGTCTGATATCTATGTGCTTGGTGGTTGAATGAGAGACTGGGTTCTTGATGATATTTTCAGCAGCTTGGCTATCCAACATGAGTGGAGTCCTTAGTGCAGTTATCCCAAAATCCAGTAGTTGATTTTGAAGCCACATGAGTTGGGCTGTACAGCTTGCAGCAGCAATGTACTCAGCCTCAGCTGTGGATGTTGAAACAGCTGCTTGCTTTTTGCTTTGCCAAGAAACTAAGGCATTCCCTAGAAACTGGCACCCTCCAGAGGTGGACGTCCTTGTGGTGTGGCAGCCAGCAAAATCACTATCTGAATAACCTGAAAGCTCAATGTTTCCATTAGCAGGATACCAGATACCAAGTGTGAGAGCACCTTTTAGGTATCTGAATATCCTTTTCACAGCAATAAGGTTAGACTTTCTATGTGAAGCCTGGGATCTGGCACACACACAGGTTGCAAACATAATGTCTGGCCTGGATGCTGTTAAGTACAATAAAGACCCAATCATGCATCTATAGTGTGTTTGATCAACCAGTTCATCCTTGTCATCAATAGTGAGTGGCTTGACCGTGCTCATGGGTGTACTACATGGCTTACAATCATTCATCTCAAATTTTGTTAACAAGTTTTTCACATACTTGTTTTGATGAATGAATGTGTCATTTTGCAGTTGCTTTACTTGGAGACCAAGAAAGCACTGAAGTTCACCCATAGCACTCATTTCAAACTCTGCTGTCATGAGTTCCCTAAACTCCTCACACATTTTATTACATGTGGATCCAAAAATGATGTCATCCACATATATTTGAACAATCATTAAATCTTTTCCTTTCCATTTTAAAAACAAGGTTTTATCAATCTTACCTCTTGTGAAACCAATGGATAAGAGAAAAGTAGAGAGAGTTTCATACCAGGCTCTTGGTGCTTGTTTCAGTCCATACAATGCTTTGTTAAGCTTGTAGACATGATCCGGATGGAATGTGTCTTCAAAACCAGGTGGTTGACATACATATACCTCCTCCTGAATTTTGCCATATAGGAAGGCACACTTGATGTCCATCTGATACACCTTGATGTTGTGGTTGACAGCAAAGGCTAGGAAAAGTCTGATAGCTTCTAACCTTGCTACAGGGGCAAAGGTTTCATCATAGTCAATTCCTTCTTCTTGTCTGAAGCCTTGAACCACTAACCTGGCCTTATTCTTGACAACTATACCCCTTTCATCAGTTTTGTTTTTGAAGACCCACTTTGTGCCAATTGGACAGACATCCTTAGGCAGTGGTACAAGTTCCCATACTTGTTGTCTTTTAAACTGAAGGAGTTCTTCTTGCATGGCTTCCACCCAACTGTTGTCTTTTAGTGCCTCTTGGTACTTGACAGGTTGTGAAAGAGATAGAAAACCTGCAAAAAGACAGATATTTGAAGATTGGCTCCTTGTGAGCACACCTTCTCTGATGTTGCCAATGATTTGATCTGGTGGATGAGCTCTTAGGTAGATTAGATCTCCCTGATATGGTATGATGGCATTTTGTGGTGAAGGACAGAGGTTTGGAGACTCTGTTGACATAACATCTGTTGGCACTTTTGAAGAGTCAACAGATGTTTGGAATGGAGGTGGAGGAATGGGTCCAAGTGGTGTAAAGTTGGACTGACTTTTGTCAACAGGTGTTTGACTATAGTCAACAGATGATTGACTGTTGTCAACAAATGATTGAGCAGTGGATTGGCTGGGTGAATCAGTGGTTTGGAGATAGGACTGGCCAACAGTGGCTGACTCAGCTATGACAGAGTTTTGACAGTTGTTTTGAACTACTGCTTCCTCTGATGCAGGATAGACTTTGTAGTGATCTGGAATCACAACATCTATTCTGTAGTCTTGTTGTGGAGATTGTGGAGTACCTGCAGGGTTAGTTTTGATAGTAATATCTTCAAATTTGAATTTATCTAAATCAAACAACTCAGCAGGGTTTGCTGGGATTTTCAAAGATGAAAGTTCATTGAACTTCACATTCAGAGTTTCTTCTATTGTCTTGGTCCTTGTGTTAAACACTTTATAGGCCTTGGCAGTAGAAGAATACCCCAGAAAATATCCACAATCTACTTTGGCTGCAAATTTTGAAATGGAATCTTTAAGATTTAAAATGAAACATGGGCAGCCAAAGACTTTGAAAAATGATATCAGTGGTTTGATTTTAAACAGAATTTCATAAGCAGTCTTTTGATGTCTAGGGTTGATTAAAACTCTGTTTTGCTTCTGCCCAAAAGGACAGAGTTAAACCAGAATCTGCTAGCATTGTTCTTGCAGCCTCAATGAGAGTCCTGTTTTTCCTTTCAACCACCCCATTCTGCTCTGGTGTTCTTGGGATACTGTACTGCCTTACAATCCCTTTTGACACACAGAAATCATCCAACTCCTTATTTTTAAACTCTGTTCCATTGTCACTTCTAAAGACTTTTACTGGCAAGTCATATTGTTTTTCAACTTTGGTGACAAAGTCCTTCAAAATACCTGCAGTCTCATCCTTAAAGTGTAAAAAGTAAGTCCATGTAAACCTAGAAAAATCATCAACTATGACAAGACAAATCTTTTTCTTCTTAGACTCATGATTTTTACAGGGCCAAACAAGTCCATGTGCAACATTTGTAGACACTGACTAGTTTTGGACTCATCAATTGATTTGTAAGAGCTTTTATGTTGTTTTCCTTTTAGACAGGAAACACAATGCTCATCACATTTAAATTCTTTTGATGGCAAACCTCTGACAAGGTTTTGTTTGGAGAGTGAGTTGATAGTTTGAAGGTTGGTGTGACCAAGTCTCCTATGCCACAATTCTGTCTCTTTGGTAGAGGCAGCTGAGAATAGACAGACATTTGCCATAGGATTATCCTTCAACATATCAACTACATACACATTGCCACTTCTGTGAGCAACAAGTTGTGCTTTGCTCTCAGCAATGATGGTGTTAATCTTTTCAACAGCCTCTGGGCCAACAATCTTACAAGTTTGCTTAGTGAAGAATGACCCAAAGCCTTTGTCACTCATTTGAGACACACTAAGTAGATTAAATTTTAGATTGTCTATCAGATTAACATTTTCAAACTTAAGTCTCCCTGCTTTGACAGTACCAGAACCCAACACTTTACCTTTAGAATCATTACCAAAGGATATATCACCCCCTCCATGTGCAAGAAAGTCCAGAAGAAGGGCTCTAAATCCAGTCATGTGCCTGGAGCCTCCACTATCTACATACCATAAACTGTCTAAACAAGCAGAAGCTCCCTGCACATCAGTAAAGATTTTAGTTTTGGTGAGTGTCCAAAGCCAAATTGGCTTTGGATGGGTCCTTAGCTGTCTCAGCCTTAAGTTGAGGAGAATGATCAGTGGTTTGAACTAGCTTTTGAACTAGGTTCAACAGCTGCAATTGACCATTTGCCAGTGCTTGTATGTCAACACTTGGTCCAGCAGATGTTTGATCATTTCCTATCAGATGCTGAAAACCATGAGGATGTCTGTTCACTTTTGGTTTTGAAGGCCTTTTGGGTTCTTCATAAACATGTGGCAGATGGTTACAAGTGGGTTGTCCATATCCTCTTGGTAATCTGTTAGCTGGTGGAGCATCTGTTACCTGAACATCTCTGGGAGCAGAGTTTTTGTTCAGACTTTTGGTAACAGATGTTTGGACTGGTTCAAAAGTCTGTTTGGGTTTTCCTTTTGAAGTACTCACCACTTGACTTTCAAGAGTTTTAGCCTTATACTCTTTTATCTTTTCATCAAAATTTTTGAGATATAGGCACTCTTTTGTTTTGTGATTCTTTTTCTTGCAGATTGAACATTCTTTAGTTTTAAAATCATTTAAACTTGTTGTTTTGTTGATGTCATATGCTTTTAGAAGAAAACAGTTTTTGGTGACATGGTTCTTCTTTTCACAAAAATCACAAAACAAGTTGTTTTTGGCTTTCCCTTTTTCTTTCTTCTTTTCAACAGATGTTTGATCATCTGTTGGAAGATCTATCAAAGGGATTACTTTTGCCTGTGGTGCCATTTTACCATCAGGGGTTTTGAAGGTCATTGGTTTGAAATTTTCAAGGACTTCACACTCATCTGACCATGTTGGTTTGAATTGATATTTCTCAATTTCATCAAATGAGGGTGTACCTTCCAACTTTTCAAGAATGATTTTCTTGCCATTAGGTTCAGTAACCTTGATTTCTTGACCTTTTGAATTGGTAGGGATGACCTCAACCAACTGGGGTTCCTTTTTGTCAGTGGTTTGTGAACTTTGGTCAGTGGTTTGAAAACCAAACCCAAATTTCACATGACTTTTAGATTGTTGGTTGACAATCATCTCAAAACCTTTTGATGATTCCACCCATTTCTGACATTCAACTTGGGTGGACTCAAGCTCCTTTTTACAACTATGATATTTTGTTATCATAGTCTGAAGCTGGTATTTGGTTATGCTTGCTTCATGTTTTAAACTGCTGATTTCAGACTCTTTTTCAGTTATTTTTTATTTTAACTCTTTAGTGAGTTTTTCAAACTGAATTTCATAATCCAAAATTTTCTTTCTAAAGTTTTCATTCACCTCTTTTATCTTAGCAAATGCCATAATACATTTGTCTGAGCATAAGTCATTTAAGATTTGAGGAGATACCTTAGCAGCAGCCATCAAGGCACAGTTACACTGGCAGTCACAATCATCACTACCCCAGGGGTCTGAGAGATTCACAACCTCCACTTCAGATTCTTCAGCTGAAACAACTTCACCAACAACACTATCAGTCACATTTTCAGACATAGACACCACATCCTCAGAATCAGTCTCTTCAACAATTGTTTCTAGTGCCATGAAACAAAAATCCTTTTCAGAGTTGGCAACTAAAGCAATGTTGTCATCTGTTATCTCATCTGGTAGACTGCTCCAATCAACAAAGCCCTTAGTAAAGAAACTCTGTTGACCTGGTTGACTGGTCTCTGCAGGAGCAGAGGGTGGAGTAACAGTCATTGGCACTGGTGCCTGAGTAACAGGTGTTTGGACATAATGATACTGAGGAACAGTGGATTGGACATAGTGCACAGGAACAGTGGTTTGGGTTTGTGCAAAGTGAGCAGTGTTTTGCACATTAGGTACATTAGGGATGGTTTGATAAGTGTTGGTCTGTGGTCTTTGGTTTGGATAGGTAATCATAGGAACTCCATTTTGACTCCTACATTCCCTAGCAAAATGACCCATTCTATGACACTTGTAACACTTTATCTTTGATTTATCCAACCCCACCTTTGACCCACCATGTAAACCTGGGTACCTCCTGCCAGTTTTCTTATAGAAGTTATTGGTTCTAATAGTGAGCAGGGCAACCTGATGTAAGATGTCCATTTCTTCTAGGTCCAAAGGGTCAATATATTGCAAGTCATTGTACACAAAAGATGAATTATCAGAAGCCTGGATATCACCACTAGCTGTGAAAGCACAGTTGTTTGGTGATGAGTAAGAATCATTGTTGAAACCAGTGGTTATGTCAATGTAATGATCATAACTCTGATCCTTACTACTTCCAGAACCATCATCCTGACCCAACAGTGCAGTATTACCAAATACATAGTCATCTGACACTTTGCCAGAGTCCTGGAGCTTCTTTTTCTGGTTAAGCTCCCTTTCATAAGTCAGGAGCTTACCATGAAGCTGGGTCAGGGTCAGGTCTTTGAATCCGATAGAGTTTCTCATAACTATGGCTATAGTGTCTCATTTGTCCTGAAGTGATCTAAGAAACCTATGATTCAGTGTTGAATTAGGAAAAGTTAGACCAACCAGTTTAAGTTCACTAATTAGACAGTTAAACCTTTCAAACTGTTGTGTTAACGACTCCCCTTTTATGTGACTAAACGTTTCATATTGTTGGTTAAGTATTTCACGGTTGTTTTCAATCACATCATCAGTTCCCCCGAATTGCTCTTTAAGAGCATCCCACAGTTCTTTAGCACTATTGCAGTGCAAGAGACCGGCATAGATATCATTCGGCAGTGCCATGGCTACTATGCTGAAAGCCTTGGCATCTAGCTCGATTTTTTGAAAATCTTGCTCTGAGTAGTTCTCAACACTCTTTGGTACTTGGATCTTTGGATCCTCGGCACTCGGTACCATTGGAACATGTGGTCCAAATACTACCGATTTCCAGCACCCTGTGTTCTGTTGTGCTAACACATGAGCCACCCGACGCTGCCAGATGTTGTATTCTGATCTGACAAGCATCGGAGGCTTGTTGTGTGTGCCAGTGTTGTGTGAATCTTGATTGAGTGAAGTCATTCTCTTGGTTTTTCAAAAACAAAGTCTGTTTACTAACTGTTGAAACGAAAATAAACTATTACTCTGTTTTAACCCGACAAACAAACGATATCAATGATTATGAGCTGATCTGTGTATTAAATTGATTGATTAGATCAGATTTAATTGACCAAGCTCTGATACCAATTGTTAGGATCTGAGTTTTGGTTTGTTTTGATTTGTTTGATTAAGTATGGATAAATGAATGAAGTATAAATGGAAAGTGCAGCGGAATAAACTATAAATCAAAACATGGAGAATAATTGTTTTTAACCGAAAGCTTTCATTAATTGAAAGATTACAATTGTACAACTAAAACTCCCCCTCAGCCTGATCACTCAGAGAATGTTTGTATGAAAGAGAATGACGAGTGATGAATAGAACAGTACAAGTACTGTTCTATTTATAGACAGACTCAAAACTCTGATGATCAGTTGCTTACGTCACCTAGATAGTGACCTCTAACTGACTAACAAACTCTAACATCTGCTAAGCTATAACTACTTTTACATTGAAACTACTGATAATACAAAACTCTGTAAGCAAAACTCTGGTGTCTTCTATCATCTGTTGAACCAAAGTGTTGTTGGTTCAACAGACCTTTGTTCTTCAGTTCTTTGATCAGCAGTTGTTCTTCATCAGACTTTTACCTTCAGACCTTGTTCATCAGACCTTTCATCAACAGCAGTTATCTCTAACAGTTGTTTCAAGCAGCAGCAGTTAGGGATCAACAGACCTTTGGAGGAAGCTTTATTGTAACAACTGTTTTTATTCAAGGATCAACACTTAGTATATTTTGGCTTTTAATCATCTGTTCTTCTCCAGGTCAGCAGACCCAACACTGTGAAATTGTCATTTCTCCCAAAATTTAAGAGTCACATTGGAATGCAACCTCGATCTTTATGTAACCCAAAACACTACTTCAAGAAGGATATTTCTGCAAACAAAATGACTCATGATTTAGCCAAAACGGGATTGGTAACACTCAAATCTGTGTGTAATGTGTTCTTTGATATTTATCCAACTTTTAATTTTACCAACCTCAGTACTCAAATACTCAATTCTAGAGTTCTTTGCTAAAACAAATAGTCACTCTCTTTGTCAAGGCACACCGAGGTGCGCGCCTAGGCCTAGCACAACCTTCTCGCTTCGCTTCAAAAGCCCCACTTTGAAGCCCTTAGCACACTTTTAAGGCCAAGTTCAGACAAGTATCAAACAATTACACCAACCCTAAACAAGCATGGAATCAACCTCATAGCCTAAAGTAACCCTAAAGAAGCCTAAAACATGTCTAAACCCCCCAAAAAAACTGTATTTTTATACTATAAGCCTCGCCCAAAAAAAAAACATCTCTTTTTGAGCTCCTTGCAGTGAGGCCAAGGCTCACCGCCGGTTGTTGGAACGACGCGAGCCGGGCCGCGAAAGAGTAATTTGAGTCTATATATTTTCAAATCATCAATATGGACTATAGAAAAGAAATCTAAGTGAAATAGAACGGATAAATATAAACGAAGGGAACAAATATTTCTGGGAGGGGTTTGCGCCTTCGGCAACTATGGTCAAACATAACTACAAATGGCGATTTAGCTATAAAAAAACGTTTAGGCTTTAAGATGCCTTCAATACATCATTCAGATGGTGAATCCCGGACTACTTAAGATGCAAACGCAGAATTAGATAGTATTTGTACATGACCCGTGACTAGAAATCAAACTATAAGTTCCTAATTTGATGTACCCTAAACCAGTAAACCACTAACTAAATGGTTTGAGTAAATGATGGTAGTAATTAGAAGGAAAGAAGGATGCTTACACAAAATCGAGGGAATATACAATAAAGAAGCATACATGACAATTTGATACATATCAAATGTCAAAAGTTACACACATTATCTAAGCAACAAAAAGGACTTACATGTCAAAAGCAGCCATAAAAGCAGATCCATAGCTTCACGCAGCCAATGTAGAAAGGTTAGAGCTTTAAGTTTGCAACAAACTACTAATCAAAGCACAAATGGAATAATTTTAGTTAATGAATGGGATCCCAGAAGGAACCCGTTTAGCAAACTCCTCGTATTCCCCAAAAAACTGTCTCAAGAAATACTCTTCATACGGTATTCTTCTATTGAAAAAGTTCCAAACGACTATTGTAAACGCTAACGGTCGAAAGAGGGTTACACAACATAATTTGAGTACCAACTGACCAAATCAAGAAACCCGTGTACCCAGGATGACGAACGATACTATAAACCCCATGAGTTACTAACTTATGATGTTCCTCATGGTATCTCTGAATAAGATGAGTGAAAGCCCGTCCGGCTGTTATAATAGCTAGCTTTCGTATGATTTCCCCAACGACAACCATTAAAAGCCCCAAATTGCTTATCAACCAGTGCTCCTTTAACTCCGGGAAAAAGTAAAGCTCGAGTACATATTCAAGAACGGATAGGATCATTGCCAAGATGTATTGCTGACTGATTAATAGTGATTTAAGAGTCACGTTGGACTTCCCGTGAAATATGATTGCTAAAAGATATTCAGAACCATGAAAGAAGACTACTGCAAACAACATTTGGGATAACTGTCTGGAAGCAGTATGGCTGAATAATTCTGTCATTTTTCCCAGATTGATTCAGTTGAATATTTCGGATTTAGGGTTCTGTTCTGTCGTGACGGTATGAAAATTTGATTAAGCAATAAGGTGTGTTTAATTTTACTTCAGACCTGAAAACGAAAAGCTGTCCATAAGTTTGAATGCAACATCGGTCTTTATGTCAGCCAAAATATGCTTCAATAATGACATTTCTGCAAACAAAATGATGCATGATTCAGCCAAAATGAGCTTAGAAACCTACATCTGGGTGTAATGTGTTTGCTATCTATTCAATTTTTGAAGTTTACCGACTTCGGTACTCAATTCTAGTATTCTTTGCTAAAAAATTGTCAAACACTTTGTTGTCAAGGTTCACCCACTTTTCAGGCCCAACGCAGTCTTCTCGTTTCGCTTCAAAAGACCTACTTTTAACCCCTTAGTCTCATTTTTCAGGCCAAGTTCGGGGGAAATTTGGGCCAAAAATCGTCTGAAGAGGTCTAAACCAATTATAAGGACCCTAAACAACCATGGAAATATGGAATAAACCTAACAGCCTGAAATAGCCCTAATAAAACCCCTATAAAAAAGCCCTTGCTTTTTAAGCGCGTTACAGTCAAGCCCCCATATCTACAAATGGTGATTTGGATATATGGTGAATCCAGGACAGGACTACTTAGATGAAAACGTTGGATTGAATATTATTTTACATGAACCGTGCAAAGTATGGATTTGTAATTTTAGGAACCCAAAAGGCCAAAACCAGTAAATCAGTAACAAAATAATAAATATAAAGAAAGGTTTACAAAAACTTAGTTGTGAAGTAAACGTTGTTTGAGTAACTGATAAGAGTAATTAAAAGGAAAGAAAGAGGCTTACACGAAAGTAGGTGAAAGTGAGTAGAGCAGGTCGGAAAAACCGGTGAAAGGTGATCTGCGCCGTTGATCGGAGTGCCGTCGGAGGGAGAGTGAATCGGGGATGTTGGATCTGGGGTTTGGGAGAGGTTTGCGGTAAGTGTTGGATGGTTCGGTTTTATGTTTAACAAACTTAGTTTTAGGTTTTAGTGATGATTTGGTTTGGCAAAATTAATTAGGAAAAATTATAAATTTCTTCGTTCATATTTGAAAAAATTACAGAAATCGTCCTTTATGTTTACATCGTTTTTCAATAGTTGTCATTTAACTTTAAAATTGATGAAAACCGTCCTTCATATTGTAAAATCTTATGGGTCTCGTCCTTTAGGCCTAACCTGGTTAGTTTTTTTGGTAAGTTTTGTCATGTGAACCCCACATGAAGGCAAAACAGTCATTTACTATCATGAAACCCTCATTTAAAAATTTATCTCTCATTCTCTCTGAACACACTCTTTCTTCTAACCCCCATCTCTTTAAAAACACACACTTCGTTCTCTTCTTCTAAGACCACCAACACCTACACCACTGCCCACCAACACCTGCACCACTATCTGTTTTCCAAATCTCAATCTAATCACCATCGTTCGATTGAATGCAGCAGCTGTGATAGTGGTTAAAGGAGAAGGGAGGTGAGGGTGGTTCCAGATCTGTAGCGGCGTTATCTATGACGCGTCATGAAGATTTCTGTGACAGATGAAAATAGATGTGCATCGGAATTTCAACGGAGATCGAAAAACTAGGTCACCGGGGAATGTTGAGATAGAGGAAGGTAGAGAGATGAAAGTGTTTAGAGAGATATGGAGGGTAGCTCAAGTGGTGGTGGGGTGATGCTAGTGGTGGTGGTATGAATTTTTTTCTAGTAACACTATACTACATTTAAATTTAAAATCAAAGGGTATAATTAGGTGAAGTTTGTAATTGTGTCTAATATTTAAATGTTTGAAGCTTAATCAGAGGTAATATGGATGAATCCCAAATATTCGTTCCCTTTATCTTATTCCCCGATATGCTTGAATTATTAAAACAAAACCAAGGTTGTTTGATGGTCTTCAAGTTATCTTGTGGGCGTGGTGGTGGCGGTTAGGTTAGGTGGTGGTGGTTAGGGGTGGTGCGGTGGGAGATTTTGACGGTGACAAGTGGCGGGTGGGTGAGAAAGAAAGCAGGTTGTGGTGGTGGTGGCAGGTTGGTGGTGCGGTGGTGGATGTGGTGGTGGTGGTTATTGAAAGTAAGTGGTGGTGGTGACTGGTGATAAAGATGATAGAGATGAGGGCATAATTGTCATTTTGCCCTCATGTGGGTCCACATGACAAAAGTTAACCAAAAAAAACTAACCAAGTTAGTTCTAAAGGACGAGACCTGCAAGATTTTACAACATAAAGGACGATTTTCATCAATTTTGAAGCTAAAAGACAACCACTAAAAAACGATGTAAACATAAAGGACAATTTCTGTAATTTTTCCTTTATCTTTACATGAATTTTCAGTGGATGTCCTTTAACTTTAAAATTGATGAGAATCATCCTTTAAGCTTTAAAATCTTACACCCTTTGTCCTTTAGCACTAACATGGTTATTTTTTAACGTTACAATGGGCCACGTAGACCCCACAAAGAGGGTAACTTGGTAATTTTGTCATTTAATATACATTTAATAAATAACACGAAAATATTTCTTAAAAATTATGTAAAGAAAAGCCCCATCTCCCTCTCTCCCAACTCTTTTCTTTCTGTGTCTCAACTTCTCCACTCTATACCTTTTCTCCCCCACCACCACCACCATCTGACCACCACCACCCTAACCTTAATATACGATATATGACACAAAACATGATCAACCTGTGGAAAATCAAAATACGATATGTGACATAACATGAACCCTAGAAATTGAGGAACACTTAAAGGAGGTTAATCGAGAGGTAATACCTGAAGTTAATCGTGTTGAGGAAGCTGTTAATATCGGTTTTGATTTATGCTTTCGGCATTAGGAAATAAACGACGGTTGTTGGAGGTGGGTACGGGTTTGATTCGGATCTTGAAATGGGTTTGGGTGTTTGTGGAGGTGTTTGGATGTTACTGTTGGTGCTGCTGTTTGTAGTGGTGGTGGGTTTCAGTGGTGATGGTGGTTCGCTTGGCTTCAGCGGTGGTTTCCTGGTGATGTTGGTCGTGGTGGTTTGGTACCAGCAGTAAAGAAGGTGTCGCCGGTTTGAGAGTCGGTGGCGGCAACCTAGAAGCTGCTAGGGCTCGACGGAAGGGGTGAGTTCATGTGAAGAACTCGCAAGAAAGATGACTGAAAGAAAGAGGTAAAGCTGGTTGATATGATCAGCCTGAAAGAAGAAAGAGCCGATTTATGTAAATCGCACAGTTGGGTGATGACCGGCTGCTTTAGCAGCAATTGAAGACTGATTCAGGTGACCTAGACCGGAGGAATGCCTGGGAAGACTGCGAGATCGGCGGAGAAAAGATGGTGTGTTTTTGTTTGACCGAACAAAGAAGATTCAACCGAAAGTAAAAAAAAAACTAACGAACAGAAAGGTTAGTCTATTTTCTCTTTGTTGTTTGTTGGAGGATATATAGATCGGAACAGGAGAAGTTTTGTTATAGAACATCAATTTCAATTGGGGTGACCAATGAACGGTTGTGTTCAATCTAGTTGAATTGAAAGTTGTCTCAGGAAGGTGATGGAAAGGATAAGGTTAGGAAGGGTGATATTGTTTTGTTTGAGATGAGGATTTGGTTAAAATTAATTTAAGGAAGTAGGATGTGATCGAAAATATTTGTTGAGTTTGAAAAAAAAGGGCCCACAATAATTGAATGAATCAAGAAAGAAGCAACTTAGGAAAGGAGGTGAAAGAATTATGAGTATGGTCTGACATCGGAAGAAGGAACAAGTTGGTTGTTCCTTTTGTAGTTGAATTTTCTTACCATCATTGAAAAAAAATAAAGAAGTGGTTAGAAAGAAGACCGAGACTATCACCGGAATTATTGAACCGGTAAGACCGAAGCCGTTAGGGTCCGAACGGCATGAACGAGACTGAGGTAACCTTGACCGGCAGCTACCACAAAAGGATCACAGACCGGAATTGTTAACCCGAGACCGAAGTGGTTCACTGCAGATCGAGACCATGGGTGTGACAATGACCGGAGGTTTGCACCACGATAGACCGAAAGAAAGACCGATTGTGATCAACAAAGACCGAAAGTGTTCACATTAGACTGAGCCGTGAGCAGAAGACCGAAAGGGTTCACGTTAGAAAGAGGAAGACTGAACCTGCATGATTCTTGTGTCAAGACCGAGATAGTTAAGATTAAGAGGGTGATTGTTGGAATTAATCTTGACTTTAGTATTTTAGTTTATTATTAGGGAAAATCACCAAAATAGCCCGTTGACCGTATGAAAACTCAAACAGCCCTCTCCCCTCTCTTTGGAGAGACGGGTCACGGTTCCCAACACGTTTGAGGCGTCTCCCGAGAGGCTTCCCATATGAACCAATACAAAACCGACACCTCATCATTATCTCTCCCTCCTCACTTTCTCTCTCCTCTCTCCTCACACTCTCTCTCTCCTCTCCCTAAAAGTCTCCTGCACTTGGTGTCTTCTCTTAAAACCTCCGGTGATGTCTTAAAACCTCCGGTGAGGAGAGAGGATTCTGATGATACTGATCCGGATTCTGAAAGTTCTTATCAACCTGCACTTGGTTGTGTTCCCCTTGATGTAAGACTTCGCCGGAGACGTCTTCCAAGTCGACTTCGGTGATGTCTTCTCTCTACCATCAGAATCCTCTCCTCACTCTCTCTCTCTCTACCGTCATCTCTACCATCAAACAAAAGCATAAACAGAATCCACCATGAAAGCCCCATGAAATTAGAACTTTCAGAATCCACCATGTAGCCGCCAAAGACGTTTTCCAAGTCGACTCCGGTGAGGTTCGACTGTGTAGAAGGAGACATCACCGGAGACGTCTCCGGAGTCGACTGTGTAGCTGTAACTTCTCCGAACTGTGGTGATGAAGGTTTTTTTAAAGTGAAGCCGGAGACGTCACCGGAGACGTCTCCGGAGACGTCACCGGAGTCGAATGTGTAGCTGTAACGTCTCCGAAGGTTTTTAATAATAATATAATTGTGCACGTCTTTCTAGGTAACCATGTATTATTATTAATCAAATAAATGGACACGTGTCGCGTAGGTATTGGACCATCATTGAAGCCTCTCGGGAGACGCCTCAGACGTGTTGGGAACCGTGACCCGTCTCTCCAAAGAGAGGGGAGAGGGCTGTTTGAGCTTTTCACACGGTCAACGGGCTATTTTGGTGATTTTCCCTTATTGTTATATTGGGTTTTATTAGTTGGTTTTTATAAGTTAGTATGTTAGTATTTGCTTTTCATTTGTTGAATTAAATAAAGGGAAAATTGCATAAATGGTCATTTGACCAAAAAAAATTGCAAAAATAAACATACAATGTGTCTAAACAACAGGGACGAGACGCTCTTTGCGTCTACCAATCAGACGCTTACACGTGTAAACCGTTAGACGCCTTAATTTTTAAGGTCTCTGCGTCTAATCTTTAGACGCGAGGCTGTTATTTAGACGCAAAGTGCTTTAGACGCGATGAACTTAAGGTCCCTGCGTCTATACATCAGACTCAAAGCTGTTCTTTAGACGCAAGGTAGAACCTTTTTAGACGCATCAATTTAAGAGTCTGTTCTTTAGACGCAATAATTTAAGAGTCTGTTCTTTAGACGAAAAGTGTACGGATACGTCTACAAGTCTACGGATACGTCTACAGGTGTACGACCCATACCGTTTCAACCTGACTCGTCCCGTACTGAACCGGATCGTTTCGACCCAGCCGGCCCGGTACGACCCGGACCGTTTCTACTCGACCGAGCCCGGTAACGACCCCGACCGTTTTAACCTGGCCCGTCCCGTAGTGACCCGAACCATTTCGACCCGAACGGGCCTAGTAGCGAACCGGACCGTTTCTACCTGACCGGGCCTGGTAATGACCCAGACCGTTTTAACCTGACCAGTCCCGTATTGAAACGGGCTGTTTCGACCCGACCGGACCTAGTAACGACCCGGACCGTTTTCTACCGGTCGGTTCGAAACCGTTCAGGTCGTTAACGGATGACCGGGTCGAAATAACACGGGCCGTTAATGAGACCGATCTCATCGGAATACATAGCTGCTTCCAGCTGTTGCTCACAGGTTCTTTGGATACAACAACAAATTAGAGACTACGGTTTGCAATTTCTTAATACTCCCATTTACTATGATAATGAGTCTGCCATAGCGCTTGCTAAAGACTCAGTAAATCATTCCACGGCGAAGCATATCTATGTTCGGTATCATTTCATACGCGATTGCTATGAAAAGAAACTGATAGATATGATTAAAATCCACACAGACTACCAACGTGCCGATTTATACACCAAAGCTTTTGATAGACCTCGTTTCGAGTATCTTTTGGTTTTAAATGGCATTAAGGAAAAGCAGGATTAGATCCTCATTGGCAATCGTTTTTGTAAATATTTTTTTCTTCTTCAAAACAGAAAAATCCAAAAATATTGTTTTTTTTGCAAATTTTTAGATTTTTAGGGGGAGAAAATTCAGAAAAATACAAAAACATGAGAAAATGCAAAAATAAAAAAAAGAGAATATGCAAAAATCAAAAAATGAAAAATGCAAAAATGAGTTTCTTTGGTGAAAATGGGAAGATGATCTTAACCAATCAGTCGGACTGTCTGGACCTTTATCATCTTAAAAATATTGGATCTGATAAGTAGCCTCTATAATGATGTGTTGGTAGGCTCGAAATCATTTCCATGCTCGGCACGGTGATATAAACCTAAATCAACTGAGAATTGTGTGGATTAACGTCGCGTTGGCATATGGTCTAAAAGCCTAAATCTTGTTGATAGAATGCCAAAATCCGAGGTTTCTGGTCTTTAAGAGGCTAGTCAAAAGATTGATTCGATTACTAAAAACAGAGCGCGGGTGTTTACAGACACGAAACAAATCTCTCAGACCTTGGGAAGGGTGTTTGGGGGCTGTGTGATGTGACAACTCCTGATTAGGGCAATCATTAGGTCCTTATATAGTCCCACAACACGTGTGCATGACATCAGGCAATTAGGATTGCTATGCTGTATGACTGACACACGAGTAGGCCCTAATCGCATGTTTTATTTGCTAATCGCCTCTTTTCAATCCTAATCGCCTGTAAGGCCTTCAACCCCCAAAACAACATATAAATGCACCCAAACACCCTAGAAACCGTCCAATAACAAGGTATACTAGCCTAGGGACATCATGTACTAACAATTGTCAATTAGATGAAAGACGAGGGTGACGGATGTCACATCTCCCAACTCTTTTCTTTATGTGTCTCAACTTCCCCACTCTCTACCTTTTCTCCCCCACCACCACCACCATCTGACCACCACCACCCTAACCTTAATATACGATCTATGACACAAAACATGATCAACCTGTGGAAAATCAAAATACGATCTGTGACATAACATGAACCCTAGAAATTGAGGAAAACTTAAAGGAGGTTAATCGAGAGGTAGTACCTGAAGCTAATCGTGTTGAGGAAGTTGTTAATATCGGTTTGATTTATGCTTTCGGTATTAGGAAATAAACGGCAGTTGTTGGAGGTGGGTACGGGTTTGATTCGGATCTTGAAATGGGTTTGGGTGTTTGTGGAGGTGTTTGGATGTTACTGTTGGTGCTGCTGTTTGTAGTGGTGGTGGGGTTTCAGTGGTGATGGTGGTTCGCTTGGCTTCAACGGTGGTTTCATGGTGATGTTGGTCGTGGTGGTTTGGTACCAGCAGTAAAAGAAAGTTTTTATTCTTTTGAGATTACTTCATTTATCTCCTTTTTACGTTATTAATATAAATCTTAAGGAAACAAATAAAGAAACATAGGCATAAATGAGAAACCCTTATCTTCTCTCCCCTTGTTCCTGTCTCCTCCTTTGAGCGCGTGACCTCCTAGGCAGCCAAAAGACTGTTGCCTTTAGGAATGTTCCTTCCCTATCCTCCGTTTGCCGTTACCTCTATATGTTCTCCACCAATAGGGCTTCTTTTTTTTTTTTTTTTTTTTACAAAAAAAAGATACTTTCTCACAAGTTGGGCCTTTGTTTTTGCGCTGGACACTAAGGCCAACTGGCCTGCTTCTTCTTATTGTTGTTGAGCTCTTAATCTATATTATCTTATTAATAAAGATTGATGTACAATATTGTAATTTTCATTTCCGTACAACTTAAGGAACAACATGTACAACATATTTAAGCTCACTTGATAAGGGTATTATGGAAAGGTTGGTAATCTAGACATTTCACCATCCTCCTCCTTCACAATATGAATTTTTTTTACATGACTACCCTTATTTTCCCTCCATGCCCCTACGATGGGTGCTTGGCCCTCTTGAAACCTTGAATCCAAATCAATGAGCGCCTGTTCACTTCACCCGATGCTACCATCATTATATTCAATGCTTACATAAGTTCACTTCATGTACATCTCTTTATCTACTTGTGAAGCCTGACAAAATCAGCGAAGCTTCTATCTTGCCCTCCGCAAACCCTACACGACCCTTCATTCCCCTTAAACAGGCTTACACGATACTGGTTCAGGTATGCCGATTTTCTCTTCTTAATTTCATTTGCTAATTCTGATAAGATGCTTCTTTAAGTTCAATTTTCTGGTGGGGTTCAATTTCTTTGAGTTGAATTTTCATGTTTTCCTTCAAATAAACATGGCCATCTTGTGCATTATATTATAATTAATGTTTAATTAAAATACATGTGTGAATTAGTGCTGAAAAATTCAACTCAAAGAAGTTTAATTGATATATAGATTCTCGAGTGTTATAATTTTGGATGCAGGAATGTGTTTATTCTCGGTAGAGGTGGCAAAATGGGTGGGTTGGGTTGGTTTGGGTGTTGGGTTAGGATGGGTTTGGGTTAGGATGGGTAAATTAAAAAAATAGGTTAGGATGGGTTGGGTCTCGATGGGTTTGGGCCTGGATGGTTTGGATTAAGATAAGCTCACATCAAAATAGATTAAAATAACAATAAAAAATTAAAAATTTAAAAAGTAAAAAAAAATTAAAATAAAAAACAAAAGTAAATTTAAAAATAAAATCTTAAGGGATGCGAAATATTTCATTTCGAAGCGGGCCGGTTAACAACCCGGACTGTTTCGACTCGACTGACCCGTTATCGATCTGGACCGTGGCCGTTAACGACCCAGACTATTTTGACCCGACCGGACCCGTTAGCGACCCAAACCGTTTCGACCTGACCGTATCCGTTAGCGACTAGGACCGTTTCGACCCGGTCAGGCACGTTAGTGACCGGAATCGAATCGACCAGGCCGGGCCCGTTTGCGATCCAGACCGTTTCGGCCCGATCTGGCTCGTCGACGACCGTGTCCGTTAGCGACCCGGACCATTTCGAACCGGCCGGGCCCGGTAGCGACCCTGACCGTTTCGACCCAGCCGGGCCCGGTAGCGACACGGCCTATTTCGACCAGACCGGGCCCGGAAACGACCCAAACCATTTCAACCTGACCCGTCCCGTAGCGACCCGGACAGTTTCGTTCCAGCCGGGCCGGGTAGCGACCCGGACCGTTTGGACCCGATCGGGCCCGGTAACGACCCAGACCGTTTCAACCTGACCCGTCCCGTAGCGACCCGGACTGTTTCGACCCAGCCGGGGCCGGTAGCGACCCGGACCGGTTCTACCTGACCGGGCCCGGTAGCGACCCGGACCGTTTTGTCCCGATCGGGCCCGGTAACGACCCAGACCGTTTCAACCTGACTCGTCCTGTAGTGACCCGGACCATTTCGACCGGACCGGGCCCGGTAACGACCCAGACCGTTTCAACCTGACCCGTCCCGTAGCGACCCGAACTGTTTCGACCCAGCCGGGCCCGGTTGCAACCCGGACCGTTTCTACCCGACCGGGCCCTGTAACGACCCGGACCGTTTTGACCCGATTGGGCCCGGTAACGACCTAGACCGTTTCAACCTGACTCGTCCCGTAGTGACCCGGACCATTTCGACCGGACCGGGCCCGGTAGCGACCCGGACCGTTTAGACCCGACCGGGCCCGGTAACGACCCAGACCGTTTCAACCTGACACGTCCCGTAGCGACCCGGACTGTTTCGACCCAGCCGGGCCCGGTAGCGACCCGGACTGTTTCTACCCGACCGGGCCCGGTAACGACCCGGACTGTTTTGACCCGATCGGGCCCGGTAACGACCCAAACTGTTTCAACCTGACTCGTCCCGTAGTGACCCGGACCATTTCGACCGAACCGGGCCCGGTAGCGACCCGGACCGTTTAGACCCGACCGGGCCCGGTAACGACCCAAACCATTTCAACCTGACCCGTCCCGTAACGACCCGGATTGTTTCGACCCAGCCGGCCTCGGTAGCGACCCAGACCGTTTCTACCCAACCGGGCCCGGTAACGACCTAGACTGTTTCAACCTGTCTCGTCCCGTAGTGAACCGGACTGTTTCGACCGGACCGGGCCCTGTGGCGACCCGGACCGTTTCTACCCGAACGGGCCCGGTAACGACCCAGACCGTTTCAACTTGACCCGTCCCGTAGCGACCCGGACCGTTTCTATCCGACCGGGCCCGGTAACGACCCAGACAGTTTCAACCTGACCCGTCCTGTAGTGACCCGGACGGTTTCGACCCGACCGGACTCGGTAACAACCCGGACCGTTTCGACCCGACCGGGCCCGCCAACGACCTGACCATTTCGACCCGAACTGGCCGGTCAACAACTCAGACTGTTTCGACTCGTTCAAGCCCGCTAACGACTCGAACCATTTGGATGAGATCGGTCTCGTTAACGACCCGTGTTGTTTCGACTTGGGCAAGATAGGGCTTTATGCCACGTACTTTAAGGATTGCAACTTTAGGGTTCCGGTGACTCGTTTTTTGAAGACGTTTATTCAGACCGTTGGGGTACATGTTAACCAGATCCATCCTGGTCTGATGTCACGGCTGATGTTCTTCGAGTTTTGCTGCCACTCTCAGAAGATTGAGCCTCTGGTCGACATGTTTTATGTCTTCTACTCTCTCTGCTTTGTGGAGAGTTGGTTATCTTGCCGTCCTCGCACAGGAGTGGCTCCTTGTGCCAAGGCGGGGATGAAGAGCTTCCGTGACTGGAAGCCTAAATTTTTCTGGATTAATGAGGGTGTGATTCCCTTGGTTATGGGTCGCTTAAACCCGGATGACGGTGCGCCAAAGGCGGTGCTGATAGACTACAAGGAACAGGACTGGTTCCGGACCCTCACTGCGCACCCGGTGGACCTGTGTGAGATCCCTGAGACGGCGCTGGTCATGGCGGGCATGAGCCTGAAGTACGACATTCAGGGGCGCAACCCTCACTTGACTGAGGATGGGAAGGGTATGTCTTCCATTTTGTACTGTTCAGTGTTTTTCCTTTGCATTTTATTGAAACTAGCTTTTTTCTTTGTCAGATGTGGAGAGCCTATACAGCTTATTGCTGGGTGGTGACAACATGGGGTTCACCTTCCGGGAGCTTGCTGAGAATGAGCTCTATATTTTGGAGAAGGCCTGGGATACGCTTGTGCGTCCTCAGTTGGAGGTTGTGGCGCGTGAAGACGCCGATGCGCCTTTACGGATTACTGAGACAGGTGAGCCTCCCTCGCTCTTCGATAACCCTTCTCCGGTGAACATGTTCATGCGGACGGGTTATCCTTTTATTGTTATTTCTAGTGACGAGTCGTCTGACTCTGACGTGTCCTCTTCTCCGCATGTGTCGTCCGCAGGTGGGGGTGAGAAGGAGGCGCCGTCGACTTTTGTTGTGGACGACAGCGGGGAAGAGACGGAGGAGGAGGAGTTTGTGCTTCGTCTCGTGCGGCGGCCAAAGACTGGGGTGGCGCAGGGTGTTGTTCAAGGTGAAGATTTCGCTTTTGTTTTAGACCATGAGGTCATTAGCAGGTATCTTCAAAATTACAACCCTATTGAACGAAGCTACATTGAACTTTCAGATGCGTTCACGGATGAGGGAACGGCTGCGTTGAAGGATATTGCGGAGGGGGTGGCTCTTCGGGCTCCATTGACTGTAGAGGCCGAAGTGGAACAGTCTGCGCCCCAACAGACCCCGCAGAAGAAAAAGCGCTCGAGGCGAAGCAAGTCTCGCAAGCCTTCCACTGAGGGGACGCATGATACTGGCTCCTTATCCCCAGCTGAAAAGAGGCAAAAGTTGGGTGACTTGGTGCATAGCGCCGAGGATAGCTTGTTAGGTATGTTCCTTAGTGTCATGTCGTGTACGCTATGCCTTTGTCTTTATTTCTCCCTTTTTGATTTATTGTTTGTTTTGTGTTGTTTGCAGCTGATCTGATGGGTGAAGGGGCGCCCAGTCATGTGACTGAGGTTGCTGTTCCTGAGGGTTTCGTGGTCAACCCGACTGAGGTCCAGGGGGTGCCCTCGCCAGATAGGCGGGTTGTTACTCCTCCTGTTCAGCCTCTTTCGTCAAGGACTCCGCCGCCTTCACCTGCTTGCGATGTGGTCCAACCTTCTCCCCCGCGTCAGACGGCGCAACTTGATGACCCCCCTGTCCACACTGCTCCAGTGATCACCGAGGCATTTGTGGGTTTGGAGGGGGAGACCCAGCGCGTGTCTCCGCCGGACATTAGCGAGGGCGATACAAGGGGTCTGCAAATTATGGATGACGACTCCAACGAGAAGCGTCCAGTTCCTGAGTCCGAGGCTGGCTTTTCAGGGGCTAGCCTTAAGAGCGCGGATGTGAACCCTGATGAAATTTACATCCCCTCCTGGCAATTGACTACCAGCGCCCGGTTTGTGGATGTAAATGGTTGCAGGGAGCTGCTAGGTAATCTTGTGCCTCCCGCCGAACGCGAGCACCAGGCCAGTCGTCCTCATCAGGATCTTCTTGAAGACAACATGATGAGTCTGGCGAATCTGATCTCCACTTCTGCTGAGATTGCCCGGCAGTGGGGTTTCCTGGCCCATGAGCGCCAGGAATATGATACTAAGTTTAGTGAGGTGTGCGCAGAGCGCGATCGGTTGGCCCAGGAGCTGAAGCGCGCTAAGTGGGATGCTGTGACTTATCGCGAGGAGCGCGACAAGCTTGACAAGCACTTGTCCGAGCGAGAGCAGCAATGGACAGCTGCCTGTGCCAAAACCAACCGGACTCTGGAGGTTGCAGCGCAGAAGCAACAGGAAGCTGAGCGCTTATGGGGTGAGGCGTCGCGGAAGATCCTCGAACTTAATGGAAAGTTGGATCAGCGTCGTGATGCCTTGGTTGAGGCTCGCGAGATGCTGAGGCAGAAGGATGCCAAGGTTGCAGAGTTGGAGGATAAGGTGGCAGGCTTAGAGGAGGCCAACCTGAAACTTGAGCAGCAGAACGCTGACCTTGAGGGGGAAGCGTTGGATGTTCGTGACGAGGCGCGCTTGGCGCATGAAGACCGGGAATGGCTTATGACCTGTTGTGTCCCAGAGGTTCGTCTTTTGCTCTTACTCTTTATTTTCCTGTTGTTTTTTCTTTTTTATGATGCTTAACAGGTTCTTGTGTACATTTTATAGGTCGCTTATCACGTGAAGAACTGTGATGGGGCGCGCCAGGCGGTTGCCGCTGTGAATGCTGCTGCCAAGTTGGTGGGGCGCAAGGCTGGGTTCCTCGAGGGGTTCCAGCATGCGAAAGATGGGAAGGCCCTGGAACAGTTCCCTTTGTATAACAAGGACCTGGACGCCTTGTTTGAGAAGAAGACCGCGGAGTACGACCGCCTAAATGTTGAGCTGGTGGATTTCGTTGTGAGTCATCGAGACCAGCCAACATGTCATACCCTACGGTCGTCTTTTGAAAAGCAGGGTCTGACGCATACTAGGCGCAAATATGCCATGAAGAAGACTGATGCGGGTCCTCAAGTTGAAGGTGAAGCGCCTGGCCCTAGTGAGAAGCTGGATTTGTCTGATTCTGAGGAGGAGTTCAGTGATGCTTCTGAGGGTGCTGCGCCATAGATATATGTATTTTTCTTTTTTTGTAACCCTGTAATGACTTAAGGAACAATATGTTTGCGGGTTTGAATGTTAGTGAGAATTTTGATTTTGTGTACTGTTTTGTTGTGCGATTTGTACGTCTTATGTTTTTGATCGCCGTGCAATGTTTAGGTGGCGCGCGATATCTTAGCCATATGGCGCACCTGTTTAGGAGATTGCAAATTATCTTTGCAATCTTTTAATTTTAGACATTGCATCTTAGTCATGCAATATTTAAGTGGCGCGCGATATCTTAGCCATATGGCGCGCCTGTTTTAGGAGATTGCAGGTTATCTTGCAACTTTTAGTTTTAGACATTGTATCTTAGCCATACAATGTTTAAGTGGCGCGCGATATCTTAGCCATATGGCGCGCCTGTTTTAGGAGATTGCAAGTTATCTTGCAACTTTTAGTTTTAGACATTGTATCTTAGCCATACAATGTTTAAGTGGCGCGCGATATCTTAGCCATATGGCGCGCCTGTTTTAGGAGATTGCAAGTTATCTTGCAACTTTTAGTTGTAGACATTGTATCTTAGCCATACAATGTTTAAGTGGCGCGCGATATCTTAGCCATACAGCACGCCTGTTTTAGAAGATTGCAAGTTATCTTGCAACTTTTTAGTTTTGGACATTGCATCTTAGCCATGCAATGTTTAGGTGGCGCGCGATATCCTAACCATATGGCGCGCCTGTTTTAGAATTTGCAAATTATCTTGCAATTTTTAGTTTGACATTGTATCTTAGCCATACAATGTTTAAGTGGCGCGCGATATCTTAGCCATATGGCGCGCCTGTTTTAGAATTTGCAAGTTATCTTGCAATTTTTAGTTTGACATTGTATCTTAGCCATACAATGTTTAAGTGGCGCGCGATATCTTAGCCATATGGCGCGCCTGTTTTAGAATTTGCAAGTTATCTTGCAATTTTTAGTTTGACATTGTATCTTAGCCATACAATGTTTAAGTGGCGCGCGATATCTTAGCCATATGGCGCGCCTGTTTTAGGGTTTGCAAGTTATCTTGCAATTTTTAATTTGACATTGTATCTTAGCCATACAATGTTTAAGTGGCGCGCGATATCTTAGCTATATGGCGCGCCTGTTTTAGAATTTGCAAGTTGGTATATGTAACGATATGATGAGTAACAGAATAGAAGTTTGGGTTAGGGAAAGAAAAACGATCGTCATATTAAATGGCTAAACAGCCTTCATTACAATACGCGCGGTGATTACATATAACATTTTCTTAGTTGCGCTGCATTCCACGTGCGTGGGATCAGCTTGTCCTCTAGTGTTGATAGCTTATATGCTCCTTTCCCTAGCACTTCGGTGATGCGGTATGGACCCTCCCAGGTGGGAGTGAGCTTGCCTGCTGGAAGCGCGCCGCTGGCTTCGTTGTTTCTGAGGACAAAGTCGCCGACTTTGAAGGTGTTCAGTTTGACTTTGGCGTTGTAGTACTTTTCCAACTGCTTTTTGTAGTTAGCTTCTTTTATCGCTGCCAAGTCTCGACGTTCTTCCAGCAAATCCAAGTTGGTGCGCAGCTCTTTTTCGTTGTCGGTGTGGCGTGCGGACAGGACTCTTGCAGAGGGGCACCCTATTTCAGCCGGGATGACTGCTTCGGAGCCATAGGTGAGGCTGAACGGGGTCTCGCCGGTGCTCGTTTTTGTTAGCGTTCGATTAGCCCATAGCACGCTCGGTAATTCCTCCGCCCAGGCTTTTCCTTTTGTCCCTAGGCGTGCTTTGATGCCTTCGACGATGCTCCTGTTGGCGCGCTCAACCTGGCCGTTACCCTGTGGGTGGGCGACTGATGTAAAGATGGGCTTGATGTGCAGCTCTGTGTACCACTTTAGGAGTCCTCTATCCGCGAATTGTGTTCCATTGTCTGTGACAATCTCCATGGGTAGGCCGAAACGGCAAATGAGGAACTCCCAAATGAATTTCTTTACTTGGCTTGCGTTGATCTCTGCTAACGGTTTGGCTTCTATCCATTTCGTGAAGTAATCGATTGCAACGATCAAGTTTCGCCGCTTGCCTGTGGTCATGGGGAACGGCCCTACCAGGTCGATGGCCCATTTTTGAAATGGCCATGCGGATGTTACTGGTATCAAGTCGTTTTTGGGGCGCATGGTGTTCGGCGCGTGGCGTTGGCAAGAGTCACATCGTCGTATGATTTCCAGCGCGTCCAGATGCATGCCAGGCCAGTAGTAGCCGGCGTTCATGATCTTTGCCACCACCATGCGCGGCCCCGCATGTATACCACATATCCCTTCGTGGATTTCCCTGACAAGGTAGTCTGCGTCTGTTCCATCGACACACTTCAGCAATGGCCCCAAGTAAGATTTTCGATACAACACTCCATCTTGCATTTGGTACTGTAACGCTTTGTGTTGTATTTTTCTTGCCTCTGCGCGCTGACTCGGCAGTGTGCCTGTAGTGAGGTAAGAGACGATGGGGGTCATCCAGCTGTCAATACCTGTTTGAATTACATGGACCTCCTTGGGTGGTACTGAAGGTTCGGCTAGCACTTCCACGCGGACCTCTTTTGCTAAATGGCCAAAGTTTGTGGATGCCATTTTGCTTAGAGCGTCAGCTGGTTTATTTTGACTGCGACTGATGTGGTCGATGGTGCAGCTTGAGAAAGTAGCCATTAATTCCTTCGCGTACCGAAGGTATGTTGCCATGGATGGGTCTTTGGCATCATACTTCCCGGTGATTTGTCCCGTTACCAGCATGGAGTCTACATGTGCGAAGACATGCTTGGCGCCCAGCTTTTGCGCGATGCGCAGGCCTGCAAGGAAAGCCTCGTACTCGGCTTCGTTGTTCGTTGTTTTGAATTCTAGGCGGATTGCGTAGGTGAACTCGGCCCCGTCAGGGTGGACGAGCCTGACCCCCGAACCTGCGCCATCGTCGTTTGAGGCTCCGTCCGTGTACAAGTTCCAAATTGCCTTGTCCTCGCATTGTTGCTGTGGGCCTTGCTCAGCCTTGCACTCTTCTATTTTTTCTTGTGGTACCTCAGCGATGAAATCCGCCAGGACTTGTCCCTTGATTGCTGGTCTGGACTTGTAGAAGATGGTATGCTCGCCTAACTCAATTGCCCACTTTGCCAATCTCCCGGACAGTTCTGGTTTGGAGAGTACATTGTTCAGCTTGTAGTCGCTAAGCACATTGATTGGGTGTCCTTGGAAGTATCGGCGCAGTCTGCGCGATGCATGCACTAGGGCTAGTACCAACTTTTCCATCGTTGTGTACCTGGTTTCTGCATCTATCAGGACTCTGCTGATGTAATAGATTGGGGTTTGGACCAGTTTGCGATCCACCATGAGCACTGCGCTTACCGCTTTTTCTGTGGCGCATAGGTACATTGTTAAAGGCTCTCGTGGTAAGGGCGCAGTGAGCGTTGGGAGATCCATTAGGCAGGCTTTCATGTCTTGAAAAGCCTTCTCTGCTTCGCTGGTCCATTTGAATTGACTCTTTTTCAGGCAGCTTTTTAGTGTTTCGATGAACGGGATGGATTTGGTTACGTGGTTAGAGAGGAATCTGTTGATGGCGACCAAACGTCCGTTCAAGGTTTGAACCTCTTTTAGCGTTGATGGAGAAGGCATTTGTGCTATAGCTTGGATTTTTTCTGGGTTTGGTCGAAAACCATCTTTGGTGACGATTACCCCTAGGAACTTTCCCTCCTCCATTCCGAAGGCGCACTTGCTCGGGTTGAGTTTCATGTGAATCTCTTTCAGGTGTTTGAAGGTCTCTTCGATGTCTTTCAGCATCTGATCCTCTTCTTTGCTTTTGATCACTAAGTCATCCACATAAACTTCGAGGTTTTTGCCAATTTGTAGTGCGAACGCGCGGTCCATCAGCCGTTGGTAGGTTGCTCCTGCGTTTTTTAGCCCAAATGGCATCTTTGTGTAGCAGAAAACACCTTTGTCTGTTCGAAAGGCAGTCTTGTCTTCGTCCTCGGGCGCCATTTGGATTTGGTGGTAGCCTTTGTAGGCGTCCAGGAAGCATTTGAACCGGAATGGCGCGAGGGAGTCAATTTTCAAGTCTATTTCTGGCAAAGGGTAGCAGTCTTTTGGGCAAGCTTTGTTGAGATCAGTGTAATCCACACACATTCTCCAGCTTCCGTTGCTTTTCTTGACCATGACTGGATTTGCGACCCAGGTCTGGTATCTGGTTTCGCGCAGGATCCCTGCCTTCAGTAGCTCGTTGACTTGCTCATTCATTGCTTTGGCTTTCTCGGCGCCCATGCTCCTGCGCTTTTGTGCGATCGGCTCAACCGAGCGCTATGTGTTAAGTTTGTGCTGGGCGAGCTCTCGCGGGACCCCCACCATGTTTGATGGTTGCCATGCGAAAACGTCCATGTTCTTTCGCAGGAGCTGCTTTAGGCGTTCCCGTGTGTTCTCTGAGATGGCTGCCCCCAGTGTCACGGTCTGTTCTGGGAACTTGGGGTTAAGGATCCACTTTTCCGGCTCAGTGCGCGGGGTTGCCTTTAACATTTTGGCAGGGTGTGGCTCTTCCGTCATAGCGCACTCTCTGTTGGCCCATATGATTGCTACGCCTGTTGGTGTTGGGAACCCAATGGCGCCGTGTATCGTTGACGGCACCATGTTATAGGCAGCCATTGCTTCTCGCCCAAAATGATGTCATAGGTAGATTTCGTTGGTACAACGAGGAAGGTGACATCTTCTGTTCTTGAATGCACTTTGTCCCCCATCGTTAGACGGAAAGAAATTTCCCCCAGAGGTGATATGACCTCATTTGAGAAACCCATGATGGGGGAGTTGACCGGGCGAAGGCGTTGCTTGTCTTCCTCGTCTAGGAGGTTGAAGCATTGCTCGTACATTATGTCGGAGTTGCTTCCTGTATCGACCAGCGCACGGGTGGTCCGATAGTGATCGAAAATGGCCGTGATAACCAGTGCGCGGGTGGATGAAGGTCCGCCCTTGACTGTTGGGAAACGTACTTGTTGTTCTTTCCATTCTGCCACTTGGTCAGGCTTTCTTTTCGCTTGCTTTCTTCTGTCAGAGTTGATCATCAGGCTGACATTTTTTATCTTCTTTTGTGGTGGCCCTTCTTGCTGCTTGCGGTCGACATTTCTTAGCAAGTGCCCAAGTTTTCCTGATTTTAGGGCCTCTTCGATCGCTTGCTTCAACTGGTAGCATTTGTCTGTGTCGTGCCCGATGTCTTGGTGATAGGCGCAGAACTTTCCCGGATCTAAATTATCTCGTCTTTTGATCACCTTGGGTTCTGGGAAAGTTACGTTTTCTGTTGCTAACACCTGCGCTGGGGTTTTCGTGAGTGGGGTCCAATTGTTGTGACTCCTTCTTCCTGACCTGTGGTCATTCTGTGTGTTTCCCCTGTGGTCTTGGACCTCAGCGGGTTTGGTATCTGTTTGGGCGCCTCCTTGGAGTCGATTCCAAACAGAACCTCTTCCCCTTCTGTCCTGTCGACCATGCCTGGAGCGCGCAGCTTGTGCTTGCACGTCCGTGTACTGAGGTGCTTGTACTCGGTTCCAGACAGACAGTTCTCTTTCTGTTTTTGCATATGTTTTAGCCCCTTTCATGATTTCATCCCACGTGTTGGGCATTCCAGTACAGCCTGCTAGCGTGCGGATGAGGGAGTCGCATCGCACTCCCTGAGTGAAAGCTGCTTTCATGAGCTCGAAGCCGATGGGCCCAATCTGCAGAGCTTCCCTATTGAAGCGGGTGATGTAATCTTCGATTGACTCATTGTCTCGTCGCCTGACTTGCAGGATGTCGGTTGAGTCGCGCTCAATTCGTTTGTTTTGGCTGAAGTGGTCCGCAAACTTGTCGGTCAAATCTTTGATGTTATCTATTTTCCCATTTGGTAGGCTGTCAAACCATACTCGCGCGGCGCCCGTGAGCGTCTGCGCGAACATGTGACACCATGCTGGCAAACTCCACTGTGCGCATTTTCCTGCGACCTCGAATGTCCTCAGGTGGTCGTCTGGGTCCCCTGTTCCATCAAACTTACCCAGCGTACTTGGGATTTTTGTTTTGGGTGGCAGGGGTGCCAGCGCAATGCGCGGGGTGAACTTTGACTTTTCCATGAACGATGGTGGATAATATGGTTTGGTTAGGTCGTCATCACCGGTCATAAAGTGCCCTCGCGCAGCGGTGTTGCTTAAGGGCTGGCTTATGTCACGCGTGAAGCGACTTTGAGACTCGTCTGAGTCTTCTCTCCATGTGGGGTCAGTTTCATGGTTGCTTCCGCCGTTGTTTCTTGCTGTGTTGGACGGTCCCTCGCTGTAGGAAAGCGTGCGGGCAGCCTCTCTGAGTTGTTGGTCCCTTAGTTTTTGGAGGTATACACGTTTCAGGGCTTCCTTTTGCTGAGTATACCATACCTCCGGACTAACCATCGGCGCGGCATTCTCGGCTGGGGAAACCTGATTTGTTTCGGTAATAAACTGGAAGGAAGGGGTCTGTCTTGTCCCTGAGGATGGGGTAACAGCTGGACCCGTGTTTGTTGTCTGTTGCTGAACGTCTGCTGTGTTCCCCGACTGGCCGGTGCCTCCCTGGGCAACGTCGGTGTCGGAGTTAGCATTCGTGAAGTTCGGTAACGGTGGTATGAGAGACATAGTTACTGTTTTTGAGAAATAGAAGTTTTTAACGTTCTTGTATGCTCAAATAGACGGATGGCGCCAATGAAGAAACACCAATATAACAGTATACTAAGATGAAAGCACAAGCAAGGACATGATTCTCATTAATGATTCAATGATTATTACAAGACTAAGATAGCTACTGTTACAGCGCTTCGACTATAATCTAATTCTCGTAACTATGGTTGTCTCTCTCTGATCGTTCATCCATTTCTTCGTCTGACCTCATGGGGTATTTATAGGCCACCTGAGGTCTTCTGTGATTGGATGAGGGGAGAATGACAGCTGGCTGTACGACCGGGCCGTTGTCATTCTCTGCGCTGTACCTTCGCTATTGGTCCACGTGTCATTGTCTGTCCTTTCTTGTACTATTCTGTACCTCGTACCTGCAGGCGATTATGGAGCAGGGAATGTGCGTCTCTGATTGGCCGAATGTCCTTTTCCTGTCGGTTATTAGCTGTCAGCCACGAGGTGCTCCGCGCCGCTTTCTAGAAGCCCACGTAGGCCTGCTGTGCTGGCCCATGTGGAGATGTGGGCCCGCGCTCTTGCGCGGTATCATATCTCTTCAATTAGATATCAAAAAGTTTATTTTTTCTTTAACATTCGAACATGATAAATGGTTTCTATCAGCTCATTTAACACATAAATACCTATTAGACACGTGTACATTAATTAATAACTAAGATCGACTAAAAGCACACAATAAAAGACTAAAATATATACAAAACTAACATATTAACAATGTGTTTTTCACAACACATCACACCCCCACACTTATCTTTTTTCGTCTCGAAAAAGTTATATTCACTCTGCTCAGAACATTATTACAGACTAGCACCCCAGTCGCCTATCATACCTTAGCTAAGATCCAAAGTCATACCCCATTTACAGATCAGCATTAGATGTGTTAATTCAGCAAGTCAAATTGATTTCCATTTAAAAACAGAATTAACCCGACTAAATCTAACATGCTTTCGGTTTTATTCTCATGCAACACACCCCTCACAATTTTCACTCCACTCGGTTTAATATTTGGACTAGTATGTAATGTGCTAGTATGAATCACTCAAAAACCAAGTATGCAACTCTGTTATCATAGGCTTGTATAACAATCACACCTTAGCTGTAAACAATGCACATATCTAAAGGACTTACGGGTTTTGAACTTAGGGTAAATGTATGATATATTTGGCTAGAAGTGGCTAAAAAAAAAAAAAAGTTCAACATGACTCACATGATTGAATGACATCCTTATTCACCATACACATAACTAAACAACTTTGGGCACATTTGACCCATAACACACACTTCTTTTTTTTTTCTCTCTCTTTTTTTTTCTTTTTCTTTTTCTTTTTTTTTCTCTTTTTTTTCTTTTTTTTTTTTTCACAACTTAACATAGATCAAACACTTGAACATAAACTTAGAACACAATAGATGTCATCAATTTTCTTAACAACGGTTAACGGGTCGATTTGGGTAACTTTATAGGTTTAACAAACAAAAGGGTATAGGCTCAACATGGCTACTAATGGTAATTTTAGGTAAACAGGTAAACACAAAACAAATAAAAGGTGTCAAACAAAAAGGGGAATCCTAAATCGCCTTTATCATGTACGTGCATATCTAGTCTACAACCTCAGCATGTATCAAATCACACAAGTTCTGCAACAGAGAAACATTTGGCCTACTCTCAACAAACAAAAATGTATATAAATCAATATATCAACTAGTGGGCTCAAGATCTCACAAAAGTGGGGAAATGGGTTACCGATGTGTGCATGCATTTATTACCAATAGCTTGTTAAACCTAGTCAGGCAATTCTAAACATTTTTCTTAAAAATACCTGCTGAAAACGGTTCATATTACTTTTCCACAAATTAGACCATGACTAAGGATCTACTGCCAAAATAATCAAGAAACAACAGGTAGGTATAGAAAGAGCTGTTTTATGTCTGATTAGAGTGCTTTTTAAAAACAACTTTCAAGACATTTTCTCGATTTTTTTTTTGAAATTTTAATTTTTTTTAGACTCAAAAATAAATAAAAAACGAAGTTTCCCCACCCCCACACTTGAACGACACATTGTCCTCAATGTGAACTAGGGAATAAAATAAAACAAAAAAAAATGTACAACAATAATAAAAAGGAATAGACTCCCCTGGATATGTGCAGTGCGCGTATGAGTCCCTTTAGTTCCTCCCAATCGAGCCGTATAGCATTTCTTTCGCAGCCGATAAACAAACCTGAAACTAAGACTCAAAAGAAAAATAAAAAACATAAAATTCTGGGATGCCTTATACACCGATGGTGTACTGATCTATCCCGCCTGAATGGAGATTGAGTACAGGCGAGGTAATCTCATTGCAAAGTTAAACTCCAAGCATTCCCAGAAAAACAAAAACAGACACAAACTCTAAAAATAAAATAAAAAACGTACCTTTAATACTCTACACAACTATACATACTCTACAAGTAAACATACCTGGCACATCTACTCATGGAGGTCTAGTGGGATGTTTGTATCCCCACACCTCTAAGTGTGTGCTCCTCCTACACCCAAGTAACTCATCCTCAGTTCTCCTAATTAGCCCCACCAATGCCAATTTCTCCTTCTCACTATCTGGTTCAGGTGGCTTCTTGACCTTCTTCTTCCTTCTCTTTCGTTTTCTCTTGGTGTTATTCTTGCTCACTAGTTCCATCCTGTCAATCACAAAACATTCTGTCTTTTCTTTTCCATTCTCCTTCACAGGAGATCCACTTTTGTCAGTTTTATGATTAGCAGTATTAGAGAACACCTTAAGACTCATCTTCCTATCCCAAAACCTCATCTTTACCATCCCCTCAGCACAATTAATAATGGCTTTAGCAGTAGCGAGGAACGGTCTACCCAGCATGACAGTTGGTTGTATGTTTTTAACACAATCAAGCACTAAAAAATCTACCGGGTAATAAAACTCTCCAACCTTAACAATCACATCCCTTACAATCCCCCTAGGACATGAAGGAGTTTAATCGGCCAACACCACAGTTGTGTTGGTTTTCTGTAATGGACCAAAATCATACCGATCATATAAACTCCCTGGTAGAATACTCACACTAGCTCCCAAATCCAGAAGCGCTCTATCCACTTGAAAATCACCTACTTGTATAACAATAATAGGCGCTCCTGGGTCTTGGAGTTTTGGGGGAAGGGTACCCAACAACGCGACATTCACGCTGGCACTTAAATCTAACTGTTTGGGAAGTTTATGCCGTCGTTTTTGGGCACTCAATTCTTTCAGACACTGAACCTGATCCGGACATTCTTCAATTTTATTAATTAACGGTAAATTGATTTGATAGTTTTAAAATTTTCCCACTTCTCATCCTTTGGTGGGTCCCGTTTAATTAAATCTTTTCTCTTAGCAGGATCTACTAAAGCCATAGGAAAGGGTACCTTTTTCACCTTCTCACCCCCATACTTAGCCTCATTAGACCCACTCTTCACGTTTTTACTCTCAAGATTTAATTTGAAAAATTTTTCTTATTCAGGTTCTGACTCAGATTCAGTGTTACACTCCTCCACCACTCCCTCAACAAACTTTGGTGGAGTACTCTCTACACTACCTATTTCAAAGGTGGGGAAAAGACTTACCGCGTTAATGTGCACACTTATAGAGGAAGACTGGTGAGCAGGGTTTAGTGTAGTATCACTAGGGAGTTTACCTGGGTCTCTCCCTAACATCTGAGCAGCTAGCTGGCCTACCTGTTTTGACAAGGCTTCCACAGGCTTGTCCCGCACTTCATTATCCTTCCTAATTCCCTTAACATCCTCCTGCACTACCTTGATAGCTTCCAGAATCATATGTTACTGATTGCTGCTTCCACTTGATGTGCCGTGCTGATGGTTCCAGTGCTGTTGCTGCTGATTTTCACCCTGCACATGAGAATTAGAAAAATTAGGATTTAGTTGGTTATTCAGGTTACCAATCCTGAAATTGGGGTGATTGCGCAGTCCAGGATGATATGTATTTGAATTCATGTCATACTGTTTTCTTTCTCCATAGACTTGATTTACCTGTTCACCTGCACATTCAGCTGCAATATAACCTAATTCATTACATTCCGTACAAACATTAAAAGCACTACCTACCTTCACCTCATCACTTTTTCCTACTCTCAATTGGGAAACCTGTCTTTCTAAGATCAAATTCTGCTGCTTAAGTTTTTCTATCCTCTCTTCAGCTTCATAATCAACAGCCCTAACAGAAGATGATCTAGATTTCCTACTAGACTGTGCTTGTCTTTTAGAAGTTGCACTCATCCTCTCTAAGTACCCCCAATCTATAGCTACTGTGTTAGTGAAAAAAGTACCACTGCTAATAGCTGTTAGATCCCTAACCTCATCAGGCAATAATCCATCATAAAATGCTTTAATAAGCTCCCAAGTCTCAATGCCATGATGTGGGCACTTCCTAAGCAACTCCTTAAATCTAGTAAAGGCCTCATGAAATGTCTCACCTGAATTCTGCTCAAAGGCTCTAATTGCTTCTCTAGCCTCAGAAGTCTTACTCATAGTGTAATACTCTTCTAAAAACACCTGCTGCATTTCTTGCCAAGTAAAAATGCTACCTGGGGTCAGGGTTGCAAACCACTTCCTAGCCCTATCCTTCAAAGTGAATTGAAACAACATAAGCATAACCTGATCCTTAGTAAACCCAGCCCCTCCTACAGTGTTACAAATAGACTCAAAAGCTGCAATATGTAAGTAAGGCTCCTCTGATCTCTTACCATAAAACTCAGGTAGGTGGCCTAAATAATGGGGTTTAACCTCAAAAGCTCTACCATTCCTACCTACGGGTGTCACTACAGCTGATGAATTAGGCATAATGACCGGCATAAAGTGACTATCTACCCCACCCCTAGCTGTTGCCCTCTGAACAAGCTGTGGGAGACCATCTACAAACTTAAATCATCCCCCATATCACCCGCATCAAATCTTGGCACACCTCTTGGTGCCTGGTTATTTACCCCTTGCCTCCCAACCCGGTTCCCTTGATTAAAGTGACGTACCTGATTACGTGGGATTGGACGCCTAGGACGCAAGTCGAACCCATCCTGATCAAAATCATCATACCTGACGTCGGCATATCTGCCTTCATACTCCTCATGCTCAGATTATATATCCCAGTCAGTTTGCCATGTACGGTGAAAACTCTCCTCATCAAACTGTTGAGGGATGCGATGCAGCTGTTGGTTTTCAAGGTTTTGATGCTGCTGTGGTATGACTGGTCGGGTGTTTCGGGCAGGTTGGAATTGTGGTACTGGTTGTGGGTTTTGTGGTTGTGGTGGTATAGATGGAATAGGTGGTGGTGGATTCTGAGGAGGCAGATCCTCAGGAACACTGTGGTGGCTGTGGTGACTCATGGTAAGTTTAAATTGGTGTAAGGATTGGTTTCTTTTAGCAGTTTTTTCGAGGCATACAAGTATTACCTGCACACACAAAGACAAGAAAACCAGAGTACTGAACAAGGAAAATAACTAAATAAAGAACAAAAGTAAATAAAAAAAAGATACTATTTAAAAAAAAAATATTTTTTATTTTATATATTTTTTTTATTTACATTTTTTTTACTAAAGACAACTAAAACTAAAAACACTAAGCGCACGCACTCCCCGGCAACGGCGCCATTTGGTGACCGTCTGTCGTCAAGGGTCATACAAAACCTAAATAACCGAGGTAGCCAGGGTAAGTAGGGAATATCGAATCCATGAGGAGCATGTGGTTAATATCACATAAATTATTTGTTCGTCTAATGTAGTTAACAAATAATAAAAATACAATTATGAAGTTTGCTAGTTTTATCTTTTTTTTTGTTTTATAAAAATGTTGAAATGATAACAAAATAATCTAAATAAATAATAAAGATAAATGTAACTTCCACCCAGGATCCTATTTGTATAATCTTGCAACCTATTCGATTTAACTACAAGAACACCACATAGACATGGCCTTGGTTATCCTGTCACAATAACTAGCTATCCTGTCACAATAACTATTCAGATTGAAATAATAACTAGGGACATGTTTTCAACGTAAACCGTACGCCTAATTATCCCTATACAAATATCAACCTCCCTATGATGCCAGAAATCACAGTTAATAGATAAATTGGTTCAAATATAAGCAATGTTTATTCAATCCAACACAAGTAGTAAAAATACTAGTTCATACATGATCAAAACGAGTTCAGAATACAAAATCAAAACAAAGATTCACCCGGGGGAAATTACGAATAACTTAACCGCTCATAGTTATGATAGAAACCTCCATCCCCTTGTTTCTTCTCCTGCTGTCCGACCTAGGCAGCCAAAAGCTGCTGCCTTCCCGTCGAACTCCTTCCGTGCCTCCTTCAAATACCTCTGCTGCCGTCCCCCCAAAATAAATATATCGTATGCCTTATATTCTCTTTTCCTTTTTTTTACAAACCAACCGACCTACTCCTTCATGGGCCTCCAAATGTGTGCAATAAATGATCACTCGATTGGATAATAATTCAGCCCAAAACTCACATGTGTCATTTTCGTTTTAGTTAATACAGGCCCACATATTTGACTAACTTCATGGCTCACCTCATTATTGGCATTTGTGAATGAGATATATTAATTCATCACACTTTTGTTGTATTTTCTTTCCTGCACATCGATTCCACTAACAACAATTAATGAACAAAACATTTATTCCTTTTCCAAATTTAATCATCATTAGATATCAAAAATTTTATTTTTTTCTTTAACATTCGAACATGATAAATGGTTTCTATCAGCTCATTTAACACATAAATACCTATTAGACACGTGTACATTAATTAATAACTAAGATCGACTAAAAACATACAATAAAAGACTAAAATATATACAAAACTAACATATTAACAATGTGTTTTTCACAACACATCAGCAACCTAGAAGCTGCTAGGGCTCGACAGAAAGGGTGAGTTCATGTGAAGGACTGGCAAGAAAGATGACTGAAAGAAAGAGGTAAAGCTGGTTGATATGATAAGCCTGAAAGAAGAAAGAGTCGATTTATGTAAATCGCGACAGTGGGTGACGACCGGTTGCTTTAGCAGCAATTGAAGACCGATTCAGGTGACCTAGACCTGAGGAATGCCTGGGAAGACCGCGAGATCGACGGAGAAAAGATGGTGTGTTTTTGTTTGATCGAACAAAGAAGATTCAACCGAAAATAAGAAAAAAAAAACTAACGAACAGAAAGGTTAGTCTATTTTCTCTTTGTTGTTTGTTGGAGGATATATAGATCGGAACAGTAGAAGTTTTGTTATAGAACATCAATTTCAATTGGGGTGACCAATGAACGGTTGTGTTCAATCTAGTAGAATTGAAAGTTGTCTCAGGAAGGTGATGGAAAGGTGTGTGGAAGAATTGTGTCTCGTTTTGGAACAAGCACAAGGTGGATGGAATCGGTTTAAACGGCGTTTTACGTGGTAGTCTTGGTAATGGGCGTCAATTGAGGTTTTGGTTGGATAAGTGGTTGGGTAATCAACCATTAAAGGCCGTGTACCCTTCGCTCTATAGTCTCGAAAAATCCAAAGGGGTGGTGATCGCTGACAGGTTGAAGCGTATTGGAACTTCTCGTGTGTTGGTTTGGGATTGGATCCGGGCTCCTTCTTCCACAGTGGAGCTCTCAGACAAGTAGAGGTTAGAAGACCAGCTTCAATCGGTCACTTTGTTGGATAGAGATGAGACTTGGGTCTGGTCACATGATTCGGACGTCGTTTTTCAGATTGCCTCGGTTAAAAAATGGCTGCGTGGCCCAGTTTCTAGTAACGCAGAAGTTGGTTTTAAGTGGAGTTGTTGGGTCCCTAACAAATGCAACATATTCATGTGGCGCGCTTTCTTGGATCGTCTTCCGACCAAGACGGCTCTTGTCTGAAGACATATTAATATTGATGACCTTTCGTGTGTGTGGTGCGAGGATGCTGAAGAAAATATAGAGCATGTTCTGACAGGTTGCGCCATTGCTTCGGGGGTGTGGAACTCTCTAGATAGTTGGTGTAATATTCCTAGACCGTTCGTCTTTCATGTCAACGATTTGGTGGAGCTTCACGAGCACAGCGGGGTGACGGGTATGAAGAAGAAGGTCCTCCATAGGATTATTATCATAGCTTGTTGGAGATTGTGGAGAGCTAGTAATGACAAGGTTTTCGATAGGCGCCCATTGTGACGGAGTTGGTTGCGGACATAAAGTCCTTGGGTTTTTTTTGGTATAAACATAGATTTAAAGCGGGGGTAGTGGATTGGAGTAGATGGTGTTTGTTTGATGTAACGTAATTTGAACTTTTGTTTTGGTTTTCAGCTTCTATCTCCGCCTTGGTGATAGTTGTCGGTTTTGGTTGGTTTTAGTGAAGTTCACTTTCAAAAAAAAAAAAAAAAAAAAAAAAAAACGAAGGGTGATATTGTTTTGTTTGAGATGAGGATTTGGTTAAAATTAATTTAAGGAAGTAGGATGTGATCGACAATATTTGTTGAGTTTGAAAAAAAAAAGGGCGACAATAATTGAATGAATCAAGAAAGAAGCAACTTAGGAGAGGAGGTGAAAGAATTGTGAGTATGGTCTGACATCAGAAGAAGGAACAAGTTGGTTCTTCCTTTTGTAGTTGAATTTTCTCACCATCATTGAAAAAAAATAAAGAAGTGGTTAGAAAGAAGACCGAGACTATCACCGGAATTATTGAACCGGTAAGACCGAAGCCGTTATGGTCCGAACGGCATGAACGAGACTGAGGTAACCTTGACTGGCAGCTACCGCAAAAGGATCATAGACCGAAATTGTGAACCCGAGACCGAAGTGGTTCACTGCAGATCGAGACCGTGCGTGTGACAATGACCGAAAGAAAGACCGATTGTGAACAAAGACCGAAAGTGTTCACATTAGACCGAGCCGTGAGCAGAAGACCGAAAGGGTTCACGTTAGAAAAAGGAAGACTGAACCTGCATGGTTCTTGTGTCAAGACCGAGATAATTAGGATTAAGGGGGTGATTGTTGGAATTAATCTTGACTTTAGTATTTTAGTTTATTATTATTTTGGGTTTTATTAATTGGTTTTTATAAGTTAGGGTATGTTTGGCAAAACTAGCTGGTGGCTGGTAGCTGCAAGCTGGTAGCTGGTAGCTGGAAGCTTTTTAAATATATTTTGGTATTTGGCAGAGTAGCTGGAGCTTTTAATAAAATGTATAAAATGACCAAAATGGGCATAATTAAAAGCTTGCAAGGAAGGTTTTTATTTTATTTTTAAAATAGAATGGGTATTTGTGTCATTTACTCATTAAAAGCTTGTAGCTAGTAGGAGCTTTTTCTTAAATACTAGTATTAGTAGCTTTTCACTGTAGAGCTTTTTCTCCAACCTAAAAGCTTCCAGCTCCTTCAACCAAACAAGGTTTTTTATTAAGTAGGAGCTTTTTCTTAAAAGCTTGAAGCTCCTAAAAACTCTTTGCCAAACATAGCCTTAGTATGTTAGTATTTGCTTTTCATTTGTTGAATTAAATAAATGTTTAGAAAGTCATTGTGGACCAAGTTCCTAGGAGAAAAAATGAATGTTGGGATGATAGCTCATATTTAGGAGAACATGGGTAAATTTGTTATTTTCTTGTTGACCATGTAGGCTATAAAGCCCTATGAATTTACTGAATGAAAGAAGCCTTTTCCATTTCTTGTTTTCTCTTTTACGAAACTTTACATACATATAGTATATTTGTGGGTGTGTAGTGAGTGTTTTATCTTGGGTCTAAACCAACATTCTTGTGGTCTTAAAAATGATGATTAGGTGGTCACTGATTGCTGGAAGACTATCGGGTCGAACGGATAATGAGATCAAGAACTATTGGAATTCTCATTTAAGCAAAAAGAAGGAGATGATGGAAAAACAAACTGGTGGTTATTCAACTAGAGATTGTTCCAAATCAGGCGGGAGGAGGGCGGTGGACATAGGCGGCATGAAGATGAAAAAAGAGGATGTTACCGCCATAGATGATGATCATGGAGTTGAAGGTTCAAAGGGAAATTTCAATGTTGATGAGTTTTTTGATTTCTCAAATGAAGACCCATTAAATTTGGATTGGGTTAACAGGTACCTTTCAGGTACCAATTGTGTGTTTCTGTAGGAAACTTTTCCTTCTTAGTTCTTACTTTGTGTGCATCATCTTATTCAGAAAACAGTTCTATGATAATATGTTTCTATTAATTACAATGTAATAATTATATCTTTGCATGTATTTCATGTGATTATATTTCTACAATGAACTACCATTCATGGACAAGTCAGACGGGTTGAGTTACATGTTAGGGTTGGAAGGATCGATTTTACACCACTTTCTCAGACTTGCCACAACTTATATCACTAGAAATCTTAAACCCTTCAACGCTTCACATGCAACAATCAGTTTTTATATTTAAATCAAATATCATTTGCTAATTGCGATTCACTTTGTGTGATATATTTGGGGTTTCTGTACCAAAATAAGAGCTATCTATAATTACATACATGTAAAAAATTAAGAACCATGACTCATGCATTGTTATATATGTTTTCTCGGCCTTTTGACTTTTTTCAAAAATATCGCACTTTACTTGCATCTTATTTCATTACCTTACAGGTTCATTCTGTACATCTAACATTCCAAGCTACATACTGCATGTCCACCACAGATGAAAGAAATAAACAATCAACGGACAAAAACATTGGTTTCGGAGGAGACGACAATGGTGATGGTGTGGAGGTTCGATGATGGTAGTGCAAGGTTTCAGTGGTGACTATCGGCAAGGGAGGAGGTGTTTGGTAGTGGTGGAGATTGTGGCTTAACTGGTAGATGGTTTTAACGTTGCTGAAGACGGTGGATTGTTACGGAGATGATGGTGGTCAGTATGCTTGTAGTGGACGATGGTAGTATAGGGTGACATTGGAGACAATGCGCGTCGGTATATGGCATGTCAATCATCTTGTCAAGAGTTTTCGTTTGTGATTTTCTTCAATAGTATGAATGCATGTTATTTAATCAGATTGTTGGCTAAGGCCTTATGAGTGGTCAAAATGGCTTACGTACATATGCAAGAAAATTTAAAATCTTGAATTTGGTAATGGAATGCTACGATCAGGGATGATGATGTTGATTTCAAATGGCGCCATAACTAAAAAGAATGAGCAGGGATACATTAGGATAATGGTTTAGAGTGCATGAGTATGGTTTCGTATGATGGTATGCATGCATGCATGCGTGGGGTTCCTTGGTTGTTTAATATAATTTATAGTGACTTGGAAGCCTAATTATGGGTAACTCATGAAGATGGTTTCGTTTGAAGTGCCATTTGAGGCGGTTAACTTGCAAGTTTGGAAGTTTCGCAATCGGTGAGTTCTGGCGCACACTCTTCTAATTATTATTTTTCTCAATATTTTGGGCTGACGTGCATGCTAAACCAATAAGATTATTTTTATGAAGTCACAAAATATTTTTATAAAGTTATAAATATTTTTGTGAATGAACGAAATCCATATTAACTCATTTTTTTTTTTGTTTTGGCATGAAACGTGAGTATGCGGAATGCGTCTAATGTGTTATTAGACTGTGTGACGGTTACCTGGTATTATAACTGAGTTATGACAGAATTCGGATATGCTTACTCTGATTTATGGTATTAGAGCATTCACAACCCATCCATTAAATCTCCTCCATCAAATTACACTAAAAATCACTACTTCACCACCTAAATATTCTCTCTCCTAATTAAAATAATCATACTTTTATCATTAAATTTTCTCTCTCCTCACTCACAACTACTTACAAAAATATTAAAATATATATAGGGGTGAACAGTAGCTTTTCATATTTAGGGTGGAACAGTGCTTACACCAAATATTTTCTCTCTCCTCCACTCACAACCACTTACACTCACCCCATATAATTTGGTGGACACACTCACATACATTTGGTGGATGGGATGTGAGTGCTCTTAGTTTTGTGTCATGGTTGTTACACGTTTTATGTTATACATGTTATTATATATAATAGACATTGTTGACGGTTACATAATATTATAAACGGGGTTATGGCAGAAGTGGGATATGCCTGCTCTGATTTATGGTATTGGTTTTGTATCATGATTGTTATATAGTTTATGGTGTATGTGATATTATAACCTGAACTATGACAGAAAGTGGGATATGCCTGCTCTGATATATAGTTTTGGATTGAGTCTAGCAAGCGGAATGCGTTTAGATAGACTTGATTGTACTTTGTGTTTATAGGCGGTATGAACTTATTACATTTGATAATTGAAGTTTTGAGATAAATAGGCGGATTGCAGATATCCTAGATTATGATTGTTGCTTGGGAAAACAAATTAGCGGATTGCGCTTATTGTCAACTTTGAGGTTGGGGTATTTTGTTAATTCTCATTTTGACAAATTACTCGTCTATATAAATTTTTAAAAACTTGAACTCACTCAGCGTAGCTGACTTTTGCATACACGTTAGATTGATTTCAGGTTAATAGAGAGATTGATGGATGACTGCTTGGTGATGCAAGAAGCTACTTGGCAATTGAAGGCATTTCTAGTGTAAGACGATTTTTGTATACTCATGATAAATTTTAGTTTCGAGTTACAATTGAAAAAGCATTTTTCATTTGTTTTGTAAATTTTGTTTTAATTGATTTTCTGTTGCGTACAATTTGATTCAAACATATTCTTTCAAAAGAAAATTTTTACTTAGGTTTTTGCATATTTAAGAATATTAACCCAACTGTTTGACACTGGTTTTACGGGTCTTACAATTAACATTTTAGGTTGTTTAGATTTTGTCCCTGACAAAAGTTCACAGCTAATAAACAAGTTGTCAAGAATATTTCTTCCCCCAACAAAGGCAGCTTGGATGGTAGAAATATGGTCATTCAAGACAGATGTTTGTCGGAGAGATAGGACCTTTGACACAATTTTATGAATGGACCCAACAAGAGAAATAGGTCTAAAATTAGAGACAACCTGGGATCGTCCGCATTTGGAATCATGGCCAGAAAAGAAGCGTTGCAGCCATTACCATAGCAGCCTGAAATATGAAAATCCACCATCATTTTCATTATAACTGGTTTCAACTATTCCAAGTAATGCTTGAAAACTTTTATCGTAAAACCATTAGGCTCAGGGGCTTTCCCTCCATCACAACTCGAAAGAGCTTTATGAATTTTAACACAGGAAAATGGTTGAATCAAGGATTGGCTTTGATCCGAAGATAAGCATGGAAGGCCATAGTTGGAAAAAGTGGGGCACCCTCTCATGGGTTCCACAAATTGCTTTTTAAAGCATCTTCTAATCTCTTCTTTAAGGGTGGACGGGGCGGTCCGTAATGGGTTGGCTATGATGACCATGACCATCATAAACATCGCCCCACTAAATATATCATGCCAGCGATCACTGAAAATTGTGATAGCCATCACGCTACTTTTTGAGATTGAAAAAAAAGTTCATCTCATCCTTCATTATAACCTTTAAACTTTGACTAATAAATGTTTTTTTTAATTAATGAAACTAACCAAGAAAAAAAATTAAAATTAAAAATTAAAAATCAATACAAACATAATTAAAAACATTACATAAACCTAAACTATATATTACACACTCATAAACCTAAATTAAAACATTACATAAACCTGAATTAAAACATTACTTAAACACATCAACTAATGCATGCGATCCCAATCCTCTAGAGGGTACTTTGGAGATGACAGTTACGATCGCTATCACGACTGTCTGACCTAGCGTCTGAGCGGATCATACGAAGTCAGGACTTGGAAGACGATACGGTTCATTGTCCATAGTAACATACTCCTCACATGGGTCAGTTTCTTACCCTTCAGCCTAGCTAGGTACGACTTGTGTTGGACGGATGTTTGAAACGGGAGGGTTTGAGGTGAAGTTTGTTTGTGTCTTCCCAACTTGTAGTTGATTAAATTGGAGTACAGCCACAGTGTACTCATAGGCCCATTGAAATTCCTCGTCTATAAGAAGAGGATTTGGATCGACATTTAAATGAATAGGTGTGTAGGTTGGTAAAGGAGGAGTGATTATTAGTTACGGAGGAGTGATGAGTAGACGATGAGGAGTGTACACTGATTGAGAAGAAGTGTACACTGGTTGAGGAGGAGGAGGAGACGACACTGGTTGTGAACGTCGGCTGGCACGTCGGCGAGAATATCGCTTGAGGTTGGAAGGTTGAGCTGCTTCAGTAGGATAACCACCACCCATATTTTTGAATTTTTGTATTTAGATTGAATTGTGAGTGACAATTGTGACTGATAATTGTAAAATTGTCTTGTATTTATAGGGTTAGAAAACTAGCCGTTGGAAAAGTATCCGTTTATGTTTTTTTTTTTATTTTTATGTTTGTTTATTTAATGTAAGTTTTTTTATTTTATTTAATGTAGGTTTTTAATTTAATTTAATTTAATTTAATGTTTTTATTTTATTTAAAAAAAACTTTAGTGTGACTGGTATCATTCCACCCATAGTTTTAGTGATTAATGTGATGGAGTTTGCTGAAGATGAGGTGATACAATATTATTGGGTGTGATGGCCATTCCATTCACCCTAAGGCTAACTGGTATGGGGACCGTCCCCATGACAGTTCCGGACCGTCCAAGACGGCAACACCGCCCCGCCGGGACGTCCTCGTCTTAAACGTCCTGTATAGGACGAACACAACGGGCCGATTGTATTATTTTATTATTATTTTTTGACCGTTGGGAATATAACGGTAACATTTTAACAAACTATAAAACCAACCCATTTTCTCTAATTTTTATACTAAATCTCTCTATTTCTTCAACCCATTCTCTTTAATATTTTTACAAAAGCACACTCTCACTTAAAAAATCATGGATCCTTTCAACCACTTCAACCCAAACAACCAGAATACAACGACGGGTAATTACACGCCGGTAGTTGATCCGCCTATTTTGAGTCAAGTACCACCGTTTACGACCATCCAACAAAACACGAACGCTTTCGCCCAATTTAATCCAATGCAATATATGCAAATGCAACAATTTTCGCAACAACCATTTCCCACTCCTTATCAACCAACGCAACCGATAGGTCCGTCTTAACTCGTTGATGAGGATAGTGACGACGAATAGACCGTTCCTGAAACTTAAGTTACGCCACCACAAGATAAAGGTAAAGGTAAAACATAAAACTAGAACTAAAGGTCAAGGACGAGGTAAGCCCTAGATGGAGCGCCGAAGAATTGGAAGCGAAATCGAGGAGGAGGCGTTGGCTAAGGCGTGGCTTGCTACGTCAAAATGCCCCATTATTGGTAATAATTTTTATTTATTACAAATTTGTTTTACAAATATATTTTTGTTAATATATATATATATATATATATATAGTTACTAATATATAATTTTTTGTTTGAATGTATGTATCCAACCAATCCGGCAAGGGTTTTTGGATCAAAGCGATTGAACATTTCCACAACATCATGCAAGCGCCGTATAGCAACAACGATTTGATAAGCTCGAAATGGAGAAAAATGAACAAAATTTGCACCCGATTCAATGGTTATTATAACCTAGTGGGTGGATTGAACAAAATATTTTTGAGGAGGTGATGCGGAAGTATAGAGCCGAGCATGGCAAGGTTTTCTCGCTCGTGCGGGCTTGGTCGATTTTTAAAACCAATCGAAAGTGGGCGACTGTCCCAAACGAGGTTCGTATAGCGAAACGTAGTAAAACTTCCAAGGAAGGAAGTTATAGCATGGGAGGCACGAGCCGTACAATTCACATCGATATAAACGAGGAGGCAGAGTTTGACGAGCAACCGATTGAGGAGGAGCCACGTCCCATAGTTTGTTAATTTTTTTTAAAATTGTTACTTATTAATTATGATTTATTTTTTGCTGCAAAAGAAGCCGCATCAAGTAGCGGGAGCGGGGGCGGTTCGAGGCTCGACGGTATACAGGCCCAAATGGAAGCTTTCAACAAAGCATAAGCAGAAAAGATACGGGCCAAGAACGAATAGATCAGGAATTCAAAATTTTGTCGATCGACATTAGAACTCTTGTATTTTTTTTTAAGTTTATGTTTATTTTTATTATAACTTTTTTTATTACTTTTAGTATTTATCTTAGTTTTATATTAATTATTTATTACTTTGAAATATAATTAAAAATAATAATAAAGTTAAAAAATAAATAATTAATAATAAAGGGGAAGGGTTGTCCCCATACCATTGGTTAGTCCACAAAAGGAGGACAACCCACCCTAATGAGGTGGCGGCTTAGGTGGCATTGAGGACAACTCATTTGGGTTTTTCTCATATCCAATAGTCTACCAACCCTCAGTTTCTTTGAGCATTTACATCCTATCCCTATCCATATCCCCATCCATCAAATTACATTAAAAATCACTAGTTTTCTCTATCTCTTTTCAATTTAATAATACTTTTTTATACTTTTATCATTACCTTTTTCTTTGATTAACTCAGAACCACTTTGAAAAACATTAAAAAATAAATAGGAGGAACAGTATCCCCTCAAATATACAGATGAACAGTAACATTTCTCTCTCATTCACTCACAACCCCTCAAAATCACTTTTTAAATTATGAAGGATACACCCACAAATATTTGGTGGATGAGTAGTGAATGCTCTTACAATATTCTCATCAGCTCCACCAAATCCCCTCCATCAAATTACACAAAAAATCATTATTCCATCCAAAATTTTCTCTCTCCTTAAACAAATAATACTTTTTCATACTTTTATCATTATATTTTCTCCCTTCTTACTCACAACCACTTACAAAAATATTAAAATACTATTTTAGAGTCTCGTGTGGCACATGGTGTATCCACAAGTAAAATGAAAAAGATATCAAACGATATAATACGTTTCTCTGTTGAAAATGTTTTGAGGTGGTCATCTTTTGTCTCAAAACGACTATCAGCTAAGAAAAAAATGTAACAGGGACCAACATTTCAACATTGGGTAATATTTAATGTCAAAAAGAAAAATATTGTATATGACAACTGTTAAAAATAATGGGTCAATATTCATTCAAATATTAAATATTGGTTGTTATAAATTCTTTTATAAAAGTGTTATAAACATTTATAAAATAAAATCTTTTACAAAAAACTTAATATCATTTTTTGTTACATAAAAACTAATCAATGGGTCAAGTTCAATGTTTCAGGTTGGCCCATTTAAGAAGTCCAGGAGATGTTTTGTACGAGCCCATTACTGAAGCCCAGTGGGTGTACGAGTTAGGGTTTGGCTATAAAAGGAGCTCTCTGTCTTCGTAAAGCGTTTGACGATTCACTCATCTCTCTCACTCACACATAGGTCTTCTGTATTAGGGTTTTGATCTGTATTGTAAGGTTTACGTTATTTCTTTGTTTTTTCATTGTATTTCACAGTGATTCATCTGATCTTTACATCAGAAGAATCACTGAACTTTGTATTTCTTTGAACTTGTTGTTTTAACAAGTTCTAGGGTATTTGGGGGGCAAATCTTTGGGTTGGTTAATAATATTTTTAGTCACCTGTTTTGTCGCTATTTCCTGTGTTATTGTGTGGATTGTTCAGTTTATTCTTGTTCTGTGTGTTGTGATATTATCAAACCCTAAGTTTTCTACATGGTATCAGAGCCCTAGGCTCTTGATTCTGATCTTGTTCTTGTTATTTTTCCGCTGTTCTTGTTATTTGAAGATCAGATCTAAATAATAGATCTGTGTCTTCATGTTCTTGGATCAGATCTAAATAATAGATCTGTGTCTGGTATACCTTATAATAGATCTGATCTGTTTATAGATCTTGTCTATTATTATTTGTATTGTTTGTTTTTGGATCTAGGGTTTCTGTGGTCAACTATTGTTGATTACCCTGGTGTATTGATCTGGTGAGCTCTTGGACTGGAGCTTGCAGTCTGATTTGGATCTTGTTCTGGGACGCTGTGCTTATTGCTCTCTGATCTTGTAACCCTAGAAGGTTACAGATTACGAGTTTCTGGTGAGATTGTTCCTATCTTGTCTTGTCTTGTGTCTAGGGCAAAGGCCCGGGTTAGGAGGACCGGATTTGTGCCAACTACTTGGTGTCTTAGTTGTTATTTGTTTGTCTGTTGTTACTTTGGGTGTTTATATTTCTCTTGTTACTATATATATATATATATATATTAGCTAATAAAGAGCTCCTGTGTTAAGATCTGCATGGGCACCAATGAGTGATGAACCCATGATCTGAACACTGACACAGCTTCGCTCTCTAGGTGTTATTTCTGCTATTATCTGCTCTTGTTCTTGTCTGTTTTAATTGTTTATCTGTTTTTGATTCATGGGTGATTCTGATGTGATTATCCCTAATCAGGGTGGAGGTCCTGGACCAGAAACTCTGATTAGTAAACTGGATATAGGAGACCCGTTGTATTTGCACCCTAGTGAAACATCTAGTTTGACTATCATTAGCATTAAACTAAAAGGAACTGAAAATTATTCTGTGTGGTCTAATGCTATGAAACTTGCTTTGGAAACTAAGAATAAAATTGGTTTTATAGATGGAACATGTGTTAAATCTACTACTGATGATGTTTTAGCAAGGCAATGGGATAGATGTAACTCTGTGGTGCTTTCTTGGTTACTTAATTCTGTTAGTGAGGAACTTTACCTAGGACAAGTTTTTTCTAAGTTGGCCACTGAGGTGTGGACTGACTTAAAAGAAACTTATGATAGGATAGATGGTTCTGTTATTTTCAATTTGTATCAAAAGATTAATTCTGTTAGGCAAGGTGGTTCAACTGTTGCTGAGTATTACCACAAGTTGAACACCATGTGGAAGCAGTTTGATGCTATAGTTCAACTTCCTGGTTGTACTTGTCAAGCTGCAAAGGAATTTAATGACTTCAATGCATTAATAAAACTTATGCAGTTCTTGATGGGTTTAGATGACATCTATCAACCTGTAAGGTCTAATCTGTTAACAAGTGATCCTTTACCCACTTTAAAAAATGCTTTTGCAATAGTTAGTAGGGAAGAATCACATAGGAGTTCTAGTTCAGGTACAAAAAATAATCAGAATGTTTCTTTTGCTTCTAAAACTAATATGAATTCTGATAATAAAAAGAGATCTAATAGAGGACCTAATCCAAACTTAAAGTGCACTCATTGCAACATGATTGGTCATACAGTTGATAGATGTTATGAGTTAGTAGGTTATCCACCAGGATATAAGAAAAAACCTGGTGGACAGACTTCAAGGTCTAACATGTCTAGTAATAATGCTAATGTGCAACAGTCTGTTACTTCTTCTGGGTGTACTTCTGGTGTTCCCTTTTCTTCTGAACAGATTTCTAAAATTTTGAACCTGATTAGTGAGAAGGGTGGAAGTGATTCACATAACTCCAATGCTGGAGGTAAGAGTGTGAATACTTTTGGCTTCTCAAGTATGTCTTGTTTAGGAAACCTGGAAAAAGTTTTGAAAAATCTGTCTTTCTGTTCTGAATTCACTAAAAATTTTTTGACTAAAGGTTGGATTACTGATTCTGGTGCCAACCAACATATGACAAATAGTGATAAAGACATGTTTAATTGTATAGATGTGTCTAGTTATGATTTGGATGTTAAGCATCCAAATGGAACTAGTGCCAAGGTAACAAAAATTGGTGACATAAAAATTGCTGAAAATGTTACTTTGTTAGGTGTCTTCCTTGTTCCTGATTACTGTGTTAGTTTAATGTCTGTTCATAAGTTAGCTAGGGATAGTAAACTGTCTGTCTTATTTGATGAAAATCAATGTTATATTCAGGATTCCAGATACCAGAAAACCCTGGTGACTGGTAAACAGAGTGATGGCCTGTATTTTGTAGGTGCTAGTGTAAGTTCTGAAAATGTGTGTTTTAATAGTACTATTGAGTCTAGCTTATGGCATAGCAGATTGGGTCACCCTTCTGACCAAGTCTTGGCTGTTTTAAAAGACACTTTACACATTAATAAAATTAAATCTGAACCTTGTGAAATTTGCCATAAGGCTAAACAGACTAGATTACCATTTCCTCTTAGTGATCATAAAACAAAAGAAATAGGAGATTTAATACATCTAGATGTTTGGGGACCTTATAAGGTCACAAGTAAGGAAGGTTATAAATTCTTTCTCACAGTTGTTGATGATTTCTCTAGAACTGTTTGGTGTTATCTTTTAAAAAACAAAAGTGAGGTTTTTGATAATTTGGTTATTTTTTATGAAATGCTTAAAACTCAGTTTAAAAAATCAGTTAAGATTTTTAGGAGTGATAATGGTACAGAATTTGTTAATAACCAAATGAATGACTTTTGTAATAAAAAGGGTATTATACATCAAACAAGCTGTGCTTACACTCCACAACAAAATGGTGTTGTGGAGAGAAAGCATAGACATCTTTTAAATATGGCCAGAGCTCTGCTATTCCAAAGTGGACTTCCTTTGAATTTTTGGTCTGAATGTGTTTTAACTGCTACTTATCTTATAAACAGGGTTCCTTCTTCAGTACTGTTAGGTAAGAGTCCCTATGAAATAGTGTATGGGTTCCCTCCCAACCTTAGCCATTTGAAAAATTTTGGTTGTCTATGTTTTTTTACAGTTTTAAATGATAATGATAAACTTACCAGTTGTGCTGAGAAGTGTGTACTGGTAGGATATTCTAGTTTTAAAAAAGGATATAAACTGTGGAATTTAGAAACTAAACAGTTTTTGTATTCTAGAGATGTTAGGTTTTATGAGGAAATTTTTCCTTTTAAAACAGGTTTAAAAGATACAACAGTTTTTGAAAACAATTCTTTAAATCATTTAAACTTTTTTGACTCTGAGATTGGTCAAATGGCTGGGGAAAATAATCTTCCCAATGATGAAGGGGGAACCAATGGGACTCATGTAGACCTAGCTAGTCAGCAATCAGGAAAGACTCCTGACACTGTTATGCAGTCTGATGAACATCAGAATGAAAACAGTAACAGTAGAAGTTATCCTGATATGGTAGACCATGATGCAGGGTCTACAAATGATGAGCCTGACCCATCTGAGGGAAGTTATGTTAGGAAGTCTTCTAGAGTGTCTAATTTTCCTAAGAAGTATGATGACTTTGTTGTAGAAAACAAAGTCAAGTATGGTATAGAGAATGTTGTTAACTATTCAAAGTTGTCTAAAGAAAATTTATGTTTTGTGTCTATGTTGAATAAAACCACTGAACCAGCTTCCTATCTTGAAGCTTCTAAAGACCCTAGATGGGTTGAAGCTATGAATCTTGAGATGGAAGCTCTATATAGGAATAAAACTTGGGTAATGACAGAATTACCAAGTGGTAGAAAACATATAGGATGTAGGTGGGTTTATAAGGTTAAGTACAAAGCAGATGGTCAGGTAGAGAGGTTTAAGGCTAGATTAGTTGCCAAAGGATATAATCAAAGGGAAGGAATAGACTTTGGGGAAACCTTTTCACCTGTAGTGAAAATGGTTACAGTTAGAGTTGTTGTTTCTCTAGCTGTTCAAAACAATTGGCAACTGTATCAACTTGATATTAATAATGCTTTCTTATATGGTTCCATTTCAGAAGATGTATATATGTTACCACCTGAGGGATATTGTTCTAAAGATGATAAGAAAGTTTGTAAACTAGTTAAATCTCTCTATGGCCTTAAGCAGGCACCTAGACAATGGAATGAAAAGTTAACTAAAGTGTTACTTGAAATAGGTTTTGTACAAAGTATTTGTGACTATTCTCTATTTGTTTTAAGTAAACAGGATGTTTTTGTTGTTTTGCTTGTTTATGTTGATGATATTGTTATTACTGGTAACAATGAAAATGAAATAAACAAAATTAAAGGATTTCTTAGTGCCAATTTCTTAATCAAAGATTTAGGTAAGTTAAAATATTTTTTGGGAATAGAAGTTTTATATGATAATAAAAATGTTTGTTTTTCTCAAAGAAAATATTGTTTAGAATTGTTAGAAGAGTTTGGATATTTAGGATGTAAACCTGTTAACACACCAATTGAACAAAGTTACATTGTTAGTGTTAAAAGTGCTAAAAATGAAAAATCTGTTGAAAGTGTTACTGGTTATCAAAGACTAATTGGTAAACTTATATATCTGTCTTTGACCAGACCTGATATATGTTATGCTGTGCAATATTTGAGTCAATATATGCACAAACCAAATGTTGGACATTTAAAAATAGCTTTAAGGTTGTTAAGATACTTGAAGTTGTCTCCTGGGAATGGAATTGTATTCAGTCCTAGTGATGATTTCAAGTTGTATGGTTTTGTGGATGCTGACTGGGCTAAGTGCTTAGATACTAGAAAGTCAGTAACAGGTTTTTGTTTGTTTCTTGGAAATTCTCTTATTTCCTGGAAAAGTAAGAAGCAGAGTACTGTATCCAGGTCCTCAGCAGAGGCTGAATACAGAGCTATGTGTAGTGCAACCTGTGAACTTATGTGGCTCAGGAATATATTGTCTGAGTTAAAGGTTGTTTGTGAGTTACCCATTAAGTTATATTGTGATAGTAAATCTGCTATTGCAATAGCAAATAATCCTGTGTTCCATGACAGGATTAAACATTTCGAGTTGGATATACATTTTTTAAGGGAAAAAATAGCTGTTGGTATTATACAAGCTATAAAAATAGAGTCAGAAAATCAGGTTGCTGATGGGTTTACTAAAGGGTTAACAATTCAGCAACATAAAGTTTTTTGTGAAAGATTAAAACTAAAAGATTTATTTAATATTTGAATGATGGGGGCGTGTTAAAAATAATGGGTCAATATTCATTCAAATATTAAATATTGGTTGTTATAAATTCTTTTATAAAAGTGTTATAAACATTTATAAAATAAAATCTTTTACAAAAAACTTAATATCATTTTTTGTTACATAAAAACTAATCAATGGGTCAAGTTCAATGTTTCAGGTTGGCCCATTTAAGAAGTCCAGGAGATGTTTTGTACGAGCCCATTACTGAAGCCCAGTGGGTGTACGAGTTAGGGTTTGGCTATAAAAGGAGCTCTCTGTCTTCGTAAAGCGTTTGACGATTCACTCATCTCTCTCACTCACACATAGGTCTTCTGTATTAGGGTTTTGATCTGTATTGTAAGGTTTACGTTATTTCTTTGTTTTTTCATTGTATTTCACAGTGATTCATCTGATCTTTACATCAGAAGAATAACTGAACTTTGTATTTCTTTGAACTTGTTGTTTTAACAAGTTCTAGGGTATTTGGGGGGCAAATCTTTGGGTTGGTTAATAATATTTTTAGTCACCTGTTTTGTCGCTATTTCCTGTGTTATTGTGTGGATTGTTCAGTTTATTCTTGTTCTGTGTGTTGTGATATTATCAAACCCTAAGTTTTCTACACCCGTAAAGAAGATTTAAGACCTGTGATTCATTTTCCGACCTTCAACAATGACATAAAACATCAACCATTGAAAAGAAATATAGACAGATTTATACATAAGTCTGAGTCTAAGCCGTTCTAATACCGTCTAGTAGATTTATACATAAAACCTCCCTCTAGCAAAAGAAGAAGAACAACAACTACAGTTCTAATACATTTTCAACATAGACTTAGATTTCGGATGAACAACATCCATCTAGCAAAAGAAGAACAAAAACTTCAGTTCTAATACCATACCTTAGATGTCGGATGAACAATATCCAGTCGAGTCTAAGCCGTTTGCTGGCAGCAGATCTGAAGATGATGGAAGGATGTAGCGAATTGAAACCTAAAGGATCTGGTCACACACCTGCGCGACAGGTGTTAACACCTATCTTTCTGTTCCGCTCTACTGCCACATGCTCAAATGTGACCTCAATTGATGGCAACTCAATCCGAAATCTATAATCATTTCAAACTCATCCCAATTCTATAAATATTCCGAAGCAATAATATTGTTTGTTGGTTGTAGATCAAGCTCATATTTCAGCCTCATCGCCAACGTGGTTATCGGTGTTGGTCGACCCCATGTTAACCGCTCTTTCACTTCCTCTAGACATCATCTCTTTCTTCCACATTAATGAATAGTGTGGTTACTCTATAAAGACATAAAGCAGATTTTGAATGTTGCAACAATCATTCATAAACCAAATCAATGTATTTAAAACTAAATGGGTCAACATAACTAACTATACTCAAACCTCACATAGCATAATTATATAATCATATGTTGTGTACCTACAATGAAATTCACCACCCTATTACAAAACCTACATAAAAAAGCTGCAAATATTTTAAAGGATAACTCGATTTAGGGTAATTTAAGCATTTAAAAACAATTTTGGAGATTTTCTGATTATTAACTTCACCAGGTTGACCCATTTCCTTTTTTCCTAACTTTTCTTTTTTCTTTTTAAAATTGTTAAGAGTTAAATTACAACCCAATTCGACCCATTTCAAATACACGGGTTGAAATTTCCACCTTTGGTATATGATGAAGTTCAAAGAATGTACCTGTAGATGTCCTAGAGCATATTGGGGACGAGGCTCCGCGATCGAAGCTTCAAAGTCAATGTAAAATAGGTTGTCAAAGTATCTGTGAAAGTCAAATGTGAATTTGAAATGACACTCCACTTGGAGAATGTGAATTCACACAAATTCTCAAATTTTCAAATATCCATTTAAAGTTCTATTAAATAGCTATTTAAACATAATTGCACTCACTTGGCACTACCCTTGTTGCTATCATCAACAATCCTGAGCGGACATTTCCTTTGGGGCTAGCTCTCGATTTTGGAAATGATTTAGAGAGGTAATTAGACATTTCCTGATATTTGAGTTTACTTATTTTTCTAAAATGATGGTTAACGAACTCACCTTTTATAAGTTGACCTTGTTCACAAGTAACAGAGATTTGAAGGAAATTAAATTTCCCACATCTTAACATAGAATAGATTACACTTAAATAGGAAAAGGAGAAACATAACAACGTGAAGTGAGCATGGATCTATGATTAAAGGTGAACGCTTAACTACTATTAAAGGTATTATTATTAAAAGAAAAAGTTATTCCTTTAATAGTTTAATATATTTTAACACTCCCCTCAAGTTGTGTAGTGGGATCTTCAATACCCAACTTGCACATAACTTCTTCAAACACTTTTGAGCCAACGACTTTCGTAAGAATATCGGCCAACTGATCTTCAGACCTTATGAAAGGAAGTTTCACTGTGCCATCTTCAATTTTTTCTTTTATAAAGTGTCTGTCTACTTCAACATGTTTTGTTCTATCATGTTGAACAGGATTTTTAGAAATTTTAATTGCAGCTTCGTTATCACACATCAACTGAGCCGGAAGCTTTATTGGAAAACCGATTTCCATCATCAATTTTTTCAGCCAAAGAATCTCTGTTATTCCTTTCACAATGCCCCTGAATTCTGACTCTGCACTTGATAAAGACACTACCATTTGTTTCTTACTCCTCCAAGTAACTAAGTTTTCTCCAACTAAGGTAAAAAAATCCTGCAGTAGACCGTCTATCATTTGGGTTTCCAGCCCAATCTGCATCAGTAAAAGCTTTAACATCCAGGTGTCCATTTTTTTGAACACTATGCCTCTTCTCGGAGTACCCTTAAGATACTGTATAATTCTCATCACTGCTTCCATATGCTCTGACCAGGTTGATGCATGAACTGACTTACAATCCCAACAGTGTAGGCAATGTCCGGTCTAGTATGGGCCAAGTAAATTAGCTTTCCTACCAACCTTTGATACCTTTCTCGATCTGCTAGCTCAGCTTTTTCACTGAACATATGTTTATGGTTTACCATCATTGGAGTGTCATTTGGTTTGCAATCTACCATACCTGTTTCAGCTAACAAGTCTAGTATATATTTCCGTTGGGAAATGAAAATCCCTTCTTTTGATCGAAGAACTTCAATCCCCAGGAAATACTTTAGTCCTCCAAGATCTTTCATCTCAAAATCTGAAAAGAGGTTCTTTTGAAGTAAGGCAATTTCCTCTTCATCACTTCCTGTTATGATCATATCATCAACATAGATTATTAGGCAAGTAACTAGATCCCCCCTCCTTTTGAAGAATAAGGTATGATCGGCATTACTCTGTTTTTACCCATATTGATTCATGGCCATCGTAAATCTTCCAAACCACGCACGCGGAGACTGTTTGAGCCCATATAAAGCCCTTTTTAGTTTGCATACCTCTCTCGTTTTAAACTCATCAGAGAATTCCGGTGTTGCTTCCATATATACTTCTTCTTTCAGATCTCCATGTAGGAAAGCATTCTTTACATTAAACTGGTGAAGTGGCCAATCTTTGTTTGCAGCAACAGAAAATAACACCCTGATCGTATCAATTTTGGCAACCGGGGAAAAAGTTTCAGAATAGTCGATGCCGTATGTCCGAGAGTATCCCTTAGCTACCAACCTTGCCATATATCTTTCAACAGTTCCATCAGCTTTATACTTAGCAGTAAACACCCACCTGCAGCCAACCGGTTTCTTTCCTATGGGTAACACACACTTTTCCCATGTGCCATTTTTTACAAGAGCTTTCATTTCTGCATTCATAGCCTCTTGCCATTCAACTTTCTTACTTGCTTCTTGGGCCGTTTTTGGGATATCTTCCGAAAGGAGGGTTACAGAATAAGCTTTTGCAACATCACAAACTTTTCCCATATCTGCGTTTACCAGGTGTCTTGAAGACCGAGAAACATGCTCTGGTGAGTATCTATCAGCTGGTACACCTCTTTTTTTCGTGGAGGTAAGACACGAGTCTTTGGTTCAGACTGTGATTCTTCAGGCTCAGTTTCTGGTACTAAAATATCATCATGGCTATTTATATTATCCAAATTTGGTTGAGATTCATTTACCTTGGACATCATCCGAAGTAGATTCATTGGTTGTGTATACTGGTTTGTCAGCCCCTTCTATGTTGATATTGAGGGACTCGGTGGCTCCATCTAGCTCTGTTAGAACAGCATCAAGACAACTCAGAGTACTTAACCAGTCTAGAGATCCCTAACTTTCTCCCCTGGAATGCTAGATTGGTTGTTGAAATAAAACTCAGACTCTAAGAAGTCACAATCCATGGTGACATGGATGCGGCTAGTAACATGATTATAACACCGATATCCTTTTTGATAAGTGCCACATCCTACAAGCACACACTTTTCTGCACATGCACTAAGTTTGTTCCTATCGGACTTGGGAATGTGGACAAACACAGTACTCCCAAAGACACGTGGTATGAGGGTTAAGATAGAGGGAATTGGGACTTGACTTGCTAGGGTTTGTAAAGGGGTTTTATGTTCAAGAATATGTGTAGGAAGACAATTAAGGAGTTTTATGTTCAAGAATCCGTGCGTTGATCTCACAGGGGTGTCTCCGTTGGTGGGACTTCGAGATTCAGGGTTGGTAGCAGGGCAAGCAGCCTTGCGAGCAGAATCCCAGAAAGTTGTCAAACATGAAGCTGCCTGTCTGGAGAACCAACACGTCTTTGTGCCATTTGCTTTTGACACATTTGGAGGTCTAGCCCCTGAAGCAATCTGGTTCTTAAAAAGAGTTCAAAAGGTGGTGCAGATCAACTACCCAGCGATGAAGGACCTAAGTTTTATTTTTAATAGAGTAGGTTTTTCTATTCAAAAAGGGGGTAGCGGCGCAACTTATGGCCCGTTTACCCACCTCCCACTTGTAAGAGTCGTCGGTTGAAATTAATGCACAGAAATTTAGCTTCGTTTAAAAAAAAAATAAGGAGATACACGGATGTTGCTATTGCTTCAGGCCAAAAATGTTGAGGAACTTGAGATTCAATCATCATGGCACGACACTTTTAAAGTAAAATTCGATTTTTTTTGTTCAACAATGCCATTTTGTTGAGGTGTGTTGGGACATGAAGTTTGATGAATAAGACCATTTTCTTGAAAGAAATTTTTCATAGATTGATTCACAAATTCTCCACCATTATCAGAGCGAAGAATTTGTATTTTTCTGTTGAACTGGGTTTGAATCATTTTATAAAATATAAAGAATTTTTCAGGAATCTCTGATTTGTGTTTCATAAAATATGTTGATGCACTTTCTGTGGACGTCACTGTCGAATAGACTAGGGTTGAGTCTTAGTAGTGTGTTACATGAGATTGTGGTGATCCATAAGGGCATTTTATGGATCTGACGCATTTGTAAAATATAGGACAATACACAAGCCAGGTTCGACCATAGCAAAAGGGGCGAATGTGGAAGTTTTCCACATTCGACCACTACAGATGGGCGAATGTGGAAATGCTCCACATTCGACCATCACATTCGACCTATATACACTGGGTGAATGTGGAAGTTTTCCACATTCGACCATTACAAATGGGCGAATGTGGAAATGCTCCACATTCGACCATTCAAAAGGGGCGAAGGTGGAACTGGGGTATTGGACTATAAATAGCAATCTCATGTGTTTGTGTTCATTTGGTGATTTGAGTTTGTACTTTGAATGCTCTCAAGGGGGAGGTCATGCCCGACCTCCCCTGGCCACGAGATAGATGTTTATCCTACTGATGACAGTGTCTGTAACCGTTTCTGTATTAATACGAATCTGTGATGACGTTGTTATCTTTAATTTCTGTCTCGTCTCGAATTCCCCGTCTGAAACCGAGTTGTTTATGCGTATTCGATCCACGAGTTCGGTTCATAACCGGATTCACAAAATACACCTAAGTCATTCGAGAAAAGTCATCAACAAACAACACAAAATATTTAAATCGACTTTTATTAGAGTTTGGAGCTGGGCCCCAAACATCTGAATGTATCAAAGAGAACACAGATTTAACCCTAGTATTGCTTTGGTCAAAGGACACTCTATGATTTTTAGCAAGAATACAAGTTTCACACTTTATGTGAGTGGATTTATTCAAAAAAAGACTTGGAAATAACGACTTAAGGTACCCAAATGACGGATGGCCAAGACGACGATGCCATAACCAGAGTTGTCTATCGGCCGTTCCATGAGCAAGCATGGCATGTCCCTTGTGAGTCACCTCATCAACATAGTAGAGACCTTCTCTTTCAGTACCACGCCCAATTATCTCCTTCGTAAGAATGTCCTGCAAAACGCAAAAAGTTGGATACATTAGTACCACACAGTTCAATTCTTTCGTCACGTGACTGACAGACAACAACTTTGAGGAGAGTGTTGGGATATATAGACATCTGTCTAACTTCCTTTTAGTAGAGAATTCAATTGAACCTCCACCTTTGACCTTAACATGTTCTCCACTAGCTGTTTCATTATAGGCTTTGGATGTAGGTGACATATTTAAAAAATCTTTATAATCATATGTCATTGTGTCTGTGGCTCCACAATCAAAAATCCATTTATTTAATTTTTTTGATGATGAACTAGCTTGATGGAGTGATGATTTGGTATTAAAACAATTGGGGGAAAAGAATTTAGGATTAAGAATAGGAGGGCTTGGGTTGCAATTTTTCCCAAACCCTTTACCTTTTGTCTGGTGGTTTCCATCTCCATCCCCCCAAAAGATATTCATATCCTCTCTGTTGAAACACCTCCGTTCCACCATTGCCACCTGATTTTCCTACATCTCCGGTTCGATTTTCGAACTCATCAGATTCACCACCGTTGATGTCTGAACTTCCGACAGCAACCGCTGCCTTACCTCGTTGTCCCGGTTTCTTCCACCACTCGGGATACCCAACAATCTTAAAATTGTTAAGAGTTAAATTACAACCCAGTTCGACCCATTTCAAATACACGGGTTGAAATAGATGTCCTAGAGCATATTGGGGACAAGGCTCCGCGATCGAAGCTTCAAAGTCAATGTAAAATAGGTTGTCAAAGTATCTGTGAAAGTCAAATGTGAATTTGAAATGACACTCCACTTGGAGAATGTGAATTCACACAAATTCTCAAATTTTCAAATATCCATTTAAAGTTCTATTAAATAGCTATTTAAACATAATTGCACTCACTTGGCGCTACCCTTGTTGCTATCTATTGGCCGACATTCACTACTGCCCTTTTTAGCCTTTATTTTTTCTTTTCATTATTATATTTCCTATTGTCTTTTTCTATTATTACCTTTCCTTTGTCACGTTCTGTGTGAATGTAATCTGTTCAAGTGAAGAACATTGAACAATAAAAAGAATTCCATATCAAATTCTATATGGTATCAGAGCGGTCTTGAGAAGATCCTCAAAACAATACCGAAAAATCATGGCAGGCTATTTTGGCCATGAAACCCGTTTGGTGGCCAAAGACGATCAGCAGCGCTCTGTTTCTGGAATCAAGAAGCCTTCTGCGGATGCTGCAACGTTTCAAGCGTCGGTCTACAACAGGCGCCACATTAACCTATCGCAAAACAGAAACAAGACGAAGAAGATGAAGCTGAAGCGGAACAAAAAAAAAAAAAAACAAAACAAAGCCGAAGGCTGCTTGTGATGAGGGCGAGACTTGCCCAATACCGGGTATGACTAATGCTCAGTACCAACAGTTCATAAAGTTCTTCGGCTTCAGCCGTGCGGTTTGGGTATTTCTTCTCCAACATAAACATCAAGCCAGTATTTGTCTCATGTATTTTCATAAAATGGTGCAAACCCAATTTGAAAAAAGGATTAAACGAATAAGGTATGATAACGGGGGGGGGGGGGGGGGGGGGGGGGGAGTTCATTTCAAACAAAATGCAAGGAAGGAATTGTGCTAGAAACAACATGCCCACGCACCCCACAACAAAATGGTGTTGTAGAACGGAAACATCGCCATTTGTTGGAAACCGCGCAGGCTTTGAAATTTGAAGGCAATTTACCCACAAGGTTCTGGGGTGAGTGTGTGTTAACAGCTGCACACGTTATAAATCGAATGCCGTCCGAAGTCATCGAAAACAAAACGCCCTATGAAATTTTGTACAACCAAAAACCTGAATATGACTACATGAGGGTTCTCGGTTGCCTCGCATACTACAAAAGTGTGGAAACCAACGGGGATAAGTTTGAGATAAGAGGACGACCGGGAGTTTTCATGGGCCACCCACAAGGAACAAAGGGATATAAAATATTTGATGCTCCTCATAATAAGATGGTAATATCTAGACACGTGACATTTTTTGAGCACATATTTCCTTTTGCAAATTCCAAGGCTGAAGAAGAAGAGGTCTTTGTTATGCCACAAGCTTGGATTAATGTCGAAAGTCAAAACCAAGCTGAATCCTTAAATGAGAATGCTATTGTTGAAGAAGACTCGGTTGAGCAACCAAATGAAGAAAGCCAAGGTGAAGGGCTGCCAAATGGAAACAATCATGAGCCCGAAATTAGCACCGAATCTGGTCATATCCTTGAGCCCAACACCGAGAACTTAGAACCCGAAATCAGCCATGATGATAAAGAAGAAGCAGCCCCAAATAGCAGTCCAGCCATGAGTTCCGAGCCCGAAAATGTTCCACCAGTAAGGGAAAAACGTAACAGATCCCAACCAAAGCATTTCAGCGATTATGAAGTAAAGCTTCCACCATCTTTGCACCACGAGCAACCCACCTCTGATCAACAAGAGTCCTCAACGGTACATCCTTTAGCACACTATATTTCTTATGATAAATTTACTAATTCTCACAAAGCATTTTTGGCGGCCATCACCACAAATGATGAGCCGAAGTATTTTAAACAAGCAGCTAAAGATCCCAAGTGGCGAGAAGCTATGCAAAATGAGATACAGGCACTTGAACAAAATGATACTTGGACCATTGAAGAGCTACCAAAGGGAAAGCGAGCTATTGATTCGAAGTGGGTTTATAAGATAAAATACAAGCCCAACGGCGATATCGAGAGGTATAAAGCTCGCCTTGTGGCAAAAGGGTTCACTCAAACGGAAGGGATAGACTTCCATGAGACGTTCGCTCTGGTTGCCAAATTGGTAACGGTCCGAACCCTTTTAGCGGTTGCTGTAAAGAAAGGCTGGTACGTGCACCAACTCGACGTCAATAATGCCTTCCTGCATGGAGACTTACACGAAGAGGTTTACATGAAGATACCTGAAGGGTTCGGGAAACAAGACACAAACATGGTTTGCAAGTTAAAAAAATCTCTTTATGGGCTAAAGCAGGCATCAAGGAATTGGTATTAAAAATTTACTAACTCTTTGTCGGACATAGGATTCAAGCAAACCGGGGCTGATCACTCATTGTTTATTTTTAGAGATAAAGAAATTTTCATTGCTGCGCTGATTTATCTGGATGATGTCATCCTTGTGGGAAACAACCTGAAGAAGATACAAGATACCAAAGCCTTCTTAGACGAAAAGGTTAGCATAAAGGACCTTGGCCCTTTGAAGTTCTTTCTTGGTATTGAGGTTGCAAGGACAAAAGAAGGCATGGTATTGAGCCAAAGAAAATACACTCTTGACATCCTTGAAGAAACAGGAATGATGGGATGTCGACCGAGTTCATTTCCTATGGAACAAAATTTGAAGCTTGGCAACTATGAGGAAGAGCCTAAAATTGATTCCAATCAGTATCGAAGATTGATAGGAAAGCTTCTTTACTTGCAAGCCACACGTCCCGACATTGCTTATGCCGTAAACGTCTTGAGCCAATTTGTCAGTGACCCTAGAAAAAACCACATGGAAGCGGCAACGAGAGTTCTTCGATATCTCAAAACAACACCAGGACAGGGCATCTTAATTCCCAAAGAAGGGGGGTACTACTCTCACGGCTTACTGTGACGCCGATTGGCTAGGTTGTCCCATCACAAGAAGGTTCAGAACAGGTTATCTACTCCTACTGGGAGGAGAGCCCATTTCATGGAAATCAAAGAATAAGTCTGTCCTTTCTCGATCATCAGCAGAAGCAGAGTACCGTGCCATGGCCAACACTGTGAGCGAAATAATTTGGATGAGATGGTTGTTGAGTCTACTTGGTATGAATTCCATTGGCCCAACGCCTATCTTTTGTGACAACCAACTACCAAGCGGCCCTTAACATAGCCAACAATCCAGTGTTTCATGAACGGACTAAACACGTTGAGATAGATTGCTATTTTGTCAGAGAGCGCGTTGAGTCCAAAGAAATACAACCCATGAAGATTAATACCAAGACACAAATTGCTGACATCCTCACTAAACCATTAGGGGCGCATCAATTCAGGTTACTGCTTGACAAGTTGGGCGTTCGAGATCTCCACGCTCCAACTTGAGGGGGAGTATTGACCGACATTCACTACTGCCCTTTTCAGCCTTTACTTTTTCTTTTCATTATTAGACCCCCCTTAGTGGGGCGCGATATGCAAAAAAATCAAAAAATAGCGCCCCTAACACTGAAACATAGGGGCGCTATTTTGTCAACATCGCTCGGGGCTTCATGTAAATAACGCCTGATTAATGAAATGTTATCAAATTAAAAATGGACACGTGGAGGGAGGCAAGTTTTAACGGTCATATGACTGTTTTCTTTGAACGGCTCTTTTATTTTTTTTGTTTATATATACACTACACACAAATATAATATACACACACAAAACACATATATTCAAACACAAAACACAAAATACAACAGTAGTTAAAAAAAATGGGTTCCCCCGCGTCATCATCTGTTGCGAGAGAATATTATAAAGAGTTTCTAGCCGACGAGGGTGATTCGACAGACGAAGACTTGGAGCAAGATGCGGTTACGAGTGCGCTTGCGCTTGCGTCGAGATATATGGAACAAACTAGTGCGCCTACCACTACACCAAAACAAAGTAGACAGTATTACGAACGAGATCGGGTATCGGCAAATGCTTGATTGATGAAGGATTACTTTGATGAAAACCCGACTTACCCCGACCCAAAGATGTTTAGGCGTCGTTTCCGGATAAGCAAACGTTTATTTCTACGTATATCCGGATATTTGGAGAACGCGTTTCCTTACTTTAAACAAAAAGCGGATGCTAGGGGGTTGATGGGATTCACGTCTATTCAAAAGTGCACCTCGGCACTGCGTATACTCGCTTACGGCAACTCGACGGATATCAACGACGAGTATTTAAAAATGGCCGAGAAAACAACACGCGATTCTTTGGAGTATTTTTGCCAAGGTACATCACTTTTTTAAAGCAAATTCATTTACCTTTTTATATATTTTTGTATATAGTTAGATCACTTTTTTTTATACATTTTTGTATTTATTTTTTTTAGGAATAATAAAGTTGTACGGAGCCAGGTATCTTAGAAGGCCCACTTGGTACGACTTACAAAAAATTTACGAGGTGCATACCAATGAACATGGGTTACTAGGAATGCTGGGTAGCATTGATTGTCGTCACTGGCGGTGGTATAATTGCCCAACCGCTTGGCGAGGTCAACACACACGTGGTGACCAAAAAGGACCATCAATTATTCTTAAAGCGGTGGCTTCAGTCGATCTTTGGGTTTGGTCGGCCTACTTTGGTGTTGCGGGTTCATGCAACGACTTAAACGTTTTTGAGCAGTCGCCTATTATTGAGGATTTCATTTCTGGCAGGGTAGCAAAGGCGTGTTTTTATGTTAATGGAAACTACTACCCACACGGATACTATTTGGCTCACGGAATATATCCGAGGTATAGCATTATCGTTAAGACCTTCAGTAACCCGTATGATGAAAAACGGGCACACTTCAAAAAGGTTCAAGAGGTGGTGCGGAAGGACATAGAGAGATGTTTTGGGGTTCTTCAACAGCGTTGGCATTACATAAGAAATCCTGCTCGTGCATGGACCACAGACAAGCTGCGAGATGCTATGTATGCATGTATAATCATGCATAATATGATATTAGAAGATGAAGGTAAAGCGATATGCCAAAATTATGTACTGGAAGCCGTTCAAGATCTACCACAAGCCAATATGGAAGAAAGAATACTCAACGCACATGACCTTCGAGACCATGAAGCACATGACGCGTTAACGGCGGATTTGATCCAACATGCGTGGTCGGTTCGGTATATTCCAAACGCAGGTGAAAACGAAGAGGGCGAAGATGAAGAAGAAGATGAAGAAGAAGGTGAAGAAGAAGGTGATGATTAAGAAGATGAAGAAGAAGAAGAGTACAAAGAAAGCGAAGATGAAAATTAATATTATTTGTGATTTTATATATTATTTGTGTGTTTTTTAATATTATTTGTAATTTTTTTTAATTTAATTAATATTAGTTGTGTTTTTTTAATATTATTTGTAATTTTTTATATTTATTTGTCTTTTATTTTAATTATTTTGAGTTAAAAGATTAAAAAAAAATACACGTGGACTAATCAGAAACATGGGCTTTATAAATAAAGCCCCACCACTACACCCCTTTTTCACTATCTCTCCATGCTGACTCAGCAGCCACGTGGACCAATCAGAAAATGGGGTTTTATATATAAAGTCCCTCACTACGCATGGTCTTATATTTCCTAGTGTCTTTTTCTATTATTACCTTTCCTTTGTCACGTTCTGTGTGTGCTTCTTCTTGTATTTAAAAACAATGGCCTATGGCCTATGAATGTAATCTGTTCAAGTGAAGAACATTGAACAATAAAAAGAATGCCATATCAAATTCTATACTATCATCAACAATCCTGAGCGGACGTTTCCTTTGGGGCTAGCTCTCGATCTTGGAAATGATTTAGAGAGGTAATTAGACATTTACTGATATTTGAGTTTACTTATTTTTCTAAAATGATGGTTTTAAATGGAGGGCTGAATAACGAACTCACCTTTTATAAGTTGACCTCCCTTAGAGCAAACCCTGGGCTTTCTTCAAATGTAAAGACTATGCTCGTCTTGAAAAATATAAAAGAAATAACTTTTGGCATTAACAACATGTTTGGAATGATTATTAAAAGGTTCCTTTTTTTTTTTCTTTTTAGCTTGAGCTAAACACTAGTGGGGACCCTAAAGGGTGCGAACGCCCACACGCGTGGCATGGGCGATGGGTGCAATGTGGCGCTTTAATGGCGCACGCGTGACATGGGCGATGGGCGCAATGTGGCGCTTTGATGGCACACTTTGCACTTCGCTCGCTCGCATTGCCGCGAGCCGCCTTTGTATTTTTTACCTTGCGCGCATGGCCCGGTACATGGCGGAAGGTTGACGTAAACCGTAAAACTTCAAGTAGCGCATGAGTGCGAGGTTTCGGTCCGCGTGGTGGGTTCCATATGATACGGGTCGTCCGCGGATGACGTAGGATTACGTGGGTCTGGAATGCGCACATGACCAGGTAGCAACCTGGTCCGCGTCCTGTGGCGCACGCAACACTGGAACGGTTAGTTGACCAGGTCAAACGTTGTTTCAACTCAGTCATAATGACGGGTTTTGACCAGTCAAATAGTCTTTCCGCTAATCTTGCTGTTTCAACTCAGTCATAATGACGAGTTTTGACCACTTCAATAACTTTTATTGCAATTTATGATCGACTTTGTGGCTGGAGATTAATTGCAAAATGAGTTTCAACTTGGTGAAACTATAAATTGAACTTTAGGTTCATTATCTATATATTAATTTACAATGTCGGTGGTTATACACTTTTTCACCCCCTACTTTGGCAATTTACATTTTTTGGTACTTCAAGTCTTTTGCCTACCTTTTGCCTAATATACTTTTCTTTTCCTTTAGTATAATACACGTTTTTTTATGTTGCGCAAGCCCATGTCTTAATGATTCAATAAACTTTGTATACCTCAACTATTGTTAATCATACATCATGTTTCTAAGATATGCAGAACTATGATTTCTTAAATGAAAAATATACATCAATTAAAGAAACAAGCAACTGATTTGTACGTGGAGTATAAAGCTTATTGGTCGCGATGTTGCTGCAACGCGCAACTATAAAAATACTAGTTTGTATAGATACAGAAGAGATGAGAGTATCTCTTGACACCGAATTTCTACAACTTTCTTTTTCCTCAAATATCTTAAACTCCAAATAACCCGGTGTTATCTTTGGCTGAGAGCCATCTCCGGTCGTACACTACTGTTCCGGTTGTTGTACCCAGGGAGACAGACCGTCTGAGAGGAGGCGCGGAATCTGTTTTAAAGGCCCTGTGTCAAACACGATCCTCAACCAAAAACCGTCAATAAACAAGTTTGTTTATTGTTGCAACGGAGCACCATACAAGATGGTTCGGTTGAAGTTTTCTAAGGAATCGACTTGGATCAAGATTCGGTACATGTACTTGTTTTTATTTATATTTATATTTACATTTACATTTAGCTTTGTAATCGGTATTGTACTTTTATATTTCCTACAAATAACGAGAGTCTCGTTATTATGTTATTTTATTATTATTTTAATAAAATAGTGAACCCTATTTATCGATATAATCTAAAAACCTTCTTATTGAGGATTTATTGGGTTCACGAAAGTGTAAAATTATTAATTGGGATTTTGGTTAAAATCTTATAAATAATTTTTTTTTGGGAAACATATTTATAGTACAATTCGGATTAGTCTTTATGATTGGAGTACAATCTTTAATCCGAAATACCTTGTTTACGAAATGAACATTTTGACTCTTGCTTTTTGTGTTCATGGGTATTTTCGTGTTTTTGTTGAAACCGATTTTATGCAAATATAAATGTACTTTAAAATCTTTTAAAATACAATTTTTTTTCTAATGAGCGTATTAGAAAAATAATTTTGTAAACCCATGAAAAATATTTGCTAGAGGTTATTTCTAACGAGCGTGGTAGAGATTAATCTTAGTAAAATATTTTCTAATGAGCGTATTAGAAAATATTTTGGCAACCCATGTAGAAACGTTTGGTGTACGTTTTCGATCTGACGAGCGTGTTAGAGATCACTATTTGGAGAAATAGTGATTGTTATCGAATGTTTTGAAACACATCTATTTCTAACGAGCGTGTTAGAAATGATAATTATTTTTATTTTTTTTTTGTAAAATAATAAGTTTCAAAACATTTATAATTTCTAACGAGCATGTTAGATATTACTATTATTCTAAAATAATAATTTTAAACCTTGATATTTCCTAACAAGCAAGTTGGAAAATATTATTTTTTTAAATAATAAGTTTTAAAACATGCATATTTCTAACAGGCGTATTAGAAAGTAATTATTTTAGTAAATTATAATTAGAGAGAATTACACAGATTGTCCTTTAGTTTTACCTGAAATTGCATCCTTTGTCCTTTTTTTGAATTTTTAACTCCCTATGTCCTTTATTTTATACATTTGTTACACCCTCTGTCCTTTAGACCAACTCCCGTTAAAAAAGTCAGTTAAGTTACCCATGTGCCCCTCACGTGAGGGGCAAATTTGTCTTTTCACTCCTTTCTTCTCCCAAACACAATAAAACACAAAGGACAATCTGTGTAATTCTCTCTTTCAAAGATGTGAAAGAAATGTGTAAAACTCACAACTGCGATCTACGTATGGGGGCATTTACATTGGGACTCAATCGGGTTGCAAGAGCTACGGTTCTTAGAGGTTGGGAAGCCTAAGAAATGTGGCTGCATGAAGCGAACTAAATAATACCATCGAGGGCTTTATTGGACAATGCCCATTGTTCAAGTTGTTTTTATGTTGTTACATGAACCAAGATTCTTGACTTTGATTTGTTTCTGTTTTAACCTGTTTCCAATGGTTTTCGGAATGGTTTTTCGAAAGCGGGTTATGAAATATTATGTGTTATGGTGAATTTGAGTTTATAATCCAATTTTTAATATTATGATGAAATGCAAGTTCAAATGCTTTCACCATTAGTCAATGTTCTATTGAATTATGTACCAATCCAAATAAATTACAAAATAGATGATCTTTGTAAAGAACAGAATGACAGATATCAACTAATAAAGTTCAAATGCATTTCTCTCTCAATGATACAAAGTCAACATTCAGGTTTTGACTTTCATCCACAGTACAACAAAAGACCACAATTAAGTAGGAACAAGATTGTCACCTTCCTCTACATCTCCTACCAACAAGAAACACACAATGATTGCAAGCATAACAATGAGACCACAAAGAATTCTCAGACCAGAAAACCGACGTCTTGCTTTAGTTTCAGGATCAAGTTCTTGACAAATGTCTTCAGTTGAAGACACTGATTCTGAAGTATCATAAAACTGTTCATCGTCATGAGTGACGCCGTCACTAAGATCACACAAGAACCCGTTTTGATCATACTTTGATGCGGAGTTCAGATCATATTTGCCCAACAAGGGGCTTATGGTTGAAGAGTCGAAGATGGTGCAGAGGTGGTGGTCTAATCGAGTGAAGCCCTAATTTTATTTTAAGAACTATGAACCCTAATTTAATTCTGACATTACAGAATGATCAGGGGAGAAGACAATGAGGTGAAAAGACAAATTTGCCCCTCACGTGAGGGGCACATGGGTAACTTAACTGACTTTTTTAACGGGAGTTGGTCTAAAGGACAGAGGGTGTAACAAATGTATAAAATAAAGGACATAGGGAGTTAAAAATTCAAAAAAAGGACAAAGGATGCAATTTCAGGTAAAACTAAAGGACAATCTGTGTAATTCTCTCTTATAATTATTTTCAAAATGTTGAGAACATTTAGTTTTCTAATGGGCGTATTAGAAATTTCTTATGTAAATAACAAGTTTTGAAACATGTATATCTAACAAGCATGTTAGAATTGACGACATTGAAAGAATAATGTGTCATCAAGCATTTCTAATGAGCGTATTAGAAATGAGTATTTACAAATCACAAGTAAAATTTCTAACGAGCGTGTTAGAAATTGTTGCTTTTGTAAAAACGAACAAGCTAGACGTTTTTTTTTTCTAACGAACGTGTTAGAAATGGCTTATTATTTTTTATATGAGCCGATAAATTTTAAACGGTCTTGTGATAGTTTATTTCTAACGGGCGTGTTAGAAATTGTTGTATATATAAACCAATAAGTTTTGAAACGATTTTGGTAATCGTTTATTTCTAAAGAGCGTGTTAGAAATGGTTTAGTTATATAACCAAAACACCATATAACGATGAGCGTAAGCGTTTGTATTCTAACAAGCATGTTAGAAAAGGTGAACTATTGAAACCGAAAATTTTTAGATTTGGTACACGTATAGTTTCTAATGAGCGAATTGGAAACGATTTATCATGAAATCCATATACGTAAACGATTTATAATCGTTTATTTTCTAACGAGCGGGTTCGGGATAAGTATGATAAACTAATTAAGATGATTTGAAATCATTTTATTTGTAACGAGCGAGTTAGGTACGGTTTTAGATAATAAAACTATTTTCAAGTTTATGTTCTTGATTTGTAATCAAAGCATAAACAAATATGGTTTAACTTTTAAAACAATTGCAAAAATGAGAAATGTTATGAATGAATAAAATACTTCTTTGTAATTGGTTCAATACTTGTGTGAGAAGTATCATGTCTTGAACCATATAATAGTCTTGTGAGACTAATTGGTGAAAATATGCCACAAGACGATATAATTGCGATTATGTCAAGCGAACGATAAAGTGTTGAAGAGAATAACACTTTGAAATTTGATGTTTATATATCCTTATAAATCTGTTAAAAATATATTTTAATATATTATATATATTTTTTGGATTATCGTCTATAATTTTTTAATCAAGTGGATTAAAATATAATAAACGATAAATGTAAAAGGATATTAAACGATGGTATTTTATTTTTCGACTATTTACATTCGACGAATTTAATAAGGATATATGTTTTAATGGGTTGTGCAAGGAGTGTCTTGCAAGAACACAATGAGCGGGTTGTGATCATGACTTATGTAATAAGTCACATACCAAACATCAAACGTACAACATGATGAGCGAATCATGACGAATGTGGCAACTGTATTGAGGTTAAATACACGAAAACGAGGTATGTCATCTAATGTTGAGAGCATCAACATGGAAATACACACTTGTGAATTTTCGATGACTATAACATATGAAAGAAATATATGTTAAGATTGTAAATTCTTTAATAAGTTTTGCTAAATTTATTGTAGGACATTTACAAAAGTGATGGATGTGTAGATGTTTCTACAACCATCAATGTTGTTTGACCTATGTGGAGGATTTCTCTTTTGATTTTAGAGTTTCCCATTACATGGTCTTAACAAAACTGTTAGGATCTGAGTATTGGATTGTTTTGATTAATGATGTAATATGAATGAAGTATAAATGAAAGTGCAGCGGAATAAAGAATAATCAAAACATAGAGAATAATTGTTATCAATCGAAAGCTTTCATTAAAGTTGAAAGATTACAAAGGTACAATTATAACTCCCCCTCAGCCTGATCACTCAGAGTTTGTTTGTCTAGAGAGAATGACGAGTGACCAATAGAACAGTACAAGTACTGTTCTATTTATAGACAAGTACAAACCTCTGATGATCACTTAGCTGACGTCACCTAGAAAGCGACCCCTAACTGACTAACAAACTACAACATCTGTTTAAACAATAAACTACTGTTACATTAAAACTACTGAAGGAAAACTCTGTTAAGCTAAAAACTCTGATGTCTTCTTATCATCTGTTGAACCAAAGTGCTGTTGGTTCAACAGACCTTTGTTCTTCAGATCTTTGATCAGCACTTGTTCTTTATCAGACTTTTGCTCTTCAGACTTTATCCAACAGACCTTTCATTAGCAGCAGTTGTCTTGTATCAGCTGTTTGAGCATCAGCAGTTTGGGAATCAGCAGTTCTTTGGAGGAAGCTTTCTTGTAAACTCTGTTATTTATTCTTGATCAACACTTAGTATATTTTGGCTTTCAATCATCTGTTCTTCTCCAGGTCAGCAGACCCAACAATCTCCCCCTAGAACAGATGATGCCAAAACTTTGCTTTATTCTTGATCTTTATTCCTCATCAGACTTTCTCTAATTTGCCCTTTTAGTTGCAATTCAAAGTGCAGAGAGAAGAGGTCTTCAGCATCTCTATCCAGTGTCAAGTTTAGAAGTGACTGGAGATCTTCAGCACTTAGGCCAGGTGCCTCATCCATGCTCAACTTCTGAACACTACCATCTGATCTGAGCAATGTCAATTCATGGGTCTCTTTATCAGACTTCCATTTTAGAATTTTAGAATCAGAGGAGTGACTGGGATGCATCTTTATTTTGGATGAGTTGGGAGATGAAGGCCTGCCAATGAGTTCTCTGAACTCCTCTGTGACAGGATCAAAGAAGAATCTGAGTTGGTTTAAGAGACCCTCTTTTACATAAGTTTCATTGAACTTCCTTGTGTCTTCTTCAGACATTTCCTTCTGCTTCTTGTATTGCCTTTGAGCAGCAATAGAAAGATCAGAGGTTGCAAGCAAGCTATCTAATGTAAAGGCCTGAGAGGGTTTCTTGGGAGCATCATCATACACTGGTTTTCTTGGAAGATCAGGATTGGTCTTTCTTTCTTGTTCAAGCTTTTTATATGTCTCAATTAGCCTGATTTCTGACCATCTGGCAACAGATTTCATCTCTCCATACTTAGCTGCTACAAGCTCTTGTCTCATCCTTCTGAATTTCAAGGCTCTAGCTTCATCTCTCCCCTTTTTGAAATCAGGAGCAGAGACCTTAGTAGGAGGATTCTTGGCCATGTTCTCTATTCTGATTAGTTCTTCTCTTAGAGCATGTGTGGTCCAGCCTGTAAATTGATTCTTTGTTGCTTTATAAGGCTTGGATGCCAAGATCTGTTCCAGCAGTGAATCCCTTACTTCCATCTCCAAGTGTCTGCTGAGAGGCATGGTTGACATGGAGTTGCTCAGGGTCTTAGCATAGTCTTCAATCCTTCTGAGTTTGCTAAGCTCTGCTGAATGGATGCCCTGAGCAGTCCTGTCATCCTTCCCTTTGCACTTCTCTTTGATGACAGCATCAGCCTGTTCACCCTTGTATTTGAGATATGTGTCTAGATTGGGTGGAACAGGGAAGCCTTTAAGAGATGGGAAGGATCTTTCTGATGGCTGATCAGTATTATAGAAGGATTGAAGTTCCCCCTTGATTAAATCCAACTCAAGGGGATACTTCTCAGCCAATGGGGTGATGGTTGATGGTGGTCTGTGTGATCTGAATTGGTCAGTGTGTGGTGAGTAAGATGAGAGTGGAATGGCATTGACTGGTGTGGATGAGATTGGGGTGTTAGGTGGTGTGTTATGGATGTTTTCATCTTGTATAACAAAGGTGGATTTCCTTTTTCTGCTATACAAGATTTTGGGTGAGGATGAGGATGTAGCAGTGGATTGAGAAACATCTGTTGGTCCTTTTGTGGAACCAGCAGTTGTTTGTGTTTTAGGTTGTGTTGAAGTAGGTTTGGTAGTGGTGTGTGTTGGAGTAGGTTTGGGAGTTGGTTGAGTTGTGGTTGGTTTAGTGACTGGTTTGGGTTGTGCAGATGTTTTAGCAGTGGTTTTAGTTTCAGTTGTTTTAGGTGCAGTGGTTTGGGTAACAGAGGTTGTGGTGGCAGTGGTTTGTGGAGCAGTGGTTGTGGTAACAGGTGTTTGTACAACAGGAGTTTCAGCAGTTAATTTGGAAGGTGGTTTTCTAGTGTGTTTGGCTGGCATTTTCCTTCTCTTTGAAGTGCCCACATCTTCCACTTCCTGTTGCTGTTCCTTTTTCAGTTGTACCAACTTCTCTGCCTTTACCTCCAATGTGTCAGCCCTTTTCATTTTGTCTTCAGCAGCCTTTTCAGCTCTTTCATTAGCTGAAGTGTCAACTTCTTTTGCCTTTGATGCTGGAGCTGGTTCAGAGACAGGGAACTGAACATTTGGTTGTTGTGTTTGTGGAGCTGATTTGGGTGACCCTGGTTTGTCAGCAGTTGGCTTCTTCCCTTTTTGTGTTTTTAGTTTTGGTAGCCTATCTCTGCCACTCTCCCCCTTTTTGGCATCATCAGCAGTGAATTCATCATCATCTTCATCTCTGAGAATTGTGGTAGGGGCAGAGCCAGTGGTCTTCAGCAAGTGGTCTTTGATCACCTTGATATCAGCCTTTGTATCATTGAATCTGGCATCAACCATGTTTCTGATCAAAGTCATGTAGGTTTCTTGTGTCTGATCTGCTAATTTTCGATGAGCTATGATGATGGGGGAAACAGATTTCCATAGCTCATTAGCAACATCAGCAGTTGATGGTTGACTCTTTGTAAAGTTATTCAGTGTTTCCAATATTGACTTGACATCAGATTTGATGTCAGCAACAGAGGATTCAAGGTTTTGAACTTTAACCGTCAATTCTTGTAGTTTTGACTCATCACCCAAATTAATAGGATCAGCTGAGTCCCTACCAGAGGTAGTTTTAGCTGGTTCAGTCCTAGGAGGTGAGTCCATAGAATAAGAATCTGCTGCCCCTTGGTCTTGGTTCTGGGGACTTCCAACTGTTTTTGGAGACACAATTGTGTCTTCAGCAGTTGTTGCCTTCAAGGAAGTCTTAGTAATGTAACCACTGTCCTGCTGTGAGACAATGGTCTCAACAGCAGTAGTGGCTGCTTCTCTTGAAACCTCATCAGAAGTAACATGTACTTCTGGGAGTATAACCTCCTCATCTGTTTGTGGGATGGCTGATTGATTTTCCTCAGTCCCAGTCACTGGTAGTGGCATACTCTCAGTGATAGGTGATGGAGAGGAACTGGGGTTGTCCTGAGTTTTATCAATAGCCTCAAACAGGGGTTGCATTGTTTGTGGGACATGTGGTGGTGATGTAGGTGGAGTAAGAAGCTGATTAGCCCTGGGAGATGGGCTTGTAAACATATGATCAAGTGACTCATATGCCTCAGTTTGTGGTTCCCTTTGGCTTACAACAAGTTCCTTTTGTGAGGAATCTTGAGGAGTTTGCTTGGGTTGAGATATCTCCAACTGTTGTGAGGAAGTAACAACAGTGGTTTCATGTTGCTTTGGTGATGCAACAGGGTTAGCTTCTGGTATCTCATCTTCCAGAAGTCCCTTTTTGGTTTTGGTGGTTGTTTTGGTGGATGGACGTTTTCTTTTGGTGGCTGGTGTGGGTTTCACAGCACTGGATGAAGTGCCATGATCACCAGGAGCAGTGGGCTCACCAACAGAGGTTTCAACAACAGTTGTTGTTTTTGTCCTCTTTGGTTGTGTTTTGGAAACTTTTTGAACTTTTTGTGCTTTTTCTTGGGTTGAAGAACCCAGCATTCTAGTAAAAGTTTCATCAGTTAGACTTTTCATTTTAAATGACTCTCCCTTTTGAAAATCCTTTTCAGGTAAAAGCTTTTGTAGAATTACACTTAGAATTCTAGGGTAGAGCAGAAATGCATTGTTTGAGCCAGATTTTATGGCTTTCACATTTGATACCAAGTCTGAAAACAATCCCTGAGATAGGTTGAAGTCAGAGTCTGACAACATAGCATATCCCAAGTATTGTATCCTCAATGGGATTTCATTGAAGGATGTAGTCTTGGCAGAGGCACAGAGGAGGAGGGTATGGAAGAAAAATTTCATGACTGGTGGGAAAAACTTTTTGTATAGTGTGGAACCAGTCATTTGACCATCATACCCCCTCTCTTGAAACTCAGTGTGAAGCTCTGTTTTTGGAAAAGTGTCCATACCTGACAAGTCGTTCAGTGAGAAGGTAGTGGAGATGACCTCAGGGGTTATGGTGATACTGGTGGCTCCAATTTTAGAAATTATGGACGTAGGCTTTTTGTCATGGTATAAAACCTCAGCAGTTGCCCAGAATTCTTGGAGTGTTTCCAGGTGAATGGGGGCATCAGCAATAAGAACATTTTTATATTTTGAATTATTGATGATGTCGATGGTGGAATGGAATGGTGTGTTGTCTTCGGTTTTAACCAAATATGGAAGGAAATTGTGAGTAGCTTTTGTTTGGAGTTCCATTTTAATGGATTTTGATTATGAAAGCAAGGATTTTTGATTGAGGGTTATGAGGAAGACGAGAGCGGTTTTTAGTATTTTGAATACAATGAGACAGTAAAACTGCTGTTGGGGGAAAGAACAGGGTTTTATAGGCTCTGGTGAAACCGCTGATGTGGCAAACATCTGATGGTTGAAACATCTGGTGGCAGACAGCTGTTTTGTTAAACCTCTGTTGCCAACCTCTGTTGTTTAACCAAAAGACTGATGAAAACAGTTGTTTTATCTGATCAGATGTTCGAAACAGATTTTTCAACTAACAGTGGTTTTAATAAAACAGTGGTTGTTTTATCTGAATCAGTGGTTTTAAAACAGATTTTTCAACCAAAGTGTTATTTTAGCAAAATTTGATTTTCTGAAAACATTTTAATGTTTTTATTGAAAACATTTTTGTTGTTTTTAATCCATGTTTAACATTCCAATTCGAGAGATCAGATTGGTGAAGGTAGATGTGTCTAAAGCTTTTGTCAGCACATCTGCCAACTGATCCTCTGTTGGAACATGGTGCAGAGAAATCAAACCTTTTTCATAGCTATCCCTGACAAAATGATGTCTGATATCTATGTGCTTGGTGGTTGAGTGGGAGACTGGATTTTTGATGATATTTTCAGCAGCTTGGCTATCCAACATGAGTGGAGTCCTAAGTGCTGTTATCCCAAAGTCCAGTAGTTGATTTTGAAGCCACATAAGTTGGGCTGTACAGCTTGCAGCAGCAATGTATTCAGCTTCAGCAGTGGATGTTGAAACAGCTGCTTGCTTTTTGCTTTGCCAAGAAACTAAGGCATTCCCTAGAAACTGGCACCCTCCTGATGTGGACTTCCTTGTGGTATGGCAGCCAGCAAAATCACTATCTGAATAACCTGAAAGCTCAATGTTTCCATTAGCAGGATACCAGATACCAAGTGTGGGAGCACCTTTTAGGTATCTGAAGATCCTTTTCACAGCAATAAGGTTAGACTTTCTAGGAGAAGCTTGAGATCTAGCACACACACAGGTTGCAAACATAATGTCTGGCCTGGATGCTGTTAAGTACAATAAAGACCCAATCATGCATCTGTAGTGTGTCTGATCAACAAGTTCATCCTTTTCATCATCAGTGAGTGGCTTGACAGTGCTCATAGGTGTACTACATGGCTTACAATCATTCATCTCAAATTTTGTTAACAAGTTTTTCACATACTTGTTTTGATGAATGAAAGTACCATTTTGCAGTTGCTTTACTTGGAGACCAAGAAAGCACTGAAGTTCACCCATAGCACTCATTTCAAACTCTGCTGTCATGAGTTCCCTAAACTCCTCACACATTTTATTACATGTGGATCCAAAAATGATGTCATCCACATATATTTGAACAATCATTAAGTCTTTTCCTTTCCATTTTAAAAACAAGGTTTTGTCAATTTTACCTCTAGTGAAACCAATGGATAAGAGAAAAGTAGAGAGAGTTTCATACCAGGCTCTTGGTGCTTGTTTGAGTCCATACAATGCTTTGTTAAGCTTGTAGACATGATCAGGATGGAATGTGTCTTCAAAACCAGGTGGTTGACATACATAGACCTCCTCCTGAATTTTGCCATATAGGAAGGCACACTTGATGTCCATCTGAAACACCTTGATGTTGTGGTTGACAGCAAAGGCTAAGAAGAGTCTGATTGCCTCTAGCCTTGCTACAGGGGCAAAGGTTTCATCATAGTCAATCCCCTCTTCTTGTCTGAAGCCTTGAACCACTAGCCTGGCTTTGTTCTTGACAACTATACCCCTTTCATCAGTTTTGTTTTTGAAGACCCACTTTGTGCCAATAGGGTAGACATCCTTAGGCAGTGGTACAAGTTCCCATACTTGTTGTCTTTTAAACTGAAGGAGTTCTTCTTGCATGGCTTCTACCCAACTGTTGTCTTTTAGTGCCTCTTGGTACTTGACAGGTTGTGAAAGGGATAGAAAACCTGCAAAAAGACAGATGTTTGAAGATTGGCTCCTTGTGAGCACACCTTCTCTGATGTTGCCAATGATTTGATCTGGTGGATGAGCTCTTAGGTAGATTAAATCTCCCTGATATGGTATGATGGCATTTTGTGGTGAAGGACAGAGGTTTGGAGACTCTGTTGACATAACATCTGTTGGTACTTCTGAAGAGGCAACAGATGTTTGAAATGGAGGTGGAGGAATGGGTCCAAGTGGTGTAAGATTGGACTGACTTTTGTCAACAGATGATTGACTCTTGTCAACAGATGATTGAACAGTGGATTGGCTGGGTGAATCAGTGGATTGAAGATAAGACTGGCCAACAGTGGCTGACTCAGCTGTGACAGAGTTTTGACAGTTGTTTTGAAACACTGCTTCCTCTGATACATGATAGACTTTGTAGTGGTCTGGAACCACAACATCTATTCTGTAATCTTGTTGTGAAGATTGTGGAGTACCTGCAGGGTTAGTTTTGATAGCAATATCTTCAAATTTGAATTTATCTAAATCAAACAACTCAGCAGGGTTTGCTGGGATTTTTAAAGAAGAAAGTTCATTGAACTTCACATTCAGAGTTTCTTCTATTGTTTTAGTCCTTGTGTTAAACACTTTATAGGCCTTTGCAATAGAAGAATACCCCAGAAAATATCCACAATCCACTTTGGCTGCAAATTTTGAAATGGAATCTTTAAGATTTAAAATGAAACATGGGCAGCCAAAGATTTTGAAAAATGATATCAGTGGTTTGATTTTAAACAGAATTTCATAAGCAGTCTTTTGATGTCTAGGGTTGATTAAAACTCTGTTTTGAACATAACAAGCAGTGTTTACAGCTTCTGCCCAAAAGGACAGAGGTAAACCAGAATCTGCTAGCATTGTTCTTGCAGCCTCAATGAGAGTCCTGTTCTTCCTTTCAACCACCCCATTCTGTTCTGGTGTTCTTGGGATGCTGTACTGCCTTACAATCCCTTTTGACACACAGAAATCATCTAACTCCTTATTTTTAAACTCTGTTCCATTGTCACTCCTAAAGACTTTTACTGGCAAATCATATTGTTTTTCAACTTTGGTAACAAAGTCCTTCAAGATACCTGCAGTCTCATCTTTAGAGTGTAAAAAGTAAGTCCATGTAAACCTAGAAAAATCATCAACTATGACAAGACAAAATCTTTTCTTTCTTAGACTCATGATTTTTACAGGGCCAAACAAGTCCATGTGCAACATTTGTAGACATTGACTGGTTTTGGACTCATCAATGGATTTGTAAGAGCTTTTATGTTGTTTGCCTTTTAAACAGGAAACACAATGCTCATCACACTTGAATTCTTTTGATGGTAAACCTCTGACAAGGTTTTGTTTGGAGAGTGAGTTGATAGTTTGAAGGTTGGTGTGACCAAGTCTCCTATGCCACAATTCTGTCTCTTTTGTAGAGGCAGCTGAGAACAGACAGACATTTGCAGTAGGATTATCCTTCAACATATCAACCACATACACATTGCCACTTCTGTGAGCAACAAGTTGTGCTTTGCTCTCAGCAATGATGGTGTTAATCTTTTCAACAGCCTCTGGGCCAACAATCTTACAAGTTTGCTTAGTGAAGAATGACCCAAAGCCTTTGTCACTCATTTGTGATACACTAAGTAGATTAAATTTTAGATTGTCTATTAGATTAACATTTTCAAACTTAAGTCTCCCTGCTTTGACAGTACCAGAACCCAACACTTTACCTTTAGAATCATTACCAAAGGATATATCACCCCCTCCATGAGCAAGAAAGTCCAGAAGAAGGGCTCTACATCCAGTCATGTGCCTGGAGCCTCCACTATCTACATACCATAAACTGTCTAAACAAGCAGAAGCTCCCTGCACATCAGTAAGGATTTTAGTTTTGGTGAGTGTCCAAAGCCAAATTGGCTTTGGATGGGTCCTTAGCTGTCTCAGCCTTAAGTTGAGAAGAATGATCAGTGGTTTGGACTAGCTTTTGAACTAGATTCAACAGCTGCATTTGACCATTTGCCAGTGCTTGTATGTCAACACTTGGTCCAGCAGAGGTTTGATCATTTCCTATCAGTTGATTAAAACCATGAGGATGTCTGTTCACTTTTGGTTTTGAAGGCCTCTTGGGCTCATCATAAACATGTGGCAGACGATGACAAGTGGGTTGTCCATATCCTCTTGGTAATCTGTTAACAGGTGGAGCATCTGTTACCTGAACCTCTCTGGGAGCAGAGTTTTTGTTCAGACTTTGGGTAACAGATGTTTGGACTGATTCAAAAGTCTGTTTGGATTTTCCTTTTGAAGTACTCATCACTTGACTCTCCAGAGTTTTAGCTTTATACTCTTTTATCTTTTCATCAAAATTTTTGAGATATAAGCACTCTTTTGTTTTATGATTCTTTTTCTTGCAGATTGAACATTCTTTAGATTTTGAATCATTTAAACTTGTTGTTTTGTTGATGTCATATGCTTTTAGAAGAAAACAGTTTTTGGTGACATGGTTCTTCTTTTCACAAAAATCACAAAACAAATTGTTCTTGGCTTTCCCTTTTTCTTTCTTCTTTTCAACAGATGTTTCATCATCTGTTGGAAGACTTACTAGAGGGATAACTTTGGCCTGTGGTGCCATTTTACCATCAGAGGTTTTGAAGGTCATTGGTTTGAAATTTTCAAGGACTTCACACTCATCTGACCATGTTGGTTTGAATTGATATTTCTCAATTTCATCAAATGAGGGTGTACCTTCCAACTTTTCAAGAAAGATTTTCTTGCCATTGGGTTCAATAACCTTGATTTCTTGACCTTTTGAGTTTGTAGGGATGACCTCAACCAACTGTGGTTCCTTTTTGTCAGTGGTTTGTGAAACTTGATCAGTGGTTTTAAAACCAAACCCAAATTTCACATGACTTTTAGATTGTTGGTTGACAATCATCTCAAAACCCTTTGATGATTCCACCCATTTCTGGCATTCAACTTGGGTGGACTCAAGCTCCTTCTTACAACTATGATATTTTGTTATCATAGTCTGAAGCTGGTCTTTGGTTATGCTTGCTTCATGTTTTAGACTACTGATTTCAGACTCTTTTTCAGATATTTTTGATTTTAACTCTTTTGTTAATTTTTCAACCTGAATTTCTGAATCCAAAATTTTCTTTCTAAAGTTTTCATTCACCTCTTTTATCTTAGCAAATGCTACAATACATTTGTCTGAGCACAAGTCATTTAAGATTTGAGGAGATACCTTAGCAGCAGCCATCAAGGCACAGTTACACTGGCAGTCACAGTCATCACTACCCCAGGGGTCTGATAGATTCACAACCTCCACTTCAGATTCTTCAGCTGAAACAATCTCACCAACAACACCATCAGTCACATTTTCAGACATAGACACCACTTCCTCAGAATCAGTCTCTTCAACAATTGTTTCTAGTGCCATAAAACAAAAATCCTTTTCAGTGTTGGCAACTAGAGCAATGTTGTCATCTGTTATCTCATCTGGTAGACTGCTCCAATCAACAAAGCCTTGAGTAAAGAAACTCTGTTGACCTGGTTGACTGGTCTCTGCAGGAGCAGAGGGTGGAGTAACAGTCATTGGCACAGGGGCCTGAGCAACAGGTGTTTGGACATAGTGATACTGAGGAACAGTGGTTTGGACATAATGCACAGGAACAGTGGTTTGGGTCTGTGCAAAGTGAGCAGTGTTTTGCACATTAGGTACATTAGGGATGGTCTGATAAGTGTTGGTCTGTGGTCTTTGATTTGGATAGGTGATCATAGGAACTCCATTTTGACTCCTACACTCCCTAGCAAAATGACCCATTCTATGACACTTGTAACACTTCATCTTTGATTTATCCAACCCAACCTTTGACCCACCATGTAAACCTGGGAACCTCCTGCCAGTTTTCTTATAGAAGTTATTGGTTCTAATACTGAGCAGGGCAACCTGATGTAAGATGTCCATTTCTTCTAGGTCCAAAGGGTCAATGTATTGCAAGTCATTGTACACAAAAGATGTATTATCAGAAGCCTGGATGTCACCACTGGCTGTGAAAGCACAGTTGTTTGGTGATGAGTAAGAATCATTATTGAAACCAGTTGTTATGTCAATGTAATGATCATAACTCTGATCCTTACTACTTCCAGAACCATCATCCTGACCCAACAGTGCAGTATTACCAAATACATAGTCATCTGACACTTTGCCAGAGTCCTGGAGCTTCTTTTTCTGGTTAAGCTCCCTTTCATAAGTCAGGAGCTTACCATGAAGCTGGGTCAGGGTTAGGTCTTTGAATCCGATAGAGTTTCTCATAACAATAGCTATAGTGTCCCATTTGTCCTGAAGTGATCTAAGAAACCTATGATTCAGTGTTGAATTAGGAAAAGTTAGACCAACCAGTTTTAGTTCACTAATTAGACAGTTAAACCTTTCAAACTGTTGTGTTAATGACTCCCCTTTTATGTGACTAAACGTTTCATATTGTTGGTTAAGTATTTCACGGTTGTTTTCAATCACATCATCAGTTCCCCCGAATTGCTCTTTAAGAGCATCCCACAGTTCTTTAGCACTATTGCAGTGCAAGAGACCGGCATAGATATCATTCGGCAGTGCCATGGCTACTATGCTGAAAGCCTTGGCATCTAGCTCGATTTTTTGAAAATCTTGCTCTGAGTAGTTCTCAACACTCTTTGGTACTTGGATCTTTGGATCCTCGGCACTCGGTACCATTGGAACATGTGGTCCAAATACTACCGATTTCCAGCACCCTGTGTTCTGTTGTGCTAACACATGAGCTACTCGACGCTGCCAGATGTTGTATTCTGACCTGACAAGCATCGGTGGCTTGTTGTGTGTGCCAGTGTTGTGTGGATCTTGATTAAGTGAAGTCATTCTCTTGGTTTTTCAAAAACAAAGTCTGTTTACTAACTGTTGAAATGAAAATAAACTATTACTCTGTTTTAACCCGACAAACAAACGATATCAATAATTGTGAGCTGATCTGTGTATTAAACTGATTGATTAGATCAGATTTAATTGACCAAAGCTCTGATACCAATTGTTAGGATCTGAGTATTGGATTGTTTTGATTAATGATGTAATATGAATGAAGTATAAATGAAAGTGCAGCGGAATAAAGAATAATCAAAACATAGAGAATAATTGTTATCAATCGAAAGCTTTCATTAAAGTTGAAAGATTACAAAGGTACAATTATAACTCCCCCTCAGCCTGATCACTCAGAGTTTGTTTGTCTAGAGAGAATGACGAGTGACCAATAGAACAGTACAAGTACTGTTCTATTTATAGACAAGTACAAACCTCTGATGATCACTTAGCTGACGTCACCTAGAAAGCGACCCCTAACTGACTAACAAACTACAACATCTGTTTAAACAATAAACTACTGTTACATTAAAACTACTGAAGGAAAACTCTGTTAAGCTAAAAACTCTGATGTCTTCTTATCATCTGTTGAACCAAAGTGCTGTTGGTTCAACAGACCTTTGTTCTTCAGATCTTTGATCAGCACTTGTTCTTTATCAGACTTTTGCTCTTCAGACTTTATCCAACAGACCTTTCATTAGCAGCAGTTGTCTTGTATCAGCTGTTTGAGCATCAGCAGTTTGGGAATCAGCAGTTCTTTGGAGGAAGCTTTCTTGTAAACTCTGTTATTTATTCTTGATCAACACTTAGTATATTTTGGCTTTCAATCATCTGTTCTTCTCCAGGTCAGCAGACCCAACAAAAACAACAATGGAAATGTATATATCACTTTAGGCATATGTGAATGCTATGTCATTGAGTGTTATCTAATTGACTTTATCTCAAGACTTTAGTGATTTTATACTAATAATGTTCATCTTGTTGATGATGAATATGTTCATCAAAGTGACTTTTGTTAAGACTTATGTTTAAGTTCTTAATAGTCAATGGTGAAGCCTTGGAGATTGAAGGCAAATGAGTTTGATCCTAATGGATGAAATTGACTATGGTTTTGAGACATTCCTAAAACAGAGATTTTGGAATGGTAAAACAAAATCTCATTATTGTGTCTAACTAAGACATGAATGTTTGGAAGAGATAGTGTGTTATCTCTTAAGGCTGTGAAGAATCAGAATGATGCATCTTCTGTTCACATGCTAGAGTATTGGAGTCTAAAGCATGCTAGACTAATACTTGTTAATTTAGATGCTCGATGGAGACTAAATTAACTTTAAACATTCAAACATATGTGACGACATAAGAATGAATTTTGTAAAAACAAAACCTATGAATATAATTTCATTAATAACTCGAAAGGACTGATTATATAGTTCATTGGTTATGATTCTATTCGGTTTCATATGAGGAGTACTCATATTGCTCGGAAGCTCCTGTGAGCTATTGAAATCTGAGCAGAGCAATACACATAGATGACTTACATAACACAAAGATATAGATATCTTCTATCTTATCACGGGTTTGTAGAGTCATAACGAGTGGTATTACTCAAACTTTCTCAAAGTGCAAGCAATCTGGGGGAAGAGGCCATTTAATAAACAACCCGTAGGGGATGTAGAAATGGTGCTTGAGAAGTTTCTCAACTTCATACGAAAGGGAGAGCCTTTCATCACCCAGTTGGATGTTATCCAATAACACTTAAATGTGGGGGTAGCGTGCATTTGAAAATGGAAGGTTTGGTAATAAGGATTTTGGTAATCCAATAACTAATGCAAACACATGACCATAAAGTAGAATATGGTTTACGAGTCAATCGAGTTGATTGGACTCAAATGCCAATTGGTAAGATTCGAAGTCTAGTTCGACTTTGAAATACATCACCAAAGGCATAGAAACTTGTTTAGCCATGAATTAAGTTTCATGTCATTCCAAAGACGAAAAGGAAGGTTCAAAGGGTAACACCTACCTATCCTGCTACCATAACCAGATCTACGTTTAGATCACATGTTACAAGTCTTACGAATTGACAAGATGGCAAAATTGACCAGCGTGTCAAGAACACATTAGAACAACTTATCTCAATTGTAAATGGATCCAATAACCTGATGGTTGATAAGAGATGAAGTTGTATGGAATGAGACTAAAGCCCATGAAAGAAAAGGGACATGAGGGAAACCTAACCTAGTTGACTAGAGATCCCAATATCTAGGTTCAATAGGCAAACTTAATCATGAACCGAGGGGTGGTCACTATGGGGGGCATAGCTAAGATATATCTATACATATCCCTTAAACAATAAAAGGGTGTTTAAATACGTCCTAGTCCATTTCTATAATATTTAGTGACATTGCTGTGAGGATAAGCATAATATATGATTAAATGATTTGTGTAAATCATAGTAAACCATGATGCTTTTAAAGATTTGAAGGAAAATCACCTATGTTGGAGAGAAGTGTGGTCGCTTCGAATGAAATTGTGGGCATAATTTCTAGAGCTCCCGCAGAACCAGGAGAGTGTTCCATGACCATTATTGGACACGATAATGAGGGGATGGCCCGGCTAGCGAAAATATTGTGTGAAGTGTATTGTCGTTTACACAAATGGAGGTATGTTCAAAGACATCAAGTTCTACATACCGCTAGTAGGCTTAGTATACTTCACAAAAGAAGGTTCAAAGGCTACACCTACCTATCCTGCAATACTCAACTGCTGAGGTTTCATCGGGGATTTTGTGTGTTTTTCGATCTCCATTCATGTGGGGGATTGTTGGAAAAATGGTAGTGAAAATGATTTTTTCACTAATTTTGGACTCAAGTAAATGTATTTATATATGTGATATATGAATAATTATTTCCGGGTTTGTGTACTATATTGTGAGAGTATCACAACGAACCAAACCACGTCCAAGAAAAAGCTAGGATGAATAAGATATCGAAGCTTGAAAGTTGTACGTTGGAACAACCAAATATGAGAAAAAGGATTAAGTTTTGTCAATTTGTCCCACATTGGTTGGATGACAAAACATAAAGTGGTTTATAAGGAGGAGCATTCCCTGTATGTTGTTTAGCTTGACCCTAAAGGGTGCGAAGCACCCTTAACTCGCACTCGCACACGCGGGCGCGCACGTGGCATGGGCGATGGGCGCAATGTGGCGCTTTGATGGCGCACTTTGCACTTCGCACACTCGCATCGCCGAGAGCCGCCTTTGTATTTTTGACCTTGTGCGCATGGTCTGTACATGGTGGAAGGTTGACGTAAAGCGTAAAACTTCAAGTAGCGCATGAGTGGGATTACGTGGGTCTGGAATGCGCACATGACCAGGTAGCACCCTGGTCTGCGTCCTGTGGCGCGCAACACTAAAACGGTTAGTTAACCAGGTCAAACGTTGTTTCAACTCAGTCATAATGACGGGTTTTGACCAGTCAAATAGTCTTCCCACTGATCTTGCTGTTTCAACTCAGTCATAATGATGAGTTTTGACCACTTCAATACCTTTTATTGCAATTTATGATCGACTTTATGACTGGAGATTAATTGCAAAATGAGTTTCAACTTGGTGAAAATATAAATTGAACTGTAGGTTCATTTATATAGATACAGAAGAGATGAGAGTATCTCTTGACACCAAATTTCTACAACTTTCTTTTTCCTCAAATATCATAAACTCCAAATAACCAGGTGTTATCTATGGCTGAGAGTCATCTCCGGCAGTACACTACTGTTCCGGTTGTTGTACCCTGGGAGACAGACCATCTGAGAGGAGGCGTGGAATCTGCTTTAAGGGCCCCTTGTCAAACATGATCCTCAACCAAAAACCGTCAACAAACAAGTTTGTTTATGGTTGCAGCAGATCACCACACAAGATGGTTCCGTTGATGTTTTCTAACGAAATTGACTTGGATCAAGATTTGGTACATGTACTTGTTTTTATTTTCATTTACATTTAGTTTTGTAATCGGTATTATACTTTTATATTTCCTACAAATAACGAGAGTCTCATTATTATTTTATTTTATTATTATTTTAATAAAATAGTGAACCCTATTTCCTACAACATCTAGATCGTTTGTGCGAGTATATCAAGTCCATATATTTCTGCAGCTCTAGAACTTGCAACTACAAACGTAAAAAAATTGCTTTAAACAATCTAAAACATTTAAAACTTACTCTTGGGGGAACAATAGTGGACGGACAAAGCAAAAGTTAGGACTTTAAGCCCACTGTAGCACTTGGTAAACTGTTATATCTTCAACTCAGAGGTTAATCCTCCCAGTCAATTTAGGGTGTCAACTATTCATTAAAAAAACACAATTCAACATATCATATAAAGCAAGAACCCACAACTAAATTTCAAATTACCATTCATATTCACACCATAACGTTTACTACTAGAAAGAAGCTAGTTTTGGTCATTTGCGGTACAAACATCAATTAACCAAATCGTCTAAGTTTGTAGCCGTTGCTGTCGATTTTCCAAATGGGTCGAAATTCATTTCATCCAAATCACAAACCTCAGTTTTAGAACCAAGGAAGCTTCATAAAACAAACATTCAAACATAAATTAATAAAAAAAAATTGATTGCTTGGTTTTAGCATTACATTTCCAGGATTACTTTCTTCATTGTAAGTCTTAAAATATTTGATGCTCTTAAACTGAAGTCCAATATGAACAGAAAACAACTATCAACATTGCAATCACGAGAAACCTACCTTTTATTACTAACCAAATACACCTCAGAATCATAAACCCTCTTTAAAATCCATGAACAACTTTAATCTAATTGCAAAGAATAACCAAATAAAAAATTAAAACCATACAATTATATATATTAACCCAAGATCAAATCTGATAAAAGTCCCTTCTAAAGTTGGCTGTAGCTAACATCATCCGGGTGCTTAGCCCAAAAGTAGTCGATGAAATTGATCAATGCGATTTAAAATTTGATGAAAAACCAAATTCTCTAGTGCCGTATGAACGCAAGCAAAATCAAAGAAGTTAAACCAAATCCCCTTTAAAAACCAATTTAAAACATATTCATAAATTCAATCGGTTTATGCTGAACATCCGAATTTTCTTCTAACATATTGAACATCAAAATTCCCCTTCAAAAACTAAATTTAAAACATCAAAAATTGATATATTCAATTGGTTTATTCTTAACATCCGGAGTCTCTTCAAACAGAATGAACATCAAACTTCCCCTTTAAAAATTGAATTATGAACATCCTGATTCAGATTCAAACCTCTGGATACACATATTTCTTGAGATGCACATATCTTCCAGAAAATATGCACAAATAAAATTCATCTAGCGGGGCTCGGTTTGAAGAAAAAAAGAGACGTGCCCGATCCATCGATCCATATCCGGTTTTTATAAAATATCTTAAAATTATCAGACAATTTGTGACAACATTCAACAAACCAGGTCAACACCCGTACACATTGCATTTATTATTTCATTATATGTGCATATCTAGACATCTTACATACACTATCCCCCCCCCCCCCCAGTCTAGTGAAGCATGACTTTACCAGAAAACTCAACTAAGAACATTCGTTAAGTCATACAACACCCGGACACTCACCCAACAAGCACTCAATGAGGTTACTACACCCTAACACATGCTAACCCCTCTCTAACACATGTAAGCGGGTCTTACACACTATCATATGTTAACCTATGATGATAATACCCCCCCCCCCCCAAGGTAACTTCCTAACATGTGTGAACAAGGTAATAAATAACTATTTTATGGTACACTAAATACATATTAATGTCGTCATCAGACGACATGGAACCTAACTAATACCTAACCATTTAACATGGAAACATCCATTAACACATGAATTGTCTCACAAATAATACTCTAGAGACTTAAACTAACACCATTACACCTAATGAAGCCTATACACGACCCTAAGGCCTCGGCTATATATGGGCATTTTCCACACTAAAGCCTAATGAAAGCAAATACACTAGTACATGAGATCACCATTTATACAAACAAGGCATAAAGCCAAAGTTAACCATCCTTCCCACATGGAAAACACTACCTATATGTATGTATAACATCTTGCAATCGGCCACTAGTGCACAAAACCATAGGATTGACTCTAATTGCTAGAACATGATTGGTGGAGAGATAAAAACAAACTATGATTACGTACACACATGAAAAAAAGACAAACATTCCCTTTATACTAAAATGGAAGCCTAACACCTACACTTATCAGCTTTTACTCTTGATCCTCACCTCTTTGTCTCTTGATTCTCGGCCGAACACATCACCAACACACCTAGAACCTTCCGATTCACAACTAAGCCCCATGATCCATCAACATCCAAGAGTAAAGACAAAGCATGTCATTGAGAAGTCACCATCCACCATACTTCACCATGAGATCTCGGCCGAAACACCTTAACAACAAGGTGATAGTGATTGATCAAGGACCTAATGTTGTGCACTAGAGGACAATCGCATAGACATGGGGAGTCACTTGCATCATTTTGGCTAACGACAAGAATACCTTCTCACCTTGATCAAGTCAACCCACCTATGTTTGTGACAAGAGGCATACAACTCATCCCTTACACTAATTTGTGCAACATTCCTTCTAACAATGATCACGGCCGAAACATTAGGAGGATACCCAAAATGTTTTATCACCACTCTCTTGCACTCACTATATAAAGGCCTCTTTGCTCACTGAAACAACTCGCCCCACACCCTTCTTTCTCTTGATCTCTTACAGCCAAGAATACCCTCTCAAACACCCAAAACCCATCGGCCAAGACAAGCTCAAGCCGAGGGAAAGAAAGGCCAAGAACACAAGACATTGCCTCACTCAAGCTCACTCTAAGTAAGTTATCTTGTTTTAATAAACTTCTAAACTTTCGGCCTGTTATGTTCACCCAATCCATCAACCTTTGATCACTAAGAACCGGCCCTATACATACACTAATCACACACATTGTCTCACTTATAACAATCACCTAACTAATAAGCATTTTTGGCACCAAGTCACTTATTATTAGCTTAGGTCGACCCTCACATCTATACTACATGTCGAGTTGTGTATAAATGAGTCAAACCCCACCCTAAACAACCTCTTAATGATCGTTTTATTAGAGTAAAACTCATTTAATCCATGATTCAAGGTTAAAGTTATAATGGATGTTTTGTAATCATTGTTGTCATCGAAACACTCGTAACACCTTAACAAACTCACGGCCATGACTTGACAAGTCTATGCCAAGTCCATTTGAACCTTAAAACATTCGGATTCAATGCAAACATAAGACATTGCTTCGGCTATGGACACCTAACATGTGTTAGCATGGGCTGTAGCATGTGTTAATGCATAATAGGCCTATAAAGGGCTATAAAACATATGAATGCATTTTTTCCCTAAAAGATCAACCACACATAAGAAATGGGTGTCAACTTAGAGCCCATGATACCATGTGGGGTCCATCTTGTATACAAAACACCACACTTTTGGGATTACATGACTTGAATACGCACTAAACACGAAGGTCCACAAATGTCGGGTGAACAAATTGTATGATAAACAACGAGAACTTGCAATTTCCCATGCTCTTATTAATCATAGGGCAATTATTGTCGGGACAATAGTTGCTTCATATTCCGGCTTCACTAGACCACGTACATCTCAAACAGGTGAGTTTTACGGCCCCATTTTACTATTTTTACATTTCGGGGGAATAACATGCATCAATACTAGTGTCGCTTACAAGTGTATGTATATTCTATCATGACTACCATGTGGAACATGAGACATATTGTTTCATGAGCTCATTAGTCCTCATACAACGTTTACTGTAACCATTAGCTATCAAAAGCCATGGAACACTTTAATAGATCTATTAGGTTGATACCCCCACTCTTGGTTAGTCGCTCTAACCGGTTACATACAAAATAGTGTTAGTATTATACTATCCATACATTGTCTTTGGTGTACAATGCGCCGGGCACAACAGTCAAGAGGTTTTGGTTATGGTACCCATGGTTTGCATAGTAATCATTCGCTTAGCTAGCTTATGATGTCATACATGAATTACACATTGGTTTTACTTGTTACATTCAAACCCGTGAACTCACCAACATTATTGTTAACAAAACTCGTTATGCATGTTTTTCAGGTAACTAATGGAGGGCCGTAGGGATTTGAGGGAGGGGTTCGAGCATGCACTACGTGGTACCACTTTGATGGGTTTTTGTCAACCTTATGATGTTTTGATTTCAAGTTCATGAGTACTAGACAATATCTCCTTTTGCTAATGTTATGATGTCGTTTTAAATAAATTTATGACAATATCCATAATTTATGGTGGTACTATTTCAATATAAATGTGTGTTGCTTCAACCTTGTGCTTGAAAACCTTTCGATGGTTGCATCCCCGTGTTTTCGCCTTGGCGGGGTGTGACACAATTTAAGGTGCATATTTAGTAGACGTACCAGGATATATGAATGAGTTGAAGGAGAGCCGATTGAAGGAGATGAAGAAGAGAGGATACTGAGCGAAGGAGATGAAGGCATGGTGTTTTATGACAGAATGTAGCGGCGGTCTTCGGAAGAAAAATCAGAGTGATAAAATTGTTAGGCCAACCGGGGTGGTCCGTGATGGCCACCCCGTGATGGCGTGAAGCCCGCGAAACACCGCCCTCTTGACTTTATCACGGCCGTGAAGCAATTAACCGTGATGGCCATCACGCTGTTCAGCAGCTAGCCGTTGGCTAGCCAACGGTCATTTTGACCAAAATTAAAAAAAAAAAACCCTTTTTTACCTATATATATATACACATACTCACACAAATTTACCCATTCAAACCCACAATCACCAATCTATCTTCTTCTACACACTTAAAAATTTCACCAAATTCAACTCATCATCCTCATCATGGTTACTTGGACGCAAGAGTAGGAAATCGCGTTAGTGGGGATGGGGTTGGGGTTCGGTTGGTTCTCCACAAACTGTAGGCGGCCCATTCCCTTAACCGCCATAACATAATCTAAAAACCACACACACTCCTCATCAGTGAAATCAACATTTAGGTGTGGGGGAGTGTATCCTGGGAGTGGAGGAATGGGGAAGTTCTCAGGATGAGAAGTGGACCTTGGTTGAGGAGGAGGAGGAGGAGCAGGTGAAAATATTGGTTGAGGAGGAGGAGGAGGAGCAGGAGAGGAGAACATTGGTTGAGGAGGAGGAGGAGGAGGAGCAGGAGAGGAGAACATTGGTTGAGGAGGAGAAGGAGCAGGTGAAAACATTGGTTGAGGAGGAGGAGGAGCAGGAGAGGAGAACATTGGTACACGACGTCTCCGGCGAGAGTATCGCTGGAGATCGGAAGGTCTAGCAGCTTCGTAAGGATAACCGCCACCCATATCTTTCATTGGGTTGAGTGATAATTGTGAATGAGAAGGAGGATTTGGCCTTGTATTTATAGGGCTTGAAAACTAGCCGTTTGAAAAATAGCCGTTTGAATATTTTTTTAAATATTAAATTTTTTTTTTATATATTTAAATATTTTTATGTAAAAAAGATGTAATGTTTTCAGTTTATTTAAAAAAAAAGTTTAGTGATGAAATGTGATAGAATGTGAACACCGCTGCATGAGTTTAGTGATGGAATGTGATAGAATGTGATAAAATGAGGTGGCGGAATCTGATTGGGTGTGATAGTGTGATGAATGTGATGAATTTAAAACCACCCCTTGTAGCCTTAGAAGTGAAGAGGCTAGGGTTTTGTGAAGGTGGGTTATAAAAACCGGATACAGATCGATGGGTTGGGCACGTGCATTTTTGAAGAGTATTTATATGATTGACATGTGTCAGCTGAGTTGGAGCCTATGTGGAGGTGCTAGTAAATGGCCACGTGTCGCCCGAGTTACTCTTTTACTAAGTAGGGTAGATTTTAGGGGTGAATAGTGTCCCTCAAATATAGGGGTGAACAATGCTTTCACCAAGTATTTTCCCTATCCTCCACTGACAAACATTTACACCACCTCATATACATTTGATGGACCAAATATGAATGCCTCTTAGTCCACACCCCATTAACATTCATCACATAAAGTTTTACTTTGAATGGTGTCCCGTGTAGGCTGTTGAGTTTTCTCTCATACTAATGTTGGTGGAAAAAGTATTTACTATAATAGTGTTTTTAGAAAATAATTTAGCAAAATGGTGTTTTTAAAGTTTTATTTGTTGCTTACTCTTATTCTCATTGGATAACTCTAACTATTTTAAGTATTATGGATTTAATCATGGTACGGGATTTGTAAAAAATAGACTTTTTAATTCTAATAAAACTTTGGGGAAAAAACTTACTTTAATATCTCTCAATCTTATACACGGCCATTTTATGTTTCTTCGGTTTTAGAAAAAAAATATATAAAACTTGTTTTAAACATCTGAGTACATTAAAAAGCCTAGTCCTTCTAAAAGATCTGTAGCGTTCTAAAAAAAATTCTTCAAATAACATGGGATTCTAATAATTATGGTTATACTCTCTTAAAATTTTATTTAATAAAAATAAGCATGGTGCTTTATTTATTTTATTAACCAATGAGATCAGGATTTAATTCGAATAAGTTACAATGGAATGGGTGATAAAAAAATTGATTGTGAAATATATTATTACATTTTTTATTTATATATTGTGTCTTAAACCAATATACCAGGATAATAAGGTTCCTTCTAATGTGTTAAGATTATCTTTTATCTAATCATGTTGGTTTTCATTATATAATAAAAAAGCCAAAGGAAATATACAAATGACCGATTATGAGTATGAGTAATTTTTAAATTAAGTTTTTTAAGCACATTTATTGAAAAAAGGTTTATTTTCATGTTAAAAAAAAAATAACGATCAGATACCATGATTAAATCCATAAATACTTCATGAATTGAAGTAATCTAATGAGAATATGAGGGAGAAACAACTAAACCTTCAAAAACACTATTTTGATAAATAATTTTTTAGAAACATCATTATCGTAAATAGTTTTTCCACCACCACTATTACAGGAAAAAACTCGTTTACGTCTCTCTCTATCCATTCGTTATTGCATTGCTATGTTCTCTCTCCATTCATTACTATGACAAGTCATGTTCCTCCATAATCAAGGGCTTGGTTTGACTCGCTTCCCCATTCTCTTATTTCTAATCCATGACTTCTTGATCTAGTGGTATGGTGTCTTCCTTTACACATATGAGGTTGTGAGTTCAAATCCTTGTAAATGCAAGGTAATTAGGTGGAAATAAGGTAGTATAAAATTTGCCGTTAAAAAAAAATTCTCCTATTTCTAATCTGCAACAAATCCTTTTATATCTTTCTTATTTACAATACTTTACATCTTACTAGTTACATCAAAGAATTTGAAGGAAAGCGGTGTTTCTTTCTTCTGTTTTTTGCAAGTTCAATCATCCATGCTTATTTTTTTTGTTTGTCTTAGTCACCTTACAATCATTTAGTTTAGTAGTCTTCTTAATTGATTTAATTAACTAGGTTTACATGTAACATACATTCACTGACATATTTGTTAGAACACATAACTATAGGTAATGCGATGGGATAGAAAAGGAAACGAAGTTATATTGTTATATTATAGCTGTCTAATATTATCATAACAACCACGGCTTATATCTGATATAAAGTACTTATTGATCCTGTAAAAATTAGCAGTTGACTTGCTAAAAACACCTAAATATGTTAACACAAATTTAGATCCCTTAAAAAATAAATAAAATAAAATAATTAGAACAACTAAAAACACGTATATATGAAAAAAAACCTTAAGAAAACAAGCTGCGTCGCCACCCTTTCTAAAAAAAAAAAACTTTCAACATATATATATTTAAATGAAAAATAAATAAACATTTCAGTGAAACGTTGTTTTTAAAATCGTGTATCAGTGAAGTGAATCACTAAAATGGTATAACAGTGCATTATTGATAAAAATTAATAATTTTTTTAACGGCTAATTACATCATCACCTAGGGTATGTTTGGCAAAACTAGTTGGTGGCTGGTGCTGCAAGCTGGAAGCTTTTTAAATATATTTTGGTCTTTGGCAGAGTAGCTAAAGCTTTTAATAAAGAACATAATTAAAAGTTTGTAAAAAATGTTTTTATTTTATTTTTAAAATAGAATGGGTATTTGTGTCATTTAGTAATTAAAAGCTTGTAGCTAGTAGAGCTTTTTCTTAAAAGCTAATACTAGTAGCTTTTTCTTAAAAGCTTGAAGCTCCTAAAAGCATTTAAAAACGTCAAACATACCCCTAATATTCTTATAATATTTACCCTTATCACATGTGAGGGGATTTAAACTCCTGACCTCACCTTATACACCCTTACCACCACACCACTGGGCGAAAGCCTATATATTGGTAATGGTAATCCAATAAAAAAAAATAGGTAGTGGCCCTCCCCCCTATATATTGGTAATCCAAGGAGTTTATGTCTCTCTCTCTTTTAAAGAAAATTGAAGGAAAATTTAAAGCTCCAACTGCTTGGTGGACCAAAAGAAAAATTTAAGGCTCCAACTGTACACGGTTTAATCGACGGCCGTGATCTAATCTTTTCTCCATTCTTTTGTTTCTTCTCAGCAGCTAATCTATATATATATATAAAACAAAGGTGTTTTGCTGACGTGGCGTCCATTGGTTGATTCAAGGCCCTCTTAAAATTGCCATGTGGCATTGTAATTGAAAGGTTTTGGTGTTTTTCAATTATTTTGGTTTTATACAATTTTAATTAATAATAAAAACCAACTCAAACCCTATTCCCAACCCTATTCCCGTATTTCTCAACAATCACAATCCTTCTTCCCTTCAACCCTAATCCTCTCACAAAACCCTATTCTTATCTTCTGCGCCTCTCTCTATCTCAATTATTATTCTCCTCAACAGCACATCAATTACTCCTAACACAACAATAACCTAATCGAACCATAAACCCATATCGATTGATCCATATTAGCCATGGCCATGAGGGACTTAGTCACCGGCGGTGCAGCCTGCGCCGTCCCTGGTTCATCTTCTTCATCAAACCCTCTGGGTGCTCTTGCCAACGCACTTATTGGTTCTTCATCCCAAAAGGTACTTTATTTGTTGATTCCAATTGTAAAGTTTGAATCTTTAGGTCAATATACATATACCCTTTATAGAACATGTGATTACAAGACTACCCAGTTGAATATTTGATTGTTTATAACCTTAAAGATTATTGCTTTAACATAATTCAGTTGTAATTAGTGATTTCTGTTGCTTTTTTAATCTGTTGGTATTTTTTTTTGTGTTTCTGGATGATTAATAGGTTATGTCATTTTTTTGCAAGTTCATCTTTATCCCCTGTTTTGCTGAGGTATGTTATATTAATTTCTCCTGATCTTTGGTTTAGGTTTGGTTGTCGAAGGCGCACTCGAGGCGCAAAGGGTGAGACTTAGTTAGGTCTAAGTGCGAGGCGCTTAAGCATTAAACAATGAGGGCTTTTTAAGGCGGGGCGTATAGTATAGAATAAATAATATACAACTTTTAGGGGTTTAAGACATGCTTTAGGCTTATTTAGAGGTAGCTTAGGTTGATTACAATAGGTTTAGTTTGTGGGATGTGTGATGATTCTTTTAATATTTTGAGACGCTTCATATAATATGTCATGTATCCTTTATCGATTCGGCTAGGTTTTTAGTGTTTCTTCATGTTGAAGTATTAGGTGTTAGCATTGGATTTATAGGCTGTTTTAGGTTAGGTATTGAATATTGACATTAGAGTTATGCATTTCTTTAGCCTTTTATGATAGGTGCTAATGCTAGAGTTATACATTGTTTTAGGTTAGGTATTGAACATTGATATTAGAGTTATGCATTTATTTACACTTTATGATAGGTGTAAGAGTTATACATTATTTTAGGTTGGTATTCGCATTACAGGTATAGATGGTAATGGGATTTAATGGTACCGTATTAGCTTAAGTAATTGCTAAAATACTTAATGGATGTGATACTGTAATGGTGATGGTTGACTGTCGAATAGTTACTTGATGATTGTTATTGTAGGTATGCCATTGTTATTGATGTAGGCTTTGGTGACCGATGGTTAGTGGTGCTGAGGAATTGTAACTTGCGCCACATTTGCTTCATGGTTCAGGTCAGTGAACGCAAATGAGAATTATTGATCCGTATTATTAAATCATATTAAATTTTTCAACCCCGGGACCTTCCCGGGGTGATCGGCTAGTGCTTTTATATATTTCTTCTTTACAATAGTTGATAATATTATCATCAAAGCTTTTGATCAACGAATTTGAAGGAAGATCAAAAAGCAAAGGTATTTCCTTAAATTAATTACTTAGTTTATTTACAAGCTTCTTATAGGTGGTGCTTCTTTCTTCTGCTTTTTGCAAGTTTAATTCATCCACGCTTCTTTCTTTGTTTGTCTTGGTCACCTTATATTCACTTAGTTTAGTACGGTTCTTAATAAGATTTAATTAACCAGGTTTATATGTAACACACATTAACTGACCTGTGTAAAAAGTTTGTTAGAACACATAATTGTAGGTAATGCGATGGGATAGAAAAGGAAACGAATTTATACGGTTATATTATAGCTGTCTAATATTATCATAACAACGCTGCTTATATCTGGTATAAAGTATTTTTTTTTAAGACTTAGTTATGTGGAAATCTTTGTACAACCCTAACCTAGCGGTCCCAAGTTTGAATCCTTACCCTACACGGGTGTTCTCCTTGCCTAAGCTCAAACTGTCACGGAAAATTTTTTTATGGTGTGTATGGATCGAACCTGTGACCTATCTTAGGATAGGAACCCCTAAGGAAAAACCCACTCTACCTCAAACCAGCTAAACCAGCTATGCTGAAGATCATTGCCATCTGGTATAAAGTACTCGATCCTGTAAATATTTGCAGTTGACCTGCTAAAAACACCTAAATATGTTAATAAACATTTAGATCCCTTAAAAATAAAAAAATAATTAGAACAGCTAAACACGTTTATATGAAAAAAAAAAACTTAAATCTTCCTGAAAACACTTAGATCTGACCAGAAGAATCAATAATGTTTTATTTCAAGTAGAGTAAGCCATTGATATTTGTTAGTACTTCAAGCACTATTATGTGAGTTATTTAAGTAATATTTTATATATTAAATATTAAACTAGTATTTTACCTGCAGGCGTTGCTCCGCGAGCTTGTAGCGTATAAAGTAAACATATGTATTCAAGCTTTACCTTTTGAACCATCCCTAGTTAACAGAAACGTCTTGACTTTTGAATAACATGACACATTGACACCATCAAGCCGAACATATACTCCATGAATTTTAAGCTTTATTATAGATGCAAAATTTAAATTGAGATCTTATATGAAATTAAATTCCATACCCAGAATTCAAATATTAATTCAAGCTAGTTTAGTTTGACTACTAGAAGCACATACGAAACCCAATACTTGCACCATAGCTTTCTTTTCATGCCACTTTACAAAATTAAATCATTTTCTTTGGACTATAATATACTAGGGAAGAGATATTGTATAAAGTCTCTTAAAATAAGAAGCATAAGAAACAATTTGGACCATTAGATTTCAAAGTGATCAGATCATATAACCATAGGCGTTTAAATCAAACAAGGGGTAAATTAGTCATTAGAAAATTTAAACGCGTTTTAAAAAATACAAATTAAAAACGCGAATTCAAAACCCACGACGGTTATTACTAAATTCATAAACAAAATCATCAACCATCATTTAATTAGGGTTTATTACACCTCCAAATCAATCAAAAACACACACGAATCAAAACACCCAGATTGACGAAGAACAACAAAAAACAGAGCATAATGTTTTCAAAACGTTCAGGTGCATTTTATCATTAGATTATCACTTTTTTCTGTCATTTTTCATTCTCGTTTTTAACATGGAATCAGACAAACAAAGAAGCTGCTAAGAATTTGGAAGTTGATATTAAAAAGATGAAGCAGCAGTTGAAGAAACAAAAACAACCTGCTGCAAAATCAAACAGACGCACTTTATAAACAAAAACAAACGCACCTTATAACCAAAAATCAAACAGACGCACCTTATAGACAAAAACAGACACACCTTATAACAAAAACAGACGCACCTTATAACAAAAACAGACGCACCTTCAACTGTAAAAATCAAACACTAGTTCGATAAAAAAAACAGAATGTCATGTAATCGATATTTAAAATTGTGTTTGATTGATGGAATCGTTACTTGATTATATGTTCGATGTTCGTTTGAATGATGAATTGAAACTGATTAGTTTCAAACGATATTATTAAAATAAAATCAAACACTGGTTTGATAAAAAAAAACCAGAGCATCATGTAATCGAGATTTAAAATTATGTTTAATTGATGGAATCATTACTTGATTATATGTTCGATGTTCGTTCGAATGATGAATTGAAACTGATTATAATTAGTTGAATTCCATAGTATTAGTTGGAACGTTGATTGGAACGTGATTAAATAAACGTAGATGACTAAATTACCATTTTAATCAACCAGGATTAGGTTAATTAAACTTAACCATAGTTTACAGGTGGCATAATTTGGTGGCTTCTTATTGCTTCTCACGTTAACAGACTTTATATCGTATACTTTCTCAATATACTATTTACTTATATATTTTACTTTGTTTTTTTAATTGTACGAAGTTGTATCAATAAAATATTAAGGGGTATTCGATTTAAATAATCTAAGCTTTCATCCATTGGCCGACACTAATCTGTACTTCAAAAATTACCAACAACGATCCCAACTTGAATGACAAATTAGGAGCCTTTTCGGCAAAAATGAGTTGACAGTTTAACACATCTAGCTAACATGTACAAATAGCATGTTAGGTTCAAGTTTACCTGGCCAAACCTTTTCCAACCTCAACAAAAACTAAAAAGAGAACGTTACACATTCAACACACCAACCCGTTTGACCTAATACTACATGTTTACTTGACTAGCTTATGTAGAACCCATTTAACTTATCAATCATATGACCTACTTAGATAATCAGGGTACACGTGTTCTGGTTAGGGTTCAACTTTTCTACCTGATTAAGTTATCAAGTTGTGTTCGGATTGGGTATATAGTTTATAAAGACCTCCCAGTATGAATTGAACACAAATCGCCGTCTGAAAGGTAAAGGAAAGCAAATTTTAAATTCATGTATAATTGTATATTGTGTTTAGCATTCCTGGACATAAAGTATTTCAGGTAAACCCAACATGGCCCATTTAGAATGTTATTCATGGAACCATTTCCATGTTAGTTGTTTATAAAGTGGCAACTTGGACCATTTATGTATTCCTTGTATTTTTACTATCTCTTGTTCTTTTCATTCACTTTTTTATACTCATTTATTTTACTATTATTAGGTAACTTTTTTAGTGAGGATCAAACAGACTTAATTTGACCCGCAAACACTTTTTTTTGTCTTTCTCCTCTTGAAGATCATAAACAGTGATTTAAATGTCATTAATAAATTATGTTGAAATAAACAATTATGAGGTTTTATCACTTTATGCATTATAACTGAACTTTGGACTAGTTAAAAATGTTGCTATTTCTGGTTTTTGTTTCTAAATTTGACACAGTGACCCGTTAAGGGCAAAGTATTAACAAAATCCAACTTAGTGAAACTACAAAGTTACAGTTAGACCCTAATAAGATAATACTCACCAAGTCACCATCTCAAATGCACATGAATGTATAAGGGGCTATTTGAGTGTCCACTTCTAAAGTAGTAGTTCAGTCATTTAAGAATAAAAAATCATAGTTGTCTGTGACAAAATGATTAACATCGACAAAGTGATTAAAATCAGGTATAGTAATGTCAAATTTACCATCAAAAATATTTTTTTTCAGCAACTCACTCCTGCTGAACAAAGGCATATTATTTTGGCCCCGAAAATCAGAATCAGAATCACACTCAAAATAAGCATATATTCAAATACTTCTGCAAAACCCCAAGAAAAACAATTCCAGTATACGTATCACCATAAAAAAATAGAACTTAAATCATTGAGTCCATTAGCACATAGATGTGGAAGAAAAGAATGAATTAATAAGATTAGATGGGGGAAATCCAAAACTTTGAAATAATATACAAATTACATTTTGATGCAAAAGTAGTGTTTGTTTAAACCATTGCAAGTGTTAATTCAGTTTAAAAAAGACTTAAGATCTTATCACTTTCCATAAGGGCTAGGTGACTAAAAGCCTTATAAGAACATAGTTGGGTTTCAAACATTAAGGCAATCTCTCATGGAAAGACATTTTACCAATTTCATAATATAGATTTTGGTATTTCTTTATATACAAAAAAAGATTTGATACATTCGGTAGTCATCATGGTCAAATCATAGCCTAGAGCCTGAAAGCAGAAAAACTTAGCATGCTTGATATCAGATATGCGGTGATTATGAGCCATTTTTAGGGTTGAGATCGTACCCACGACCAACCATTGTTGTCCCGTGTAGGCTAAACACAAATTTCTAGTCCTTTAATTTCTTCTATATCAAGTTTAGTCGCCATACAACTCTAGAAAATGCAAAGGGTGAAATTCCTCACCCCAACTGATCAAACCATCTCCCATAGTTTAAAGTAGACCTAGCAATTTCAACTCATCAAGTTGAGTTTGAGTTATTTTTGGTTTAAAATTTGACCTTGTGGGACGAAATGGGTTTAGTATAATTTTCAAGGGGGTTGGGATAGGTAATTTTAATTGTAGAAATAAGTAAGGGGTCAGGATGGGTATGTAAAAAAAACAAATGGGTCAGGATGAATATTTTTAGATAATCATATACAAATCTGAATTAAAACTCACCCATCACCAAAAGCGTTGATAATTCATAGAAATAATGTCATTAAAAACAAAAAAATATATCTTTTGCATTTGTTGATAACCCCGGTCGGTTCGAAACTGTTCGGGTCGTTAACGAGACCGATCTCATCGAAACGGTTCGAGACGTTAGCGGGCTTGATCGAGTCGAAAAGGTCTGGGTTGTTGACCGACTCGTTCGGGTCAAAATGGTCTGGTCGTTGACAAGCCCGGTCGGGTCGAAATGGTCCAGGTTGCTAACGGGATCAGTCAGGCCGAAACGGTTCGGGTCGCTAACGGCCCTGTCGGGTTGAAACAGTCTGGGTCGCTACGGGACGGGTCAGGTTAAAACTGTCTGGGTCATTACCGGGCCCGGTCCGGTAGAAACGATTCGGGTCGCTATCTGGCTCGGCCGGGTCGAAACGGACCGGGTCACTAAGGGACGGGTCAGGTTGAAACAGTCTGGGTCGTTACCGGGTCCGATCGGGTCAAAACGGTTCGGGTCACTATGGAACGGGTCAGGTTGAAACGGTCTGGATCGTTACCCGGGTCCAATCGGGTCAAAACGGTCCGGTCACTACCGGGCCAGTCGGGTCGAAAAAGTCAGGGTCGCTACGGGACAGGTCAGGTTGAAACGGTCTGGTTCGTTACTGGCCCGGTCGGGTTGAAACGGTCCGGTTGCTACCGGGCCCGGCCGTGTTGAAACAGTTCGGGTCACTACAGGGCGGGTTAGGTTGAAACAGTCTGGGTCGTTTCCGGGCCCGGTCGGGTCGAAACGGTCCAGGTCGGTAAGGGGCCTGCTCGGGTCGCTAACGGGCCCGATCGGGTCGAAACGGTCCGGGTCGCTAACGGGCCCGGTCGGATCGAAACTGTCTGGGTCGTTACCGGCCCCGGTCCGTATCGATAACGGGTTAGCTGGGTTGAAACGGTTCGGGTCATTAACGGGCTAGGTCAAGTCAAAACGGTCCGATAATGAGCACGATCAGGTCGAAACGGTCCGGGTTGTTAGCCGCCCCGATAGGGTCGAACCGGTCCGATTCGAAAAGAAATATTTCGGATCCCTTAAAATTTTATTTTTAAGTTTATTTTTGTTTTTTACTTTTTTAATTTTTTATTTTAATTTATTTTTTTAAAAATTTAATCTATTTTAATGTGAACCTATCTTAATCCAAACCATCCAGACCCAAACCCATCCTAACCCATTTTTTTAATCTACCCATCTTGACCTAAACCCATCCTAACGCAAACCCATCCTGACCCAACAACCAAACCAACCCAACCTACTCATTTTGCCACCCCTAGTTTAAAGCTGTACACAATTAAATTCACGAATACTCTAAATCATGTTATCAGAGAAACTAGTTGTATAGATGATTCTTGGGTATACCTTTGTGATATAATATATAGTAATAATATATATATATATATATATATATATATATATTATCAAGACCTGATATAATACTAACTAGTGTTAGTTTCTCTCGTTTCGTCGCGGGAGCTCCTGTTTCGTTGATGGTTTGGAGGACATTAGAGAAAAAAATTAAGGAGACTGTTATTCTCGCGTGGGCTTCACAAAAATAATCGCGGGCCATGAAGTTCCAGACCAGCTCATGTATATATAATTGGGTTGCCTCTTGTTCACTTTAATTAGAGCCCACAAAGTTATTCAATATAAATAATCGGTATGGCGCTGTAGTCTGGCACATGGGTGGTCAATTATAGTCAAGCAATTAGGTCCAATCATATGATGCCATGGAGCTTTGTGTTAGTGGGTCAACTAGCAAAAACAATACTGTAATTTCCCAATTTAGAAGAAGACATAATAGTAATTCGTGCGTGGCTTATTTTAGCAGTACGACACTGTAGAAGTGTCGTACAATGGCTGAGAATGCTTCCTACGCTTCTCACGTTAAGGAAGTTTTGTACGTTATCTCTTCCCTTAATAAAATAGGGAGTTGAACCCTTCTTACAAGCTTTGAGTGATATTAAATGTATTCTATGCTTGTATTTTTAATATTGGAGTCTTTGAATAAGCTTGAGTGAATCTGTGATGAACTAAATAATTTGTAGCTTCTAACCTTCGGTTGCCGTAGCAATAAAAAAATCACAGTTACTTGGACAATTGTGTAAGCCTTGCAATTAACATAGATGCACATTTTAGATACACATTTGATAGAATTCTGCCCCTTGTTATGCATATTGTGCTTGGTTATATAGGATGAACATGATGTTGAGTATGCACAACAGAATTGTGCAGTGACTCGATATAAACAGAGGATGGGGAAGTTTGTTAAACACACACAAACTAATATTATTCCCACATAAATAAAATGATACATAGTAGGGGTATTTATACCCAAACATACTTGGCGGTTATTTAACTAACTTATTAACCGACACAACTTCTAAATAACCGACATAATAAACAAACCGACACAACTGTTCTGTTTGGCGCCTTTTCTGTGTCGTTTGACTTTTCTGAAGTCAACAGTTTGATAATACTTCTAAGATTAATATTACTTGATTATTTCTTTTCCAACATTCACTCCCCTAATCAAGTAATCTTAATCTTCTTTACTCTGTTTCTTGTCCATCTTCGTTTATGCAGTCCTTTTCTTCTTCTCTTGTTTAATCTTGAACCAATCTTCTAATCTTCTAAACTTTGATGCATAATAAGTCTTCACGACTAATCCCTTTGATCCACATGATCTTCTGTCGCTTTCTTCTGACCCGCCTGGTCCTAAAGTGTCACACCCTCAAATTTCCACTTGCGGAGTTCTACCGCGAGGCGTGTGACATACCAGGATCCAAGTCAACGGTCACAATAAACGACAACTATATGTAAAAATATACGTAGAAAAACCATGCATAAATTTAAAACAAACGTTTGGAAGTGCGGAAGCATTTAAGTTTTACAAAAGTCAAAAGGAAATAGAAACATAAGTTCAAAAGTTTATTATTCCAAAACATGCATTATGATCCTAGACGCAAGACGACTCCAGTGCGACTCCGTGCGCCTAGCTGATAGCTGCTACCTTAGCGACCTGAGAAAACATGCTAAAAATGTCAACATATAATGCTGGTGAGTTCACAGGTTTTTATGTAAAAATGTTTCACGAGCTTTTGAAAGAACTATCATGTTACTACTGACTGAAGAAAATACTTGTTTGACGTTTAGACTTCAAGACGAACCAATCAACGAACTATCGTTTACACGAACAACGCACTATCGTTTACCACGACTAACGAACTTTCCAAATATGTCCAACGAACTGTCACTCCGTGGTCAACGAACTATCCAATATGTCCAACGAACTGTCACTCCGTGTTCAACGAACTATACATTCACAATTAGCGAACTGCCGTCGTAACGGACATCGAACTGTCACAACGTGACCCACATGTACATAGAACATAAAAGAAACGTACAACCAACCCATCATAACATGATCTTTTGCAAAACAAAGTACTAAGCATGTTTCTCCCCCGAAAATGAAAACAGTAGAGTGTGGGGCCGTGAAACTCACCTTAGGTTGCTTTGATTTATTATCCCACTTCAATTGTGAAAATAGACGAATTGCTACGGATTCCCTATTTCAATGTTAACTCATAAGTACGTGTTTCAAGTCGTTCAACAAAGCTTTTTATCCGAACTTTACATAGTTCTAATGTGCTAACGTAACTTAATGTATCTATATGTAGCAAGTTGACACGACGACCCGTTGGTGAAAGTTTAGTTTTTATGTCCATACGTATAGCATACATCATCCACATATGTTCATATATCAATACATGTAACATACAAGTCAAGAAAACTACCAAACAAGTTCAAATATCAACTTTGTCAATTCTGCGATTTTTGGACAGATTCTGTGTCGTCAAAATGATTTTTGATAAAATACCAAATCAACTCATTTAACTCTCAAATTTTTACAGGAACCTCCCATATGTTTTGGTTGATATGTCCATATTTTTATTTTTCCATGAAAACCTTCCAAAAATTTACTAAAAATTCCCAAACACTGAAAGGTACAAAAACGTAGCTGTTTGCGACAGTTTAGTAGATGATTTATTAAAAATCACTCGTTGATCCAATTGACCTGAATCCAATTGGAGAACATCAAAAATTCCTGTATTTAGTTGCTCACCAAATTTCACGATCAGAGGGTTTGTAAAACTCGAGTTATGACCGTTTAAATTTGATCAAAGTTTTCTGTCCGAAATCAGTTTTGACATACGATTTTGTAAGCTACAAAATAAATACCTATACTCAACCAAATTCAACAAACTTGGACTTTCTGGAAAGCTTAAATCATATAGCATACTTTAGCATCAAAAACTATAAGATTTAGATATCAAATCATCAAGTTATTAACTAAACAATTTCGGATTTAAAATCTGCCAAGTTTTTATCTTCAACAAAACTTAATCAACAACACTTCTAGCAACTTAAATCTATCAAGATTTCAACATGGTAACTATACATAAGTAGCATATGATCAGATTCTTGTTCCAAATGATAATCATCTATGATCAAACTTAAGTTTTTAACCAAATCTTCCAAACTAACTATCATAACAATCCTTATCATGAATCTTAGTATTTTGATTATAATAACCTCATCTAAACATATATATCATGTATGGTTTCATTTTAAACATGGTAATACTCATAGAGATCAGATTAAAACATAACCTATATGAAATCATGATCAAAACAACAAGAAAAACAAGTAATAAGTTTATACCTCAATAACAAACTTAGAAAAACTAGGATTATGATCAAGGATCTTCACAAAGCTTCAAAGATCTTCAATGGTATGATTTTGGCAAGTTAAGAGGTTTAAGATTCGTGATTGAAGTGTTTAAAATCGCTCAGAATGGTTGTGAAATGAGAAGTTGCGATCAGATTTGCTTTTTATAAAGAAAACAAAATTTCTCGTAATCCCTTTCTGCCGCGGACCGCGGAAGAATACCTAATTCCCACGCGGTCCGCGGGGGAAAGTTAGGTATCTGTCCCCTGCTTCTCGCGCGGACCGCGGGAGTATTCTTTATTCCTCCGCGGTCCGCGGGGGAAAGAAGAATTCAGAATTTTAAAACTTTTAAATATTTTTATGTAAATATAAATATTTTGTAATAATTATGTGTTTATAAAATAATTAGAGTAATTAAATAATTTCTATAAGTCCAAACTATCATCATGTGATTTTTCCTAAGTTCCCGGTTAATCCGGAATCGGTTACGTTAATTCACATAGTTTCACATAATCACGTATAGAGACATAATTATAATACCGTGTATTCATAGTTAACATTTCACCAACGTTCGGGTCTTTCTACTAACGCATGTGTTTCCCAATGATGCTACGAATTACCAGACTGACTTAACTAACCTAGTTAAGTTTGTTTTAACCAATGATTCGCTAAGGTAGACTTTATGAAAATGTTTTGCCGAAAATGCCGGGTGTCACATTATCCCCCTGTTGAAAGAATTTTCGTCCCCGAAAATTTTCCCGAAGTCCAAAGAGAATGAAACCAAAAAGAAAAAAAATTTCCTATTTTTCCGGTCGTCACATTATCCCCCTGTTGGAAGAAATCTCGTCCCCGAGATTTAACAGTTTTAACAGCGATAAGTGCCGACCTCTGCGTGTGTTCAAACAATGTTTTCCAAAGTGTAACGAGATGAATGTTGTGAACGAGAAGTAATAAATACAGCCGGGAAACCACTTCCCCAAAGTGAATACGAGACAAGGGACCCCCGATCGAAGGCCTACTGGAGACTACTATGATCGGTATAACTCCCCACTGGTACCGTCCAAGTAACATCCCCAAAGGACCCTCATCGACCCAAAGAATGAGAAACGGTGACCAAAACCAAAAGAAACATCCAACGATATGATTGCATAACGATGCGAATAAAAGCAAAACCAAAGTGTAACGAAAGATAAGAGAGAATACGTACGGGTAACAGTGTCTGGGTCCTCCCGGTTCTCTCTAGCACCGATCACAAAGACACGAGCAGTCTGACCACCACCCTCTTTGTTTCCACCGCCACCTGCGGCCCCAGCTTCAGCTTGGTTTAGTTTAGGGCAGTTGCGCTTGAGGTGTCCCAGCTCTCCACAGTGATAGCACCCACGGTTTCCCCGAGAAACAGGAGCAGGGACGATCGCTTGATCCGGAGCCGTTTGAAGATTTACCCTGCAGTTCTTGGCAACATGACCTACCCGCTTGCAACGGTTACAACGAAACTTCTCACAATCGCCGAGATGATGGTACCCGCATTTGTTGCAATCTGGTAGTTTTCCCGTGTACCCGCTCTGCCTCTGACCTGAGGACAATCCCAAGGCTTCAGTATTCCTTGCCTGCTGATGTGGCTGACCCACCACTGAACTCTTTTCCACACTTTCCCACTTCCTCTTGTTCTCCACCGCCGCCTTCACAGAAGAGCTTCTAGGAGACAAGACGCCCTCAGTAATCTTCAAGTTGGTCATCTTTGTAGCCGACCGTACTGCCTCAGATATGGTAGCAGGATCCCTTGCAGACACCAACCCTGCAATCTCCGGTACTAACCCTGCAATGTACTGCTCTATCCTACGGTATTCTGGTGTTGCTAAACCCGGACACATAATTGCCAACTCATTATGTCTAACCGTGTATGCCTCGATTTCAGAACCCACCATCTTGAGATTCCCATATTCCTGTTCCAACCTCTTGATCTCCTCTCGCGGGCAATACTCATCCTTCAACCTACGCACGAAATCTGCCCAAGGCATGGCGTTGGCCTCCCATAAACCAAGATTTTGAGTGACACTGTTCCACCACGATAAGGCTGGTCCTTCAAAAGTTCCCGAAGCAAACTTTACCCGATCAGCTTCTGGGCACTCACATAAAGCAAACACCGACTCAGTCTTTTCTAACCACCTAAGCAACTCAATGGCCCCATCAGTACCTTGAAAGTTGTGGGGTTTACAGTCTTTGAACCGTTTGTAGGCACTCCCCGCCTGCATCGGAGTAGCAAAAGTACCCATAAAGGTCTGCTGGGCAGCTTGGAAGGCAGCCAGTGCGACGCCCAATTGTTGTTGCATCATCTCGTTTAGTTCATCATGCGTTAAGGTAATGTTGCCATCACCTCTTCCCCCACCATTGCGGCCTCCACGTCGACCTCCAGCACGTCCTCCATTGCGTCCAGACATCTTCTGAGAAAATAAGAAACAAAAGCTCAGACCCAACCCCAACACTAAACCAAGAGAATAAGAAGAAGTCAAGATTTTGGGTCAAAATGTAACCATTAATCCCAACACGAGATTCACCAAGTCTTCCATGCATTTCAACTTATGATTTCGTGTGCACCCGAAATGATAAATTGCTCTACATGGTCCTCTAGTCGTGCCCCGAGCTCGAACCTCAAGTCACCCGATACCCATGACTTAGAAAAGAAACAGCCAACTCAAAAGATCAACAACATGTTACTTCAACTACAACCCAAAGGAAATGATAGAATAAAACTAGGAATGACCACGGTTGAGATAGATAACATGATACTGTGTGATAAGGATACCGACACCCCGACAAGGTTATCTTGTTTAATAAAAGATACGACTCAAATGTATGTGACCGTCTAGTGTGTGAGACTCGGCTATAGACTAGACTCTACATGCAGTCCTAGTTCACTATAACCATTGGCTCTGATACCAATCTGTCACACCCTCAAATTTCCACTTGCGGAGTTCTACCGCGAGGCGTGTGACATACCAGGATCCAAGTCAACGGTCACAATAAACGACAACTATATGTAAAAATATACGTAGAAAAACCATGCATAAATTTAAAACAAACGTTTGGAAGTGCGAAAGCATTTAAGTTTTACAAAAGTCAAAAGGAAATAGAAACATAAGTTCAAAAGTTTATTATTCCAAAACATGCATTATGATCCTAGACGCAAGACGACTCCAGTGCGACTCCGTGCGCCTAGCTGATAGCTGCTACCTTAGCGACCTGAGAAAACATGCTAAAAATGTCAACATATAATGCTGGTGAGTTCACAGGTTTTTATGTAAAAATGTTTCACGAGCTTTTGAAAGAACTATCATGTTACTACTGACTGAAGAAAATACTTGTTTGACGTTTAGACTTCAAGACGAACCAATCAACGAACTATCGTTTACACGAACAACGCACTATCGTTTACCACGACTAACGAACTTTCCAAATATGTCCAACGAACTGTCACTCCGTGGTCAACGAACTATCCAATATGTCCAACGAACTGTCACTCCGTGTTCAACGAACTATACATTCACAATTAGCGAACTGCCGTCGTAACGGACATCGAACTGTCACAACGTGACCCACATGTACATAGAACATAAAAGAAACGTACAACCAACCCATCATAACATGATCTTTTGCAAAACAAAGTACTAAGCATGTTTCTCTCCCGAAAATGAAAACAGTAGAGTGTGGGGCCGTGAAACTCACCTTAGGTTGCTTTGATTTATTATCCCACTTCAATTGTGAAAATAGACGAATTGCTACGAATTCCCTATTTCAATGTTAACTCATAAGTACGTGTTTCAAGTCGTTCAACAAAGCTTTTTATCCGAACTTTACATAGTTCTAATGTGCTAACGTAACTCAATGTATCTATATGTAGCAAGTTGACACGACGACCCGTTGGTGAAAGTTTAGTTTTTATGTCCATACGTATAGCATACATCATCCACATATGTTCATATATCAATACATGTAACATACAAGTCAAGAAAACTACCAAACAAGTTCAAATATCAACTTTGTCAATTCTGCGATTTTTGGACAGATTCTGTGTCGTCAAAACGATTTTTGATAAAATACCAAATCAACTCATTTAACTCTCAAATTTTTACAGGAACCTCCCATATGTTTGGTTGATATGTCCATATTTTTATTTTTCCATGAAAACCTTCCAAAAATTTACTAAAAATTCCCAAACACTGAAAGGTACAAAAACGTAGCTGTTTGCGACAGTTTAGTAGATGATTTATTAAAAATCACTCGTTGATCCAATTGACCTGAATCCAATTGGAGAACATCAAAAATTCCTGTATTTACTTGCTCACCAAATTTCACGATCAGAGGGTTTGTAAAACTCGAGTTATGACCGTTTAAAGTTGATCAAAGTTTTCTGTCCGAAATCAGTTTTGACATACGATTTTGTAAGCTACAAAATAAATACCTATACTCAACCAAATTCAACAAACTTGGACTTTCTGGAAAGCTTAAATCATATAGCATACTTTAGCATTAAAAACTATAAGATTTAGATATCAAATCATCAAGTTATTAACTAAACAATTTCGGATTTAAAATCTGCCAAGTTTTTATCTTCAACAAAACTTAATCAACAACACTTCTAGCAACTTAAATCTATCAAGATTTCAACATGGTAACTATACATAAGTAGCATATGATCAGATTCTTGTTCCAAATGATAATCATCTATGATCAAACTTAAGTTTTTAACCAAATCTTCCAAACTAACTATCATAACAATCCTTATCATGAATCTTAGTATTTTGATTATAATAACCTCATCTAAACATATATATCATGTATGGTTTCATTTTAAACATGGTAATACTCATAGAGATCAGATTAAAACATAACCTATATGAAATCATGATCAAAACAACAAGAAAAACAAGTAATAAGTTTATACCTCAATAACAAACTTAGAAAAACTAGGATTATGATCAAGGATCTTCACAAAGCTTCAAAGATCTTCAATGGTATGATTTTGGCAAGTTAAGAGGTTTAAGATTCGTGATTGAAGTGTTTAAAATCGCTCAGAATGGTTGTGAAATGAGAAGTTGCGATCAGATTTGCTTTTTATAAAGAAAACAAAATTTCTCGTAATCCCTTTCTGCCGCGGACCGCGGAAGAATACCTAATTCCCACGCGGTCCGCGGGGGAAAGTTAGGTATCTGTCCCCTGCTTCTCGCGCGGACCGCGGGAGTATTCTTTATTCCTCCGCGGTCCGCGGGGGAAAGAAGAATTCAGAATTTTAAAACTTTTAAATATTTTTATGTAAATATAAATATTTTGTAATAATTATGTGTTTATAAAATAATTAGAGTAATTAAATAATTTCTATAAGTCCAAACTATCATCATGTGATTTTTCCTAAGTTCCCGGTTAATCCGGAATCGGTTACGTTAATTCACATAGTTTCACATAATCACGTTTAGAGACATAATTATAATACCGTGTATTCATAGTTAACATTTCACCAACGTTCGGGTCTTTCTACTAACACATGTGTTTCCCAATGATGCTACGAATTACCAGACTGACTTAACTAACCTAGTTAAGTTTGTTTTAACCAATGATTCGCTAAGGTAGACTTTATGAAAATGTTTTGCCGAAAATGCCGGGTGTCACATAAAGCGATGAGGGAAAGATGGGTATCACACGTCCATCTTCTTCTTTCTAAATTGCATCCTTTAAAATTCGACTTCTCCGGGCCTTTTGCCTTGTATCGAATTCTTCTCGGGTAACGCCTCTGCGTCTTTAAAACCCTTTACTGAACATCTTTCTTCTGTTCTGAATGGTTCCTCTTGATTAAAACTTGTTTCGGACTTCGTCGGAACTTGTGGCCGGAAAACATTTCTACTCTGTTTTCGTCTTTTGAATCTGTTATGGCCCTTCTTGACTGCGTTTTCTGATCAATTGATGTTAATAACCAAGTCTGATTTGAACAAACAATCACTGTTGTTCGATTTCTTTTCTGGATAAACTTCCGATTCAATTTTTACAAAACAGGGGCTTAATCACAGGTCTCGTTCTTCGTCTTCCCAGGATCTCTTAACCGTGTGCTCTGATGCCATGATAGAATTCTGCCCCTTGTTATGCATATTGTGCTTGGTTATATAGGATGAACATGATGTTGAGTATGCACAACAGAATTGTGCAGTGACTCGATATAAACAGAGGATGGGGAAGTTTGTTAAACACACACAAACTAATATTATTCCCACATAAATAAAATGATACATAGTAGGGGTATTTATACCCAAACATACTTGGCGGTTATTTAACTAACTTATTAACCGACACAACTTCTAAATAACCAACATAATAAACAAACCGACACAACTGTTCTGTTTGGCGCCTTTTCTGTGTCGTTTGACTTTTCTGAAGTCAACAGTTTGATAATACTTCTAAGATTAATATTACTTGATTATTTCTTTTCCAACAACATCACTATTAAAGTGTCTTGTAATTAATATTATAAATATAAATAGAATAGTTGGCGTATGATGCTTGTGAGAGAAATAGGCCACCATCCTGAGACAAATACATGTCTTTCAGATTCATCACTCATCCTTAATAGGGCTATATGCATTCGAACGTAATAACCTACTTATGTTAGTTGTCCTAGACTTAGGAATTAGGATATTACCTGTTAAACGTCGTAATGTAATATAAATGATCCTTTGCCTTTGATTTGAACCTTCAAACCGTCACCAAACTGAACTTGTCATGTGACATTAGAATCCAACTCTTCAAACGATTCTCTAAGTTCGGTCATGTGGTTGCTGGCTTTGTTATCCAGGTACCATATGTTTCAGTTCTCTCTGACCTATGATTTTTTTTGTATGACCTTGTCTTATTCAATAAAAAAAAATGGATGGCTCTTCACAATGTACAATTAATAATACTATAGGCTCTTCTTGTGTTAGGTTGGCTTCCCCATGTTTCTCCTTGGGCTCTTTACCCTCCAGGGCATAGTGTCCATATTGATGACAATTAAAGCATTGAATATGCCTTTTGTCTTTGTTCCTTATACGATGTTTATGATATTGGTAACCTAACCCCAACCATGTCCCCATGAACATGTATGACCACTCAGTCACCCTTTCCATGACCACTTGAGTTTTGACTTTTACTTTATGCTTTAATACTTACTGTGTTTCATCTTTAATGAACAACAAACTGATTTCACTTGTAACATTTGCATGCCAAAGTCTTGATCAATCTTCATATGCCATCAAGTGCCTTATGGCCTCTTCAAAGGCCATTGCTTTGATACAAACTTATTGTTAAAACAATTGATCCAAAGAAAATAGATAGAAGCTTGACAGAAAATAAGAAAGAAACAAGACTTTGACTAATTCATTTCTTGATTTCATTAGGTAACATACATGGCTATTATATAGCCGAACAAATTAACAAACTAACCACTAACTTGAATCCTAAAATATAGAGGAAATGTGGAATATGGTAAGTACCCATTATCCCATTATCCTCTTATTTGACCTACCTAAATGCACTAAACAAACAACAAGAAAATAAGTAAAATAACATGAATAACATATAGAAAATAATATGCATAGATACGTGCATGCTTCTTCTAAGACAAAGCTAGGCACTTATCATTCCACCCCCCTTAAAAGAACCTTGCCCAAAAGGTGCAAATATGGATACAACATGGAAAACTCCCAAGGTGGTCGCCACTCAGTCAACCTGTGGCATCCGGACGCTTAGTAGCAAAACACCACGGCGGGCGCCACTCGCATTTTTGCCCCTTTTTTGACTTTCATGTTTTCTTTGCCATCATTGTTTTTGCGGCCCGATTTAATGGCTTATGAACATGCTGCAGTGTCGTTTTTAGCATCAGTATGGGTGCGGGTGTTTGGGCGGATTGTGCTTGTTTCGACGGTGATGCGGCAGAAGCTGGTGTTGGAGATGCAGGGGTGTGTAAGGCTTCAAACGCGGTTCGGGTCAATTAGAGCTCGGCGAACACGGTTTCAAACTAGGACTCGAGTCTCGCAGAGGATTCTCTCCATTAACGGAACTCAAGTTTGGATTGTTTTTGAGAAGCCATAGGTCCGAAGGGGGATCACGACGGCTTTGATACCAATTGATACGAACTTAATCGTTAAACAATGATCCAAATAAAATATATAGAAGCTTGACATAAAATAAGAAAGAAACAAGACTTTCACTAATTCATTTCTTGATTTCATAAGGCAACATACATGGCTATTACATAGCCGAACAAATTAACAAACTAACCACTAACTTGAAGGCTAAAATACGGAGGAAATGTGGAATATGGTAACTACCCATTAGAGCACTCACATCCCATCCACCAAATGTATGTGAGTGTGTCCACCAAATTATGTGAGGTGAGTGTAAGTGGTTGTGAGTGAAGGAGAGAGAAAATATTTGGTGGAAGCACTGTTCCACCCTAAATATGAAAAGCTACTGTTCACCCATATATATATTTCAATATTTTTGTAAGTAGTTGTGAGTGAGGAGAGAGAAAATGTAACGATAAAAGTATGATTATTTTAATTAGGAGAGAGAAGATTTAGGGGTGAAGTAGTGATTTTTAGTGTAATTTGATGGATGGGTTGTGAATGCTCTTATCCCATTATCCTCTTATTTGATCCTCATCCACCTAAATGCACCAAACGAACAATAAGAAAATGAGTAAAATAACATGAATAACATATAGAAAATAACATGCATAGATACGTGCATGCTTCTTCTAAGACAAAGCTAAGCTCATATCATGCTTCTACATCAAAACTTTGCTCGACAGAGGCCACTAGATTTATGAACTTCTTTGGCACCTTATCAAACAATTTTCTTACTAGTTCCTCATCTTCCAAAGTTACTCCACTGTTAAATTTGGAAATCATACAATTGAAATTCTTCATATTCAATACATGAGTTATAGTACATATATATAGGCAAATATGTTACACTTTGACACCTTAGATACAAACTAAATTACAACATATACACATAAGATTTATTGTCTAACATCCCCCCTCAAGCTGAACGGTGGTGGACCAAGATTGAGCATTTTACAAAACTCGGAGAATTGAGGACCAGGAAGACTTTTGGTAAAGATGTCTGCCACCTCAAGCTTAGTTGGAACAAATTTTGTAATGAGTTGTCTTGATGTTACAAGTTCCCAGAAGAAGTGATAGTCTAAATCAATATGCTTGGCACGCTACGAGAAACAGGATTCTGGGTGAGAAAGATGGCACTTTGATTGTCGCAGAGATTAGTAGGTCGGTCCGGGGGCAATGCATGAAGTTCATGTAAAAGTCGTGTTATCCATATGATTTCAGCAGAAGTGTTGGCCATTGCACGATATTCAGATTCACAACTGGAACGAGCAACAGTAGGTTGTTTCTTCGCACTCAAGAAATGAGATTGCCACCTAAGAATATAGAGTAACCATATGTCGAGCGATGAGTTTCCAAACAACGAGCCCAGTCAACATCGGAATAACCGAACAAAGCAACATGTTCCCTTCGATTATAATGAAGACCATAAGCAATAGTTCCCTTAAGATACCGCTGAATACGTTTAACCTCTTGATAGTGATCCATAGTTGGCGAGTGCAAAAATTGACTAACTTGATTAACAACATAAGAAATGTCAAGCCTGGTAATTGTCAAGTACTGAAGAGTCCCAACAATAGACCGATAATGAGTAGCATCCTGAAATAAATCACCTGTAGAAACAAAAGAAACATTTGTGCAGAAGGGTGTTGGAGCAGGTTTAGCATCCAACGTCTTAGGACGAGCAAGGATATCCAAAGTATGTTTTGATTGATTTAAAAATAAACCATTGTTAGTGTAGGTAATCTCCAATGCTAGAAAATAATTATGTTTCCCTAGATCTTTAATTGCAAATTCTTTGTTTAGGGAGAGGATAAAGGACCGAAGAGTGTCAGGTTTATTCCCAGTGAGAATGAGATCAACATAGACTAAAAGATACATGATGTAGGAGTCAAGTTTAAAAATGAAAAGAGATGGATCAGCACGATTGGACATGAACCCATTTTGAGTGAGAAACACATTCAACCGATGAAACCAAGCCCGATGTGCTTGTTTAAGACCATAAATAGCTTTGTTTAACTTGCAAACATAGATGGAAATCGTGGGTCAGTGAAGACCTTTGGTTGTTCCATAAAGACGGTCTCATTTAGTCGACCATGTTAAAAAGCATTATTAATATCCAGTTGATGAAGAAGCCAGTTATTGATAACAACAAGGGCAAGAACAGTTTGAACCGTAGTCGCCTTAACAACTGGACTAAAGGTATGAAAATAATCAAGACCCGGAACTAGTGTAAATCCTTGCGCCACCAATCTTGCGTTGTGGCGATCAATGGATCCATCCGAATGAAATTTTGAGCCAAATAACCATTTTGAACCCACAACATTGGAATCGTTTGGTCTAGGAACAAGGGTCCATGTGTCATTTCGAAGAAGGGCATCATACTCGCATGCATCGTATGAATCCATTTTTCATCTTTGCAAGCGGAAGTAAAGGTCTTAGGATTAGAGGAGGCAAAAAGAGCATGATGAAGAGGAAGTTGTTTGGTGTGAGCCAAGTCTAATTGATGCCAAGGCTTAATATCCTAACTTTGGCACGAGTTACCATCGGATGTGATGGTAAAGGCGAAGGAGGGATGGCCGTTGGCAAAGCAAGACCACTGGATGAGGAGCTTTGATGAGCTGCTGAGTTTGGTGGGCTGATAGAGGGAGTAGAATGGGGAGTATTAGGAGGAGTTGAAGGTGGTGTTGAAAGAGGAGTGTGAGGAGTCGTAGGTGTTGATGGCGTAAGGGTAGGAAAAATATGGGACAGTTATAATCTTTTTTTGAGAGGTGTTATTGGATGTGGAGGGTTGGTTGGTTTAGGTATATCATTTGTAGGATCCAAAAAAGCCACAATGTCAAGGTTTTCAATGGGTGTAGACTTGGTGAGAGGATAAGGGGGAAAAAGTTTCATCAAAACGGGCATGTCTAGAGATATAAACAAGTCGAGTGGATGGATCGAGGCACTTGAAGCCCTTATACTTGAAGAAGCACCAAGAAAAACGCAAGGAATACTCCTTGGGGCAAGCTTGTTATCAGCATAATCCCGTAAAAAAGGAAAGACCCAACAACCAAAGGATCGAAAAATGGAGTAATCTGGAAGGCGATTGTGTAAAAGTTCAAACGAAGATTTACCTTCAAGTAACAAAGATCCGTAGAAAACGCATCCGCCGAATAACTAGGAGATAACTTAGCATGAAATAACATAGCCAAACCAGTTTCAACGATGTGTCTATGTTTGCATTCAACCCTCCCATTTTGTTTTGGGGTGTGAGGGCATGACATGCGATGAAACTTACAATTTTGTTCAAATAGATAACAAACCTTTTTATTAGTAAATTCGGTACCTCCATCACTTTGAAAAGTTTTAATTTTGGTGGAAAATTGAGTTTGAACCAAAGGTATAAAGATGGATAACACATCAACAAGTTCAGATTTTGACTTCAATGGAAACAACTATGTAAAACGAGAGAAGTCATCAACAAAAGCCACATAGTATAAGTAACTTCCAACAGATTTAATTGGAGATGGACCTCATAAGTCACAATGAACTAACTCAAGAGGTGAAGTTGCAATTATTATTAAGATCAAAAGGAAGTCGTTTAGACTTGGCAAGTTCACATGGGGTACAAACACCCGGTTTTGGTAAAACAGAAGTGAAAGAAATAAGACCATTATTTTTCAATAAACACATAACATCAAAATTGACATGTCCCAATAATTCAAATGAAGCTATAGGACATTTGGTAGACGAAAGCAAAGCTTGATGAGTGTCGTGGAGAATATAGAGACCATCTTCACGGCACCCGCGAGCTAGGATTTTCTTGTTGAGGCGATCTTGAATAAAGAAATGAGGATAAGAAAAATAATATCAACAAGATTATCTTCAGTTAATTTACTTATTGATAAAAGATTTTTGGTGAGATTAGGAACCACTAAAATGTTTTTAAGATTAAGAGAACCAAAGAGCTTAGTATTACCAACATGAGTAACAAGCAAGGATTGGCCATTTTCAATGAAAACACGAGGGTTGCCTTTAGTGGGAATGGCCAATGGAAGAGTATTATTATTAGGAACCATATGATCCGACGCACCTATATCACTCGTCCAATGAGGAACAGAAGGGTTCAATGCACATTGCGCATGGAAGGCTTGCGCAAGTTGGGTTTTAGAGGAACCGGCAGACGAAGCAAATTGGGCCAGCTGGTAACATTGGGTTGCAAAGTGACCCGTTTTCCTGCCAAGTTGACATGTGGGGGACGCTTATTGGGCCGCTAGTTGTTGTAGTTTGATGGACCTTGATAGTTGTTGTAGTTTGATGTACCATTCTTAGAATAATAAGTGGGCCGATTACCTTTATTGTTGGTGGCCAATAAGAAGTTTGTTGTTATGACCCAATGCGAGATGGCCGATAAGAAGAAGCTTTATTATTTTGATTATGAGCCATATATGCAACAGGAGCAGGAGTATATTATGAAGCGCCTTCACAAACAATTCATGACTCTCAGCGCGAGCCAACAAATCTGCAAGATTAGGGATAGGATGAACGGACCGGATATGCGTGGAAAAGCCTTCAACAACGGTTCCTAATTCCACACAAAAACCAGTGTAATTGATCCATTGGGTCGACCGGATGGCCGATAGCATGAAGTTGATCGCAAATACTTTTAAAAACACCACCATAATCCACAACCGATTTGTCCCCTTTTTGAAGTATGCGGAGATTATGACGGAGATTTTGAACACGTTCAATGGAAGTATTATATAATGCATTTTCAAGTGCAACCCATATTTCTCGAGCACTCGATAAACCAACAGTGACCGATGATGCTTCTTCATTGAGAGACGCGTTTAACAAAATAATGGCCTGTTGGTCATCGGTTAACCATTTCAAATATTCGGGATTCACGGTTTCTTTGCCATCAACTGTGACTATAGGGTAAGGGGCGATAGTGGTGCCATCAATATGATGAGCAACCTTTTGATACACAAGCAAGGGAAGCATTTGAGTTCGCGTATATACGAAGTTAGTGGAATTGAGTTTGATGGCGATCATTGGTGCTAGGCCATTCATAGGGGAAGGAGTGAGAGCAGATGAGGATGAAGATGATGTATCCATGAGCAATCAGCTGGAAATAACAATCGACTGGAAAGAACAATAGGCTGGAAGGGACAATCGGCTGGAAAGAACAATAAACAAGAGATCGGCCAAAGAGGAAGAAGAAAGAGCAAGAGGGAGGGCAGGGAAGGGAACCGAAAGGTAGAAGGAAGATGAAGGGAGAAGGATGGGGAAACTTAATTGATCTAGTAATGGCTTGATGATACTAGGAAACAATTGAAATTTTTCATATTCAATACATGAGTTAGAGTACATATATATAGGCAAATATGTTACACTTTGACACCTTAGATACAAACTAAATTACAACATATACACATAAGATTTATTGTCTAACACAAGAGATCTTCCCAGCATAAGTAGGTTCTTCATCCTTTATTTGTAACCCTTCAAATCCACTTCTCAAAATCCTCAATCATGCCCTCCAAACCCGTTCCACACCCACGTACCATGACTTTAACGAGCCCAACACTTCTTTAGCTGTTTTCTTCTTAGCGGCTTGTGCAGAAATTCCTTAGGATCGATTAAGAAATGAAAGCACGAACTTGCTTGCTCTTCTTCTCGTCCTTAACCACACTAATTGTTGATTTGATGGCATCCCAACCCGTGAGCATCCATCCATGATTACTTCCATCTTTATAGCCCATGTATTGTAGTTTGTAGATGTAAGAATCAGACATTGAAAGGGGAACAAGTTGTCTTTCAGAGGGTTGAAGGTTGTAGTAATCGACATGCAAACGGTTCAAAACACGGTGCTTTGATACCAAATGTTGGTTCACGTCCTAAATAAACTCTCACAAGTATGTATGTAAGTTTGCAGAGGAACAAAATAAACTTTGGAACTCCTATACTGCTAAAACTATTATATTGAAAATGCGAGTACGAAAAACAAAATACCACCACTCCTATTTATAACAAAATAACAAAATGTAAACACATGCAAAATATAAGCGGGAAGCTAGCGAACATTATCTTCCATAAACTCAGTCAAACATGGCTGTTTCTCATTGACGTGCAACTTCTAAAACATGGGTATAATCCCTTTATTCTAGCATGACTCGATAACAAACCTCTTGACCGTTAGTTGGACCTGACCCATACCACTGACCCGTGACACATAACTCATGAACTAACCCGCAACATCCAGTTGGTTAGAGAGTCGTGCTTATATGTGTGCGAATGCTAGCTGTTTTACTTGTAGGATTGCCCTTACTTATAGGTGTGCCTTTGCCATAAGCTTGTCTTAGTTATGGGTGTGACCTTGACTATATGGATATATGTGCGCCTTTAGAACCTTGACTAGATATTATTATGTATTGCTATTAATGCATTCATAAAGATATCGATTGGATATCTATTATTTTCAACAATTTAGAAATGATTAAACATCAATATACACATATATAATATGTTAATTCGGATGATGATGATGAAGATGTTACAGAGTAAATTATGTTGTTCCTTTTACTCATGACCCTTTTTCAAATATTCTGATCATAGACAATGGTGCCATGGTGGGTGTATAATTTCTTTTTGTGTGGGAGTTAAAATGGATTCTTTAAAGTACTCGTTGAGTTTGCATATATAAAAAATGGGCTGTATAATGTGTGTGTGTATATATATATTAAATTAAAGGCCATAATAATTAGGGGCCTTAAACACAACACCCTAATTTTTTTTCTACATACAGCATACAGCCTCCCATGGATATAAGTCATAGTTATGAGGATATTGTACACATGTGATTTGAAAAATATTCAATTCTTATACCTAGTTATATCCTTATTTATTTGGCTTTATTTTTTTTTATTATATTACTTAGTTTGACAATATTCTACAAAAAATAGAGGACAACTAATGTAAGTTTCTTAAACTTCCACGCAAAAAATGGATTAACAACAGCAACTAACATAGTGAAATTAGACAAGAAACAAAGATTAAAATAAAAACCTTACAGAAGTCTCGAAGTCAAGCTTCAAAGGTAGCTCCGTTTTCGACATAGGATTCGACGAACTCAACTTCGAACCAAGAACGATGCCCTAATCCTGCAAGCGTCTGTAACTTCAAAACAATACACCCAAAACAATAACAGAAAATCATAAATCAACACAAAGAAACAAGAAAAAGAGAGAGAGACCTTCACATTTGTAGGTTGGAAGTAGTTTTTCACAATACACTGAATATCTTTTGGTCATTCTTAAGTTTTATGTTTTTGATGTTCTTGACAAATTTCATTGATATGTTTACATGATTTGTAGGTCTCAAGAAAATGGAGCAGTCTGTATTTCAGATTGTCGTTGGTCCTGTTATGAAAATTTTAACAGATCATATCTCAAAACACCTCGGATATGCTGCTTTCTCCACAAAACATGTCAACAACATGAGAAACAAAATGAAGCTTTTGGAGGATACAAGCCAGGGCCGTCTTCGAAAACGTTAAAAAAAATTTGGGCCTCGGGCGAAAAAAATTTTGGACCCAAAATTTTGTAAAGAGGAATGAATTTAAAAAAATTTAATATGGTGGTAGAGCCGAGGCTTGAACTTGAGACCTCTACAATAAATTTACATGGTTTTTCCAACTCCACTAACAAGACTTTTAAGTATAAAACCCCAATATATATGCTAAATATAGAATTTAATGTATATGTGTATATTTTTAAAAAAAGTTCGGGCCCATTTGTGGGTCGGGCCCTGAGCCAGTGACCACCCGGCCCATGCTCAGGGCCGGCCATGATACAAGCGCTGATGTCAAAAGCCACATGGACAGAAACAAAATTAATAATAAAGAGATACCTGCAGGTGTGTCTGATTGGTTGAATGCTGTTGAAAATCTCAAGGAAGAAGTTCAAAGAATTTCAAGTGACAATATTGGATGTTTAAACATGAAAATGAGGTACCAAGATGGAAGAAAAGCTTGCAAGTATACTGCTACGATCCAAGAACTTACCGAAACAAACTCAGGGTTTAAGTGGACTGATGCCCCAAAACCTACCAGAATAGTTGATTACAAACCTGCATCATCCACTACTGCGTCGTCATCTGGTGGAGAGGTCTTCAGGTCAAGAGACAAGCCATTTAACGACGCATTGAAGTTACTTCAACTAGACGCCGACAATAGTCCAGTTATTGCTTTGTGGGGAATGGGTGGTGTAGGAAAAACCACCATGATGGAACAATTACTTGAAAGGGTTGCAAAAGAAAACAAGACGTTTGATAAGTTGGTGAAGGTCGTGATTGGAAGAAGTCCCAACATGCTTTCTATTCAGAATGATGTATCTGTACAAATGGGAGGCGAAGGTCTACGCGAAATGACTGAAGCAGCAAGTGCAGATAGTCTTTGTAGAAAATTCAAAGAGTTACAAGATGATAAAAAAAGGGTTCTGGTTATATTGGATGACGTGTGGCAAAATATTAACCTAAAAAATATTGGAATAACTAGTCCTCTCCCAAAGGGCCTTAAGTTATTGCTCACGTCAAGGGATTCAAAGATTTGCTCAAATATTGCAGTGGCTGCTGGTTTAACCATTCAAGTAATAAAAGTTGATGTCTTGGAGGAGGCGGAAGCACATAATTTATTTTGTCAAATTGCAGGAATTTCAAAAGAAAATGATGAAGATAAATATCTAATAGGATGTGACATTGTCAAAGCGTGTGGTCATTTGCCACTGGCCATCAAACTCATTGCATCAACACTTAAAGTTGAAGAAATGTTTGAGTGGAGAACTGCACGTGACCGCTTGAAGAATAGAGAAGTTGATGATGAGGTGCAGGAAATTGTCAAGATAAGCTATGACTATATAAAAAAGGATGAGGAGAAAAAGATTTTTTTGCATTGTGCCTTGTATCCCGAGGACTATGATATTCCAATAGAGGATCTCATGAGACATGCATGGGGCCTAAAATTGTTCAAAAAAGTTTCCACTTTAAGAGAGGCTAGAGACCGGACAAATACTTGTGTGGGCAATCTTATAAAGGCAAATTTGTTGATTAAGAGTGATCAGGTTGGGTGTGTTAAATTGCACGATCTTGTGCTTGCTTTTGTGTTAAGCGAAGTTTCTAAAGGTGATCATGGCTGGATTATTAACCATGGAGACGTATCCAATTGGGATAGAGATGAAGTGGGCGAATCTTGCAAAAGAATTTCATTAACATGCAAGGGTATGTCTGAGTTTCCTAGTAAGTATAGGTATCCAAACATGTCTCTTTTACAACTTATGCATGGAGATCCCTCACTCATTTTTCCCGAAGATTTTTATGATAAGATGGAAGATCTCAAAGTCGTAGCATATTATGCTATGCACTACCCATTGCCTCCATTGCCACCAAGATCACTTGAATACTCTACCAACCTTAAATCACTATGTCTCCATAAATGCAAGTTGGTGTTTGATCTCTCTTCTATTGGAGATCTTGTGAATTTGGAAGTGCTTAGCTTTGCTGATTCTGGCATTAACAAGTTACCATCTACGATAGGGAATCTTTAAAAGCTAAAATTACTGGATTTGACAGGATGTGTTAAGCTTCATATTGATGATGGTGCCTTTAAAAAATTAAACGATCTTGAAGAGCTTTATATGGGAGTTTCTGGAAAGCAAGCAGTTAGGTTCACAAATGCCAATTTTGAAGAACTGGTGATGCGTTCAAGTCAACTTTGTGCATTGGAGGTGGAGTTCGTTAACACGATAACTCACCTAAAAAATGTGTGCTTTACGAAACTTGATAGGTTCAGGATATCTGTGGGTCGTCTATTGGAACCAAAACTTAAGAATGAAAAGTATGCATTCAAAAACACATTGAACCTTGTGACGAACCATAGCAGTGACCTTCTCGATTGCAAAATTAGTGAGTTATTCAAGAAAACAGAGAATCTTACATTAGAAGTGAAGTATATGATTCATCTTGAAGATATTTGTTCTTTCCATCCATTGGATCGAAGCACATTTTCATGTTTAAGTGACTTTGAGGTTTCTAAATGTGAAAAGATGAAATACCTCTTCACAATTTCTGTGGCAACTGGTTTGAGGAAACTTGAAAACCTCAAAATTTCATCATGCGATAATTTGGAAGCACTGGTACATGATTATGGAAGCGAGATAAATAGTGAATGTGAGATCAAATTTGGGGACCTAAAATTTATGTCTTTAAAAGGTTTACCAAAGCTGAGAAGTTTGTTCCTGGTTGAGAACGTTGTTGAGCTGCCACAACTTATTAAACTGGAAGTTGAAGAGCTTCCCAACTTCACCAGCATTTATCCTAATAAGAACAATATTTCTGCACTCTTGAACAATCAGGTAGTTAATAATTTATAATGAACTTATAAGGGTCAACTTTTCTAAGTTATATTTGAGGCTATGTGGAATTAATTTAATGCAGTGTTTTGATGACATTACTTTTGCAGGTAAAAATTCCAGAGCTGAAGGAACTGAAGATTAGATCTCTGAGTAATTTGGAGCAGATATGGGCATGTAGAGGTGATGAGGAAGTTAATAGTAGTTCCATGTTGAGGGTGATTGAAGTGGCAGGATGTAGTAGTCTTGTGAGTCTGTTTCCAACTAATCCAATAAGATTAGTGAAACATTTAGAAGAACTAAAAGTTTCAGAGTGTGGCTCCATAGAAGTAATATTTAACATAGACTTGGAATCATGCGTTAATGAAGTTGAGAGGCTTAGCAACAGTAGCTTGAAAAGTATTGAAGTATCTCACTCAAAGAATCTAAGAGAGGTGTGGAGGATAAAATGTGATGAAAACAAATCAAGTCGTATTCTTAGCTTTGATGCTATTGAAAAGATAACAGTTAGAGAGTGTGAGAAGTTTAGAAAGATATTCACATCCACCAACGTCAAAGTTGATATGCATGCTCTAAGAAACCTGTGGATAACTAATTGTGGTGAACATAGGAGAAACATGGAATTGATTGAGTATAGGCAACATGAAGAGGTATCACTTTTACTTTCTTTCTTTGAAAACATTTCACATTTTTAACATTGTATGTATTTTATTTTCTTTTTTGAGAAAAAAATTTCACACAAATCCTTTTTGTGCTCAATCAATGCTTTAAGTAACAACTTAAAAAATCTTTTCTTTGAGTAACTAAGTATTCAACTTTTTTTCTAATTTGTTTACTATATGTATTCCTTTGGAAATTTTTATAAATCTTCGATTTACAAAAAAAAAATAATAATACAAAATTGTGATATGTCATTAATATAACTCGCATGTGTAATCACGTGTTACTCACTTGATCATTTATACATGCAGAAAGTAAACTTGAAGCAAACCCACTATTTGTACTAGAGTATATTATGCTTTTAGTCCTTAGGTCTGGGGTGCTTAATCATTTTCAGTTAAAAACGTGATCTTTAAACCTATAATGATTCGGGGTTTAAATTTTGTAACCATTTCTGACCCTGGCACTTTGTTAGATTATTCTGTTAACGTCTATGACGAACTATCTATGTAAATGACAAAGATTGTTTAACTTAAAATAACATAATAAAATAAATAGTTTTCAAAAGTACTAATAATTAGGAGGTTGTTTATAGTATAACTTTATATATATTTTGTACAAAATTATTTTATATAACAATAAATTCGAAGATGTGACATGAAGGACTGCAAATGACGTGAATTACATGAATGACACTTGTTTGTATTTGTTATTTTAATTTTAACAAAAAAGACGAACATACACAAACATATATGAATGAACATAAACCCGCAACGTAATGAACAAACAAGAAATGTGTTCAGGTTTGTTGGTTTAATTAAATTATTCATGTTCACTCGTTTACTACAGACATAAACTGACTTTACCTAATGAACGACATTTTTATACACATGTTTATTTAGTATTTTATATAAAAAGCGTTCTTTTAAAAACTGTTTGGTATTACCGGTTGAACTGGTCAATACAACCGGTAAAAACTGGCCGGTACAACCGGTTGAACTGGTCAGTACAACCGGTTGAACCACCCGATTAACCTGGTTAAACCGATGAGTATAACTGGTTGAACTGCCTGATCAACTCGGTTAAACCGCTCGGTATAACCAATTAAGCGTTTCTAAGCCTAACCCGATATGATGTAAAAGTGATTTTAAAACATTAATAAAAACATCATTTAGTTCTTTTTAGAATTTAATTATGTTTTAAAACGTTTCTAAATATTCTTTTTGTTTTATGTTAACAGCAAGATGAATTTGTTGCAAAATAAATTGAACACGTTTGGACAAAATACTTAGTTTACATTTTATTGTTTTTACATTTAACTCTCTTAAAGAAAGTATTTCTTACATTTTTAATAAAATATATGTCCTTTAAGTCAACACTTTCTCTAAAAACAATTCCATCTAAAAATACACTTTCTTGAAAAACAATTAAACCTTGGATCATTGAGTCAGAGAGGCGTAAATTGTTCGTCCTTTTTGTAATTTTGAAGTAAATTACACAAAGAACCCTCTGAGTCAAATAACTATTACAAAATGTAAATGTCGGGCCAGATAGGTCAAAAAGGATCACCTTTAAACTGAAAGGATTAAACAGGAAAAATCTAATAAGTGATAAGAATTAAGAAGAGTAATTTACCTTTCTCTCATGTATACATGTGTACTTGCAGACTAAAGTTTTATCAGGAGAAGAAGAGAGAGATGACAATATTTCTACTGTTGCAATCCCATCTAGTCTCGTGCACAATTTTCTTAACCTTGATACTCTTAAGCTAATTAATTATGACGGTATGGAAGTGGTGTTTGAGATAGAGAGTGGTCTTCTAAGTAGTACAGATTTGGTAACAACTACTACACATAATCAACAACCACTACTGCTACTACCCTATCTCCAAACTTTAAACTTAGAGATGATGAAGAGCATGAGTCATGTGTGGAAGTGCAGCAGCTGGAATAAATTCTTAAATCTTCAGAAACAACACACACAATCCTCATTCCAAAGCCTCACAACCATACACTTGTACTCTTGCAAAAGGATTAAGTACTTGTTTTCACCTCTCATGGCGAAACTTCTTTCCAACCTAAAAACAGTTGATATACATTGGTGTGATTCCATGGAAGAAATTGTTTCAAACAGAGATGATAAAGATGAAGAAACCGCTGCTACATATGAAACCACCACTCTCTTCCATCATCTTCACTCTCTCTTCTTACATGGAATGAAAAATCTTAAGCGTATAGGAGGTGATGCTGGTGTTCGGAATGAAATTAAGGTAAGCTTCCTATGTATGTGTTTTGTTAGATGAAATGATTGCAAAGTAGTTATAGGTTTGAGCTCGTAATCAAGTTGTCAAAATATTCTTGTGGATGGTAATCAAGTAGTTGACCACCACATGGTTGATGGTACTTTTAATTACCCAACAAAAAACATATGCGAGTCATGGGTGATGGCTATGGTCTACAATAGTTATACTTATCTTGATTATTTTGGCCGTCTGCAAGACTGTTGGGTTAATCGGGTTCGTTTACGGGTCGCGGGTCACAGGTCCAGCAAACGGGTCATGGGTGACGGCTATGGGTCATCCTACTTGGTCTTGGTTGACCAGAAAAGTAGGAGTAGTTAAATAAGTTTTGGTACGAGTCTTTTGGTTAGTTATTCTTTGTTAACATTTCTCAGTATTGTTGCCTTTATGATTATCTAAGAAGATGAACCTTTTCATTTTACTTTGAGAGCTTGAAATCACAAGTTTATTTACATTAAACAGTAGGTGATCTCTAGTGTTTGTGTGTGTATTTTGTGGGGCCTCAATCAACAAAACTTGAATTAATTAATTTGCTTTGTGTATTGCATAATTTTGTTTTTTTTTATTAACGTTGACTTTCATTTAATGCAGTTTTCACAAGTCAATATTGTTTCTTGGTCCTTATGCCAATACCCCAGAGAGATAACAATAGCCTCATGTAGTGAGTTGGTGGAGATATTTGAAACTCAAGGGATCTCCAACAACGGTTGTTTTGATGAAGGAAGGGCTGGTAGTGATACTACAACATTGGCAATTCCAAGACTAGAAAATATTCATGTCCCCCAATTGTCCAATCTCAAGAAACTGGTAATCTATGAATGTGATCGTTTGCAACATGTGTTCACATTTTCCACACTTGAAAGCCTCAAACAGCTAGAAGAGTTGTACATTATTGAATGCTCGGCAATGGAAGTAGTTGTGAAGAAAGAAAATGAAGAACAAAGAAAGGTTGTGGTGTTTCCTCGTCTAAGATCCATTGAACTTAGATTTCTACCAAACCTGCAGGGGTTCTTCTTGGGGATGAATGGCTTCGAGTGGCCATTACTAGAAACTGTTGAAATCTATAAATGCCCACAAATGGTGGTGTTCACTTCTGGTGTGTCAATAGCTCCGAAGCTCAAGTACATACGTACAGACTTAGGCAAGCATATTCTTGATGAAGGTGGCCTTAACTTTGATTTGACTACAGAGTCACAACAGGTATATTTCTAATTTGTTCACAGAACTTAATTAATAATGCACCCCTTAAGATATGTCTTCATACAAATATAGCTGAATCTCAGACTGAAAACACAAAACCCAACATATTTGTTGGAAGTGGTGGGTATAAACAAGAGAATTCAAACAGAGATTATGATCACAAAACAGATTAATGCAAACAAAATCGATGGAACAGTGCATGGGTTATAAGAACACAAAACTTAAAGAACACAAACTTTTAATCGGATGATGATAAACAAACAATCTTGGTACCAAATACAAGCATATCTCCATTCCTAAGACAAACACAACCGTTTGGTGGTTAAATTCAGTTTCATTTTGGCGCCAATAACTGTTAACGGACTTAAGAAACTGCAGGGGCAGTTTTGTAATTATGTCTTTCCTTCTTTGAAGCGCGCCTCATGTAATGCTGCACATAAATCCCTAGGCTGCTGCTCGTCCGGTCCTTCTACATAATAATAACTATTATAAAGTTAAACTATTTACATCACATGTATCATAAATAAATAAATACACAACATAGAATCAATCCTAAATAAACAAGTTAAATAAGTTTAGTTTAAATAAATCATAGTTCAACAAGCTTTCAGTTGGAGTTCACATTAATTTTTTTTATTAATATCAACCCTTTACATATATTTTTTTCAATTGTTGAAGTGTTTGATTGAAAAGGTGGGTATAATCACCCAACAATGAAAAGATGTTAAGCCTTATCTTATTCATATACACACTTTTTGCAGACGCAGGTACCAAGTGCAGAGAGCACAACCCTATGCTCTTTACTTTTCAAACAATTCCCAGCTTGCTATTTTCCTAATTTGATTGAATTATCTCCTCGTTGGGATGATAAATGCCTTAAAAGCCTTATTTCCTCCGATGATGTGTCACAACTGCAAAAGCTAGAAAGAATTGTAGTAGAGGATTGTAAGTTCCCAGAGGTGGTATTTGAAGAAGAAGCAAAGGAAGGGGAAAATAGTGAATCACAAACTATTCTTGAAATTCCAAACCTAACACAACTGGAGTTAAAGCGTCTAGAGTGCCTTGAGTATATATGGAAGAGAAATCATCATCATAATAATTGGACAGTTTGGTTGTTCCCAAACCTAACAACAATGATTATTGAAGGGTGTCCCCGTCTAAATTATGTAATTACTAGTTCCATGGTTGGTAGTCTACAACAACTTCAACACCTACATGTAAGTTGGTGCGAACAGATGAAGGAAGTTGTCAAGGTAGAAGAAGAAGAAGAATGTGATGCCAAAGGGAAAGAGATTGTGTTACCTTGTCTAAAGTCCTTGAAACTTGAGAGGCTAGATAGGCTCGAGGGTTTTTACTTAGGGATGGAGGGTTTTTCATTGCCATCATTACATAATTTGGAAATCATGGAATGTTCAAAAATAAAGGTTTTCAGTAGGGGACAGGTGGCTACTCCAGCACTAAAAGCATTTGATACAAGTTTTGGGAGGTGTTATGTAAAAGAAGACATCAACTCTTCTATGGAGGCAATTGTCAAAATACAAGAGGAGGAGGAGAAGAAGAAGGAAAGGGAAGATGAAGAAGACGACGAGGAAGAAGATGAAGATGAAGAAGACGACGAGGAAGAAGATGAAGATGAAAAAGACGACGAAGAAGAAGATGAAGAAGACGATGAGGAAGAAGATGAAAACGACAACGTGTATAGAGAAGACGTAGAAGACGAGGAAGAGGAAGTCCACTCCTAACTATTGCTTTAAGCATTTTTTTCGTAAAATATATTTGAAATGTTTTGTTTGTTTTAAATCTCCTATTATTCTATAAATTTTCACATATTTCGTTTTGTTGGGATTTCATTTCTAGAAAATGATGGACTATTTCTCTCAACTAAAACTGTGAATTCTCTATCTATACTATAATAGTATAATTATAATGCTCTCAATAAAATAGGATTTATAATTCAATCTTTTTTTTCTTTGACGACGATTAATGTTCGGTTAAAAAAAAAAAGAAATACTGAGAAAGTGTCAAGAAGCATTAAAATTCCTGGAGATAATGCAAGCCTTTTTTAGCGTATTAGGTTAGAACTAAGAGATAATTGATTCCATAATAAACTTTTTTTGTATATTTTATGTCGTAATCAAACTTATTACTAAACATTTGTGTTGATGTAGAGCGCATCAAACAATCAGCAATTTCAGGAAGGAGTAATGGAGCTTTAAATTAGAGCCCTGCAGCGTTAGGGCCAGGATCTGAATTTTCATGTTGTATATTTTAAGTAAGAAATTTCATTATTCATGTATGACTTTTTGTTGTAACATGTATTTTTAATTACGCGTTGTATCATGTATATGTTTATAACGAGTTGTGGATCTAACATGTAACTATGGGTAGGGCGGGTTATCCCTTAACTTTGTCGTCAAAGTACAAAATTAGTGTAATATTTTTTTCTTCATGTACCGTGTACCTCTGACCAAATATTAGAATACCTCTAGGTCCAAAAAAACATTTTTAGGATACACTTAAATTTTTCTTCTAGATCCGTCACTGTTTATAACAAACATGTATAAATATGTTGGCCACATAATTGTTTACCCCATGTAAAGTTAATGGGTCAAATTTCTAAATAGTAAATAGATGTGTTTAGAGTATGTTATGTTAACGTAATTACTTGAATGGTAGGTATCTAAATTAGTATAAGTATGTGTTGATCTGTTGGGATCGTGGGTGAGCTCAGAGGGACAATTATCATGTTTTTAAGAGTATGCAGCGGAAATAATCTTGACAATTGACACCATGTGACTATCCTTATTGTAACTCAGACTCCCCCTCGGATTAAGCTATCACAACATGAATTAATAACAAAACAAACATAAGTGAGATGATAGATTTTACGTTAAATATTTGTATGTTATTAGGCAAATGTTCAAATGTATGAATACATGTGGCCAAGTGCAAGTCTAAAGGTAAGTGGTAGTCAGGTATTTATAGAATACATACCTGACTGTTTCCACCCACTCTTAGATGTACTAAATACATTAACAAATACCTAGTGGAAAACAAAATACTAATATACTAACTACTGCTGCTTTATACAGACAACAACTGTTAAAGCTAACTTCTGAGAATCTGTAACTTCTGATGCTTTGGTAAAACTTCTGATGAGTAAATCGTCAGAAGTTGTTCTTCAGTTCTTTGCAACTTCTGATGACCAATGCTAACTTCTGATGAGTAATTACATCAGTAGTTAGTTCTTCAGTATTTCTGAACTTGTTCTTCGGAAGTTGTCTGGTTTGTCCTTGAACGAGTTCATCAGTAGTTGGTCATCAGTAGTTTCTTCATCAGTAGTTTCCTTCATTCTTCAGTAGTTGTCTTTTGTACTTCAGGACTTTGTCTTCAGAGTTTTGTCTGGTTCGTCTTCAGAACTTGTCCATCAGTAGTTCTTTTTTGTCTTCAGAAGTTGCCTGTTTTATTAGTCAGTAGTTATTATAATTAGTTATTATTATTATGTGAATGATCAACTAAGGTTTTGTGGTTCATTAATCCTCTTTAACCCAACAATCTCCCCCTGGATTGATGAAGCCAAAACCTTAGCTGATAGCTTAGAAGCTTTATTGATTCACTTATTCAAGATCCAGCCTGTTCTTGATGTTATGTCTGATTTGTATGTACTTGTCTTGGGCTTGGATCTTGTTAGGGCAAACTGACATATCCAACTTGATAGTGTAGAGATCTTGAAGATCTCCATTTGACATATTCAGTACGTCCATTGCCCTTTGAAACACCTGCCTTGCACCATCCTCTCTCTCAATGACCATTTGTAAACTTGGAGTGCAGTACCATCTCTTAATCTTGGCATTGGAGGTTGACACAGAGGGGGTGACAATGGTTGTAGGTGCTGGGTTCTCATACACCACCAGAACTGTGGATGTTGAGTCCCTGGGAAGTGGCTGTGAAGGCTCTTGACCTTCATCAGTAGACTTTGTAGCTTCATCAGCAGTTGCAGCCTTTGATTGATCATGCTGGGTAGTTTCAACTGTTTGATGAGCTTTGGCTTTGGAGTCTCTTCCCTGTGGCTTTCCTTCCATACACATGTCAGCCTTGGCTTTGGAAGCCTTGGCTTTGGAGGGTGAAGCCTGTGTAGACACTTGCTTTGAAGCTGGAGTTCCTGATTTTGTAACTTCTGATGAAGACTGCCCTGCTGGATGTGTTTTCTTTTGCTCAAGTTTGTTGTATGCATCCAGTAGGTCAGCTTCACTCCACTTCAGTAGCTGCACTTTGCTACCAATCTTTGCAGCTGCAAGTTGATTGACAAGCTGAGTTCTCCTTTCAGCATTCTTCTTAGCTTCCAGCATTGATTCCAGCTTGTCAACCCTTAACTGTAAGTCTTTCAAGGGCAGGTTCTTGATGTTGGCCTTTTTGGTCCTTGAATGTTTCAATATGAAGGTTATGGCCTGTTGTCGATCATATTCAACCTGTGTCTCTGCAGCTTCTGCCAACTCTTGCAGATACCCTTGAAAGGCTTTGGCTCTCTCATCTTCACCTGTGATCCCTTCATCATTTACCTGTGATCCCTTCATCATTTACCCTTTCCCAAGCCATCTGAGCATGAAGTTCATTCCCCTCCACAGGAATCTCTTTCTCCTTTGCTTCATGTGATGCTGGTTCATCCTTTTCCTTCTGTTCTGGTGTATCCCTTTGCTTGATGAGCTGAGAGATAGGCATTTGGTCCAGATCAGAAGGATCAGGAATGGGTTTGGAAAAGGCAGGGGTTGTCTTCTGAATTTTGGTAACTACTGATGATTGAGCATCAGCAGTTTTGTCTTTTGGGTCTTCAGAAGTTTCATCAGTTGTTCCCTTTGTCTTCCTTTTCCTGTATTGAATCTTGACCTCCCTTGTTGATGTTTCCTTTTCAGTACTGGGAAGGTTAGTGGGCAGGTTTGATGATTGTGCAACACTCTACTTACCAGCTATTGTCTTCTCATGAGTTCTCTTTTGTTCAGCTTCCCTTGCCTTCTTGGAAGCTTCTAAATCAATCTTTTCAGACACTTTCTCCCCCTTTTTGGCTTCATCAGCCTCTTGAAACCATGGAGCAGGAGGAGCTACACCTGTAAGGTGTTGGATTTGTCTTCTTAAGTCTTCCTGGCGTCTTGAGATCTCTGAGACTTTGTCAGTTAAGGCATTGTTCAGCATGGTAAGTTGGGTATTGTATTTTTGTTCCATCTGGACTGTGAAGTCTTTAAGATGTGCATTGATGAGCTGATGGAACATTTGGTAGAGAGGGCCCTGGGGGTTGCATAAGTGGTCTATGTTTATGCTCCCAGGTCCTGAATTGGTGGCTTGTATAGAAGGTGATGTGTATGGGTGATCTCCTGCTGTGTTAGCTGGAGATGCCACTCTTAGGGATGTTTTGGTTGAGTGGTCTTTATCCTGAGCCTTATTGGTGAGCAACTCCTTGAGTTTGCAGACCTCAGACTCAAGACCTTCTATTTTGGCCGTCAATTCTGTGATTTTTGACTCATCAACCAATTTAATGGCATCATCTGAATCCCTGTCTTCTGTTGAGACAGTTTTACCATGACCTGGTTCCAGTTCCAGATTGTCATGGGCCCCTTGTTCTTGGTTCTGGGGTCTTCCTGCTGTTATGTCCAAGGGTTCAGAACCCATGGCAGCAGTTGCCATAAGTGAAGTCTCAGCAATGTTACTACTGTCCTCCAATCCACCACTGGGTGGTAAAGGAGTAGTAGCAGCTTCACTTATACCTTGGACCTCTGATACTGGACTCAGGGGTCTAGGTTCATCCTCATCTCTTTGGTTAGAGAAGGGCATGTCCTCATCCATGTCTAATAAATCAGTAAAGCTATGGTCATGGGGAGAAACCTCAATGATAATCTGAGGCATGACACTTGTGGATGGAACATCTGAGCCCAACTCATTGAGAGCTATGGCATTGGTTACTGTGGAGATTGTAGTGTTAATATTATCAGTAATTGGGCTTTCAAGCTGTGTACTCCTAGGCATTGGAGTAATAGTAGTGAAATCAAGTGAAGTCACAACTACTGATGCTGGTTCCCTTGAAATAGACTCTGTAACTTGTTGAGAAGTTACAGGCAGTTGAGGCTGGGAATGAGATGTAGCAGCCAACTGTGAGGATGTCTCAGTTGTTGCTTTAACAAGTTCAGATTGAACATTGACATCCACAGGCATCTCATCTTCCTGTGGTGTCTTATTAGGTTTTGTTGAGGGTTTAGGTTTGACTGAAGACTTCTTTTTGGATTTTTCTTTGGGAGTAGAAGTCTTTTTGGGTTTTGATGATGTGGGTTCCTTGAGGACTGGGTTTGCTTCCTCTTGGTCATCATCTGCCAGATGTGCTGGCGTGTTATGTCTTGAAAATGTTTGAACCTCTATCTTTTTAGAAGCAGAGGCTACCCCAAGTAATGCATCATTACCAATGGTTTTAATGAGGCATTGCATAACAAACCTGGGGTATATTAAAAACTTAAACTTTTCTTTATTATGGTTTATTACAAGTTCATTGAAAAGATAAGTTGATGCCCTGAAAGGTTGTTTTGCAACTATAGAATGAAAAATTTGTTGCAAGTCAGAGGGCATCTGATCCCATCCAGCAGTCTTAGGACTCAAGCACATTAACAAGTAATGAAACAGGAGCTTGTACTGGGGATCAAAATATTTCTTGTAAATGGTAGCATGAGAAAGATTACCTTGATACTCACATGCTGTAAGTGTGGCATGCACAACACCAGTTGATATGGAAGTTGGAGCATCGTTGTCATTTAGTTCAAGAGCTTGTGACAACACCTCTGGTGTTATGGCCAACACTTTGCCATTTACCTTTGATTTAAGGGCAACTACTTTATCATTGACCATTGAAGCTTTAGCATTTGCCCAAAACTGCCTGAGGGCGTCCACGTGGATAGGTGGATCGATGATGAAGGCAGTGTGATACCTAGATTTAACTATGGTATCGATGATATCATGGTATTTCTCCCAGTGTTCATCCTTTGTAAGATAAGCGATTTGATTGTGGGAGAGTTTCAATTGAAGATCCATTTTAGTCGATTAGGTTTGAAAACTGGTTGTTAATCGCCGTCGAAGGTTTGAAAGAGGGAAATGTGATTTGAATTGTAATGAATGTGAAGAATCAGGGTTTCAGAAGTTATAACTTCTGATGAAAGGACTGTTATACCCTTTCTCTTAACTACTGATGAATACTTTTGTTCGTCAGTAGTTGTCCCTGTTCTTCTTCAGTAGTTTTAAAACTGCTGATTTACAATCACCTCACACTTCCTACTACTTAATTACTGATTCACCACGTCAGCAATTAGGTCCTCAGATGTTATATAAGCGTTCAGAAGTTTCTAAGTTAGTGTGTTTTACTTATTTTCTTATTCCATTTCCTTGTATTTCCTCTACCTCAAGCTTCAAAAGGTGGATGGTGAAATATGAAAATCTTCTATTGTAATAACATCTGAAGTTCAACAACCAAGGACTTTTGATCCAAGGCAGATCTCTAGCAATGAACAACCTTTTTGAAAATGGTTCTTTAATTGAGAATACCAAGATATAAACTACTGAAATTCCTTAAAATAGATATTTCATTTAAATCAGTAGTTTTTGTTAATTTACAAGCTTTAGGAAATATATATTCAACATTAAAATCATAGATAAGCTCTTAGATCTAGATTTTAATGTGTTTAGCCTGCTTGAATTAACTTATATTAACTTAGCTGTTTATATAATACTTATTTAATTAAGTACATATATGGTCAGCAAAGTTACCCACATTTTGCAACATCTTTTATGAAAAATCTACTAAGGAGATAGTTCACTTAAAATGTATGTGGTCTTCAGGCCTAACTTTGTTTGAAACAGATTTATGAAAATAGGTTTTCAACAAAGTTATACTACCTGGAATGTTGTGGCCATCATATCTTTGTTGTTATGATATAGTTGATTGATTTGCAACTTATCATAATAACTAAGATGATATCACTGAGTTTAAGTCACAATAGAGTCACAGTCAATCGAGTATCAATAATAATGAGCTGGTCTGTTATGTCAAATAGATTGTTAGATCATATTTGACTGGCCAAGCTCTGATACCAATTGTTGGGATCGTGGGTGAGCTCAGAGGGACAATTATCATGTTTTTAAGAGTATGCAGCGGAAATAATCTTGACAATTGACACCATGTGACTATCCTTATTGTAACTCAGACTCCCCCTCGGATTAAGCTATCACAACATGAATTAATAACAAAACAAACATAAGCGAGATGATAGATTTTACGTTAAATATTTGTATGTTATTAGGCAAATGTTCAAATGTATGAATACATGTGGCCAAGTGCAAGTCTAAAGGTAAGTGGTAGTCAGGTATTTATAGAATACATACCTGACTGTTTCCACCCACTCTTAGATGTACTAAATACATTAACAAATACCTAGTGGAAAACAAAATACTAATATACTAACTACTGCTGCTTTATACAGACAACAACTGTTAAAGCTAACTTCTGAGAATCTGTAACTTCTGATGCTTTGGTAAAACTTCTGATGAGTAAATCGTCAGAAGTTGTTCTTCAGTTCTTTGCAACTTCTGATGACCAATGCTAACTTCTGATGAGTAATTACATCAGTAGTTAGTTCTTCAGTATTTCTGAACTTGTTCTTCGGAAGTTGTCTGGTTTGTCCTTGAACGAGTTCATCAGTAGTTGGTCATCAGTAGTTTCTTCATCAGTAGTTTCCTTCATTCTTCAGTAGTTGTCTTTTGTACTTCAGGACTTTGTCTTCAGAGTTTTGTCTGGTTCGTCTTCAGAACTTGTCCATCAGTAGTTCTCTTTTGTCTTCAGAAGTTGCCTGTTTTATTAGTCAGTAGTTATTATAATTAGTTATTATTATTATGTGAATGATCAACTAAGGTTTTGTGGTTCATTAATCCTCTTTAACCCAACATGATCAAACAAGCCAAGGATCGGATTAATCCTTGCAATTATTATCCAGAAATCATAGTAGTGTTATTACTTGTTCATATTGATCTAGGGATGGGAATTGAACCCGAACCTGATAGGAAAGCCCGAAACCCAACATATTTGGCATGGGCTTGGGTTTGGCTAATCGGGTATGAGACCTGGTTTGGAATCAAGTTTTATTTTTTCGTGAGTTTGAGATCTGTGATATACCCGTTTACCCAATCCGATATTGTGTATCTGTTTAACTGATTGTATACCCTATATACTTTTGTTTATTTTTTTAAATATGTGTATATATATACGTACACACACATATATATTATGCGTACATACATATATACATAGGGGGAGATCAAATGAGAAAAACTTGATGTGAGAATAAAACGAAGAAATGACATAATAATAAAACATTAAATACTTTAACTCTTATCACATTAATTATTATATTTCTAATTAATTAGTCATTTAACACTGTTAGTACATGATGTCCCTAGGCTAGTATATAGGATGTTTGGACGTATTTCGGGGTGTTTGGAGACGTTTATACGCGTTTTGGGGTGTTTGAGAAGCTATAGGCGATTACAGGAGTGGCATAGGCGATTAGACCCTATACCACGTCACTGTAGCATGCGATTGGGAGCTGTCTATAGGCGATTAGGCCCTAATCGCCTATAGCAGCATGTCTCATAGCTGCCCAATCGCCTTTAGGGTGCTGTTCGTATCCGGGAGGTATAAATAGACCTATTCTCAACCCTAGAGCTCAGTTTTTGCCACACACACTCTCCAAAAACCCTCCCCTGGTCTGAGATTGCTTGGTTTGATCATTGTACACCTGCGCTCTGTTTTAATGATATAAAAGTTAATCTTTTGACCCGTTTGTGTGTTGTAACTACTCGTTTATCTTGGTTTCATCGTTGTTTCTGTTATTAAAGCATATTCAAGGGATTCCGCACCTTGAGTATAAAACCCGTTATTGTCGGGTGACGCGTTCGTCGGTCCTAACAAGTGGTATCAGAGCCGAGGCTCTTATCACGGGTGTTTTAATAACAAAAACGAGTGAAAACAGGTTGTTTTTGGTGTAAAAGTTGAGATTTTTAATCAAAAACCTGTTTGAACTTGGAAACTTTGAGTTTTTATCAAAAACCCATATTTTTCAAAATTTTAGTGTGTGTTTACGGTTAAAAACGTGTGTTTTTTATCAGGTTTTGTTCTAAAACTGTTTTGGTAACTTGTCTAATCATTTGGGATCAAAACACAATGTTTTAGATAAGATTTTGAGGCAAAATAGGTGATTTTTGAGCAAAAGTGCGGCTGCAGATTAGATCAGGCGATTACGTAGACCTAATCACATAAAAAGTTCATGCGATTAGGGTTATCACACAATTAGGAGTCCATTCACTATTAATATACACGATTGGACTCCAATCGCCTTCAGACTTAGTTCTTGCACACGGTTAGGGCCTAATCGCCTATAAGGCTCACACGATTAGCCCTAATCGCCTGGTCCAACCCTAATCGCCCTTATTCTCCTAATCGCTCAACTGTTCACTAGCAATTACGCGTAATCACGTGTTATAACCCCCTAATCGCCCATAATATAAGCAATTACGTCCCTAATCGCCTTTAAGGTTCTGAAACTGAAAATTTGACTAAGTATCGGACTTTTATCGAACATTAACATATGGCGAACCCTTGGGGGCATCTGAATCAACCGAGACCTCAATAAAACCAACAAATGAACAATCAAACAAACGTACCCATGAACCCTTGGCAGTTTTCAGCAGAACGAAACGCGCAACGGATGCAGCAATCGCAAATGCAAGCGAATGTTGCCGGAATCAATCCGTGGGCGCTAGCTGCTCAACAACTGGCGATGAATACGAATCCATGGGCACTCGCAGCTGCTGCAAACTCACAAAAAAATCATCTGTCTTCCGTTCTCATGAGTGACTTAGAGACGGGTAGTTCTAACAGGGCACCAAAACTGCAGTACATGTCAGACTACCATGGATGGAAGGGCAGATTTCAGACGCATGTTGAGGGTATCGATGGTTTAGTATGGTCAGCTATCGAGAATGGGTACACGAGGCTGTTGGTTGAGAATTCGACTACTCCGATCTCATTGGAAGATTTGACTGAAGATCAGAGGAAGAAGTACAACTATGAGAAGAAGGCGATGGCAGCGTTGAAGCAAGTCCTTCCCAAAGACATACTTCATCAGTTTGCACAGTGTACTACTTCGCAGATGCTTTGGTTGGCGCTTGCTGAGCGAAATGAGGGTAATCAGAAGACGCGAAAGGTTAAGGTAGATCAGTTGAAGAAGGAGTTCGAGAACTTCAACGCGATGGGAAATGAATCGCTGAGAGATCTGACGGCAAGATATTATCACCTGATGTCCGAGATGTATCAGTATGGGGTTATCTATTCTTCTGCAGAGCTTGTTGAAAGACTAGCAGAGGCGCTTCCTTCACACTGGCATCAATGGTTGGACATCCAGAAAGCCAACAATGTTTAACAGACAATCTCCATAAATGATTTCGTGGCAGAGCGGGAGAACAAGGAGATCGAAGAGATCAGAAGAGCAAACAAGCCGCCCGTTGTTCAGAATCCCAGTATCTACTACGGGAATCCAGCTCAGGACATCAGTGTGGGTGGATCCAAACCACAGACTTCTTTCGTGGTCAATCCTGATCCAGTCTTTGCGTTTGACAACTATGGTCCCCCATCTGACGTTCCTCCACCAGTCCTTCCTTGGGGTCAAGGAAACCAGTATCCTTTGAATTATAATACTAACCAATTTGGTGTTAATCCGTTTTCTCATCTTGCAGCACCAGCACAGGCAACCTCCAACTTTGGTGGATCTTCTTCGTCAGGGTTTGGTGGTGCTCCATCGACTAACTATGGTGGATATGGAGGTGCTTCTACTTCAAATCAGGGTGGCTATCGAACCAATCCAGTTGCAGAGCAGCTGAACACTGCAGGTTTTGAGAAGGTGACTGTAGAGTTAGCCCAAGAACACATGGCTCTGCTGTCAACCTTGGTCAATTCCTATAGTGGATTAGATGCAGGGCAGATCGGGAATCCTTATCTCACTCAAGAAGACTATTCTCAGATCGACAAAGATGATATGGATTTGATAGACATCCAGTGGCACTTCGCTAGTGTTGATGTGCTGATTAGCAACAACACTAAGTTTGGGTTTGATAAAACAAATGTCACTTGCTACAACTGTGGCAACAGAGGACACTTTGCCAGAGAATGTGACCGGCCAAAGCAACAAGGGAATCAGAATCCCTTCAACAACAATAGAGGCAATCAGAATCAGAGGCAATAGGCTCAGACACAACCTAACCAAAATACTGAACGAGCTCTTGTCCCAGTAAACAACCAGAATCAGAACCAGAGGCCTCCTGTAAATAACAATCAAGCCCTGGTAATTCAAGAAGATGAAGGTTTTAACCGGCTTCACCTCATCAATGCAACCAATGGTGAACAAGCTCCGCAGGGTGGTGCAGCGTGTTTTGCCCAAATAATGTTTAATGCTCAAGAAGAAGTTGAAGAGTGTCCGAGTCAGTCTGAAGTTGTTATTCCTGAAGTTTCTTTCATACTTTCTTGTTGTTGACTTGCTATCTTTCTTTCTTGAATTTTTCCGAATTCTTTCTTCTTACTTTAAATCAAAACTGAGTTTCTTTCTAATCAGTACCAATCAGTTTCTGATTTCTTGCTCTTACTACTAATCAAAGATCAGATTACCTTCTACCTTCTTTCTTACTTTATTCAAGATCTGATTCTACCTTCTTTCTTACTTTATTCAAGATCTGGTTCTTGACATACCTTTCAAGATCTGGCTCTTGACATACCTTTCAAGATCTGAAATGTGTCAACATGGTTGATTTTCATCAATAAAACTTGTGGGAGTTAGCCATAGTTTTATGCTCGGTTTGATTCTCGATTGGGACTTGAATTGGTATCAGCGTTTGCTGTCTGTGGTTTTGAGAGTCGTTTTTCGACAAGGGGGTGCAGCCCCTCACGGGGTTGCAACAGTGTAATTCGACGCGGTGATTACGATCACCTGGAAAGGATGTCCAAAAATTAGAGTAGGCAAAGTTATTATGAGTAATTCTAATTTGCTTTCAATAGTATCAAAAGGCAGTACTTCTACTTTGCTGGCACATGGATTGTGGAAGGAGTGAATTAATTTGCACTATGTTAGAGACCCGTGAACTTCACGGTTTAACAATATTTACAAAAAAAAAATGGTAAAAGACTTGAATAAAGTGAGACAACTTTATCCGTTTTAATTAAGGGAAAATAGATTTAACTACTCCCAACTATCGCCTGTTGGCGGATAATACTCCCAACTATCACTTTGGCCATTAGCACTCCAAACTTTCAACTTGTTGGATTTTATCACTCCCAAACTAACTAAGGTCTAACCTCGTTAGTTTTCGTGACCAAAATGTAAAAACCAAAACTTTGGGCCATTTTTGAAAAATTTTATTATTATTATTAAAAAATAACTTATTACTTATTATTATTATTATTATTATTAAAAACTATTATTATAATAATAATGTATTAAAAAATTATTATCTTTTAAAAATTTTATAAATCCCAACCCCCCCCCCCCCCCTTTCCTGTTGACAGACCCCCCCCCCCCCCCCCTCTTTGTCTCTCTAAACCACCACCTCCGCCTTCACCGTCCACCACCTCCACCTCCACCATCACCCAACTTCATCTCCACCCCCTTTCTCTCTCTAAACATAATCACTTAACTTCATCTTCCCCAAATCAAAACCCTAAATCAAAATCCATTTATCCATATTCATATCCATATCAGACGAGAGTTCAGAGAAAGAGAGAGAGAGAGAGAGAGTTCAGAGAGAGAGAGGGCGGAGCAGGGAGGAGCTCCAGCCACCCACCACGACGGAGCTCTGGCCACCCACCCGCCACCCATCCAGATCTGTTAGAACTAGAGAGAGACCGAGAGAGAAGATGCAAGACGAGATTCAAGATCTGTTAGAACCACGGCGGAGCTCCGGCCACCCACCCACCCTGGTGGAGCTGTGACCTAATCGGAACCCTAAACCCCGGAATCAGTTATGTCACCCTCTCTCTCTCTCTAACTCACGTCTCTCTCTCTCTTATTCATGTCGAGGAGCCATTGGAAGGTGTCGATTTGAGTGAAGGTTGAGATGTCAATCGGGAAGCTTCGCTTGGGGAAGACGACGCCGAACATTTTGGATGTGACAGGCGACGGTGGTGGTCAATGGGGGAAACGATGATTGTGGGGGTGACGAGGGAGACGGTGGTTGTTGGGGGTGACCGAAGGAGACAGTGGTTGTGGGGGATGGCGGTGGAGGTAGTGGTTGTTGGGGGTGGTCTGGTCAAATGAAGAAAAGTATTTATAATAATAATAATAAAAAGTTTCAAAAAAGTCCTTTAAGTTTAGGTTTTCACATTTTTGCCATGTAAATTGTCCCTTAAGTTTAGGTTTTTACATTTTAGCCACGAAAACTAACCAGGTTAGACCTCTGTTAGTTTGGGGGTGATGGAAGAAAATAAGTTGAAAGTTGGGAGTGCTATTGGCCAAAGTGAAAGTTTGGAGTGATATCCGCCAACAGGCGATAGTTGGGAGTATTAAAATCCATTTTCCCTTTAATTAACACATAAAAACATAGCATGAAGCAAAATATAACGTGATATCTTCTTTTTTCACATACTCTAAGAAAGACTATAAAATTTGAAATCACTTACCACTAAATCAACAATAATAATCTGAGTATTTTAATAGATGGTTCAGTCCATTCTACACATATATGCCAAGCAATACCTAAACATCATACACGTTCTCTTTCCAAACAAATTCTTGTTGTATAGCGAAAAGGAGTGCTTCTATGAATCCCCACTACAATGCATGGTGACTTTGGTCACTTTGATTTCACAGAGAGGTAAGTTCAACATCCTCTGAAACAAAGGATAAAAACATGTTTTTACGAAACATGAGCAAAACTGGAATGAGGTGTAGACACAAATTAAACAAAATCACATAATTTTACTTAGAGAAAATGGAATCAAACAAAAAACAAAAAGTTCACATGGTGTATTTTATGCCAAAGCTATAGTCTAAAATGTATGTTATTCTCATAGTGTAATATGAAAAGTAATATTTAAATGACAAACAATAAAGAGATAAACCAATGGAGTAGAAGATAAAGAATAACTCGCAACAAAAAAATATCAGTTATCTTTCAATAAAAATTGATTCGACATGATATAACTTAGAGAAAAGATGGACCTTATTTGTGATGCTAAGATCATATATGAAAAGTGAAGACCATGAGTCTTCACTGTAACTTTCAACATGAAAGAAAATCCGACTCCATCCTTTCTCCTAGAAATGGATTTTTACATATACCAAATACTGTAATCAACAACAATAAATGTAAAAACCAACCAAAAAAATGAAAATGGACATCTACTATAAATTCACTTGTTCCTCAATAGAGTTTTTCCCAAAAAGTTCACACAGGGAAAGACATTCAATTTTGACTCAAGAAATCAAGACGCCAATTTTCCACAAAAGTGAAAATACAACGTAATATCAAATAAAATTTTGTAAATCATAGCTGTATAAAGTAATAATCTATGTAATCCAAAGCAATGCAAGTAATATTATGTAAAAATCTAAAGTATGTTTGCTTTATTGTCACAAAATAGCTTTGGTATTAAATTTTCCAAAAAGTGTTGGTGAATAAAGCAAAAAAAAAAAAAATTAAGAAAACATACCGGCTGAAGGGTGTGAAACAAAAAAGCAGCAATCGACATTCCAATAATAAGAGCACCATTTGTGCCGTCGTGAAAAGGGCGCGAAATTCGGAAACAGAAACTGAAAATGATAATACAACATATCATTTGAGTTCATGCCTAAACAAAATCTCATTTAGGGATGGTTATAGACAATAAAAAAAGAGATCGGGGATCAATACATGTTTGTGATGAGAAGAAATTGTTCACAAATTGACAGATGCCATAGAACCAAGCCTCATAGCCTCAACAATGGTAACTGCAAATATTGATGGAACTGTGCCACTTAAACTATTATTTCTAAATAATCACAAATGAGTTAAAACTTTATAAAAGAGTAAACCGACAAAAAGATTAAAAAAATTAAGAAAATACTTGCATATACCATAGACCTGTTAACTGACAGATGTCGAGCAAGAACTTTGCTACCAAGTTGTTCCTTCAGATCCTATCATGACAATGTATAAAAAGATATTAAAAAAAAGTTCAGAAAATACTTGCATTTTTAGTGTTTATTTATGATTTCATAGCATAGATTAACATTGGATGTTGTCTTAGTCTTGAAAAATAATAAGTCTTAAATGATATGCTGATATGTTTTATAATATAGAAAAGATGTAGTGTTAGCAGGTTGGGCCAGATACACAAAATCATTAATTGGCAAAAAAATGTTAGCAGGTCAACCTGGCCCGACCCGTTTGGCCTCATACTAAGGCTTGTTTAACACAAGCCCATTTTGACCTTTAACCGGGCCCGCCCATGTTACCACATCGATTGATTACCTGCAAAAGAGTATCGACCACATCTGTAAATCCTCTGCAGCATGCGGTGATAAGAGCATGCACAGCGATGTTGGCCCGAATTAGATTGGAAGCCATAACAACTCAATAAACTTCCCTCCTCGCCCATGACAGCTGGCCTCTAGTAGAGCTTCTTCACAAGCAGACTAAAATGCTCCATTCTTTAGTAATATTTCAGATATCTCAAAATGACCCTCCTTTACTACTGTTGTTAACTTCTTATTGAAAATCTTGACATAACATTTGTGTAAAACCACCGTTAATATTAATTACCTATGTAGTTTTTTACGTCTCTCCTTGCTGATCTGTTGATTTCTTTTGCCCAAACACGAAGTTCATTACTACATTACCACATGGACAACTGGAAAACATGATGCAAAAGTAAATAAAGTATATAAAGTGGAAGCTATGTCTTGAATTATATAAATTTTTTATTTCAAATTATTTGCAAACCTATAAAATCTTCTATCTGAGAAAAGTACATGTTGCAGCCATCATTCTGGCAAATAATCAGACATGCCTTGTGACCTCAGGTGTTGCTCAAAGATTACCTGAAATTGATACCAGGCAAATATTAGGATTCTTAAGTTGCAAGTTGAATAATTTATTTATAAAAGGATTTGGTTATGGTTCATCTCTAACGTCGTCATGAGAAAAATATAAAATAGCTCAAATGATAGGTTAAAAGCCATCCAAAGTATGTTTTTGGCATGCAACTTCCTAAATTGTTTTGTTCAAATAATTTAGATTAGATTCTCATTCACTATAACAGTATAGTTAGCTTGCTTAAAGTGTGAGTCAACCCAACCCGCCCACGCAAAATTACTTAGTGTATCAGAATCGTTTATTCACCTCAACAATATTTAAAAGATTCTTATTAATTTCTCTCAATGCTTTCTGAAATTAAGCTAATCGTGTTTTAGCAAACATACCATCACGGATCACCACCCATCTATGAAGAGAATTTTATAAGAGGTGCATTGTATGGGACATCATCACCATACTCAATTAATCCAACCAATAGCAAAAGTTAAGGTAGTGTCTGAGGAGGATAAGATGTAGATAACCTTACCTCTACCCCATGAGAATAGAGAGGCTGCTTCCATTGAGACCCAGGCTCGATAGTGGTTTTGTATCAAGCCTTGGACATAAGGTACACACATAGTTATCGATAGCGAATAGCGGTAAATAGCGACGAGCTACTGATATGCTACGTAACGACATAGCGGTAAATAACGACCGCTATTTAGTAAATAGCGATAAGGTATTAAAATATTTAAAAATATTTTTATGTACAAATTTACAATTATATGGACCAAATCTTTATATATACAAACTAATTTTATAGTTTCATTATAAAATTTAGAAGTTTTAGGCACTATATGTAAACAAATGAAACATAGAGGGGTTAAATGTGAAAATAATTAAACTTTTTAACCCTAAAAAGCCTGAAAAGAATACAGCAGCCGCTATTGTTTCTTTATTCTTCTTCCTCCTTTTTCCAAAGCAAGCTATTCTTCTTCCTCGTCATTTCTGGCAGCCGGAATAGTCGCCGGAAGTCGCCACGTCGCCGGAATCTCGCCGGTAAGTCGCTATATTCACGCTATTGGCCCGCTAAGCACCACATAGCGACGGTTAGCCGATACGCGACGCTATTCGCGATCGCGGGCGCTACCGTCGCTATTAACAACTATGGGTACACATATCACTTAGCAATTGGGACAAACCCGATTGGTGCATGTACCCCATTTTCTTTTGGCTATCAACGCCACCACGTGATGCATAATTAACTGTCCATCATTTTTAACGTTATTTTCACCAAATTAGTAAAATAACGTTAAAATTAGTGCAATTTTACTTTTGCCAAAATTCTTAAGGCAATATATGGGACATGTTCATTAATCCCAAAATTCATAAGGTAATGTCAACACGCCTTAAAATTTTAGGAACTCCTTTCCAAATGGTTTCTTGAAAGTAACTCATTCCAGCTCTCATTTCATCTTGTGGGGTTGGTGAGGTGCTATGAATTTCGTCGGTGCGAAAAGCACCATTATATCAAGAAAATGACAATAAATCATATGGTAAGACTACCTTATTAGTTATTATCACACTTTTCCCCTAACAGGGTTCACTTAAAAGAATTGCTGGTGTATATCAACTATCAAGCGATCACCATACATCACTAATACTAAAAAACAATATATCACACCATTCACATTTTATTAATATTTCATTTAACCTTATAGCCTTAAACTGAAGCTTTAACAAATAAAATTAGAAAACTTTAAAGTAAAAACCTATAGTTTATTTAGAAAATTGATTTGACACTTACGACGTGTATTACCTACGGAGCATGATTCAAGTTCCTGCACGCTAACAATAATATGATAGCCATCTTGAGTTTGAGAATTCTAGTTGCGCCGATTCAAGTTCCGGCACGCTAACAATAATATGATAGCCATCTTGAGTTTGAGAGTTCCAGCTGCGCACTTTAGTGGTAAGAAAATATTAGCCTATAACTGCAAATGCAACTCTCTGTTTGTATCGAAATTATTCTACTTTTCTTGTTTTCTTGTATATAATAAATTTCTATTTTTTATCGAGTCAAGCAACTTTTAAAACGATTTTTAATCTGGAAATATCATGTATTATGTATACTCTCTTAATGGAGGATTTTGTATGAAGGATCATGGCAAAAACTTTTTCCAATTCTATTGGATGATGGGTGGCATGTCTGGATATGAAAGAAACTGTAAAAAATCCTCAAGTTTAAACTGTTAAAAACTATATGTAAAGCAACCAAAACACTCAAGCAAGATGCTTTGAGAGTTTGGTATACATCAGCAGGTCTGCAAACCATACATTTTCAAAAACAAAAAAAAACTACAAAACGGTAAAGGTTTAGTATTTGGATTAAAAACTGAAACGAAGAACATTATGTTTATCTTGAATCACAAAAACGAAGAATGTTCACAAATTGATTTAAAAAAACAAAACACATATATCACAAAATATTGATTCGCAAAAACAAAGAACATTCATATATTGATTCAGAAACCCTAATATTCATATACTGATTTAAAAAAAACGAAGCAGAACATTCACATATTGATTCGGAAACCCTAATGTTGATAGATTGATTTCAAAAGCCGAACCAGGGCTAACGCAAATTATAAAAACCTCAAAACAACGAGATTTACCGATGTCATGCTATGGAAAGGGTAACCGTACCTTCAATATGTAAAATTGATGACTGAATGGAGACACCAAAATCAGACGCTAGATGGAGAGTTGGAATGTTGGATAGAAGATGGATGGATGGATGAACCTGTAGATTGGAATCTATATCTATATCTATATATATTAATATTTCAAAGGCTTATATCCTACATAGCACTCAAAGAGACCATTCTCTTCCTTGAGAGTGTCATGTAGGATCCCATGTGGTACCTATGTGGACCAATTAAAAAACAAAAGTTATTGAGTTATTTTAGGAAAATAAAATAATTTAAAAACAAAATTAAATTTTATCTCTTATGTTTCCTCCCATAACTTTTAAACGTTAATATCTTTTATATACGAGATTTTTTAAAGAAAAAAATTACACCAAAGGCAGAGATTTGTTCAAATAAATGATAATAATAATAATAATAATAATAATACTTTTTTTATCAAACCCACTTGCATCAATTGGGCTTGGGCCAGAAACCAAGAGACACTTCTAACTGGTCAGGCCCCACAAAGGGTAGGGGATGGGCTGGGCTGAGGAAGTCGAACGTCGAGCTACTATAAAAGGAGTCCATTCTCTTTTTATTGGCATCCGATTATAACTTCATAGGCAAATATTCGTTTTTTTTTTATATTTGAATATGATAACTTATGGCAGAGATTTTTTCAAATAAATAATAATAATAATAATAATAATAATAATAATAATAATATATTAATCATGTATTGGCAAGTCATTAATTATGTTGTCATATTAGATATTTTAAGCCCGGGACGCTCCCGGGATAAAAGCTAGTTATTAAGGAATGCGTAGACTTATCGGTTGAAGTGGCGTGTTTCTTTGGATTGATTGTGGGATTGACAAGTGTAAGCCTAGTTGGAGCTCGCATGGCGTCAATGTGGCAGCTCTAGTAATAGGCCATGTGACGCCCAAGCTACTCTTTTATCAGGTAGGAAGATATGAAAAGGCCTATTATCAGTTGATAGTATTGTTTTTGACGGTGAGTCCATATAAACATCAACTAATGAGTCGTTTACTTTTCCTAATATTCCGGAATTGGCGATGGACAAGGGTTGATCTTTAGTAACACATCGGCAGTGGGTAGTGGGTATGACGTGTTGTTTGCGACATTCGTTGTCACGAATGAGGCGGCGATGGACAGCCGAGTGCAAACCGAGTACTCACCAACCCGAAAAACCAACAGGCGTGAAAGCTAGAAGGGTTCGGGATAGCAGGGGCTGTTTCAAGGTTGTTTTACCACAGTTGACGGCGAGTTCGGGTCAGGCGTTCCGGGTTAGGCGACATGGAGTACCGTTGTATGAGGACGAGGTGACCGGGATGAACAAAGGTGTCCGTTCATGGTTGTTCGGGACTGTTTCACGGCAAAATACGGAGACAAGATGGGTGTTTGTCTCAATCGTTGTCGCGGGTGAAGTACGGTTAGGATGAGGGGGTGACGGGTGAACACCGGGGTGTCTCGTGGTTGTGTTAAGCTGTTAAAATCCGACAAAAAGTTGTGTGTTTCACCAGAAGGAGAGGTTAACCATGTTCTGGCTCTGATACCAATTGTTGGCGATCAGGCCCAAGAATACGAACACCCAAATTTGATCTCAACCAAGATCGACTCTTTCTTTTTATTATAATTCTTGGCACACAAATTACATATGTCATAACCATCTATTTATACTAACATAACCATACTACAACAACAACAACAACAAAGCCCAGTAAATCCCACAAATAACATAACCATACTAATCCTAGTCAAATACTTCTTCTAATCATAATCTAATACTAACTTACATAATTATCTCTACTAATTAAAACATACTAGATAATTCAAAACATAACTTTACTAGTTAATTCAAACTAATTAAATAAACTTTCACTTTCTTTGAACTTTGTTTTAAGATTAACTTCCAACAGCATACATATATATATATATTATTGGCATACACTATTTTTTATGCACAATTAGGTATTTTATTTATATTAATCGTAATTATTTGATATATTTTTATAGTGATAATATTAAATGTAAGTAATCAGTAGTTACTCGATAGATAGCGAACGAGTAGTTTTGGGTCGGGTATATTCAGTGAGTATTTTTTTTTTTAAATTAATGGGTTTACAAGTATACCAGATACATCCGTCAGGTTTGGGACAAGATTATTTAACCGGGTTTAGGGTTGAGATTACCTAAACCCAAACCCAACCCATTGTCATCCTTATTTGATCATGAGAAAATCCTATTCATGTGTTCCACGGTCGGTATTAGAGTAAGGGTCAAATCTAATAAATTTTCAATTCGTTCGTCAACTCTTGATAATCATAAACCAAATCAATTCAATCAAGGTCGTATCAGTATTGAAGAGGACGTAAAATCTATTTAGTGCAGAAGAAGATTACAAATCAATTTGATTTAAAAAAAAAGCAGGAAGGAAGGAATGAACAGAGGAACCCGACATAAATTGATTTTAGAATTACAAATCGGTTCAGAATACAAGAAGAAAGAAAACAAAAAAAAATCAAAAAACTGAAGGCATGATAGACTGCGATTCTCATCATTGTTGTTGTTATGTTCGGAAAAAATCAAAAGGGAAATGTGGAATATTTATTGTTGTTGTTCATAGATATATCAAATAAAAAAAACAAGGTTTGGCTTGTTGTTTGGTTTATGTTTGAAGTCAGAAAAAAGAAAGGATTTTGTTGATATTTGCCTTGAAGACCAAAATAAAAGGAAATTATTTTCTTGTTGTTGTTGGAGACTTACAAAAATAGTGAAAAAGAATTAGTTTGATGTTTGTTGCTTGTTGATTTGTCACCGATTGAAGAAGAGAAAAAGACAATTCCAAGTGTGTTCATTGGTTACATCACAAGAGCAAAAAAACTAATGATGTGTTCCTGAGTTTCATTTAACAAATGAAAAGAAAGGATTTGGAAGGATGTTAAGAAATAATCTTGTTCTAGAGTTTTTTTTAGAAGAGAAAGGAAAGGGAAGGAAAATTTTGCTTTATTTCCTTTATTTCTCATCCTTCCAAATTTGGAAGGAAACGATTATTTAAACATAAAACACCTACTTTTCTTTTCAATTCTTTCCAACTCGGGAACACACTAATTAATTAAATATTTCATTTCCATTCCCTCTCTTTTCTCTTCTAAATTCCCTTTGTCTCCTTTTCCTTCGTTTATTAAACTCGGGAACAGAGTGTAAGAGCTACGTGTGAAGGTTCGTAAAATTCTAGATTATACGTTTTAATTATTCTGGAATTTTCAGCTTATAGGATTACTACAGTCTTTTAGTAATTTAGATTAGTGATTTAATTTATGTTAGAATTATTGTTGGTTTAGAAAAAAACTAAGACACGATGTCAAGAAAATCATCGTAAGATACAAACAATAGTGCAATTGTAATACACAAGGATGTAGGGTCTTTGACACATTTCCAATGTCCTAATTTGAAATCTAAAAATTACACCATGTCAGAAGGCATGGCACACGATGATAAAGATGTTTATGATAGACATGAGAGATACTCATGAAACCAAGACATATTGGTGTTAGACATACGTAAGGTAAGGTGATTTCTTTCTGACTTACTAATGTTCATATACATACGTGTACATATGGATTTGACAGGATTATGGCCATTCATATTGACCTCTCACTACTTTCTGATTCTAAGGAGGATGATTTCTTCACTCCCGACTCGCAGGGGGTGACAAGACAGACCCTCTCCTAGATGCTCCAGCTCCTGAGCATACCGATCCATTGAGGATCCTGACGACGCACACAACGATGCGGGGTTTGCTGCCAGTGATACTGACACCGAGGTGGATGTACAACACATGGATCATCATGTCTCGGACGATGATGATGCCTTACCAGCTGATGACAGCCGTGGCGACGCTCCTGACGCCATCGACCCTGTCCCTGAGGAGGATCGTGTCCTCGGTTTGCACATTCAGACATTTCCCAGCTCGTGCGCTTCATGCGTACACCCCTCGAAAACGTGTGCGATATCCTGTTGTCCCTGCTCCCGCATCCGTTGAGCCCGTCGATCTAGTTTTCCTTGACGAGCCTGACGTACCTACATGCCTCATTCCCGTGGAGCTGGCTGTCGAGGCTCCTGTGGCTGACGACGAGCCACCTCGGAAGTTACGCCGGAGGTCCCAGACTCGTAAGAGGGCATACTTACCTTCTATAGCTGGCGAACCTGCCTATCGTGATGAGGAGTCCGATGAGGAGGCCATGGCACTGGGTGGACCTTCTCGCCGCCCACTATTCACTGAGAGAGCCATTATTGTCTCTCATGATCCCAGCTTGTTAGCCTTACACACTAAGTTCGCCTTGAGGATGAGATGCTTGAGGCCGAGCGCGATCGCGTTTCAGCTGTGTTAGGTCGTGTGGAGGTGGAGAGGGGTGTTGATGTTTTAGAGCAAAGAGTTGCTGATCTCGACCAGAGGATGTGTGCTACTGTTGCCGCCTTTGCTGCTTTTCCATCATCATCGCAGTAATTTGTAGGATGCATGATTGTAACTTGTATTTTTTTTTATTTGGAATTGTACTTGTACAGCATGGCCGACTATCTTTTGTACTTGCAAAATCGATGTAACAAGAATAAAAATTAATGGAAAAATCTATTGGTATTTTAATTGTTGTGTATCTTATTCATTCTTGTATCTTGTGGTTGTGATTGACTTGCTTATGATGGTTATTATCATGCTTAGCATGGAAAAATCTACTGGTATTTTGATTATTGTGTATCCTTAATTTTTTTTAACATGGTATCTATCAACTTAAAAAAAATAATGAATTAATATATGAGTAGTTTTTATATCATTTTTTTATATGGGAGGTATGAAAAGTAAGAAATGGGGGTACAGTACAGTACCTTACCCAATCTGAAAAAGTGAAAATTAGATGTATGGCGGTTCAAATCGCTTGGCGTTCATGACTCGCTCGCCGCTTGCTTAGAAAATGCATGGAAAATGTTCTCTCGATTTTCCTCTCGGTTGTAAACGAGCCGATTGACGCAGTTCGGTTTGTAAACGAGCCAAGCATGAGCAAAGGTCCGCTCGGCTCAAATAATTTTTTATTAATTTATTATATATAATATTCTTTATATGGGGAAATGGAATTAAATAATCCCAACTTTGGTGTATTGGAAGACAATAATCCCAACTTGAAAGTTGTAAGGCAATAGTCCCAACGTGTCTTGTATTTTACTCCATTGGACCAAAACTAACTGGGGTTAGTTATTAACAGACCCAGTTAATTTTCTGGCTAAAAATGTAACTTTTAAAAGATCAATGACCATTTCTGCCCATTAGTCAAACTTTTTAAACAAACTCATTTCCTTCTCCGTTGATCGGTGCTCTCCTCCGGCGACCACCCCTCATTCTCCGGCGACCACCCCTCCTTCTTCAGCGACCACCCCTCCACCTCCGGCGACCAACTCTCATTTTCCGGCGACCACCCCTCCTTTTCCGGCGACCACCCCTCCACTTCCGACAACCACCCCTCCACACAAATTACAATTATATTTATAGCTTTAGACATAACATTCTATAGGTTTGGCTCAATGTATGCAAATAAAGTATAACTAGCCCACTAAACCAAATAACACTAAGTTTAACAGTAAAACCATAAGTCGTGAAGTAACTGTTGGTATCGAATATTTAAGGGATATCTTTATCATGTATACCGAGTGTACATCCCCGGGAGAGCTAGGATGATATTATGTTCAAGATATATCTATATAATGTCTGTTTAATATATCTTGAAAATGACTAATGACCCTTGGCAAGCAAAATCCTTTGTGTAGGTCAACTCCAAATAAAATATAATTAAGTTATATTTTGGATGAGTCTAGCTAATGTCTTAATGTGTGTGAATTTAATCTTATTCGAAAGTTAATCTATGTCCGTTGTGTTTATTTCTGTTCATGAATACTTTGTGTTCGTTTGTATTCACTAATGTTCGTTTGTGTTATTGTGTGTTCATGAACAAAATTAACAAACAAAGACAAACACAAGTGTTATCTTAACAAACGAACATGAACGTAAAATCTCGTTCGAAAAATGTGCATGAACTATTCGTCAACTAATAATTTCCTTAACAAACGAACACGACAAGACCTTGTCTGTATTCGTTTGGTTCGTTTGCATCCCTATGTGTAACGCCCAAAACATTAGGTGGGCGTGAAATTAGACTGTGTAGTGGCTCACCTTGAGCACAAACTCTATCCTCTCATTTCACGACAACTGGACGCTGACATGGCACCGGATAAAGGAAGCTGCTCGCTCACCTAACCTAATTGTAGCTCACCTTGACCTCCCACGCTAGCAACCCCTCAAAAGAGTCGTTGATCTCCTCTCCCTCCCACGTGAGCACACTCACTCCAGCTCGCTTACGATCTCCCTCACGCCACCTCGTTGTCTTGTTCGCAAGCCACGTGGCTCGTGACTCGCTCACACTTGCTTTGGTCTTGTACCACAAGTCCACAACACACAACCTTAGGCTAATTAAACCATTAAGCCCTAACAACCGATCTTACCTTTTTTTATAACAAATATCACATTTATTTGTCAAATAAAGTCGCCAGTGAATCATGATATCCATGGAGAAGAGCAAGAGCAAGAAGATGAACCCTAGAGAGCATCTACAAATAACCCAACAAGACTCAGACCGAGTCACCCAACTCGCCATCCCACCCCAACCACCAGATGCCCTCCACAGCTTCTACAAAGACTTCACCCTTAGAGGCATCCGAGTCGACCGATTCCAACCCGGTTCCATCTCCTGCTCTTTCACAGTCCCCCCTCGTCTCACTGTAATAATAATAACAATTGATCTTATTATATCCGTTATTATTTTGAAAAACTGTTAATGGGTCTGATTTGTGAGGACAGGAATGGAAAGCTGGCCGTTGGTGCGATTGCAAATTTAGTGGATGAGATAGGTGCGGTGATGGTGTATGAAAAAGATGTGCCAATGAACGTTTCGATTGATATGTCTATTTCTTATCTTTCTACGGCTAACCTCAGTGTATGTTTTGCTTTCTGTTTGGCCCTATCTATTGGTACCCCCCCCATCTGTCTATTTAAACCCCTCAGCCGTCTTTAAAGCGCTGAGCTTTGGCCAAAGCTCAGTGCTTTGAACCCAAAAGCTGCCAGGATCAGGTGGGGGGCCTTGGGATTGGTGTTAAGCGCTGAGCTTTGCCCAAAGCTCAGTGCTTTGAAGTACAAAAGCTGATGGGGTCTTGGGATTGATGTGATAGGGTGTTGGGTTGGGTTTTTTGGGTGTTTTGGGTGGGGTTTTGGTTGTTTTTTATATGATTTTTTTTTGTGAGGTTTTTTTGGTGTTTGTTTTTTTTAAGATTTTTTTTTTATGTTTGTAAATAATAATAATAAGGTAATACTAATAATAATAAATAGATATAATAACTTCTAACATTTCATTCATTTAAACGTCTAATTATAAAATAAGGTTTTGAACGAACGGTCTTGTTGTTTATTACTCTATTTATTACGTTAAGTGTTAACATATTAATCACTAGAAACAAACGTCATATAAACAAACAAATAGATATAAGCATTCGTTAACAAATAAAAGCAAACAAAAGATCGACTTCATTAACATATAATAATCAATTCGATGATACAAAATATAAATAAACTGAAATCTAATACAAACAAAGATAAACTACTCGTCATCAGCGGGCTGTGGCGGTGACTGTGGCAGTGGTCGCTCATCTAACTCCATAGCCTCACGCACATCCATCAACGTATGCACCACCCAATCCATCGAACGCTCGTTCCGCCTCAGGCGGCGGTCAAAGTCCCGAACAACCAACCGCACAGCAGGAGGCAGGTCCTGATATACGTGCTGTGGAAATTGCTGCTGAGGCTGTGGTGGCGGAGGTGGAGGTGGTGGGGGCTCATGGTCGACCGGCGGCTGCTGCTGGAATCCCGGCTGCATATGGGGAGGTGCTGGTACTCCCGGACCAATCTCCAAGAATACAGGGATCTCCTGGGGAAACGGCAATGGCTCGGGGATGAAAATCTGGTTGTCCCGCGCTCGGAACCGAAGACCAATGCCCTGGAAGGTGCGCGCCAGCCGCATGCTGCGTACATTGGCAGCAGCCAATGTAGTCGCAGGGATAACAGGGGCTAGAAGGGGGTCCTCATCCGGAACGAAGCCCAGCGACTGTGCGATGGCGGTGATGTAAGCCCCACCGTATAGAGTGCCACGAGTCTGCTTATGATAAGCTAAGGAAAAGTACTCCGCCAAGCACTCATGTAACGCGCACGTCCTGCGACATAGTAAACAATATAAAAAGAACAGGTCAGACATGTTGACCTTATCCCGGCTGTAGTGCCGTGGAGTGATGGAAGACGCGATGATCCGATGTAGGTAGCAGTAGAGAGGATCAACGATCGTACTAGCCTTCGCCCAGGCCCTGCCAAATGGCGTCCGAGTGATATGCCTCCAAAAACTGATAAGTGTCTGCCTGTCAACCTCCGTAACCCCCTCAGTGTACAAATCTGTACCGATCTCATCCTCACGGTACAACCCTGACCGTACCGCGAACTGCTCCAGGGACATCCGAAATCGCTGGCCGCACATCCTGAAAGAGATCTCATGGAACGAATGATCTGGATCCTCCACCAAACCCTCCGGACGAGCAATAAACGAACCAAAACGCGTCAAACAGAGTCCGGACGCCCAGGATATCTATTAGACATGCTAAATATGTATTTTGATAAAAAAATGGTATTGATTGTATAGTTCATGTATTACGTACAATGATTTGTGAAAGTTGTTCGTCAACATAATATGTCTAATGAAAACCACAAACGAGCAATAAACGAATCAAAACACGTCAAACAGAGTCCGAATACCCAGGATATCGATTAGACATGCTAAATATGTATTTTGATAAAAAACGGTATTGATTGTATAGTTCATGTATCACGTACACTAATTTATGAAAGTTGTTCATACTCGGATGTTTCTACTCAAAACAACAAACGAGCAATAAACGAACCGAAACACATCAAACAATTTTTTTTTTGATTGGAAACAAGTTAAAATACTTAAAAAAGAATTAAAATTAATTAAAACAATTAAAAAAAAAACATTAAAACAATTTTTTTTTAAAAAAAGGCCCTAAGCGCTGAGCTTAGGACAAAATGCAGTCGCTCGTGGGCTTAAATGTGGCAGCAAAGCACTGAGCTTTGCCCAAAGCTCAGCGCTTAGGAGGCAATCCCAAGGCCCCATGTGCTGCTGTCAGCTTTTGGACTTCAAAGCACTGAGCTTTGGCCAAAGCTCAGCGCTTTGAAGTACGATGTTTCAGTGATGTGACTTAAAGTCTGATAAAGCAGTGATTGGTGTGACAATCACGTCACCCGTGGGCCCAATACGCCGAGCTTAGGCCAAAGCTCAGTGCTTTGAGGAGGTACAAATAATTCTTTGAGGGGTTTGAATAGCAAGACCCTTCTGTTTATCATTTCTAATGCAATTCGTTCAATTATTTGCTGCTGCTGTTTCTCCCAAAATATTAATTGGCTTCTCATTTTTAAATAACTCTTTTGTTGCCAAACATAATAATTGACATAACCGAACCAAACAAAAATCAACGTTTCTGCTCGGTTAATTTACAAGAGCTCGACCTCAGCTTGTTTCGACAGTTTGAGCTTGGCTCATTTATTATTTTTCAGTTGTTATTATGTACATAATTATTTCTCTCTATACATAGTTGTAATTTTATATATGTTCTGGTTATTTCTATAACAGTTTTGTATATGATGATATATTTTATGTGATTATAAATTCCGTAAATAAAATAAAAACTATTACATTTGTATAACTAATAGGCTCATTTAAGCTCGTGGGCTCCGTTAAGCTTCATATGTTAAACATGATTATTAAAAGAGCTCTGTTTAGGCTCAAGCACAGGCTCATTTAAGCTATGTTTGTTTGGAGCTTTTAACGAGCCAATCATGAGCGGCTCGACTCTTTTACGCACGTACCCAAGAGGACTTGAAAATCTAAGATGTATACCACTGGGGCCTTACCATCACTAATTGAGAACATGACTTTTTTTATACTCTTTATCACTGTCAAACTGATGAGGAAGTTTAGTTCGTTGAGTCATGGATCAAGATTTGTACCTGGCTTCACACCACAACATCAATATATCATGGCCGACTATCTTTTGTACTTGCAAAATCGATGTAACAAGAACAAAAATTAATGGAAAAATCTACTGCTATTTTGATTATTGTGTATCTTATTCATTCTTGTATCTTGTGGTTGTGATTGACTCAATGTATGCAAATAAAATATAACTAGCCAACTTAACTCAATAGCACTAAGTTTAACAGTAAAAACCATAAGTCGTGAAGTAACTGTTGGTGATGAATATTTCAGGGATATCTTTGTAATGTATACCGAGTGTACATCCCCGTGATAGCTAGGATGATATTATGTTCAGGATATATCTATATAATGTCTGTTTAATATATCCTGAGAATGACTAACGGCCCTTGTCAAATAAAATCCTGTGTGTAGGTCAACTGCAAATAAAATATAATTAAGTTTTATTTTGGATGAGTCTAGCTAATGTCTTAATGCGTGTGAATTCAATCTTATTCGAAAGTTAATCTATGTCTGTTGTGTTTATTTCTGTTCATGAATACTTTGTGTTCGTTTGTGTTCATTAATGTTTGTTTGTGTTATTGGGTGTTCATGAACAAAATTAACAAACGAAGACAAACACAAGTGTTATCTTAACTTAACAAACGAACATAAACATAAAATCTCGTTCGGAAAATGTTAATGAACTGTTCGTGAACTAATAATTTCCTTAACAAACGAACACGAACAAGACCTTGCACGTGTTCGTTTGGTTCGTTTGTAGCCCTATGTGTAACGCCCAAAAAATTAGCTGGGCGTGACATTAGACTGTGTAGTGGCTCACCTTGAGCACAAACTCTATCCTCTCATTTCTGTTAGTGAGAAAAAACAGAAAGTTTAGTATTTTTTATGATATTTCCCCTATTATTATTATTATTATTATTATTATTATTATTATTATTATTATTATTGTGTTAGATTTTAACAAACGAGGATCGAACCCCTGCCTAGAAGCAGCCCAACACTTGACAACAATACCAAAACCATCTGATCTACCACTTAGTTGGTGTTATTAAAGTACCAGCAAATCTGTTCTACCGATTTTTTCATAATATATCATTGGTAAAGAAGCTATGGAAACAGGAAGCCCTCTTCTTGATTTCAGTACCTAGGGGCTGGGGTAAGTTAGGTAACAACTTAAACTTCTATGGTTTTAGGAGCATCAGTGCATTCAAGTTAACAAAAAGTTATTAGGAAACAGGCCCAGCAGGTATAAGGGTTGTTATCGAAATCTAACAGGTCAAACTGGTGAAGTAAAGGTTTTTCAATGTGTATCAATGCATGGGACCTGAATCAGTTTATTAAAAAAAATATGAAACTTTTATTAAATAATCTATATTTGTTATCATTACTGGCCGGTCTGGCCCTAATATCCTTTCAAAAAATAATAAAAAGATTCAACAAAAATTGTTTGTGGTTACAATCCGACCTGCTAACCAACTTATACAACCTGCCCATTTGTTTGCCTCTTTAACTGAAATAGTTAGTTTTAGTGATCATATCTTACCCTAACTGTATTTCAAGATGCAAAAGTTTTGGACCAAAAGTGTTACCGGTTAACCTAGTTAGACCCAACCCGCCCCACCCTCTCACCTCTAGTTTACACTTGGCATTTTTTGCTGTGTTTACTAAAAGCATGCAACTTTCTTAAGTTTTCGTAATGCTAAAGCCGGGTAAAAATGGGCGGGTCAGGCAGATAACGGGTCAAACCGACATTTGATCCAAATGGCCTCACACCCTTAAAGGTCATATTTTCTTTGGGACTCTGGTCAAAGAGTATATGATAAATTTGCTATATAGTACTGAGACAAAACATTAACTTCATGATCCGTTTGAATTATGTAGTTGAAACAGTATAGAAAGAATTATCAGCTGATGGTCTATGAGGTTCGACTTGAATGCACTGATGCTCCTAAAACCAACCTTAAGATTAAGGTAAGTCATCTTTTTTACTAAAAGTTTTTTTTTTTTTTTGGGTTATTACCATTTTGTCTTACACATGAGGGAAACTAAAATACATAATTGTAGCAAATTATGCTGCAAGAAATTTGGGGCATCATCTAGTTTGCATCTATCTAGCATTTATTGAATCATATTATGACTAAAAGGGTACCTTAACACTGGCCTGAATCGAATTCCAACGCACCCATTTTTTACAAAATTTTACCAGCTAAAATTTTTAATGAACCTAAGTTTTGAGTATGAACCTAACTTCTAATTTGGAAATTGGAAGCATTTATTATAAGGCTACGAAAAGCCCATATAATGGAGAAAGTAAACCAAGCTTTTAACAACTTCGGGTACCTAGAAAACGTCTCAATGGGCCACATGTTAATGCGAAATTACAAATGACCTTTTAGTTATTTGGTCCCTTTAGTTGTTAGGCCTAACCATTGAACATACCGGGCTGGGAACCCGAGCCGACATAATTTTCCCTACCAACCTGTACGGTTGGAAACTTGAAATTGGGTTGTAACCTTATACTTTGAAACCGGTTTCGAACCAGCTAAACCTTGTTTTCTATAATAAGTTGTGATTTTGCTATAACCAAATCTGTTTTCAGAAGTATTACAACTTCTTTTTTTCAACTCAATGATTGCAACTAACAACACAGCCCTAAAATTCTTTCTGTTGCAGATGCAATGCCAAATAACAATTTTTTTTCAACTCAATAATTGCAACTAACAACACCCCTTAAGTTCAACTCTACTCATACAAACAACAGAGAGGAAGAAATCATGGTAATCAATTAAACAAAATCAAAATACCCTAAAGCAAAGAGCACAACTAATCTACAACATAACACACTTCAAGCATACGGCACAACTACACAATGCAATAATACCTTGCTAATTCGATTACCTGGACAGAATGATGAAACAATGAAACCAAACCCTACATAATTCAGAAACTAAAACTTAAGAAAGGGAAGAAGGAAAAAAACGAAATCAAAATTTTAGTCTTTGATACCTTTAATCGGCCGGAGGATTATGATAAGAAGGGCTACTGAAATCTTTGTGAAATCTTGAAATATAAAGAAGATGATGACGGTAAGGTAGAAGCATGGTGTGGGGAGTGGCAGGGATGGCACAAAGGCTTAAAAAATTGAAGTACAGTTGTATTCAAAACATACAACCCTTATAGCATAAGTCACAACAAACCAAAGCATGTACAACCATTAAAGCACAACTTACAACTCACCATTACACAAAACCTTTGTTTTTAGAAGATTATAAATGTCACATTCATTTGCAAATAAAGAGTCGCCAATCAATCATGATACCAGTGGAGAAGAGCAAGAGCAAGAAGATGAACCCTAGAGAGCATCTCCAAATAACCCAACAAGACTCAGACCGAGTCAGCCAACTCACCATCCCACCCCAACCACCAGAAGCCCTCCACAGCTTCTACGAAGACTTCAGCCTTAGAGGCATCCGAGTCGACCGATTCCAACCCGGTTCCATCTCCTGCTCTTTCACAGTCCCCCCTCGTCTCACTGTAATAATAATAACACCCCGCAAATTGACTTATTTTATCCATTATTTATCATTAATATTTTTCATATTTAAAAAGTTATAATGGGTTTGATTTGTGATTATTAAATCAGGACAGGAATGGAAAGCTGGCAGTGGGTGCGATTGCGAATTTAGTAGATGAGATAGGTGCGGTTATGGTGTATGAAAAAGATGTGCCAATGAATGTTTCTGTTGATATGTCTATTTCTTATCTTTCGTCTGCTAAGCTCAGTGTATGTTTTGTTATCTGTTTATCATTCCTTATGCAATTCGTTAAGTTATTTGCTGTTGTTGTTAGTTTTTTTTTTCCCAAAACACTAATTAGCTTTCCAAACATAATAATTGAGATAACCGAACCCATCAAAAACCGACGTTTCGGCTCGGTTAATTTATAATAGCTCGACCTCAGCTTGTTTCGTCAGCCTAAGCTCAGGTCGTTTATTATTTTTCAGTTGTTATTACATATATGATTATTTCTCTCTCTATATATTTGTAATTTTATATATGTTCTGGTTATTTCTATAACAATTTTGTTTATAATAATGTATTATGTGATTATAAATTTTGTATATAATATGAAAACTATTAGGCTCATTTAAGCTCGTTAGCTCAATCAAGCTCGGTATGTGAAGCTTGATTATTAGAAGAGCCCCTGTTTAGGCTTGAGCACAGGCTCGTTTAAGCTATATTTGTTTGGAGCTTTTAACAAGCTGATCATAAGCGGCTCGACTCTTTTACACTCATACCCAAGAGGACTTGAAAATCTGAGATGTATACCCCCAGGGCCTTTCCATCACTAATTGAGAACATGACTCTTTTATACTCTTTATATATCAGTGTCACACTAATGAGGAAGCTGAGGGCGTTGAGTTATGGATTAAGATTTGTACCCGGCTTCGGGTGTTACAACTATGATGATGTTATACATAAGCTGATTATGTGACGGGTTCTTTGTTTATAATTTTATATGTTTCTGTTTTTTAAATGTGGGTTGTTGGCAGGACGAGTTGGAGATTAGCGCAAAGCTTCTTGGCGGGAAAGGGGCGGTTAAAGGAACGCTTGTTGTTTTGAAAAACAAAATAACCGGGGAGATTATTGCAGAAGGAAGACATTCTTTGTTTTCCATAACAAGAAGCAAAATCTGAATACAGGTTGCTCTTCTTCTGGTAAGATGAGCCTGAAACATTTTGTTCAAAGAATTTGCTCTGTGTATAGAATAAAGCTAGATCCTTGATGTATTCTTGCCCACTTTGCTATGTGTATTCATCTTTGCTTCGCAATCATAGCCCTCTACTGCGGATGTAGATAAGAAAGTTTCTGTGGGTAGGGTTGTAGTATGTATGTTTCTCATATATGTTTGTATTCCTGAAGCGTGGACCTGTTTGAGAACCACCTGGGCAACAAGAGCTTCGAATTAGCGCAAAAGACCACCGAGAAAATTCATGAGAGAGGTTGAAATTATGCGATATTCAGTAAATATAAGTGCGTTTTTACATCCTCCGCCATCTTTGAAATGAAATGTTGTGATCCATTGAACTCCTTATCGTTACGAGTTTTCCAAAGCTGCCACAAGTTTGTGAGAAAACTAGCCCCAATGACCTTCCACACCTTTGACCCATTTGAATCTTTATGACCTGCAGCGCCTTACTACACGGAGTCTTGCTTCTCCTGAATGGGACTATAAGCAAAATCATAACCTGCCACCACACTGATTTCGCAATCAAACATGAAACAATCAAGTGATCTTTGTGATGTGTTTGTGAAAACTTCTTAAATGCTTGTTTTGTATATATAATAGTGTTTAATTGGTGCATTTTAGGTACACATTATTGAATACAAATGCACTAATATTAGTACAAAATATATTACTTTAACGGGTTTTTATATTTTTTTTGGTTGAATACAAATTCGAGCTACAAATGATAAAATTAACCTCTTTGATAGAAAACTTTGTTCATAGCATAATCTTGGTTTGAAAATTTTAAATCAATAAGTGTTTGTAACTTCCTCTAGAGGAAAGGTTCATAAAGGTTTCATACGTTTTCCGTTTACTTTTTGTATTGGATCTTATTTTCATGTGATGACAAACATGTGAATTCGATTGATGCATTAGTTAATTTAAACAATTGTTTTGTGTTTTGAGTCTTTTCTTTACAACTTGTTAGGTTGATGATAAAACTTAACTGGTTGGGTGACATAAATAGGGTTGACTTGATGCTTACAATTGGGTAGTTAATAGGGTTTGATGACAATCAATCAGTTATTATTGTTTTTACCCAGCAATCAAAGTCATTAGTTATTATAATTTTCTAAAACAATCAATCAGTTAATTAGATAAATAGTTAATTTAGTTAAAAACTATTCTTTTCACCAATTCCCTGTAGAGACGACTCGACTTTCACTTACTACTTATTTTATTTATTTTTGACCGACCGAACGACATCGATCACTTTGGTTTCCTCATCCCTACCGCATTTACAACACATTTGGTTCTGCACAAACATCCCACTGCGCGCGAGCGTACCCTTCGAAGGAATCCGGTTAATACACACCCTATGTGCAAAATAGTTAACCTTTTGTGGTACCCAATTGTTCCAAAACTAGGTTAATACCCGCCGCGCGTTGCCGCGGCGGGGGCGACCGGACGTCTACGTTCTTTAAAGTGTCTAAAGATGAGGCGGATGACAACAATAAACAGCATTGGCGCGCACGCGATGGTACGTGCGCATTTATTAGATACGATGATTAAACGATGTAAACCTTACCACCGTCTTCAGCGGCTACATCTTAGTAGTGGTGTAGCATAATCCGAAATAAATTGTGTGGAATAAATCCATTGTTCCTAAAAATCTATTTAAATTTCATGTAAATTAAAATACTCACAGAATAGAAGGTACAATTATCATATAGTCTGATTAAAGACAAATGCTTGCCCTCGAGAAAGTCAACTCAACGGAGCTGCAGATACTTTCTGTAAATGAATGGTACCAAAGCAGAACAACTTTTTTCATTCAAAACGTTGCATATTTGATTTCAAAAAGTCAAAATACCATCTACTCTTCACCCATAAGTCAAAAGGAAGACAAAAGTTACAATCATGGTGTTGAAAGTTGACAACAAACACTCCGAATGATATATACACCTCTTCTAGCTTCTCTGCTGCACAACACAAATCTTTTTCCCCCTCAAATGCCAAAAATGCTATAAAATGTGCATTGGACTTTACAAACCTAATAAAACCGGGTTTCGGGGTTGATGGGTCACATTTTACATGTACTGGGCCAACCATTGTTTGCACATATCAAGCACTAAAAGCGCATTTGCATGTAACGCCTGCAACACGGGTCAAAAGACATACCGAATATAAGCTAGCGAAAAGACATACCGAAAAAATACGCTTCAAAACCCTTCGCCATCGCAAAACATATGCTAATCAGGTAAGATCCATATTCGGCAGTCTCAATCAAAGAGCAACACAAACATATTATTAGTAAAACATAGAGGTACAAATTGAATGGATGATTATAATTCAATTGTTGACAACAAATAAACATGAGATCATATTGTATGGGATACTTATCTCTTTAAATGTGTAATTATTCAAAACAATTTTGAAACAGAAGTTGGTTACCTTGTTATCTTTGAATGTGCTCAAACATTATGTACCACGATCCAGCTGATAAAACATGAAATATGGGCTGTTACTAATAGTAGGTGAGTTGTTGTTTGGTTAGATGGTGGTGTATGTCTATGAGGAATGTCGTTTTGAGTTTGTACCTGTTTTGTAAGGCTATGGCTTCAGTTGATTCTGGGTTGAGGTAGGTGTATTGTTGAGCTCAGTTGAAGACGATCTGCATAGCATATTGAACTATAAATTTTTAGGCGGGTGTACATTTGTAAGTTCGTAATTTAAGTTCATTATGCGAATAAATAATGTGTGGCAATGGACATCTCAAAATGAACATAATCAGTATGAATCATTCATAATGTAACTTCAATATGCTAGTAAATAATGTAGCTTTTAAGTGCGGCTTCCACACTTCTATAATACTTCAGTATATGTCAAACACACCTAGCACCACTCCTGGGGTGGGCTACAACAGTATGGCCATCTTAAAAATTTAACATAAGCAACCTATGTCACAGTCTAGCATCTATGATTTCATATCAAGCAATAAGTCGAGAAAAAAAGAAAGGTGCAGTGATAAAAATGTCCATTACAACTATTTAAAGCTCTGACCTCTAACACCCTTTTTTTCTTGCAAGATTCAACAGACTTGAATAACAATAGATTTTTTCACAAATTTAAAACAACTCACATGAGCAACAACAACAAAGATGATACATAAAAATAGGGAAGAGCTTGGGCATACTGTACCTCCCGATACCGAATTTCGCCAAGAATTGGTATCAATACCGATAACGAAAAACATACCAAAAATTGGTACCGAAAATCGACAAAACTTGGTACTGAAAACGGACCGGCATCATCGGTATTTAATGCGAAGTGCTCATCCCTACGTAAATACATGATAGCAATTCTATAAACACTTAGCATATACAACAATTAGACACCAAATAATTACAAACCTATCAACCAAAAAGGAACAAATTTGACTAACAGGAAAACAAAATAAACAACACCACACCTAAAGCCATACATTATAGTAATCAACACAACACAACACAACACAACAAACATGATCAAGAAACACAAAAACCATACTATGAATACAAAACAACTATGGACCCAGTAACATGCGCAACAACTACAAACGTACTTCTGAGCATTCCCTATTTTCTTGTTTCATTAGGCCAAGTTTCTTCCTCCGTTAGTTAAGCATGTCTACACAAAAACAATAAGCAAGTTAAAGACAATGATATGTTGGTTAACCTACTAAAACTGCAATTCAGTAGTTTACCTTACCAAAACTACAGCTCAGTTTTGTTGTCCTAGTATACCGTATGAAATAGGTGTCATCCACGGGATAAAATGAAACTAAATAATCCTCAAATGATTGAATAGCTACCGAAAGGCTCAGAGTTTTCAAAGAATGTTGGCTGCGAGGTGGGTTGCACGTACAAACCAACCATCCACCACCCTCGCCACGCCATCGTCACCGATTTTCGGCAAAAGTTAAACACTCATCATTGCCAGCAATACAATCAACTCAAACATTATACTTTAAACAACAAAGCATTTAGCAACAGGTACACGAAAGGCAGCCATGAAACCCCAAAAATCAGGGCAAAACTCGTGATACATAACTAAATAGAAACCTGCCTCCATAGTCGATTCACAAACCGCTGGTGGCAGAAAAATCAAAGGCCGTCGTGGCCGAAGCTAACCAAGTGGAAGGCGTTAACCTCCTTCTTTATGTCCAAACTTTAACATCTTCATGGTTTGTGTCGTACATAGATTGATGATCGAATAGATTTGTACATCAAAATGCCCTATTTTCATCAAAAAGGCATTAAATATGAACGAAAAGTTAACTGTGGAAGGCTAGATTTCAGCGAGAAAGAAGCATCTGAATAACAACCAGAGGCTTTGGCACTGTCACGGTCAAAGATACAAACCCAAGGTACCATCCATCTCAACCGCCACAGCTAACGGGCACAACATTCATCGCCACCTAGGGTTTTACTATCGAACCCGGCGGCGATAACGGAGACCAAAGAGGTACCATCGGTCACACCATAGCCATGGTGAAGGCGAAGAAGCTCCGAAAACAACGAAGAGGAAGACAGAACTGCAGATATTTCAAGCTAGGGTTTGTATTTTGGGGTTTCTCTAAACGGATGAGATGAGAGCACGTAGGAGGACAGCAGAAACGTGGAAGCATGTAAACCATCCAGATTGCTACAGTAAAGTCCTCTCACACAAAATTTTACCAAATGTATCTTTATATAATACCCACTCAGCATCATCACCACTATTGCTTACCCTTGCTATGTTATGTCCAATACTGCCACAGTAAGCAGCTCACCTGCGTTTGTTTTCCATTCCCTGATGTCTTCACCTTCTTTAAGGTTGTAACATTATTAAATGTGTTCAGGAAGTTGAAATCAATAATTGAACTAAGGGAATTTTTTAGTTAAAGATGACAACTTCTGGCCAAACTGAACCCAGATATGATTTGAATGTGGGTTGATCAAAAGGTCAATAATGATTTTAGATTGTCTAAAATACTTCCACAAGGCTTTTTTTAAAACAAATTCTCTCAATCCGGTGAATTTGGTGACATAAACCAATGTTTTAAAAACCGGTTTGTACCGGTCAGTTATACAGCCTATCGATGTCCTGGACGGCACAAATCAATCTGGTAATTTGAGAAAATGGTAAAGGATTTGAACCAACGGTAAATTCCGGTATACCGGTTTATACCGTTGTACCAGTACCGACACAAGATTAAACTTTGGACTTTATTTACCCATAGTGATGATATAAATAACATGTTTAGTGAGAAAGAGCATGAACCGGTTTCTCAGCACAAGATTATTTCTTATATATGTTACTTATTTTACGTAATTTTAGTCTTTTTTTATTACTGGTAACTAAAAATTCTTATGTCGTTAAGAAACTGAAACTTCTTGTTAAGGAATGTATAAAACAAAAATAGTTATACTTTTGTTGATGAGGATGGCGATAAGAAAGAATCAATTTGGGTTTTACTTTTATTTTTTTTAAAGTTGAACTTCATTAACAAGACGAACGCTTGATCCCCAAGGCGAGGACCAAGACGAACAAAAAATTACAGCACGTCCCAATTACACCAATCTTCCCAAGTACATCTTGTATTCCTATTCTTGTTGTTATACCACAAATAACCATACGTTTTAACATCTGAAATGACCTCATCAATCTTTGTGTCTTTGTTATTGAAGATGCAATCATTACGAGCTTTCCAAATTCTCCAACATCCGATAATCATTAAGCCGTGAACCATGTTCTTTGTCACCTAGTTGAGCCGCAACTTCTTGTACATACTCGTAAGGTCTTTTAAATCACACACATAAAAAACTGGAAATTGACACCAAGTAGCGATAGCTTGCCATAGAATATTTGAAAACAAACAACCTGTGAATAGGTGCTCTGCCATTTCTTCTCTATCTTGACAAAATATGCACATGCTACTTCCCACTTGAATATTCCTCTTGATCAAAGCTTCTTTGGTTGGTAAACACTCAAGTCGCGCCCTCCACATAAAGATGTTGCACTTCTTTGGAATCCACTGACACCAATAAAAAATAGCCGACACATTTGTAGCTTCGGTGGATGGCATCCATTTTTTGACATTCACCACTGTAAACTCAAAACCGGTACCGTGCCACGACCATGAATCTTTCTTAGAAGAAAGTTTCACAATTGCAAGCAACAAAAAACAATCCATCAATTCCATAGTTTCATCTAAAGATGTCGGACCGTGCTTCCAACGCCACGCCAAACTACTAGCACCACCAACTGTCAACACACGATCCGACACCTTACAATGTTTTTCGGTTTCTATACGATAAAGGTTTGGGAATCGCACCTTTAGAGGTTTATCAAAAATCCATGGGTCCAACCAAAATCTAATCGTATCACCATTCCCAAGCTCGGCTCTAACAAGAGGGTTGAAATTGACCTCGGCTACTTTCAAGAGACGACCCAGTTTTACAATATGGAACCACGCACCTTTAAATCTTCCTTGACATGGAAATAACTCCTAGTTACGAGCCTGCATATGAACCGAGTCTATCACCTTCCTCCATAAAGCATTACCCTCACACCGATAGCGCCATAACCATTTCAACAGAAGACTATGATTAGAGATTTCCAATCGGTTGACTCCCAAGTCCCAACCCCTCTTTATCTATTGGAACCGTCACCTTATCCCAACCCACCTAATGTAATTTTTTAACCACATCGCTACTTCCCCACAAGAACTTCTTCATTAATGTTTCTAATTCAGTGACAACCTTTTTCGGAGCTTTGTATAAGGAAAATTTGTAACAAGGTAAGCTTTCAAGAACCGACCTTATGAGTGTTAATCTTCCACCTATAGAAAGGACGTAGATTTCCACCTAGACAATCGCTTCTCAAACAACTCTTTTACCGATTGCCAATTCGATATTCGATTCATGTTTACGCCCACCTTAATCCCCAAATACACAAACGGAGTGCAGCCCGCCTGACATCTAAAACCTTTGGCTACCCTATTAATGACCTCTCAAAGTACCCCAAAACCAAATAATGTCGACTTACTAATATTAATTTGAAGTCCCTAAACAAAGAAAGAAAATTCTCAAAATTCGTTTCAGTTTATTAAAATTAAAAGTCGAACATTATCCCAAAATCATTGCATCGTCTGCATATAGAAAATAATTTACCTCAAGGTCACCGTTCGAAAGACGAATACCATTAAAAGCGCCAATATCATTTGCTTTCCTGAATAGACTTGAAAAAGCCTCCATGATGATGACAAACAAGAAAGGTGATAAAGGATCGCCTTGACAGATTCCTTTCTTGCAATCAAACTCAAAGGTTGGCGCACCATTTACAAGAACCGCCGCCACATTTGAAGCAAGAATGCCCTCCACCCATAAACCCATCGAGAAGGGAATCCCAATTGCCGAAGGATGTCTAGAAGAAAACTCCAATGAACATTATCATACGCCTTTTAGAAATCAATTTTAAAAATGAATATCTCCTTTCTCATTTGTTTTGCCCAAGTGATGAGTTCATTGATCATCATCGGACCATCTAAAATAAACCTACCACTCAAAAACGCAGATTGTGTTTCTGAAATAATGTTTCTCATGACCTTTCTCATCCTATTTGCTAGTAATTTTGAGATAAACTTACTAGTAACACCAATAAAGTTTATGGGATGATAATTTCCTAACCCCGAAGGCGCTGAAGATTTCGGTAAAAGAATTATGAATGTTGAACCCACCCCATGGCTTATTATACCCGTATCATAAAACTCCTTCGCAATGTTCATGAAGTCGGCCGAAATAATATTCCAGAATTTTTTAATAAATTTGAAATTAAATCCATCTGGACCCGACGCCTTGTAATTCCCGCAACCAAACACTGCTTCCTTGACTTCACTTTCAGAAAACAAAGTTGTTAGTATAACCGCATCATCGTCAGACACTTTCTTGAGATTGTGGCACCGTAACTTTGGTCTAGACACCATATCCTCCACAAATTTATTTTTGAAAAAATGAAACACTACTTTTTTAACATTAGAAGGTTTCGTTTCCCAAACCCCATTGATTAACAATCCCGGAATACTATTCGACGCCTTCCTTTTATTGATCAACCCATGGTAATATTTTATGTTATCATCCCCGTCGGCTGCCCATTTACATCTAAATTTTTGTTGGGTGTCTTTGTATTTAAAATCCTCAAGTTCCTTTAGACGTCGACGCGCCTCTTCCCATGACCAAAGTTCAACTTCCGTCAAATCTTTGTCATCCCAAATCGCATCAAACATGTCCATCTCCTCCTTAAGAATCATGTTTTCTTCTAGTTTTTTATTTTTGGTTTGAAGCTTCCATTCATTAATACGACTGCGAAAGAATTTAAACTTTTGCAATAACATCAAATCGGGCCGCCCATAACCTTGAAAATCACTATTTGCCTTCAAAATAACATCCTCAAAATCGTCCCTGTCTAACCACTAATTAAAGAAACGGAAAGGTTTCAGGTCAAAATTAGCCAAAAAAGTCTTAAGAACCACCGGGCAGTAGGGGTGCTTAACGGGTCAGGTTCACGGGTTCGCGGGTCCAACCCAACCCGAAACCGACCCGAACCCAAAAATTATGACATACATATGAACCCGAACCCGACCCGTTCAACTTGGTTTTTTTTGTTTTTTTATGTTTTCAGAAACTAATGTATTAAAATTAAAATTTTACTACAAAAACACAAACATATATAAAACATTTATATCTTATTTATAAAATCTAATACCAATTTCTATTTTAAGTTATAAGTGTAGCATAAAATACCTAACCAATTTTATTTATAACATAAAAATATTGTAAAAAAACAATATATACTACAAATATGTTAAACAGGTCAACCCGCCAACCCTCCCGGGTTGACCCGAACCTGACCCGTTTAGCTAAACCCGTTAATTTCGTGTTAGGTTCGGGTCGTGTTTTCAGGTCGTGTCAGAAATTCACACCCCTACCGGGCAGTGATCTGGAAGGCCTTTCGGAAGAACTCTATATTCCACCAGAGGCCACATGCAAACAAATTCCCAACACACCAAAAATCTGTCAATTCGACTTAATTTATTTCTGGTTGAGAAGGTAAATTTCCTCCCTCTGAGAAGCAATTCTTGCAAGCCCGCGTCTTCGATAAAATCATTAAAGTCTCTAGCTGCAGCTGGGTTAAAAACAGAATTCCTTCGCTCATGCTCGTGCGAACCGAATTGAATTGAATCCCCTCCCACGATCCACAACCCATTATAACCTCTAATAATAATAATCAATAACGACCATAAATGACGTTTCTCCACTTCACCCTGCGGCGCATACACATTAATGATGTTTGTTGCCTCTTCAGTACCCAAAACATGACCAGAGCAAACCAACAGATTCCTATTGCTTATAATCGGTTGTAAGCTGAAAATGGATTTATGCCACATCGTTATCAAACCACCTGACCTCCCAGTAGGGTCCACAAAAGCAAAATCAAAACAGCCTCTACCCCAAAATCCCTCAAGTTGTTTGACCCCAACATTATTACAAAATGTTTCTTGTAACAAAACACACCCAATTTGTTGTTCCAATCTTAATCCCCTAAACCATGTCTTCTTTGCTTGAACACCCAAACCTGTCACATTTAAAGTTACGAAATTCATGAATGAACCGATTGAAAACCTTCACTAATAAGCGAAAGATGTACCTGTTCTTTGAAAGCCCCAAGATTTTCGGCGCCTAAACAAATGCCCAAATCCACCGTATTGGTGACCTCCTTTTATTCTTTGATCATCATCATTTTGAACCGATTGCTAAGGAGAATCGGCTGGGACTTTCTTGTTTAAATCCAGTGTACAGTAAGTTGCTTCAAGATTCTCACCTTCTCCACTGGAACTCTCGTTTCTTGAAATTTCCTGAGAATGGGCCGATAACTCCTGAGATGGGCTAGAGGTATTATCCACAATTCCTAAAAGTGGGTTTAAACCAAAAGGGTCTCCACTTCTAGCCCTTTCCTTCGGCCTGGTCCGATCTTGAGGTGATTTAGACTGGGCCCTCCCTTTCCAGTCCAACTTTTTAAATTTTTTTAGCCCACTTTTTTCACCCATTTTAATATTTCGGACGAAATAAATATAAAAATTATTTTTATTATTATTATCCTTACTTCTATCATTCCCAAGAGAATTTTCAAACTTATCATTGCCTTGAATTTCTTCACTATGGTCATGATTTTCCACATCATTTCTTACCAAATTAGTGCCACCTATGTACATGATTGGTCTCATCATTACTTTCCAAATTAGTATTGGTTTCCTGATTCACCAAATCGACGTCCGACTGCTTCTCCGGTAATGAAACATCATCGGAACGTTGATTATTGAGATCGTCAATTTTTTCCTCATCCATATTATTTCCAAACCTATATGACTCCCATCTTTGACGTCTTCCACCAAGAAATCCGGAACCCATTCTCGTGGCTCCTCTTTGATCCATACCCTAATCGTTTTATCTTGCCATTTGAGATACAGCCTTTTTGATCCGACTACCTTCACCGCTTAGAATTCCGACACATACGAAGGAAAGATCATCATCATCTTCCGAAATATCTGTCTGCTGAACCACATTCCCGAGCCTACCACCGATGGCATTAAAGACCAGACTAATTGCTAGATTCAACGGAACGCCATAGATTTTTATCCATGCAATCCGTTCATACGCCAACATTTGCCCCCTCCAAACGTTAACTTTCATAAAACACTCCTTCCATATTGCTTCATTACCCACAAAGGAATTTGCACTGTCAACGCTGTCGAAAATCAACAACACCGATGTCCCTCCAATATATTTTGTCTGAACCCTCCGAAGATCTTTCTCACGCAACCAACTTCTTAAAGCAATTAACTTCTTAAAATCAATGACTCTGCCCACAATCACTTTATCATGCCATTGAGAAAACGCATTAATGTTTGATGCTAACTCGATCAAATCAACATTCTTGATAGGGATATTCTTGGTGAGAGTGTCTTTGAATGATGTACCCACTACAAAATCTGAACTTTCCTGATCCGATGTCGGCTCCACCTCCTAAGGACTCTTACCTTTGTATTTTGGTATATAATTACTGGACTCCTTTTTTTATTTTTGATATTGTCTCCGGCTCCGTCTACATTCTACAACTTCTCCGTCTACAAACTTTGCTATGCTCACAAAAAGTTTGTTGTCTCCAATCTTAGAGGGTGTTTGGGATTGAGTTTGGAAATGCAAAAGTGTTTTTGGTCAAAAGTGCTTATTGGCTTATGACTTTTTGAAAAGGACTTTTAAAAAAAGTGTTTGGATTAGCTTTTGGGATGAGAAACGTTAAAAAGTCAATAGATTGTTATTTTTTAAGTGTTTCGCTTAACTTATTGTGAATATTAGTTGCATGGATGGTAAATTTGTAATTTTTTCCAAAAGTCAAAAGCCAAAAGCCAGGATTTCTAACTTTTCAAAAACAGTTTTTCCACCCTTAAACGCCAAAAGTCAAAATAGAAAGTGATTTTGGGTTACACAAACAACTTATTGACTTATTGGCTTTTTGAAAAAGTCAATAAGTTGTTTTGAAACTCAATCCCAAACACCCTTTAATGTTACGTCAATCGGATTCCAATTCATACTTATCCTTTACGTTAGCAAAAGACACGAAAGCAAATCTTTGACCCATCTTGTTACGTTTCCTTGCCATATAAATACCTTCGATTTTTCCGAAACCCTCAATACATCGCCTTAGGCCATGCGTAGTGGGGGGCTTTATATATAAAGCCCCCCTTTCTGATTGGTCCACGTGGCAGCTGAGTCAGCATGGAGAGGGAAACTGAAAAGGGGGTGTAGTGGTAGGGGCTTTATAAATAAAGCCCCTATTAATATTTTATTATATTTTTTAAATTAAAAAAATAATAAAGTTATAATAAAGAGTGAGAGTGTATGAGGTGTCAAGCCTTCATTGGAGGGTCTAAAAATGGTTTGGCGTTATTGTGATGGAGCCCCTGCATGATTTTGAAGAATAGCGCCCCTATGTTTTAGTGTTTGGGGCGCTATGTTTTCATTTTTTGGGTATTTCGCGCCCCACTACGGTGGGTCTTAGATCATCACCGGAGCATCTTTCCGGAATGTTTGCCACGTAAAACTTCATTAGATCCAATCTTTTGATGTTCTCTTCTTGCTGAGTCTTGCCTCCTTTCTTCCTTGCTGTCACTTCCTGCCATTCTTTGCCATTAGGGTTTGGTTTCCTCATCCCGAAGAAGTCGATTAATCAGTTGGGTTGAAAGTAGTAATTTTGTGATGTTGAGTTGCAAACTCAGTGTAATTAGCAAGCTAGGTGAAAATATGGAAGTGAAGTTCACCTACTCAAATTAAGAGGATAAAAAGCCACACGACCTTAATTTGTTAAAATACCTAGTTTTGTTGGAAAACATTAGTGGCAAAGTAAGTGCATATAAATCAAAAATATTTTTTTTATTATAATTATTTGGGGTAGTGTGATTTATGTGATACTTTTCAACACCATGAAAGGTTATGCGATCAAGCTTTGAAGTGAGTAGTGAAGTAGTGACATAATGTGATGATGAAAAACACGTTAATTAGTAGTAAAATATGGTGTAGCATATAGGTAGCGCTTGGTAAGATTGAATGGAAGAGGGAATGGAATGGACCATTACGAGGTAATGAAAAATAGTGTGTTTGGTTGGTTAAAGGAATAGAATCACTCATTCCACAATGCATTCCATTCCCTCAAAACCATTCCATCCACTTCCATGTTTTTTTTTTCATTCTATCCCTCATTCACCCTTTACTAACAACACCATAACCCACCAACCTCCACCACCATCGTCACCACCCACCACCGCTGTCACCACCCACCACCGTCATCACCACGCACCACTGCTGTTGCCGCCACCCACTACCTTCACACACCCACCACCGTCATACACTGCTGCCGCCATTCAACACCGACCATCACCATCGCCCACCACCTACCACTGTCGCCCACCCTTGCTGTCACCACCCACCACTGTCGTTGCCACCACCAACCACCGCCACCCACTACCTTCACCCACCCACCACCGTCGCCACCCACCACTGTCACCCACCCACCATCGCCTCCACCCACCGCCATCTTCGCACCACCCACCACCGCCGCTGCCACCCACCACCATGCTACTGCCACACACCACCACATACCATCACCGCCACCACCCACTACCGCCACAACTCACCATCATTGCCAACCCACCATCACGGCCATCCACTTCCAACTTCCACCGTCGCCACCACCCACCACCACCGCTACTGCCACATATCACCACCTACCATCACCACCACTGAACACCCCTCACCACCGATTTTATTCCCTCGTCTTTTCCTACCCATCCAACAACACAAAGTAATGTTTGTTTCACTCCCACATGGCAGCCAAACAAGACATAGATTACCTCATCCATTCCATTACCCCATACCAAACAGACCCATAGTGAATTGAGTTAAAAACATGTTTAGCAAAAAAAAGAGTAAGATTTAAGTGTAGGGTTGTTCAAATTGCTCGCCGCTCGTTTGGAAAATGCTTGAAAGATGCTCGCTCGATCCTTCGCTCGGATGTAAATGAGCCGATCGGCTTGGTTCGGTTTGTAAACGAGCCAAGCACGAGCAAAGGTCCGCTCGACTTGGTTCGGCTCGATTAAATTATTATTTACTTATCATGTATAAGATAATACATACACACCCAAATCACAGTAATATTTATAGCTTTATATTATACCATTTGGCCCAAGATAATCAAGTAAATAACTAGCCCGTTTAATTTAATAAAAATTTAACACTAAGTTTTATAGTAAATCCAAAGTCATAAAGTAACAGTCTTGACTTCATTATGTTATTAGTCGTTTGTTGCTAAACGTCGCTTAATATCACCGTACGTCACAATGCGACACTTGTTCTCTGCAGTATGCTCGTCGCCTCACTACCTCAACATAAGCCTCATTTTCGGACACTCGTACCTCAATATTAGGATCAACAACGGACAATTTGACATTGGATGTCACCATGAAAACTAAAACATCGAAGGAAACATCCTAATTGTATGCTTGTCTGAGCTACTATCTGCTTGTTGCTCGCTCGGAAAAATTCACGTTCGAAAAATGTTCGCTCGGTTGTAAATGAGCCGCTCAGCTTGGTTCGGTTTGTAAGCGAGCCAAGCGCGAGCAAAGTTCCGCTCGGTTCAACTCGGCTCGGCTCATGAACCAAATCAGCACACCCATCTAATTATACTTCAAAATCACAAATTAATCAAGCATAAGACTTGAACTCTCAACCTCTTGATGAATGACGCCTTTCTATCACGTCACTTATTGACTATAGTCACTTTGGCTTGTAAAATTTAATTATAAACAAAAAAAAATGTGTTGTTCATGGTGTAACTTAGAATTAAGTAGGATCAACAAATTAGGTGGTTGTTTTAATCTGTATTAAAATTATTAAAAAGAAGTTGAGAAAATAATATTTGAAAGTAATAAAACTGTCATAAATAAAAAAAGTCAAGTCATGTATAATATAATGTTTTCTAAGAAGGGAAGAGATAACGTACATATGAATCTTAATGTGAGAAGTGTAAGAAGCATTCTCAGCCCTTAGATTATAGGCGATGGAATGATGGTAATTAACAACCCTAATCATGGTCGGCACAATCTAACCGGGGTATAAATTTGGAAAAAAAACGTTAAAAAGTTTTTCAAATCGAAAAACCAAACCTAATTCGAAACCTGATTTTTCATCATTTCAATTCGATTAAACGTTCAGAATGATTACACAATCAAAATAACAAAAAAACATTTGATTACAATTAACGAAAACGTAAAAAATAAAAAAAAACAGAGCTTTACACTGGGACGATTAATCATACGAAAAACATATAATTATGAATAAACGTTCGTAATATTTGTCAAATACTTTCGATTTTGTTTCAATAAGTATGATTCAACATAAAAATTAGGTTAAAAAAAGTTGCAGACAAAAAAGACGATGTTGGTGATAATAGAGTGTTTTAAACACACACATACATTATTTTAAACGCACGTTGTAAATGTTTAGACACACTTGTTGTAGAATTTAAACTCACATGCCTTGAAACACACATTGTAAGTGTTTGAAAGCACGTTGTAAGTGTTTAAACGCACATTAAAAAGGGAATGCATATTTAAAAGGATGTATATAAATGCACCTTAGAAATAAGGTGCGTTTTTTTTTCTCATTCCTAAGCACAACCATGCTTGTGAATAAGCACGATCATGCCACACCCAAGCATAACCATGCTCATTCCTGGTCACAACCATGCTTGTGAATAAGCATGATCATGCTTGGATTTTGTCTGGACAAAATAGAAAATAGACGCACATGTATACTCTTAAACGCACTTACAAAAACAATGCCACCACATACTCATCTACATAAACGCACATTTAAAAACCCTTGATTAACTATAAACGCACGTTATGTATCTTCTTCTTTATCATACCATTACTGATAATCAAAATTCCATCATCTAATCTTTCTATCTGTACAATACATCCATGATCCTTGATTTTGATTAACAACATATAATCAAGATGTAAACCTAAGTCAATCATACGATCATCCCTAGTAATCTATCGTTAAAAAAAATGTTGGTCGAATGAAAAAACCGAGCATAATTATAATCGTATAAAATTATTGTTAACTGAATCGTGAATTGAATAGATCGTCAATCAAAAATAGTTAGTTGATCATGAATTGAATCTGAAACGTGAATTGAACTGTGAATGATAACGTAACAATAAAATGACTAAATTACCCTTTTAATCAACCAGGTTTAGGTTAAGTAAACCTAACTATGGTTTCTATGTGTCATTCCCGGGTGGCTTCCTACACTTTTCACGTCGTATTCTTTCTCTTCTAAGAATATCCATTAAAAACAAATAAAAATTGATACATCGTAGACACCAAACATGTTAGGCTATGATTAACAATTATATTATATAAGAATACATTTAGTAAAGTCAGTTGTGAGGGGCGAGTACTGTAGCCCGCTACAGTACCTCAATCTTTTTGGGCGGTTTTAGCTTTTTGAGTGCTTTTGTTGTTTCTGGGCAGTTTTCCCCTTTTTTGGGCTGTTTCTTTTCTTGGGCCAAAACTCTTGTCTGCGCCTTATTAACTTAAAAGTTGTAATTGTATTAGTATATTGTTGTGCTTATAGGTTACATGCTTATAAAACACGCTGGATAAATGTGTAAGTGAAGCAGTGTAGTTACGTTAAAGTTCCGTTTGCTTTAGTGTTAGTCTTTGTACAATAATGATATGTTCGTATGTCACACATATAGGTAAATAAATAAAAAAAAGATATGTTTCCTTTACACTGTGTTCCAGAGATTTTTTTAACAAGAGAAGGGAAAGGATTTGAAAGGAAATGAAGAAAATTGGTGTTCCAGAGTTTTTTTTATGGAGAGAAGAGAAGAGGGGAGAAGAGAAGGGAGAGGATTTGTAGTGTATATCTCAATCCTTCCAAATTGGAAAGATTATGAGAGAAAGGAAGAGAGACTATCACGTTCTTGATTTCATTCCAGATTTGCCCTCATCAAAAAATTGGCGGGTATATCTCCACCCACAACCCACCATTTATCTCCCACAATACTCCATATATTCAACCCTCGTTCTCCATCATTGATCGATCTTCAGCTCATCTTCCAGGTAACAAACTAACATTCAATTTTCTTTTTTGTGGGTCTGTTGGCTTTTCTTGAATTAAGGTTCGGTAAGGTGTTATTTGGATCGATTTAGGGGTTTTTGTGGTCATTTATTGATCTTATTGTTATAGGTTTCTGTTATTGATTAAAGAATTGAAGGATTTATGTTTATCTGCTTGTTATAGGTTTCTGTTGTTGATTAAAGAATCGAAGGATTTTGTTTTTCTGTACCCTGTTTAAAGATTTTATAGCAGTGTTGAAGAGTTTTGGAGGATTTCTAATAATTTTTTTAGATTTTTTGAATTGTCTGCACAAACTGTTTTCCTTTTCTTTTTAGCATGAGAAGTAACTTTTTGTCTCTTTTGTTTATGTTGGCTGCTCTAATAACAAATAAAATAATACAAATCAAACATAATAATAAACAATGATATCAAGAATAATACATAAACAAGCCAAAAAAGTGCAAGTAATACATAGTCATAGTTAAAACTTACTTGAATAAACCTGCACCATCTCTCTTACCCTATTAGCGAAATCACAGGGGACCAACAAATGGTCCGCGGATTCGATAGCCATTCGACACATATCACATATAGTTGACTTAACATACATATTCCTCTTAGCCAACACCATTTAAACGAAAGTTAATGATTTTATTGTGGTCAGTTGTGTGTTAAGATAACCAACAACCGTAGTTAATTGTGCAGCACAATGTTGCTGTAATTTATTTAATGATTTTACATATCAATTGTGCACTGAAGTGAAGTGAAATAAATAAATATATATGGGGTTATTATGAATTTGCGAGAATTAACACAAGATAATAGCTAAAACTTTAGAACTTTTGTAAGATTTATAAGATGAGGAATTAGAGATATGTATAACATATGGAAGTTTATAAATGAGGTGTGTTTTATCATCACCTTTGAGCTAGTATTTATACTACAAAATGCTAAAGCTTTTGTGAGACAAAGTTCTATTATTGGTTTGACAAATTAGGTTGGGGGACAATGTACCATTATTATTTTGACAAAGATGTCATCCATAATTAGTTTCATAACAGGGGTAAGGTAATGTGGTGAAAGTGGTTTAAGAAAGTGATATATGTTGCTTTCACGTGGTGGGTAGGTTGAAAGTTGAAACATTATTGATCATGGGGAATGTTTGGGTTTGTTTTTCAAAGTCAAAATAGGTTAGGAAATTTAAGCTGCAGGAATGACGGCATTTCTCAGTGAAGAAACTAGAATGGCAGAAGGACCCCTTCTGATTTCTTAAACCACTTAAAATTTGTTAATATTACCTAAGGGGTATAATAGTAAAATTGTAATTTTCCTTTCTTTTCCTCTCAACTCGGGAACACACAAAATGTTTAATTTCCTTTCTTTTCCTTTTCTCTCCATTAAACTCGGGAACACAAAATATTTTATTTCCCTTCCTTTCCTTTCCTTTCTTTTCTTTTCTAATTCCTCTCCTTTTCTCTTCTTTTCTTTTCTAATTCCCTTCCCTTTCTTTTCTTTCCTTTAATGAAACCAGACAGTGTTACCGTAGAATAAAAAAAAGGAAAAAAAAAGTGAGTAAGATGGGGACTATCATCACGGATTAGAGAATACCAAACTCCAAAAGAAGCAATGTACTCTCCGGCGACGGTCAACCGTCCCTCCCGTCTTCATCCGGCAACCATTTCCCAAAACCCTATAAAAACCACACACCACAAATTCCTTCACACTCTCTCTAAACCATTATCATCATCATCATCTTCATCTTATTCTTCTTCTATAAATTCGACATCTTCTTCTTCTTCAAAACCAATTCAATTCCATCACAAATCATATACAGTCCAAACATCATCTCATCCTCTGTTCCTAAAACCTAGGGTTTTATCAGACGATACTCAGCCCACACTTCCTTTTATTACTTCTGATGAAGCTTCCGAACCGAGTTTTCTTGAGTTTATTACTTCAGAGCGAGTTAAAGTTGTTGCCATGGTGGCCTTGGCGTTGGCGCTGTGTAATGCTGATCGTGTTGTCATGTCTGTTGCCATTGTTCCGTTGTCTCAGTCTCGTGGTTGGTCTCAGGCTTTTGCTGGTGTTGTTCAGGTACATTAATTTTTTATTTTTTTTTTAGTTTTGTTGTTTGTTATATGAGTTAGATTTGTGATATTTGTGGTTATTGTTTATTTGTGGTTACAGTTTGGTTGATTAGTATGATGTTGTAGGGCATAGGTTGAGTATAAATTTTGTGATGCATGATTAGTCAATTGCATGGTAATTAATATAGATGAAGGATGAATCATTGGTTTAGTGATGTATTGGATTTGGTGTTTTGAGCTATGTTGTCAAAATCTCAAGGTGCATAGAAAAGTGAGGGCTTTTTTGAACTAGGCATGTAGTTTAAAATATCATTTTTAGGGGTTTAGACATCATTTAGGGGTTATCTGGTGTGGAGCCATTAAGAGGTCTGATTCGTTAAGAGGCTCTGAACCAGTAAGTGTCTTGACTTAGCTCAGCCTGGAGGAGGTGGTGCATGAGTGGCTGGATAAGGGTTATGAATATGAACACAGGTGAATGGATAAAGGATTAAAATTTTCATTCAACAACATTGTGAAACTTAATAGATAAGAGTCATGCTGCGTGAATCAAAGGTGTCATGTCAGTGAAACACTTAATGCTAGCGGTAGCCTCTTAATGGAATCATTGAGAGGCTACTAACGCCCCTTAGGCTAGTTTAGGTTGTTTTAGGTTGATTCTAAGCTTTTAATTGGGTTTATTCCAGCCTTAATTAGGGTTTTCTTTACCATTTGTGGCTGGAATTTGGCCTGAAATCGCGTCTTTCCAGTCGCAGCCCATTTGCTGGCCTAGACACGCGCGCTGTGCGCTTTTGACATCATAGATTTTGAAAGTATGATCAGCTATATTTTTAATTGATGTACCTGTTCTGGTGCAAATGTGTGTTAAGGTAATGATAATCGAACAGTATGGATGTGTTTCCTTATATCGTCGTGTACATAGGATTTTGGCTTTTACAAAATGCCTTGGTATCACAAAATCAAGGTACGGGTAATATAGGAAATCAACACTTAAGTACAAGCCAATAAATTAGGCAAAATTTAGACAGATATATTGTGAGATAAGTTTGTGTATTATGATTGATTTCTCTATGTATATGCTTGATGGCTAGAGACTTGGGGTGTTTGGCAAGCTCTGCGCCAGTAAGTCTTGAGCCATTAGGAGGTGTGATTGGGTAAGAGACCTGCCTTGGCTCCACATGACTACTTGGTGGTGGTGATGGTGGGTCGAGGAGATGGTGCGTGAGTGACGGGATGAGGGTTATGAACACATGTGAATGGACAAAGGGTTAAAAACTTCATTCAACTTCATTTTGAAACTTAATGGGTAACAGGCTCACTAACTGATTCAGGGGTGTCATGTCAGTGAACCAAACACTTAATGTTGACCGATTCAAAGATAGCTTCTTAATGGAATCATTTAGAGGCTACCAAACCGCCTCTTAGTGTTTTGAACGTTTGATGGAATTTAATTGTAACGATAGGCAATGTGGATTCTAGATATAGAATGTAACAGTACGGATTTCTGAGAAAATTAACATGGACCTTTGTATGACACCTTAGGCAAATCCCACATCGGCCGTGGCCAGGAGAGATCCTTGGTTCATAAGTAATCCAAAGCCTCTTAAATCACCAACGCGTTTTGGGCTTAATGTTAGTGGATGAGAGGAGAACTCCACAGTTAAGCGTGCTCAAGTGGGAGTAGTACTAGGATGGGTGACCTCCTGGGAAGTCTCCACCGGGGCGACCAAAAACAAAGCCGTGAGTTCCTGGATGGGCAACCCATCGGGGGCAAAGCGGACAATATTGATGGTGAGAGAGGCCGGATGTTACATAGAATTCACCACTCGAGATATATATTGGATGTGTGTATAACCTTATGATTTCTTAGAATTAGCGATGTAATCTGCAAGGAATCTGTATTTATGGTTAATATTTAATTGTGAATACCTGAAACTACTTTCATCAAAGTTCTACCTTTTCTGATTCCTTCTGATTGACGGCACTGATGACAGTCATCTTTTCTTTGGGGTTATCTGATATCACCGATTGCCGGGGGAACTCTAGTGGACTATTATGGTGGTAAAATAGTTATGGCATGTGGGGTAGCTTTATGGTCAATGGCTACATTTCTTACCCCTTGGGCTGCTGAAAATTCTCTTTGGGCACTACTTAGCATGCGTGCTCTGCTTGGAGTTGCAGAAGGCGTAGCACTTCCATGTATGAACAACATGATAGCAAGGTAGTACTAATAAGTTCTCTTAGCAAACATTTACTGTGGGTCAATTCTGATTATGTTTGATCTCTAATGGGTCAAACGGTTAAAGTCAAAATAGCTAGAAATAAAATGGGTCAAATGGGTCTGAATTCTCTCAAATAACGGTTAAAGTCAAATAGCTAGAAATAAAATGGGTCTGAATTCTCTCAAAAGTGTACGCTTATTGCATAAAACCTCTGAAATCATTTTACTTAAAATTGTGTATTATAACTGAAATGATATGATATTTTTAATATTATTTGACACACCAATCACTAATAAAAAATAGATCTGTTTTGTGCAAATAGTGTTTCAGAGTTGGCCAACGTATTTCGTGCCAAGAACTTCCATTTTGACCCTTTTAACAACTTGTCTTACCTGCCCATTTTTCCACCTAGTCACGTATTCATAGCATTACTCCAAATGACTGTTGTCTGGTGAATTTATAAGGGCATAAATTTTGGGTCTTTTTCTTTTAGATGGTTTCCACAAACCGAACGATCAAGGGCTGTTGGGCTTGCCATGGCTGGGTTCCAGCTGGGAAGTGCTATTGGACTCACACTTTCTCCGATCCTTATGTCACAAGGTGGTGTAGGAGGACCATTTATAATATTTGGATTATCTGGATTCCTATGGGTTTTGGTATGGGTATCTGCAACCTCTAGCACTCCAGAGAGAAGCCGTCAAATAACCAAATTTGAGTTAGAATATATACAGAGCAAGAGGAAAAAGAGTCAAACGAAGACAGGCAAAATAATCCCACCCTTCCGGCGTTTGCTTTCTAAATTACCAACTTGGTCCCTGATTGTTGCTAATTCCATGCATAGCTGGGTACTCAATTTTCTCCCCATGTTTTAGCATATGCAATAAAAAAGCACATGGGTAGGTTGGGTGATGAGGCAAAACAGATAACTTCTTTACATGTTAGATTGACCAGAGACATGTTTTGTAAGAAAAAAAGAAATTAGTTTGTTTAGAATAGTTTATCAAATATGGTTAAAGGATATATATATGTTTAATGATTTCAATAATAATCTATTTTTTTTTAATAAAAAAAATTATTAGATTTTATGCATTACAAAATACACTTTGGGTGACTTTCAACTTGTTTGACTTAATTCGGTTTTAGCTAAATTTTTTAGTTTACCGGTTTGACTTGATAAAGATAAAACATACCCATTAAAGATAAAGCATAACCCAAATCGGCTCATCATAAGAGAATGGGTTAAAAGTGTGTACTCTCCAACCGGAGCACCTTAGCTATGTTTCTATCTAAATTGATATACATCTTTGTTCTTTATGTTAGTCTTAGTGGCTATTATCATAGAGGATACTAAATGTGTACATAAACTTATTATACCTTTTTTCCACAGGGATTCTTTGTTATTCTTTCATGGATGCCGATTTACTTTAAAACAGTAAGTCTAAGTGGCAAATTCTGGTTTTCTCTACGTATCTAAATAAGCATATCATAAAATGTTGTGTTTTCTTTTTTTTTTTTTTTGTACAGATATATCATGTTGACCTTCGACAAGCAGCATGGTTTAGTGCTGTTCCCTGGAGTATGATGGCATTAGTAGGCTACTTTGCTGGTGTTTTTTCCGACAAACTGATTCAAAGTGGCATGACTGTAACTCTGACTCGCAAAATTATGCAGGTGTGTTGATAGAGATTATCATCCAACTAGATAAACCCTTAATTGGTCCGAGAGTGGGTTGTAAAAACATCCGAACCAAACTATCAAGTAATATTTGATGTTGTTTAGTTTTGTTTAAGTAGAAAAATGTTATCTTAATTATTTTGGCTTCAATTCTTCTTTCAGTCAATTGGTTTTGTGGGACCTGGTTTCGCTCTTATTGGTCTGATTATGGCAAAAAACCCAGTAGTAGCGTCTGCTTGGCTAACTTTGGCTGTGGGATTGAAATCATTTAGTCACTGTGGCTTCCTTGTTAACCTTCAGGTACTGTTTTTTTCTCTCATGTCGTGACTAGAGGTGGCAAAATGGGTGTGTTGGGCACATTGGGTAATACGTCAAAATAGGTTTGGGACAAACACGTAACTCTCGTCTGCATTCCAAACGGGTTGGGATGTGTTCATCCACCCAAAGTTTTTGGTCCCTTCGGTTTTTGTAAATAAATGATATCTTGATTACAAGTATATTATTAATATAATGATCTAAATTCTTAAAATAAAAAATAAATAGAAGACTATAGACATTATAAGAAGTTGAATACACATAGCGGTTTTCAGCCTGTATAACCTGTCCTACACAACCCGGTAGGATTCAATTAAATACAACTTGATTAACTCATTTCTATTTGGTTGAAATTGCCACCTCTGGACATGAGCGTCGACCATAGAGGTAGTCTCACCTTCACCTGACTTACATATTTAATTTACTTTTGAGCAGGAGATTGCTCCACAGTATTCTGGTGTTCTACATGGTAAGAAACCCAATCTTATGATTCACATATCCTTGTATACGTTGATTATGACTAGAACTGGCACAATGATTAGGCCAGTCTTCTACTATGTATATAAATAGTTTTACTCTGTTAAATATGATTACGAACATTATATTATTTCAACAATGTTATAATTTTTTAAAATAAAATGATTCAGTAGGTTATATGCATTATACAAATACACTTCAATCGATTAACCCTTTTCCTTTGAATCATACTATTTTTGTTGTACAGGCATGTCAAATACTGCAGGCACCTTAGCCGCCATACTCGGGACTGTTGGAGCTGGTTTCTTTGTGGAATTGGTTGGTTCCTTTCAAGGATTCTTATTGCTCACATCACTTCTCTATTTCTCCGCAGCACTGTTCTGGAACATATTCTCCACTGGCGAACGGGTGAATTTTGATGAAGGTAGTTAGTTAATTAGCTCTTTCTCATACTTGGTTTTGTAGATACAACTTGTCAAAAAAAATAAAAAATCTTGTACATGTAAAATGAAAAGGATATGCCATTATCGCGTTGCAATATGACTTGGTCTCTATAGACTTATACCCCACTAGTGGAAGGTTCATCAGAGAACCACAACTAGATAACACAAGGTATCATTTTGAGCCGTCTAATCTTGTTCTTTCTTGAGAAAATGTGTCTGACTAGGGATATCCTTGCCCTCGACCTGTTGAGCCAGCCCATAGCGCTAATGTTGCTCGAATTCGAACCAGATCATTGACTAATAAGATGTCTAAATAATGAGGCCCGACTCTGAGTTTCAACTAAACGTGTCCACATGCAACATAGAAACTAATTTAATTTAGATAGGTGAAATGAGTAATGTGGTTACTTTACAATATGATTGTAGTTATGTAGTTTTTGATGATAACAAGGTTTACGATTATTTTTTTTCCCATAAACAACTTCAAGTGCTTTATTGGAATTCTATTTTTCATCATTCTCCATACAAAACAGTTGGCTTTTATCGGAACCCAATTAACCCACTTAAAGATATGATCTTGATCAATGGGGTCCGTTTCGATCATTTTCTCTCTAAGGCCTTGGGTTCGAAAATTCGAGTGGTTGAAGCTGAAGCAGCTACTTTCGAAGTAACAGAAAGAAAAGCAACGACTGGAGTGGGAGAGTTAGAGTCGAAAAGAGATTCGTCACTTCTTTCTCTCATTCAAAACCCCTACAACAAGGGGCGTTAAGATGACATGACATGTTAATCGGTGTTGCATTTACCACCCTCTCTTTGTGTTAAGGTGTGTTAAAAGGGTTATTTGTTAAAATGTTAACAGGATGTTAAGAGATTGAATTAATTTGTTTTCCTTTTTTAATCAAGGGGAATTGGAATTAAATAATCCCAACTTGTTCGGGTTGGAAAGTAATAATCCAACTTGAAAACTGGAATCTAACAAGCCTAACTTGTCTTGTTTTTTATTTTACTAAACCAACTGTCTGATTTTTTTCGCCAACCAATACACGTCATCTACCAATGTGGCATGCCACATAGGCAGAAAACTAATTGGGTTAACCTAGTTAGTTTTGGCCCAGTGAAATAAAAACCAAGACAAGTTAAGCCTGTTAGATTTCAATTTTTAAGTTGGGATTATTGTCTTCCAACCCGACAAAGTTGAGATTATTTAATTTTAATTCCCCTCTAATCAAAACCACTAAAAATAGGGTTAGACGGAGTTAATGGGCTTAGACCATTTTCTTGGGATGGCGTGAGTAAAATAGGCAAAGCTAATGATATGACACCTGGGTGAAGTTAATCGTCTGAATCAACAAAATAGAAGTCCTTGATTTTCTTTATTAACTCGTTCATCTCCCTTCTTGCTCTTTCATGCCTCATATTTTCGTTCCTGGCCCAATTTACTTAAAAGAAAATTCGAAGCCACATTACCACACTCCCCAAAACTAAACAATTCTTCTTAGATTCAATAGCACAAATTTGTGGGTGTTTGTCGAACTTCATGTCGGGGCTCTAGCAAATTGAACATCGTCTGACAAGAATACATCTCTGCTTGGATGGAAAACTTTAACTAGTAGTTGCGGATGGTGGTCTGGTGAGTGGTGGCGGCGTTGGTGGTGGTGAATGGTGAATGGTGAAAGAGAGAATGAAATGAAAAAAAAACTCAGAAGGGTAGATAGAATAAATTTGAGGTGTTTAGAGGAAATGTGAATATTTATGTAATACCATGATCCATTTTATTTCGACACTTATTCTTACCAAATACTACTTAAGTCTCCTCCATTTACCCATGACCAATTAAAAAATGACAAAAGGAATGTTTGGTAATTGTTGTTGATATATATACGCGTACATATTTTAGCCATCGGGGGGCAAAAGTACATACGTGTGGATCATCAGAGGGCAAAAGTAAAATAAAATTGCACTAATTATAATGTTACTTTATCAATTTTGTGAAAATAACATTAAAAAAGACAGACGCTTAATCATGCATCATGTAGTGATGTTGATAACCAAAAGACAAGGAAGTACATGCAACAATCGGGTTTGTCTCGATTGCTAAGTGTTATGTGTTTATGTCCAATGATTGATGCAAAACCACTATTGAGTGGGGGTCTCACTGAAAGCAGTTTCTCTATTCCTACAGGTAAAGGTAAGGTTGTCTACATCTTGCCCTCTTCAGACCCTAACTTAACTTAACTTTGCTATTAGTAAAATTAACTAAGCATGATAGTGATGATAATTATATACATCTGCATCATTACATGATGTATCTACTATGACTAATTAGATTGTGTCTAATATGACTAACCTAGCTGTACGTGATGTTGATGGTTCAATCTTACAAAGTATACGTGGATAATTTGAGGAGGTTAATTTAACATTTTAACGTTTAAAAAAAGTCTCCTCCATTTGCTACGGCCGAATAAAAGTATTACAAACTACCCAATTGATATTTATATTTCACCGTCACCTCAATGAATGAATATAATAATTTTCACATGTTGAAAACTTGTCCTGAAACTTTAAAAATACTTTCAACATCAATAATATAATGAAAATTGTTTTAAAAATAAACAATTTAATAAAAAAGTATTAAAACCCAATTTTTGTCTTTTTGTCACATCCCAATGGTCTTAAACATAAATCTAAGTCATCTCCAGGAACCTTAAAATGGTAAACTACTTCATCATCTTCGAAGATATGTCAAAATTCACCTTGTCAACGTAGTGAACAGTACCCCTGGTATGTTACATTTGGGAAATTAGTGAAGTCACCCCCATGGTGTATTTTCAATGTGAACATTCTGGCTGCATTTTGTCAAACAGCACACAATTATTAAATCTAATAACAAAAATCAACAATTTTTTTCAAAAATAATTAGACTAAGTTAAATGAACATACCATATTCAGATGTAGGATTGACGTTGGAATCTTTAGGTCTTACACGCCACGATTCATCCATCTTTGCAGATAATCGAACTCTTGATAATGGGAATTCAATCGATTAAAGGGTTTAGATTAGGGTTAAAGGTGAGGGACGATTTTGTTTTAAAGAAGGTTATGAATAACTCTATTTAAACAGAGTTTTAAAATTGGGCATCCAAAAGGACAAAATAACCCCCAGAGTTAACGACAATATTTAACTAGGTTAGTTTCAAGGACGAATTTGGCAACAAAATGTAAAACAAAAGGACCCAGATGTAAAAGGTTTCGATTTTGAACTGATGTAGCAAAATTGGGCAAACCTCAAAGACGATTTTGGCTATTGACTCACAAAAAACTGTATGAGGATAGTCGTTAGAAGTTTTGGGTATAGGGGTTGAAAATGGACATTTAAATTTGAATATTGTTGTTATTCAAAAGCCATGGGGAACCTCTAGTCTAGATTCTATCCAACCAAAGTTAATCTGCCCTCACATGATTTTTTTTGGTTTCTCGATTCAAGCCTATCTGATATGCTTACAATTTTTTTAACTATCACATCATAAAATGTTTGTCATACGAGTATCACGTACTCATGAATTTTTACTCACTTTCTTTCATCCTTACTGGATAATAGTTTTACAAGATTTCACTAACCACTAGCACTATCCTATTAAATAATATATAAATAAAAAAACAAACAAAATGTTTGATTGGTCATCAGCCCATGGGGCCCACCTTCTACCCCCTTTAACCGGTGAAGCTACTAACGCTCTCAAACTTTCACAACCTCTAATGGAGGCTTAAATCGATGTGCAACGTCCCTCCAAAGGCCACATGGAGAGTCATTATTCCGTTACACATAGTCTAAACCCTTCTGTTCCAAAGCAAAACATAATAATAATAATAATATAGGAATGAATAGTTCAATATATAAGTCATACAAAACCCTAAATGTGTCACTATATTAAGTTTTATTGTGCATAAAAATTTAGATGTAAGAGTAAGATTTAGCATGTGTATGAGTAGCCTGTTTGAAGAAAAAGAAATAAAACAAGGGTCATATTTGATGGTGTTCTCGGTATCAAAATGATTGTATGCTATAAATATAGTATGCAAGATGTGTGGCACGTAAGTCTGGCAACTGATGGGAAGGACCGAGTGTCGTGTCAAAGCAAGCTTGAGTTAAAATGGATCGTATTGAAAAAAGTATTTGGTTCAAGCCAAAACAAAAGTATCGATCTGATTCTAGTCAAAAAAGGTCATAATATAATTAAATTGGGTTGAAATGAATTTGTTTAAATAAAAAAGTATTAAAATGAATTCACTCTGTATATTTATTTTTGGTAGCTAGTGGTGACGATGAAGACCCTAGCAGAGTAGGCGACAAAGGCAATGGTGGAGACCCTAGATTATGTAGTTTTACTTTTTGTAATCAACTAGTTTTTTTGCCGATGTCGCACGTTGCGGCGACATCCTAGTATTTGTAAACTCGTTACACGCGTTACGGTAATGACACTAAGTGAAACACGTGGAGTCGACTCGTTAATCGTACTTTTGCAATCACTTCAACTTTAATAAGGGTGTAGTTGCAAACTAAATTCTCAATCGCATAATAAAACGAAAACCTATTATATTTTTAAGCATTCATGTGGCAAGAGAAGGTTAAAGTTGTCGGTTTTTTCCAGAGGTATAAAACGTGCATACAATGCGTGAACTTCCTCTCAACTCAATTTTTGTTGCGTGGACACCGGCAACTTTAGATGACTTTAGTTGTACACTTGTACTAAATGAGGTAGATATTCAAAAGATGAAAGCCACTACAGGCCAACCCATGATTAAAAACCACAATATGAATGAGCAAGTTAAGGCATTTATTCAATGGAGATTGTTGTTTCTTTATGTTAGAAACGAGTAAAAGACTATTGAACTACAAATTGTATATTGTATAGTAACTTGAAATTGTTGAGTAATAAAATAATGCCAAAAAAAACCGCTCAAAAACAATATGAAAAGTAAGGAGTTAAAACAAATAAATACACCAAATATGTATTCCCAAATCCAAAATAGTATCTTCTCCCAAGGCTATCTCCTAATTCCGATTATCATTACCACCCATAACCCAAAACTCTATTTTCCAAACTAAATAATTACAAAACAGATCTGAGAGCTTACCTAAACCGATCATCACTATTATTATGTCCGAACTCTACAGTCCTCCGCCGCCTCTGACCACCATCGGAACTTATTATCAAATTATAAACCTTAGCTTAGTTAGAACCATCGAAATCCTCACATTCCTGCTGCCACTACTACCTTATAACTTTACCACCGTAATTCACCCTAATCGGAACCGTTGTTCACCATTATCGAAATCTTAAGCCTCAACCCATCAACGATTAAACGGTCATCACATCGAACCTCCATCATCTCCGGGTTAGCATCCATGTCCCAAACCTACAGCGCCGGACGGTCTACCCAACCACAAACACCAACTCTGTTTTTCGCCGGCAAAACGACCGAATTAGTTGAATGAGTCTTGAATCCCATAACCGGTAAACCGACCTGGTGTAAACCCCTCACTACCAGGCGACGATGGTAATAGATAAGATTCCGGTGACGATTCCGGCACCCGATTTGCATCTGCATGTCCCATTTTCATGAGGATACCGACTTTCACATATAAGGCGAGGAGCACCGCCACCGACACCGGCACATCCTCCGCATATCTGTCGACGTCCTCCCGCCATATCTTCGTCTTCGCTTGATAGAGAAATCTCAGTGTGTGATAAACGAAAGAAGTTGCAAACTCCACTGTAAGGCCAGATTCTGGGCGGTTTGGGGTGCTTTTTTTAAGCGTTTGGCCTTTTGATCCAAACAGTTGAGATGGGAGGAAGCAGCAACGTGGAAGAAGGTAGACCATGTGATAGCTACAGGAAACCCATCTCACAGCCGACTTTACAAAATGTAGTTATATATAATAACTTTACTTTTAAAACTAAATAAATTGGTTATTTGCCTTATTAATATATTATAAATCTATATCTAATAAATAAGTAACCTGTTGTGTCACATCTTCTAATTTTGTAGTCCAAGATTTTTTTGTCGGTTCTTTTATTTAACCCCTTTATATTTATACTTATTGTTTTATACTAGTCTAATAAATCATCTTCTAATTTTGTAGTCCAAGATTTTTTTTGCCAGTTCTTTTATATTAGAGTAATTATGTAATTACTCTACACGTAAATTACTTATGAGTAAAGATCAAATAGAAAGTGTTTTTTTGGTAAGAACTGTGAGAATCAAAGGGGGTAAAAAAAATTATTTTTTTTTAGAATTTTTTTCCCATGTGCTTAAACATATACTTTCTAGATGAATAATACAAAAAAATTTAAAAAAAAAATTTAGTGTAATTACGTCATTAAAGTAAATACATTAGTTTACATTAGAGTAATTATGTAATTACTCTACATGTAATTACTCTACACAAAAAAAAAAAAAATTTTTTTAGGTTTCAATACTATAATACATGTTTAACAATATGGGAAAAAAAATCGAAAAAAAAAACCTCCTTTGATTCTTACAATTCTTACCAAAAAAACACTTTGTACAAGATCTTTACTCATTACTTATTTATACGTAAACTAATTATAATGGAAATCAAGTAAAAGTTATAAGGGTATAAAATAAGTGGACTCCACCAATGTAGTATTCATAACTAGGGCTAAAAACAAATCAAAGGTTCAGCAAACAGTTCCTAAATTGTTCGGCGAGAAGTTCGTTTGTGTTTGTTCGTTTAATAAATGAACGAACACAAACAAGAAATTCGGTTCGTTTATTCAAACAAACAAACATGAACAGAGACCGCGTTTGTTCATTTATGTTCGTACGTTCGGTAATATGATTGATTGTGTTTGATAGTTCATTAGAGTTTTTAACTTTTTATTTTTAATTTTAAGTACTTTAAATCCCATTGGTAGATTATTTAATATATATTAGTGATACACATATTAATATTACTTCACCTATTGTGATTAACTATTATTTTGGGTGGATTAAATAAGGATTTCGTATTTAATATGATAATTTTATGTTTTTATAAGACATTATGTTATGGTAATTATGTGATCAAGATTATGTCAAGTATGTTTGGGTAAATGGGTTAGTATATTTTGGTGACAATGTCTGTGATAAAAAATGTTGATTTTATTCGAAATTTAACATGTGTTAGTTTGTCCTTGGTTTTGTTCATGTATGCTTGTTTGTGTTCGTTGTGTTTGTTTGCATTCGTTTTTTTTTTTTTTTTTGATACCTAAATTTAACAAATAAGCACAAACGAACACTAACACGTACATCTCCTTAGAAAATGAACACGAGCAGAAAATCTCGTTCGGTAAGTGTTCATGAACCGTTCATGAACACGTTATTTCCTTAACAAAAAAAAACACAAACATGAAATCTTGTTCGGTAAGTATTCATGAACAGTTCGTGAACACGTTCTTTCCTTAACAAACGAACACGAACAAGGCCTTTTCATGTTCGTTTGGTTCGTTTACAGCCCTATTAATAACACAAGATATAGTGTTAAAATCGTAAGCTTGATGTTATATTAATTAAATTTATTGGTATAGTAAGGGAGGAAGGGGCACAAGCCCCATGTAGCCCCAACGTAACCAATCACACACTGCCACGTCATTTTACCCTCAAATAGCCTAAACACTAGAAATGTCATTGCCTAAAGTAGTCTCACCTTATTTTAACATTAATAATAAAAAAAATCTTTATATCCTTTGAATAGCCCAAGCCCCATCGGCCTCCACAAGCCCCATTTCCAAGCCAAATTGTCAAGCCCCAACACTCGGGACCATGTAGCCTCTCGGCTACTTAACCAATGCAAGGGCCTTGGACCGTTTACTTTAAAAAACACAAGTGATTGATGTTTCGTACTCATTTATGAAAATGATCCTTGACTGATCTTAATCGCTCTTTAAATAACACTTTGACCATTGATTGATTACTCTTATTTTAAAAAGATATTATGCAGAAGGTTGAAAATTACAAAGAAATACGTTGTCTTATAAAGAATCATACAATTAAACAATTATGAAATTAAAATAGTGGTTTGGTTTGTTGATATTGCCCTTTCGAATTTAATTCCTAGCATAAAAAGCTTATTAAATCAATAGCAATAGTAGTAGTAATAGTAATAATGTATTAAGAATAACATATAAACATATTGTTTTAACTATGATACATAAAAAGCTTATTAGATCAAAGACCGGCATAGAGTTATGTCGTTTATAGTGGTTCTTGTTGACCTATTTAGTATTTAGTTTAGTATTGAACCGGCTTCCATCTTATTAAGAAAAGCTATAATACTTTTATAGTACTAAAAAAAATGAGAAGTTGGAGGTGGGAAACCACGATTGGTATGCAGGTTGACTTTAATAATTAATCATGAAATTCTAGTATTAATTAAGTTATTGAAACAACATATAACCCATCTAAGAAGTGAATCACTTACTTTTTAATTTGACGTCATTTTCATTAACTTGTTAAAAATATAAATATTTACTTGCACAAATATTTTGGCGCTACAAGCCAAACTCATTTAAATACGTTCAAGTCAATTTAGGACGTGTCAAACGTGTTTGATCTTAGTATAATAGATGCGAGGATAATTCCGTAATCAAGTTTACTCATGTGAGCCTGTGAGGGTAGTATCATGATGGTTGAACTTACGCGACGTTTTCACCTAAACAACATAAAAGATTGTGAGCTCTTTTTGGGTAAAACAAATTGTCAACCCGACATGTTTGTTGGTCACTTGTATGCTTTTATATTCTTTAAATTAGTATTTTATGTCAAAACTTAAAGTTGATGGGTTTCCTAGTAGACTTATTCATTATAGATATTTCATTAGAATCCCAGCATGATGTACCATATTCGAAACTAATGATGAGACACCATATATGACGGTGTCACACAATATCTCCTTTTATCTATTTGGTCCAGCAACACTTACTAATAGGGATGACAGATGGGTATGAGACTCAAGTGTGGGATTGGGAAAAAATACGTGGGTATGTAATAAATTTAGGATTAGGTGATACTCGACCCGTTACTCGAAACATATACCCAAAAACTTTTAAATTTTATATTATTTATCTTAACTGTTGTTTAGTAGTGTTTCATTCAATTAGCTTCATTATTTGAAAAATATACTTTACCTTTGAAATATATATTTTGATGACACCGCTTACATTTACATATTATAAAGTACAAAAAACATTTTTGAGTTTAATATTATAATAGAAGTACATTTATAAATATTTCAAATATTATTGTGAAATATTATTGTGACGATGATAAAACATACGTATACATGAAACTCCTAGCAGGCTTATGATATCCAACGAATAATAAGATAAGTATAGGATATAAGATTTTACACCTGGGTATAGGTATAAGATTTGTCATACGTGACTCATATCTAACCTCTTTCCATCCCTACTTAAAGGTTAGTTATTAAGCTAGGGGGTGTGGTTCCTCCTTCATCCCTTTTGTTTATATCAGCGTCACGTCATTTCCTCCTTCCCTTCCCCCTTTTAAGGGAAATGTTCCCCCTTCCCCTTCTATTTTTTATTATTTTATTTAAAAGAAAAGGAGAAAAGGGGCAAAGAAAGTTGAAGGGGGGGGGGGGGGGGAGGGGGATAAATCCCCATTCTCACTGAAATCACATTGGGAGGGGCAGTGTTCCTGTCGATAGACGGGTGAGGTGGCACTCACCGATCCCTTCCCCTACCACTAAACCCCTAGGTCTTATGGTCAAAAGAAATAGAAAAAAATCTATTATCTATTATTTTTTTACAATATAATAGTTTACCTTAGGATTTGAACAGTAAGTCTGTCATTATTGTTATTGTTGGTACTTACAAGGGTATTTTAGGTATTTTCATTGTATGGGTTGTGTGTTATCTTGATTGTGAGTTGTATTCAACCATTTGGTTCTCTCACTTTCCAATGCTCACCCACCGCCTTCGTTCCACACCAATCGCCTCACCCACCCCTTTCGGCCACACCCACTGTCATGCTTTGTTATCCCCCCTTTCGGCCACCCCTTTCGGTGATTTGTGGTGGTAGATGGTGGTTATGCGGTGAACGTTGGTGCATGTTGGTGGTACCGCAGGTGTACCACTGTTGTAGACGGTGGTTTTGTCTGCCGCTTTGTCGCTTTCCGTTTGGTTGGTGGCGGATGGTGGCAGTGCTGTGAACACCCACTGATTTTCATGGGCGATTTGGGCCTTTTCCTTCAATCAAACATCACCGGTGTTGGATCCGGTGGTGATGATGACATTGAACCCCTCATTCAACTTGGTCTTCTTTGAATGACTTGGGTATGTGTTTTCATTATGCCTTTTATAAATGTTATTATTATTATTATTATTATTATTATTATTATTATTATTATTATTATTATTATTATTATTATTATTATTTTGTGTTGTCAAAGATTTGGATTTAGATTGATTGTTAGTTCTGTTCAGGAATCAAAAGGTGTGTCTTTTTGTTGATAATGGTGGTTATGTCTATTAACGAAAGTGGGGGGTCGGGGCAAAAGGATACGAATGCCGGCTGCATGTGCCGCTAGAATATTTCAGCTCACTTGAGAGCTTGGCCACAAGTCCGGTGGTCAAACCATCCAGCGGCTCACCTGAATCCTCCATTATTGCCGCCACTGGCACCGGTTTGACCGTAAACCGGTTTGATGGGGGGTTTTAAAGACACTTTGATTATTATTACGGTTACTCTTCAATTACGACCCAATTTTTGCAATCGTTAGGTTTTATCGTTGGCTGTTTACTAAGTCGTTTGTTTGCTTTATTTTGGGTTACAGGTTAATACCAAGGCTTTTACAATAGAGCTGGTCGTATGCTAAGGCAGAGTGTGACTTGGTGTTTCTGGTCTCTGTTGATATGTGGGCAGTGATGAGCTTATGCAGACCACAAAAAATTGGTTGGCAATATTACCTTGGCGTGGCAGGGATGGAGGGCGTCGGTGTTTACCCGCAACTTCCTTGCAGGCATTGTGTGAATCTGAGCCTGTGGTAATTAATTGTGTAAATCTGAGCCTAATAACCCACCATGTAGGTTATATGATTTTGCGATGCTTATGAGGTAATGTCTATATATCTATAGCTTTAAATCTCTCTAGGCGATGAAGATATTATTCTGCATATAGTATTATTCCGAGCATATTAATAATACTCCAATAAGGTTAGCTAAGGACATTGTGTGAAAGTGGGCCCGTGTATCTTGGCGGGGCAACACACAAGTTGTGATGCAGCCATGCCGGAGCCCCGACCCGCTTTGTTCCGCTTCTTTCACATTTATGCAGATCTGAGCCTAAATTTTCACTCAGACGAAATGAGGCTCCTTCTTGAAGCCCAGGATTTTCTTCATATATCAACAACCAATTATGTTTGTAGCACGAAAGTGTAACAACAAGCAACAAGCTGCCTCACAACCCTTTTGGGGTAGCATAACCGTTTCTAATAAAAACACTATAATAATATACCATTGGATTTGAACAGTAAGTCTGCCATTATTGTTATTGTTGGTGCTTGCAAGGGTATTTTAGGTATTTTCATTGTATGTTATCTTGATTGTGAGCTGTATTCAACCATTTTGTTCTCTCACTTTCCAGTGCTTATGATTTTGCGATGCTTATGAGGTAATATCTATATATTTATAGCTTTAAATCTCTCTAGGCGATGAAGATATTATTCTACACTAGTATTATTCCGAGCATATGAATAATACTCCAATAAGGTTAGCTGAGGACATTGTGTGAAAGTGGGCCCGTGTATCTTGGCGGGGCAACACACAAGTTGTGATGCAGCCATGCCGGAGCCCCGACCCGCTTTGTTCCGCTTCTTTCACATTTATGCAGATCTGAGCCTAAATTTTCACTCAGACGAAATGAGGCTCCTTCTTGAAGCCCATGATTTTCTTCATATATCAACAACCAATTATGTTTGTAGCACGAAAGTGTAACAACAAGCAACAAGCTTCCTAGATGAGTTTTGAAAACAATTATTTAGATAATTAGATAGGTAGGTAAAAAGTGTGTGAGCGCATAGGCATCTACAATACTTAATCAAGGTTGAGTCATAATCGTGATGAGTTTTGAAAACGATTTGTTTAGGCACATAGGTAGGTAAGTGTGTAAGCGCATAGGCATCTACAATACTTAAATGCTTACAAGCTGCGACAACAGCAGCGCTGCAGGCTGCGACCAACTGCGCCATCAACTGTTTTTTTTTTTTTTTTTTTTTGCAGTAAAGCCTAAAACTCGGTTTCTATGAAAATATGTACTGAAAGTCGTTAATGGATTTGGTGATTTGCACTACAGGTTTTTAATTCAATTGCCTCACCCTCATCTGATATGCATAGCCAAGCTACGGCTCATGCAAGGTTAGCTGAGTCAGCATCTTTGCGTTCTGAACCTACAAGTAATGAAGTAATCAGTGAGCTTACTGATGAATCGGGTATCACTGTTCTTCCTGTATCAGCCCAAGAAACGGGATTATGCCTAACCGCAAAGGTGATTACCATTCTATTTCTTTCATATGTTTTGTTCTTTCTGCATATAACAAAGTATTTTATGGATGTGCATGGAATAATAGCTCCTGTTATATGTCAATTTCAGCTGATGTAAAGGGGTCTGACATCATCCAATATTGCACACAACCTTTTTTCCGATCCTCAGTTTTTAACGGATGTTAGAGCATACAATTTTATGTTTGCAATGACATCTTTTGGTGCAACTATTGACAACACTATTAATAATTTTATAACCTATAGATTGACATGGTATGTATATGATATTGTAATTACTACACTTTCATGTATCTTTGTTGTATATAATTGTGTCTCATTATTACGTATAGCTGACTACTCTCCAGGATTGAGAAAGGAGCGGTTCTTTAGGAGGCTAGGATTTTGATGATCCACGGTTGGATTCAATGAGGTGTTCTCAGGTGTTTTTTTTACTTACATACAGGTGCTTCTTCATTTTTTGATTTATTCTCTTACATGAACATGATCTAAAAGATTGAATTCTTATTTGTGTTGCTAGGTTATCATGAAGCAGGTTATATCTTGAATCAAGGAAAGTATGACTTTAAATTTCCAATTCCTTTTCCGATTCATTTGATAGTATCAGGTAATTTGTTGTGATTTTGATCGATCTGGCATGTTGTTTTTAGTTCTTTTAGTGTTGTTTGATCTAGATGATCTGCTACATTATGTTGCAACTACATTGCTATTAAATAGGTTGTGACTGTGGATTTGTTGAAGTCGATTTATGACGTTTAGAAATTGTTTTGCCAGTTGATCTGGTTGTTAGTGGTGAGAAATTAGGCTGCCTTGCCAATGTGGTGGTTATAGAGGTTTTTAGATCTAAATTGTAGTTACATATATTTGAGTTATTTCATTTTGTATATCACCAAATAACAGCCATAGATGGATGTTCCTATCTTAGATATTACCACATTTTTAGGTTGTGTTTAGTTGTAAGTTGCAATTTCTTTTAATTGGTTACGCTTACTTTTTTCTCCATATTAAAGGCGCTGCTAAGCCACTCCGTTATGTGAACAAACCCGCGCCTCCGTTATGTGAACAAACCCACGCCGCATGGCCACCTTCACCAAGTTACTAGGATATATATTTTTTTTTAAATTGGAAGACTTTTTAACTTGGAACAATACATTTCCGTTAGATGAGATTTATTACAGTTAATTTGCGTTTAACACATCGTGGTGCGCGGGCGTTTAGGATACTGTTAATCTAGCCCGCACGTTTATAAAATACTCCCGCAGTATGACATAAAAGTCTCTGTTAAATGCCTAAACTGTTTTTTTATAGTAGGCAATTCAAATTGTCAATCAATGTCCATGTACCAATGCTTGTGGCTTATGCACATAATGTTATTGTTACAACTTAATAGACGCACAGTGGAATGTCGCGCACTTTAACTTGATAATTGATGATATTAGTATCTTCTTTTCTTTCAATGTGAAATTTGTTTACATCATTGTACAGAGCCAGATAACTTTACAAGCACTTTGACCCACCTGGCAACGATGCATTTCATGAACACCACTATCGTCACCCCAAGTAAATATGTCTTTGCAGCTTTAATAAAATCTCAATATTATAATATTTATTGTCTCTTCCATCATAATGCAATATGATATCTTGGACCACAACATCTTGAGGAGTGACCCATTTGAAGAGACTAAAGCTTCAACAATATGGGACTATCCTGGTCATTTACACACAGCTTTTGTTTTTCATATCTTTTAAAGGTATATAATACCATTTGTAACATTTGAAATTGTATCAAGAAAGAACATTGTATTGCTGGATTTTTTAGATAAATTTCGCTTAGCAGGTGTTTGTGTAACATTTTTTTCCCCAGGCGCAACGCGCCGTGTTTATACACCTAGTTATATATAATAAACCAACATAAGTTCACTTGAGCCATCTGTATTTTGGTTTTCTTGTCTCTTTCTCCAAATTAATTATGGATATTTATGTTTTAGTTAAATATATTATTTCTCCTACTTAACTAAGGATACTTATTTTTTTAATTAAAGATATTATTTTTTTCCTACTTAATTAGTGATACTCATATTTTATTAAAAATATTTTTTTTTTCTATTTTACTTAATTATGAAAGACAAAGGGCACATCCACCAATCGACCTTTTTCACAAGTGCTGAATGCTATGTGTATTATGTCCAAGGCTGAAGCGAAACGACCATCGAGTCGAGGGGTCTCACTAAAAACAACCTCTCTATTCCTACGGGGTAAAGGTAAGGTTGTCTGCATCTACTCTCCTCAAACTCGACCGTAGCTTTATTATTTGTTGGGTTTACTTAGTATGATGATGATATCTTACTTGATTATGGATAATTGTTTCTTTTATTAAAGATAGCTATTATATTATTATCAAAATAAATTTAATATAAAATTAATTATTAATACTTTAAATAAACTTAATTTTTACTTAAAAACTTCACCAAGTTCAAACTTATGTTAGCTAAAATACTAAAAATGAAAAATAATGAAGATAATTGTTATTATATATCTAATTTTTTTTAAATACTTGATGTGGTTGGATGGTAAATAATGTAACATCCGTCACCTTTCACTTTGCACAAGTATACATTTTCAATCCCTCATCTATCTTAAAACTTCCATTTTAAACCCTTGTATTTTACCGGGATGAAAAATCTTGAATTTATAAAAATTTTCATAACTTATTAAATCATGGTTGCACACTTTGCACTCACACACGAACCGAGCACAAATATTTTATAAACATAAAATACCCGACTCAAAAATCGCAAGTTTCGGTCCTAAAAACAACCCGGAAATCAAAAGAATCAAGTCCGGGGGCTAAAACTAAAATTTCGGATTTTAAAGATGCGCCGCGGACCGCGGAGGATATCTTAATCCTACCGCGGTACGCGACAGCTTAACAAAACAAAATTTATTTAATTATTAAACCTCCCGCGGTCCGCGGCACAGCTCCAGATCAGCAAACCCACTTGACATTAAAAACGCGATTTCAACAATAATTCAACCTTAATTTCGGCCAAGATCGTGCATAATGGACGACCAAACTTTCCCCCACTCACTCCACTCACCAATTGTCGTTTATTAGTCATTATTGCACCCAATCATTCAAGTTTTCTTATAAAAACACACGTTATTTGACCCTTACAAATCGTACCTCAAACGACATTGTTATCGCAATTAAATTCACACACACACTCCTCTCATATGGTCTATCATTTCTGCACAAGAAGACCCGTTTATCATCTCGCAATCTTGACGAATTGGAAGCTTATTCTTTGGGTTTTAACTCGGTTTTCTTTCTTCTTTTTGAGCTAGTAAAACCATGAGTTTTTTCAATTCATTTTGCATAATCTTTCATTTATATCAGTAGAATAAAAGCCCTCTATTAGTTGTATCAATCATAGCCTCTAAGGGTTCCAATTGAAAATCTAGGGTTTAGGGTGTTCTTGATAATTTGGGGATTTTTGAATTAAAAGTTTTAAGAAAAAATTACGCCGTTAGTCCCTGTGGTTTCCTTCCAGTTTCAATGTAAGGTATTAAGGTTTTATTGTTTCACTTTAAGGTATTAACCTTTTAATTTGTTTCAATGTCAGGTATTAGGGACTAACCTAGTTAAAACTTAACTAGGTTTGAGGGGTATTATTGTCCATTCACCTATATATTAAGTTTTTAAAAAAAATGTAGCTTGGGGGACTCGAACCTGGCCTCTGGCCGGTTCTCATTCTTAAAACATAACCCCAAATACCAACTGCTCTGCAAGTCTTTTTGTGATATTATTGATTTCGAAATTTTATTAAACAATCTCTGTTATACTTCATCTTCCCCAAATTTACCATACGAACTAGCTGTGAGTGTTCGTACTACTACATTGCCCCAATTAATGCAATTCTTATATAATCTTTTAAGAACTTTGAAGCCATATAAAGATGGTGATATTGTGCTAATTTGATACATACTGAAATCTGTATAATTATTTGGTTTATTCTCAATCTGTTTAGGCATCCTCGTAAATTCTTGCAACACGAAAACCAGAAAAAAAAAAACGAAGTAAGTAAGAATCACACTGACTTTATTGTTTGGTTATTTGCAACAGCAAAGCTGCATTCAAAGCACTTGCTCCACTTGAAGCAGTATTGTTCGATGTTGATGGAACTCTTTGTGATTCAGATCCCATCCACCACATTGCTTTTCAAGAGATGCTTCTAGAGGTTTATCGTCTTTTTCCTCTTTTAACATTGTATACTAAAGTTACTGATAGAATGGTTTACGTTAACAGATTGGTTTCAATGGTGGGGTTCCAATCGATGAAGAGTTTTTTATTCAGAATATTGCTGGAAAACATAATGACGACATTGCAGCTGTCCTCTTCCCTGATGATATTGAAAGGGGTTTAAAATTTTGTGTAGATAAAGAAGCATATTTTAGGAAGTATGCCCTCTCATTGATACTTTGTCTGTGCGTTAGTGCTATTTGGTTCGGTACCTGATCTTTGTCTGTGCGTTATACTTCATCTTCCTCAAAAATAGTGGGAACTAGCTGTGAGTGTTCGTATGGTAAATTTGGGGAAGATGAAGTATAACAGAGATTGTTTAATAAAATTTCGAAATCAATAATATCAAGAAAAGACTTGCAGAGCAGTTGGTATTTGGGGTTATGTTTTAAGAATGAGAACCGGCCAGAGGCCAGGTTCGAGTCCCCCAAGCTACAATTTTTTTAAAAACTTAATATATAGGTGAATGGACAATAATACCCCTCAAACCTAGTTAAGTTTTAACTAGGTTAGTCCCTAATACCTGACATTGAAACAAATTAAAAGGTTAATACCTTAGAGTGAAACAATAAAACCTTAATACCTTACATTGAAACTGGAAGGAAACCACAGGGACTAACGGCGTAATTTTTTCAAGTTTTAATGACTTTAAAATGCCATAACTCACTTGTTACTGATCTATAAATTATGAAACTTTGTAGACTTGTTCATATAACTAGCTAGGAGTTTTAGAAAAAGTTTCGGAATTTTTAGAAACCGTTTAGTATTTTTAATCATTTTCAATATACTTTAATCATGTTTAATTCATATAAATTAGAATATTATGTATTTAAACATGAAAATTTCCAGGAATATATCTCATTATGTTAGAATAATTTCCAAGTCATTTTCCCTCTGTTTTGATATGATTTCATAGGTTATCTCATTTTTATTTGTTAAATTAGTTTTAATCAAATAATATTCATAATAAATAGATTTTTATCAAGAAAATTCTATAAAATTTATTATGAGACCTTTAAAGTCAGTAGACTAAGTTTTTATAGAAACCTTTATTTTTATAAAGCATTTAGTATTTATTTCGAATTTATGTGTTATTTATCATATTTAATTTATATAAATTCGTATTTAATTCATTTTATTATAAAAATTGGTGGAAATATATTTTAACATATTATAAACATTTCCACATCAATTTTACTTTGTTATAAAACGTTTTCATACAATATTACATTTTTGGTTAATAAACTAGTTTTTAAACATATAAAATCTATAATAAATAGATTTTTATTAAGAAAAGTTTTATAAAAATTATTCCAAGACTTTTTAAGTCAGAAGAATAAATTTCCACAGGAAAATCCAATTATCACACTATTTTTATATTTTAACTCATTTAATCCTTTAAATTAGTTTTGAAACAATAAAATTTATATTATATAGATTTTATTCACCAAAACCTTTATAAAAATTATTTTCAGACCTTTGTGGTCAGAATATGAAGTTTTCACATAAAACTTTATTTTTACAACTATTTTACATTTTATTCCAAATTTATGTCATTTTGTTAATACAAATTAAATTAATACTTTTATATATAAAATACAAATATTTTCTGAGTTAAATTTATTATTTTATAAACTCAGAAAATGTCACCTTTACAAACTCAAGATTTCTTGTTATTTTATCACCTCATGTATTTACCAATATAATTGTTTATATTTAATAAAACAAATATGAATAATTATAGTTTAAGATTTATCAAAATTATTTCCAACATCATTACTTATAATATATAACTTAGTAAATATTTTGAAATATTAAACTAAGTTATACACATAAGGCTTTCATGAAGTTACTACCACGCAATACTTATAAACTAGTTATTCGACTCGACGCGTACAATTTCATTACTAAACTTAAAAACCCCAAAGTCTAGACTTAACATCCTAGATACCTTAGATTAGGAACCCTAGACTCTCTTAAGTATAAACACTTACGTTATACCATAAACTTTAGGTTGAGCCTTCAGGATTCACCCTGCTTTCACTCGCCGCTTAGCAAACTTAGCAAATGTGAGTATATCCTTCCCCTTTTTCATGTTTTACTTTTGGGGCTATTCATGTACACTAAATTCAAATCAATTACAAAGTACAAATCATTTACAAAGTATAAATCAATTACAAAGTGCAATTCTTATGTGTGTTTATTTGTGTTCAATGTGTGTACTCATGACTTTTTGACTTTACATGTTCTAGTATTTATCTACGTGTGTTCCAAAGTATCGATCGTGTGGTGGGTTAGCTGTGGTACACCCTATATATAACACACGAACGATACCGTGTTATTTACTTTCATGTCCTAATGTGTGCAATTATTATCAATTATCAGTGGTTGTCGAGCATTACTATTAAAGTAGCGGATTAGCTCCGTGAAATAATACTTTATCCAGTGGTTGTCACGCACTCTTATTAAAGTAGCGGATTAGCTCCGTGAAATAATATTCCAAGTATATTCATATCATTTCTGTGTACATAATATCTACAAACATTGGTACAACTCTTTACATACAGTATACAACATACGAATTGCTAACGTTTTTCCTACTATACATAATCAAAACAGGGTATGCTCACCAATACATTTTTGTATTGACATATACTATTTTCGTACATGTTTCAGGTTATCTTTGAGACGTATTTTTCTAATCTTTGGACTAGTATTTTGGATTTCTAGTATCTTTGTATTTTCAAGTTTACTTATTTTGTTCTAGAACCTTTGTATCACTCGTATTTCCTTTTATGTAATAAGCTATTAAATCAATGTATCAAGTTACACTTTAGTACCATGAGCTATTGAATAATCGTCACTACGTGACATCCCGATGTTTCCGCCATCGGTCGGGGTGTTACAAATAATAGTAAAAATATAATATGTTAAATAATAAAAAAAAATAGGTGGTATTAAAAAATCAAAGTTAACTCCCATTTGAAAAAAAAAAACATTTTTAAAATTAACGTAACAAAATTTATAACTGTCACGTCAATGTTCACTTTTCAAATACATATTTTGACAACTATATATATTAACAAATTACATTATATTCATCGATTTTTTCAACCATAAAATGCATATGTTTTTTAAATATAATTTTTTTATTAATTATATAACATCATTTATTAAGTCATCTAATACACAAACTTATAACTAGTTCATTTTAATAATCCAAAATATTACATATTGGCTTATAGTAATTTACACTTACAGTTTGACTAATCGTACCCCATAACTTTCATTTACGTTGTCAAGAGCAATCTCACTAACATAATAATGTTAAATTCATACTTGATTTCCACTCAATTTATCTCCCAAATATATTCTAGAGTTAAATGCCAAAATGGCCCCTGTGGTTTGACCCAAATTGCCACTTTGGTCACTTTTTTGAATTTTTTGCCAAAACCACCCCTCAAGTATCGAAAAGTGCCAAAATGGCCCATATTTAACTGAGTTTCTAACTGAGGATGGAAAATCAGTTAAGTATCAGGGGCATTTTCGTCATTTCATCCCAACCCCCATCTTCTTCTTCTTCTTCTGCAAATATAAACACCACCCACCTCCACAACCTTCACCAGCCACCACCACCACCACCACCCTCCTTCACCCTTCACCGTCTCTTTCAATCCATCACCTTATCCTTCACCTACTCGCCGATACATCACCACTACCTTCAATTTCTGTTATAACAACCTGCTCTCGAAGCCTTGTTATCGCGTTTGACTTTTTCTTTGACCAAGCATCAATCACGTTTACGTATCTTGTAAGTTTGCTTTCTTTGTTGGGTTTTAATCTTCGGCACATGACGAACAATAGCCCCATGAATCCAGTGGCTATTGGTCTCTAATTGGTGTGATTGAAGGATTAGGGCTCGTATGGTGGATTTGGGGAAGAACACGTAAAGGTTTCAACTTTGAATGCTATGTTGAATGTATACTGCTTGAATGATTTGCCAATTGAAGCAGATAAGCTGTTTGAGACTGCGTGTAATAGTGGGATGTTTCATATTGATTCGTCAACGTATAAACTTCTTTATAAATCCTACACAAAAGCGAACATGACAGAGCTCATACAGAAACTGTTGAAGCATATGGATAGAGATGGTATTGTACCGAATAAAAGGTTCTTTCTAGAAGCGTTAGGGGCACTTGGGTCATCACGAGCTGATCAAGATGCTATCACTGCCAAAGTTAATTCAAATATGCCTGCAGATATGACCAAGGTATAAAGGCAAAGACTTGTCTGCGTTCTTGTGGTTTAAGGTGAAGGGTGAAGGAGGGTGGTGGTGGTGGTGGTGGCTGGTGAAGGTTGTGGAGGTGGGTGGTGTTTATATTTGCAGAAGAAGAAGAAGAGGGGGGTTGGGATGAAATGACGAAAATGCCCCTAATACTTAACTGACTTTCCATCATCAGTTAGAAACTCAGTTAAATATGGGCCATTTTGGCACTTTTCAATACTTGAGGGGTGGTTTTGGCAAAAAATTCAAAAAAGTGACCAAAGTGACAATTTGGGTCAAACCACAGGGGCCATTTTGACATTTAACTCTATATTCTATTAAATAAAATAATCCCCTCAATAGTCAGGAAGAAATATTTGTTAGCCGTTCATAAAAAAATCCAAAATGAAGAGAAAATTCATAATTAAAAAATTAGGAATCATTATGTCTTGATCAAGTCTTGTTTAATTAAAATAATCCAAAACGAATTATTCATAAACATTCGCTTGGACCAAGATTTTTGGTAAACTATTCCACAATCATATCACAACAATTGAACCCTGTACAATAACAACACACACAAACCAACAAACATCTTCTTTTGCATATGAATCACACACAAAGATCCCCTAAAACTCCGGTTATTAGCTCTGGTTCCGGCCAAGTTTGGAACCAGAGTTCTAGCTCTACTTCTAAATCAAGCTCTGGTTCTATATATGGTTTAAAGAAGGATCAAGAACAGCCTAAACACAAGAAAGATGGCTCCTTTTTTGGTTTTATAACAAGGGTATTTACCTGTAGTGGACATATTGTTGCTGATGATGAAGATCCTGCTCCAACTGCCACAATTCAATGTAAGTCCATTTGTTTATGTAATAATTGAAAATTTAGATTTTTTTTTTATATTTTTTGGAATGTTTAGGGGTTTTGAGTATTGGGTATTAAGTGGTTAATGATTGTGTTGGATCTTGTTATAGGTTTATATGTTGAATTGTGCTTAATTGCTTATGTAAGGTTATTGACATTTACTTTATTTCACATGTTTGACTGTTAAAAGTCAAAATAAGCTTTTTTTTCTTTTCTTTTTTAAATTTTTAGTGGTTAATGATTTTGTTGGATCTTGTTATAGGTTATATGTTGAATTGTGTTCATGGAAGCTTTTATTGACATTTACATAATTACATTCTTTCCTATGTTTGACTGTTAAAAGTCAAATGTATTTTTGTTGATATTTGTTTAGAAAGAGAGATTGACAAAGATTGTTTTGGTTGTGGATTGAAAAACAACTATTAGATTGAACCATAATTATAAATTAGGATGTTATAATATTTTGAAATTACATTTTTTTTTTATATTTGTCTATGTAAAGTTAAAGAGGAAGTAACTGTAGATATGCTGCATTTTTTCATCAGTAAATGAGAGCGTAAATAGTTTGTATTCAAGCGATTGTGACTCAAGTACTGCACAGCGTTTTGGTAATAGGGTGTAAATTGTATCAGGTTGGTTGAATCGTTAAACCTGAACACGCGCCATATGTTTGTTTGTGTCAAAGATATCATCATGTAATTGGACACACTTAAATCGCGTAACCAAACAATGCATGTTTATCCATTTTGTTGGCGGGTTGTAAATAAGTTGTAAACGTGCTAAATACGTTAAGGGTTGTAATAAATGGGTTAAACCGGTTGACCTGTTTAACCCTTTTAATTAAACAAGTTAGATATTACAACTCAAAACCTGAGTGTCTTCGTGCTGTACCATGTGCAGAAATATGTTGCAGAGCCAGTTCTTAGTACAGAAACCGTGTGCTGTGAAAACGAATAACATTTGTTCAAATATCGGTTTTATTACACTAGATTTTCAGAAAGAATTACAAAAGTGTGTTTTTCTGCAGCTTTCACGCATACTTCCGTGGTAAGCAACAAAACGCTCGAACACTCAGTGTCCACTACATCGTCTAAGGCATCTGAAGTAACACAGGGCACGGATGAGTTATCTTTTCAAGATATTTGTAAAGCAACAGGAAATTTCTCTGCTGCAAATATAATTGGGGAAGGAGGATTCGGGGTCGTTTATAAGGGAACATTGAAGAATGGAACCGTCGTTGCTGTAAAGCGTGCGAAAAAGGTTCCTTTTGTTTTTAGATCCTTTTCTTGTTAGACTAATAGTCTAGTGGTGGCAATTGTGTCAGGTTTGTGGGCCATATGTATTTGTGTCGGTTATATCAACCTTAACCCGGACACACTTAACCTGAACATGACCCATTTAACACATTATTGAGATGAGTCAAATAGGTCGACGGTTGTAATCATGTTACGAGCTTTTGGATTGTAATATACGGGTTGAGGGGGTCGTAAGCGCCTAAGCGGGTTGGTTTTGCCTAATCATATACTTTTTGTTCTAATATTAACCTGGTTCATGGGTCAACCAGGTCAATCCGAAAACAAAAGGTGAAACCAAATACAACCTATTTATTAAACGGGTTAGATATCACAACCCAAAATCTGCTTTTCCTCGTGTCGTATTTCAGATCATGTCAATTTGGAAATTTTTGTAAGGGCTTGCGTGTGCCTAGGCGCAAGAGTTTTTAATGGCATTGCAGGATGTTATAACTTTTTTGTTGTTTATTTACTGTTATGACAGACCAATTATGACATAGGGACACCAATGGAGTTCAAAAACGAAATACTAACATTATCAAAGATCGAGCATCTAAATCTAGTTAGATACTATGGATATATAGAGCACGGAGATGAGCGTATTATCTTGGTAGAATATGTTTCCAATGGAAATCTCCGTGAGCATTTAGATGGTAAGCCAAGACTTTTCTCGAAAGGGCAGTTACGTCCTTTCACATCAGTTCAAATTTACTTTATAGTCATTATTAGTAGTAGTAACAATTTCTTTACGTTTAGGTAAACGTGGAAACGGGCTTGAAATCGGAGAACGTCTGGATATCATGATCGACGTAGCTCACGCAATTACATATTTGCATGCATATACAGGTAGTTTTCCAGGATAACATTCTTGAAAAATTTATTAAGTTTCAAGAATCGTAAGTTAACCGTTTTCTTTAAACTTTTTGCAGATCAACCAATAATCCACAGAGATATAAAATCATCAAATATACTGATTACGGATAAACTGCGTGCAAAAGTGGCGGATTTCGCACTGGCTCGTATAAAAGTTGAAGACGACGCCACTCATATTTCAACTCAAGTCAGAGGAACTGCAGGCTACATGGATCCTGAATACATCAGTACATACCAACTTACCGATAGAAGTGATGTTTATTCGTTTGGCGTGGTGCTTATAGAACTTGTGACTGGAAGATTACCGATCGAATTAAACAAACCGACTAATGAGAGATTTACAATAAAATGGGTAAGTAATTGAAAATTTTATGGATAAAATTACGAAATAGTAACCAATTTATAATATTATTCCATTAAAGCCACTCGTACGGTTGTAAGGTTAAAGACCTGACCATTGGCGGACCTACAATTTTTTGTTTAGGGGGGCGCCCTCCTTAAACAAAAAAAATAGTTTTTATTTGTAGGCAAAAATCCCGATCACACCATTAAAAGTTCGGTTAAACCCTCTGATCGCACCCACATAAAATAATTTATGGGTCCGCCACTGGACCTGACTCGAATTGACTCATTTCATTTTGCAGGCATTGCAAAGACTAAAAGGAGGGGAGGTGGTGTTGGCAATGGATCCAAAGCTAAGGAGGAACCCGGCATCAATGATGGTGATTGAAAAGGTTTTGAGACTAGCGAGACAATGTGTGGCCCCCACGAAGCAATTTAGACCGTCGATGAAGAAATGTGCAGAGATCTTGTGGAAAATAAGAAAAGATTACCATGAACATAATGACGTTATGGCGGCTGCAAATCATTCTGTACAGGTGCCAGAAATCGATGCTAGAAAGAACCGTCGCGAGTTTTTTGGTATTGAAGATGACAGCAGCAACCAAAGGTTTCAATCAGCATAGAAGTTGTATAAAAAGGTTTTGTATGTAGAAGATTATTCAATTGTGTATTTGTATTTTGCTTTCATATGTTTTCTTTTATTATCCAATATCCATATATATATACACACATGTATTTTTTGGTAATCGACGTTTTTGTGGTTGATTATTAATTGTACACAAATACAAACTTTATCGTTTGGTTGATTCGATTGTAATAACAATGAACAAAATAATAGCAATATTAATGGGTTTGTGATGGGTTGGTTCTTGCTATGGAATATGTTACTGCTGTGAGTTGGGTGAGTATTTACTACTTTCTTTCTTGTTACTCTCATAGGCTCTTCCCTCTTTTATCTTATACTTGTGTACATGATAAAACAAGTTATGCTGGTGCATCTAGAATACAAGATACAAAGTTATGCTTTAAACGATCCTATCCAACTTGATACAGTTATGGTCTCGTAACAACGTAACCCTTTCTAACAAAACCGGGTGGGAAAGGACGAAGAAGACCACTTAAGCCGAAATGATCTTCTCATCGCATGTCATTAAATGACTAATAAGCATCTATTTAAAATTTTAAATGATTATAACCAACTTGATGTTTGAACTATTTGTCTTAACCAAAAATGCAATTGTACTAGGGCATTGACATGAGAAACTTAAACCAAACACATACAGCTAAAATAGGTTCAAAGTAAATCCTTACAGCCACACATAAGTTAATTATCTGATACAGGAATCTATAACTTAAAAACAGCATGCATAAAGCAGACTTTATTCATGATTCAGCTACTAGGAGAAGCAGACCTGCTACTCCTCACACTGTCACGTGAATAACTCCTTGAACGAGATCTGGGGGAGACACTTGGAGAATACCTCCGCCTTGACCTTGACCTAATGGGCGACCGGCTAGAAGAATAGCTCCTGTAATGCCTCCTTGGAGAAGACGACACACTTCTAGAAACACCCCGATAACGGCTGCTTCTGCTCCTACTCCTGTAATGCCTCCTTGGAGAAGGGGACGCACTTCTAGAAACACTCCGGTAGCGCCTGCTTCTGCGCCTGTAATCAGGGGAGTAGTCCCTAGAGTCGTAGATACGTCGCCTTCTGTAGTCTGGTGAATAGTCCCTGGAGTCATAGCGACTACGCCTTCTGTAGTAACGGTCTTCTGGAGTGTAAGATCTAGAACGGTAGCGGCTCCTTCTCCTACCATAATCATCTGAGGTTGGGGAGTAAGACCTACGTCTGCTGTATGGCGACGTAGAACGGGAGTATGACCTGCGCCGCCGCCTACTGTAACACGGAGAGTATGACCTCGACCTGCTTCTATCTCTTTCAGATGAATAACTAGGAGAACGGCTTCTTGAATAAGGAGAATACGTCGGAGACCGACGACGAACTGCTTAAATCAACAACAAATACAGTTAGCTAAATGTCAATTTAACCCTTATTGATGCATGCAAATTAAGGCTAGGAGGGAAAAATGGTTTCAAAACATACCATGGACAGTCCTCAGTCCAAGATACCTTCCTGGAGTCGGGGTGCGACCTCTTCGCCTTCTGGCCTGTAATTTCAAAAGCAAACCATGAGCTCAAGAAGTTGCAATGTCTCATTCGTGCAAGCGGAAATACAGATTGGAGTCGTTTTTTATTGGCGTGTAAACATAAAATTTGTGAGGTTCAAATAACAAATATAATTGCGTAGAAAGAAAGATTAAAGAATGAGGATATACAACCCTCTGGGTTGATAGTCTGATATTTGCATTTGATGTGATTTGTTAATTTGGGACTCTGATGAAGAGCTGCAAAATACAGCAACCTCTGTCAAAACAAACACTTCACCCACGAAAGCAAACAACATTCAAACTAGATAAAAAATAACTATAAACAGAACGTTTCGGACAAGTCATCAGCAACGAATTGAGAAACAAGCAAAATACAAGTAACACGAGGGAATAAGGGAGATTTACCTTCTCCACAGTGATGACACGACCATCCAGAACAGAGCCATCTAAGTGCTTGATGCAACTTTCAGCTTCCTTAACACTGGACATGGACACAAACCCAAATCCACGAGATTCCCGTGTCCAAGGATCTGTCACAAGACGAACGTCTTCCACCTGAAACGATACATTCAGTCTTAATTTCAGAATTGATTATCCATTCATCATATCAACAAATAATAACCATGATTCTATAAATTTAATTGTTTATGTTTATAGACGGCATCTCAAACATACCTTTCCCTCTGCTGAGAAATGCTTCTCAAGCTCGATTTTCGTGATACGCCGTGACAAACCAGTCACATACAAACTGTTTCCAGGATTTTCAATGTCACTAGCATCATAGCTCCTGCAACTTAATAGTTAATACTCAAAATAACAACTTACAAGCTCACAAATGTAAAGAATCTGACGATATGTAGTCAATAACTGTCTAACCAACTGAACATAAATCACAAAGACTAAAAAGATAAAAGGCGTTTAATAATGTTCAACTTGTGAGAAGATTTCAAGGAATTCTTACCGACTCCTGGATCTGGATCTGGACCTTGATACAGACCCGCTGTATCGTTTGTGTGGCGGAGAAGGAGAAGGGGAGTACCTTGACCTCCTCGAGTATGACATCTGGAAGAACCAAAATAAAACAAGCTAAATTACATATGATGCGATGATCATAAAAGCACAAGAGACGTAAATACTAAATACTCACAAAACAAATTTTCCAAATCACAGTAATTAACATCAAATATTCCCGAATAGCAAACAGTGTTTGTTGATTCTCATGTTGTACTGTGTAATTATCATGTTGATCCAAATACAAACTGTGTTTATTAATTATCATGATTTGGAAGAACTTAAAACATAAATATAAAAACAACATGAGAATTACACAGTACAACATGAGTATCAACAAACACAGTACAGGTGAATTTAATATAAATAATCACACTTCATGCCAATCCAAATCTTGCTCGAACATTGATATATTTTTAAATAGAGGTGCAAACGAGCCGAACCACTCATGATCTACTCAAACTCGGCTTGAAAAAGAATAGATCGAAACGAGCCAAGCTTAAATGAGCTCGAGCCTAAGCCTAAAAACAAGCTCGTTTAGTAAATGAGCTCGAGCCGGCTCACGAGCCTATAGGAGTCCACTATTTATATATTTTTAATAATGACTATTTATAATATTATGAAAAAAAATTACTAAATTATATATTATTATAATTAATACAAATCAATTAATAAATAATAAACAAGCCGAGCCCGAGCCAAGCTCAAGCTTGAAAAACTAGATATGAGCCGGGCTCAAGCTTTAGAAACAAAGCTCCTATTGAGCCGAGCTCGGGCCTTCATAAACTAAACGAGTTTGGTCTCGGCTTGTTCACACCTCATTTTTAAATGCATAGGAGAAGAGAAATCAATCAAGAGACATACAAAAATCTAGTTAATTAGATCATAGATAATTCTATCCAAACAGATTCGAGAATCGAGAACAGAACGTTTGTAAGTTAACGAAACTATTCGATTTACAATCAACAGATCAATCAATGATTAATTAATCATATACAAAACCTGAATGATGTTGTAGCCTAGTGGTTGCAATGGAGGCGGGAAGGTTTACCCACTTTGTGGGGTTCCTGCCCTGGGAGCAGGGCCGGCTATGGCCCAAGCCGGGGAGGCCAACCGGCTTGGGCCCATTTTTATCGGGGGCACAAATTTTTTTTTATAAAATACCTATATATATGTATGTGTATTTTTTTAAAATAGAAAAATCATTTACACTTAAAAGTTAGGCCCAATAATAATCAGTTTAAAACTTAAAAAGAGTCCATAACATTTATTAGCCCAATACCTGTTTAACCTAGGGAATGTTTGAATAAACTTATAACTCCCTTTTCCACCTCCTTATCTCATTTTCCCAAAAGTCACGCATTCCTAACTTATAACTTAACTCATTTTCCACCTTCTTTTCACCTTATTCAAACCCAAAAAGTCATTTTCAAACCATCATCCAAACACTTTTATAATAACTTATGACTTTTTGGAAAAGTCATAAGTAGGTGGAAATAAGGAGAGCCAAACACCCTCCTAATAAAAAAAAAATAAAAAAAAACATTGATATTATATTCATACGGTGGAAAAAAATAATAAAAAAACGTCAACATTATATTCAGACAATGGCACCTGCAAAAGACAAACATTGAGAGTCGAAATTCAAAATTGCAATTTGCGAGTTGAATGTCTAATTGTTTATCATCATGTAGATTGTAATTTTATTTTAAATTTAGTATTTAAGATTTCAATTTTTTTTTTCTAACAGCTTTAAGATTTCAGTTATAAAAATCGGCTTTATGTTTTTTTTAGAACTTTCGGTGTAGCATATTTACTTTGCTGGGTACTTAGGTTTTGTGTATTTTATATGTTTGTCGCCGGATTGATTAACTATTATTGCAATTAGGTGTCTTGTTGTGCCTTAAAATTGGGTGTAATTACTTAATTAGGTAATTTTTACAAATTTATAATTAGAGGTTTTGTTGAAGTAGCCGTAATTGAGCCATAATATAAATTGTTAATTATAATAATTGAATAATTGTTATAGCTTTGAATTTGGATTTAGTTTAGATTATTTAATTTGTTAAAGCCTTAGGGGTATATATTTTAATGACTCGGATAGGGTACATAAATACTCAGGGACGCCTCTGCCTGGGAGACAGTGGCGGATCTAGAAACATTTTTCAGTAGTAACGTTTTTCATTTTAGTAGTAACGTTTTTCAAATTTCGTAAAAAAAAACCAAATTTTCCACTAATTTTCCACTATGCGCGCGAAGTTGAGCCGCAACGTCCGCACCCCCTCCTAACTAGCTACATCCGCCCCTGCTCGGAGGTCACAAGTTCGAATCCCACTCAGAGTAGGGTTATTCTAAAATGAGGGGCTGGACCTTAGGGGGCCCTGGGGCCGGGCCTGAAGGGTGCGGAGCTTGTGTGTACCGTTGACCGTTCAAAAAAAAAATACAAAACCTAAATCATCAAACTATTCACACACGTAATAAAAAATAACCATGATTGAACAAACTATTTGTAATTTAAATCAAATCGTACGTTTACAAAACTATCCAAATTACAATCAGATCAACTGATGATTAATCATTGCACAAAGCGTAAATCATCAAACAATTTACAATTTACAAATGTAATAAAAACAATCACGATTAAACTATTTGTAGTAAATAAAATCGTAAGTTTACAAAACTATCCGCATTACAATCAGATCAATCATGTACAAAACGTAAATCTTAGAACATTTTGCGCACGTAATAAATAATAATAATAATAATAATGATGATGATGATGATGATGATTCGATCAAAGGAACGAACAGAGGGATCGGTCGGTAACTAACCTCTTTAACAGTTGAATAATCAACAAGAAGAATGACGAAGTTATTGATGGATGGAAAGATGATGTATGTGGATTGATTGATCGATTGATATATGTTATGTGATAAAGGAATTTCAAAGCTTTACAAAAACGCAACTTTTAACCAACCATACACGTGGGATGCTGGAACCCTCCGGAATCCAACAGAAGCTTCTGGATGTGCGGACGCCAAATCAACGCTTAAATCTGGTTTGCTCGACCAAACCATCTAAAATAATATTTTTTCCAGTCGTTCCAACTACCGTGACATTGGGCATTGTGTCCAAGATGCGCGGAAACCCGATCTTCACCTGTCCAAAGGCACGACAGTGGAATAATCGATAAAACTTCGTCTCTCATCCGAGTCGAACTGGCACCACCCGTATTCGCCCTTCACCTGAATGTCGCATAAAATAATGAGAGTTAAAATCGAACCTGTGATACAAGAAACACTAGGTGTTTTCCAAACCACACCACCACTACTTTATTGGCCATCTAAAATAATTCATTGTGGGTGAGAGGTAGGGGTGCAAACGAGCCGAGCCGAGCCCGAGCTCGAGCTAGGCTTGGTTCGAGCTTTGTTTTTAAAGCTCGAGCTCGGCTCGTTAATAGTTTCTCAAGCTCGGGCTCGGCTCGTTTAGTGTTTATTAGTTAATATATTAAATTAAATAATATATATAATAGGCTCGTTTAGGCTCGATAAGTCAAAAGCTCGGCTCGGCTCGTTAAACGTGGGGTAAATTGTAAAAAATATTAATAAACCTAATATTATACCAGGCTCGATAAGGCTCGACGAGCCTGGCGAGCTTCATATATCAGGCTCGAGCTCGATAAATAAACGAGCTTTGTTTTAGGCTCGAGCTCGATAAGGCTCGGCTCATTTCGAGCTTTTTACCGAGCCGATCTCGAGTAGCTCACGAGCTGCTCGGCTCATTTGCACCCCTAGTGAGAGGAGACTATTGTAAATCTAAAAAGTGTAGGAAGGGTCAAGAACACGACATGTGTCACTAGTCAAAAAAGGTATTCTTGGTATAATTATCTACCATCATAATTGTTGACTTTTTTCAAGAATCACCTTCATTTTTTAAACGTAAAAAATGTCCATGACTTTTTCCTACTACGTTATTTTAAAAAACACCATAAAAATAATTTTTTTATCCTCTTTCATTTGCATACCTATTGTATAGCTTTTTTATTAATTGTTGGGTTGATGACTTGCATGATTATTAAGTATAACTTACGTAATTGTCTAGTACAACTTGCGTAAGCTATAATCATGCAAGTTATACCTGATAATCAAGCAAGTTTTCAAACCAAAAAAAAAAAAAAACTATAGCTATAGAGTATGCACATGAAAAATGATAGAAAAAAAACTTGTTTTTATAGTATATTTAAAAATAATATAATAATGTAGTATGAAAAAAATATAGATGTTTAAAGAATGGGTGTGGAGATTCAAAAAAGTCAAAAATTGTAAGCTATACCTATTTTACCTATGGGTGTAAACGAGCAAAGCCGGGCCCAAGTCTGACTGAGCTCGAGCTCGGCTCGGTTCGAGCCTAATAGTTTAAGCACGAACTCGGCTTGAAAGTAAAACCCAGGGCCGATAGGTTGGTAAAAACTCGAGAATTAACAAAGCTAAATTGATTGATTAATGCATAAATGATTATGGAATAGCACTACTTTGATGTGTTTTATGATTTTCAGGTATTAACACAAAAAGGGTGCGAATCTGGAGTTTTTGGAACATCTCGGGAGCACAAGGAGTGATAAACCGAACAAGAAAAGCTGAAATGGGTGTCCGGGACAAGCTGGCGTCGCCTACAGCACTTTTGGCGTCGCCTACAGCATTCGCGTAGGAGAAAGGGACCAAAATGCCGTAGGCAAGAGCAAAATCTCGTAGCCAAAACAGACATGGCGTCGCCTACAGCACTTTTAGCGTCGCCTACGGGACTCGCGTAGGCGATGCCAGAAGTGGCGTAGACTACAGCACCTGCAGTCAAACTTGGGTTTAATGTTTTTAATGCGTATCAAAACGGGAGTTTCGATTTTTTTGGCTTTTAAACACCTTGAAGGCTCATAATTTGGGATCTCTATCATTACCAATCCATCTTATCAAACCCTAATCATTCCATATCATTGAAGAACAACATCAAATCCTTCTATCATTCAAGATTTCAAGATTCAAGACCCAATCATTGAAGAATCAAGCTCCATGGCCATGAGTGGCTAGTCTCTTTGTATCATGCTTAGGAATTAAACAATTGAAGTTCTAGGGTTTAAACATTTGGGTATTTCTTTAAACTTTTAATTGTGTTATTGTGTGTTTGAACTATCGTGTTGGATTGTGATTAATCTTATGTTGGAGTCATTTTAGTTAATTGATCTTGTGCCAATTTCTAATGTCATGAACATGGTTTCTTGCTCTAACACAAACATAGGGTTGTATGTTCTAGGTAATGAAGTGTAGTTTAGTCCATTGTTGAATGTCGATGAAACTTGACACCTAAGCTTATTGAACAATCACCCCGTTAACACCAATTGCACTACATTTGTTTGACCCATTTGTGATAACCTTAGACTTCATTGTTGAACCCTAGGTGTGGTGTTTTTAATTAATTGTTACAACCTAAATTGTTTTCCATCATTTTTATTATAATTTAATTTCAAGTTTTGTTAATTTAATCAAAACCTCTTTCAACCAAAGTCTTAAATGAATCAAATACAATCTTCATAAATTTTTTTAGCAATCTTCATAAGCACCATTTTTTAATCAACTAAACAACATCCACTAACCACACGCTCCTTGGATTCGATACCCTATTTACCCTAACTACCTAGGTTATTTAGGTTTTGTATGACCCGTGACGACCGGCTCATCAAATGGCGCCGTTGCCGGGGAGCTAGTGCGCTTAGTGTTTAGTTTTAGTTGATTATTAAGATTAACTGTTTAATTTGTCTTTGCTATTTCTTTTTGTTCGTTGTTACGCGTGGTTTGTTGAATGTGCAGGTGACAGATAATGCATATGTACCGATATTCGGGGAGAAGCTCACCACTTGTATACAATTCAGAGAATTAGAAATTAGCAAGGCTTGATCGTCCTCATCACCATGTATTGAGTAGATGATGATAATATTTGTCCTTGTTGTGGGAGCCCATATCATTTGTGGCGAGATTGTCCAGTGGCCCACAAGAGAATTATAGCATGTAAAGAACGACAAGATTCTATCACTTTTTGGCTAGATAAACCTAAAGATTCACACTTATCTTCTTCACATCATCAACCACACTATTCAAACTCCCAAGACTATTATAAGTTAAATAACATGTATCAAGGGAGTTCATTTAGCCAAAGGATGCAACAATATCAAAACCGCCAAGAAGGTAACCATACAAGCTACCATAGAAATAGCTGCAACCAAGGTGGGTCCTCAAACAATCAAAGTTGTGAAAATGACTTTTTGGGGTCAAAGTTGGATGCATTAATGAACATGGTCAAAGAGTTCAACAGTGACATCAAGGAGATGAAAAGAGTGAATGAGATGAGGGATAAATCTCATGAGACTTTGGCAAAGCAAGTTCATCAACTAGCTGAGGAATTTTCCCAACTTAAGTGTGAGCAAAACAATTTGGCCTATGGTATTAAGGTAGATGCTGATATAGATGAAGAGACTGCAAGTCTTTCTGAATGGTTAAACCCAACTGAAGACTTAGCATCTCATGAAGATCTGGTGGCTGAGGTGAAAGTTCCTCACGAATCTCATCCCGTGTTGATTATGGCACCCAACAAAGTCGAGGATAAAGGTTCAACGATGAAGAAGAGGAAGGTGAGTTGGGATGACATTGGACAATTTATTATAAAATGCTCCCGCAACAAGAATGATTCAATTCTCATGCCAATAACTTGGAAGCAATTGTGGATTTGGCATGTGAACTATCGAGTATATGTTGGAAACTCGGTAGGAAAATGTGGGATAAAACCTTCATGCTTGGATTCGATGGACAAGTTGAAGGAGCATGAACATATTGGTGCATGGAAGGTAAACTACCAAGCTTATCTTGGTAACTCGGTAGGAAAATGTTCACTTCGGCCACCATGAGCAAGAGGTACTTGTTTGTTTTTGTATATTTTTGTATCTTTAATTGTTTCTTTTTGTTTGTGTGTTTTTTTTTCTTTTTCTTGGTGTGTTTTATATTGCGTTTTGCTAGTACATAAATAAGTTTTGTGGGTGTGTTAACCCTCACGAGACCTCACTCGCCCTCATAACCGGAATGTCGGGAGGTTTAAAGGATCTATCCTAGTTAGTGTTTTTGTTTTTATGTTAATGTTTGAATAAAATGGGAGATTTTGTAATTCCTATGTTACTTCATTTGTTTTGTGGTTTGATGTCGAAGGGAAAGGTAAGAATTAATGTAGGTAACAAGAAAGAAGGAAAAAGGGAGCTTCTAACTGGATCAAGAGGAGGTTGAAGAATGTGCACTAGCGATTGTTAATCAGGTGCACTCAATTCTTTTAATCAAAAATTTCTTGAGTATGTTTATTTTTTATAATAGCGAATTGAGTTGTTGGGGATTGATTGTTCACACTCTATACATAGCTTTTTCAGAATAAATCTTTTAATAAGTACCGCCCTCCAATTCTGAAATATTGAGGACAATGTTTATTTTTAAGTGTGGGGAGGGGGAGAAAATTTACAATTCTAAAAATAAATGTTTGTCCTTAGGTATTATTTGAGTGTTGTGAAGCCAACGAAAAACTTTTTAGTCCCCATTTATTTGTTGAATCATGAGTGACGATCCTTAGTCATGGTCATAACTCTTTAAGTTCCTCGATGTGTTTTTCTAATGGTTGTTTTTAAGAAAAGAATGAAGTGTCGAGTTAGAAAAGACAAGTGAAGGGTATAACATTTTTGCATGTCGGCAACCCATTCCCCCTTTCATGTTCTTGTGAGATTTTTGAGCCACCACAACATGCTAACACCCTATAAAATTCCACATCTATTGGCATGTTGTGTTCATTTGAATTGAGTGTACCATTATAATTGCATAAGGTAGAACTTGCAACTTTTGATACGCTTGCCACCTAAGACTAATTGTGACACAAGAATGATTAAGGCATTAGGTTTGGCCTTTTTATTTTTACACCACTTTGATATCCTTGACCCAAAAACAATCTCCCCTAGTTAAACAATTTTGAGCCTTTAACCTTTCAATTGATCACCCATGTCAACCCATTTGACCCGTTTAGCCTTTTCAATTTTAAACCCAAGTGATGAAAATTCGATGTAGGATTTTGCTTTGTATTGAGAAGAGTTTGTAATGTGAATCCTGTTAAAAAAAATAATATGGAAAAGTATGAGAACAGGTATGCTTCAAACAAAAAGTTCTCATAGAAAAGCACAAAAATATGCTTTAGTTAGTGGTTGAATAAAAAGGCGCATCATTGCCTTATTGTTGAGCTAGTTTGTTTATTTTGTTCAGTATGTTCGATGTAATAAAAATTGAATTTTCATCACCTTAGTCACTTTAAATATCCCATTCCATACCCTTCGCCTAGCCCCATTACAACCCTTCTAAAGACCCTTTGACTTGTGCTTACTTTTGTTTAATTTGGTGATGTGCGATTGAGTTGCAAGACTCTACTAACATGCATTATAATCGGTTTTGAGTGATTAATATAAAATGCTAGTGCATCATGACTAGTTTTGATTAAACCAAGCAGAGAGAACCATTGTGAGGGGTATGCAAGAATGTGAACCTTGAGCTTTGTCGGATTTGGGTTGGCATCTTTTTGTTTTACAAAATTGAGCAACATGGAAACCATTGGAATGTAAATCTACTGAGAGGCGTAAGTCTTGTGAGTTAGGGTATGCCTAGGGACCGCATTTGAGAATCGACAAGAAAGGTGGGATCTTTTGATTCACTTAGTTGGTTTGCAATAAACAAATTTGCTTGAGGACAAGCAAAGCTCAAGTGTGGGGATGTGATAGGTTGGTAAAAACTCGAGAATTAACAAAGCTAAATTGATTGATTAATGCATAAATGATTATGGAATAGCACTACTTTGATGTGTTTTATGATTTCCAGGTATTAACACAAAAAGGGTGCGAATCTGGAGTTTTTGGAACATCTCGGGAGCACAAGGAGTGATAAACCGAACAAGAAAAGCTGAAATGGGTGTCCGGGACAAGCTGGCGTCGCCTACAGCACTTTTGGCGTCGCCTACAACATTCGCGTAGGAGAAAGGGACCAAAATGCCGTAGGCCAGAGCAAAATCTCGTAGCCAAAACAGACATGGCGTCGCCTACAGCACTTTTAGCGTCGCCTACGGGACTCGCGTAGGCGATGCCAGAAGTGGCGTAGACTACAGCACCTGCAGTCAAACTTGGGTTTAATGTTTTTAATGCGTATCAAAACGGGAGTTTCGATTTTTTTGGCTTTTAAACACCTTGAAGGCTCATAATTTGGGATCTCTATCATTACCAATCCATCTTATCAAACCCTAATCATTCCATATCATTGAAGAACAACATCAAATCCTTCTATCATTCAAGATTTCAAGATTCAAGACCCAATCATTGAAGAATCAAGCTCCATGGCCATGAGTGGCTAGTCTCTTTGTATCATGCTTAGGAATTAAACAATTGAAGTTCTAGGGTTTAAACATTTGGGTATTTCTTTAAACTTTTAATTGTGTTATTGTGTGTTTGAACTATCGTGTTGGATTGTGATTAATCTTATGTTGGAGTCATTTTAGTTAATTGATCTTGTGCCAATTTCTAATGTCATGAACATGGTTTCTTGCTCTAACACAAACATAGGGTTGTATGTTCTAGGTAATGAAGTGTAGTTTAGTCCATTGTTGAATGTCGATGAAACTTGACACCTAAGCTTATTGAACAATCACCCCGTTAACACCAATTGCACTACATTTGTTTGACCCATTTGTGATAACCTTAGACTTCATTGTTGAACCCTAGGTGTGGTGTTTTTAATTAATTGTTACAACCTAAATTGTTTTCCATCATTTTTATTATAATTTAATTTCAAGTTTTGTTAATTTAATCAAAACCTCTTTCAACCAAAGTCTTAAATGAATCAAATACAATCTTCATAAATTTTTTTAGCAATCTTCATAAGCACCATTTTTTAATCAACTAAACAACATCCACTAACCACACGCTCCTTGGATTCGATACCCTATTTACCCTAACTACCTAGGTTATTTAGGTTTTGTATGACCCGTGACGACCGGCTCATCAAGGGCCCAAGCTCGGCTCGGAATAATTATATAACAATTTAAAATGAGCTAAAAGCTCGGCTCGAACTCGCGTTGATAGCTTAAATGAGCCAAAGCTCGGCTCGAGCTCGACTCGCCAATATTAAACAGTAGGTATACGATATACAAAAGCTCAAGCTTGGGTTCGATAATTAAACGAGTCATGTTTCAAGCTCGGGCTCGAGCTCATTAAGGCTCGACTCGTCCGAACTTTTTACCGATCCGGTCCCAAGTAGCTCTTGAGCCGTTGCGCATCATTTACACCTCTAATTTTACCTTTCCCTACTTCTTCTTTCAAATATTTTAGTGTATGTTAGCCCCATTCAATCTCATCCAGTGATTCATTAGATCAAAGGCCAAAATTTCCCCACACTTTTTATGTTAAGGATCCTTTTTACATAAAACCTTTTTCATTTCTTTTCAACCAACAATTTTTAACGACTCCTAATAATCCCACATCCAAAAGTCTATTTTACCCTCGGTTTTTACTTCTTCTATATCATGTTCAATTTTCATATCACTAGCATTTACTGAAATTCTTGTATATATTAAAGTAAAGACAGTTTAACAGTGTATCGCCGACTAATCGGTGGATGTCAAGTGACATCCACTAATTTTTGTTTTCTTTTTGTTTTTTCTAGATATGTTTTAGAATATATAATTTTTAAACAAATATTAAAAGCAAAAGAATGCTAGCCCAGTTAGTTTACGGGCCGGTCATGTATGCTATTGCCTTGGGGGTCATGTATGCTATTGCCTTGGGGTTCGATTCCTATTGCACCTTTCTTTTTATAAGAAGGTCAAACTTTTGTTAAACATGTACAATTATAAAATTCTTATTTGTTGTCATTTTTAAAATGTATTTATATATATAACTTAGTAGCCTTTTTTTTATAACACAAGTACAAAATTCTTTTTTGTTGCCATTTTCTAAAAAAGCGTACTTATATATAATTTAGTGATACTATTTTGATATGAATAAATGTTTCAACTTTTTAGGGAATTTTTCGTTTTCATATGGTACTTTTCTGTTTATCTAAACTACCATACACTTTTCCATCGTTACATTTTGATGTTCAAAACTGAAGTATGGCGCAAATAACATAACGTGTTTATATATCATTTTGTTTAATATTACAAATTTACTAATTGGTTGTTATGGTGTGCGATACGTAGCGATTTCCATGTACCGGTACAAGAATCCTTTTTAGATTTTTTTCGTGACCGGTACTTTCGGTACAATTAGCCTTTCTCTTTTGATACGTACAAAGTTCAAACCGTGTCTCACAGCAACGTGCGAGTGTAAAGCGCGTCCCGCGGCAACGTGCGGGTAACTACAACTCTAGTTTTGTATTAGTTGCCGCGGGTAGCTACAACTCTAGTTTTGTATTAAAAATGAAATTGGACCATTTTTTAAAATACTTGATACATTGAAAATTAGATAGACAAATGTACATTTAGCCTACCCGAAATAAAAAGTAGTGTAACCATTGTAATAAGCAATTAAGTCTCGTTCCAAAGTGTTATTAAACCTTAAACATGATAATTATTATATACTTGATAAAATACAAAAATACCATATCGATTCGTTTTACTGATATCAAGTGCGAAATAAATTTTGGTGGAGCATTAAGGTTTTGACGTGTTAGAAAGGAAACAGTTTGGTAGAATTTAGGTATTTGGAGAGGTTTTTGAAAAACTATAGTTTTTTAGGTTATTAGGTGTAATTTATGTCTGGTTTACTACACAGAGTATGCATCTTTATGCGTATATGTTTGTTGTGTTATCTTTGTGTTTATGGCGATTTTAGGGTTCGTTTATATCAGGAGACAGTTCCATGGTGCTTGCTTTTTACGGATGCTATTGTGTTAATTGCGGAAAAGTAAACAGAGTCTAAATGAGAGGTTAGAGGAGTGGAGAACAAATTTAGAGGGAAAGAGTTTAAGGATTAGTCGTTCTAAGATCGAGTACCTCTATTGTGGCTTTAGTGGGGGTAAGCGACAACACGGACACTCAGATTACCATCGAGGGCCAAGTGGTTCCTCATGCAACCAATTTCGAGTATTTATGATCGTTTATACAAAAGGATGGGGAGATAGATAGTGATGTAGTCCACTGTGTCCAAGCTGGATGGTGTAGGTGGAAAGCAGCCACTGGGATACTATGCGACAAGAGGTTCCCAACCAAATTAAAGGGAAAATTCTATGGAGTAGCGGTTATACCTACTATGTTATATGGAACTGATTACTGGGCCCTCGAGAAAACCCAGGCGCGTACCCTAGAGGTAGCAGATATGAGGATACTGAGGTGGATGTATGGACACACTAGGTTAGACAAGATAAGAAATGAGGTTTTTAGGGAAAAATTAAGTGTTGCTAGCATATCAGATAAGATAAGGGAGGGGAGGTTGAGATGGTTTGGGCATGTTAAAAGAAGACCGACATCAACACCAGTTAGAGTTGTGGAAACTATCATCGTTGAGGGAAGGAGGAGTAGAGGTAGACCGAAATTGCCTTGGGAAGAACGGATTAGGCATGATTTGTTAGACTTGCACCTCGCCGAGGACATGGTTGAGGATAGGAGTTTGTGGAGACGTATAATTAAGGTTAACGACCTTTAGGAAAAGTCTATATTTATTTATTTATTATTATTGTTATTATTTACTCGAATAGACATTGATTAATTGCTTGTGTGTCTATAAAAGGAGTTTATCACTATGTTTGATGTTGTTTGATTGCATGTATGCTTTTATTTGAAGTTATTGCTAAATATGTTTTTGGAGCCGGGGGTCTCTCTGGAAGCAGTATCTCTATCCCTTGGGATAGGGGTGAGACTTGCCTACATCCCACCCTCCCAGACCCAACCAGTAGCTCGACTATAGGTGGGATTATACTGGGTACGGTTGTTGTTCTTGTATTGCATTTATAGATATGCATACTTGCTAAGAGAAAATGTTTTGTTGTTAATGCATGGGTTGATAAAAGCCAATGAAATGACATAAAAAAACACACATAAATATTAAAGATCCGACTATTGTTGTTTAAATTCGGTGTGTCATAATTCTCTAAATCGCAATGGCCGGATAATTTCGTTGTGCACGATACTGTACTCGTTACAGGCTTCCTCAATCGCTCCATCCTCGTTTAAACCCCCCTTGCGGTCCAACACACTTCTAAATAACCTGTTAAATATTTGTGACCTTTTGTACAGAGAGCAATATACTTTCCTATTATGTCATCACTGGTATAATGGTTTTTACCCGTTTGTTGACAAAATATAGTCATAACCGTGTTCCAAAACTCCGCCGAATTGTCATGTCTAGTTAGCCCGAGTGTGGTAATATAACTGTTGGCCAAGGCGGTTTCTTCCTCACTGTTTAATGTCAGATTGGGTTTGGGTTTGTGTTTTGGTTTGTTATTTGAAGATTATATAAAAAATGAAAGTATAACGTGAATGTGGAGTTAGTTTGGTTTAATAAATGGAGATTGTGAATGAATATATATAGAAGGTTTTAACTTTTAAGTTGTTTTTAAATGAACTTTTCAAACGGTCAAATATTAAATGCCTCATTAATAAATCCAATTGCCTTTCGTTATTGCCTTGTCGAGGGCTCAATTGCGCCCTCTCATTGGTGCCGACGAAACAGGGAAAGGGGGAAGTGTAACACCCGTATTTTTAATATAGTTATTTATACTATTTTCTTCCAAAAATGGTCCCATATTTTTTTTCTTTTACAGCGGAAGCAATTACACCAATATAATGTGATAAAATAACACCTTTGATAATTCACATTATACATTTATTTGATAAGTTGAGTAAGCTTACATAACCAGCCTATATTTAAATAACCCATGATCGATATACCCAAAAAGGGTTATAAACATAAGGTTTGATCCAACAACTAACCGAGGCTCGGCTTAACTTCTCTAGTCCCGTACCGGTGATTTACCTGGAAAACATTATTTAAACAACTATTAGCCATGCTAAGTGAGTTCATTTATCAACAATATAAAATAATGTTTTCCAAATCACAGTTTTAACCACCAATCCACCTCGTATTCTAACTATGGCAATATGTAATTTATAACATATGAATTTAAACCCTTTGCCATCATGACAATTTTATCACATAACTGTGATTATTTCCCCCACCACTATACACGCGTGGCAAAATTCATCACTTTATGGTGATTTGACACCCACCACATTACATCCGTGGCAAAATTTATCACACTATGGTGATATAGCACCCACCACATTACATGTCGCAATATATATTTTCCCCATTATATTACCATAACATCGTTTGTATCACTTATATAAATTCACGTATACACAAGTTTCATAACACAAATAGCCTCATAAGTAATGCCACATAGAATAATTTCGTGGCAATATTTTATCGCACAATAGTGATTTAACTCCCACCACGTTACCTTGTGGCAATATTTATCACACAATGGTGATTTAACACCCAACACGTTACACCCGTGGCAATATTTATCACACAATGGTGACAAATCACCCACCACATTACACCCATGGCAATAGTTATCACACAATGGTGATTTATCACCCACCACGTTACCTTGTGGCAATATTTATCACACAATGGTGATTTAACACCCAACACGTTACACCCGTGGCAATATTTAACACACAGTGGTGACAAATCACCCACCACATTACACCCATGGCAATATTTATCACACAATGGTGATTTATCACCCACCACGTTACACCCGTGGCAATATTTATCACACAATAGTGATTTAACACCCACCACGTTACACTCGTGGTAATAATTATCACACAATGGTGATTTATCACTCACCACGTTACACCCGTGGCAATATTTATCACACTATAGTGATTTAACACCCACCACGTTACACTCGTGGCAATATTTATCACACAATAGTGATTTAACATCCACCACGTTACAATCGTGGCAATATTTATCACACAATAGTGATTTAACACCCACCACGTTACACTCGTGGCAATATTTATCACACCTTGATGATTTTGATGATTTAACCCCCCACCACAATGCACATACAACCATATTTATTTTCCCCATTATATAACCACAACATCATTTATATTCACTCATATATATAAATCACATATACACAAGTTTTGCAACTCAAATAACCTTATAGATACTATCACATAAAATGATATTTGGGGAGTCGTATGAACTCACCTGGATGTCTAGCTAGAGTTAACTTTCTGGTGAATCCCTTATCAAGTGCTTCTTATCTCCTTTAGGTATTGGTGACTCGTATACACAGAACCCACTGCTTGTTTCTTATGAATGCAAAAATGCAATATTACTCAACCCAACCGTTACTACACGTTCTTTCTCCGTACATTGTATATGTATACATATTTTCGTTTACTACCAAGTTTATTCCCGTTTTGGTTAATTCTACAGCCCCCTTGTTCTCTATTACCAAAACATTAGATATGTTGTAGAGAGATTTACGAATACTTATATAGATGGTTGCTTATGGGGTAAGGAAACTAGGATAAGGCTATTCGGATGTATCAGTAAGAATAGACTTTAGTTATTTTATGGTTTAAGGAATTTGACAAATACCACATTTAATTGAAACGTGGCACTAATAAGGCCTTGTGTAGTGGTGATGGTATAGCGCCGGTTTAGCCACTATAGCGCCGGGGAACACCGCCCCCCCCGGCGCTATAGGGCGTTTTGGGTGTCCACCGTTGTGTGGTTAGCGGCGTTGTGGAGGTTTGAATGTGAGTTGTTGTTGTTGTTGACCGTTTGACAACGGTAACAATGTTTAATTTTTTTTTTTTTTTTTTTAAACAAAATCTCTATATATATATAACATACCACAAACCATTCACACCACACCACAAACCATTCACACCACAACACAAACCATTCCAACCAAATACAAACCCAAAACCAAACCAATGGCAGCCTGGACGAACCAAGACCAACTCGAGTTGGTGAGGGCGTGGGTCAACACCAAGGAAAATCCGCCGAACAATAGGCGACAATTTTGGCGCAATGTATTGGAGGAGTACAACCGAATTACCGATACGGACCACCGTACGGTCGACCAGATCTCCGCTAAGTTTAGTACCATACAAAATAATGTTACGCGTTGGCAAACGGTCTATCAAGCGACGGTGCAGGCGCACCCTGACGTTAGCCAACATATGGCAATTCAACTAACACACGACGCTTATCGTGAACGTTACGGCACCGACTTCACCGTCACCAATCTGCTGTCGTGGACTTTGATGCGTTTTGATTTTGTTTAGTGTGTATTTGTTTTATGTTTAATGTTTAATGTTATGTTTTATGTTTAATGTTTAATTTTATGTTTTATGTTTAATGTTTAATGTTGTATTTGTAATGTTTAAGGTTTTAATGTTTAATGTTTGAATGAAATTTTATCTTTTCTGCAGATAAACAGGTGCATTTTCAAAATACATAAACACATAAAAATACAATCCTAAATTACTTATTAAAACAGAGTTCCTAAATTACTTATTACAAACAGAGTTCCTAATCCTAAACTACTTATTAAAACGTTACATAAACACATTACATAAACACATAACATATTCCTAAATTACTTAATTAAACACATAATATAAGCCTAAAAGTTCCAGTCCTCGAATGAGTAGTACTCCGGGGATAGGGAACGTGAGCTGTCCCGTCCATCAGACCTCGCATCCGATGGGAAGTAGTAGTTCTCACGACGAGGGGATGGCATGCTCCAGAGGCGCTCCTCCTCCTCAATTTCCCTGAGGGCTTCCAAGTCCTCAGGGGTTGGCTCCCCATATTCACGGGGTGGGGTGGTCTGGTGGTGGTGGGTGGGGGTATTCTGGGGGGTGGGGGTAGGTTGGTAATAGGGGGTGGGGGTATTCTGGGGGGGGTGGGGATAGGGTGGTGGTAGGGGGTAGTCTGGTTGGTGGGGATAGGTTGCTGGTAGGGGGTAGGAGGAGGAGGGGTTAAGGTTGGTGGTGCCGACAACATCAGTCGGTCCAGCTGATAAGTAGCCATGGTATACTCCGCGGCCCAAACCAATTCTTCATCCGTCCAGGGATCATCCTTCCAGGGATCATCCTCTTCAGGATTAGTTGGTGGTGCCACAGCAGGAGGAGGAGGGGGATTTAGCCAGTGTTGAGGAGGAGGAGGAGGAGGAGGAAGAGGAGGTTGTGGAGGAGGATGAGTTGGCAGTCGCCGGGACCGGCCCCGTCCCCGGACCCGTCGAGTGAACTGCCGGACATTAGAAGGTCCGGAAGCTCCTGCTTGAAAACCGCCAGTGTTATTCATTGTGTTTAATGAGGAAAGGATGAGGAAGATGGAAGAGGTGTGATTGAAATGGTGGTAAGGAGGGGGTATTTATAGGTGTGACTGAGATTTGGTGGTGGGGGGGAAAGTTTGAAATTCAAACTTTGAAATTTAAACGTTTGGAGGGAAACCGTTTGAAATTCAAACGGTTTGGAACAGTAACCGTTTGAAATTCAAATTTTTTTTTTTAAATATTAGTTTTTAAAATTAAATATTTTTTTATCATTTTATTAATTTAATAAACTTTCAGTTTAAATTTTTATTTTTATTATTATTTTTATATTTAATGAAATATTAAGTATTTAATATTCTTTATTTAAATAAAAAACAATAATTAACCAATCATTACCAATTATTTATAACCCCCCTCATAACCCCCTTCCCACTACACACTCTTTTTCCACAACCCCCACATAACCCAACTTTTATTACTTTTTAATATTTTAATCCTACAACCCCCTCATAACCCCCCACCACTACACATGATCTAAAATGAAATTGTGAATCATGAGTTGTCATGATTTTAGTTGCTCATTTTCTATATAAAAATTCTAAACATATATATGTATTAATAATATTTAAAAGCAAACCATAATCAAAATTTTAAAATGGTAAGCTACTTGAATATACATATATAGATCCATTAATATGTATAAAACCTTATCAAATAAAATATGGCTTAAATGGTTACTAATCCTTTTATTTAAGCATACGCTGAACTATTTAACAACTCAAGCGGTCGCTTTCCCCATTAAACGCTCATTTAAGGATACTTGAATATTTTATAACATGGAAAACAGGATGTTTCAAATATCCCCCACTATTTTAGGGTTTCGTCCCCGAAACCGTATTACATAGAAAATAAATGAGGATAGTACGTCCTCATTTCATCTTCTAACTCCTACGTGAAGTCAGATCCTTTTCTATGTTTCCACTCAATTTTAATTGGGTCGATTGTTTTGTTACGGAGTTTTTTAACTTTTTGGTCTAATATTCTCCTCAACATAGTTCAACTTATCATCCACCTCTATGCCATCCGGTGGCACATATGTTGTCTCATCTATCCAACACTTTCATAAATGTGACACATGAAATGTGTTGTGTATCCTACTTAACTCATCTGGCAACTCTAGACGGTACGCCACATTTCCAGCTCGAGCTATGATCTTAAACGGACCAATAAATTGTGGACTCAACTTGCTACGTCTACGAAAATGAATTACACCCTTCCATGGAGAGACTTTTAACATTACATGATCTCCTACATAGAACTCAATTGATCACCTTCTTTTATCAGCATAAAATTTTTGTCTGTCTTGGGCAACCTTGAGACGGGTTCATATTAACTCGATCTTTTCAGTTGCCTCCTTCACAATTTCTTTACTACTCAGTTCTTGTGGACCGATTTCTCCCCAACATATTGGAATCCGACATTTTCTATCATACAACATTTCATAGGGAAACATCCCTATGCTTGAGTGGTAACTATTATTATAGAAAAATTCTGCCAATGGTAAATATTTTTTCCAACTTCCGTCAAAATTGATAATACATGCTCTCAACATATCCTCTAACATTTGGATAGTTCATTCACCTTGTCCATCAGTCTAGGGATGATATGCGGTACTAATCAATAGTTTCGTACCCATCTCTTCCTGAAACATCTTCCAAAAATGCGACGTAAATCTAGTGCCCCTAACATGCACAATAGATATTGGCATACCATGTCGTGACACTATTTCTCTAATAAGTAATAACACATCTGCCAAACGTTCTGAATAGTAAGCCTCACGAATTGGTAATAAGTGAGCACTTTTCGTCAATCTATCCACAATTTCCCATATAGAGTCATAACCTTTAATGGTTTTCGGTAGTTTTTTTTTTAAAGTCTATGGTGATGTGTTCCAATTTCCATTCTAGAATTTCTAACGACTAAATCTCGCCATATGGCTAGCTTCTGTTGCTCCGTTTTGACATGTAAGCAATTCAAACATTTATTAACATATTGACTCACATCATACTTCATGCCAGGCCACCAATAATCCTTACTTAGATCCTCATACATCTCCGTGGCACCTGGATGAATAGAGTAACCAGACCTATGAGCCTCTTCAAGAATATTGGTTCTAAGCGCATGAGGCACCCATATACGACCAAATCTGATTTTAACACCATACTCATTTTCTTCCAGATTTTGAACTTGACCATATATCCTTTTCTTTCTTTACATTCTCATCCATTAATGCCTCAGTTTGCGCCTCTTAAAGCCGATTCATAAAGTCTGAGTTCACCACTAATTTATAAGACTTCACCCTAACTGGAGGATGCTTCTTTTTTTTTCTTTCATATCATGGATTTCTTTGATATGCAACAAGTTAATTTGATCAACCTGCTCACTATTTACTAGCATAACATTCATTGACTTGGAGTTTAATGATAAAATCCATTATCATCAATACCTATCTTAAGTTCATACACATTTCCTTACAACATCTATCTCCAATGTTATCTTATAAGCCCCAAATTTTATTTTATTTTAGTACCCCTTTCTTGGAGAATTAATTCTTACAATAGTCTGATTCTCCATATCTAGGGTACATTCGTACGCTCCTCTTAATTTTCAATTCCTCGAGTCTCACACCAAGGTCGAGACTTATAACAAGCTTTAAGAAGTCAAAGCCAACACCACTACATATTTTCATCTATGTATTACTCAAACTAGGCTCCAAGTTGAACAATGTCCGAGATACACTAACTTGCGAGCAAACAAATGCACCTGCACTCGCTTATGTCAGGTCATCAAGATTGTAACTGGGCCATGATCAAACACTATGTAGCCAAACTAGAGTCCCAAACCACTCACACAATCTTTAGTTAATCATCCGATTTAAGGTCTTAATGAACCTAAGACCATCGGATTCTAAACTTTGATCTCAATTGGTAACCACACTCCATAGTCTTTAAAAATAATTCATGATTGTCCTTGACCGTACACCCACCAATGGTTGAGATCACAAAAACCCGTGATCTAAATATATCATTTTCCATGTTGTAATACTCATACTATACCATTAACAAAGTCAACTAGTTGTCAAAACCAAAATCACCTAAGAATCCAATCAGATTAGTAGTTCTCTACAACTCATCTTGATCAAGGTCACACCCGATCAGCGACCCATGAGCACTACACACGATCCCCAATTAACCAATGATAGACATTACTTGGTTACTTTTTATTTTGGCTCCTCAAACCAAACTTTAATATGCCGCTAAATACAGCCCTTTCAATCATCAAAACAGTTACCAAACACTTGACACCATTGTGTCCCACTTGCGGTCCATTATGCCAGTATTAAGTTATTATCATATAATGCTATTAGGCCATCAGACCCATTCCCGGAATGCAGCTACCCAACAGCTTGCTTTCCATCTCACTTCCTCGAGATTTCACCACTACCAAAATCTTAATATCATGGTATCGACACCATAACTTCAATATTCAAGATTTTGGCTTCGTCCATATGACCCCACCTCTATCTTAACTCTTAACTAGCTATCGCTAGCTAGACAATACATTATTTGTCTAAAGTTGGGTCTTAACCATATTTCAATTTAATCGTGCATTTGTCCCCATTGATTTATTGGGGACAACTCGTCATCTTGACCCTTTTTGACGAGTTCCTTTCCGTATTATGAGTGCCAGAATGTTGATTTCCTTCACCCTTAACTAAGTTTTCCTTTTCGTGCTGTGAAGTTGTCATTTCTTACGTCTGAAATGACAACACAGCTTTAGGATACTTATTATATCCTATAAACCCCAAACTCATATATTTTATACTACTCATCTACTAGATAGTTTCTGTGGCTTTTCTTATATTATATTAAAGCACTATCTAATAGACAATGCACATGCATTTTATCCACCTCCACACCTATTTTTTGCTCATTTTGGCAATCATATGACCACTTCAAGATTGTAATGGTACCATGTATTTACAATCATCACTGGCCAGGTGTGATTGTCCATACACTATACACATACCTTCTTGTTATTATCACATCATGTCAAAATTCACAAATTTCGGTTTCAGAAATCTAAACATAAAATTTATGCTATTTAACAACTTAACACAACTTATGTATATGACTTTTAACATATAATCTAGAAGACTTTAACTAATTTAATCCCCTCCCCAATTCGAGCCTCGGATCGAACGCTACTTACTCAACATATCAAGAGCATACGGTTTAAGTCCAAGTATTCTGATAGAATACTTAGTTCGCTTAAACCATTGCTCTGATACCAACTTGTAACACCCGTATTTTTAATATAGTTATTTATACTATTTTCTTCCAAAAATGGTCCCATATTTTTTTTTCTTTTACAGCGGAAGCAATTACACCAATATAATGTGATAAAATAACACCTTTGATAATTCACATTATACATTTATTTGATAAGTTGAGTAAGCTTACATAACCAGCCTATATTTAAATAACCCATGATCGATATACCCAAAAAGGGTTATAAACATAAGGTTTGATCCAACAACTAACCGAGGCTCGGCTTAACTTCTCTAGTCCCGTACCGGTGATTTACCTGGAAAACATTATTTAAACAACTATTAGCCATGCTAAGTGAGTTCATTTATCAACAATATAAAATAATGTTTTCCAAATCACAGTTTTAACCACCAATCCACCTCGTATTCTAACTATGGCAATATGTAATTTATAACATATGAATTTAAACCCTTTGCCATCATGACAATTTTATCACATAACTGTGATTATTTCCCCCACCACTATACACGCGTGGCAAAATTCATCACTTTATGGTGATTTGACACCCACCACATTACATCCGTGGCAAAATTTATCACACTATGGTGATATAGCACCCACCACATTACATGTCGCAATATATATTTTCCCCATTATATTACCATAACATCGTTTGTATCACTTATATAAATTCACGTATACACAAGTTTCATAACACAAATAGCCTCATAAGTAATGCCACATAGAATAATTTCGTGGCAATATTTTATCGCACAATAGTGATTTAACTCCCACCACGTTACCTTGTGGCAATATTTATCACACAATGGTGATTTAACACCCAACACGTTACACCCGTGGCAATATTTATCACACAATGGTGACAAATCACCCACCACATTACACCCATGGCAATAGTTATCACACAATGGTGATTTATCACCCACCACGTTACCTTGTGGCAATATTTATCACACAATGGTGATTTAACACCCAACACGTTACACCCGTGGCAATATTTAACACACAGTGGTGACAAATCACCCACCACATTACACCCATGGCAATATTTATCACACAATGGTGATTTATCACCCACCACGTTACACCCGTGGCAATATTTATCACACAATAGTGATTTAACACCCACCACGTTACACTCGTGGTAATAATTATCACACAATGGTGATTTATCACCCACCACGTTACACCCGTGGCAATATTTATCACACTATAGTGATTTAACACCCACCACGTTACACTCGTGGCAATATTTATCACACAATAGTGATTTAACATCCACCACGTTACAATCGTGGCAATATTTATCACACAATAGTGATTTAACACCCACCACGTTACACTCGTGGCAATATTTATCACACCTTGATGATTTTGATGATTTAACCCCCCACCACAATGCACATACAACCATATTTATTTTCCCCATTATATAACCACAACATCATTTATATTCACTCATATATATAAATCACATATACACAAGTTTTGCAACTCAAATAACCTTATAGATACTATCACATAAAATGATATTTGGGGAGTCGTATGAACTCACCTGGATGTCTAGCTAGAGTTAACTTTCTGGTGAATCCCTTATCAAGTGCTTCTGATCTCCTTTAGGTATTGGTGACTCGTATACACAGAACCCACTGCTTGTTTCTTATGAATGCAAAAATGCAATATTACTCAACCCAACCGTTACTACACGTTCTTTCTCCGTACATTGTATATGTATACATATTTTCGTTTACTACCAAGTTTATTCCCGTTTTGGTTAATTCTACAGCCCCCTTGTTCTCTATTACCAAAACATTAGATATGTTGTAGAGAGATTTACGAATACTTATATAGATGGTTGCTTATGGGGTAAGGAAACTAGGATAAGGCTATTCGGATGTATCAGTAAGAATAGACTTTAGTTATTTTATGGTTTAAGGAATTTGACAAATACCACATTTAATTGAAACGTGGCACTAATAAAATGAAATTGTGAATCATGAGTTGTCATGATTTTAGTTGCTCATTTTCTATATAAAAATTCTAAACATATATATGTATTAATAATATTTAAAAGCAAACCATAATCAAAATTTTAAAATGGTAAGCTACTTGAATATACATATATAGATCCATTAATATGTATAAAACCTTATCAAATAAAATATGGCTTAAATGGTTACTAATCCTTTTATTTAAGCATACGATGAACTATTTAACAACTCAAGCGGTCGCTTTCCCCATTAAACGCTCATTTAAGGATACTTGAATATTTTATAACATGGAAAACAGGATGTTACAGGAAGGCCACTATTGTTTGAACGCAGGCCGGGACGTACTACACCGGGTAGCCTAAACCAGGGCTGACAAACTATGTATACCCGACCGGTGGAGACACAAACACAAAACATGTAGACACGAACATGACACGATAACTTATCGTGTCATTCTTTCTATACTCGAATACGAACCTGTTTATACCTGGTTAACATACTAAGACACGATAATACCAGTTTATAGCAAGTTAACACGATAATACCTGTCTACACAAGGTTAATACGATAACACATGAACATGTTTTCTAAATCCGATACGTTAAATAGGTAGCATCAAGCATTAAAAAGATAGAATTCCACCTACTAAAAACGTATAACTCTAATACTTCACCCCCACAACCTATATATTTTTTTAAAAAAAGATCTTTAACATGTCTTAGCAAGTACTAAACAGGTAAAGTATTTAATCTGTTAAGACACGAAAATTAACAGGTATATTTCGTGTCTATCTGTTTAGGACAAGAAACATGTTAGGATTAAAATCGTGTAGGTTCTTGTCGTTATTCGTATTCTTGTATGAATTTGCCCAAACCAAAATATGATTCGGTGCATGGACACTATAAATTTACAAAAACCACCCTTAGACTTTCAACAAATTTACAAAACACATATTCTCCTTCTACTTATCTGCCACTAAAAGAGCTAGGGCATGATAAATAATACTAGCAACCGTCACTGCCACCATCCCACCACCGTACTCCTCTAACAACTTCCACAACAAACCACCTACTATATATTATCGCTGATCGTCCTCATTATCACAAAGGTTCAGTTATCTGATCACCCAAACCCTAGCTTTCTTCTTCATTTTTTTTAATTCTTTTATATACGTTTCGTACTAATCGATTTTATCTTTTATGTTATTTGTGTTTTGGAAGAAATGAGTTTCTAAAAAAGTGTAAATCCATTCGCTTTTCATGTTATTTAAGTAGGTTTTGTTTACATGATGGTTAATGTTTATAATATATTAATATGTATATGATAAAGTTAGTATTTTGGTGGAGCATTAAGGTTTTGATGTGTTAGAAAGGAACTAGTTTACTGGAATTTAGGTATTATGGAGAGGTTTTTGAAAAACCACAGTTTTTTTAGGTTATTTAGGTGTAATTTATGTCTGGTTTGCTAAACAGAGTAGGCGTCTTTATGCGTATTTGTTTGTTGTGTTATGTTTGTGTTTATGGTGATTTTAGGGTTGGTTTACGTCTTGTAAAGATGATCAGGGGTTAAGAAATTGATTTAGAGGCATTGCATTTATAGATATACATATAGTGTTTGTTAAGAGAGTGATGGTTGTAGAGATAAGAGTTGCAGGATAGATGAAGCGTCAAGCGTTTCTTCTTGAATGCTGCAGCACTTACGAAATGCTAGTTTTGTATTTTGGAGAGATGGAGAATGTTATGTAATAAGAAAAAAGTTTAAATTAAAATTGGAAAATAGTTAACGATTTGTCTTAATCACAAGTTTGGAAAATGTTTTGTTGTTAATGCATGGGTTGATAAAAGCCAGTGAAATGACATGGAGTTCATATAATATAAGAGGGGGTGTCATATGAATCATATAATGTTTTTTGGATTGTTTTTAAATATTTCGTTTTTTACCTTTTTTTTTTTCGGGTTAAGTTAGATAGGTTTTGATTCGATTGATTTAGGCTAGGGTGATTAAAGCATGTCTACATTATATGTACCTTGATTTATGCTCAGGTGTGGATTCATGTGTTTTTTGAAATGAAAGCAATGCTGTTCTAGACACCAATGCAAAGGATCACATAATATGATTTAGTATTCTTCAATCAGATCTAGAACAGTAGAACCCTCCTAAAAAGAAAAAAATGTAACAAATTTAAATACAATTTTGCGTGCCCTTTTTTGTGCCTAGAAGCTAGAGCAAGGCGTTACCTTGGGTCTACCTAAGGTGCCATCGCCTCGCTTGAGCATCAAGAGTGTGCCTTGTATGCTTTGACTATAGAGCCTACATATGGTCTACATCTTACTTTGCTGTGTCATGGTGAAGTATCTACAAGACCTTTGCAAATTTTCTATACCTTTTTCATTAAGTCACCTGAGTTAATAATATTACTTGAATTTATGCTTTTACGTGTCACATTGGTGTAAAAAATAGTGAGTGTTCACTTGATCTAATATATATCTTGAAGTATGATCTTAAGATGTTCATTGTTGCTGCTAAATTGCGGTTTTGCTCTCGTATCTCATTTTGTTGATGCAGTATTAATTATAGTATGTTACTCAGTTTAAGCTGTTGGTTTTTCAGGGTTGTGTTGATATACCGTGAATGCTGAAGAAAGTATTTTGACACAACATGGGTTTTGACAATGAGTGTATATTAAACATCCAATCTCTTGCGGGAGAATACTTTTGTCCCGTTTGTAGAACCCTCGTCTATCCACACGAAGCAATCCAAACACAATGCACTCATCTATATTGCAAACCTTGTTTGTCATATGTTGTAAGCAGTACCCAGGCCTGCCCTTACGATGGATACCTGGTAACTGAAGCTAGTTCAAAGGTAAACTTTTTTTCTTTTTTATATTCTTTGTATCTTCTTAATTCTTAATTCCTTTCTAGTTATAAATTGTATGCTAATCATTTTTTTAGCCACTCATGGAGTCAAACAAAGCTCTAGCAGAAACCATTGGGAAAACCACTGTGCATTGCCTTTATCATCGGAGTGGCTGCGTGTGGCAAGGTCCTTTATCTGAGTGCACAACCCACTGTTCTGGTTGTGCCTTTGGTAATTCTCCAGTTGTATGCAACCGATGTGGAATTCAGATTGTGCACCGTCAAGTGCAGGAACATGCTCAGACCTGTAATGTCAATGTAATGAGATTTTCTCTTTTTGTCTTGAAGTAGAAGCTGTATTATACTGTGCATTTTAAAGTAGTTTAAATGTACATAACCAACAGGGTACAAGTACTCAACCTCCAGTGTCTGAGGCTGCACAAGATGCTGCGTCTACCGATCAAAGCAAAATTGGTAATCAAGCAGTTGCACCAACAAGTTCCCAGCCACAGACATCTCATACTGCTATGGGATCTGCCGCTGCTCAGAATCTGAATCAGCCAGCAACTTCAAATCCTCTTCCTCAAGCCATGACTGCACCTGCTGTGCCAACAGCTGAGCACCAATATTATCAGCAATATCAACAATATTACCAACAGTATCCTGCCTATGATCCGTACCAGCAATCTTATCAACAATATTACCCCTATCAACAGCAGCCTGCTCAGCAAGTCCAGCAGCTTCCTCCTCAGCCCCAGTCTCAGCCACAAGTTCAGCAACAAGTGCAAGCCCCAATGCCCCAAGTACAACCTCAGGCCCAAAACCATCCTCAGGCACAGATCCAGGGCCAAGGTCAACCACAACCTCAGACAAACCCTCAAGCTCAGTCACAAATTCCAGCTAATGGACAGCCTCAACCTCTCTACCCTCAGGCTGCGGTGGTTGCCTCAAGTCAAAACCAAGGTCAGGTGAGTTCACAACCCCAAGGTCACCCAGGTGGTCAGCCTGCTGCTCAAGGTCACATGCCTCTGCAGTCATACTCACAAGTCCAGCCGCAACTTCATGCCCAACCACCTATGCAAGCACCTCAATATCAGCAACCTCTTCCACAGATGCATCCTCCTCAGGCACCTCAAGTGCAACCATATCCTCAAACCCATCCACAGGCACAACCTTACCCACAACCACAATCTTACCCACAGCCACACTCACATTTCCATCCGCAACCTCAGCCTCAGCTGCAGCCGATTAATCCCCAGCTTCCTCCGGCAAGTCATCCACCTTATCCATCACAGCCCCATCCGCAAATTCAGCATGTTCCACCACAACAGCATCCTATGCAAGTGCAGCCGCCATCTGGCTCTTTGCCGCCACAATTCCCACCACCTCCACCTCCGCATATGCGGCCTCCACAACCTCCTCATATGATGCCACCTCAGCAGCGTCCTGTTACACATCAAGTTCAGCAACCAGTGCCCCCACCATATATGCAGCAGCCTCAAGCGTTTCCAGGACAAACGCCTAGTCAACTCCAAGGTCAGCCACAGCATGCTGGTCCTTATGCACATCAGCATCTTCAGGCACGTCCACAGTTTCCACCTCAGCCAATGCAACAACCTTCTTCTGGATTTGTTCAACCACAACAAGGGAATACATTGCCACATGGCATGCCACCTCAAAGTTATGTGGGAAGACCTGCTATGTTGAATCAGGGAGGTCAGCCACAGCAATTTCCCCAGTCTTCTGGTTCAGCAGGTGTTGCACCTCCAGCCAGACCGCCACAGTTTGGTTCAAACCAGCCTTCTGTAAATCAGAGTAATGTTAAATTGACTAACCAACAATATGTGCATCCAGATCAGCAACATAATGAATATGCACCACCTTCGGGTGGTGATCAAACCTCTGAAAGAAGGCTAGAACAACAAGAAGATAAATCGCCTTCTCTAAAGAAGTCTGAGCCAATGAATAATGATTTTGGAGCTAATTTTAATAAAGTAAAACCTGAGGCAAGCATGAAAGATGAATTTAAGCGTGAAGATGGCCAGAGGAAAGATGAAGCATTGACCAAGGATGCTGTCTCTGAGTTGCCTCAGGCACAAGGGGTTCCAGGTGATTCTGTTTCTACGCTAAGAGTAAAAGAAGAGAGCAGGGATGGTGCCTCAGAAGATCATTCTCAGACTGACAACGGACCATTTAGTCAATCCCAAACAACACCTCAAGGCCAGATTGGTGAAGTGTCTGGCGGATTTCCAAGCAAGGGCACGGAACAATCTTCTCATATTGCTCCTATTTCAGAACAAGGAAGATCTACACACCCTCCTGTGCCTTATGGGCCTCCTGGGCATGGTTACTTGCCTCATGGCCCTCATCCAGGTGAGCAATTTCACCCACCTGGTCCAAATCAACCTCTTCCCTTCAACCCTGAGGTTCCATTGGGTGGACCTAATAGTTTTGCTAACAACAGAGGTTATGAACCACAATCTGCTGGACATGGTAGGTTTTCCAGGATGTCTCAAGGTGATGCATTCGGACCCCCTCCGCCGCATGGGCCTGATGGTCAATCTGTTCTACGTCATCATGGTCCAAAGGAATCTGATATGTACCAAAACCAGAGGCCTTCTCATTTTGACCGTAGACGACAAGATTCCCATTTTCCTGGAAATTTAGACCGGGGACCTTATCGGCCACCTTATGGTGCTGAATCAGATTCAATGAGGATGAACGGGGCCCCACCACCAGGTCTTGACTCGTCATCAGCACCTGGTTTTGGTGATGAAAATTTTAGAACCTCTGATACTTTTCCCGTGCCACCGAACCGTCATCGTGAGGAAAGTTTCAAACAATTTCCTGGCCCCCCTAACTTGGGCAGTGAGGGTTCTCCAAAGTTTGGAAGTCACTTGTCAAGGCCATCAGGTGGTTATGGGATGGATGCACCATCAAGGTTTCATGAAAAAGATCCCCATGGATATGGCTATGATGGTGGGCAGAGGTTGCCACCATATCATCCCAATGAGTCTGGTGGAAGACTGCTTCCTGCTAATATACATGATAACAGAGGGAGGTTTGATCATAATCGCCAAAACCCTGATTTTCTTGGACCAATGCATGGTTTTGGTCGCCATCATAGGGATCATTTACCACCTACTAGTCCAGGAAATCCATTCGGTGGTCCCCATAACATTGATTTTGATGGCAGAAATATGGAAAGGCAACCATTTGGTGAAAGATTTCCAATGGGGCCACCTGGTTACATGCATAGAGGGGAGTTTGATGGCCCAGGAAAGCCCCCGAATGGTGGACCTTTTGGCCCAAGGGATTTACCCGGTCGTGGTGAGCCTGGTTTTGGCTCATTCCATGATTATGGTCGTTTAGGCGAAAATGGGCCTGGAGGTTTCTCTCATCCACCACGTTTTGGAGATTCGTTTGGCCCCAAGTCAACTCATCCACCTTTGGACGAACCAGTATTTAGAAATAGTTATCCTCGTCAGGGATTCCCAAGTGATGGTGGATTTTATGCAGTAAGTACTCTATATACCTTTTTAAGTATCATATCATTGTTACTAGTTCCTACAAATGTAAATGTTGAGTGTTAAATTCTGGTATATATAGGGCGGGCCTGACTCATTTGATCCATTAATGAAGAGAAAGACGTTTAGCATGGGCTGGTGTCGTATTTGTAAAGTTGACTGTGAAAGTGTGGAAGGTCTGGATATGCATGGTCAAACACGTGAGCACCAGAGGATGTCTATGGATATGGTTCTTAGTATTAAGAAGAAAAATTCGAAGAGACAAAAGTAAGTCATATTTTGGTTCTTTTAAACAATTACTGATTCTTTCTGTGGCCTAAACCTATCAAGTGTTTTTCCCGTATTGCAGAACATCTAATGAACGTGAGGAGGCTAGCAAATTCAGAATTTAGAGACTTATGCTCATGCTGATGTGTCTAAGGTGATGATGGTGGAACTGATAATTGATCAAAGCAATACCATCTTTGGTAGTTTTACATTTAGTAAGTGGTGAGTCATTGTCAGATGGTCTTTCGGATAGTTTATGCTTGTTTTGTGTTTCAGGTTGCTGCTTTGTTATTCAAGATGGTTTTTGGGAACTGTAAGTTTCTTGGAAGTTAGGTTGGTTTTGTTTTAATATCCTGAACTTTGATAGCTTCATGTTGGACTGGTGTTCTTAGATATCGCTTTCTAGTATGATCAAGTTCTATGTCTGAAATTCTGGTTTTACCTTTTCAAAATATCTGGTGTTATTTTTTTAGGCTATATTATGTATCCATCCCGAGGTATTATTCCTCACCAGTAATCTAAGCAATTAATGCGGTGGGAAATCAAATATCTGTCAAGAGATGATATTTGATATATAGGTTATTGCGGTGGGATATTGGTGGGAAATTGGTAATTTTAATATCATGTAGCGTGTGTATGTGTGTGTGTATATCAACACATAAAACCTAATTATATATAATATTTGAAACAATTCCTAATTGAAAGAAAATCGAGACGAAGGGGAGACAAACTAACAAAGTCTTTGTTGTTTGGTTGTATAGGTTAATGGGACACAAAGTCACATAGCATCACATATGTTATGGGCTTATTCCACAAAAAAAATGTATTTTATCAGCTTTTATTTTAGTTTGGCTTGCAAAAAAAAAAAAAAAACCCTGGAAATTAGGCAATATGACCGAATTTTAAGAATCAAAATATCAGTGGGATATTGGTCGATATCACCGATATTATCGGTGCCGATATTTCAAACCGATATTTGACAAAAAGTCCGATAACCGCTGTCCCACCGATATTGACTGCTTAGCCAGTAATTGATTGCTGCATGATTGATGATTTGCTGGCTATCCGGTGCCATTGCTAGATTCACGATCTAAATAATATGTTTAGTCTAGAATATTTCCTCTAATCTTGTTTAGCACAACTTTAGCTTGTGGCATTTCATCCTTATTCTTGCTCTCAATATATATTTTGAGTTTTGAAATGCCATGAAGCCATAGGCAGGGCACTTATGTGAGGATTACCATAGGAGAAGGAATGGGCTTGTTTTATCCTGAGCCAATGTGGCTTTTAGTTTGGCTAGTAGTTGCTACTCTTTGTTTTTGCAAAGAAAGTGAGAATTTCCTGGTGCCTTTTAGTTGCAGAAATAGCAAAAATACTTTGGCAGCTTAAGAATATGTTATGAAGGAAATATTTACTTTTTGACGTATGCTTATTGCATATCTCTTGGTTTTAAAAAAAGAAAATCAAAAGGACGGGGAAACACTCAAGGGAGGGTGATGCGCAGCGATTCCTTTAAGGCATTGTTGAGGTGATGATTTACATCTGAGTCGATTGCATTGCCTGAAGCGGTGGTTCTGTATGCATGAAGGAGAAGGCTTGTATGCAAGAGGAAGATATGGACATCTTTGTAGAACCACCTCCTAACCTTACTAACCTTTTTTATATGGTGATATGTGCTCTTGATTTGCAAGCATTTGCCCATTGTCCTCCTTCGGATGCTGCTTCATGAGCTTGTACTATGAGTTGATGTGTTATTTAGGAAGTACCTGCATAGACTACTTGTACCTCAAGGTTTAACATATGTTCAAAATAGAATTGCCTTATATCTTGCAAATGTTTTTTTTTTCTTTCTACGAGTTTCAGTACGGATCCTTAGGTATGAGAAAAAAACCTGTTCAAATGGGTTTAAGTAGCCTGTACATAGGGTTACCTTGGTAGTACTTAGCACTGGGCTTCTATTGGTTGTACACAGAGCTTTTTCTGTAGGTAGTTATGTAAATATCTTATTTTTTGGTGCTTAACGCCGTTTTTAAACCAAGGCATATCTAGAAGATTGCATGTTCATTTGTTTCCGTTTAATAAAAGCTTAGAGGCCATATATGATTTAGTTTTAGATTCGTAAAATTTGCACTCGCCAAATGTAGATGAACAACCTGCTACGACTTGAGGGAGGAATCTAAGCATATGTTAGATTTGTTGGTTACAGTTCTTTTAGGCTCAGCTGCTTGTATGTTATAATAGAGGTCAATTCTAGACTTCTAGATACATGTCCTGTTACATGAACAAGATCATAATTTCATCTAGAAACTACTAGAAAAATCACCTGATCTTCTAAAAAGCATAGAAACCATGCACGTCTAGCAAGTTCAATTATTTTTGTCAGGCCTATTATATTCATTAGTTTCCGGGACAAGTAACAAGGAATTTGCTGAGCAATGTATAGTTTCACATGGATATCCTTATTAGCTTAAATGGTTATGGTTCTATCGAGTACGAATGGAAAATACGACAAAATGATTGAAAAACAAAATTGCTAGGTACCGCTTAGAACTTGGCACAATGGGTCAATATTGGTTATGTTATATGACTTATATCTATAATGGATCAAACCGGTAAAATAAAAAATATAGCCAAAAAGGAACTGCGTCGGCTTGATTCGAACTAGTCGAAAGTCATCCAGTTTGCATAATGCGTAAGACTTCTAAATAATTTTATTAGGTTATAGTATCATTGAGAGGATTTACACATTATAATTCGACATCAAGTGTTTTGCGAGGACTATTAACCGATGTGCCTGACCACCTATTTTGTCACATCTAGTTCAAAACATTTGGAGAATGCACCTAAACTTTTAGACAATTGGCTTTTCACCTTTACTAAATCATCAGAGATGGACTTCTATGCTGCTGCATATAAATATTATTATGATATATCATTAAAGACAAATTGGTTGATAGATGTGGTTGCTACTTTAGAGAGTGTACTCATTGTCTGGTCCCAAACTTTTGCTGGGTTTTGACTCTTTTTGTATCTGAGCTGATGTGGGTGTTTAATTTAATGATGTTAGTGTCTAACTCAACAATGAGTGTCTGTGAAGCAGTGTCTGGGACCGAACTTTTCAACTGAGGGGTCATAATAGAACGTTTACATTCACTTCAACTATTCTACCGGTGACATTTTGAGACAAAGTGACGATCTTATATACCCGTACTGATAGAAAATTTTGCCGGTCGAATGCTCAGCGGACCATGGACCCCGGACCCTGAACCACCTCTGATTGTACCTGTGGTGTGAAGTTTTTTTTTTTTTGTTCCGTCTAACCGACGCCCACTTGTTGATCCAGGTATCAATTTTATATTATTAGATCGTGCATTCAAAAGCTGTATATTCATATGAAACTTTGTATTGATATTATTGTATGGAAGCCATTGTTGGGAAAATTATTCATTACTAATAATTTAATTCAGTATTTTATTTGTTTGCTTAAAAAGCCAAATATTTTTTATAACCTTATGTGTTGAATATTATACAATTTCTTTTTTAAAATATTCATAAACATTGTGTAAAATCATTTATATTGGTTTGTCATTACTTACTGAATTTTGTTTTAGATTAATTATCCGATTATCGTGAGTTGAAGAAACACACCTTTTGTTGTATGAACTAGTTTTTATTATGTAATTGATTGGAATTAATATTTAAATAACCAGTTAAAAACAAACGAGAATATGTAACTAACTACAAATCGAATGAAAAAAATACTTTTGAATAGATATAGTTTGTCATATTTGTAACTTCAGTACTTTTACAACGTACAAGAATGTTCTTCCGAGTAATTTACAAAAGAGTTAGATGCCATTTTGGTCCCGGTCATTCGTTAAGAGATGTCACATTCATTAAAAAAATCATGCTTTACATAATTAACTAACTCGCTTCACTTTAAATGCATAGCAAATGTTTGTTTTATTAGTAAAAGTTTAGTATTGTAGCAAATGCGTAGCAAAATTCTAAAATGTGTGCATATAACACTTTCATGTTTTACATAAGTAACTAACTTGCTTCACTTTAAAAAGTTTCTGTACTAAAAATCTCTTAAAACACTATGGAATGGAACAAAGAACCAAAGTAAGTTACTTATTTAGGCATTTTGTTTGTTTATTTTCTCCATCCACTTTCCCAGTTCCCACTTGCACCGTTATCTTCTTGTGTCTTGTGGCATACTCAATGTGTGGCCGTCAGAAGTTTAGTACATCGATATTTTTTGCATGTGCATGGTATTTCAAAAGATGATGGGAAGGTTTTTTCGGTCATCAATGTGTATGCGCCGCAAAAGCTTAGAGATAAACAAATGTTATGGGCTGAACTTGAGAGAAGTATTATGCTAGATAACACGTATTGGGTGGTTGCCGGGGACTTCAATTGTGTCCGAGATAGATCCGAACGAAGGAACTCGAAGTTTCACTCGTCAGTCTCTAATGAGTTTAATGAGTTCATCGATAAGGTTCATCTTCATGAATACGCGTTAAAGGGGAGGAAGTTCACGTTTATTTCCGGTAACAAATGTAGTCGAATAGATCGGTTGCTTGTTTCATGGAATGTTGTTAGCGAATGGCCAAATGCGGAATACCGGGCTCTCGCGAGGGAGGAATCGGACCATTGTCCTCTTGTTTTGAAAGTGGAAACGAGAAATTTCGGACCAAAACCGTTTAGATTCTTCGATTCTTGGTTACAAAAGGAAGGCTTGAGCGCTGTGGTTGAGGAGGGATGCGAGGAGGATAACTTAGCGCTTGGTAACGGGTCTTATCAATTGGGTCTGTTGTCCAAGTTGCGACGCTTGAAAGAAAAAATTTTGGAGTGGAAGAATGGTTGGACTAGCGCCGAGATGGAGGAATTGGAAAATTTACAAGCTGAGATGCGGGAATTAGATTCTATTGTTGAGGTGAGGGACTTGACTGAAGCCGAGACATGGGTATTCGAGGAGTCTAAATGTCGTATTCAGGAGTTGGGAAACATGAGTAAGAAAGATGTGAAACAGAAAGCTCGTGTTAGATGGGCTCGGGAAGGGGATGAGAACACTTCTTTTTTTCATGCTTGTATCAACATGCGGAGGGTTACTAATAATATTCCGGGTTTGCATTCGAATGGGCGATGGGTATTCAAGCCAAACGAAGTTAAAAAAGAAGTTTATACGTTTTTTCGGAACCGGTTTATGGAAGACATGACAGAAAGGCCGGTTCTTGAGTGCTTTGGGATTAAAAAGCTGAATTCGATTGAAGCAGAAGGATTGGTAGTGCCTTTTTCAGAAGCGGAGGTGAAAGAGGCGGTGTTTGATTGTGGCAGTGATAAGGCCCCTGGCCCGGACGGTTTTAACTTTCGCTTTTACAAGCGATTTTGGCCGTTATTTTCTAACGATTTTTGTAAAGTGTTGCAGGAATTTTATGATACAGGTCAAATAATGAGGGGAGCGGGTTCTTCCTTTATCACGCTTATTCCAAAAGTTCAAGACCCGGTTGGCCTGCACGAGTATCGGCCTATCACTTTGATTGGTGCGATTAGCAAAGTCATTTCCAAAGTCCTTGCTAATCGTCTAAAAAAGGTGATGGGTAGTATTATAGAAGAGACACAGTCGGCTTTTTTATCTGGAAGGTATATTCTTGACGGTCCGTTAATTATCAACGAGATCATATCTTGGGCGAAGAAAATGGAGAGAGGAATTTTTCTGTTGAAGATTGATTTCGAGAAAGCGTACGACAACGTTAACTGGGGGTTTCTGATCTCGGTTATGAAGCAAATGCACTTCCCTGATAAATGGTGCAAGTGGATAGAAGGTATTTTGTATTCAGCTAGATCCTCGGTTCTTGTAAACGGCTCGCCAACGTTCGAATTCAACTGCCAAAAGGGGATAAGACAAGGTGACCCTATATCTCCTTTTTTATTTTTAATTGTCATGGAGGGTCTTTCTTCATTGATGCGGTCGGCTTGTGGTAATGGTTTGTTCCAAGGGGTTCGGTTGAATAGCGAGGGGGTGTCTCTGTCTCATCTTTTGTATGCCGATGATGCATTGGTGGTGGGAGAATGGTCTCAAAGTAATCTTAAGGCGATGAAGAGGATCCTTCATATTTTTCATATGTGCTCGGGCCTTCGAATAAATTTGAACAAATCGAATTTGTTTGGGGTTGGGAAGTGTGATGATGAGGTTGATTCCTATGCGAATACTTTGGGATGTAAACCGGGTTCGCTTCCCTTCAAGTATTTAGGCATCATGGTGGGGGCTAATATGAACCGAATAAGTAATTGGGAACCTATAGTTGATATTTTTAAAAAAACGCCTTTCATCGTGGAAGGCTAGTATTATTTCAATGGCAGGTAGGATAACCCTTATCAAGGCGGTGATGGAGAGTCTTCCAACGTATTATTTCTCTTTGTATAAGGCTCCTGTGACGATTATTAAAAAGTTGGAGGTGCTTATAAAAAAATTCTTATGGGGTGGCGGCGACGACAACAATAAAATACATTGGGTGGCTTGCGATAGGGTGACGAGAAGTATTAAAGAAGGAGGTTTGGGCTTGTCCAAGTTGGAAGATTGCAATGTTGCGCTTTTATTAAAGTGGTTATGGCGCTACCGTATGTCTAATGATGCGCTTTGGAGGAAGGTCATAGACGCTATTCATGGCTCTTCTAGAAGATGGGAATCGATTCAGTGTAATTCGCGGTTTGCTGGCGCTTGGTCCAGGGTAGTAAAGGTGGGTTATAAGCTTCAAGTGGACGGTATAAGTTTTATGACGCTCATTAGAGGGGTGGCGGGTGACGGGACACAACTTAAGTTCTGGTTGGATCCATGGTTAGACACAGTGCCGCTAAAGTTTAAATATCCAAGGTTGTTTCGGTTGGATCAAAACAAACATTGTACAATCGCGGAGCGTTTGCTAGAGGGGGCTGGAAATCAGGCGATTGGTTGGCGTTGGGTTAAATACCCGAGTTCTGATCTAGAGATACAAGAGCTTGTCCAATGTCATCGGGATATTTCGAATGTTGTGCTTAATGATGTTGAGGACCGATGGATATGGAGGAATGATGCAGGTGAAGGTTTCTCTGTAAAAGATGCTAGGCAATGGCTGAAAGGGAATGGTGATGTTGCTATCAATCCGGTTTATCAATGGTGCAAATGGATCCCGAGAAAATGTAACGTTTTTATGTGGCGTGCGAGTATGAACAGGATCCCAACCAAAGATGCTCTCCTTCACCGTAATGTGTATGTTGAAGATAGTCTTTGCGGCTTATGTGGTGATGTAGAGGAGACGGTAGATCATTTATTTTCCGGGTGTATCACTGCGATGGGATTGTGGGACGCTATTGCTTCATGGTGTGATACGTGGTTGAAAGTACAGTGCTTTTAGTATTTAAATGCTAAATCTTATGTGTTTGGATGTGTTGATATGTAAGAAAGTGGATAACTATGCGAAATTGATGTTTTGTAGGTTAAACACGAAGATTGAATGATTTTTGGAAGAAATACATGGATTTGAAATGAAGATATTATTTTATGATGTGAAAGGTCTTTGAAATACGAAGACGTGACCGCGAAAACGGACGAAAACGGAGTTGAAACGAAAAAGTTATGAAGAAAACAAGTTTTCCAGCCGTCTGGGTGGCTGTAAACCGCCAATTTGGGCGTCTGGGAGGAAGTCGCCGTCTCTGACGGCTAGGCCGCCGTCTCTAACGGCTAGGCATTGTGTCTGACAATTTGTGTGGCGTCTGGGCCACCGTCCGCCGCAGATTGGGCCGTTTGCACCTGGCCGTCGGTGACGGCCACCCCAGCGTCACTGACGGCAGCCACTGTCTCTGACGGCAATCTCGCCGTCTCTGACGGCGCCACCTGACAAGACTTGGTCAACATAGAATTTAATGCAAAATTTTAATTGCTTTGATGGGGGTTGACTAGAGATTTGATTGGAGAGTTGTTATAACCAGATTTAGGGATCATTCCTAATGTTGTTGATCATTACTACACAACACAAAATCATTCTAGCCATCCTACAATCATTCTATCATATCATCATCCTCTTGAAGATTTGAAGAATTCTATGGCCGTGCTTGGCTAAACATCTATTCATATCCGGGTGTAAACATTGATTCTAGGGTTCTAACATTTGGGTATTTTCTATTTTATATTTGCTTTTGAATGTCAAACAATTGTGTTGAATTGCGATTAATCTTATGTTGAAGTCATTTTAGTTAATTGATCTTGTGCCAATTTCTAGTGTCATGAACATGGTTCCTTGCTTCAACACAAACCTAGGGTTGTATGTTCTAGAGTTATAAAGTATATTATCGTCCATCATAGATGTTGATGATTCTTGATACCTACACCTAATGAGACAACCAACCCGCGTACATCATTTGCAATAATTATAATTGATCCATTTGTTAGAGCTTTAGTAATCGTTTGTTGAAACCCGGGTGTGAATTCTTTATTTATTATTGTTACAACTACAATCAATTACTTTGTCTTTCATTCATAATCAATTTTGAATCCATTGTGGTTCCCAATTTTAATAGAACAATTCTTGAATACAACACAAAACTGCAAACTTCATAAGTAACTTAGTTTCTCTTTAGCAACTAAAATCTATTTTGCTAACCACATGCTCCTTGGATTCGATACCCTACTTACCCTAGCTACCTAGGTTATTTAGGTTTTGCATGACCCGTGACGACCGGACCATCAAATGGCGCCGTTGCCGGGGAGCTAGTGCGCTTAGTGTTTAGTTTTTAGTTGATTATTGTGATTAACTGTTTAATTTTTGTCTTTGTTATTTCTTTTTGTTCGTTGTTACGCGTGGTTTGTTGAGTGTGCAGGTGACAGATAATGCATATGTACCCGACATTTGGAGAGAAGCTCACCACTTGTATACAATTCGGAGAATTAGAAATTAGCAAGACAAGATCGTCATGAATTGGGTAGATGACGATCCATGTGAATGTTGTGGGAGCCAGGAGCATTTATTGCAAGATTGTTTAGTGTTCCACAAAAGAATTCAAGAATACAAGGAACGCGCCAGCTACAATCATTTAAAGCCACCAACACGCAAAGCCCAAACAATCTTTCGAGGAGGTAACTACCAGCAACCACCTCTTCCACCAACTTTTATTAACCGAAATTGTGCCAACATTCCTCCATATCCACATCAAAACCAAAACCAAAAATACTCATCGCAACATGGCCACTATTACAACCCACCTCAAAAGCTCAACAACAACCGATACCCTAATAGTCGAAATCTTTACCGAAACCAACCCGTATTGAGCTATAGCAATCCCATATTTGAGCGGGTAAACCAAAACCAAAATGGTCACTATGAAAACCAACCCGTATTGAGCTATAGTAATCCAATATTTGAGCGGGTAAACCAAAACCAAAATCCCAACCAACGATCCGTGCTAAATCATGGTGATCAAAACCAAAAAGGAAATTGGTGCAACAACATCAACTCGTGTGATGATAGTACTTGTCCTTGTTGTGGGAGCCCATATCATTTGTGGCGAGATTGTCCAGTGGCCCGTAAGAGAATTGAAGCATATAAAGAAAGACAAGATAGTATTATTTTTGGGCTCGAAAAACCTGGAGGTTCACATTTATCTTCTTCACATCGTCAGTCACGCTATTCAAACTCCCAAGGCTATTATCAGTTAAATAACAGCCCTCAACCGGCATATGAAGAACCTCAAAACTCACGAGATTCAAAGTTTGATGCTATCATAAATATGATAAAAGAGACGAAGCAGCGAAATGAAGTGAGAGACAAAGCTCATGAAGCTTTGGTCATGCAGGTTCATCAACTAGCCGAGGAATTTGCCCAACTTAAGTGTGAGCAAAACGAGTTGGCCTATGGTATTATGGTAGATGCTGATATAGATGAAGATACTGCAAGTCTTTCTGAATGGTTAAACCCAACTGAAGACTTAGCATCTCATGAAGATTTGGTGGCTGAGGTGAAAGTTCCTCACGAATCTCATCCCGTGTTGATTATGGCACCCAACAAAGTGGAGGATGAAGGTTTAAAGATGAAGAGCAGGAAGGTGAGTTGGGAGGACATTGGGCAATTTATTGTAAAATGGCCCCGCAACAAGAATGATTCAATTCTCATGCCAATAACTTGGAAGCAATTGTGGATTTGGCATGTGAACTACCGAGTATATGTTGGAAACTCGGTAGGAAAATGTGGGATAAAACCTTCATGCTTGGACTCGATGGACAAGTTGAAGGAGAATGAACAAATTGGGGCATGGAAGGTAAACTACCGGGCTTATCTTGGTAACTCGGTAGGAAAATGTTCACTTCGACCACCGTGAGTAAGAGGTACTTGTTTGTATATTTTTGTATATATATATTAATTTTTTTTTTTGTTTCTTTTTGTTCGTTTTTATTTTATTTTGTTTTGTGTGGTAGGTAAATAAACGTTGTGGGTGTGTTTCCTATATAACCCTCACGAGACCTCACTCGTCCTCATAACCGGGCTACCGGGAGGTTTAAAGGATCTATCTTAGTTAATGTATATTTTGTCCACTGATCAAAATTAACTAAAAGACTACTTGGTAATGCTTTTCAACAAAAAGTAAAACCGATAACTCTTAATGTTTTTGTGAGAAGCTTGCTTCTACACACTTGCGAGTTACAGGTTTATTTATGATGGAAGTGGAACTATTTTGTTGAAGAACACATGGAATTGAAGAATGAAGAAAAATCAGGTGGATCTATTTCCATCTCTTTAATTTGATCGTTTACTTAGATTTAATAAGTGGATTGTAAACTGTATATTGTTGATTGGGGTGAATTCTTTGGTTTGGCTTTATCACATTCCCGTAAACACTTTGAAACTCTCCCTACACATTGAGGACAATGTGGACTTTAACTGTGGGGAGAGGAGAAAAATTTAAGTTTTGAAATCTACCATTTAAATTCTACACATTGAGGACAATGTTGGCCTCAAAGTGTGGGGATGGGGGGAAAATACATAAAAAATTTCAATTTTTTTTCCAAAATGTCCTCAATTTTGCATTAAAAAAGACACGATTAACAAAAGCTAACATGGGATGTGTGAACCATTTTGGTCCTTTGTCATGGTTAAACTCAAAGAAACCCACATGATAGATGCTTGATTATAGTTTTTTCAAAATTATGGGTGTTTACTTGGAAGTATGTCACTTGATAAGTCGATTATCCACACATGTCACATACCATACCCAATTCCCATGTGAGTTTTTGAGCCACCATAACATGCTACATTTCACATACTATCTTTGCATGTTATGTTCATTTGAATTTGAGTGCGCCTATGTGATCATATGTGGTAGAATTTGCATCTTTTGATACGCTTGAGACCATGGGCCAATTTTAAGCACAAGAATGATTAAGGCATTAGGTTTGGCCTTTTTATATTTACACCACTTTTATATCCTTGACCCAAAAACAACCTCCCTTAGTTAAACATTCTTGAGCCTAAACCTTTCTTTTGAAACAACCGAATTAACCCATTTAACCCATTGAACCGTTTTGTTTTTAAACCCCGAGTAATGAAAGTTCGATTTTAGGAGTATTTATTTATTGTGAACTATTTTGGTTAGTTAATCTTATTCTCAAAAAAAAAAAAAAGAAAGAAAAAAAGAAAAAAAAAAAAGAAAAGAAAACTGAAAAAGTTGTGAAAAAGAAGAGAAACATGAAAAGCATGTAGTGTCCTTGAGAAAATAAAAGGACAATTTCGCCTTGTAGTTATTAGATTGTTTAGATTGTACATAGTTTGAGTTTAATGTAATAAAAATCGACTTTTGTTACCTTAGTCACTTTCAAAATTCCCATTCCATACCCTTTCACCAAGCCCCTTACAACCCTTTGAAAGACCTTTTGACTTGTGTAATAACTTTGTGCAATTTGGTGGAGGGTGATTGAGATGCAAACTTATGCTAACATGGGTCACATTCGGCTAAGAGTGTTCATATATATACATATACTAGTACATTAATACTAGTCATTTTATGCCGAGTGGAGAAAAAAATTGTGAGGGATGTGTGTGTTGAAGCATTGACTATTGAAGGTGATCTAGTTTGGGTAAACATTTGTTTTGAAAATGAAGATCATAATATGTCATGGCATTCTAAATTGTGTGGTTAAAATGAGTTGGGTATGACTTAGGACCTTAGCTTGCATTGCACAAGGATGGTGAGCTATCTTGTGTTTGATAGATGTGAAAATGTGAATTGAGTTTGCTTGAGGACAAGCAAAAGATAAGTGTGGGGATGTGATACGTGGTTGAAAGTACAGTGCTTTTAGTATTTAAATGCTAAATCTTATGTGTTTGGATGTGTTGATATGTAAGAAAGTGGATAACTATGCGAAATTGATGTTTTGTAGGTTAAACACGAAGATTGAATGATTTTTGGAAGAAATACATGGATTTGAAATGAAGATATTATTTTATGATGTGAAAGGTCTTTGAAATACGAAGACGTGACCGCGAAAACGGACGAAAACGGAGTTGAAACGAAAAAGTTATGAAGAAAACAAGTTTTCCAGCCGTCTGGGTGGCTGTAAACCGCCAATTTGGGCGTCTGGGAGGAAGTCGCCGTCTCTGACGGCTAGGCCGCCGTCTCTAACGGCTAGGCATTGTGTCTGACAATTTGTGTGGCGTCTGGGCCACCGTCCGCCGCAGATTGGGCCGTTTGCACCTGGCCGTCGGTGACGGCCACCCCAGCGTCACTGACGGCAGCCACTGTCTCTGACGGCAATCTCGCCGTCTCTGACGGCGCCACCTGACAAGACTTGGTCAACATAGAATTTAATGCAAAATTTTAATTGCTTTGATGGGGGTTGACTAGAGATTTGATTGGAGAGTTGTTATAACCAGATTTAGGGATCATTCCTAATGTTGTTGATCATTACTACACAACACAAAATCATTCTAGCCATCCTACAATCATTCTATCATATCATCATCCTCTTGAAGATTTGAAGAATTCTATGGCCGTGCTTGGCTAAACATCTATTCATATCCGGGTGTAAACATTGATTCTAGGGTTCTAACATTTGGGTATTTTCTATTTTATATTTGCTTTTGAATGTCAAACAATTGTGTTGAATTGCGATTAATCTTATGTTGAAGTCATTTTAGTTAATTGATCTTGTGCCAATTTCTAGTGTCATGAACATGGTTCCTTGCTTCAACACAAACCTAGGGTTGTATGTTCTAGAGTTATAAAGTATATTATCGTCCATCATAGATGTTGATGATTCTTGATACCTACACCTAATGAGACAACCAACCCGCGTACATCATTTGCAATAATTATAATTGATCCATTTGTTAGAGCTTTAGTAATCGTTTGTTGAAACCCGGGTGTGAATTCTTTATTTATTATTGTTACAACTACAATCAATTACTTTGTCTTTCATTCATAATCAATTTTGAATCCATTGTGGTTCCCAATTTTAATAGAACAATTCTTGAATACAACACAAAACTGCAAACTTCATAAGTAACTTAGTTTCTCTTTAGCAACTAAAATCTATTTTGCTAACCACATGCTCCTTGGATTCGATACCCTACTTACCCTAGCTACCTAGGTTATTTAGGTTTTGCATGACCCGTGACGACCGGATCATCATGGTGCCATATTCCGAAGTTTTTTGTGTTCTCGCTTAATGATGTGCTTCATTGTTTGGAGATTTTACCGTACACCGCGAAAAAGAAGGAGGTCTTGAATGGTATTTTCATCATCGCTTGCTGGCGTCTCTGGAAGGCTAGGAACGACAAGATTTTTAACGGATCGGATAGCACTATCGCCCATTTGGTTGCGGATGTCAAGTCTTTGGCGTATTTGTGGTTTACGTGTAGGTTTAAGAACGGTTCGATTGAGTGGAAAAATTGGTGTAATTTTTCTTTTTCCTTGATGTAATCTTTCCCGTGTCCCGTTAGTCTCTATCTTTGAGATTTTCGGGTCGGGTCGTTCCTTTTTATGAAATTAGCCTTCCGAAAAAAAGAAGTTTAGTACAATTTTATATAGTTTTTGTTTTATTTAAAAGTTTAGTACAATTTTAGATATTATCAACCGATATTTTTTATTGATTTAATCTCTTTGCACGTGAGGTATGCAAGGAAAAATAACATAGATTTCACTGATGATTATCACCTTGAAGACCGTTTCTCTCTCGTGGACGCCCCGCCCCCCACCTCACACACACAGTATTTTATTGTAATTTGTAGGTAAAAATCTCAACGTACACTTTAAAGTTCGGCTAAACCCTCTGATTGTCCTTGTTAAAAGTGGTATTACACACTAATAATATCTAATAACAATTTTACAATTTATGGGTCAAAGGTTTGTTATTGTGTTGTTTTTTATTTTTAGTTTTTTAGATTTTTTATATTTTTTATTTGAATATTTTGCATGAGGAGATTTGCAGGTTGTGTGTTGGTCCAATTCGCAGCCCAGTAGCAGCAGTCCAGTAGCAGTTTAAGTGGTGCTGTGTTGCGGCCCAGTAAAGGAAAGGAGAGAGCCCAGTTCGTGATTAGGCCCAGAGGCTTTGCTGAGTTGGCGATCCGTGCCAACAAACACAATTTAATCCTGGCCGTTGATTTGTTTTATTTCTGGCCGTCTGATCAACAGAGAAAGCACAAATTGGCAGCTATAAATAGCTGCCAATATCGTTCATATATCACTTTTGTTTCTCTTTATTATTCTCTGTATTTTTACTCACAAAGGTCTTCGATTAGGGTTTCTAGTGTTTAGATTCATCTTGAATCTATCTGTTCCTTAGTTAGGTTTGATCTTGAGTGTGAGTGTGATTGTAGAGAGGTGTGTTTGTAAAGAGGTCAAGAGTCTTGTTCAGTTTGTTTTAGGGTTTCTGTACTTTTATTTCTTTCAGTAATAAAGATCGTAATCTTTGGTTTTATGCTTTGATTCATGTTTTATAACATGGTATCAGAGCCCTGATACGATTTACTGGTCGATCTGGTCTTAGGGTTAGGGTTTCATTGTATCCGCTGTGCATCCTGATTCTTGGGTCTTTAGATCTAGTTGTAGTTATCATCCAAAGATCAAGGTCTTCTTGGTTATCTGGTTTGGAAATAAAGAAGTTTGTTCTATATTTGGGGTTTGTGGTGAACTGGTTCAACCAAGGTTGGAATCCTTCTATTTGGAGGAGATTAGCAACCCTAAGTGAAGGTTGCTAGTCTTAGTCTAAAAAGAAAGGAGAGCTGTGTTTTCTGTTCTTGATCTGTAACCCTAAGTGAAGGTTATAGATCCTGAACTTGATTGGAAGCTGTGCAGCCGGTTAGATCGTTCCACTCTCTTTCTTTTATTCATTGTTTTTGTCTGAGTCTAGGAGCAAGGCCCGGGTTAGGAGGACCGGTATTGGCTCAACTATTTGCTTTGTTTGTGGTCTTATCTGTGTATCTGTTTAATTCCTGTTTATCTTGTTTGATTAAAGTTGTGTGTGTGAGTATAGAGAGCCAGACTCCCGTGTTAAGACCTGTCCTGGCACCATTGAGTGACGAACCAGGAATCTGGATCACTGACACGGCTTCGTCTGTTTAGGATTAAGTGTGTTACTATTGTTCTTGATTAAGTTTGTGTTTGTTGCTTAATTGATTCATCATGTCTGATAAAAAGGATGACGGATCTGATCCTAATCCTGGGAATGATGGGCAGGGTAGTGTCACTTTGATTAGCAAACTGGATGCAAGTGACCCTTTGTACTTGCATCCTAGTGATTCTGCTAATCTAAGCATTATTACAATAAAACTTAAAGGAACAGAAAACTACACAGTCTGGTCAAATGCTTTGCAACTTGCTACCGGAAGCGCCCCTTCTTTCAAAGAGAAGAGGGCTTTAAAGGTTAAAAATAAATGGGGATTTATAGATAGATCTTGTGTTAAGTCTCAAACTGATGAAGTTTTGGCAAATCAATGGGAAAGATGTAACTCAATAGTTCTTACCTGGATTTTAAACTCAATAAGTGATGACCTATATATGGGTCATGTGTTCTCAAAACTGGCCAGTGAGGTCTGGTCAGAGTTGAAGGAGACATATGACAAAATAGATGGGTCAGTTGTCTTTGATCTTTATCAAAGAATAAATTCTTTTAGTCAGAATGGATTATCTGTGTCAGAATATTATCATAAGTTGAATATGATGTGGAGACAGCTTGATCAAATTTTGCAATTGCCTACTTGTAGCTGCAATGCAGCAAAAGACTTTAATGATTTTAGTAACATGATTAAGCTAATGCAATTTTTAATGGGTCTTGATAATGTTTACCAGTCTGTTAGGACTAGTTTACTAATCAAGGAGACCTTACCTTCTGTAAAGGAGGCCTTCTCTATAGTATCTAGAGAAGAGTCACACAGGAACTCTGTTACAGGAGGTAAAAAGTCTCAATCCATGGCTTTGTTTGCTAAAGGAAACTTAGAGTTTAAAAGGACTAATAAAGTGTCTAATCAAAACCTTAAGTGTACCCATTGTCAAAAAATTGGGCACACTGCTGAAAAATGTTTTGAGGTTATTGGTTATCCATCTTGGATGAGACCAAGAGGAAACCAAAACAAGAAGGCAGTTGCAAATCAAACTTCCACATCTGATAATTCTGATACTACTCTTAAATCTTTGACTAGTGAGCAGATTAATAAGCTCTTAAGTTTGATAGGTGATAGCACTAGTGATGGAAACCAGAGCTGTCATGTGACAGGTGGTATATCTATTCCTTTTTGTGCTAATAGTTACTTAAAACCTGTTTTTTGTTTTGCAAGTGGTTTGGGAAATAGAAATAAGGGTTGGATAACAGATTCAGGTGCTAATCAGCACATGGTCAAAAATGATTCTGATTTAACTAATTGCATTGATGTTACTGAGTTTAATATTAGGGTTAAACATCCCAATGGCACAGATGCCTTGGTAACTAAAATTGGTAATATAAAACTTGCAAAAGGTGTTGTTCTTCAGGATGTGTTTGTAGTACCTGAATATTCTGTAAACCTTTTTTCTGTTCATAAACTTGCAAAGGACAATAAATTGTTTGTGGGTTTTGATGAACACAAATGTTACATACAGGATTTAATCACCAAGAGAATCCTGGTGACTGGTAGTCAGGTGGATGGCCTATACTACTGTGGTCTAACAAATGTAACTAATAAGGTGTGTTTTAGCTCTAATGTAGATGTTGATTTGTGGCATGGCAGATTAGGACACCCTTCTGATCAGGCAATTAAAAGATTTAAAACTAAAGTAAATCTTAATATGTCTGATAAACATAAGAAAAGAATTAAGTGTTTTAGGTCTGATAATGGTACTGAATTTACAAACAATCAGTTTGAATCTTTTTGTAAAACTAAAGGTATTATACATCAGACTTCTTGCACATATACCCCACAGCAAAATGGCATAGTAGAAAGGAAGCACAGACATCTGTTGAATGTTGCTAGGTCACTTCTGTTTCAAAGTAATGTTCCAATTAGATTTTGGTCTGACTGTGTATTAACTGCTGCTTATCTAATTAATAGGGTACCTTCTTCAGTCCTAGATGGCAAGACTCCTTATGAGGTAGTTTATGGTTTTGAACCTGTCCTAGACCACTTAAAATTGTTTGGGTGTTTATGTTTTTGTACCATTTTAAATAATTCTGATAAACTAAATAGTAGATCAGATAAATGTGTTTTCTTGGGATATTCCACTGAAAAAAAGGGGTACAAAGTTTTTAGTTTATATGATAGAGAAACTTATTTTTCCAGAGATGTTAAATTTTTTGAATCTGTTTTTCCATTTAAAGAAAGAAACATTTCAAAAGAATTTAATGGAAGTTCTGCATTAAATCTTTTTGATATTACAAACTTAAACTTTTTTGATAGTTATGAAAATGTACACCCAAACAATTCAGAACTTCCCAATGATGATAGTGGTCAAAATAAGAAAACAGCGACACATGGGTCTCAGCAATCTGAATCTGTTGATAACTGTCCTGATGGATTGGCTCAACATGATTCCTTAGAATCTGAGCAACCCAGTGACTGTGGTCACAGATCAGATAGGGTTGAGTGTGTGACACCTGTAAATGAGATGAACCCAAATTCTGAGGGAAATTTACAGCAACAATCACACACTCAAACTACCCTTAGGAGGTCTGCCAGAGAGACTGTTTTACCAAAGAATTTAAGTGAATATGTTTTAGGAGGAAAAGTTAGATATGGGATAGATAAGGTTGTCAACTATGCTAGTTTATCTGTTGAGTCTAAATGTTTTGTGACATCATTAAATAAAGGGTATGAACCTCAAAGTTTTAATGAAGCTGTTAAAGATAATAACTGGATAACAGCTATGAATGAAGAAATTGAAGCATTAAATAGAAACAACACTTGGGAACTTGTGGAATTACCTGTTGGTAGAAGTCTGGTAGGTTGTAAGTGGGTGTTTAAAATAAAATACAAGTCATCAGGTGAAATAGAAAGGTATAAAGCTAGGTTGGTAGCAAAAGGTTATAGTCAAAAACAAGGTGTTGACTTTGAGGAAACCTTCTCTCCAGTAGTAAAACTTGTAACTGTTAGAGTCATTTTAGCTCTTGCTGTTGAATTTAACTGGAATATGTATCAACTTGATGTAAATAATGCCTTTCTTTATGGTGATTTAAATGAGGAAGTTTATATGGCTCTTCCTGATGGATATTTTTCTAAGGATGAAACTAGAGTCTGTAAATTGAAAAAGTCTCTGTATGGTCTAAAGCAAACTCCACGTATGTGGAATGAAAAATTAGTAGGAGTATTAACTAACTTGGGTTTTTCCCAAAGTAAATGTGATTACTCTCTGTTTTTTAGGTTTAAGGGGTCTAAAGTTGTGTTTATGCTTGTTTATGTTGATGATATTGTGATTACTGGTAATGATATGCATGAAATCATTGAAATTAAGGAGTGTTTAAAGTCTAAATTTCTGATTAAAGACCTTGGTGAGCTTAAGTATTTTTTGGGAATTGAAGTAATAAAAACAAAAAATGGTCTTTGTTTGTCACAAAGAAAATACTGTTTAGAACTTCTTAGTGAATATGGAATGACAGGTTGTAAGCCTGTCAACTGTCCCATAGAACAACACCATGTTATTACTCAATATTGTAAATCCCATGGAAAAGTTTTGTCAAATATAACTGGATACCAGAAGTTAGTAGGCAAATTAATATACTTAGCTCACACAAGGCCTGATATTGCCTATACAGTTCACGTTTTGAGTCAGTATATGCATAAGCCAACAGAAGGACACTCAAAGCTTGCTTTGAGACTGTTGAGGTACTTGAAAAAGTTCCCTGGTAAGGGGTTACTGTTTGAAAGATCTGGAAGTATGATGTTTAAAGCATACTCAGATTCTGATTGGGCAAAATGCCTTGAGACCAGAAGATCAATAACTGGTTATTGTGTGTTCTTAGGAAAGAATTTGATTGTTTGGAAAAGCAAGAAACAGGCAACTGTTTCAAGGTCTTCAGCTGAGGCTGAATTTAGATCAAAGTGTGCTACCACATGTGAGCTTATATGGTTAGTTCATGTATGTGAAGAGTTAAGTCAAGAGGTTGTGTTACCTATTGAGTTGTATTGTGATAGTTCTTCTGCTTTAGCAATAGCAGAGAATCCTGTGTTTTTTGAAAGAACAAAACATTTTGATCTGGATCTTTTCTTTTTAAGAGATCAGGTGTCTAAAGGTATTATAAAAACTGTTAAGGTGGATTCTCAAAGTCAGGTTGCTGATATAATGACCAAAGGGTTGTTATCTGGAAAGCATGAGGAATTATGTCAAAAATTAAATATGTTTGACCCATTTGGATTGTCAAATTGAGGGGGGGTGTTAAAAGTGGTATTACACACTAATAATATCTAATAACAATTTTACAATTTATGGGTCAAAGGTTTGTTATTGTGTTGTTTTTTATTTTTAGTTTTTTAGATTTTTTATATTTTTTATTTGAATATTTTGCATGAGGAGATTTGCAGGTTGTGTGTTGGTCCAATTCGCAGCCCAGTAGCAGCAGTCCAGTAGCAGTTTAAGTGGTGCTGTGTTGCGGCCCAGTAAAGGAAAGGAGAGAGCCCAGTTCGTGATTAGGCCCAGAGGCTTTGCTGAGTTGGCGATCCGTGCCAACAAACACAATTTAATCCTGGCCTTTGATTTGTTTTATTTCTGGCCGTCTGATCAACAGAGAAAGCACAAATTGGCAGCTATAAATAGCTACCAATATCGTTCATATATCACTTTTGTTTCTCTTTATTATTCTCTGTATTTTTACTCACAAATGTCTTCGATTAGGGTTTCTAGTGTTTAGATTCATCTTGAATCTATCTGTTCCTTAGTTAGGTTTGATCTTGAGTGTGAGTGTGATTGTAGAGAGGTGTGTTTGTAAAGAGGTCAAGAGTCTTGTTCAGTTTGTTTTAGGGTTTCTGTACTTTTATTTCTTTCAGTAATAAAGATCGTAATCTTTGGTTTTATGCTTTGATTCATGTTTTATAACAGTCCTCTAAGAAAAAAATAAATATTTTTGAGTCCGTCACTAATTATTCTCGTTCTTATTTTATACTAAACTATTTTACACCAAAATGGTATTTTATAAAGTATTTGTAGGATAACGTTTCTGATCGTCCTCTAAGAAAATAATAAATAATTCCTGAGTCCGTAACTATTCTTATTTTATACTAAAATATTTTACAACAAAATAGTATTTTATTAAGTATTTGTAATGTGGTCTCTTTTATTTTTAGGATTGACACGGCTGTCCAATATTATTTTAGAATGAGTGTACATTTAATTATTTATAGTGGACCACCGTATGCGTACACAAGGTTGCCGTGCTATACACTACCTTTAGGTTGAAATTACAATATTGAGTAAATTCCTTTTTGAGTCCCTGAGTTTTCTTGATTTTAACTACTTGAGTCCAACATTTTCATTTTTAACGTTCTGAGTGCTAGTGTTTTAAGTTTGTTATGGTTTGAGTCCAATTTTCTAACTCTGTTAGATTTTTTCTGTTAATATTTATGAAATGACTAAAATACCCCTACCATTAAAAATAAATAATTATTAAATATTATACTTTATTATATTATAATATTAAAAACACACACACACACTAGATCTCTGCACACACACACACAGATCTCTCTCTCTCTCTCACTTCTCTCTCTCTCTTCTCTCTCTCTCACTTCTTCAATCGAACCAGAACCCATCTGCACACATCGGTCATCAAACCCCAAACCAGAACCCATCTGCTCTTATAAACATCATCGAGTCATCTTCCGATAACCATCCTTCTGTTTCCGAAGTGATATTGATAAACCAAACCCTTATCTTGCTTCTGTTCAGAACCCGGGTCCTCCGGCACCGGCCAGATGCGAGAGAGAGAGAGAGAGAGAGAGAGAGATGCCGGAGTAAGGCGGAGGTGGGGTTTTCCGGCCAGATGCGAGGATAGGAGGTGGAGGTTTTCCGGCACAGTTCCGGCCAGATGCAGAACTCGGAGGTGGGGGTTTTCCCACCGGAGATCGGAAACTTAACGAGGAGCTTTGTTCTTTACAGCTCGAGTCACAGTAAACTCGTTAATCTAGATTTGGCTGTTAACCGGCACATTTGTATGAAAACGAGTTTGAAGGTACATTCCCTAATATTATTTCGAATTCTAGTAATCTTAATGAGTTAAGATTGGTTGGTGAGGCGACGGTGGTGGTGGTTTTGGTGGGTTGCAGGTGGAGGTTGTTGTGGTGGGTTACAGGTGGAGGTGGGCGGTTGGAGGTGATTGGTGAGGCGACGGTGGCGGTGGTTTTGGTGGGTTGCAGGTGGAGGCGGCCATTTTTGTTTGGGCATTAGGGTTCAGATCCTGATTTGGGGGTTAGGGTTCAGATCGATGTGGTGTAGTGGTGGTGGTTTATGGTGCAGTGGTGGTGGGATGGTCGGTGTGGTGGTGGTGGTTTATGGTGTGGTGGGGTGGTTTATGGTGTGGTGGTGGTGGTGGTGGTGGTTTATGGTGTGGTGGGGGTGGAGAAGAAAGTATGTGTGAGAGAGAGAGTGTGTGTGTTGTGTGTGTGTGTGTGACAGCTTTTTTATTATTATTATTATTATTATTATTATTATTATTATTATTTATGCATTAAAGACTTGTACGTTATACCTTATGCATTACAGAGTTGTACATATGTGTAAAATGACTGAGATACCCTTATAGTTAACTGACTTGGTTAACGACGTTAGAAAATTGGACTCAAACCATAACAAAAATAAAACACAAGCACTCAGAATGTTAAAAATGAAAATGTTGGACTCAACTAGTTAAAATCAAGAAAACTCAGGGACTCAAAAAGGAATTTACTCTACAATATTTATAACCATCATAAGCGTTTAGTGCACCCACCATACTTTATAATAACTTTGGGTAGAAGTTATATATCCAAATTTTAAATAGAAATATAAGACGTACCTCAAGAGTGTTCGAAATGTCTTTTGCAGAAGCACATTTTTTTTATATACATATATGAGCTTACCGTGTTTTTAAATCATGTTTTGGTTTCGAGTTTCAACTACTTACACCTTTGAAAGATACTTGATATTTTGTATAATTACAACTTTTCTATTAACTCTTTTAATTCTTACGTAGTGCATATGTATACGACTAGATTTGGAAATGGGCACAATATATATGAAAGATCGTTTATATATGCACATGTCCCTTCTAGAGGCCAATTTGGACGTGGGCTTCTAGCCTTACTTTAGCTTTTGTAAGAGTTATTACTTATTTGGCTGGACACATGTATTGTTTACGCGTTTAAGTATTCATAGCACAAGACTATACTACTTAAGTTGGGGTGTATACTCATCACCTGATACATATATTCTCAAACCAAATGCTTTAACTCATATGAATAGTGCTAACGTGAATGTTGAATGGGTTGTTCGATATAAAACTTATGTTAGGAAACCAAATATAGTTTATTACCTAATTAGTTCTCAATTTGATCTGCATTGTGCTAAATGAACCAAATTTTGTAACTTGATGCACATTAAGACAACAAGAACATGTTTGTGTAGTGTGTTGACAATTGTACATAGTCAATGTTATTGTGAAAGCACAATACTAATAGACTTAAAATGATCATAAGAAATGAATATTATGCATACATGATACATGGCAGTCTAATTAGACCACTATAATTGCCAAAAAAAACTATATACATTAGTTATTGTAAAATAGTATGGCTGATAAGTAATATAATGTAGAATGAGACTCGTAAGATACATACATATTGTTCTAAATCAAAACAAAAACTAGACTAAACATCTAAGAAGGTTTATAATGGAGCATGAACATGGTAAGACGCAAAGAGCATCACTATTCACTAGAGAAAACTATCATATATAAGATTATTAATTGATTTACAAGTATATTCTAGAATGAGTAAATGGCCAAATTCGTCCTTGAGGTTTGGTTAATATTGCTAGATCCATCCAAAATAAGAATATTTCACACCTGAGCCACTAAGGTTTGAAATTTAGTGCTAAATCCGTCAAATTTGCAAACTCTATTAAATATTAACGTTAAATCAGGGGCATTTTGGTCATTTCCTATTTCTTAATTGCAAGTTCGTCCCTGAGGTTTGTTCCAAATTGCTAGATCTGTCCAAAATGAGAATTTATAATGAATTACAAATTTATTAGGCAATATTGACCAAATTTAAATATTAAAGATGAGAGTTTAAGTTTATAATAACTTATGATGCCATATTGAATTGAAAAACAACATGTTCATTACAAATTTGAACTCATGGAGGAGACTCTATATCTAACTGTGAATCTCGTTGACTGATTCTTGGCATGCCGACCTGTTGAAAGAAGAACCTTCAACTTGTTGGAATAACAGCAATGCTTCTGGCTTGTAAATATGAGGAAGTCCCTGTGCCTATTGTTGATGATTTTATCGTAACTAGTTTTTTTAACCCTGCCCTTTGCTGCGGATCATGCCTTTTTCGAGAAGGATAAAGGCGCTTAAGTTTGATCTAGTGACAAAATAACTACCTATCACAAATAACTATTGCATGTCTAGCTTCTTAGTTTTTGGTAGAAACATTTGTTTTTTTACAAACGATGGCACATAATAAAAACCAAAACGGAAACATTCACTCAAATATAAAGATTGACATAATACTAAAAATTAGTTCTCGTATGGCACACCAACCATCTGCCTTGTGATCACAAAGTCATATAAATGATCACACCCATCTTGGCAGAATTACAATGAGGCTCAAATATGACCGGTTGTCACTTAAAAGCTTAAAAGCAAATTATTTCATGTGATCTCTTGATTGCGCTGCCATATAATACTCAAATCTCATGAAACAATGTATCAGCCACGCCCATCAACACGTTGATTAGAGCCAATGTAAGCCTTGTATTTCTGAAAAAAAAAACTTTGATAAGGTTCCAATTTTTAAATTCATTCACTAACATTAGACCAAACACATATATAAAGTTTTTCCATATACACCAAAGTTTGTAACCATAGACTCAAATACAACAAAGACAACAGCAAAGGTTCATAGTAAGGGTAAAAGCTAGATATATGACAAACCAAGGCATTGTGAATATAAATAGTTGATGAAAAAAAATCATAAAAGAGTGATGGTTGGTTTACCTGAACAACATTGGAGTTGCATAGCGAGAAAGCCTCCTGCAAGACGATCAATATTACCATACAGTCCATATGTATTAACTATATATCTTGATCGTTCAAAGATTTTTTGCCAGTCCCATGATGGTACAAAATAACACATAACAAATACAAATACACAAAGATGTCAAAACTCAAAAAACTAACCTCTTCCATGGTTAAAACTTCCAAGGCTTCTTCATACCTCTTACTTTTGACCAACTGTTTTGCATTTCCATTAAACATAAGCGCCCCACCATTAGTGGGCTGCAATTTATTGCTCATTCCAGACTCAATAAACAACACACTCCTTCATTACAAATTCTCATTTTGGACTGATCTAGCAATTTGAAACAAACATCAGGGACGAATTTGCAATTAAGAAATAGGAAATGACCAAAATGCCCCTGATTTAACGTTAATATTTAACAGAGTTTGTAAATTGGACGGATTTAGCACTAAATTTCAAACCTTAGTGGCTCAGGTGTCAAAAATTCTTATTTTGGATAGATCTAACAATATTAACCAAACCTCATGGACGAATTTGGCCATTTACTCTTCTAGAAACTAATATATAAATAATGCACACATAAAGCCATAAGGTGTGACCAATATCCTAGTCACAATCACTACCCTCCACGTCATCGCCACATCACTGTACCGTTCATTACTATCCTCCATCACCAACCTAGAGGCTAGGGGTGTGGTCAAAATCCTCCATTACCCCCCATAACATTCCAAAATAAAAACCCTCCATAACCATAGTGAGCTCCCTCACGGTCATCATGCGTGAGGGAGTAAGGGGCGATATTCCCGTGAGCCACAACCCTCTTAGTAGCCCCATGCCCTTTGGCAAGTAAGGGGCTGGTTGTTTCACTTTTTATTGAGACACATGTCTGAAATAGTCAAACAGTGTTCATTCAGACTGTTTGTTTCACGAGCAGATGTTTGAATCGGTTTAGACAATTGCCTCTGTATGTGTAAACTTTATACTGAGGGGCTGTTTGTTTCAGCTCTTAATGAGCTTTTAATGGGACAAATATCTGAATCAATCAAACATTTGCCTCTGAATGGGTAGGCTTTATACTGAGTCTAAATGAGTTAAATCTCTTACTGATTCAGCACTTAATAGTTTAATCTTTTTACTGGTTCAGTACTTATATATTCAGAAGTTGTAAAACCTGTAAGTAAGAAACAATTTAATTACATCGATAAAAAATATTAGCAAAAAAAAGAAACTAATAGAAAAAAAACTACTTAAAATTGTAGTAAATGCAAACATCCTTCATTTTAATTTTTTCAAAACATTTAAAAACCAACTTATTATCTCACCCGTCCGATCACCCCACCTTGCAACAAATCTCATCCGTCCATTCTTCCGTTACCAGTTCAAATTTCAAAATAGCAAAAACTTTTTACATTTTAAAGCCGTTTGAATTTTGATCCGCACAAACCCACTTTGCAGATCCAAAACCACTAATCCCAAACCAAAACCACTTAACCACTTGTACAGTACTACAATATACAGCATCACCACTATACTCTGTAAAACACATCTTCCCTATAATAATAATACACCCCACCCTCACTCTCTTCATCCAAACCCTAATACTCTTTCTGTTAACCCAAACAATAATAATCTATACTATATTAATAAGCATATAGGAAGGGCACAATGGTCATTTCACCAAAATGTCTTAATTTTCAACACCTTTTACAACTTCTTATACATATTGTACGGCTCATTATGCATGTTATGTTTTGAGCTCCAATTCAAAATTTGAAGCAGGCGGCAATTAAGTTTTACAAGGGTTTTTGAATTTTGAATATCGTGCATATCCCAATATGACCACAGACTTTTCATACAACTTCACCTCTTATTCACTCTCACCATTGTCTAGCTTCCAATATTCTTAAACCATTTAGAGTAATTTCATTTGGATTCACAGGGTTCATGCTTACCATATTTCTTTTTTTTTCTCAACTCACCCTTTCTTTTGATGTTGTTAAGTTTGGAAAATGCAAGAATCGTTCTGCCCATAGCAATTCGAGTTTGTCAAGATGGTTGCTAGGTTTGGAGCTAAAATCTTGCCTTTTGGTGTTGTTGGAGAAGATGATATTTGGTGAAGTAAGCGTTCTATTTTTTTCCTGCAAATTATGTGTATCTCAACATATTGTTGTATGCGACTGTGTACCAATTTGGCATTTCTTACCCAGTTTAATGCATCTTTTGGGTTTTATGATTTTTTTTGTGTGTAGAATTTCATTTGTATTATTTTTTTTTGGCAAATAAAGGAATTACCCTGCACTCACTTTGGCCAGCTTCAAATATTTAATTATTTATCAAAATTTGTTACTCATAATGAATTGTTGTTGGTGTAGCCAGGTTGTCCGGTGGTTCGTGTTTTTTAACAAGCTTTGATGATAACACTCTTAGTTGATCACTTAAATTATCAAGGGAGGTCAGTGTTTACATGTCCGATATTTTTCTATGTGAAGTATATATTCCTATAAATCGATTTATCAGGTTAAAATGGTTTGCTGGAATAGAAGTTTGTATTTAAGGCTGTTTAGGGGCTGAGAAATACAATCATTTATGGCAGCAAAAAATGGTCATACATGGCTGAGATTACACCTGTGCAGGGCTGGAATATCTTTTGTTGTATTAAGACACAATTGTGTTCGGCAAGGGTTTCAAAGATGGATTACTTTGTTGTTGCTGCTTCAATTTATGATTTGTGCCTTTTTTTGCAATAAGTAGTTATTGGACCAAGAACACAACCTTGACAAGGAGAGGGAAATCATGCTTAAAGGTATTCTCCTATTCTTTACCAGTTAGATCTGGCAATTAGAGTACATGCTTTATTCATTGTATTTGTGGCAGGACGGATGGGTCGATGATTTGGGTAACGAGTCAAATAAACGGGTTTGTTCTTCCATTCTTTGTTTATAGTTTTAAAATTTGAAGTGGTAAACTTGTTCATTTGTTCATTTTCGTTCAGAAAATCCAAATGTTTTAACTAGAATTTGATGTTACGAGATTCTTACTTTTGACTTCTAATGCCATAAAATATTTCAACTTCAAGATAAAAGATGTCCATGTAGAAAACACTACTAATAGAAAATTGTACAATAACATCTGTTAATGGGTTTGACCTTGAAAGTCATTGTACTTCTTTATCATAATGCATTAAACATTTGCATTTGATTTTGGGTGTTCAATTCAAGTTTTAAATTTTTCGTAATTGGAAAGCATAATAAACTTGGTTTGTGATGACTAATTGTTTTGTAGGTTCTGTACAAGTGTTTGTATGTGCCAATTTTAAATTCCATCATCTTTTTGCTGCTTTTAATGGATTTGCTACCTCCAAACCATTCACCATATCTTAATAATATAGTTGACGGCTTGACGCTATTAAATTATCTCACACAACCTTTGCTAACTTTCTGTTGTAAGTCGAAAGTCTCACAAGTTTATTAGCATACAATTTTCAAAAACAGTTGGACTTTATTTATGTTTTGACTTCAAAGCGATGAGTTGAACATGTTTTTAGATTCGAATTGTTGGAGTTCATGCTTTGGTTTTTGTGACAACAAAAATCATACAAGATGACTTGACACCTAAATGGAAAGAAGAATTTGAGTTCCCATTAACGAAGATCGTTTTTACCATTTCCTAACCCGCGAGTTATCCACCACATCCACCCTTAGAAGAAATTGCCAGCCAATGATCTCCAGCCCAGCTGGTTTGAGGTGGGAAGGTTTACCTCCTTGGAGGGTTCCTGCCCGGGTTTGGTCTCAGGTTCGATTCCCACGTTCCACCAAAAAAATAACCATTGGGTTTGAAAGGAGAAACCCGTGTGGTTCTTATGGGATTCGATCCTGGGCAGTGGTCGCTTTGCAATACGGGATTTACCGCTGAAACACTACTCTCCAAAAAAAAAAGAAGAAATTGCCAGTGATATGATGGATAGGGATACAATTTGATAATTTGTACATTAATTAAATTTACTTCAAAGCATTCAAAAATTTGATGAAGCAAATGAAAATAAGACATGAGTATTTGACTTTAAAAGTCAAAAGTCAACAAGTTAAAAAACAAGTTAAAAGTTCTTCCCAGTAACTTGTACCAAAAGAAGGATCTTAACGAAGTAATAAGATCAACCTCTAATGGTGGAAATCTCCATCAATGGCGTGAGAAAATTACCCAGACAACTATCCCAAAGTTGTATATATATTATTATTTAGCTTTTGATTCTGTCGTCATTGACTATTGACCTAGAATATTCAATTGCTAGAAATAGCATTGAGACACGGATCCATAGAGTTCGATACCAATCAAATTCTGGGATTCTAAGTATATTTATTTTCTTACAATTCAACTTTATAGCCAATGAGCCATAGCCCAGTTGGTTATGGGGAGGTGTGATGGGAGTTTTCACCCTCAAGGTCTTGGGTTCAATCCCTGTCTTGTGCGGTTTCTCCCTTCCACTGGGGATTTCACCTGGGGGAGAACCCCGATCCTGGGTGGACGGGTTACATGTACAGGCATGGCCCGGGGTGTAAGCGGAGCTCCACCGCCATCACCAATAGCCGTTCAAAAAAAAAAAAATTCAACTTTATAAAATTTATAGACTGAATTACAAGTTTTGTCCTTCATGTTTCTACCACCCAACAACAAACCCTAAATCTAATATCACAGCCGTCACCTACAACAATATTAAAGACAAAGGACATGTGTTGAAATTTGGTATAAAGATAAAGGACAAAATTTGTAATTCACTCAAATTTATGTTTTTCACAAGTATAATAATTTAAATTTTCATAAATTACAATCATAACATGAAAAACATAAAATGTTTTAAATGTCGAAAATACATTGTTTTTTTAATGAAATAATAATAAGAGATAAATTCATACTTCACAAATACATTAGGTACTATGAATCATGTCTTATCTATTCTTTTTTTTGTATATATTTTTTAAACTGTTGTGAGACAAAACTTTGTAACAGAAAAGGAGTACTGCATTGCAACTTGATGTCGCCGCAGCATCGCGCGGGTTTTCTGCTAGTAATAATATAATAATATTATTATTATCAAACAAACCAAAATTTATAAAAAAATGCGTGAAATCCTTCACATACAAGGAGGCCAATGCGGCAACCAGATCGGAGCAAAGTTCTGGGAGGTGGTGTGTGCAGAACACGGTATCGATGTAACAGGAAAGTATACAGGAGACACTGAGTTACAGTTGGAGAGGATTAATGTTTATTATAATGAAGCGAGTGGGGGAAGGTACGTTCCACGCGCCGTGCTTATGGATCTGGAGCCTGGAACCATGGATAGTCTTAGATCTGGAGCGTACGGACAGATATTTAGGCCGGATAACTTTGTGTTTGGACAGTCTGGTGCTGGGAATAATTGGGCCAAAGGGCATTATACTGAAGGTGCTGAGTTGATTGACTCGGTTTTGGATGTTGTTAGGAAAGAGGCTGAGAACTGTGATTGTTTGCAAGGTATAATATGTTTTTTTTTGTGTTTTTTTATATGGTTTGATGAGTTGTGATGATATTATGTTAGTGTTTGTAGATCTGCGGTTTTGGTTTATGATTTGTGTGAATATGATTTTAGAATGTGTTATAGGGTTCGTATACGCTTATTTGAGTTGTTAGAGGTGTACAAATTTTCGGTAACTGGTTCGATTAACCTAACTGCCGGTTATTTAATTGTAGAGGTGGCAAAATGGGTGGGTTGGGTTGGTTTGGGTGTTGGGTTAGGATGGGTTTGGGTTAGGATGGGTTTGGGTTAGGATGGGTAAATTAAAAAAATAGGTTAGGATGGGTTTGGTCCTGCATGGTTTGGATTAAGATAAGCTCACATCAAAATAGATTAAAATAACAATAAAAAATTAAAAATTTAAAAAGTAAAAAGTAAAAAAAAATTAAAATAAAAAACAAAAGTAAATTTAAAAATAAAATCTTAAGGGATGCGAAATATTTCATTTCGAAGCGGGCCGGTTAACAACCCGGACTGTTTCGACTCGACTGACCCGTTATCGATCTGGACCGTGGCCGTTAACGACCCAGACTATTTCGACCCGACCGGAACCGTTAGCGACCCAAACCGTTTCGACCTGACCGTATCCGTTAGCGACTAGGACCGTTTCGACCCGGTCAGGCACGTTAGTGACCGGAATCGCTTCGACCAGGCCGTTTCAACCTGACCCGTCCCGTAGCGACCCGGACTGTTTGGACCCAGCCGGGCCCGGTTGCAACCCGGACCGTTTCTACCCGACCGGGCACGGTAACGACCCAGACCGTTTTGACCCGATCGGGCCCGGTAACGACCCAAACCGTTTCAACCTGACTCGTTCCGTAGTGACCAGGACCATTTCGACCGGACCGGGCCCGGTAGCGACTCGGACCGTTTAGACCCGACCGGGCCCGGTAACGACCCAGACCGTATCAACCTGAACCGTCCCGTAGCGACCCGGACTGTTTCGACCCAGCCAGGCCCGGTTGCAACCCGGACCGTTTCTACCCGACCGGGCCCGGTAACGACCCGGACCGTTTTGACCCGATCGGGCCCGGTAACAACCCAGACCGTTTCAACCTGACTCGTCCCGTAGTGACCATGACCATTTCGACCGGACCGGGCCCGGTAGCGACCCGGACCGTTTAGACCCGACCGGGCCCGGTAACGACCCAGACCGTTTCAACCTGACCCGTCCCGTAGCGACCCGGACTGTTTCGACCCAGCCGGGCCCGGTAGCGACCCGGACTGATTCTACCCGACCGGGCCCGGTAACGACCCGGACCGTTTTGACCCGATCAGGCCCGGTAACGACCCAGAAAGTTTCAACCTGACTCGTCCCGTAGTGACCCGGACCATTTCGACCGGACCGGGCCCGGTTGCGACCCGGACCGTTTAGACCCGACCGGGCCCGGTAACGACCCAGACCGTTTCAACCTGACCCGTCACGTAGCGACCCGAACTGTTTCGACCCTGCCGGGCCCGGTTGCGACCCGGACCGTTTCTACCCGACCGGGCCCGGTAACGACCCCGACCGTTTTGACCCGATCGGGCCCGGTAACGACCCAGACCGTTTCAACCTGATTTGTCCTGTAGTGACCCGGACCATTTCGACCGGACCGGGCCCGGTAGCGACCCGGACCGTTTAGACCCGACCGGGCCCGGTAACGACCCAGACCGTTTCAACCTGACCCGTCCCGTAGCGACCCGGACTGTTTCGACCCAGCCGGGCCCGGTAGCGACCCGGACTGTTTCGACCCAGCCGGGCCCGGTAGCGACCCGGACTGTTTCTACCCGACCGGGCCCGGTAACGACCCGGACCGTTTTGACCCGATCGGGCCCGGTAACGACCCAGACTGTTTCAACCTGACTCGTCCCGTAGTGACCCGGACCATTTCGACCGGACCGGGCCCGGTAGCGACCCGGACCGTTTAGACCCGACCGGGCCCGGTAACGACCCAAACCATTTCAACCTGACCCGTCCCGGTAGCGACCCAGACCGTTTCTACCCAACCGGGCCCGGTAACGACCTAGACTGTTTCAACCTGTCTCGTCCCGTAGTGAACCGGACTGTTTCGACTGGACCGGGCCCTGTGGCGACCCGGACCGTTTCTACCCGAACGGGCCCGGCAACGACCCAGACCGTTTCAACTTGACCCGTCCCGTAGCGACCCGGACCGTTTCTATCCGACTGGGCCCGGTAACGACCCAGACCGTTTCAACCTGACCCGTCCTGTAGTGACCCGGACGGTTTCGACCCGACCGGACTCGGTAACAACCCGGACCGTTTCGACCCGACCGGGCCCGCCAACGACCTGACCATTTCGACCCGAACTGGCCGGTCAACAACTCAGACTGTTTCGACTCGTTCAAGCCCGCTAACGACTCGAACCATTTGGATGAGATCGGTCTCGTTAACGACCCGTGTTGTTTCGACTTGGTCGTCCGTTAACGACCTGAACGGTTTCGAACCGACCGGGGTTATCAACAAATGCAAAAGATATAATTTTTTGTTTTTAATGACATTTATTTGTATGAGGCATTAACGCTTTTGGTGTTTGGTGAGTTTTTATTCAGATTTGTATATGGTTATCTAAAAATACCCATCCTGACCCATTTGTTTTTTTTAATTTACCCATCCTGACCTACTTACTTATATCCTACAATTAAAATTACCCATCCTAACCCCCTTGAAAATTATACTAAACCCATTTCAACCCACAAAGTCAAATTTTAAACCCAAAATAACCCAAACTCAACCAAATGGGTTGAAATTGCCAGGTCTATTTAATTGTTTTGGTTTGGTTATTCATTTTAACCGGTTTCGTTAATAGCCGGTTATTTTCAATTGTTAGGTTTTTTTCCTGGTTACAAACCGGTTAATAATAATCGGTTAATAAATGGTAATTTAAAAAAAAAAAAATCCTAACTGGATACTAATCTATGGTAAAAAAATAACAACTAATCAGTTACTCCTCGGTCGGTTACTAACCAGTCACTGTTTCGGTAACCAGTTATGGTTATTTAAACGGTTGTTTTGTGCACCTATATGAGTAGTGTAATAAGGGAATGTCAGCTACGCGACCGGTATACTTGTATGATAGGTATGCAGTTATACGGGTTAGATACATGTTAGGGAATGTCAACTTTGTCGCGTGATTTGAATGTATACGAGCTGTATATGTACACGAGTTGTTCACATAGCAGCACACTTTTTTTTTGTCCTGTTTGAAACAAGAGATCGGAATGCATGTGAAGTAAATGATGGTTATTGTATTAGTTTACTATGTTAACGTTTTGCTTTAATATTATTTGTTATAAAGTAATGATGTAAAGATCTACTATCTAATTTGTAGTGAATGTTTGAATCTGATACACATGGGAAAGTTAAATAATTTGATATTTTATGTTGTTTGGAGTGATGCATTTTTCAGCTGTTATGGTTTACATAATGTTTTGTTCACTGTTGTTATCTATACTGTTTGATTCGATAATAATCTGTGCAGTGTCTGTTGTTGTTAAAGATGGTTAGCTTTTTGTTGCAGGTTTTCAGGTGTGCCATTCGCTTGGTGGTGGGACAGGGTCTGGTATGGGAACACTTTTGATTTCAAAGATCAGAGAGGAGTATCCGGATAGGATGATGATGACTTTCTCCGTGTTTCCTTCTCCCAAGGTTTCTGATACAGTTGTTGAGCCTTACAATGCGACATTGTCGGTTCATCAGCTTGTTGAGAATGCTGATGAATGTATGGTTCTTGATAATGAAGCATTGTATGATATTTGCTTCAGGACACTCAAACTGACAACCCCAAGCTGTAAGTTCCGTAAAAACGAGTTACAATTTAGTTTTCAGCTTTCCATTGTTATTTGATTCTGATAATTGTGAGTTTTTTTTTTTTATATGGCAGTTGGTGATCTTAACCATCTCATTTCCGCAACCATGTCTGGTGTCACATGCTGTCTAAGGTTTCCCGGGCAGCTTAACTCTGATTTAAGGAAACTTGCGGTGAATCTTATTCCGTTCCCGCGTCTTCACTTCTTCATGGTTGGTTTTGCACCTCTTACCTCACGTGGGTCCCAACAATACCGTGCCTTAACCGTCCCTGAACTCACTCAACAAATGTGGGACGCAAAGAACATGATGTGTGCTGCTGACCCCCGTCACGGGCGTTATTTAACAGCATCTGCCATCTACCGTGGGAAGATGAGCACCAAAGAGGTCGACGAGCAAATGTTAAACGTCCAAAACAAGAACTCTTCGTATTTTGTTGAGTGGATCCCCAACAATGTGAAGTCAACCGTGTGTGATATCCCGCCTACTGGTTTGAAAATGGCGTCAACCTTCATTGGTAACTCAACATCCATTCAAGAAATGTTCAGGCGTGTGAGCGAGCAGTTTACTGCCATGTTCAGGAGGAAGGCTTTCTTGCATTGGTACACAGGTGAGGGTATGGATGAGATGGAGTTTACTGAGGCCGAGAGCAACATGAATGATTTGGTTTCTGAGTATCAACAATATCAGGACGCAACTGCAGATGAAGAGGGTGAATATGAGGAGGAAGACGAGGGTGAGTATGATGAGGCTTAATGATTTGTGCTTTTGTATTTGTCTGGTGGTAATCTCCACTACCATTTATTAGGAATCTAGTTGCAGGTTAGTTATGGTAGCAGTTTAAAAGAAAACTTTGTTTTTCCGTATCGGACGTATGAATTGTGGTACTGTTTGTTTGATTAAGAATATGTGCGTTTTCCATATTTGTCATGGTTGTTTATCTTGTCGTACTTATCGTTTTTCTCCTTGTTGATAATCAGTACTAAGGTATTAAAAACATACAGTTTTGTTTGTTACTTAGAGGGTGGGGTGATAAGAACAAGAGTGACAGGGACTAAAGCGAGACACAAAAGCAGCAGGTAGTGCAATGTTTTATTATTAAGCCCAGTGATAAGAAAGTGTGGACCCGATATATAGAAGATAAATTGATTATGACATATTTATAATGCAAGGATATGGTAATTTCCAGGGATGTGGTGCCCTTTCTATTTACATTTTTTTTGTAAATACACAAAATATTGGTTGGTATTATTTTTATCTTGTCTCTTTGAGGAATGTTATGTTGTAAGTTTAAAAGGTGTACTCTAGGGAACAATGCTCGACTGTTCTTAGACCATTCGTTGTGGGACGCAAGCCACCTACTTCACTCTCAAGCAACCTCATCGCCTGTGCTCACTTGACCCCGTTGTGGCTAGGGGTGAGCACCGGCGCGACCTGTGCTCAATTTGTCCCGTTAACATACGTGAGCATCCTCGCGTGTGCTCGCTCCAGTGGTTGCTCGCGTCTCACAACGGACAGCCTTACATATTTGAAACGTCGTTGAACCGTTTGTTTTTTCCTTAATTAACCGTTGAAGTGTGTCAAGGAACCCGTGAATCATCTGGAATTCTTGTATTCTAGGAAAAAAAATCCACCATACGTTCTCTTTAGGAAACATTTGTCTGTATGCTTTAACATGAAAGCCTGTAGTCTATAACAACCCCAACCCACAACAATGCACTCATTAATTGAGGAAGATCTTGTTGGGTGCTACTCTCCATAAGTTTGCGTACACTATACGAGGTTGCAAGAAAACTCTTAGCTCGCAACCCAAAAAGTTCATCACATCATATATGCACATGTGTGACACCTTAGGCAAATCCCGCGTTGGCCTTCCACATAAGAGTTCCTTTCACTTAGTAATGCACAACCTCATATACCATTAACACATGTTGGGTGTATTGGTTACTGATGAGAAGAGAATTCCATAGTTAGATGTGTGTGCATGAGAACAATTCTGGATGGGTGACCTCCTTGTACGTTTCAACTCAGGAACTGAAAATATATATTTGAGCTTATTGTGTGAAAAAAACGAAGAATATTGAGTGGTACAAGGGGCCAAATGTTCAAAAGAAGTATGATTATCTTACAGGATATGCAAACTTGGGTGCTCCGACTGTCACTTTTGTTGCAGTGAAACCATATGACACGTAATCCTTGTCTCTTTAAAACATTCATAGTTAATGCACCTTTATCATCTCAAAATTGATGACGGTGTATCGCTCTAGCATAATTTCATTTACTTGCTATTTAGACTGTATATTTCTTCTTGGTCGTTAATGATGCAAGAGTATCTTCTTATTCGATTTTTAAAATTTTTATTTATGTTTATCTTTTTATTTATCAGTGTTTATCTTTATGGTTGTTAGCTTCTAGCATAAATTAGGATTTATGGGTTTATTTCTAGCATAAATTAGGATTTATGGGTTTATTGTTTTACAGTTTTTTTTGACTAAATTTGAATTAAAGAACTTTGTTCTTGAACCTATCGGTTCGTTTAGAGACTTTGAATAATCATTAAGCTTTTTAGTCATTCGCTTCCAAAACTGCATCAGTTAACTTAATGATTTGTCTATGAATGATGTTTATTGATAAACCATGTGAATCTAGTGGTTTATATGTACTTGAATATAAGATACTTAGATTCTCTAACATGCTCCTGGTTAGGTTATCATTCTCTCCAAAACCTAAATAAAATACGTGATAAAATTTCCCATTTATTCTCTTTACATTGTTAGTCATGTTAGTTTGTCAAATATTAATGTTTTCATTGAAGTTCTAGTATCAATAAAGAGATATGGCTTCTATTCTTCATTGCAAAGCGGGTGTAATTCCTTTCCTATACATGGATAGGTTGGCACCAATATGAACCATGTTTGCAATTGGCAACCGGTTGCCAACACGTTTGATAGAAGGCTGGCAGATTGGAAAGGAGGTCAACATTGGTTAAGTCGGTTCTTGAGTGTTTACCAACATATTATTTATCTTTATACAAAGCTCCAACAAAGCTTCTTTGATCTATTGTAGTCCAAAAGAAAACGATTTACCGTTGGCAAATGCTATAAAAGGTGATCTTGGAAAAAAGTGATAACAACATATGCGATGACTTCTAATTTAATATCTTAACTTAACAATTAACTTAATGGCACAATTTCAGTTGTTTAGCACTAATCAGATACCAAATTGTTTTAAACTAATTTACAAACCAAACCAGTTGAGTCAAACTTGAAGCGAAAAACCGCTACTTTTAAAATGAAAAAATAAACCCACCGCTTAGTCAAATTAATAAACAGGTTGATCGGTTTCACCAGAAACCATAACATAAAAAGATATAAAAGTTAAAAATATCTACAAACTAACAAGTCGAGCCCTAACTCATATAGGTTCGACCTCGGCTGACTTAACTTGTAGAGAGTTTAGAATCGTTTAAAACTCTATTTATAAAACTGAGCTCAGTTAGTGAGTAGCTTTTAAGATTGAGCGTGACTCGTTTATCATGTATTAATTATTGAGTTATTTTATCAAATAACCTTACAATTTTGTACTCACATATTTCTACTTATTCCTTTTACATAATATATTACATATTTTTTTTTTGAAAGACCAGCAAAGAACTTTTATTAAAAAACCAGGCTAATATCTTAGCCCACACCAAGTTACAAAGTACAAGAAATCGCCAATTACAGACCCATAGTCAACTGAAGGGATAGGGAGCCTAATCCAAGCGGAGGAGGCGTCCCTATCCCCATAAGACAGAACCCCCGCGCCAGACGGTGGCGCGAGGAACCATCAGCGCGCCGCTTGCAAGGTATGCAAGGAAGCGCGCAGAGACAACAACTGATAAGCAATAACAGCACCTGATAAGCGCGTACCGTCACGCGCGGAATCTTCCCTCATCACCTTTTGTACGAGGTACAGAAGACAACAAAGGGAAGATTCACAAGGATCTTTGACGGTGTACGCGCCAATGACCAAGCGACAGGTGACAGAAGTGGTCCAACAACTACTGACAAGGACGGCAGCATGGCTGTAGCCATGCTTCCACCATACCAGCGTCCACAGTGACAGCAGACATCCCCTACTGATGTCAGAAGCATGGTCAACGACTGTAGCAAGGACAGGGGCGCCGTCCGCCAGTCACAACCTGCCACGTGTCCGCCTCGAGCAGCAGCCATGCTGCGAAGTGACGTCATCCACAGTACCAGTATTTTCCCGCCATTTCTGGGGAAGACTTTGAACTTGGGCCTGGACCGGGCCCAACGAAGGATTGCTCCTCATGGGCCCTACGACTAAGCCCATGAGTTCTCCTATAAATAGGAACACTTCTCCTTGCCAAAGGATCCGAAAATTATCATTGTAGCCTAGCATACTCTCTCTTGTAACTCTTTGTACTCTCATATTAATAACAATCCGGCTACTTACAGTGGACGTAGGTCATTACTCATTACTCGACCGAACCACTTACATCTTGTGTTCTTATTTATATTGTATTACACACACTTACACTCACCACTATCACCGGGGTTTAACCACACGGTTTGAGTAAAGGATTAATCCTGACGAACATAAGTATTAACCCCACGTAGATTACTCTTAATCTCCGTGATACTTATTGTTTCTTCATCAACAAATCAAATTTACATCAATTTTCTCATGTAAAATCCTTCAACTTTGAACGATTCCCAATCCAATTGAAACACAAGTGTCAGATGTCTATTTTGGCCAATCTTACTTCTTTCCTGTTGAAGAACTTATCATTCAAGTAATATATTACATTTTATTTATTTAACTATTAATAAAACACACATCTATCTATATAATAATTGAGGTCATCTCGGGTCGAATGAAGCTCTTAGAGAGGGCCTCTAGGATCCAACTAAACAAATGGAGCTCCGGAAATTTATTATATAAACTGTTTTCTTTTAAAACCCTTTTATTCTTTTTTGTTTCCCCTAAACCGCCGTATGTTCCTCATCTTCTTGATTCTGATCCGACAATACAAACCCTACCAATCGATCTATTTATCCTTCATCAGCCTCAATCATCCTCTTCAATCTCTCAACACCCTAACATTGCACTCTGTCTTAGGCCTCTTGCGTCTTTGGATCTTTAGGTTTCTGTCAGCCTTAAACCTTCAAAACCAACATCCATTCTGATTCCATGGAAGGAGCACAACTGGAAGCATCGTCTCAACAAAGCTGCTAAAAAAATCTTAGGTAATCAATCGGTTTTTAATCGCTGTGAATGATTTTCAATTGTTTTAATTTAGCCATATCTCAATAGGGCTAATGTGAGATCTGCTTTGATTCTATACTGAATCCTTAGGTTGTTGAATCCTTTTGCGGTTTTTCTTTGTTCATAGCTGCAAATAAAGATTTTGGCATGGATGATGAAAAATCCATATTCCATTGTACTTGAATGCTCATGGAATTCTTGCAGACATGTGTTATTAGTTGATTCTTTGCAACTCATGAGGTACCGTTCACTATATTTTTTTTATTTCAATTTTTTTGTTTTATTTTGTATTTGATTTATTTGTTACTAAAGATTTCTGGGTTTTTCGTTTTGTAAACTGAAGTTGGGTTCTTGATTTCTGGGTTTATTAATCTTGTATAAAGTTTGCTTTCTTTGGTATTATAAAAGTACGCCTACCAAGTGTTCGTAAAATTGTGTAAGTGAACTTTTTCATATTATTTTTTTAATGTTCTTTTTTTTTAAATAATTTAGAACGACAATAATGATTAGTTCTTTTTATGCTTGCCAAATGGTTAGTTCTTAACATTAGTGTAATCCAGGTCGATTATACTATTTACAAACGCATCTCGATTTATCATGATTTCGTACTTAGGGTTGAAATATTGTTCTCTGTATTGTTTTTGACATGCAACTCTTTTGATTGTATATAAATGTATCTATAAATAATGATGTTAGAATCTGACTTGTGTCGCAAGTAACATCATTCCATCATTTCTATTATATAAGGCTACTTTTTCTCTTTTTAGTTGCATATAAATAACGTGTACGGTGAATTGACAGGCTCAGGATATGGCAAGGGTTCTATAGTTCCTGTTGCTCTAGGTGTAGAGTCACATCTCTTAACAAAAGCATTGGGTCATGCTGGAGCATATGTTTTAAGTGTAGGTATATGCATTCTTTCATTGGTGATATGAGCTACTAAGTTATGTTTTGGCAATTTGGCTTTTTATAGGGTCATGCTGGAGCATATGTTTTAAGCCATAGTGACACGATAGATGGTCGTGTAGGGGCAATTCAGTGAATCCAACTTTTTTATTTCTTCATGTCAATGCAACTTCAGACAAATGGCTTTTGGAGGTGTGAACTTTTTATTCTTTGTTTTTAGTTTAAATAGTTTTCCTATAAAGAAATGAGTTTCTTATGAAGTTTTGTTATCAGGAATTCTGATGATGTCATGCTTCATTGGAATAATGTTGCTTCACATAAGTGTTATTTTTGTACTATTTAAACCAAAGTGATCCTGTTGAACAGTTACATTTAGAGGTGGCAGTTTGTAACCCAGTCCAGTGCTCCGGGTCACTGGTATGGTTTTTGGGGTTTTAATTATAATCTCAGTTACCAATTCGAATAGACTCGGTATTTTTTTTATGCAGTTTTGACTATGCAATTTGGTGCTTCATGGTTGAATTAGGGGTTTCACAAATTAATTGATGGTTTTTGGGGTTTGTTTATCAGATTTGATTTCACTATATGTTAATGTTGAATGCAGATCTGGTTGAAACACATATATGTGGGTTGTAAATCATGAACTGTAGATGTTGTTTGACTTTTATAACTATTAAGTTCTAATGATTTTAAAACCATGGGATTTAAAACTTGGTCCATTTACTGTTTGGGTAGATGCAAACAATAATCTAATCTATTAGAGTGTTTACTACAAAAACTTAAGTTTAGTCATTTATAGGCTTACAAAACATTATTTCCTGTATCTATTTGAATTCTCATTAATTTGAAGAATAGAATAAACTAATGATACGCTTTGTTGCTCTATTTGCTGCACCAGGAGCTTTCTGTTTGCCTGTTGTTGTTCCCATTGTGATGCACTAGGAGAGCTTTCCGTTTGTGCCTTTGTTGTCGGGAGTGTTGCTTTTTGTCTGAACATTCTCCACATTATCTTTAAGGTGCACCAATTGCCTTTTTGTTCGTAAGTGTAGACCGAAATGATATCAGCTGAAAAGGGCTTAACGAGCATACCAATTTTTAATGGAATCGGATTCAAGAAAGTGGACAGGAAATTGAACCACATTTTCATTACTCGGGCATACAGGACTACTAATTTTGGTAAGAAGTTTAGCTTCTACAACTGATTTTTGTTGTTTAAGCTTCTATCAAGGCATGTTTACAGATCTAATTTTAACCTTCATCTTCAATTTTCATCGCAGAGCCATTCACCTTTCTAAAATCACCCATCCTCATCTCCAAGGTACAACCTTATGTCTTTATTGGTTGTATGTTTTTGTTTTCTGTATATAAAAGATGCCTTGAAGTGATTCTAAACTCTTCATTCATTTCGTTTAGTTATCAAAATGATTGTATTTGTTTACTATTACATCTTTGACTATAGAGGACTAGAGGTGGTCGTTCAGGTTGGTTGGGTTGCATATTTAGATTACCAAATTATGGAATTCGAATATGATTTAAGTTAGTTTAATTGCCTCACATCAGTTGGAACAATCTGGGTTGTTTCAAACCCCTAATATCGTTCACTTTCTTTTTCTACACTCACTTCTTCCCCTGTTTTTTAGAGATATACCAACATTTCCCGTTTGTGCTCTTTACCATCAAAGCTACACCATTATCATAGCTTGTAATAATTGGGCTTTGGTCGAATTAATAGCCAATTATGCAAGTGGATTGTTGAGTTGGGATGAATTCTCGAGCGCTCTTAAGGATACACATGCGCAACGGACGAATTACTAGGTTAATTATCATCTTTTTTTTTCTTTTTTCCGGTTAATTGTTGAATGGACAACACTACAAATTTTAAACAACAAATTGAATTTGTGTATTTAATAGCTATTCACACCGATTTATATGAAAAATCATGGCTCATTCGTTATATAATTGCAAATTAGTTTTATGAGCTATTTGAAGCTATGGGCCTCGAACCTACCAAGTATGCTTCCCCTAAATATCTTGATATTTCCATTTTTGAAAATCGTTTGCTGAATAAGATCATTCACTATTCTTCTTATTTTCGTTATTCTTCAATTTCTTACTAATATGATTTTGATTGCACCAATAATAGGACGGATTTGGTTGCAGCATACATGTGGCTACTTCGTGATAATGAAGCTGAAGTACGTATTGTAGTTGCCGGTAAAGTCACCAAGTTATCTCGCATTCTTACTCCCGAACTTTCTATTCAACATATTCTTCCATGTGTCAAGGTAGTTTGTTTTATAAAATTTGTATTCAAGCTTTGTATTTTTCTTTTAGTTTTATTACCTTTTCTTATCATGGTCTGCTCTTGCCTCTGTTATTATGGCCTGGCCCCTGTTTTAGGCAAGGTAATTATTTTATAGCTTTGTCAAATATCTTTCATGGTTGATTAATTTTTTCATGATTATATCAGGATAAAGGGATTCAACTATTGATCAACTTCTGCCTAATATTTCTTCCACTTCTAAAAGATGGGTTTCCAGATGTGCGTTTGAATATTATAAGTAAGCTGGATCCTGGAAGCAAATATCAGGTACGTGAACTGTCTTGGGAAGTTACATTGATCTGTCTTGGGAAATGAAATTGTTCTCAATAATCTCAGTTTTGTTAAAAACGTCCACACATGGTTGGTTTAAAGTGCTCTGAACTGGATTAAGCAGGTAGCATACATGAACTCTTGATTCTGAAATTTCTTGAATTCAAGCACAATTGCATGATATGTATTGGTTCTTTAGGTTAGTAAGCGTATACCCAAAAGACTATCTTCATGTATGTGTAGATTAGAATCAATTGAACTTTGCTGGGAAAAAAGATTGAATCTTCATGTATGTGTAGATTAGAATCAATTGAACTTTGCTGGGAAAAAAGATTGAATCTTGAATGCTATGCAATAGGAATTAGTGAAAGAAAGTATAATAATAATTTTCCCATTGTCTTTAGGATGCTGATCATATGGCCATTGGCCACAAATTTTGTTGTTTTTTTTTATTGAAAACATGCATATTTTCTTCGGTAGTTGTAGATTTAAATCAATAGTATGCATTTTCCTTGGTTTTTAGAGGAAGAAAGCTTCTTTTTCATTTGTTTTATACATCGCTTTACTGATCCAATAGGATTTTTTCTAAGTTTGCTTGCACGCATAAAAGATCATTGCACTTATCCAGAGGATAAACATCTTATACATTAATGTTATGCCTGTTCAAGAAATGACACACTAGATTGTATTATCTTTTGTTTTGATTTTTTTAGCTTGAATTACTTAAAACAGTCCTGGCTTTGAGTTATGAGAACAATTTTATTGAATTTGTTTGAATATTACGTCTTCAAGTTTTCATTAGTTTCTTTTTCGTGAAAATAGTGAGTATTATTATCTTATTATTTAAGGGTGAAAGAAGTTGCATCAAATTGATTATCTATTTGTGTAATACTTGTATTACACTAAGGATTTGGTCGATTTGGTGTCCTAACCACTTCATATTTTATGTATGCATGAGACGTTTTACTGATCTTGATGGTAACTTCATGTTTCTAAATCCCATATCGGAGAAGAATTGGAAGGCATTTTGAGACAAGCTCCGCGTTTCACGCGCTAGAAAAACATGGACGTCTAATTCCAATCCCTACATCTGATAGTCTACTCCAATATAAGAATAACCATAACGACGTGGTTCCTTGAGGCATAAAAATCGGCCAGTAAGTTCTTCAATTTATGTTGATCAATGGCAAAAAATTTGATTTGGTTATATGGTTTAATTTTCCATAGAGTATTGTGGCTACATTGTAACTGTATTCTTGGATTGTTCACCAATCTGTGCAGTTTTTTTCTTCTGTATGTTACATTTTGATCATATCAAACTAATTTCAATTCAATGTTAATTGAGTAACTGGTCTATTTATATAAATTTTTGATTTTGCAATTTTTCGGACGATGTATAATGATAGTTCAGTTGAGTTGATTATTAGTGTTCGATCATCAAAAAGTTAAACTGATGTGAATTTTGTATGGCAATTTTGACCTATGGTTCAAAAAGTTAAAGAATAGGATGTTATTGGGTAATAAGATTGATGGAGTTGGTTCGGTTATTGGATTTCATTTGGTGTCCTCAATCTGATGTGTTTTGTTACTTTCAAGCAGTCTAATTCATTCGCTTTGAATTTGTTATGTGGTCCAGTTTTTGGTGGTTTTATGCTAATTATGAATATTCGGTTCAATTCAATTTGTGATTAATTCCGGTACATAAAACTCTATCAAACAAGAATCTTTGTGTGGCAAATATAGTGTGTTAAAACAAATTTTTGACCAAGTTATATGGACTTTTTAACGTGCTCTTAATATAAGCATAAAAAATGATTCTTCAATGAGATGACATGATATTTTTCGTATTATATGGCTAGCTATGAAGAACACAAAGTTTGGAGAGGAAATAAGTGTGTTGAAAGCTTAATTGGTGCGGTTGAAGGATTACAAACATGAAAAGTTTAACTCATGATCATAGCATCTATTTGGTTATGGCTAATGTATGTAACTGTTGGTTAAGTCCTATCGGTTATGTTTGCTCAACCCTATGTAATGTAATGTAATTTACTAATTTGTTGCTTCACATAAAAAAATATATGCATTTTTAAATACATATTTTATTAATCAAGGGCCTACTACATTTTTTAAACCGTGCAATACATCAAGGATTAACCATTTAATGTACTCACGTTTGAAGTCTTACATTTCTTTTGGTTAATAATTTGTTTACGCCTAAAAGTTGAATGAAAGCAACATCCAATTTATGTACCTTTAATGTTGGTAATGATCATTTTGATGCATGGTTGCCTTACAAGTTTAAACATTGTATTTATTGTTAACTTCATGTTTATGTTCAATTGATTATGATAATTGTGCTGCTGGTTTACTGTTTTGTGTCACCATAGAATGAAGATCACTAAAGGTTATTATATTGATTTGCAGGTAGGAAATACATGCCGCCAAGTGGAGCCTCATAGGTTTACAAACCAGTAACCTTATCCAGCCATTAGACTATTTTTTTTGTATATGTGTTCTCTGCCTAGGCACTGCATCTTCATTTCATTATTTGTTTTTTAATGATGTTAAATCAAACATTGCATAATTCATATATCATTTATTATCATTATCATTTATTAGGTAACATTAAACTTTTTTAAATATTTTATAAGTAACCAAAATTCATAGGAATTTGTAATACGTAACTAAAAGATGTATACTACAATCTTTATAAAATAATTTTATCATTTGATTTGGGGATATACCGGGTGTACACCCGGGCCTCTAACCTAGTTATAAAAGATTAAAAGTTATACACTTGCCCCACCTCTTGTGTAGTGGTAAAGGTGTTCAGATTTTGAAGGGATGTTGGGAGTTTAAGCCTCATAAAAGGTAAAAAAAAGGGTGTAAAAAATAGAAAAAAAAATTAGCCGTTTAAAAAAAAAGTTACACAATTAAAAAAAAAAAAAACCTCTTTCAGGCTTGCTAGCCGACTCGAACTTAACTCTCCTGAGACTAGAGTGGTACAATAAACACATTGTAAAGCCCTGAAATCTGCGAACCAGCAAGACAGAACAGAAGTGGCCGCAATCACAACATGAACACTGCAACCAGATCAGTATCTTCAATCGTCAAATCATGGAACCCTTTATCTTTCACCTTAACCAAACGAACATTAACCACATCATCCTCTCCTGCTTCAGCTTCAAACCCTAGCACAACAGTTGCAAAAGCCAAGAGAAAGAATAAGAAGAAGAACCTGTTTGAGGTGGCTCAGTTCCTTCCTAATTGGGGCATCGGTTATCAGATGGCTAAAACCCATTGGTCTGGCGTTGCTTATCAGATCACCAAGATTAATCTTTACAAGGTCTTATTTATATATATTATTCTTGTTCTATTTGTTTCTTTATTAGTTAGGGTTTTAATTCTTAACTGTTATAGAGTTTTATAGAGGTTTAAGTTTTTGCAGAAATGTTGTACACATTACATTTCAAAATCAATTTTTTGTCTGATTTTACAAGGGTCCTGCTCATGGTTGTGAGAATAGCTAGTCGCTAGTCGGCCGGTAGGGTACCGACTAGCGATTAATGGGGATTAATCGGATTGGGATTTTCATATGGAATTTTCAGTTTTTTTATATACACATACATTTTTATGTGTAAATATTTTAAGTAGACAGGTTTTAACACCTCCTTGACCAATTTTTTTAAGTATAAAGGATTAATCGCCGGAATCTATATGGTTTGGTAGGAAACTGGCTTGAATTTACAGGTTTTGAATCACTGATGTTTGTCCGGCCGACTAGGGCTGATTAGGTCCGACTAGAGCCAACTACCGATTAACTAAATATTACCCAGTAACCGACAGACTAGCTTTTAATCACATATTAGTCCCGATTGTACAACACTGGGGCTTGCTATACATACACCCACTTGGATTTTTTGAAACACAATATATGACTCGTATGCTTTGTTGGATGACGTGTTTATACACGAGTCTGATAGTTCATGTAAAAAGGGATTTACGAGTTACAACACTAGTCATATATGCTTTGTTGGGTGGGGTGTTTATATACGACTTGCATATATACGACTCGTATAGTTCAAGTAAAAAAAGATTTACGACTAGTATATAATGTTTTGTTGGGTGGGGTGTTTATGTACGACTTGCATATATACGACTCGCATAGTTCAAGTAAAAAAAGATTTACGACTAGTATATAATGTTTTGTTGGGTGAGGTGTTTATATACGACTCGTATATTTGTATTATTATATACGAGTGGTATTGTTCGTGTAAATAAAGGGATTTACAACTCGTTTGTACCTGTACGACTCGTATATGTTTTGTTGGGTGAGCTGTTTATATACAGTATATTTTTATACTAGTTGTATAGTTCGTGTAAGAAAAGGGATTTACAGGAACTATAAGAAAAGGGATTTACAACTCGTATGTACCTGTACGACTCGTGTACTTGTCAAGGTGTCAAAAGATCCATCAGGGGTGTGTCATTATCCTGAGCCTTTTACAGAGCTATTCTTAATGTGAAATTGATGTTGAAAAGAAAAGTAGTTGTTGATTGGATTGTTTTTTCAGGATGGTAAGCATGGAAAGGCTTGGGGGATTGTTCACAAAGATGGTGAGTTCTGATTTCTCTATAGGTAAACCGTGATTGTATGTGTTCTTGTTTTGCATTGCATTGCATTGGGGCTTTAGGGTTTTGGTGGATTGATAAGTTTGAAAGATGAAAGGACCAATAGTCAAGAAAAAAGGTAATTGGTTTTATAATTTCCAGTTTGGTAATAGAGATGGTACACATTAAAAAAAAGCTACTTTTGACATTGGATATTCACAATTAAGAGTTTTATTTTTTGAGGGGATGTTTGGACCATAGTCACATAATTCGCTGGTAAGGCCACGATTCTCGTTCTGGATCGTTCGTACCGAAACGCGGTACGATCGCGCTCCTGGTTCGCTCGGGATCGTGTTTCCGATCGTAAAAGTGGCGTTCCAGATTATCAATTCAATTGTTGCTCCTTGCTTTGTCTTTACCATCGAGATGCAGCCTTGAACTGCTTCTGTTATTGTCGGAATGCTCGCCGGAGTCTGGTTGTACTTACAGTTATCATTAGAAGATCAGAAATATAAAAGAGAAAGGATAAAAGATGAGAAAGAACGATGGCGGCCATTCTCTCGTTTTATTTTTAGGGTTTTTAATCAACTTTGCATTTTTGTCACCTTTTACCCTCTAGTTTCCTTTATTAAACTTTTAACACTTTAATTTTATTACCATGTGTGGTTTAGAGATCTATTTATTATATTATATTATATTATAATACTCCTAGTTTATATAGAAACTATTATTTTTTGAAGTGTAAATTTGAATTATAAAAATATCATCAAGTTTAAGTGGTACATCGTACCGCATTATATAGTACATCGTACCAGAGCGATCCGAAATGAGCCTACCCCCTCTCGTACCGAATTTTAGGGACCTAGCGAATTGCGATCTCGTTCCACGTTTCGTACCAAAGCGTACCGCGAACTATGTGACTATGGTTTGGACATTTGATTCTTGTTCCGTCTATGGTTAATGCTTGCAATTCTATCAACTTTTCGATTAGATTGTAAGTTTGTATGTATTAATTATGTTCTTATTTTTGTGGTCTTTTAGAGTTTTGAACTTGCTACTTAACAGTAGATACATGCTAAAATAGATTCTTTTAAGGTCAAGTTTTATTTTAACTTATGGATGAAAACGTTACTGTACTTTCATATTATCTGAATCATATACGCAGACAAAAAGGTTATTGCATGTTTAATCTCTCTTCATTCTATCCATTAGACCAACTTTGTCGAATTCTTCTAATCAGGGTGACTTACATAAATGATTAATTTGGGATAAGAGACTAGGAGATGAACAATTCGACAGAGAATTTTCATTAATGCAAAATAGATGAAACAGTTACTGTACTTACATATTATCTGAATCATATACTCAAACCGAAAGGGTTATCGCATGTTTAATCTCTATTCATCATTTCCATTAGATCAACTTTGTCGAATTCTAATCAAGGTGACTTACATAAATGATTAATTTGGGATAATAGACTAGGAGATGAACAATTTGACAGAGAATTTTCATGACTGTAGTTGTTATTGGTGCTTTATGTTAAGTACGTTGTTTATAAGTTGGATACAAGTAATGTGCTTGATATGAGTAATAGGGTATGTGGATATGTTGCTAAAGCCTATTGTTCTGGTTTCTAATTGAAAACACTTGCATTTTTTTTCCTACAACAGTGTAGAACTTGTTATAAACTTGACATCAAAGATTATTGTGACATTGACTTCTCAAGTTTTGTTGGGGAATACTAGTTTGAAGTTTCTAACAAGTGTCAAATGTTTGTGATTGTGCAGGTGTACCGGCTGCTGATGCTCCTAAGAAAATTAGCGGTGTTCACAAACGCTGTTGGAAGTACATTCCCAACCCAAAGAAAACCGAACAAATCACATCTCAGTCACTACCCGAACCAGAAGTTCAAGCTGCGTGAAAAATTACTCACGGTTAGATGCCATTGAAGTTTATTTTGTTTGTTGAACATATGCCTATTTTCACTTTTGTAAGTTTTGCTAGTAATCTGATGTTGTCTCATTAAGTTGCCCTTTATAAGATGAAGAGTGAGTAGTATCTCAGTTGGTTGCTTGACTCGTATGTGCATACATTGTAGTGTGAAATCGAGTGAAGAATCTCGCAACCCAAAACAAAATTCGTCTTTATTGTTTTTAAAATAATGTAGTATTATTTTAGATTGTTGGTTATTTTGACCAAAATTAATATTTTGGTTAAGATTTCTATTCCTTCAAAAGCCTCTGGTTAGTATATGGGCTACTTTGACAGTTTGACTGATTTTAATAGTCAGCTTAGTTATTTTAAAAAGTTGATGTGTTACGTGATTAACCAGGGCCATAAACGTTTTTTAGAACTCATCTAGCCTTTTTTACTTTCGTCCTGCCTTAGAACCATTTCACAATCAACTATTCCTGTTCAAGTAAAATTAAGACATCTCTAAAACATTGATCAACGTGTCTTGACCTATACTTATAACTGCCTTGAGTGTTGCCCATGCCAGTGACTTGAGACGCCCTCATTTCCATCATATGCAGCTTCTTACAACACGGTTCGTGAACCTCTTGCTTCAAGAACACATTGTTGTACAATGGACATCTCCTTGTCAGAGTTATCAATCAACTTCTGAGACCTCTATAGAAAATCAGCCGAGGTTCCAGGGTAAATATTCGACTTCCCATGGAGATAACCGTTTGTAATTCTTATCGTAACTATTGGACATAGATTCTGCATTGGTAACACAGAGTATACTAAAAGTAGGGCTACATAGAAGGGGATGCGAAATTTGTAGTTTGTGTTTGCCGTTTTTTTTTATGTAGATACAATTAATTTGGGTTTGGTTTTAGAGGAATTATAAATGAGTGTGTATGGTTTGAAGTTATGAGTTTGATGTGAAGTAAGCTTTGAGGAAACATTGTTCCTACAACGAAAACAGAAGATTTTGTTTTTACCTATTGACGATGGGCACACAATTGGATCCATGTATGTTTGTGGTAATGCTTATTTGATCTGTGTGTTTTAACATTGGTTTTCATCAACGAACGACACTTTCCAACATCACACCATACACGACTTGAACTCAAGAAATATAATGGGTTCGTAACCTTGTTGATCTGCCGACTTGTTTGCAGTGCCGTCTCAAACTATTTGGGGCTTAAAGCGGATGATAATTTTTTGGGTCCCTTTTCATAAAAATAAAAAAGAAAGAATAGTTTCAATTATGTGATTTCTTTATCTGTATGTATGCATAATTATAGACTATAAACTCACGCCACTACTAACCGTTTTAAACTCCAAATTACCTACATATAAGTTTTTTAGAATGTTATGGATGGAATTTGAATGTTTCAATGGTATTGGAATTTGTAGAAATTAGAATTAAATCCATCCAAAATTGTAAAGATGTTTTTGGTTTGTAAATTTGTAAAAGAAATTGAAATGTTAAAACCCCTTTTTAACACCCACTCCCCATTTATCATCCAAACCACCCCAGGTTGTTCGAATAAATAATGTTAACCATTTCATCGATGAGGCACAAAAGTGTGAAGGAATAAGTGTTATCTTCTAATTATAATTATAATTTTAATGATATCGCTGGTTGAATCGGCCAAAACTAATTTCAATGAATTTGGATACAAGAAGTAATTTTGATTGATTTAAATGATTTTGGGAAAAAAAATCAATTGATTTTCAATGGATAAAGAAGTTAGCCAGACAGTTGGGTTGGGACATGTGTTGGGGGCCTCGGACTTGACTGGTTTTGAAGACCCGATTAGGAAGATGATTGGTGACGAAGGTTTTCAATTGGTGTCCTCATGAATTGTTTGTCATGGAATATTAGAGGGTTGGGTTCCGCGGGGAAATGCTCGTGGTTAAAGAATCTGAGAGTTAGTAATGAGGTAGGGTGTGTCATGATTCAGGAGACACAGTTTCAGTCGTTGGATGGTGTCGAGGTTGGTAATTTATGGGGTAAAGGAGAATTTGAGTTCGAGTTCGTTAATGCGGTGGGCCGTTCTGGGGGTCTGTTGTCTATTTGGGATACTAAATTGTTTGTGAAGGAATCGGTGTTTAAGCATAGATATGTGCTAGGGGTTTCGGGGCATTTGAAGAATGATGGCCAGAAAGTTTCGTTCGTCAACGTTTATTGTCCGCAGAAGCTCGTTGATAAGCGGGCGGTTTGGGATGAGTTGAAACGGTTGATTACAAATGATGATGATATGTGGATAGTTGCTGGAGATTTTAATTGTGTTCGGGATCGATCGGAACGACGGAATTCTAAGTTCAATGAAGGTGAGTCGCGTGAGTTTAATGACATGTTGGAAGAGATAGGGTTGTGTGAGTTCTTGTTACGGGGTAGACGGTTCACGTACATGGCTGGGAACAAACTAAGTCGTCTTGATCGCGTTTTTGTTTCATGGCCGGTTATGAACAAATGGAATGAGGCGGAGTATAGAATCTGGAGCGGGTTGAGTCGGATCATTGCCCAGTGTTGTTCAAGATTGAGTCGCGTAATTATGGCGCCAAACCGTTTAGGTTCTATAATTCGTGGCTTAGAAGAGATGGGTTACAAGAGGTGGTAGAGAAGGCCGCGGGTACTGTACAATCGATGGATGCTCCGGATATTAAACTGCTGCGCAAATTTAGATTGATGAGAGGTTATATTAAAGAATGGTGTGTGAAGCATAAGTTGTTGGAAAATGAGGAGGAAGAATTGGTGCGATCAGAGTTGACTAATTTGGAAGCTGAGCTCGAGTTGCGGGACCTGAATGAAGATGAGTTATGGGTTTTTGATGAATCTGTCAAGAGGCTAAAGGAGTTAGAAGAGTTACGGGTCCGGGATTTAAAACAGAAAGCGAGGGTTCGGTGGGCGAAGGAGGGGGATGCAAATTCTTCCTTTTTCCATGGTGTTATTAACTCGCGCCGGGTGTCTAACACGATCCCGGGGTTGATGATTAATAACGCCTGGGTGACGCAACCAAAGGTAGTCAAGCGGGAGGTGTTGAGGTTCTTTTAAAACAAGTTTGTCGAGGACATTAAAAATCGGCCGACCATTTTAGTGGAAGACATTAAGGTGTTGGATTCGGTTTCTAGCGAGGGGATCATAGCTCCGTTTGACGAGAAAGAAATTAAAGATGCGGTTTGGTTATGTGGGAGTGATAAGGCGCCGGGACCGGACGGGTTTAATTTTTGTTTTATTAAAAAGTTTTGGCATTTGTTTTCAGGTGACTTTGTGGAGATTTTTAAGCATTTTGCAGAAACAGGTGTCATAAGCAGAGGTGTGGGGTCTTCATTTATCACGTTGGTGCCAAAAGTCAATGATCCGGTGGGGTTGGGAGATTATCGGCCTATTAATCTTATTGGTGTGGTGAGTAAGGTGATCTCGAAGGTGTTAGCAAATCGGCTTCGGAAGGTTATTGACGGATTAATATCTGAAACACAGACGGCTTTTATAGCTGGGAGATATATCCTTGATGGCCCTCTTATTGCCAATGAAGTTATTTCGTGGGCTAGGAAGCGGGGAAAGGAGGTGTTTATGTTTAAAATTGATTTCGCGAAGGCTTATGACAATGTCAACTGGGAGTTTTTGTTGTCTATTATGAGACAGATGGGCTTTCCAGAGTTGTGGTGTCGGTGGATTAAAGGAGTTCTGGCGTCGGCTAGATCGTCTGTTCTTGTTAACGGTTCTCCCACGTTCGAGTTTTCTTGTGAAAAAGGCCTCCGTCAAGGTGACCCTATATCCCCATTTTTATTTATTATAGTCATGGAAGCTCTAGCAGGCATGATGAGAAAGGCGTGCGCGGTGGGATGTTTTAAAGGTATTAATTTTTCGAATAATAGTGTGTCTCTTTCGCATTTATTATATGCGGATGATGCCATGATAATGGGTGAATGGTCGAATAATAATTTTGATACGCTTCGTCGGGTTCTTATAGTATTTCATTTGTGTTCGGGGCTTTGTATCAATATCCAAAAGTCTAAGTTGTTTGGAGTGGGTATGGGAATGGAGGCGATTGAGGGTATGGCGAGGACTCTTGGGTGTTGTGCGGGGAATATCCTGTTCACATACTTGGGGATTAGTGTGGGTGCCAACATGAGCAGGATTAGGAATTGGGACCCGGTGGTTAAAGTTTTCAAAGACAGGTTATCAAAATGGAAGGCGAAGGTTCTTTCTATTGGTGGTAGATTGATTCTAATTAAGTCTGTTCTGGAGAGTCTACCTTCGTATTATTTTGCTTTATATAAGGCACCAGTGGCGGTAATTGATCATCTAGAATCTTTAATAAAGAAATTCTTGTGGGGCGGTAACTCGGATGTTAGAAAGGTCCATTGGGTGGCTTGGGAAAAAGTCACTTTACCTAGAAGGTTAGGTGGATTGGGTTTGAGTCGCCTTGGGGAGAGTAATAATGCTTTTCTTCTAAAGTGGCTTTGGAGGTACCGGGTGGAAGGAGATTCCATGTGGAGACGAGTTATTGATGGTATACATGGTTCGGCCCGGTGTTGGGAGTCTTATCCGAGTAAGTCTACTTTTTCTGGCACGTAGGCTAAGATTGTGAAAGGTTGTGAAAAAATCAAAGTTGGAAATGTCATTGGGGCGAATATGATTCGGGGCCGGTTGGGCAACGGGCAACAAATCAGGTTTTGGTTGGATCCTTGGTTAAATGAGGTGCCATTAAAAATTGTTTTTCCGAATCTTTTTCGTCTTGAGAAGAACAAATGGTGCAGCGTCGCAGAGAGATTGGTGGACTTTGACGGCTCAGGCCCAGTTGCGTGGGAATGGAAAGATTACCCGGTTGAGGCCCATCAGGTGGAGGAGCTAATTCAGGCCCATCGTATGCTCCAGGGCCAGATTTTGGTTGACAGGCCAGACGGTTGGGCCTGGGTTGAGACCGGCCCAGTTCCCTTTTCTGTTTCGGAGGCTAAATCGTGGTTGTCTTCTGATCGGGTTGCTGGTCAGGTTAATTCGGCTGGGTTTCGTTGGTGTAAGTGGACTCCGTTAAAGTGTAACGTTTTTATGTGGCGTATGATGCTAGATAGCCTTCCGACGAAAGTGGCTTTGGCAAGAAGACATATTGTCAATGGCAACTTGATATGCGACGTTTGTAATGGGGATGTAGAGAATGTGGATCACATTTTTACGGCTTGTGGTTTGGCGTTAGGGGTGTGGCAAGGCATTGCTAATTGGTTACATCTTCCGCCTATTTTTCTATTCTCAGTTCAAGACTTGATGGTTGTGATTGACTCTTCGGGTTGGAATGCTAGAAAGAAAGAGATATTGGTTGGTATTTTTATGGTTGCGTGTTGGAGGTTATGGAAAGCGAGGAACGAGAGATTATTTGCTCATAGATCGTCTAATGTGGTGGAGATTGTGGCGGATATTAAGGCTTTAACCTATTTATGGTTTTGTAGTAGGGATAAACATGGTGGGGTGGGTTGGAAGAGTTGGAAGTCTTTCTATTTTGATGTAATGTAATTGGTTGTGGGGTTCCCGGCTTGGGAATTTCCCGCGGTGTGTTTTAATGAAATTTGCCTTTCAAAAAAAAAAAAACCTATTTACTCGTTTATTGTGAGCTAACAAAATTTGAAATACCATTTTAACCCTTTTATTTTATTTTATTTTTAAACCAACCGGACTATTGAAACAAGTTAAAAATCCCCCCAATGGGCTTATCATCATTCGAAAATTTACAAAACTTTTTTGTTTACCAGTGTGGACAGGTACCTTAATCCTCCACCGACCATGGTATAGCATAAGAATTAAAAAAAAAAATCATGCATTATCATGTAGCAAAGAAAATGATATGAAAAGAATCAACTTATGTACGTACGTGTCTTTTACCACTAATTTAGCTCAAGAAGACACCATTGTCTTTTGCTATGTGTATCTACACTCACAAAAGATACTATTGAATACCATTCTCTATTTCTCTCATCTCTCTTAAAAACTTGGTTTTCATTATATACTTTGTGTTCTTCGTATTGAAGAAGAAATCGTTGGATATAATGATTTTGAAACCGTATTCATTGTTTGATTATAAAAGCCTACTGAAAACGTATTCCTTATGATTTTGAATATCAAGTTAGAGCATTCACAGTAGAGCCTCTCTATTATTGTGAGAGGGGCCTTCATATTATATATAATGTGTATAAGTGGTTGTGAGTAGAGGAAATAGAGAATATATAGAGAAGTTACTGTTCATCAGTAAATTTGATATGGAACTGTTATCCTCCATAATTGTTTAATAATTTTTAAAATGGTTGTGAGTAGAGGAGAGAGAAAAGGTAATGATAAAAGTATAGAATAAATATTATTAAATAGAAAGAAGTGAGAAAAAATAGTGTTTTTAGAGTAATTATGAAGAAAATAGGGAGAAGCTACTGGGAATGCTCTTAGTACCTACTGATTTAAACGATTTCGATTGAAAAATTATTTAAGGTAGAGAGACAATGTTCAACTTAATGACAACAGATGGATGGGGGTCGCTAAGTTACTTTTTGCGTTGCGAACTTGTCAACCCCACTTGATGGTGGATGCGGTATCCCTTTTCGATGATGGCCTCCGGGAGGCTATTGAAGATATAGTTGTGTGTGGTGGCCCCTTCTTCGAGGACCTCCAGTGGCGCTTGGCATCCTTGCCGATGCGTTTAGGTGGTTTGGGCCTCCTTTCAGCTCGAGATGTTGGGGTTTATGCCTTTGTGGCGTCTAGAGCTCAGTCTTGGAAACTTCAAGATCATATCCTTCGAAACAGTGGGGTCATTGGGCTAGACCCAGACTATCAACAGGCGCTCGAACGCTTAAATGTCTATCTCCCAGACTTTGATATTGACGGTTTTTCTAATAAGGACACCGCCCCCTCAAAGCCACAAAAAACTTTGGCGAATGCCCTATTTAGCAAAACTGCTCAGAGCCTGGGAGAAGTTTTTGAGTTGTCCCCCGCAAGAAGGCGGTGATTGAATGCCTAAAGGGTCCTCATGCTAAGGATTTTTTGACCGTTATCCCGATTGAGGGTTTGAGTCAATGCATGTCTGCAGTGGAGTACATGGCTATACTCAAGTACCGGTTAATGATCCCTATGTATCCGGAAGATGAAACATGCCCCATCTGCCGTAAAGCTTGCATGGATAAATACGGTGAGCATGCAATTCATTGCAAGGAGCTCCCTGGTTTCAAATATCGGCATGATTGGGTGAGGGACGTTTTGTGGGATATCCTGAGAAGAGCTGGGATTTCTGCCAAAAAGGAGGCCCCTGTAAACTTCCTCACAGACCCTACGGAAGGGAGATCCACCCTGCGAGCAGCAGATCTGCTTGTCTTTGGTTGGGAGAGGGGGAAACATGCCTGCATGGACCTCACAGGGGTATCTCCTTTGGTTGGGTTAAGGGAAACAGGGTTTGCAGCTGGGCAAGCATCGAGAAAGGCGGAATCGAAGAAAGTAGATAAGCATTCTAAAGCTTGTGCAGATAACCAACATGTCTTTATCCCTTTGGCCTATGATACATTTGGTTCCCTAGCGCCAGAAGTTATTTTTTTCTTACCAGGGTCCAACGGGTCGTCCACAGCAATAGTTCATCTCCAGGGGGGCAATGATTTGTCTTTAGTAGACTAGGGTTCGCAATTCAGAAAGGGGTGGCCGCGCAGCTTGTTGCCCGTCTACCTTCTATTGTGATGTAACTTTCGTATTTTGTTTTAATGAAAATAGTTATTTAGTAAAAAAAAAAAAATTAAACATGTATAACTAGTTTATATCACGGAGTTTTTCGGAATAGACAAATTTAATATGAAGTGACAAAATGTATGTTACGATGTAGTATAAAAATTAATATATCATAATATGAGAAAACAACAATTTTAATAATATGAATATGAATGAAAATGTATATTAAAGAGAGAATGTACGTTTGGATGAGGAGCAGAGGCAGAAACAACTATTGCAGGGCGTGATTGAGGCGGTAGTTTTGAAGGTTTAACTTTTTTAGAATTGACTGGTTTCGGCCTATTCTACTCGGTTCAGAATATAACTCTCATCTACAGTTTCATTTAGTGCAAACAATTCATCAAAAATCACTCCACAACAATGTATGGAAAACGCAAGTTATCCATTTTTACTAAACCAACCAACTTGTTAATCAAGAAAATTTATATTAATATTAAGAAATAAATAAACCTTACTCATGCTAGAAAGTTTGTACCCAAAATGTCCTTTATGATTTAATTTTGAACACTGTATGTCATGTGTCCCTCACGTGAGGGAGCAAAGCCATCCTTTTACACCCTTATCTCTTACCTACCCTCCCTCTTCATTGATCCATCAACACACTGCCCATGCACTTTCTGATCACAACCAAATAACGAATCAAACTCTACTCTTTTCTTCTTTCATAGATCCAATAGATCTCTTTCCTCTGTTTTTATTTATAATTTCTCTGACACTGCTCTATTTTTGTGTTTATAGAAGGGTTCAATTGCAAATCAAACCTTTAGGTCATGTGATGTTTGGGTGAAATAATGCTTATATCGAATCACGTTTTTTTGATTTATGTTGCAACAACAAGGAAAATGATCAGGTTTTAAGTTTGAGACTATATAGGTTTAGAGGGTTCTTAAGCTCTTGGATCGATCTGCACAAAGAAGCAAACACCATTAGCCTCAACGCAGGAGGGGACCTCCTGCATTCGGACTCCAGCGTGAGAATAAGTATGTACTCATTATGGAGTTGGGAATGATGATTAATGAAGGTAAGAATGTAAGAGTGAAAGAGTGAAGTAAAAGTAAGTGTGCGGATGACTTAACCAGGGATCTCTTTATATAGGCAGTAAGTTCCTGCCCAAGAGCTCCCTTAGGAAAGCCATCATTCTTTATGTGGTAAGCTTTAACCCTTCTTTGTTATACATGGAGACAAGTCTTGCCCTTTTGTTATGAAAATCACTTTTGTTACTTTTTAGGTCTGATTGGCACTGTTTGATGTGAACATCATGGATCAAAGTGAAAGTTGACATAACTTTTGACTTCTCCATAAAATTACTGTTCACCACTGTAGCCGAGAACTATTGTAAGGCAGCCTAAAGCTTCCTGAGTTCCCCAGTGTTAGCTTCTCAGCTCCGATCTGATGGGTCAGATAGCTTTGATGCTTTATGCTACTTTATTCTTTTTAATTGACTAATTGTGGGGTTTTAGAACCCACGTCATCAAGTATTATAGTTATTGGGTATGGAATTGGAGGTTGCCATCGTTAGCAATAATTGAATGACTCATCGTCTTTATTGAAAATTGTGAATTAAAGCAAAAAAATCACCTTTTTTCGTAGGAGGTAATATTTTTTAGATTTGTAATTATTATTTTCCATGATTTGTTTCTTTCTATTTAGGGTAAGAATTTTTTTTTTTTTAAATTTTAATATATGCATAGAGTATTTTAATTCCAAAATTTGTACATTTCTGGTCAACTGTTGGTATACTTCATATGAATAAGTTCAAGGGTAAAATTGACAATTTTTGATAAAAGAAATTGATTCTATTTGAAATTATGGTTAATTTTTGTGAAAATTTTGGAGTTGATGCTAATTCTTGTTCTTGATGGATGTTAAATTAAAGGATCTAATGTGAGGTTATTGAATTGATATTACATTTGTTTTATCACATTAAAGGATCTAATGTGAGGTTATTGAACCAACCACCATGCGATTAAATCAGAGATAAAATTGCATTTTACGTCCTTTATGTTTGAAGGAAGTTTCAGGAATTGTTCTTTAACCTTGGAAATTACAGTAGATGTCTTTTAAATTTACTTTTTCTTACAGGCGGTGTCCATTACTCATAACCCATTTAACATTTTCTGTTAACTTGCCCACGTGCTTTGCAAGTGAGGGTATTTTCGTCATTCCACTCTCGTCACAACCAACCACCACTAGATATGCTCTCCCTTTTACCCTAAATACCACCACCGAACCTCCCTTTTAACCTCAATACCACCACCATTGTTCGCCTTTAACCTCCATTTTACCCTCAACACCACCACCATCACCTTTCGCCTTAAGACATATCTGAACAAAGCCACTGACGACCCACAATACCATATATGTGATGGTGGAATTATAGCGATTGAGGTATTGGTTTTCACCATTCAGGTACAGTGGTGGTTTTTGCAACGGTGGTGGAGGGTCTGAAAGAGAAACATGGGAAGATGGGGGATGGTAGTAGCGGTGGCTAGGGGGTTACGATTGATAGACAGAGAGAGGGTGAGAAAAAGAGAGTGGACTGACGAAAATGCCCTCATGTGCAACGCTCGTGGGGCAAGTTAACATAAAAAGTTAACCGGGTTAAGAGTAAAATACACTTTCTGTAGGAAAAAGTAAGCTTAAAGGACATTTAGTGTAATTTCCGTAGTTAAAGAATAACGCTTGAAACTTCATTCAAGCTTAAAGGACATAATATGCAATTCTGTCTAATCAGAAGGGAAACGTTATTTTTCAATGTGGAAAGCGTTGTTTTAGGGGTGTAAACGAGCCGAGCCGAGCTCGAGCCTGACTGGGATCGGCTCGGGCCCGTTAAGGTTTTGTGAAGCTCGAGCTCGAGCTCGGCTCGGTTCGAGCCTACAGTCTTGAGCTCGAGCTCGGCTCGCTAGCAAAATCCAAAGCTCGAGCTCGGCTCGGCTCGGCTCGAGGTGATTTGAGAATCTCAAACGAGCTCAAAAGCTTGGCTCGAGCCCGCAAAAGCTCGGCTATAACTTAGGCTCGCGAGCCCAATCGTTAAGGCTATAACTTAGGCTCGGCTGTAACTTAGGCTCGGGCTCGGGTTCGGGCTCTAGCTCGTTAAGGCTCGATTAGGCTCGCGAGCCCAATCGAGCTTTGTATCTAGGGCTCGAGCTCGGGCTCGATAACTAAACGAGCCATATTTCAGGCTCGGGCTCGGGCTCGTTAAGGCTCGGCTCGTTCGAGCTTTTTACCGAGCCGATCCCGAGCCGCTACGTGTCATTTACACCCCTAGTTGTTTAGAAGATGAACCGTGTTTGTTTTTTGATCGATGGAGGTAAAATGATAGTTTTGCCCCTCACCTGAGGGGCACATGATACAATTTAACAAAGGTAATTGATGGTGGTTAGTGTAAGGTAGCGTTTGGTACAATGGAATGAAAGGGGGAATGGAATGGACCATTACAAGGTAATGAAAAATAGTGTGTTTGGTTGGTTAAAGGAATGGAATCACCCATTCCACAAGGCATTCCATTCCCTCAAAACCATTCCATCCACCCCCCATGTTTTTTTTTTCATTCCATCTCTCATTCACCCTTTACAAACAACAACATAACCCACCAACCACCACCACCACCCACCACCATCGCCGTCACCACCCACCACTGTCGCCCACCACCGCTGCCGCCACCACCCACCACCGTCGTCACCACCCACCACCCACCACCGTCGCCCACCACCCACCACCGTCGCCAACCACCCACCACCGTCGTCACCACCCACCACTTCCGTTGCCGCCACCCACTACCTTCACCCACCCACCACCGTCGCCACCCACCGCTGTCACCCACCCACTGCCGCCATCCAACACCACCAACGCCGACCACCACCGTCGCCCACCACTTACCACCATCGCCCACCACCCACCATCGTTGCCACCCTTGCCATCACCATCCATCACTATCGTCGCCGCCACCAACCACCACCCATCGTCATCTTCGCCACCACCCACCACCGTCGTCGCCACCCATCACCACGCTACCGCCACACACCACCACATACCATCACTGCCACCACCCGCCACCGCCACTACTCACCATAGTCGCCCACCCACCATCACGGCCATCCACATCCACCTTCCACCGTCACCAACACTGCCACCGCCACCTACCACCACCGCTACCGCCACATATCATCACCTACCATCACCGCCACTGACCACCACTCACCACCGATTTTATTCCTTCGTCTTTTCCTACCTATCCAACAATATAATGTTTTGTTTCATTCTCACATGGCAACCAAACTAGACATGGAATGGTAACGATCCATTCCATTACCTTGTCAATTCCATTACCTCTTCCATTTCATTCCCTCATTCATTCCATTACGACATACTAAACATACCCTAAAGGATTATCGGTGTGTAAAATTTAGTGATAAAGAACATAGAGTGTACTTATTAAAGAAAGACAAAGGACATAAGTTGCAATTTGATGAATAACTAACTTGTGACATTTCCATAAAAAAAAATTGTCTTGATTATTCTTAGAACTTTTGTGTAGTTTACTCTTCATAGCGACGAATTATAATAAGATATTTAGGGACATTGCCGGCAAAAGAACTCTTCTTCGACTGACTTCTATGTAATTCACTTATTGACATCTGTATAACAAGAACATGTCTCAATTTGTAACTCTTCCGGTTATTATTAATCAAAGAAAACAAAATTAGATTCTTGTATTAGGTATACTAGATTATTGTCCGTATATACACATGGTTCCACAAATGTTAACATTAATATTTTTAATTTTAAGTTTATCAAAAAAAAAAAAATGCATTAACAAAAAGCTAAAGCTACAAATAAGAATAATAAAACATAAACACAAAGATTTTCTTATACATGACATTTGTTGTATTATCTGTGATATTTTCATTGCTATCCATTTAAAAAAAACTATTAAATAAAAATACAAAAACATTATATTATATACACTTACTAGCTTTTATCCCGGGAGTGTCCCGGGGTTAAAATATCTAATATAACATAATAAAATATCTAATATGACAACATAATTAATGATTTGCCAATACATGATTAATGAATAATAATAATAATAATAATAATAATATTTATTTTAAACAAATTTCTGCCATAAGTTATCATATTCAAATATAAAAAAAAAGGAATCTCTGCCTATGAAGTTAAGTTTATCGTTTGTGATTTATTAGTAGAGTAAAATATATTTGAAAACAAAACCTCACAAAATAGTTGTTTTTTTCTCCGTTTCTATATAGCATTATGGTACTCGTTGGAAAGATAATAAAACGCTCGTTAATTTGGTGTAACTTTTTTCTTTAAAAAATCTCGTATATAAAAGATATTAACGTTTAAAAGTTATGAGAGGAAACATTAAAGAGAAAATTTAAGTTTGTTTTTAAATTCTTATCTTTTCCTAAAATAATTATAATATATATAGATTTATTAAAAAAACTCAAAAATTAAAAAATCCTACATGATGCCACATGGCACATTCAAGGAGGGGTTGAGGCCTCCATTGAATGCCACATAATCAAAGTTCAATTCTTTTATTATAAGTTATAGATTATCAATGTCAAAGAAAATAATTTTTAAAGCCCTTAGCGAAACATTATTTTCTAATAAATGAAATAACTACACCGTTTTGATCGACCTGTGCCGACTGATTAAAAAAATCTGAAATTTATATTGAGATGTGCTCACCCTTTTATAATCGTGAGAAATTAAATAAAAACAGCAAAAAATAAAATAAAGAAAATACATGCATTTACATGTAGTAATTCAAACATGGGATACAAATCAATGTTCCATGGTATCTTACTTTCTTTCACCACAAAATTAGTTCAAGAAGGTTAAGATGTCTTTTTGCTAATATATGTGAGTCATACACATGTATATATATACCTATCAACACTTCAGCACCTTCAGACACAATTAAAACACATACACCTATTATTTTCTTTGAAGTGAAAAACAAGAAAACAAATGGCATTCATTCTCTTCCTTTTTCTGTCTTTCCTTCTCCATGGAGCTCATAGTATAATAACTCTCAACTTCAATATATTTTTAACAAATTATTCTTAAAAGATTTCTTATTTACCATGACTTATTCAACATCTTGTAGGTGAAATCATATGTGAGGAATTGCCGATTGGCTTGTGCACTCTCTCAATCGCGTCTTCAGGAAAACGATGCTTATTAGAGAATAATGTAAAAGACAACGGGAACATGGAATATCAATGCAAAACCTCAGAGATTATTGTCAAAGGCATGAACGAATGGATTGAGAGTGATGAGTGCTTTAACGCGTGCGGGCTTCATAGAAAGACAGTCGGAATCTCTTCTGACTCCCTCATTGAGCCCCACTTCATTGCGAGGCTTTGCTCCGTTTCGTGCTACAAGAACTGCCCCAACATTGTTGATCTCTATCACAACCTAGCTATAGGAGAAGGTAATATAACTAATTTATGTTATTTTGGTTGTATATTGATGTTAAACAACTTTGCTTTCATTTATATTATTTTTTTCATATGTTATTAACTGCCATTCTGCCGAGAGGCATTTGGTCTAATAACATTAATGAATCAGTGATCCCCCTCAATCAAGTGATGAGGGTTCAAACCCCGTTATAGTATTAAGATGATGTAGAATTAGAGAGCGTGTGTGTGTCGGAGTTCTAAAAAATAGTTATTATTGACACATATGGTATTGAGTAGAGATGTACAAACCGGGTTTTTTTTAAAAACCGAACCGGTTTTAAAACCGGTTTTTCCTAAATCGGTTTTTCCTCAAACCGATCCGGTTTCCAAACCGGTTTTTAGCATCGAAGAGAACCATCGATTGGAACCGATTTGGGTCGGTTTTTAAACGGGTTTTTTTGCCAAACCGGTCATCCTAGAATCAAAATACATTGCCTAAATCGGTTTTTTCCTCCAAAACCGGTTTTCAACCCGGTCTAATCTCCAAAACCTAAAACCTATACGGAACCGGTAACTCGGGTCGGTTTGGAACCGGTTTGAACAAAAACCGGTTTTTGTCTAACCGGTTTTCCGGTTTTTTTTTCCGGTTCGGTTTTCAAAACCGGTTTTTTTGTACACCTCTAGTATTGAGTGACACTTAACAATAAAAAAAATCTAAAGTTTGAAAAAAAAAATTGGAAAGAAAAAAAAAAGTTTGAGGGTCAAAACAGAAATGGTTAACCAAAATAGTAATCGGATAATATTTGCTACCTTTTAATATAATCAACTCAATATCTACTAACATTAATACTAACATTAATACTTATCTATACTTATCTATAATCAATCTTTTTAGGTGTATTTCTTGCAAATCTTTGTGAAGTGCATAACAAGATGCCACGTCGGGCAATGATGCAATTCTTAAGTTCTGGAGCAGCCCCGGGTCCAGTTTCTAGTGCTGATGGTCCGATTTCTATGGCAGAAGCTCCTGCTTCCATATGAATGTATTAACTGTTGATTCACATTATGAATATTATCTTTGCCTTATGAGAAATATTGTATATTGTACTACTACAGACTTTCGCATTAAAAGATTATAGAATACTTATTGTACTTGAGAGAAATGTAGGAGTCTTAAGTTATTTTATTTTTACGTTTCCTTTTCCTTTTCATCGATGTTGATTGTGTTGTGTTTTTATCTCAAACGTATTAAAGAGTCTCTATGATGTTTTTTCGGTAAGGTTTTGGAGTTATAGATGTGGGATACATAGAGCTATGGTTTGACTACATAAGTACACCCATGCTTATTAGACCTTACTAATACCTTTGCTATTGCTGAAATTTCATGAGTATGATAGTTATTGTTGAAAAAAGAATTAGTATTGCAATAATTGGTAGAACTTGTTAGATAATATCGCTGACGGAGGTTTGGGTAGGGATACTTGGGCAGTGAGCGGGTAATTGTTACCCGATTGGTATGTGTGTGTAACGGCTCGTTGAGGATTTAAAAAAATATAATTATTTTTTATCCAAATTTAAAACTTTATATTCCACGTTTTCTCACACAATTCCATATATATTTATACACCAAATATTTACAAAACTTTATATCTATTTCTCCTAATATACTAAAGATGGATGACGCTCTTGGAGTATACATTTCACCGCTCGAGTATGATGATATATTCTCAACCAATAGTAGCCTAGATTTTTTTACGAATGTCGTCGAGCGAGTCGTAAATCAAGACACGGAAATATCTAAAAAATGATACGTGCCACTTGATTATGAAAAAGTTCAACAATTTCTAATGGAAGATCATTTCGTCGATAACTCCAAGGTCTTATCATACGTTGAAATGTATATTTTTAAAATTGTTAGTGATATAGAAGCAAAACACGAATGGTTTCAAGAAAGCCTAGATGGGAGGATGAAAAAGAGTTTTAAGATGATATAAAAATGCACATATGCTATTAACCAACTCGTAAATGGTAATCCTCCTTATGAATATGATTAGTATTTATGTATGTCCTAAAGGAATTTACGTGAATGTCTAACAACATTTCTATAACGTTCTAATTAACTTATTTATCAAAGAGTTCTTACGTAAACCTAAAAGCCATTACATTGCGTGTTTGTACGAAGCACACAAAGAAAACCATCCATTTCTGGGTATGCTCAGTAGAATTAGCTATACACATTTCGTTTGGAAAATGTGTCCTACCAAGTCGTGAGGCTAATATATGAGAGCTGTAACACCCCGAAATTTCGTTTCGTCTAAATATGCCACTAGGCGTTATTGATAAAATAACAAAGCGAGTTTAATGGTGGATGTTTTTAACCCCAAGTAACAAACGAGGCTAAACCCATTACTAGAGACTAATCTAGTTAATGTGACAATCTAGAATCAAACCCGAGACTAAACTTGAGGGGCCATAGTTGCCAATATGTCAAAGTGGGTTTTATAAATAAAAATCAAATAATAAAAACACACACATTGTGTGTGTGTGTATGTGTGTGTGTCGTGAAAAGAGCAGGAGATTTATCTCCTTCAACCTCCAACCCTAAACACTCAAGAACATGCTTGAATCCAAGCCAAATCAAAGGGCTTTTCAGTGCATGATCAAGAAACGGGTCATCTAGGGCCTAAAGAACATCAAGGTACCTTTTATTTGGTAGAAATTGATGTTAAATTCGTTTATGATCTTGATGAAATTCTAGGGTTTTTATAAAAACGTGAATTTCATAGTCTCTATGGTTTTCTAAGTGTTAGTAGACATCAAGGAGACTATAAAAACGTGGTGAATCATAATAGGTTGTTGATTCATGGGAAATCATGATTATGTGATATGAGTAATTTGTGAGTTTTTACCCTAATCATGAACTACACTAGTATGTGGAATAATATTGCAATTTCTATGTGATTAGTATCATGTATGTGTGCTAATTGTTGAAATGATCATGTGCCAATGGTTAGCTAAGCCATGGCGGAATCTAGAAAGTCTTGAACACCTAGAAATAGCATGATGAAAATGGTGCATATGAGGTGTTTGATAAAATGCTTGAATGATGAAATAAATGTGTATTACATGTATGAACATGAATACTTGAAATGTGATGTTGGACTAGAGTTAAAACGAATACATGATGTCGTGGATTATAAAAGAAATCCATATTATGTATTCTAACAAAGGTTTGACATGTCCCTAAGTTAGGTACAAGAACTAGGGATGCAAACGGGTCAATCGGATGTAAGCTCAATGCGTATGAAAACAAGAACGGATATGAGGTAAGTTTTACTTACACCAATAGACTATGATATAGCTTAATTCTTGTATACATTCGTCTTAAATATAGTAACTGTGATAAAGGCAAACCCCAAAGGGGTAGAATCTACTAAGTGAGTCGCCTTATGTGCACTCAATACAAAACGTGGTTTATGATCTTAAACGAGATAATGAGTTATGGCCAAATGGTGAAATTCATAAAACGGGTCAATTAATAAAGATATGTGAGAAATGATGTTTTAATCTAAATGAAAGCATTTGATTGAAGCCGTTAAGCATGATGTTAAATGGGTCAAGTTAGTGTCACTTGAACCATTATAGAAACCTAGGTAATATAGTATCATGAACTATGGGCCTAAACGGGTCAAATGGTGAAGTCCTCATCATTTGATTCCAACACTTGATGCTTGTATTCCAAGCATTAAGATCATGAGATTAAACGGATCAAATGGCAAAAGTATTATCATTTGAGTTCCGAGAGATTAATGTGTCTATCTAGAAAGCACGCAGGTAAATGCACTTGCGTATGCATGTTTGATACTAAGAAATCATGGAGGATAAGCACTAGGTACGGATGTGGGTCAAGGCTACCCGGTAAGTCCGTAGCTAATTAAACACCTTCGGGCGAGTAAATATGGATACTAAAACTACCCACCTAAAGTGTGGGTGCAAATCGAGTAAGTTATTTCTCTAACTATGTCTAATGCGCGTAAACGCGCTTAGAATCTACTAAACAAGTGAAAACTTGAGAAAGGATGAAAATCTAAGTCCGGAAGGACTTAGAGGTTTTAAAACAAGTCAATGAGTCAAAAACATTGGAATTAGAACAAGAAGTTTCGCCACGAATGGCTAAATTGATAGATTTGACCATGAAGGGCATTTTGGGAATTTAAAAGGTTTCTAAATGATGAATTTAAGAAACTAAATCATAACGAAACAAATCGGACAAACGCTTTGGTTAATCAAGTGTCTAATGACTTGACAATTTAGACAGTAGGCATTTGGTATGGTCAAATAGAGCCTTGTTTGATGTAAGGCCTTAACGGGTCGATTTGGGTAAAAATCGACATAAATACCTAAGACTATGAACCGGGTCATAAAATCATGAACCGGCCATTAATATCAGTCTAACAGAGGGTTATATTGTCGGCAAGTCAATGCTTAGGCTTCGGGAATCATCAAATGCGGTTGCGACATGATTCCCATGCTTAAAAGTCACCAAACAAACATCAGAGGCTTCGCGCGGCTGCCCACAAGGACCGCGCGGCCGCTCACAACGCCCAGCGAATTGATAAAAATGATCAGAAGCTTCGCGCGGCCGCGCGATAAAAGCGACCGGCCGCGCGCAGAGAACAGCCAGACAACGCGATCTTTAAAATTCAATATAAAATCGTAGAAAAATCGTTAGGAGGTGTTCTTTATATGCCTGGAAAGCTCTCGGAGCGTAGAACAACTCTTATTTGAAAGTCGAATTCAGATTTTGGGTTTTAAAAAGGGTAAAATCTATCCGAACAGCTGCTGCGCAAAAGTTGCAGCAGTTTGTTCTCCTGATAAAGGGTCGTTTGGCCAGGTTCGTTCCGTTTCGACGTGTAACGACTATCATACTAGTTTAAATGAATCATTGATAACTCACTAACCATTCTTTGTGTAATGGTTCTAGGTAAACAAGGGATGGAAGTTCCGTAGCAAGGATCAAGTCGCGAAAAGAGCCGAACACACCCGATCACTCATCAAGCTTCCGCAATAGAATTCAAAGAACTCCCGTTAAAACTCAAAATAGTAGTCTATGTTTTAGCTATAAAAGTGTAAAAATTTGTGGGAATCAATTGTGTGTTTGATCTTAATGGTTTGAGTTTATAATAAATATCAAAGTTTTAATCGGGAGTGGTTTAAGTAAGGCCAAAACCCGCATGATTAGGCGTTGATCGCGTGATTACAGGTTAGGATGTTACAAGTGGTATCAGAGCCATAGGTTTGAGGGATCCGAGTGTCGGGAAGGATACTTGGACTCAAACCGTGCGCTCAAAGTGTTGAAGGGTGTTCGGTTCGAGACTTGATCGAGGAATCCGGTAAGTAATACCTATAATAAACATCCGTTTTGATCGGAAATTATTATAGGTGATCAATAGTGATATCGTGTAGATACACGCTATCTCAAAAGCTTGATAAGGAAATGGTTAGGTACTCATGGGGCCTATCCAAAAGATTGATTCGGGCAACGAAAATCCCATATAACAAGAATTCTAACATCACTATTGAAGTGATGCATACTAATACTGAAATGTCATGTTACTAATTAATTGAAATTGTAAATGTGACAGGGATGATAACATTTTATTTGATCGAGAGAGGATCAAATGATTCACCAAACGAGGCTGTAGAGGGTTCGGGAGCACGGCTGATAGCATGCTCACTAAGAACCAAGTCAAGTAACGACTCGGGCTAATGAATCAGTAACGAAAGGGAACACGGGAGCAAGTATCAAACAGGTACATGCTCGAAATCATAGTAGGTGCATTAGTACGCAATTATCACCTGAAGAGTGGTAATTGCATATGCAAACAATAAGCAAATGTGAAAGGTGCATAGTTCACGATCAATGCACAAACTTAACTTAAACATCGAGACCGGGTTGGGGGTAATCATCCCAAACTAATGTTTAGAAATGCGTTGTGATCATTCCAATGAGTGTGATCACACAAAGCTTATTAAATTGAAAACACATCGCTTTTCTTAATGAATAAAGGTAAAAACCTAACATTGAATATTTTATCAAGGAAGGGTTTTACCAAGTAAAATAAGAGGCATAAGCATGAGCTGAAAATTTGCTTGCATAGGGTGTGATGCCTTAATTATAATAAGTCCGTGAGTACCATATGCGAATTACTTACCCTGGCCAGGTAAGTGTTAAACATATGATACCATGGGTTTCTTATGATTAATACATATACAACCTATGTAACAAAGGCTTAGTAAGTGTGAGGTGCCGGGGGATTTTGGACGTAGTCCACTGTCTAACACGGCAGGGATGCGATCCATGCAAGACCTTGAGCGAGGCACCAGCTGGAATACGCTGGGCTAGCAAAGAGGACAACAAACTGGAGCGTTTGGATGTAGGCCACTGTCTAACACGGCAGGGATGCGATCCATGCAAGACCTTGAGCGAGGCACCAGCTGGAATACGCTGGGCTAGCAAAGAGGACAACAAACTGGAGCGTTTGGATGTAGTCCACTGTCCAACACGGCAGGGATGCGAACCGTGCAAGACCTTGAGCGAGGCACCAGCTTATACGTTGGGCTAGCAAAACGGGCAATATACGATACAAGTTATCCTGGGTTGATACAAAGATTGACTTGAACCTTAATCAAGGTTTAGTCATAAAGAGATTCAGTTTGGAAATAGACTTGAACCATAATCAAGGTTGAGTCATAAATAGATTTAGCTTGAAAACCGACTTGGACCTTAATCAAGGTTAAGTCATAATTAAACTCGGATTTTATAGAAGGTTAAATTCGTAAAGAGGGACTTGAACCTTAATTAAGGGTTGAGTCAAAATCACATTCGGGTAAGTTTTAAATCTTTGATTAATGACATAAACAACGGATTTGGGCCGTGATAAATCAGTGAATCATTCGACCCTCGGGTTAAGGATGAAAAAGAGTAAACTGCAATAACATTAGATTGTATCGCTGGTACAATTTAATGCAAATTATGATAACAGTTGGATTGTGTAGTTATTACAATCTGATGCAAACCGTGATAGCATGAGATTAGTCAATACAATACGTTGTAATGGCCAATCGACATCGTGTTTTATGAAAAGAAAACCGACCTCAATTCATATTGAGATCGGTAATCAGAAAAAGGACTTTTAGAAACTAAGCGTTCTATATATATAAACGATTTAAAAATCTGAAACTCAAAAGTCTTTAAACGAGTCGGTTGGGGCAATGAACACCAATCGAGCTAGCAAAACGGGAATTTGGGGAAAACCCAAGTTCAAATTATCGGAGACAAGTTAGATATGTTACGGGTGAGCCCGAGCATAGTAAACCGGGAAACTCACTTAGTGTGAGGTTAAAATAGGGGTGAACCATAATGGCTCATACCTTAAAATACAATACTGGTAAGATGGGAGCGTAGTAAACCGGCTGGAAAAAAAAAGTGGGAATCGATAACAATTCCCACAACAAACACTAAGGGTAAGGGAAACCCAATAAATGGCGAATTCTTAAAATGGGATTAGCAAAAGAAAGGAAAATGTTAGTGTAAAGCAAGGTTTGTTTATAACATTATAGCAAACCAAGAAGAAACGAGGGTTGGATTCGGGGATGAACCCAAGAAGCTAGAAAACGGCTATGTTAAAAAGTCGGGTTAGTCTTGAAAACCAAGACAAATTACTTGTTAGTAATAGACGCATAGACATGTATGCATATGCATGTCACAATCCTAATGTCACAATAGACACCCTAAGGTGCATGATGGAATGGACCCTTAAACCATTATACCCTTCGGGATAATTGTAGACGGGGATAGTCTGCGATTCTAAAGCGGATCTATGAAAAATACATGAGTAGCTAGACTACCCTGTAAAGGTATGTAAATAGATGTTATGCAAAGAAATAACGTCTAGTTAAACAAAAGAGTAGTGTGACTCAAAGTAGTGATGTAAGGCCGATGCCTTCATATAAAAATTGAAAGGTTAGGAGGCCAAGCAAAGAGAAATCGCCCTAAGTATATAGTACTAGTTGTATAGACTATAGAATGGCAAATGAACGACCGGTTCTCAAATCGGCTTAGAGAACCAAGGTACTTTGGGGTAACCAAAGAAAATACATGAGAAAGGTTTCGAGGACGAAACCTCTTTAAGGGGGGTAGAGTTGTAACACCCCGAAATTTCGTTTCGTCTAAATATGCCATTAGGCGTTATTGATAAAATAACAAAGCGAGTTTAATGGTGGATGTTTTTAACCCCAAGTAACAAACGAGGCTAAACCCATTACTAGAGACTAATCTAGTTAATGTGACAATCTAGAATCAAACCCGAGACTAAACTTGAGGGGCCATAGTTGCCAATATGTCAAAGTGGGTTTTATAAATAAAAATCAAATAATAAAAACACACACATTGTGTGTGTGTGTATGTGTGTGTGTCGTGAAAAGAGCAGGAGATTTATCTCCTTCAACCTCCAACCCTAAACACTCAAGAACATGCTTGAATCCAAGCCAAATCAAAGGGCTTTTCAGTGCATGATCAAGAAACGGGTCATCTAGGGCCTAAAGAACATCAAGGTACCTTTTATTTGGTAGAAATTGATGTTAAATTCGTTTATGATCTTGATGAAATTCTAGGGTTTTTATAAAAACGTGAATTTCTTAGTCTCTATGGTTTTCTAAGTGTTAGTAGACATCAAGGAGACTATAAAAACGTGGTGAATCATAATAGGTTGTTGATTCATGGGAAATCATGATTATGTGATATGAGTAATTTGTGGGTTTTTACCCTAATCATGAACTACACTAGTATGTGGAATAATATTGCAATTTCTATGTGATTAGTATCATGTATGTGTGCTAATTGTTGAAATGATCATGTGCCAATGGTTAGCTAAGCCATGGCGGAATCTAGAAAGTCTTGAACACCTAGAAATAGCATGATGAAAATGGTGCATATGAGGTGTTTGATAAAATGCTTGAATGATGAAATAAATGTGTATTACATGTATGAACATGAATACTTGAAATGTGATGTTGGACTAGAGTTAAAACGAATACATGATGTCGTGGATTATAAAAGAAATCCATATTATGTATTCTAACAAAGGTTTGACATGTCCCTAAGTTAGGTACAAGAACTAGGGATGCAAACGGGTCAATCGGATGTAAGCTCAATGCGTATGAAAACAAGAACGGATATGAGGTAAGTTTTACTTACACCAATAGACTATGATATAGCTTAATTCTTGTATACATTCGTCTTAAATATAGTAACTGTGATAAAGGCAAACCCCAAAGGGGTAGAATCTACTAAGTGGGTCGCCTTATGTGCACTCAATACAAAACGTGGTTTATGATCTTAAACGAGACAATGAGTTATGGCCAAATGGTGAAATTCATAAAACGGGTCAATTAATAAAGATATGTGAGAAATGATGTTTTAATCTAAATGAAAGCATTTGATTGAAGCCGTTAAGCATGATGTTAAATGGGTCAAGTTAGTGTCACTTGAACCATTATAGAAACCTAGGTAATATAGTATCATGAACTATGGGCCTAAACGGGTCAAATGGTGAAGTCCTCATCATTTGATTCCAACACTTGATGCTTGTATTCCAAGCATTAAGATTCATGAGATTAAACGGATCAAATGGCAAAAGTATTATCATTTGAGTTCCGAGAGATTAATGTGTCTATCTAGAAAGCACGCAGGTAAATGCACTTGCGTATGCATGTTTGATGCTAAGAAATCATGGAGGATAAGCACTAGGTATGGATGTGGGTCAAGGCTACCCGGTAAGTCCGTAGCTAATTAAACACCTTCGGGCGAGTAAATATGGATACTAAAACTACCCACCTAAAGTGTGGGTGTAAATCGAGTAAGTTATTTATCTAACTATGTCTAATGCGCGCAAACACGCTTAGAATCTACTAAACAAGTGAAAACTTGAGAAAGGATAAAAATCTAAGTCCGGAAGGACTTAGAGGTTTTAAAACAAGTCAATGAGTCAAAAATATTGGAATTAGAACAAGAAGTTTCGCCACGAATGGCTAAATTGTTAGATTTGACCATGAAGGGCATTTTGGGAATTTAAAAGGTTTCTAAATGATGAATTTAAGAAACTAAATCATAACGAAACAAATCGGACAAACGCTTTGGTTAATCAAGTGTCTAATGACTTGACAATTTAGAGAGTAGGCATTTGGTATGGTCAAATAGAGCCTTGTTTGATGCAAGGCCTTAACGGGTCGATTTGGGTAAAAATCGACATAAATACCTAAGACTATGAACCGGGTCATAAAATCATGAACTGGCCATTAATATCAGTCTAACAGAGGGTTATATTGTCGGCAAGTCAATGCTTAGGCTTCGGGAATCATCAAATGCGGTTGCGACATGATTCCCATGCTTAAAAGTCACCAAACAAACATCAGAGGCTTCGCGCGGCCGCTCACATGGACCGCGCGGCCCCTCACAACGTCCAGCGAATTGATAAAAATGATCAGAAGCTTCGCGCGGCCGCGCGATAAAAGCGACCGGCCGCGCGCAGAGAACAGCCAGACAACGCGATCTTTAAAATTCAATATAAAATCGTAGAAAAATCGTTAGGAGGTGTTCTTTATATGCCTGGAAAGCTCTCGGAGCGTAGAACAACTCTTATTTGAAAGTCGAATTCAGATTTTGGGTTTTAAAAAGGGTAAAATCTATCCGAACAGCTGCTGCGCAAAAGTTGCAGCAGTTTGTTCTCCTGATAAAGGGTCGTTTGGCCTGGTTCGTTCCGTTTCGACGTGTAACGACTATCATACTATTTTAAATGAATCATTGATAACTCACTAACCATTCTTTGTGTAATGGTTCTAGGTAAACAAGGGATGGAAGTTCCGTAGCAAGGATCAAGTCGCGAAAAGAGCCGAACACACCCGATCACTCATCAAGCTTCCGCAATAGAATTCAAAGAACTCCCGTTAAAACTCAAAATAGTAGTCTATGTTTTAGCTATAAAAGTGTAAAAATTTGTGGGAATCAAATGTGTGTTTGATCTTAATGGTTTGAGTTTATAATAAATATCAAAGTTTTAATCGGGAGTGGTTTAAGTAAGGCCAAAACCCGCATGATTAGGCGTTGATCGCGTGATTACGGGTTAGGGTGTTACAAGAGCTGATCACCAATACCCGATGGTGATGCTCGAAGCGGTTGCCTCAAAAGATGGGATATATCCTACTTAGTCAACGTTAGTAAAAGTGTTTCGATACCTGATCGATCTACAGGAAAATAAATTAACAAAGGCGTAAGAGTGAGTAATCTTTTAGTGTTCTAAAGGGAAAATATGGTATACTTAGGTGACATATGTGGGCTATGACTACAGACAAGATTAGAGGCGTTGTGTATGGGTGCATTTTGTTGCGCAACATAATCCTAAAGGACGAGGGAAATGTGATATCCTCGGTCCACATAAGGGATCTTACGTTTGAGCCAGCGTTTTTACTATAATGTCTTTAGGGAGTTGTGAACTGAAGCTAAGCATTTCCGATTTCGATATGATCTTATGGAACATCTTGTATCTCTAATTTTACCCAACCTCAAGCCGGACATGGAATAGTTTATTTTTTTATGTATTGGTTTAAATTTTAATATGTCGTTGTTTTAACTTTAATTATGCATTGTTAAATGTGTAGTTTTAAACGTTTTCTTTATTTAGTTTTATTTGGTTGTTTAAATAGATAATTTATTTTCACATAAAAAGAAAAAAAAAAGGTTTTAGGGTAGTGATGCCACATATTAAGGTGTTTTAGGTAGTTGTTGGTAACGGTGAGGTGACAACACAAAATTGGTGGAATTGAGTTTACCTTAGGGCTGCACCCCTTCCTTCCGAAATGTATAGTGACTTCTTAATTAGCGAGGAGTATGGATGTTTATAAGATAACTTTATTGCTAAAACCTAGCAATTTTAGAAAAATGATGATGTCACATTAATGGGGTTGATAACAAAACCAAGGAACCCAAACCATATGTTGGAGATGACAAACAATTGATAGAGATTCACAAAGTCGATATATAACAAATTATGAGGAGGCCGGTTGTGTAAAAATTCTTGCTTCTGATGTTTTTATTGTGGAGGGTATTTGGAGATCAATTAATCTTATAAGGGAGAGTGAATGATTTATGGGAGTGGAGAAACCTAAATAAACATCAACCAAAGGAAAAATATAGTCACGAACTGTGCTATAATGCACCCCGAAAAGGGAAGAGCTCCTTCTCAATCTCATTCGTACCATGTCTGCTTCTTTACTACAGATCATGTCTTCAGAGAAAGCTGAAAATGCATAGCCCAAGAACTAGACGACAAGTTTCCTTCATGTGATAGAGAATAATGAGAGAACGATAACTCAATTGGTTGACTTGCAAGTAGAGGTGTACAAAAAAACCGGTTTTTTTTTTTAACCGGAAAAAAAAACCGAAATCGGTTTTTTTAAAAACCGGTTTTTTTTCCAACCGGTTCAAGAACCGACCCGAGCAACCAGTTTTAGACCGGGTATTGTATAAGGAAAATGCATTTTTTAAAAACCGGTTTTTTTAAAAACCGGGGTAATAAACCGGGTATCACAAAAAACCGGTTTTAAAACCGGTTCATCCCAAAAACCGGTTTCCAGGTACACAAAAAAAACCGGTTTAACCGGTTTTTTCGCTGGAAAATTGGACAGCAGCAGCAACAACGGTCATATGACCGTTTGGGTCAAAAAGTGACCGTTTTTTTGGCTTTTTTCCCCCAAATTTTCATCCTTTAACCCCTATAAATACCCCATGATGTTTTGGGTTGATTACACAACTCTAATACACTCTAAATACTCTCCAAAATCATAAAAAACCATTAAGTTTTAGCCAAAAAAAAAGAAACTTTCAAATGGCTTCCTCTAGCCAACAAGATTCCACTCACATTGGTGCTTCAAGAAACTTTCAAATGGCTTCCGCTTGCTTATGTTTAAGACTTTAAGTTGTTTAAGTTTTTCCTAGTTATGTTTTAAGACTTTAAGTTGTTTAAGTTTTTAGTTGTTTAAGACTTTAATTTGGATGGTTTTATTGTGTAATTTGGATGTTTTTTAGTAGTTAATGAAATGGTTATGGAGGTTTTAAGTTATAACTTTCTTAATTAATATGTTAGAAGTTTGTTTGGAATGAAAAAAAAAAAAAAAATTAACAGAAGCAGCAGCGAGCAGCAGATACAGCAGCAAAAAATCGGTTTTTTTCCGGTTTTTTTTCCGGTTTTTTTTCCCAGACAAAAAAAACCGGTTTTTTTAACCTGTTTTAAAAACCGGTTTTTAAAACCCGGTTTTAGAACCTGTTGGAACCGGTTTTAAAAAATATAGTTTACCCTTCGAAAAACCGGTTTAAAAACCGGTTCGGTTTTCAAAAAAACCGGTTTTAATACCTAAAAAAAAAAACCGGTTTCGAAAAAAACCGGTTTCGGTTTTTAAAAAAACCCGTTTTGTACACCTCTACTTGCAAGTAAGTTGGTGGGAATGTGAAAATAGATCGAAGAAATGAGTTAACAACCATTCACGTTGTCAATATAGACTACTATTGGCTAATGACTCATAGTTTGAATTCCGATTTATAAAACTAATGTAAAGAAATAAAACAATAAGAACAACTAGATTTCTGAAGCATATACAATAATTAAGGATGGCATATATATCTCATATAACATTTTTATACAAAAGTACGTGTTAGTACAAAATACAACATTTCTCGTAACCCAAAGATAATATTTATGTTGTGAATAAACAATTAATACATTCATATGGAGGCAGGAGCTTCTGCCATAGAAATCGGACCATCTGCACCAGAAAGAGGACCCTGGGCTGCTCCAGAACTTAAAAACTGAGTCATTACACGACGTGGCATTTTGCTATGCACTTCGCACAGGTTTGCAAGAAATACACCTAAAAAGTTTGGTTACACAAAATAATTAATATCATGTTAAAAAAAGGAATGAGTTATGCAACATAAATAACTTAAGTTGTAAAGAAAAATCACTAAAATAACGAAAATTAACAAAAATATAAAAATAAATTTTAGTCTTTGCAGAAATATAAATATCTAAAAAACCAACCAAGGTAGGACAAATAATACCATTAGACTTGAGGGAGTGGGGCGGGGAGTGAGGGGCGGTGACCTTTTCCCGGGCGGGAACACCGGCCCCTGGGGCGGTAAGTGGGGGGCGGGGAGGGTGGGGCGGTGGGGGAAAGCCGGGCGGGGGGGGCAAGGGTTTGGGTGACGTGGCGTGGCATGATTGGCTCCCCAAATTCGACCGTTTGATTATTAAAAAAAAAAAAAAACTAAAAATTTTAAATTCTAACCGTTGTCAAACGGTTATATTAAAAATTTTTTTTTTTTCCAAAATCTATATATATATATAAACCACACACACTCAAAAATACTCAAACCCACAATCTCCTATTTGTATAAAATCCTTTCGAAACAATCTTTTTGTTAAAAATACTTGCAAGATGTCGGACCAAAGTTCCAGTTCGTCTTCGTCGTTTGCTGAACTCGCTTTGGGCTCCTCATCTGATGACGGTGCGGAGATGATAATGGCTACGGTTCAGACACTCGTAAAAGTTGTAGCGGATGATGATGAAGCGACCTCGGAACCAAAGCGTAGAAAGTATATAGTTCGTGAACGACAAGCCGCAAATGATTTATTGGTACGTGATTACTTCTCGCCCGAACCAAGATACGATGAAAAAATTTTTAGGCGGCGTTTTCGTATGAGTCGTAATTTATTTATAAGAATATCTAACGATTTAGAAAATAATTACGAATATTTCCAACAAAGGCCCGATGCGCGTGGTGAGTTGGGATTTACCACGTTTCAAAAGGTCACAGCCGCGCTTAGACACTTAGGTTACGGGCAAACTTCCGACATAATGGACGACTATCTAAAGATGTCGGCCCGAACGGCCAGGGAAAGTCTCCACTTTTTTTGTTCGTACGTCATTGAACTATATTTAAAAAAATATTTGAGAAAACCTACGTTTAGTGACGTACAACAACTCTTGGAATTCCACGACGAAAAACATGGTTTTCCTGGTATGCTCGGGAGTTTAGATTGTATGAAATGGGAGTGGGAACTTTGTCCAACTGCATGGCAAGGTCAACACTCAAGTGGATATCATAAAAAGCCTTGTATGATGCTTGAAGCGGTTGCATCACAAGATCTTTGGATTTGGCATGCGTTTTTTGGTGTGCCCGGTTCGAACAACGATATAACTATTCTTAATCAATCCCCAATTTTCAACGATCTTGTAAATGATGTTGGACCGAAAGGAACTTTTTATGTAAACGGGGTAGAATACAAGTACGGGTATGTTCTAACAGATGGAATTTACCCTGATTGGGCCGTTTTCGTAAAAGCGTTTACACGGAGGACTACGTTAGACGATAAGCGAACAAAGTTTAACAAAGCTCAAATGGCTGCACGGAAAGACATTGAACGAGCTTTCGGTGTTTTACAAAAAAGATGGCGCATTTTGTCTATGCCATGTCGAGTGATGGAAAAAGCGCAAATAAAAAATATCATGTATGCATGCATTATTTTACATAACATGATTTTGGAAGACGAAGGGCGTGCAATATGCGAGTATTTTGGTGACGCACCACCATCAAGTCAAGGAAACATTACCGATGAAGAAAGATCGTTAAACAACATGGAAATAAAAAATACTCAAACACATCACAACCTTCGAGCGGATTTGGTTGAGCATATTTGGACTGTACCAAGACAATACCCATCCGACAGTGATGATTAAAAACATGTTTGATGTATTTGTTTAGTTAATGTATTTTTTTTAGTTCATGTATTTTTTTATTTCATGTTTTTATATTTTTTATTTTGTAGTTTATTATTAATTATTAATGTTTTTTAATTATGTTTTATTAATATTGTTATATTTATTACTTAAAAAACAAAAAAAAAAGAAAAAAGAAATGCCACATGTCAATTCCCCCCCACTCTTCCCCCCCCTTCCACTCCCCATAATTTCCCCCCCCCCCCCAAATGGACCCCACAAGTGCCACATGGCAATTCCCCCCCTCTTTCCCCCCCCTCCACTCCCCATAGTCTTAAAACATGGGCTCAACTTTAACTGGCATAAAAAAACCCTTAAAAAGTACAATGGGGTATCGGAAAACCCAATCAAAATAATACACGTGTAGACCGTGGACTAAGTTTAGCCGACTGGTAAAAGTTAAACCATCTTTTGAGCCGTAATCTTATAAAGTGCAGGCCAAATTTTAGCATTTATAATAAGTGTAGCGTTAGCCGATGTTTTTTATTCAGAAGTCAATAAATAGAGAATACATGTAAAGCGTAAGCTAAGTTTTAGTTTCCTTACACGACTTTCTTGTTTATTATGATAAGAACTAAAATATGTTCATTTTGGTAATTGTTAAAATCACACACACACATATATGTTTATTTCGGTGATTCTCCCTGAATTATAATACCTTCTCCTATAGCTAGGTTATGGTAGAGATCAACAATGTTGGGGCACTTCTTATAGCACGAATCGGAGCAAAGTCTGGCAAGGAAATGTGGCTCGAAGAGGGAGTCTGACGAGATTCCCACTGCCTTCCTATGAAGCCCACACGCGTTCAAGCACTCGTCACTCTCGATCCATTCGTTCATGCCTTTAACGACAATCTCTGAGGTATTGCACTGATATTCCATGTTCCCACTGTCTTTAACATTGTTCTCTAATAAGCAACGTTTTCCTGAAGATGCGATCGAGAAAGTGCACAAGTCAATAGGCAATTCGTCGCAAATGATTTCGCCTGCATGATAATGAATTAGTCGTGGTAAATAATAATTAAATTAACCTTTTGGGATGCTTATTAAAAATTAATTGAAGTTGAAAGTTAACTTTTATACCTTGAGCTCCATAGAGAAGGAATGATAGTAAAAGGAAATGAATGAATGCCATTTGTAATTCTCTTGTTTTTCAGTTATATGAAAATAATAATAGATGTATGTCAGTATGTGTTTTAATTGTGTTTGAAGAGGCCGATGTGTGGTTGGCTATATATACATGTGCATCACTCACATGTATTAGGAAAAAGACACCTTGACATAATTTTGTGGTAAAAGAAAGTAAGATACCATGGTGCATTGATTTGTATCCCATGTTTCCTTTGCAACACCGTCACATTGTTTCCATCGCAAATATGAACAAACTAGCTTATTACCCCGGGAGCATCCCGGGGTTGAAAAATCTAATATGACGTGATAAATCTATTGCAAATGGCTCAAGTTAACCAACCATATAATATCTCAATCACTGCATGTCTATAATATTCTAATCAATAATAACTTATATTCCCTAACCTAAAACCTAATCAATAATCAGCTAAACAATAATTTAAGTAAACTCTAACTATTCAAAAACTCATCACATCTAATGACTCCTATAATACCTAACCTAATCAACTAAACAATCACTTAGGTTGGATGTTGTAACCATTCAAAAACTTATCACATCTCTGTACCAAGTCTCACAACCACTGGTAAGGAAACTGCATATATATACGACACAAAAGACAGAACCTGAAAAACGACTAATAGCTTATTAACCTAACCAACTTCACATATGCCAAGAAAGACCAGAAAATGTTTCAAATTCAGATACAATAAACTCGCTTTCAAACCTAAAAGAAATTATCAACAAACAAAGAGATGATTTAATAATTTTATCTACATATGATGACGCATATATTCTATTTGCTTATCTATCATCAATAAAGTGGTAACGCGTAACGACAACAATGATGTTACATACTTGTTAGGGTCGTGGATGGCCATTGGTGAATACAAGAATATGTGTAAGTTAACAGGTATTAAGACGATCAACAAAAATATATCTAAATGAACATTACAACAACACACAAAACAATGATTAATAATAATAATAATAATAATAATAATAATAATAGAGGAGATTTTGAAATTACCTGTACAGAGAGGGTTTAATTGATCGAAGAGGTTGAACGGCGGCGAAAACAAATAAACCTAAAAAAGAATATAATAATTGTTATAAAAAACCCTAAAACATAACAACATGCTAGACGTTGTGGGTGGCAAGAAAAAGACAGCAGGAAAATTGAATTACCGGAGGAATGGTGAAAGGAATGGGGAGGGAGGGTTTTTAGGGTTTGTAAGAGGAGGAGGGGTTATATTATTTAATGTTATTTAAAAAAAAAAGAAAATTAAAAAATTAAAAAAAAATGCACCACATGATGCCACATAACACATTTAAAAGATGAGGGGTTGCTCCATTGAATGCCACATCATCAAAGTTCAATTCTTTTATATATATAGATAGATTTAAACATTTGTTTTACCCTAGATATGACTCAACGAGTTCATCACAACATTTTATTTTTTACCGATTATTTTATCATCCTTAAGTAGTTGTTTTATATTATATAATGTTGTATATAATGTGAAACATATATGGTTATTATAACTTGTAAAAAGTGATATGATAGAAATTCTCAAAATATATTTGATTAATATCAAAATAATACTATTTTTTTTTTAAAAAAAGAAGATGCATTCACTCTTTAGAGTCATGAAAGGTATGACACCCTTACTAATGTTGATCAAACTGCTACGTATTTTTGGTCTTTGATATGAAAAACACAAATCAGCGCCACTTACGGCTGTGCGTATATAAGGTATATATGTGTGGGCCTCGGGGCAAAAGTAAAGTCGCGCTAATTTTAACGTTATTTTACTAGTTTCATGAAAATAACGTTAAAAATGACAGACGATTAATCATGTATCAGGTGGTGACATTGATAGCCAAAAGACAACGGGGTACATGCATCAATCGGGTTTGTCCCGATTGCTAAGTGTTATGTACCTTATTGTCTAAGGCTTGATAATACAAAACTACTATTGAGCCGAGGGTCTTACTGGAAGCAGCCTCTCTATTCCTACGGTGTAGAGGTATGGTTGTCTACATCTTACCCTTCTCAGACTCTACCTTAGCTTTTGCTATTGGTGGGATTAGCTGAGTATGATGATGATATGAAAAACACAAACATAAATATTATTTTTAAATTTTATATCATCTCACTTTTATTTCCTAATAAAACTAATTTAAGCCTAGTCGCAGGAACAAGTAACCAAACCCTAAACCCTAAATTGATTTTTATTATGTAATTTATACTTGTTATATGTGTGTAAGTTGCCATTTTCATCCCCGGGTATGAGTAAATGGGTAAAAAGAAGAAGCTACCTCTGAGTTAACGTCAAAAATAGACAGAATTAGCAAATAAGATGAAACTGGCAAGTATCTCAATTTTATTTTTTTGTTATATAAGTTTTGAATAAGTTTTTTTGAAAGACTAATTTCATTAAAACACACAACCCGGACCGCTAATCTCCAAGACAGAGACTAACGGAAAACGGGAAAGATTACATCACCGGCAATACAAAATTACACCAATTTCGCCAATCTATACAACCCTCTTTATGCCTACATTTAAACCAAAGAAACGCCAAGGACTTCACATCCGCAACCAAATGAGCAACACTTGATTCTGAGCCGTTAAAAATCTTGTCGTTCCTAGCCTTCCAAATCCGCCAGCACGCGATAATAATTATACCATACATGATATCCTTCTTCTTCACAGTGTAAGGCAAATCGTCCAAAATAAGAAGCACATCGGATAAAGAAAAAACGAAAAACCTCGAGATATTGAACCAAGAAGCGATAGCATCCCACAAACCACTCGCAAATCTACACCCGGAGAACAGATGGTCCACCGACTCTTCGACTTCACCACATAACCCACATAAAGCATTATCAACATAAACATTACGATGAAGAAGAGCATCTTTGGTAGGAATTCGGTTTAGACTAGCCCGCCACATAAATATATTACATTTGCTCGGGATCCATTTGCACCATTGAAAGACCGAGATGTTGACAGAATTAACCTCCCCTTTTATCCAGTTACGCGCATCTTTAACCGAGTATCTGTCTCCGTCTTCTTGCCTCCAAGCCCATCGGTCTACCTGATCGTTTAAAGAGACATTCGAAAGGAGCCGATGGCATTGTATTAACTCCTCTATTTCCAGATCAGTGGCTGGATAATGTTTCCAATTCCAGCAGATAGCGTGCGACCCATTACGATCTGAAATTCGATCAGCCACAGTGCAGCGTTTATCTTGGTCCAGGCGAAACAAACTCGGAAACGTATATTTCAGCGGTTCTGTGGAGAGCCAAGGATCGATCCAAAACTTTAGCTGGTTGCCGTCACCCACCACCCCTTTTATCAAGTTCATGAATCCAGTTCCATTCACTTTAAGTTTGAATAAGTGGATGTTTTTTTAGCTAATATTTTATTTAGTTCAATGGATGCTTTGTTTCTTTCACGTTTCTGTTCTGTTCTGATTAAAAAGAGTTAAATGCCAAAATGGCCCCTGTGGTTTGGCCCAAATTGCCACTTTGGTCACTTTTTTGAATTTTTTGCCAAAACCACTCCTCAAAGATCAAAAAATGCCAAAATAGCCCATATTTAACTGAGTTTTTAACTGAGGATGGAAAGTCAGTTAAGTATCAGGGGCATTTTCGTCCTTTCATCCCAACCCCCCCTCTTCTTCTTCTTCTTCAAATATAAGCACCACCCATCTCCACAACCTTCACCAGCCACCACCACCACCACCCTTCACCCTCCACCACCACCTACTAACAGATCTATCATCGTCCTCCCTCATCGCTCTTCCTCCTCCCCAACTAAAACCCAACTTTGCACACATCTGACCGGAAACCTACCACTTCTGACCGGAAAAATTCATCGGCTGAAAAGGGGAGTAGAGGAGTGTGTTTGTCCCCCCATCTCCGCCGCCACTTCCATGAACCACCACAACCTGACACATTAACCAACCACCAACCGGACAACCCACCACCACCCGGACAACCCTCCACCCGTCACCAACCCTAAACCCGAACCCGGAAACCCATCACATCGGACAGAAACATCTAGTTATTCGAAGACCAGATATGAAAAATTGTTAAAATCATACACTATTTGCAGTGAGAAACTGGTCGCTGAACAGTAGAAGTTGTTCGTGCTATCACCGATCATCGTCCGTCATAAGAGAGAGATCGGATAAGATTATATTGTTGTTGTGTTTGCTTCGAGTGACTAAAGAAAAAAAACAGAGATTTATTTGAGAATGGAGTTGAGTTGATTTGTAAAAAAAAAGAGACAGATATCGAGAAGAGAGAGAGAGAGAGAGATTTGGTGAAGATCTTAAGAGATAAAGTGACGATGATAGATCTCTTAGTAGGTGGTGGTGGAGGGTGAAGGGTGGTGGTGGTGGTGGTGGCTGGTGAAGGTTGTGGAGATGGGTGGTGCTTATATTTGCAGAAGAAGAAGAAGAAGAGGGGGGGTTGGGATGAAAGGACAAAAATGCCCCTGATACTTAACTGACTTTCCATCCTCAGTTAAAAACTCAGTTAAATATGGGCCATTTTGGCATTTTTCGATCTTTGAGGGGTGGTTTTGGCAAAAAATTCAAAAAAGTGACCAAAGTGGCAATTTGGACCAAACTACAGGGGCCATTTTGGCATTTAACTCGATTAAAAAAATAAAACTTAGAAGAAAATAAAATCAAACATATACTTGTTTTACAGGTTTGAAAAAGTGAATTACACAAAAACCGCTTGAAGAAACGTTCTTTGGCTTTGTCCCTAAATACCTAATTAAAATTCGTCAATCTAAGATGTAATTATCATAATAGCTATACAGGTAATCAAGAAAAGTTTTTTGTTTGATATATTCTTTGGCTTAATCGATAAAAAAAGTCAAAAACAATTTCAGAGTATAATTAAACAACGATGTTAAGGATTCAAATATTTGTAAGTGAGCAACTTAAAAAATTAATCCTCCAGTCTTAAACTAATCTCTATCTATAAGGCTCCAGCTATTCACATCCCCACCTTCTATTTCAACCCCTCACGAAGCGTCTCGATTTGGCCAAAGCAAGGCGCTTGGCTCCCTTTTCAACGGCCATCAGTACGAGATCAGGAAAAGCTGAAATTTTAAAAGTGAAGCGCCTCGCTATGGCCAAAGCGACGCGCTTCAGATCAAAGTTTTATTTGGATTGTTTTTTTTGGTATTTTGAATTGTTTTTTTAAATGTATAAAAAAAATTTAAAATTAAAAAAAAAATTAAAAACAAAGTAAATAACCCTAATCAAACTATCATAAACTCAAATGAAAATTCTACTTTTTATTTATTTAATAAAACTATCGATATTGAAATCTAGAAAGGGGAAAGTCGCGGTAAGGCGAAACCATGTCTTAGAGAGTACACTCATTCGAACAAGGTCTGCAAGAGTATTATTAATAAAAGAGAGTTTGTGATGAACAATAGATTCAGGAGCTGTGCCAGGTCTTAGAGAGTACACTCATTCGAACAACGTCTGCATGAGTATTATTAATAAAAGAGAGTATGTGATGAACAATAGATTCAGGAAGTTGTACCAGGTCTTAGAGAGTACACTCATTCGAACGAAAATCTGCATGAGTATTATTAATAAAAGAGAGTGTGTGATGAACAATAGATTCAGGAAGTTGTACCAAGTCTTAAAGAGTACACTCATTCGAACAAGGTCTACATGAGTATTATTAATAAAAGAGAGTATGTGATGAACAATGGATTCAGGAAGCTGTACCAGGTCTTAGAGAGTACACTCATTCGAACAAGGTCTGCATGAGTATTATTAATAAAAGAGAGTTTGTGATGAACAATAGATTCAGGAAGCTGTACCGGGTCTTAGAGAGTACACTTATTCGAACAAGCTCTGCATGAGTATTATTAATAAAAGAGAGTATGTGATGAACAATTGATCCAGGAAGCTGTACCAGGTCTTAGAGAGTACACTCATTCAAACAAGGTCTGCATGAGTATTATTAATAAAAGAGAGTATGTGATGAACAATAGATTCAGGAAGCTGTACCAAGTCTTAGAGAGTACACTCATTCGAACAAGGTCTGCATGAGTATTATTAATAAAAGAGAGTATGTGATGAACAATAGATTCTCGAAGCTGTGAAATCCGATCCATCTCTACACTTAATTTCACAAGCTAACTACAAAAACATTATTATAAGAATTATACAAATCGTGACAAAACAAAGTAATAACCCTAATTAAACTATCATTAATAACTCTAAAAGTGTGTATTTATTTATTTATTTTATTCATTACTTCCGGGAAAGATACAACATTAATCTTCGTTATCCTTTATCATCTCTAATATACCTTTCAAGATCTTCAATATTTGAAAATTATCATTTCTTGACATGCTTGGTAATAGAGAGGAACACTTTCTTCTTTTGTTGTACAGATCTTCAATAGTTGATCCGACTATACCATGCACATGGTGCTTGTTTAGACCATAAAGAGCTTTTTTTTAGGAGGCATACCTTATTTTCATTTCCTTTTTGTACGAAACCCATAGGTTGTTCAATATATACTTGCTCTTTTAGTTCTCCATTCAAGAATGTTGTCTTTACATCCATTTGGTGTAGAAACCATTTACATTGGGTTGCTAAGGCAGGTACTAGTCTTACGGTTTCAAAGCGTATGACCGGTGCAAATACTTCTTGGTAGTCTATCCCATATTTTTGTTTGTATCCTTTAACAACTAGGCGAGCCTTATACTTGTCCACATTTCCATGTTCATCATATTTGGTCTTGTATATCCATTTTACTTCTATTGGTTTCTAATTCTTCGGTAAATCAACCAACTCCCAGGTTTCGTTCTTTTGTATTGAATCTATTTCTTTTCTCATTGCTTCTCTCCATTTTCCATCCTTACTAGCTTCATTATAGTCAATTGGGTCTGAATCTGTGTAGAACACAAAATTTGTAGCTTCCCTATGTCTTTTATATAGATCTCGTATTTCTAGGCTGCTCAAGGGTTGAGTTCTACTATGAATGTCATTTAAGGTTTGTACCTTCAATGGTGGTCTTTGACTAGAGGTTGTAGCATCTAAATTTTCGTCATCAATTTGTACAGTATGTTCTTCTTGTCGTTCTGTTTCTGTGTCATTTGTCAGAGGTGTATCTTCTTCATTTGTTGATGTTTGTAGTGGTGTCGCACCTCTATCTCTTGAGACCTGATTTTCTGTATTTTCGTCACAAGTTCCTTTGTCTTCATCTTCGTGTAACGGTACACCAGCTTCTCTTTCATTCTCTTCCCAAGTCCTCCCTTCATCAAATATGACATCCCTACTAATTATAATTTTTCGTGTAATTGGATTGTATAATTTGTATGCTTTGCTGTTTTCACTGTAACCAACGAAGATAGCCTTTTTTATTTTATCATCAAGTTTTCCACGTTTTTGTTCAGGAATATGAGCATAAGCAAGACATCCCGAATGCCCGTAAGTTTGACACATCTGGTTTTATTCCAGTCTAAGCTTCTTCAGGGGTTTTGTGACTAACACTTTTAGTTGTTCTGTTTAAGAGATATGTCGTACAACTTACAGCTTCTCCCCAATATGTGTTTGGTAATTTCTTTGATTTTAGCATGCTCTTGCTTAGTTCCATTAGGGTTCTGTTCTTACGTTCTACAACTCCATTTTGTTGAGGAGTATAACTTGTGGTTAACTGATGATGCATTCCATGTTCTTGCAAGTATCCTTGAAAGGTATTCCTACAATATTCTCCACCTCTATCCGTTCTAAGACATTTGATTCTTTTATCTACTTGATTTTCTGCTGAGGCCTTAAATATCTTAAAGAAGTGTAGTGCTTGCGCCTTTTCTTTGAGAAAATAGACCCATGTCTTTCTTGTGTAGTCATCTATGAAGGTAATGAAATATCTACATCCTCCTATTGTTTGGGTTCTCATTGGTCCACATATATCTGAATGAACTAGTTGTAAAGGATTCCCTGCTCTCCATTTTGCTTGTTTACTAAACGGTTTTCTGGCATGTTTACCTAGTGCACAACCTTCACATACAGTTGCTTGCCTTATATATCTTGGGTAAACCTCTCACAGCTTGTTTGTGTTCCATCTCAATTAGTGTCTCATAATTAATATGACCATACCTTTGATGCCATAGGTCTGAGTTTCCTCTCATGGATGTATACAACATATTGGGTAAGTTTTGATTTGGATATAGAGGAAACATTTTATTGTTCGTCATGGGTGTTCTTGTAATATTTCTCCTTCGTGATTCTTGATGGTACATATTTCTTTTTCGAAAAACACATTGTATCCCTTTTGTAATAGTTGTCCTACGTTAAGAAGGTTGTGTCTTAAGCCTTCTACATAAAATACATTTGGTATTCTATTTACCTCATTATTTATTCTTATACAAACTTCACCACTTCCTAGTACTTGTAATCTTTTATCATCTCCAGTTCTTACTTCTCGTCTGTCTTGATCATTAAATGTAGTGAAGAGCTTTCTGTTTCCTGTCACGTGGTTACTGCACCCGCTGTCCAAATACCAGCAACTTGAATCTTTACTCTCTACCATGTTAAATATCATAAATATAGTATCTTGCTCAGGTTTGTTTTTGTCATCTTCTTGGCATACCATTGCGGATTCATCTTTCTCACTTTCTTCCTTATCTGGACAATTTCTTGCTATATGTCCTATTCCTTGGCAATTGTAGCATATAATTGGTCCATATCTTCCTGGCCTACCTCCTCTTCCTCTACCTCTTCCTCTGTAGCTTTTATTAAACCTATTTCCTCCTCTAATCCTTTCTTGAGTCCCACTTTGTACATGAAAAACTTGGTCAATGATATTTGTGTCATATTGTTTAATTGTTAGCTCATGAGATTGTAGGATTCCCATGAGTTCCTCTATAGACACAGTTTCCAAATCCTTGGACTCCTCTAAAGCTACTACTACATACTCGTATTTTCTTGTCATGCTACGCAATATTTTTTCAACTACTCTTTTGTCGCTTAATTCTTCTTCATTCATTCTTAATTGATTTACTACCAAGGTTACTCTATCAAAATATCCTTCTATTGTTTCTGTTTCTAACATTCGTAGGGCATCAAATTCACATATGAGAGTTTGTAACTTTACCGTTTTTACGCGACGTTCTCCATGATAGGACTTGTATAATATTTCCCACGACTCCTTAGATGACTTTGCATTTGCAATTCTTTCAAAAATCATCTTAGTGGATGCTTGAAACAAGTAATGTAGTGCCCTTTTATCCCTTTTGTTTGGTTCCTTTTGTTCTTTTCGTGCCGCGTCGTTTCCATCCTCGTGTAATTCCCTAACTCCATCTTCTACCACAAATCTTGGGACTCTAGTAGTACTTTCATTTGAATGTGCCAATGATAATAGTTTTGTCCCAACAATTTTGGAATTTGTGTTTGTACACGTCCTTGTGTGGTCATGGTATTAATTTATAATTTTCCTTTTTGTAATAAAATTCCTCACTCCCTTTTTGAAAAAAAAAATACTTTCTGTATTATTTTTATGTGAGATTTTGAAATTTTTGTTGACTTTTCTTTTAAACGTATGATATTAAATTAATTATAATACTCTTGAAATCTTTCGCGCCTTCTTTGTTTCAAAAAACTTGATGCCGATTCCAGAATGAAGCGAGTGTCACCAAATTTCTCAAATTTGAAGACTTATTTAAAATAGCAGTGTATGATTTCTTGTATAAACTTGGGTTTCAAGTATGAAACAGAAAGAATATATATACTCTGTTTTTTGAAATAACGATAACGTGAATGAACCAAGGAATTCGAAAGACTTTACGTAAGTTTTGTGATCCGACTTCGTGAATTTCCGATGTTCGTCGTTCAGGGATGATTTTCTTTCTGTTCTTGCTTGATTTCCGGTCACAATCCTCGCTTTAATTTGATTTTTCTTCAAGTATCTGTTTCGGCCGAATATGGTTTCAACGAAAGATGATTAATTTCTTGTTCTGATTCTTCCCTTCTGGCTCTGATACCAGTTTTGTTGGTTGATTCTCAAGTATTCGAAAGAATTATAACAAGAACAGCAATGAATTGATAATATTATTGATTGCAATCGTAATAGTGTACAATGGAACTTTTTGCGGTTATTGGTTTGTTTAACAAACTTGATAACCTTTACATTGAACCCTACAATACATGTATATACTTGTCTAAAGGCGGTAACCGCCATAACTACCAACCGTTGGGTCATTTGGTTTTGTATATAATAATTTATGATAACACTAATATATATATATATATACTACTATATAATACATTCTAGATGTAACACCCCACCCCTAACCCGGGTGATCATGTACAATTGATACAACTTACAGCGGAAGCAAACTAAACTTTCATTAAAACTTATAGCATCTGGTTACAACCATTATTTATTTACAAACTCTTAACAACTAAAAGCTTCTTCTCTTCTCAGTTCCACTACTGGCAAGTGAGTCTTACAGCTGTTATCACGTTGCACCTGAGATAAGTATACTCAAAACGACGTCAGCTATGCTGGTGAGCTCATACTATATAATTTTATAAAGACAGACCACAATTTACATTATATGCACACACAATATGGGCTTATGACCCCTTATAGTCAGGTTGGGCCTCACTGAACCTTATAGGCCACGTTTGACTTGTCACAAACCACCGTACAATGGACATACCGGTCCTCCGGCTGTGCCCCCTACGGCCGTCACATAGGTATGGGTGTATGTCGCTGGACCTTATAAGCACGAAGTGCCTGTGGGTACAAAACCTTATTACCCTTCCCAGAGTGACATACCCCATTAAGCATATTGGGATCCCATATACCCCTACTAACATATGCATATTGCAAGCAATCTAATTTATTACCAGTTTGGACGAGTATACTATCACAGTTTAAAAGACAAGTATGATGACTCACCTGTTTAACCGTTGCTTTAACAGTTGATAATCGTTGCTAGTATAACCAAGTAATATCTCAGGGTCCTGATACAATTATACAATCCTAGGTTAAGTAACGGTACACCTAACTATTTATTATTACGGTTGGATATTGGTTAACGCTGCCTTCTTTATGCATGGGTGATCAGGCCATGCCTAACTAAGGCTAGGCTACCCAATACCCACTTCTAATAATAATTCTAATACCTAAAAATAATAATACTAGTACTAATAACAATAGATGAACTTAACATAAACGAGGTTATACCTGAATACTATCTGCGACTAGATGGTGTAGTCACTCTTTTTGCTTCAAAACTAACTACTACTAATGCCCAAGTGTAACCAACTGATGGTGATACTTTTTAGTTGTGAGAATATTGACACTGGTGGAGTTGGCCATAACCTGTTACTTATAAGCATGTACCCAATGCCTTGTACGATTCCTTTCCTATTAAACTTCAAGGGCTATCTTATGCATGAAGTATTCCACTTCAATGCAACATACATGCTACACGTATATACACACAATACAAAGTATGTATACATATCACACGTATACATCCATACTTTACTATCCACCACGTACAAAAATTTATATAATTGTTTTTATTATATTACTATAATTAGTATAATTAGTTTAAGCTGCTTAACTAGTTTTACCCTTATAACTTTTAGTGTATAACGTTTTATACGGATACAATCATACTGTTACGACGAGCTTATTTTTCTCTACCTTTTAACCTAAGTTTCATTAAAAACGGAGTAGGGTTCAAACATCACATACGTTATTATTATTACTAAACGGTCTCCTATATTAGCCGGACTCATCTAGATATCTCCTATTTTAAATAATCATCCTACTCGCTACCTACTCGTTAAACTATATATGAAATATAAATTTTATATTTCACGTATTCATAATTATTACATTAAGGTTCGGGGTATTACACTAGATGTCCTTATTGGTAATTTCATATCAATTTTAAGATGGCATATGAAAAGCCTCTTTATAAATCTCTATATTTTTGTCATTTTTTTTCCCTTTTTGCCCTTATGTATCACATATTATGCACATTGTATATGTGTGTACAACATAGCAAAGATCTTTTCCACCATGTAACTTATATTATTAATACTCACCTATTAAAACCCCCATTAAAGCCCACATCAATTTTTGTGATTAATAAACCAATTTTCAAATCAACTTTTTATACTACATACTTAAAAGTATACATTAACTTATCTTAGGTAGATAACTTTATCTATAAACTAAGGGGTAAAAAAAACAAATTAAATATCTCGGCCAATCCATATCAACATCAAAGTATATTCACATGAGAAACTGTTTTTTTTTTTTTTTTTGAAAGGAGAATTTCATTATCAAAAAACTCGAAAGTCCTCAAAGAAAGGACTTACGAGAAAAAACAATACAAGCGAAAAAAAACGTCACCCGAACGGGTATATACACCAATTTTTCCAATCGACATTTTTCCATCTAGACCTATTACGAATCCAAAAGTACGCCGTAGACTTTATTTGATGCAACATCTCGAAAGGCCTTCTTTGTTTATTGTTGAAGATACGGTCGTTTCTTTCGTTCCATAACACCCAAAAAGTGGTAAAGATGATACCCCGCAAGATGATTCTCTTATCTTTAGAAAACTGGTTATTATCCGGAATACGAATGAGATCAAGGACGTCAAAAGCAAAGCCATGAGGAATTCGGCACCAATTCTCAACTCTAAACCACACTTCCTGTGAATAGATACACCCAGTGAAGAGGTGTAGGGAAGTCTCCATATCTCCTTGGCATAAACTACAATCCGTATGTTGAATGTCGACACCTCTTTTGATAAGCTCCGCCGTAGTAGGAAGTCTATTTCGAGCGACTCTCCAGACCAGAATTTTACATTTAAGAGGCACCCAACCTTTCCAGTTTATCACCGAACCGTTTCCCGTGGGGTTAGGGGCGAGAACTCTTTTGGCTGAGGATACCGAGAACACCCCGTCATTTTCCGGCTGCCACCGCCAAGTATCAGGACCATCTTTGCATTTGAATTCGTAAATATCTTGTAAAAGCTGAAACAACTCAGCTAGTTCCTCCTGAGAAGCCGGGGATATACGCCAATTCCAAACCACACTTTTAGTACCGTTAGTAAAGCGAATTCTTTCCGAAACTTGAACCCATTTGGATTTCTCTAATCTGTAAAGCCGCGGGTAAATGACACGGAGAGGAGCTTCTCTTAACCAAACGTCTCCCCAAAAATACGTACCGGAACCTGTCCCGACATCAGCAACAAACAGCGTTTTAACTTGCATACCACTTGGTAACAGCCGATCCCCAAGAGTAGCTATATACTTCCAGCAGCCTGTGGACGCCTTATTACACGGCAGCAGAGTCCAAGGGTTGGTCGAACCATGGCAATCAATAATAACTTTCTTCCACAGACTGTTCCTTTCGCTTTTAAACCTCCACGTCCATTTCAATAAAAGGGCCTCGTTTACAAGATGAAGTTTAGAAACTCCCAAGCCTCCATCCTTTTTTGGTAAAGTGACGATGTCCCATGCTACCCACGCAATCTTTTTATCGTCACTAGAACCCGCCCAAAGAAATCGTCTCATAATGGCTTCCATACTATCTAAAACCGCTTTAGGAGCTTTGTAAAGCGATAGATAGTAGACCGGTAAACTTTCTAGTACCGATTTTATAAGCACTAGACGACCACCTATCGAAAGATGTTTGGCTTTCCACGAAGCTAGACGGTTTTTAATCACCTCAACAACCGGATCCCATTGGTTGATCCGAGTCATCTTGGCACCAACTTTGATACCTAGATAGGTGAAAGGCATAACTCCTCTTCTACAACCCAAAATCTCCATCATATTGTCAACCTCCAAATCGTCCGTTCCAATACCAAAAATATTAGATTTGTGAAGATTAATCCGAAGGCCCGAACATAAGTAGAAGATACGGAGAATCCGAGCAACACTTTTAATATTGTCAATAGACCACTCACCCAAAATAAGGGCGTCATCCGCATAGAAAAGGTGAGTTAAAACCGCCCCATCGTTCGAGAAAGACACACCCTTAAAAACACCAATATCCTTCGCCTTGTTGAGAAGCCACGAAAGGGCTTCCATAACAATTAAGAAAAGAAAAGGCGATAGAGGATCGCCTTGACGAAGGCCCTTTTCACACTTAAACTCGAAAGTAGGAGACCCATTAACCAAAACCGCGGCTCTAGAAGAGACACAAATACCCTTCACCCAATCGCACCATCTAGAGGAGAAACCCATTTGAGCTAAAATAGAAATCAAGAAATTCCAATTGACGTTGTCGTAAGCTTTCTCAAAATCTATTTTTAACATAAACGCCTTCTTTTTCTTTTTCTTGAGCCGATCCAAAATTTCACTCACCACTAGGGGCCCGTCTAGGATAAAACGATCCGACAAGAACGCCGATTGATTTTCTGAAATAACTTGACCCATAACCCTCTTAAGACGATTAGCAAGGATTTTTGAAATGACCTTACTAATCATCCCAATAAGAGTAATAGGCCTATAATCTTTAAGCCCCAAAGGAGTCTTAACCTTGGGGATTAAAGTAATAAAAGAAGAACCACACCCCGCACTTAACGAACCCGAACCGTGAAAGTCCGCCATGATATTAAAGAAGTCTTCTTCAAACAGGTTCCAGAAACGCTTGACAAAGTGAAAATTAAAACCATCTGGACCAGGGGCTTTATTAGAGCCGCATTCAAAAACCGCGTCTTTGATTTCCTGTTTAGAAAACAAATCAACTAAAGCATTCTTATCCAAATCGTTAATTTTTTTCAAACCATCACAATTTAAAATGGGTCTCGCACTCCTCTGTTCTTTGAAATGGTTTCGAAAGAAACAAAGGACTTCTTTTTTAACAAGGCTCGGCTTTGTGATCCATTCATTATTCACCATTAAACCCGGAATAGCGTTTCTAGCTTTCCTACCATTGACCACCGTATGAAAGAACTTGGAGTTTTCGTCACCCAAAGCAGCCCACTTGACGCGCGATTTTTGTCTAAGATCGCGCGCCTTATGAGCTTCAATATCTTCAATAGCTTTCTTGCATTCAGCCCAAATCCACTTATCAGCTTCATCCAACTCGTTACTTTCCATATAAACCTCCATCTCTTCCTTTTCTTTTAGCAGCCGAGCCTCCTCTTCATTCTCTTTATCATTCATGCGCTTGTACCATTCTCTTAGTCTAGCTCGAAGGACCTTCAGTTTGTTAAGGAGATTCACGTCAGCCGCACCACGAACACTCCAACCTTCAAAAACGGAATTAACAACCTCGATACAACCATGTCTCTCCAACCATGAGTCAAACATTCTAAATGGTTTGGGACCAAAATTAGAATCCAAAATCGAGAAAACTATAGGCGAGTGGTCCGATAGGTTTCTATTCAAAGCCCGAACACAAGCATTCGGCCATTTATTGAGAACATTCTCGCACACCAAAAATCTATCAATCCTACTCCACGTACAAATACCTCTTCTATTGGACATGTAAGTAAACTTGAAGCCTTTAAGATTATATTCATGCAAACCCGCATTGTCAATGAAAGAATTAAAATCCCGAGCACAAACCGCATCGAAAGAAGAGTTCCTCTTTTCCTCCCTATTTCGCACTGCATTAAAGTCTCCAAAGATAACCCACCAACCTTCGCATGAATTTTTCAACGTCTCGATCTTCGACCAAAGCTGTCTTTTATCGACGCTTGATTGAGGGGCATAAATATTCAACAAATTCAGTCTTACAGAGCCTGCCAAGACAAAGCCGGCTACATGAAGAAAGTTATTATCTTTATTTACAACATCTTTCACAAAGACCTTAGGGTCCCAAACACTAACAAGACCACCCGAGTTACCGATAGCATTAACACTTTCAAAATCGAAACCCAAGCCTCCCCAATATGCAGAAACCATAGTCGGATGCAAGTCACTAACCATGGTCTCCTGCATACCTAGAAAAGAAATCTCAAACTCCTTAGTAATTTTGTTAATCCACCCCGGTTTACCGTCCACCCCAACCCCTCTAATATTTATGGAAAGACAATTCATTTGGTAACACCTTGTAACCCTTCTTCCAAGATCGATTCTTGAATCATAACCTGAACATCATTTAGACGAACGCCCAACCGTTCCCCTAAAGCAATAGTCGCTTCAACCTCAGGACACTGATTATGCAGTTCACAATTGTTTGCCATAATAACCGGGCCTCCAAGATGGATTTCCTCGTGAACATTATGATGGCAAGGTGGGATATTAAGGTCCAGCCTAGGTGAACCTGAGTGGGCTTCTAAATCAATAGTATCATCCATAACCAATCCGCTATCCAGCCCATTAGCAACATCCACACACTTGGCCTTTTTGCCAATTTTAGTCTTCTCCAAGCTGCTTGAATATGCTGGATTGGGTTGGCCCACTAACTGTACACCCCCTTTTTTCTTCCTTTTATTTAAAACAAACCCAGTATCCCCACCATCTAAATTAGTGGGGTCAAAATTTTCAAATTGGAAAAGATTCCCAGGTATAAATGCATTCCCATCATTGTCCTTGATTATGGGACTATCAGTTACACAAAATTCTGAAGATTTTTCCAAAATAATTGGAGAGTTATTACCTTTATTCAAATCATGCAAAAAATCCGGGTCCTCATTAAAAGCACCTACCGCCGGAACCTCTTCAACTTCCGGTAAATCTTCCGCCGGAACCTCTTCATCTTCCGACGAATCTGTATCCACCGTAGACATGTGGTCCCCGTCTACCTCTGAGTCACCCTTTTCCGCTTCTACGTTAACGTCTTCCTGGTCCATCGATGGTTCTGCAGAAGAACAAGATACTTTATAATACTCCGGAACCCAAACTCCCGGTTCCTCCACAACCCAGACACAAAATTTTCGATTCTTCCATGTTAACGTCACTTCTTCTGAAATCATTTTGCCATCTCCCACAAGAAGACCAAGATAGTCGTGTGACAGATCATCGTCAGTGTCGGACCTGGAGGCCCTATGAACAATCCTGCCAAAAACGCTACCGACGCTATCGATAACCTCGTTAGTAATCAAATGTAACGGCATCCCTAGCAATTTAACCCATGCTAGACGTTCACAGCAAAAAACCTGACCTTCCCATACGTCGACAGAAGCAAAACGATCAACATCCTTTCGGGCTTCTTCGAGTACCCTTGTAGCCACCATAGCATCTTCAAACGAAATTAAAACCGAGAGCCCTCCGATGTATTGAACTTTACCCGAGCCTGGGCAAAGGTTGTTAAGAATGATATAGATGCTTTTGAATGCTTCAAGATCGGTCATCCGTGCCACAATAGCCCTCCCATGCAAATCCTTGAAAGCACTGATCTGGCTATCCACATCCACCGTCTTGCCTTTGAAACTCACATTCTGACGCCCTAGTAAGGTGTCTGAGAATGAACGTGAGCCCTCAACGAAGGACGGATTGTGGATAGGAGGTCTTCCAACATTACGAACATTAGTATCTTCAGACGTCTTTTTCTTAGATCCTTCTTTCTCCGGTCTGATCTCACCTTCTTCTAGCGTAAATCTAGCGATGTTTGCTTTCAGCCAACAATCACCGATTCGAGTATTGCGTATCATCCTTAATAAATCCTTACTGTCTTTGACATCAAGGAATGAAACAAAACCGAAACGATGCCCTGCTTTATCCCTCTTACGTGCTATGTAGATGTCATAGATGTCTCCATACGCCCTAATGAAATCCGACAAATCGTTTCCACTACACTTGTCTGGCAGATTTGTAATGAATACCTTTGTGATTCTGCTTAGAATAGTCGCCGGAATTTGTGATTTCCGGTCGGCCATTCAGAGAGTTTTTGTTTACCTTTGATTAATCCGTTTAACACTTTGTTTTTGCACTTATCATTTTAATTTTTATATCCTTGAGAAACTGTTTAACCTAGGGTATTATATATATTAAACTGCAAGCTCTTATATATTGTAAACGTAACATGTTCCTTGAGTATCTACATTTTTTTTTAATTTGATAGAATACGTATAATTAATGGTATCCCATCTTGTGTATATGTGTTTGATTAATCAAATCCATGGAAATGGTCAACTACTGTTTTGGGTTCACTAGAAACCACGATTTGAAATGTAACTGATATCCTTAATAAAGACTTGATTATATTCATCATTGGCATTGAAATTTCCCAATGAAACGGTGGAAGTTATTAATCGGCTGAACCATTTTATAGACAATCATTCGATCATCAAACACCAGTAACTACCTGAGCCGATTGTGATTACAAAATCTGTCGCCGCCACTCATCTCGGGTCACGTCGGAAGTGATAGCACCAACAACCAAATGCAACCGCCACATCTCTATTGTCACCTGAAAATCTTGAACAGCCCCCACCATTACTGCTACTCTAAAATACAACATGATGGCCAGAATCTGGTTCTACACCTGCTTTGCAAAACAAACTGGCTCAGGTTCTAAACCCCTTGCAAAATTTTTATTTTTTTCTTTCTTTTAGTTTTCTTCTTTTCAAACTAATTGGCGAGCATTCTGTTTAGGTTTTTAGTAACAGATATATGATTTATTGTTTTGCCATTTATAGTGGTTATCTTTTAAGGTACGAATTTATTTTTTAAATTTTATCTTCAAATGCAATGTTTTCGAGACCGAATCGGGTCGGGATTTGTCAAGGGTGCCGGTCCGGCTACATGAACTTCTTTTCTCCTGAAAAATATATGTATCTTATGCTCTGTTGTAAAACAAGGTCTCGAAGGCCGAGTACTCTCCGAGTAATCGCTACAAGGTAGGTTGCCGAGTACCGATTACTCTACGCCTAGGCCGAGTACTCCCCGAGTATTCTCCGACTAGGCCGACAACTCCCCGAGTACTCCCGACTCCGACTAGGGGGCGCCTAGCGACTTTTGCAACCATGATCTTATGAGTCCATGAGGTCATTTGACTAAATACATGGTTGAGACCATATCTAAATGTGTTTTGTCTAACATGATATTATTTGCAAGCTTTATGGGTCAAGTGCGAATGAAGAACAAGAATAATGAAATCAATTTGTTGATATCAATAATTGTTGAAAATTATTAATAATAGCAGAAAATGATGCATTTATTTTCTGTTACAATCATCATGGAATTGAGTATAACTATGTTTTAGACCATCTCTTTATGACATGAGATTTTGGTCTTCGATACACATGTTTCTCTTGCACCTTATTATTAAACGTAATTTTAGAGTTTATATGATTGATTAATACTTTCTAAGTGGTTTGGTTTGTTGGATAGGCGAAGAAGTTCATTAAGAGCATGCATAGAGTCTACTTGAATACAATTCATCTATTGGAAAGTACAAATCTGCCCTTCTGTTCAATTTGAAGTGTCAAGCATTATTCACTCTATTTTATATGTATTTTATAAGTTTCTTGTATTTATGGCAAGGGGATTTTATTGACCGTGGTTACAACAGTTTGGAAGTTTTCACAATACTTTTGCTTCTAAAAGGCATGTAATTAATGTTGGGTACACATTACAAATTAAGGGTATTAGTCCTTTTTTCTAGCATATGCATTGAAGTCCATGTCTTACAACTTCTGCATCTACACACACGTTAACACGTTGTTAGGGATTAAGTTCATGGAACCTTTTAATGGAGTAATTGTATTTGTATAGCACTTGACACTTGGCTTTTAAAGTATTAACCATTATATATTTAATCATACCTTAAATTTAGTTTTGATCATAAGCTACCATTACTTTATCCGATAATAATTGATACGTCAATATAGGATTATGAGGATTTCCGATAACAGCTGAATGGGATAATCTCAAAATAAATAAAACTTAAGTTGGCGATCCATAGTCTCGACCATGTATATATATGCAATCAGTTACGGAATTTAATAAGCTCTGGTGCTTTTTTTTTGTTATTTTTATAATTTCTTGGCAATTAACACAGGTAATGTACAACATTATTTTGTGTTTGACTCGGCCGATTAACTGCTTAGGTGTTTGGTTAGCTTGCATGTTACAATGCAAAATTGTAATTTGTGTAACTATGGTTTATGGCTTATGATATACCAATGTTATTTTTGTTCTGAAAGTAGGATGCTTTGTGTTGTATTTTACATTGTTTGCTGTTTGTTCACAGTTTACATGATAGCATGTTCTACACACCTAAAATGATGGTTCTTCTTTACTTAAAAGCTAGAGTTAATGATTCAACTAAATGGGAGGAATCGATATGTTTAGATAAATTTGGACATGGTTTTAATACAGAAGAGGCAAGTCAGGAAACATTATATTTAATACAAACTTAACGTCTAACTCTACTACACTTTCTACTACTATGCATAAAATATTTGTACTATAAGTCAATTTTATACTTTCTTTAATATTTACTAGGTTAGAGTCCCGGGTGTACACCCGGTACATCTCCGAGTCAGATGAGAAAATTATTTTATAAAGATTGTAGTATGCAAATTTTATTTATTGAAACTTACGTAAGACAACTCATATGGATTTTCGTTGCATGCAAAATATCATAAAAATGTTTAATCTTACTCAATAATGAATATATGAATCGACAAATGTTTGATTGGTTGTGATTTAAAAACAAATAATGAAATGAATAATAACATATTTTTCGTAACAGGATGCAAATGAATATTAAAATTCAATGTAAATAAATATAGTTTAACAAAACATACAACTAAAAAATTATAAATAAAAATTAAACGATTTATACAAAATATGATTTGTTACACGTGTAGAACAAAGGATAAATAAAAAGCGACGAAATATGTAAATAGAACAAAATAACTTCATCGGATTTAATTAGTACATTAAAACATATCATGAATCAAAATATCACATGACGAAGTAAACGGTAATTATGAAGGAAAAGAAAGTAAAAACATAATTCACTTCATAAAATATCTATAACTAACATCAAATGAAAACATTACAAACTCATTATTAATACAATATGTGAAACCAATATAAACCATTACTTTAAAGGTATCAGGATTCAAACCAAACAAAAATTACAAAATCACTATCCATATTATACTCCAAACCAACTATACAAACAAAAAAATGGCATACCCAACCATAACATGTCATATTTGGAAATAATCTATAAATATTATAGAGTTTTTTATTGTTATAAGTTATCCCTTTTACTATAACTGTAACACCCCAACCGATGACGGAAACATCGAGGTGTCACGTAGTGACGATCGTTCAATAGCTCATGGACTAAAAGTGTAAATATTGATATATTGATTACATAGTTTATTACATTGAATTGAAATACAACGATTCTAAACGCCAACTAACAGAAATACAATGAAACAAAAATCTAAGTAAAATTCCAAAAGCTTAAAAGTCATCTCATAAGAACCTGAAACATGTACGAAAATAATTTGGTCAATACAAAAATGTATTGGTGAGCATACCCTGTTTGAAAACATATAGAAAAATGTTTCGCAATATATGTGCTATGATAATGTAATATGTAAAAGGGTCAAGATCAAGCCTCACATCGTTCAATAATCGTTCACACATCGTTCAAGAAAAACCATAACAATACATCGTTCAAGAAAAACCATAACAATGACCAAGGACTTAACTCGTTCACGTAAGTAACCAAGGGAAATAATTCGTAGTACTACTCATTGTTAGGTGCGGCCCAAAGGTTAATGACTTTGACAAATCGTTCATACAATTCACACAAAACATATCAAGAGCACCTTGCTTGTAAATAACATACGTAAGTTTAATAATAATTGTACATGAGTCACCCCAAAAGAGTAAAACAGTAAAAAGGGGAAAGATATACTCACAGTTTGCGAAAGCGATCAAAATCCAACTTAAGCGGCCGTGAGCTAAGTAATGGGAATTCCGAGGAATTCAACATTAACGATTTAGAATCGAAAAGAAGATGTTTAGGCCGAAACTTAAAGGATCGATTGGCATAGCTTCGAGACCAGTTCTGAGGCATTTTTTGTGGGTTTAAGATGGTAATGAGTGCAGAAAACTATTGGGGCATTCGATTTATATAGTAAACGTTTAAATGACAAGTTTAAAGTCGATTAAAATTTCCATCCGTTATGCTTTAAAACCCGCTTTAAAAACCCGATTATAAACACATTAAAGGTCATTTTAAGATTGGAAACTGTTACTTATGGATGGAGAAACGTATGGGGTACAATATTGGATGTTAAAAGCATCAAATTTGTAAGGCTTGAAGTCGCTGGAAACTCGCCGGTATAAATTCCGGTAGCCGGAATTTCGACCGGAAAATGTAGAGGGAAGGGAATGGTTTAAAAGTTTGGATACTTGGCAGATTTGGTCCCTTAGCTTTGTATAATCATAAAACCATGCTTCCTTTATAAAACTTATAACAAAACTTTATAACTTTAAACCTTTTACATTAATAATTTGTTATATATTTTTAAAGTAAAACATCGTCTCAATATACGTATGTGCTTTAAAATGTAAGCACGATCTATAATAATTGCAAATGACAAACATTGAGTTCGATCTCTTTAAAAAAACGATAAAACTTACAAGGACAAAAATAGAAACATTTGAATACTCGAAGGACTATAATTGACACATGTTAAAAGATGAGGGTGTAGGTTGTCACAGTCTCCCCTACTTTAGAAAATTTCGTCTCGAAATTTCTTTCAAGTGGAGGTTTCTGTGAAACAAAAGACGTTGTAAAAGTCAAGTAAGTTTTAAAAATTGTATCAACATTGATTTGATAAAATTTAAAGTAGTTGTTTAGCACCAAAAGTAAAAGTTTCAAATTCTTTTGACAGTTAACCCAAAGTTAGAAAGTTGAGAGTTTAAATGAATAAGGTTTGGGAATGTAGGATTGAATACTAATGAAACCAACTTCTTAAGCATTTAATCGGATTCGCTATTTGAAAACCTACATTCCATATTCGGCTGATAATATTAGACCAATTTTAATTTCATTAATTCTGAATTATTGTTATTTATTTACATTAATAAAGTTGACCGAATTTAATGTCATTTAATCTGAAATTTGAATCTTAATGGTTGTTATCAATTTACATTAATAATATTTTGACCCAATTTAATCTTATTTATTACTATCTTTTAATAATTGACCGAATTTATATTAACATTAATACGAATTTAAGTTTACCATAAAAGGATTTAGTCAATAAATAAACAAAACCTAAAATATAGATACAAAGCTGGAGCTCCATATACCTACTTGGATCCTAGAATTTGTGTCTTCGGATCAAATCTTGTTTTTTAAATGTTAAAACATAGCATTAGTAAAACCGATTGAATAGTAATAAAATTAACAAAAATCCGAATGAAAAAATCCTTATTATCCCTTTAAAAAAAATCTGATTGAATATTTGTATATTACAAATCTCTTTATCACAATCAGATTGAATATGTGTTTAGCACAAATCCGGTTATAACAAATAAGAATATAAAAATCCGTTTCTTTAGAATATGTGCTTAAGAAGAATGATTTCCATTTAAACTAATAAGAAAGTTCATTAGTATCTTTGTTATTACTTTATAATAAACCTGATTTAATATGTGTTTATCACGATTCCGTTTAATCTGTTTTTAAAAATCTGAATGAAAATATGCTTTTAAAAAATACGGTTTCAAATGATTTCAAATGAATGAAAATACGATTCAAATGATTTCAAATGAATGAAAATATGTTTTTTAAAAAAATTCCAATTGAATACATGGGTATATTACACATCGGTTTAAAACAATCCAATTGATAACGTGTTTAGCACAAATCCGGTTATCACAAATCTGAATGAAAATATGCTTTTAAAAAAATATGCTTTCAAATGAATCAAAGTACACTTCAAATGATTTCAAATGAATGAAAATCTGCTTTTAAAAAAAATCCGATTGAATATTTCTATATTACAAATTTGTTTATCATAATCCGATTGAATATGTGTGGATAATCAACATTAGAAGAGTAGTAAGGACGTTTACCTTTAATCAGTTGTGGATAATCAAGAAATGATGCAAGAAGAAGAAGAAAGCCTCTAAGATTTGTTAGGAATTAGATTCGGAGCTTTGATATTGAGTAGTATCAATTGGAATTAGAAGAGTGGTATGAGAGTTTTGATATGGAGAATGAAAAAAAATAAAAGAAAGAGGTTTTTATAGTGAGGAATTGAGATTGTGATGGAAGAATGTAGATAATTAAAATAAGAAAAGAGTATTTATAGTGAGTAAGTTGGAGCTCCATACTCAATATGGATATCTCAAACCCTCTCTAAGGGCTTCATTAACCCAAGTTAACCTCAATTATTATATAGATAGATGCTACCACTTCGTTAGAAAATCTATAGTAATAGTAATAGTAGTAGTAGTAATAATAATAATAATAATAATAATAGTAGTATTAGTAGTAGTAATAGTAACAATATATATCATCTCTATATAAATGTATCCACTGTGGTTATCTCTATATTTTGCAAATAAAACAAGTCTTAAAGCTACACGCACAAGTCTTAAAGCTAAACACAACAATTTTACATATATACCAATTATATATAGCCAAACATGGTGCAGCCTCGCCGCAACGCGCGGGTTCCTGCTAGTATATAGGAATGGGATCATTTGAGAACTCACCTGAGTTGCGAGAACTTGAGAACTCCAACGGACCAATCACCAAGTGCCACATCATCAGTTTTGTATTTTTTTTGCATTTGTTTAATCAGGGGCAAAATAGTCTTTATACACAAATACTTAAGGACATTTTAGTAATAATAACACCCCACCCCACCCTACCCTACCCACCCACCCACCCTTTTAAATAATAATAATAATAATAATAATAATAATAATAATAATATATTCTCTCTCTCTCTCTCTATCATTTTAAATCTGCTTTCTCTCTCTTCTCTCTCCCTCTCTCTCTTCTTCTCGTTCTCTCTCTCTAAATAATAATAATAACAACAATAATAATAATAATAAGGGAGACGACGACACAGGGGTGGTGGTCCGGTGATGGGTTTTTGCAGGGTGGATCCGGGTTGCAGGGGGTGGTGGTCCGGTGATGGGTTTTTGCAGGATGGTGGTCCGGTGCAGGAAGGAAGACAAACGACACAGGGGACACAGGGGTGGTGGTCGATGAAACAGATCTGGTGCAGGGGGGGTGGTTTGCAGGTGGTGTTCGATGACGGTGGTGGTTTTTAATGAAGAAACAGGGGGCTGCGGTGGGGGTTGTGGAAGACGGAGGGGGGTTCGTTGGTGGTTCGTTGCCCTGTGAACAGATCTTGGTGGTTCGTGGTGGTTCGTTGGTCTGTGAACAGATCTGGAGGCGGAGGGGGTGGTCTTTGGTGGGGGCTGCGATGTTTTTGATGGTGGCCGATAGTGGTGGTGGTGGCTGTGGTTGGAACAGGAAGACGAAGGTATGATGTTGTTGTTATTATTATTATTATTATTTGTTATTGTTATTATTATTATTATTATTATTATTATTGTTATTATTCATGGGTTTTTTTTTTGTTTGAAAGAAGATGGTGATGGGGAAGAACATGATGATGTTGAAGATGATGGTTTTTTTTTATAAGTTAAATAAACAATGGTATAAAACTTTTGAGTTATGTGTAGCATGGGGTGTGTAGTATGAATGTATAAATTTTTTTAGTTATGTGTAGTATGGAGTGTGTAGAATGAATGTATAGATTTTTGGTTGTTTTACATTGATGTAATACATTTTTTTGTTGATCTTTTGGGGCATTTACAGTGGTGTAATACGATTGTGTAGATGTTTGTTGGGTTTTACACTGGTGTAAAATAATTACACTGGTGTAGTAGTTGTGTGTATGGTAGATTTACACTGGTGTAAAATAATTACACCAGTGTAAATAATGGTAATTTACACTGGTGTAAATAATTACACCAGTGTAAATCATCCTCATTATAGGTTTGTTTAGTTTTTTACACCAGCGTAATTTTGTAAAAGTTTATATATGGTAGATTTACACTGGTGTAAATAATTACATATCACACAAAAAAAATATGAAAGTTTAAAAAAAATATAAATTAATTAAAAAATAAAATAAAAAAAAATGATTTTTTGAATAACTGAATAAAAGGTTGAATCAAATAAAATTAAAAAAATAAATATTTTAAAAAAAATTGTGTATGATAAAATATTCAGTTTCTTTTTTTTAAGTAAATTAATTGTTTAATTTAATAATGGAATAAAAGTTTAAATAATATTTTAAATAATATTTATATTAATTATTTCTCTCTCATGGGTATTTTACTTAAATACCCTTAAAGTACTTTAATGGAATAAAAAAATCCTTATTAATCAAGTCAAGACAAAAAGTTCCATCCTTGAATCTCAACCATTAGATCATCAAGATCAATGGTCTAGATGGGTTCCTATGGTTCTCAAAACTCAAGTGAGTTCTCAAGGGATCCCTTCCATATATATATATATATATATATATATATATAGGGGATGGTTAAAATGGAAACCACAAAAAGTTGAAGAAACCTTGCAAACCCAATCTAGACCATTGATCAAAAGTGATCAATGGTCTAGATTCATTCTAGATTATTTTAATATATTTATGTGAGTAGATGACAAAAAAAGGGTACAATGGTCAATTGGCATTTTTCTGAAAAGCACCTATGACAAGTGGACCCCACACATGTCACATCATCTCTCTCTTACTTTTTTCCCATTATTATACAAGCTGTCAGATGCCCGTGTTACATATGTAACATGTGTTGTGTTACGTAGGTTAAAACTGAATTGCCAGTTTATATTATTTAAAAAATGCTGATTTATTAATTTTTTTTATTAGACAATATTTTTTTTCGTTTTATTGTACCAGCACCAGAAATTGTTGCATACGTAACAAGAATTGATATGGTTATAGGCATTTTGTTACTTAAAATGCTACTTACAAAGTGCTAAAAACAAATAAAACGGTCATAACAAAGTGCTACAAAATTTATAGATCCAAAAACATTCAAATGTACACAAGAATCGTTTCTTACAAAGTGCTAAAAACAAACAAAACGGTCATTGCAATTCAACAAATGCTAAAAAAACTATCATAAATAAAAAAAATTTGTCTACACTTCATTCTTGATAATCATCTTCATCTTTAATGCAAAAAATATGCTCACCTGCAAAAAAAAAAACAAAAATCATCAATTTACTTGTAAAGACCCCCCCTGCTTAACGTATGTTAACCAACTGGATTACAAAAAAACATACGAAAATGATACAAAAAAACATTGTTTTATACATTTAATTATCAAGATCATCAAAACTTAAAAAATCAAAACTTTGTATCTAGTAAAAAAACAGAAACTAATTTATACCAACTTAGTGGTGCTGTTACATACGAAACAGACGCAAACATAGATTTCATCCCAAATCTTCCTCTATAATATGCAAAAAATCAAACATGTATCTGGTAAAAAAAATCGGTAACTAATTTATACCAACTTAGTTATGTTGTTACATACGAAACAGACGCAATATAGGAAACAGATGCAAACACACATTCCACACATTATAATACTCATACAAACATACACATGCTGGTAAAAAAACAAAATCAGACATATTGTTGCATATGTTAAGAGACATTAAAATTCACCAATTTTGATTAAAAAAACATATTAATAATAATAACATATAAAAAAGGTTAATTAATAGCTCAAATTTTCAAAACCATCACAAAAAACTTGTTTTTAGCAAACACTAATTTATACCAACTTAGTGGTGCTGTTACATACGAAACAGACGCAAACATAGATTTCATCCCATGTGTGGCTAATCAAAGTCAAAAACTCAAACCTTTGTATCTGTTAAAAAAAAATAAGTGACTTTTTTTATTGATTAACATATGCAACTGCTGTTGAAAGTAAAACATGTATACCAACTTAGTTCTGTTGTTACATACGAAACAGACGCAAATATAGGAAACAGATGCAAATATACATTCCACACATTATAATACTAGTACAAACATGCACATACTGGTAAAAAAACAAATCAGACATATTGTTGCACATGTTAAGAGACACGATTAGTATTACTAAATAAAAAAACGATTCACATTAAACGATTCACAAATAGTAAATAATAAAAAAAAAAAACGATTATTACTAATCAAAAAAACGATTCACATTAAACGATTCACATTAATAATAATAATAACAAAAACATACTATCCATTTAGTAATTAAAAAAACAAAAAAAAAATGAATTTAACATGGCAGAAAAATAAATTCTTTAATATATATATATATATATATATAAGTTTTATATTTTTCTTTATTGTAGATTCTGCCTTTTGAATCTCCTTTCATTGCTAAAGCTTTCTCTGAGTATACTTTATATGGTACGGATTGTTTATCATTTTTTAAAGACTCAATAATTTTCCACACATATACATACAGTATTTAGTTATTTACTGCAGCAGCAAATTGAGATCTAGAAGAAAACAGTATATTATCAAGCTATACAGATATTATCAAGCTACACAGGAACAATATATTATCAAGCTATACAGATCTAGAAGAAACAGTGGATATTAACTCACTTAGGTTGTAGATACAAAGTTGAATCCAACCGGAATCCATCACCACAGCAACCGCCGTCGTCCTCTGCTTCATATTCTTTTCCGGTTCAGAGGAGAGAGACGCCCTTCATACAGACCACATCTCAGATCTCAGATCTGAATGTTAGAGAGAGAGAGAGACGCAAAGGCAGAGAGAGATGAACAGAGGAGTTCGAAGATAAGAGGAAAGTGACCGAGAGAGAGAGAGAAGGAAGGAAGAGGAAGAGCCGGTGCTGGTTCCACGGCGGCGGCGGCTGGAACAGGGACAAGATCATGGCGGTTAGGGATGGTGGACAGAGGAGTTCGAAGATAAAGGTAACCCCATGACCCTTCTCCTTTGATAATAACTTGTGATGTGGTGGTGGTGGTGGTGGTCAGGTGTGGTGGTGGTGGTGGTGGTGGTGGTGGTCAGGTATGGTGGTGGTGGTCAGGAATGGTGGTGGTGGTGATAATCTGCAGGGGTTTGAGAAAAAATGGAGAGAGAGAGTATGGGGGTTGTTTATATAGGAGGGAGAAAGAGAAAGATTCAAAATATTTAATGGGGGGAAAAAGAAAATGTCTAAAATACCCTCAAGACAATAAAATAATATTTCTAATAATGAGTGATGTGGAACCATGAGAACCACTAGTTGGGTTTCCGGGAGTTTTTTCGTTTTAGAGGGTTTCTTGTCTACCTTTAGCCTATATATATATATATATATATATATATATATCTAGCTTATTATATATCTAATAGAAAATTGTATATTCGGACCATTAATTAAAGATTAATACATTTTCATCTCTGTGGTTTACATAGAGTTAAGAAGCTGTTACAGGGGTTCAACAGTGAAGGTTGACAACGCCAAAGCTACAAACCAAATCCGTAATGGAACAATGAAAACAAGGTCGAATCACTCAAGTCACGCGTCTCTACTTCTAAAAAGGAAACCCTAAAGAAAGAACTTTAACAAGTCAACTCAAAAGTCGAATCACTCAAATCACGCGTTACACATTATGAAGAACAGGTATAGCGTTACTTTTAGAGTAATAAATATCTATTTTGAGGGAAGTGGATCTACTACACAACGTGAAATATCATTCTTATCACGGAATAAGAAGGTACAACTTATTTTGGCATCAACTTCTATACTACATGTATACATAAAACTACCACTTTGCAACCTATAAGTAGCAAAATATATTTGCCAAGTACTTTCTTTATTTACACAATACAAATTTGCAACAGGTCAAAAGTTGATTAATGTGTGGGTATAATGTGTCTGTTTTGTTGCAGATCAAAACAAGTCGGTTCAACTAATCCTAACTTTTTTTAGGGTCTAAATGGGTGTTGGTCATAATGCATCCTTTTTAAGTAGGTCAAAATGAGTTAGTTGGGCTATCCAAGTTCGTTTGTCCAAAATGCTTACTTCCGCGTCTGGTCTGGCATGATTAGATTGATCTTATTGGTGTCGATTTCTTTGATAAAATATAGTAGATTTTATGTATATAAATACACTGTGTCACATTCAACCTATTTTCATTGTAGCTTTTTACGATTTTTCAGCTTATCTTACCTGATAGGATCGTTTAGTTAAGGAAAATACAAAATTGAAATGGCGCATTGCAGAAAATGTGCAAATTTTAACCACTTTAGTGTCTTTACAACAATGATATTCTATTGTGGACACAAATATGGAAAACTATGGTGGAGGTTCTCATAAAACTCATGAAAATGCGGCGAATTCCGAGTATTCTGATAATAGCTTTAAAGGTGAATAGGAAAGTGCATTTTGGTATATTCTTATTTTGTTAGAATTCATGTTCGCTTTTTTTGATGATTACACAATCATGTTGGATTTTGAGTAGCTTTATTTTCCAATAGTAGTTTGATTTTCCTTTTGATTTCGAAATTTAGATCTAATAATTGGATTTTGAACCGTAGAGTATGATGTTCACTACCATAATCAGCTTCATACGCGGCGAGTATGGTAAAGTTGTTTCTTTGGTTACAAGATTAAGGCAAATATTCTATATTTTTTTTTTCACAAAATTACTGCAATAAGTTTTGTGTACATGGGTTAAGTTTGTTTGACATGCAATATATGGTCTTATGTATGTTGTAGAGATACTTTAAGTTTGGGGAATCAACAGTAGAGTCACAGTTCACTCTTAACTTGTTAATGAATTTGCTTGCCTTCAAAATTGTTGTGTGCATTAAATTTCGAGTTAATAGCCATTTTCGTCCCTGAGGTTTGGTCCAGTTTGCCACTCCAGTACAAAAGTTTTTTTTTTTTTTGCAATTCCTTACCTGTGGTTTGGATTTTTTTGCCAAATTCGTCCTTTTCACTAACCCAATTAAAAAATCTCGTTAAGGTCAGGGTAGGATTGTCTTTTTGCTACTTTAATGACGGACTATTTTGTCATTTAATACCCTATAATTATTTTAATAAAAGAAACCCCATAGTCTTCCCCTACCCACCCCACCCCTTCTCTCTCTCACACACACAAACACATAACTCTCTCTCTCTCTCTCTATCTCTCTCTCTCTTCTTCTCAATTTCTCTGTAATAACACCATCATCTTCACTAAACCAAACAATAATAACAATAACAATAATAATCACCATCATTTTCACTAAACCAAACAAAAATTCAGATCAGAAGCAAGATTCACATTACATCACCTACCATCACCATTAATCGAACCCCATAACAACCATTGCCCCCAACCACCACCACCTGAACCACCGCCTGAACCGCCACCTGAACCACCGCCCCCATCCTTGTCACCTTCCCAACCATCTGGAACCCCATCTTTACCATCGACACCCACCAGCCACCACCTATGACCTTTACCCAAAACCCCACCTACTGTACAACAACCCTACTGACCCAAAACCCCACCTTGACAACCACCGCCTCCGCCGCCGTCGGAACCACCACTGGATCTCCTCTCTCTCCTCTGCTCGATCTCCTCTCTCTCTCTTTCTCTCTCTCCTCTGCTCGATCTCCTCTCTCTTTGATCTCTCTCCCGTCTCTTTCTCTCTCTCCTCTGCTCGATCTCCTCTCTCTCTCTCTCTAATAATAAACAGTAAGGCGTTGGGGTGGGGGTGTTGGTTGAGGGGTTCGGCCGGAGCTATCGTCGCCGGAGGTGGAGACCTCCGGTCCTTTCTCCTTCTCTTTCACTCTCTCTCTCTATGTCTCTCTCTCTTTCTTGTTATCAGGATTTGTTTTAATAAAAAGAGACTTAAAATTTTAAAAACAAAAATAAATAGGTAAATGACTATAATACCCCTGAGTTAACAGAAAAAATAAACCCAGTTAGTGAAAAGGACGAATTTGACAAAAAAATCCAAATCACAGGTAAGGAATTGCCAAAAAAAAAAACTTTTATACTGAAGTGACAAACTGGACCAAACCTCAGGGACGAAAATGACTACTAACTCTTAAATTTCACACTATTTCAATACATTCGAATGTGTAATCAAGTGTGCTTAGGATGGAGTGATGGACAAAGGTAAAAGGTTTGCCCGGCCACCCAGTAGATAATGACACGTAATATTGTTGAAGTAGCTGGCAAAGATAATTGTGAAAACTATAGCATTTAAAAGCTATTTTTTTTGGGAAATTATTTAAAAAAGCTAGTTTAACATGTGAAAAACTTGAAGCCAAGGATGATATATCAAAGTATTTGTATAGCAAATCTTCACACCATATGAATTGTGATGGGCATGCGAGGAATAAAATGTATGTGCTACACACGCACGTGACACTAACCATCATGATTTATGAGTCATGAACTTGGTGTGCATAAATAATTACTAAATATTTTTTACATAGAAATTACAATCAAGTATTAATATTAATAGAAAATAAACATTGAAAGTGTATATAATATGTTTTTTTTATTTAATATTTTATTTCATACCAAGATAAAACAAGTTACATTTAGATTGTGGATAAGTGGGCAACAAGTTGCGCCGCTATCCCCTTTTGAATCGCAAAGCCTATCCTGCTAAACACAAACCCTTGGTTCTTAGGGCTCTGCGAGTCACTGTGGACCATCTTCTGCACTCGTTTCAGAACTGTACTGCCTCAGGGGCCAGAGATCCAAATGTGTCAAAAGCAAATGGCAGGAACACATGTTGATTCTCTAAACAGGCTGCTTCGTGCTTAGTGACCTTCTTAGCTTCTGCCCTCAAAACTGTCTGCCTCGGTGCAAAGCCACTGTCTCGCAAACCTACCAAGGGGGAAACCCGTGTCAGGTCAACACAAGCATGTTTGCCCCCAGCCCATCCAAACACAAGAACATCCGCAGGACGCAAGGTAGATCTCCCCTCCTGCGGATGAGTCAGAAAATTGACTGGTGCTTCTTTCTTGGCAGAGACCCCCGCCCTTCGAAGCACGTCCCATAGAACATCTCTGACCAAATCATGGCGGTACTTAAACCCCGGCAATTCCTTGCAGTGGAGGGCATGCTCGCCAAATTTATCCAGACATGCTTTTTTGCAGATGGGGCATGGTTCATCCAAGGGGAACAGAGGTATCATGAGCCGGTATTTGAGAATAGCCCTGTATTCGATCGCCGACATCCGCTGCCCAAGCCCTTCAATGAGCATGACAGTCAGAAAATCTTGAGCATGAGCCTCTTGAAGGCATGCAAACACTGCCTTTTGTCGCGGAGTCATATCAAACTGCCTCTCCATAGTCTGCATGTGTTTATCATAAATAGCACTCGCTAAGGTTTGTTGAGGTTTTCTTGGGAGCGGTCTCCTTATTTTAGTTTTCATTTAATTTGATAATTTGCGTTCGTTAATATTTTTTTGTCTTTCACAATTTTAGTTTTCATTTAATTTGATAACTTGCGTTCGTTAACATTTCAAAATATACCCGACTGTGCTTAATTGTTTTCAACGTTCAGAAATATATTTTGTTGCAACGAACTCGCATTCAAGAGAGAGTGTTTAAACTATACACATGTCTGTACCGCGCCGGCACCCTAATGACCGGAACATCAGTATTGGTGTTCGTTTCTATTATTTTTTATTGATTTAAACCATGCGTCGGTATCATTTTAGACATATCCCGACTTTATTTATTTTGTTCTGTTATTTTTATTTCTACAAAAAGTGGCAAGCTGTAACAAACCGAAACTATACTTAACCAAGTAACCAAGTTCCCACTACGTAACGCGTGTAATCTCACATGTAAGTACTTACTTTGTTATGTCTACACTTTTTCAAGGTCCTCCACATAGGCATTATCTCCCTCTATATATACGATTAAAACCTTCATGTAAAAAAAACAAAAACTTGGATTCAGGGCCCATACTTTCACTTCTTCTGCCCATTTGGATTCCTTCGTCTCTTTCACATGTCGTCTGTTTGTAAAGAGGTTGATTTGTCAGGAAAACAATGCAGAATTTGCTACCTGAATGCAGATGGAGGCGATGAGGGTGGTGATGAGGTGGTGGTGGTGGTGGATGAGCCTATGGAATTAGGGTGTAAATGCAAAGGTGATCTGGCTACTGCTCATCTGAAATGTGCACTAACTTGGTTTTTGATCAAGGGAAACTTGTGAGTTTCTGATCTTAATTTCTATATATCCTCCTTTTGTTTATTGTCACAATGCAATTTTTTTGTGTTGTGAAAATTTTATAAGTGACCCACCCAATACATGCAACATAAGAAGGTATTTTTTGTTATTGTTTCAAAGGGGTTGTCCTCCCTACCAAGGGCGACTTCTTGATCGTAAAACTTAAGGGTTGTAAACTACCCTGGCTGGGGCGATTTCTCCATTCTTGTGAGAGGTCGCCCGTGTTAAGAGCGATTTCTATAACCTTTTGCGTCTTATCTAACTTATCTAGGACAAACATTGTATTTTATGTTAAAAGCAATACTAAAAAAATCATTATCAATTTTTATTTGAAAGACACTCAACCTAATTTGGGTATAGTAAAATCCATCATCGTGTAAAAAATGCCTGAGAAAATCACTGAACTCTTTTTTCTTAAATTATAGCCCCGTCTAAAATGTATATGCCTTCGAATTATTTTTATTTTTAAAACAATTTTTTGTAAATTATTAATTAAATGGTAAAATTATGATATATATTGCAAAATATTGAATATCAGTTTATCATATTTTGACCAATTTGATTGTTAACAAGTGATACTTTAAAAGATAAAAATAATAAAAAATACATGCATTTTAGACACATTTAGAGAATTTATGTTAAAATACTAATAACACTTTTTCATATATTTGTTTACAAGTTGAGTGACATTTTCATTAAAAATAAGAGAATATTGTATTTCTTCACTTTTATTTATTTAACAATCATTTTTTTTTGTGAAATAATTTTCATTAAAAATAAGAGAATATTGTATTTCTTCAATTTGTTTATTTATTTAACAATCATTTTTTTTTTGTGAAATAATTAAGAAAATAGATAAACTTGGTTCTGGTAACATATATTATTCCATCTAAACGGAACTCATTTAATTGTTTTACATGTAAATTTAGGTTCGACTTGCGTCCAGTTAAATAGGTCGTCGTCAATTTCTTCACCATTTCCCTAAACTAAAAAATACATCGTTTTAATTAACTTTTAATGCAAGGAACTCATTTGATACCTTTTTTTTTCTTAATTAAAGTTTATGTTCGAATTTTTGTCGAGTTTTATTGAACTACATAAAATAGGTTGTCGTTTTTTCTTCAAAATTTGAGTCTAACTGATTATTTTAACCTGTTATTTTTCAAAATTTGAGTCTAACTGATTATTTATGATCAGTTTCAAAACTACGTATCCCATCGCTAATCTGGGACTATAAACCCAATGACGGATCTAGAAGAAAAGTTGAGGAGTCATGTTGGCTAAAAAATTTTTGTTCATGAGTAGGCAATACATAAAATGAAAAAAAAATTGTACAAAAAATGTACTTCGTTAAAAAAGTTAAGGGGTAGCACCTCTAGTATATAAATTTATGTTTACCATCCTAACCGGATGTTGTTGAATTATATTTGAAAGAAAAATAATAAATAGTCATGACAACTGTAGAATACCTATATAAGTATTAAAAAACGAGTTACAATAATTATTATTATTATTATTATTATTATTATAGAAAACTCATATAAAATTACGTATATTTACTAGGTGGGCAAGGTGGTCCATGATGGTCACCCCGTGATGATTGTCATGCCTGCGAACACCGTCCCGCCTATTGTATCACAAGCATGATAACATCACAATGTGATGGCCATCACACTCAAAAGCAAGCTTTGTCCCATCCCTCTCTCTCTCTCTCTCTCTATATATATATATATCTATATATATATATATGGGTGGATGGGTGGCACAATATTATTGGGTATGATGAAATGTGAACATCCCCATACAATTAGTGATGAATGTGATGAAGTGTGGTGAAAATGAGGTGACATTAAATTAATTATAACGTATCTTAAATCTAGTTAAAATAGTGCACCGAAAAGACTATAGGTTTGATGTTGATGCTGATTTTGAATACATTATTTTTAACATATTAACATTAAAACTGTATGATGACTTTTATATACAATACATATTTAATAATGAATTTTCAAATAAACCGGTTCACATGAATCACATACACATGGTGAAAGTTGGGTCTATGTAAAGATTAACTAAAACACACACACAAAGAGTACAAACATATACACTTGTATTAGAATTTTTATGTTCTTATTTTTATCTTGATGATGAATTTAGAACCTGTGAGATATGTGGTTCCATGGCGCAAAATGTTGGTCCAATGGCGCAGAATCCTGAAGTTCAGCAAACACTGGGTGTGAACCTTGTTAATGTTGAAATTCAAGCTCTTGAAGAATCTGGACCTGTTTTCGTACCCGAAAATGTAAATGTCCTCATGAGTGAACACAAGTTCGTGTTAGTCCTGCTTTCTTGCGCTATTTTCGCCTTTACTATTACCTTGCTATTTCACTTCAACAATCGGCACTGAACCGTGCTATCTGATCAAGCGTGAACTGAATTTGAATTGTTGTTAATGTTAATGTTGTTGTTTGTATGAAAACTTCAATCAATAAGTTATATGCAACTTAAAGAGAGGCAGAATATGAGTTTGTTTTTAAAGTATGTGGGACTTTGTGTTCATTTGTTGAAGCTTTGCAGTAGCAAAAATAAAATAATAATTTTACATGAATAAAAATGATTTAATCTAGTGTCTTTGGAATATGCCTATTGTAGAATCCTTTGCCTAGATAGCACCGGGCATTTTGTTGGTTATTGGTTGCGGAAAAGGAGGAAAGTTGAGATATGGTGAAATGATTTCGGGAGAGTCCTCCTCTATAATTAAGTAGAAAATGACTTTGAATCAGGTTCCAACTTTATCGTGTCTGATTTGAATACTAAACACCCCGATGTTTTAATGAATAGTAGAATAAAAAATTAAGAAGAATCATAACATATATAGGATAACATTTCATGTTTCTCTCTCCTATTAAATAATAGTGAATAAATATAATTTACATGCTGAGTAATAAAAAAGTTATATATATAAAAAAACTATCATTGTATGGGCTGAATAAACATGTGTATTATATGAGTTGAATAAATGTAATGTATTCGGGTAACACATATAGTCGTCAACATATGTCTTTAAAAAAAATATACTTGGATGTACTATACTAATTAAAACGTTTTGTTTCTTATTCATTGTTAGGTTAAAAACTTATGTATTATATGACGTTGAATTAATAAAAAATAAATTGTTATTAATAAACAAAAAATAGAATAAACAAAAAATATTATTTAATATGAAAGAGAATATTGAAAATCATGATATAATGCAATCAGGATTTATTATTATTCTAGTGTGAATGCCCGCGCGTTGCTGCGGGTGTCCCGGCTGATATAAGATTTAATTATGATGTATTTTGTACTGAATTCACTTTGGTGTCGACATTGGTGATTATGTGAGTGTGGGGATCGATTTAGAATTTGTTAAATCCTTCAAAGCCAATATGAAGTTAATCAAAATCTATTTACATATTGCTTCAAAACTTCAATGCATGTCAAAATTCCAATGTATACATCTCCCAGTCAGTTACACTTCATTTTAGAAATGCACAAACAAACCTAGGTGCGAGACGAGTCATGGTCCCGACATGAAAAAACATTGTTCCTTTAGACCGGTTGAGCCTGAAAGTTGCATATTGGTTATAACATTTTAACCAAAGCTCCTGGCTAGGGCTGGTTGAAGGACCCTTTAGTCTCCGTTCTTCAAGCCAAAAACAATAAATTGTTTTTTCCAAGTCGTAGATATTTTTTTTATTTTCATACACTATCTAATCTTTTTGTTAGTTGAATTATTTTAATATGTAAATATGTTACAAAAATATAACTTTGCATATTTCTATGGTCCATAAGACTAACTTAGGATAATGGAAAATGATTGGTACAAGCATCTTAATGCATTATGGTACAAGTATCTTAATGCATTTAAGGGTAATTTGGGGAAGATTTATATGACATTTGAGGGTTAAAGCATATGACTTTTCAAATGCCATCTTAAGTTTGCCAATATGGACACATTTAGCCATCACTCCTCCTTTATAATGTAGTAGAGATAATAAATAAATATAGTACAAATAAAGATTAGATAAACATAAAAATATTAATTAACATATTTAAAATAACAGTTAATGATCTAATAATGATCTTTATTTAAAAATAATAATTATTCATAATTAAGTAGGAGTGAAAAGCGAAAAAACAAAAAACTAGAGGGCTCAAATAAATGAAACATGTCCTCCAACCCACTTAGTTTCTTTTATTATATAGTACAGATAGAGATATCATATATGAGGGGATACTTAAAAAAATCCACCAAAAAAGCATTGCAAACTGTGTTGGAAGAGTTTGCCATCCGTAATGAGCATATGCGATATTACCCATATGAAATACATGTTATGTTACACATATGCAATAGTACGATTTTTTTTAGTTTTTTAATTTGTATTTTTTGGATATACTACATATATGCATTATACATGAAAAATAAAATTTTTGTAAAAGAAAAAACAAAATGTACTATCGATATGTGTAATAAACAATGTTTTTTTCATTGTGTACCGCAAACACTTACCGTTGTATTCCGTAAATTTTAGTATAGTTTTCAAATTTTCTCATGATCTCTCCTCTATATGTCATTTATATTTTCTAATTAAAAAAGGGTAATAAAACACATACATTTTAACATTCTTTAGTTTCATTATTCTTCCGTCTAAATTATATTGTAACGTTTATGTATTCTATATTTTAAAGTTATCAAATTAACTACGCATGTTTTTAAATTCAACCTAACACCGGACACACGTAGATATCATTTTAATTATAGCACTTCGTTTTTTAGGTTTTCTCATCCAGTAGCTGTAGAGCACGTCAGTATCGTAACAAACCAAAACTTGTCCTAAAACCCTAGAAAAACAAGATCTTGCTCTAACTTAGGCTAGACGGTGAACAAACATAACCCACCCCCGTCCCACCCAATTTCCCCCGTCCCCAAGCTGCACACCCCACCGGATGCCCCGTCCCAACCCAGCCCCGTCCCCCCCGTCTCCCCAGGGACGTACCGGACGCACCAATCACATTTTTTCTTTTTTTCTTTTTTTTTTTTTTGTTTAAATGTTGGGTAATAGACCAATAGGAGATTTTCTTGAGAAATGGGTTTTTCATGTCTGCGCACCCCGCCCATGTCTCAAGAATGGTGAGACACCACTTTGGTGATGTGGCAGCCTACGTGGCACTGAGACATGGGTTTTTTGGTGTCTGTTCACCCTATAGCCTTAGAGCATTCACATCCCCTCCACTAAATCTCATCCATCAAAATACACTAAAAATTACTACTTCACCCCTAAATCTTCTCTCTCCTAATTAAAATAATAATACTTTTATCATTACATTTTCTCTCTCCTTACTCACAACTACTTACAAAAATATTAAAATATATATAGGGGTGAAGAGTAACTTTTCATATTTATGGCGGAACAATGCTTCCACCAAATATTTTCTCTCCCATCCACTCACAACTACTTACACTCACCTCATATAATTTGGTGGACACACTCACATACACAGGGCCGTCCCTGAAAATTCATGTGCCCGGGCCGAGCCGCGAAATATGTGCCTTTTAGTTTAGCTCTTTTAAGCAATGTTTTCATAACGGAAGCAGACATTGAACCGATGTTCTTACCGGTTCCCTAGTTAGACCAGTCAAACCGGATATAGAACTAAAAGTGTCGTAATAAATATAAAAATTAATATGTTTGGCTAACTGGATTATAAAAAAACCACAAATTCTTAAAATTCCATAATAATTTGAAGGACCATTATCTTATGTCTAGACTCCAAAAGTTCTTTAATAAAAAATAAATTTGACTTACACCATGTGCAAAAGCGTGAGACAATTACAATTTTGTAGTACTACTATAAATTAAAATTTACTGCAAAGGCTGCACAACTACTGTACCACAACACAAATCTAAAATAACACACTTCAACTTTTTTTTTTAAATTATGCGGTATCCTTCCAATCTAGTTTTTCATGTATGACTCATCTTCTTCCTTATCTACTCTTCACCTTCTTGCGTTTATATCCAGCGATGTTCAAGATGAAATCTTTTTTTTTGGGGGGTCGAAAACAGAAAGAAAATACTTGCAGAAAGAAAACACCCGTCGCCGCTCAAAGTGCCCCTCTAGAAATTGGGCCCGGGCCGGGAGTCCTCCCCGCACCCCCTCATCACCGGCCCTGCACATACATTTGGTGAATGGGATGTGAGTGCTCTTAATAATAAATCACTAGTTGCATACTTGCCTTGCATTAGCGAAAATAATAAAGGCAAAATTGTCAAAATCAAAACTGTTGTGGTATAAATTGAAAATTCAGAACTGTTACAAAAACTGGTCCTAAAACCCTAGAAAAACAGGATCTTGCTCTCCCTTGCAAAGGTAGAAGACTTCAAGATAATAAAACAATTCAATTCTTGTCATTGGGTCTTCAAAAGTTTTAATTTTTAACCATTGTTGCAGGTTATTATAAGATTCTTAATCTATAATGGCTGCCAACAACAATATGCCTAATGCATTAGACAAAGAACAGGTAATTTCTTATGTTCATGTTGAAATTGAACTGCAAATGGCTTAAGTTTGTAAATATATTGGATCTTGATGAAAGCTATCTGCTTTTCTGGATTTTGTTATAGACTGATGGTGTTTTTAAAGTTTGATGTGAAATAAGTTAATCTTGTTTTGTTTTTGTTCTGTGGAAAATTAAGGGTTTGGTTTAATTTATTTTTTATTTGATCTGTAGATATTTGGAATGGCTGAGAAGGAGATGGAGTACAGGGTTGAATTGTTTAATAAGTAAGGTTCTTGATCTTTGTTTAGTTTTGGAGGAGTTGTTATGTGTTTGAGTTTAGTATGGTTATAGATAAGGATGTGTTAGGACTTGATTGTTTGAATTGTTATGTTATGTACCATTTTTATGTTTCATATGATGTTAGTGATTCCCATATCTTTTAATTAAGAAAATAATGGGCGTGAGCCGCGTGACTGTTATATTTGAAAACTTAGGTGTTAAGAGCTTAACATAAAGAAGAGATTTTTATTTCCTTAGAAATGTTCAAGTTGGAACGCGTTTGCCTTAATATTGTTTTGTCGCGTGCATAAATTAGAAGGCTTGCTATCCAAGATAGTCTGAAGAGGTAGGCTTTACGTTGATTTTTGGAGGATTTGTGTTGTGCTTAAATTTAATATGTTTATAGATTATGATCTGTTGGAAAATTATTTGAATTGTTATATACCAATTTTATGTTTCATGTGATGATCTATTGATCGGAAGATGATGATGTTAATGATTAGTTAGTGATTCGCATATCTTAAATTAAGAAAATATTGGGCGTGAGCTGCGTGACTATTATATTTGGGAACTTAGGCATTAAGAGCTGAACTTAAAGAAGAGCTCTTTATTTCTTAGATATGCTCAAGTTGGAACGCACTTGCCTTAAATATGGTTGTGTCGCGTGCATAAATTACCAGGTTTTCTATCCAAGATAGTCTGAAGAGGTAGGCTTTACGTTGATTTTTAAAGGATTTGTGATGTGCTTCAATTTAATATGTTTTAGATGATGATCTGTTGGGATTTGATTATTTGAATTTTAATGTACCATTTTTTATGTTTCATATCATGTTCTATCATTCAAATATGATGCTGTCAATGATTGATGCAAGATCACTTTATAACGTCTTTCTTCCATTTGCTAGTGACTCGCATATCTTAAAGTTAAGAAAATAATGGGGGTAATAGTTATGTCTGAAAACTTAGGCATTGCAAGGTTAACATACAGACGACGTTTTTTCTTAGAAACTTTTAAGTTGGAACACGCTTACCTTAATTGTTTGTTGTGTCACGTGAGCCGTGAGTAGCTTACAAAGTTCATCATTCAAGATAATATGATGAGGTAGACTTTACTTGAAAACTTAGGCATTAAGAGCTTAACTTAAAATAAGAGTTTTCTTATTTCTTAGAAATGTTCAACTTAGAATGCGCTTAACTTAAAAGTTGTGTCGCGTGCGTAAGTTACAAAGTTTGCTATCCAAGATAATCGGAAGAGGCAGGCTTTACGTTGATTTTTGGAGTATTTGTGATGTGTTTAAATTTAATATGCATATAGAAAAAGATCTGTTGGGAGTTGATTATTTGAATTGTTATCTACCATTTTTATGTTACATGTGATGATCTGTTTCTCGGAAGATGATGATGTTAATGATTGATGCAAGTTCACTCTATAACGTCTTTCTTTCATTAGTTAGTGATTCTCGTATCTTTAAATTAAGAAAATATTGGGCGTAGTAGTTATATTTGAAAACTTGGGCGTCACGAGGTTAACATGAAGAGATTTTTTCTGGATAAACTTTTAAGTTGGAACAAGCTTGCATTAATAGTTTGTTGAGTCACGACTCACGAGAACTGTGCATAGGTTACAAAGTTTATCATTTGATATAATCTGAAATCTGTGCATAGGTTATTGTTTTTGACACACGTGTGTACTTTCGATGCAGGCTAACCCAAACATGTTTTGCAAAATGTGTCGAGAAAAGGTATTGTCTCCTGATAATGTTGGCTTTCTCGTCGGCTTTTCCAACACGTTTGTTTAATTAGCTTACTTGTTTAGGTACAAAGAATCCGAGTTAAACATGGGTGAAAACAGTTGCATTGATCGTTGTGTTTCAAAATATTGGCAGGTACATTTTCTGATATTTTCATTGTGCAAACGTGTGCATTATTCTATGTCAGATGTAAATTATGATCCAGTGATGGATGCACAACATAATCTCTCAATTATTTTCAGGTAACAAATCTTGTAGGCCAACTGCTTGGTTCTGGCAGACCACCCATGTGATTCTTTCGGCTCGTGATTCAATAATAATGCCTGAGAATGCCTGGCCTGGAAAGTTAGTGACCCCATTTTAGTATACTTTTGCAGATTATGATTGATAAATCATATAGATTACGTTGTATCGCCTATATGAAACAAATTTTGGGTCTCTCTCGACTATTTCTTGGAATGATTTTCCGCTAAATTTGTTTAAACTGTTATGCAACAAAGCTTTTGAGAAACAAATATTTATTGTGATGATGCTTCTTACAGATTGTGATTTTCTGATAATATTTGCTTAAAAGAGTCTTGTTTAAGACAACATATTTCAGTTGCAGAAAAACATTAGGCGTCGGCTGTCAACCGCCAGTCATCATAGCTGCTATGGTGTGGTTTTTTTATATATTAGTGCTGCGTTAATCGTATATTAAAACTAAGACTTGGAACTATATCTTCTGGCTAGTGCAAACATCAAAAGGACGCAAAACAAACACTCGGTTCATTACGATAGATAAGTTGTTTTTGATGGGGACAATGCATATATCAACAACTACAACCACATTTCCTAGGGACATAAAAACATATTCAATTTCCTTTCGTTTCCAAATCCAATGAAACGGCGTCTTTAAGCATTTCATGCCCATCTTTGTCCATTCCTAGGCTAAACAAAGCGGCTGCCTGCAGATAAAGTGCAGTTGACCATTCCGGATTTATCACCTGGGCTTGCATCGCATCTCCCAACGCTTCTTGCGCCTTGTTTATCATCAAATAACTCAAACAACGCCTTACATATATGGTCGGTGACACCATGGTCCCACTCTCAATAAACTGCAAAATCCGGTACGACACTCATCATGACTTTTGTTTGACCCGTTATAGACAAAAACATAACTTGAATCAACTTATTCATAAATAAACGGGTTCAAATTATATTACTTACATTTGTGTAACATTCTATGGCGGTAGTGAAATCCTTGGCCCGAAAAGCGTTGTCGCCATGCTTCTTACCGTTTAATGTATCATGTAGCTGACTAGTCCACATTTGGAAGGAAAGCTACAAAAGATAAATAAAGAAACATGTATTAATATGGTTTTATGAACTATTGTATATTTGTTTGAAGTAATACCTCATCTGTAACCCCTTCATCGCCACTATATCCAATCTTTTCCAGTATCTCGTGTATGGCAGTTAAATCCATTCTCGAGCAAGCATCTCCAAGCGGTGACAGGTTTAATATTTCTGTTGTAGCTGTTGCTTCTTTACCAATTCCCAGTAGTGCAAGGGATGAGACCTGTTAGATTATAACAAAATTAAAGAAAAACTTATTCTAATAATGTTCACGGATCGTTATGTGTGTTAGTAATATTGTAAATTGATATATTTTTATCATAAGTTAGGAGATAGGGGTGTAAACAATCTGAGCCGCTTATGAGCTATGTGAGATTGGCTAGCTAAAAGCTCAAATTGAGCCGACTTAATTGAGCTCATGATCCTAAATATATTACTTATATAACTATTAAGTAAAAAACGTATATAACTATTAAGTAACAAACCGAGCTCGGGGTCAGCTTGTTTACACCCCTAGTTAGGAGTAATAAGTGAGTAAGTGCACTTACATCAGTTTGTTTCTGCAGAGGAGTAAGGGAAGCCACAACCGATTTGGCATTGGGTCTCTCTCGAGGTTCATATTGCAAACATCGTGATGCAATTCTTACTAATTCGGTTCCATCATCATTAGAGAAATGGCCCTCTAAACATGAATCTGTTAGCATCTGGAAATTCTTCCCTTTTATTAAATCAAGGGCCTGCATACATAAAGTGTTAAAAAGATTCATGGCTTATTTTGTATGCAGCTTTAGTGGGTGTTTGGATATGCAATGTGGAAACAGACAATGGTGTTAAAAAATTAAAATACTGGTTCTAATATGCAACTCAGCACCCGGATAAACTTACGTGGCTCGGGGGAATATGTTTTCCGCTCAGAAGATCGAGTAATATAGTACCGAAGCTGTAAATTACACTTTCTGCTATCACTCTACCTGCCAAGCAAGAAATTTAACATACGTTAACTTTACCTCAAAAATGTCAATAAGTTTATTTATTCTTTTTTATGATCATTCGGTATACCTGTTCTCATATATTCTGGAGGAGTGAAAGCTAAGTTCGTGCTATAGCTTTTTCCATCTCGGCTATTCTTCATTAGGCCAAAACACGAGAGCCTTGGATTGCATTCCTACCCGATACAATAACAACAATGCAAGATACATAAAAAATTAGAAATTGCAGGTGTAACCGAGGTGGAAATTTAGACCCATGTAGGTGTAAATGGGTCAAACTGGGTTGTATTTTGTATCGCACGGGTCAAATAAAAAAGTTTAGTAAAAGGAGAACAAGTCAAACGGGTTTAAAGGTGTCCAACGTCTATTTTTAAAACGCAAACCTTCTAAATTGCTTTATTCAAAAATTTTGATTATTATTCCCAGTGATACTGTTTTTGTAATTAAAAGAGCACAAAGAAAGTGTGCATTCGACCACCTGACCCGTTCAACCCTAACCCAGCTTGACCCATTTCCAACCCTGCCCAACCCGTCAATCTTGCCACCTATAGTGCATAGTTACCTGATCAAACAAGACTCTGTACGCATTAAGGTCGTGGTACAGAGCCCGCCCTTTGCTGCTGCAGTAATCTAACGCTTGCGCCAAATACAGAGCAACCCGTAACCGCATTGCCCATTTTAACGGCTGGCTTTCCCCTAAATTAAGTTCCACATTAAAAATTACAAATTTATTACAAATCATAAATCTTTTCAATAAAAACTAACAAACAACTCACAATGAAACAGATGTTTGGATAAAGTTTCATGAGGCATAAACTCTGCCACTAGCAATCTTTCATTTCCTTCATAGCAACATCCCAACAAATTTGCTAATCTTGGGCTCCTAAGTTGTCCAACAGCTTTTGCTTCATCCTATATACCCAATCAACCCATAATTAGTCATATTTGTTAGTTAACCACTCCCTATAATATTAACCATAAATATGCACCAATCAACAATAACAAACAAAAAATGGCCATCAAGATGCTTTTTACTAGATCTGAACTTGATACCTCTACCCACCACTGATCAATTTTCAATTTATTGTATTCTATCTTTTTATAGTAACCAAACCATCATTGGTGCAAATATTGTAAAACATGTTTGTTGAGATTTCACACAAACCAAATTAAGAAAAACTGTACACTTTTCAAAGGTTGATGTTGTAGGTACACCATCCACAATCTAGACATCAGACTCTTGTCACATCAAACACTTCGTATTATTTACGGCCGTATTTGTGGGAGAAAAAACCTTATTGGTCATATCGTATCTCGTCTGTCATCCGTCCTTTCTTTTCGGTCAGGTGAAAAAGTGATACAGGCCGTATCAGTAAGCAAAAGTAGTGATATGGCCGTATTGGTCATATCAGTCTCATAAGTCATTTTTGTCTAGTGACAAAAGTGATACGGACTGCGTCAGACGAAAAGAGTGTTACCGGCTGTATTGGTGGGAAAAAAGTTATACGAGCCGTAACACTTAGATTTTTTTTTTTGAATGGCCAACAAATCCATGCCCGAGTAAACTTGGTACTGGCAAAATTCCCTTGTCCCCACGGGACTTACAGGATTTGCCAACACACACCAGATGCGCGGGAACCCCCTGGAATGGGTAAACCCTCGCCCCCTCAGACTCGAACTTGGGTAAAATCCGGGCCCAAGCTTCACCAGGATGTCCATCCTACCAGCTGGGTTAGGTAGTCAGGACCGTAACACTCATATTTGCCTTCCCATGTACCAAATGTACCGATATCATGTCAGTGGTGTACTGTTATCAGCCTCTTTTCAAACCATCCTATTGACCAAAAATCAAAGTTTCACACAAAACGAAGCGAGTTTTGTCTTTTCTTTCCACAACTGAAACATAATTTTCAACAAAAGACAAATGGGAATTCAGTAAAAAAAAAAATTAAATAAATAAAATACCAAAAACTGGCGAGTATCAGGCCAAGCTGATCTATTAAACCGTTTAACAGCAATTAACCGATCATCATCTTCAAGCATTCCTTTATACACAACATTAGGCGCCTTTTCACCATGCTCAGACACAATATTCTCCACAGAAAATCCATTAGTTGCAGCTCTAAGTTGTTCCAACTTATACTCTTTAAATACTGGCAGCTTAAGCTTCTCACTTTCTCCACCACCTTTCTCTAAAAAAAAAAAAACATTAACATGTGATCAAACATATAAACAAGATTTGAAAATTATATAAACCCATGTTAAATCTTTGAATACCCAGATCAGAGAGATGGGTATCGTTGGATTTGGTTGACCATCCACAAAAAGAAAAGTAAAAACAACGAGTTGCCATTGAAGAGTGGAGTTTGTTGTTTTGTGATGGAGAGGTTTTATAAAGTATTGAAGAAGAGAGTATGAATATGTATGTGTTAAAGAGGATATTAAGGAGAGTTGTTTAGATTGGTTTCTGATTTCTCTCTCATAGTTGTTTGTTCTTCTGCTCTGTTCTGTTCTGTCACATAGTCATCATCATTCTCCTCGTATATATGTCATGTGTCTTGCTTTTTCAACCTGCAAATTCATCATTTGGTAGCTATTTTTTTATTTAAAAGAATTATTATTTTTGTTTGTTTGATTTTTTTCTTCTTTGAATTTTTCAAATGAATAGTTGTTTCTTTTTTGTAACTATCATTCCTTAAAACAAGGATTTTTCTTTTTCTTTTTTATGTCAAGATATATTTGAAAGTTATTTGGTTTATTATTTATTAGGGTTTTTATTGTATTTTTGAAGAAATAGTTGTTATGTTTAATTAATTATTTTAATGACTTTGTTTTATAATTATTTTACGGCAATTCACGGAGAAGGTTCAATAGAAAACTCATTTTTAAGGAGAGAACTTGAGAACTCTATATTACACATATGTAATATACATAATATATGCAATATACTCACACGTGCAATATATATTACATATGTGCAACATATGATACATTGCATATGTGTAATATATATTGCACACATATTGCATATGATATATTACACATGTGCAATATATACTACACATGCAATATATGATATATTGCACATATGTAATATAAACTTCTCGGGTTCTCTCAATAAAATGAGTTTTTTATTTAACCATCCCCGTTTACATACTTTCTAACTTTATTCCTATCTAAATTCACATTGAAGAAGTACGAGACTCACACACTCACCATTTGAAAACACAACATTTTATCTAATTCTTGAGTACCGTTAGACCAAACGCCCTTGTATAGTATAAGGCTACGTGTTGTGGGCATGGTTGAGGTCATGGAGACATGCCACGTCACTTTGCCTAGGGTGCTAAAACCATCACGAAGGCTAGGAAGGGGCTTTAGCCCAAGAGCGTAGGACATATTTTTGTGTTTATTAAAATTTCCAATCAATCATACCTAGCCGATTCAAACATAATACATAATACCCCCTTTAGAGCCCCTTCTACCAAGGCTATATAACGTCATGTAACAACATTTTGTATCTTAATGCCCCTTCTAGTTAGATTCTCCGATGTTTTGTTTTGGGCTTTCAGACAACATCGTTTTGGTTTATTACAGTACTAGTACAACGGAGGCACTCGGCAAGGCAATTGAAAAAAACCACTAGTGGTGTTATTTGATTTGTATTGACACTCGGTATAAATTACAATACCAAAAAAATACGTTATTGCAAATACAACTCTATGTTCAACGAAGTTATACTGTCCCATTGAAAAAAACCATAAAACGAATATGATACTAGTATTGGTGTTGTCTGATCGGTGTTTATTCTGTTTGTAACCATAAAAACTAACTATATTTGACCCATTTGAATATAAATTTTAATCGAATAGATAACATATTCTGAATTTTATAAAACATTATATTTTGTTGATAAAAATGAAAAGGGTAATGGACCTCATTTTATAAAAAAAAAAACAAAAAACAAACCATTGTTTTACAGTGTCGGTATCTATTTTCAGATAATAGTGGTAATATTAAGAAAAGAACGATATTGACAAAAGTAAATATTAAAAAACTATATGTTATTAAAATAATTAAAATTATTTAGTTTTGTCTAAGGACGTAGACTTGTTTACAATTTATGGGGACTCTACAGGTGATTGTATTTCGTGTTTTGCGTATATATATTGTTGTTTGATGTTGAAGGTGTTTTTAGTTTAGTACTTCCTCCTCACTTCATTGATTATTGGTCTCCTTTTTATTTTATTTTTTTAGCTAAATTTGTTAGTCCTTTGTTTATTTTGGAGCCGGCGGTCTCTCTGAAATCAGTCTCTCTATTTTCAGGGATAGAGATAAGGTTTGCCTACATCTCACCCTCCCCAGACCTTACTGTAGCTTGCTATTTGTGGGATTGACTGGGTATGGTTGTTGTTGGTTGTTGTATACATGGAAGTTTATAAATAATATGTACAATAATAATAATATAGGTATATGTACTATAAGAGTGTCCGAACAATACGGTGAGAAAGACACACACTGTCAGAGTGTGTATAGTTTTTATTTCGGTTATTATCCTTAAGACTTTAACCAAAGCCAAAACCAAAGTCATCAGTTAGTCTTTTTTATTAACCAGTTCCATTTGGTTAATCAATTCAGTTTAGGCGGATAGATTGGTGGTTTATGGTTTCGTTCGTTTAATTTTGGTCAATAGCCAAAACCAGTCTTGGGCTAAAACTTTGGATAAAAAATACATGAAATTGAGATATAAATAAATCAAAATGAATGTATAAAGATAAGAAATGAAGTTATAAAATATGAACTATATTACCATATGTTTAAAATCTAGAAATATATAAAAATATTAATGGCTCGATTGATTTTGGTTAAATGAGGGTAAAAAAATGATAACCGATTTTTGGTTAATCGGTTATCAGTTAATTCGGTTTTTATTCAATTTCGTCTGTTTTTTATTCAGGTTCAGTTAACAATTCAATAATTGCTCAGTCCAAACACTATCAATCACATAACATATCAATTTCATGTAGTTTTGAGCAAAATAAGTAGCTCAACTTTAATTTTGGGTATTAACAAAAATTAAGCTTACCAAACAGATAATCGACAATCTAACCTAGTAGTTTGAATCGGAACGAACATTATACACTCTTTACATTGTTTGTGTTCCTCACCATATTCTGCATGCTTCTAGTATAATTTAATGAGACAAAAATAAAACAATACATCTTAATTCGTATTGACTATTGAGGGTAACTTTTCAACTCGTTTGTTATTTGTTAAAGTCAGAAATACGATTTTATTAGAGGTAAAGACTAAAGATAAATATAGAGGTCGTGTTTATTTAGTCAACTTATTAAATCCATTTTCCTTTTTTGTCTTCTAGAAAATCAAAATATAGAATTACGAGGTCAAATAAAATGTATTGAAACACATGTGTAAAAGTTGATTTTCGTTTCGTGAAGTCATGTTTTATATTATTAAAATTTTAATTTTACAACTACATTTTTCTGAAAAGTCTTTTTTATATCATGTAAATTGTTTCACAAGTTACATGACATAATAATAACATTTGAGTTATACAAATTTGTATCCCAATATATAAAAGTGGAAGTAACAAGTCAGCAAAGTCTTATAACGTTATAGCATCCAATCTAATGTCATTAGTATTAGTAGTTTTGTCTCTTGTTTTTATAAGTAAATTAAAAAAAGGCTCAGCACATGCAATATTTAGCTAAATCCAGTGTTTTTACACTAAGTTTTAGTTAATATAACAAATTCTATTTACAGAGTACATAATTAAGAGTAAATAAAATATTATCATATTTCAAATATAATTTAAATTTAAAGTATAGTTGTTTCATTTTGGCCACTAAGGTTTTTGGTTTGAAAATGTGCAATCTTTATCTATCTTATCATCTTGCCCCCACGCAAAAGAGGACATGCCGCCGCCTTCTTCCTCCCGCGGGACACATCAAAAGGCCTGCTTGCCACCATCATCCGCCATAATACAATGAAAGTATAAAATGCATTAAAAAAATATTATTATTTTTTTTTTGGTATCTTATAAGCATGAACTAATTAGTTTAATAAAATTAATTGAAAATACACTTATTAAAAGAAACTAGCATAATTATTTTAGTTTGTGTTTTTAAGTTAACAAATTGCTTGATCAGATTATAATGTTACATTTCGATTTTATTTGTTTAATCAAAGAGTATTGTGAACCTCACCATCTGAACCGACAAATCTCTAAAGAATAAGTGAAGTGTTGGCTTCACTTGAGGTGGAGAAGATGCATATAATATATTATTATTAATGTGAAAATAATTATTATTGGATAAAGAATAAGTGAAGTGTTGTCTCTAAAAAAATGTTTTAGTTGAGTGAATCAGTGAAGTGACGTGACGTGGTAGTGCAGGATTTGTGTAAATCAGTGAAGTTGGAAAAAAAAGGGGTTCCCCCCCCCCCCCCAGAAATAGGGTGTCTCTATGATGTGACGGGAAATACATACACTTCTAAATGTATACATGGTTTAATTCAGATTGGTTATTAACTTCAACCGAAACCAAAGTCATCGGTTAATCGATCTTATTAATCAATTAATTGGTTCGGTTTCTTTTGTTCAATTGTTGCTTTTGAATTCGATTCATTTAATCTCTACTACATTATAAAGGAGGAGTGATGGCTAAATGTGTCCATATTGACAAACTTAAGATGGCATTTGAAAAGTCATATGCTTTAACCCACAAATGTCATATAAATCTTCCCCAAATTACCCTTAAATGCATTAAGATACTTGTACCATAATGCATTAAGATGCTTGTACCAACAATTTTCCATTATCCTAAGTTAGTCTTATGGACCATAGAAATATGCAAAGTTATATTTTTGTAACATATTTACATATTAAAATAATTCAACTAACAAAAAGATTAGATAGTGTATGAAAATAAAAAAAATATCTACGACTTGGAAAAAACAATTTATTGTTTTTGGCTTGAGGAACGGAGACTAAAGGGTCCTTCGACCAGCCCTAGCCAGGAGCTTTGGTTAAAATGTTAGAACCAATATGCAATTTTCAGGCTCAACCGGTCTAAAGGAACAATGTTTTTTCATGCCGGGCCCAGGACTCGTCTCGCACCTAGGTTTGTTTGTGCATTTCTAAAATGAAGTGTAACTGACTGGGAGATGTATACATTGGAATTTTGACATGCATTGAAGTTTTCAAGCAATATGTAAATAGATTTTGTTTAACTTCATATTGACTTTGAAAGATTTAACAAATTCTAAATCGATCCCCACACTCACATAATCACCAATGTCGACACCAAAGTGAATTCGGTACAAAATACATCATAATTAAATCTCATATCAGCCGGGACACCCGCAGCAACGCGCGGGCATTCACACTAGTTTTTGTTAATAACCAAAACTAAAATTTGACCAAGTTTTTTTTAGAAGTACATAAATAAGGATATAAATACATAAAATGAAGGTATAAAAGTTAAGAATATACAAATGGTTCGGTTTCGGTTTAGTTAGTTTCGGTTAACTAAGGGTACAAAAAAATACCGAACAACAACAATAACCGAACCCAGGAAATCCCATGAATAGCGACACTATTAGTAGGGTCTGGGGAGGGTGGGATGTAGGCACACCTTACCCCCATCGATACAAAAAAATACCGCTAACCGATTTTAAGTTAATTTAATTTTTTGGCTAATTTAGTTATCAACTGATTTCAGTTTGGTTTCGTCTATTTTTGTTTGGTTTTGGTTAACAGATGAGTTATTGTGTAGGCATAGATATTGTTAATCACTTAACACCCATTTTGTTTAAACTAAAAATAATAGCAATACTCTACTCAGATTAAAACGAATAAAATACTCATTTTTATAATGTAATTCATTATCATTTTAGGGTTGTAGTTTATGCAATAAAGGAAAAAAAGTTCTTAACTTTTAAGTATATTACAGTGCGCTTCTAAAATGCATTATATATACTAGCAGGGTGGTTGTGCGATGCGGGTTGTAGTTTATGCAATAAAGGAAAAAAAGTTCTTAACTTTTAAGTATATTACAGTGCGCTTCTAAAATGCATTATATATACTAGCAGGGTGGTTGTGCGATGCGGTGGGAAACACAGACACTTCAATGGGTGTGCATAGGTTAGTTTTCTTTGATTATTAGTCTTAGCCGAAATCAAGTCATTGTTTAATCGATCTTATTAATCAATCGATTAATTGGTTGAGTTTATTTTGTAACATTGTCGATTTTGGTTGGTTCAGTTACTTTTGTTCATAACCAAAACAAAACTTTGGCTAAAATTTTTGCTTAGACTGCCTGAAATGGAGGTCTAAAAACTAAGAATATACGAATATATGAATTGTTCGGTTTCGTTTTGTTTAATCCCAGTTAACTAAGGGTACAAAAAAAGCGAAATTTTTTAAGTTAAATCAATCTTTTTTTTTTGTTAATTAAGTTTTCAATTGGTTTGATTTTGTTTTTTTTTTCCACCCGGTTTCAGTTATTGCTTACCTCTTGATATTGTTAATCTTGCAACACGTCAATTTTTTAACTAACAAATAATAACAATGTTATACTCAAATTAAAGAGAATAAAATTCTCGCTTTTATGGTTTAAATTTTTTACAAAGTATTAACCTATGAAAAAAATTGTCGTTTAAAAATCATAGGTAATTAGCGTAAATTGATGAGTTATGAACTTTATGTTTCAAAATCTTGCATGGTTTGTTCTTTACCCCTAACTCAGTTAGATTTTAACACTAACACAAGGGTAAATTTGTCTTTTTAGTATTCTAGGGACTATGTATGTAACTAAGTTAAAGTTTTAGACAAAAAAGAAAATAAGTTTTTCTCTCTCCCACCACCACCCCACCTATCATAGTGTTTATCTCTCTATAAATCAACCACCATCTACTACAACCAACCACCACCACTTGTTACAACCAATCGCCGCCACCACCACTATTTCTTTTTTCAATAATCAAACAACTTTTAAAAGCATTGTTGTTAACCTTCCTCTGACGTAGAGATAACATTTAAGAATATAGGTGATGATTTACTTTATTTCTGAACATAATCCACTAAATAATAAGAAAAAAAAAACATTTAACTTGTAGCAAATATATACATACAAAAAATCAAAATCCAAATCATTTCCTCTAAAACAACTTTACTATGTTTCTACAACACCTTTCATCCGGGTCTCCACCAAACCCGACCCGATTATGAATGTCTCTATCAATAGTAATTATTAGTTTTTTAAATGTGAATATGAAGGAATAACAATAACATGGTTGCTACCAATCAATAATAATTATTATTAAAGGAATAATAATAAGAAGGGTTCAGAATGTTCATTTTCTGTTGATGGTTTCAAAGCTTCAAGTTTCTGTAACGCTAGACTTTTGGCTCTGGTTCCAACACCAGGTGAGGATTATTCATAAACATCAAGCACAGATCGATCTGTTTGGGATTTGGGTTGGTGGCCGGAGTTTCTGTAGGTGCCCGAAGTTTCTTGAGGTGGATGGAGTTCTTTAATATGAGTGTGTGAGAGAGAGAGAGAGAGAGAGAGAGAGAGAGAGGTGCATGTAGAGTGGTTCAAAACTTGAACTTAGTTACATACATAGTTCCTGGAATACTAAAAAGACGAATTCACCCTTGTATTGGTGTTAAAATCTAACTGAGTTTGGGCTAAAGGACAAACCATGCAAGATTTTGAAACATAAAGTGCATAACTAATCAATTTTAAACATAAAGGACATGCTTTGTAATTTGGTATAAACGTAAAGGACAAAACTTGTAAATCAGTCTAAAATTTAATTGAGAAGATAATATTAAAGTGTAAAGGTATTTAAAAGAGTGATTTACCCTCATTTTAGGGTTGCACTTTATGCATTAAAGGAAAAAAGAGATCAACTTTTAGATATCTTAAAATGTCATTGTAAAATGCATTATATATAGTATAGAATATAGATACTGACATGGTGCTCGCGCTATACAATGAGAAACACAAAGACTTCTAATTGTGTGCATGGTTTGGTTCAGTTCGGATATTAGTCTCAACGGAAATCCAAGTCATCTGTTAATCAATCCTTTTAAGTAATCAGTTAATTGGTTTGGTTTAGTTTAGTTTATTTTGTAAGATTATATATTTTTTTCGATTCAATTAACTTTTATTAATAACCAAGACCAAATTTTGGTTAAATTTTTTGCTTAAAGTACATGACAGTGATGTGTAAAAGCTAAGAATATATGAATACATGAATTGGTCGATTTTGGTTTGATTAATTTTGGTTAACTAAGGGAAAACCAATAACCAATTGATTTGGTTTGGTTTTGTTTGTTTTCAGTTATTACTCACCCATATATTTTGTTAACCATGTAGTGCATCATTTTTTAAAACTAAAAAATAATGGCAATTCTATACTTAAACTAAAGAGAACAATATGTTTGTTTTTATGATGTGGTTTTTCTTTTTGAAAAGTAATTACCTATAAAAAGTTATGGTCGTTTGTTTAAAAATTGTGGGGTAGTTGGTTTAAAATAAGGAGAAAAAGTGTACCTATCATTTAAATAAGCAAAGATTTAGTAAAGTTGAGGGAAATTAAAGCTTAATTAAGAAAATGTTATTAAAGTGTAAAAGTGTTTAAAGACTAATTTAACCTCATTTTAAGATTGTAGCATGTTGTATAGAATATAGATAATTGGACATTCACTCATCGTCACTAGAGTTTTGGGTAGAGTCCTTCAGGTAGTATTAATCTATTTTGTTCTTAAGTGATCCTTATGTGTTTAGCAAGATTTGTCTCTAAATTTGTATTTGATCATTGGCACAACTAGCGACCGCGATCATGGTATGCCCATGTATCGCATTTATCCTTATACATAGGCACAAGATTTAATTATCTGATTAAAGTATCCAAAATGCTCATTTAGGAGAATCTTGCACATGTCATGTTGTCATGGCCAGCTCTTAGACTATCGACTGGGTTCCCTTGATGGGGGTTGGACTCACCCTCTGAATCCAGTTCGAGAGTACTGATCAAAAGGGTGTTAATCTAGACACAAAATTGACTAGACGATATCAAAGTCGGCTCAATCTTTACGTGGCTCAACCCTTAATAGGGTAAGAAAGTGTCTATCAATAAATTCAAATTGTCTACTTTTTTATTTAGATTGTTATTCTATTTTGACCCTAAATCATTCGAATGAGAATGTATCTCAAGCACACTATAGTAAAACCTCTATAAATTAATAATGTTAAGACCGAGATATTTTATTAATTTAAAGAGTTGGCTTATATTCGTGAGCAACTCTCAAATTAATGCATCGACTTTCAAAATTTCCATGTATGTCATTTACCTATTTGAATATAGAAACAAGGACCTTCAAAATTCCCACGTACATTCACACATTAATAAACTTGTCAAGTTCAATGTACATTTATCTAGATTGATCACTATAAAATGTCTAACGATCCTAGAATTTTGGAATATTTTAATAATTATTAATTTATAGTTTCGCTTAGACTAGGGCTGTTCAAATTGCTTTCCGCTTCGTCGCTTGCTCGGAAAATGCTCGAAAGATGCTCGCTCGATCCTCTGCTCGGATGTAAATGAGCCGATCGGCTCGGTTCGGTTTTTAAACGAGCCAAGCACGAGCAAAGGTCCGCTCGGCTCGGTTTGTATCAAATATATTATTATTTTTTATTATGTGTATAATTATGTACACACACTCAAATCACAGTAATATTTATAGTTTTATATATAACTAGCCCGTTTAATCCAGTAAAAATTTAACACTAAGTTTAATAGTAAACCCTAAGTTGTGAAGTAACAATCTTGACTTCATTGTGTTATTAGTTTTCCGTTGGTAAACATCGCTTCATATCACCCTATGTAACAATGCGACACTTGTTCTATGCAGTATGTTCATCGCTTCACTACCTCAACCTAAGCCTTATCTTCGGACATTCGAACCTCAATATTGGTGTCAACAACGAACAATTTAACCTTGGGTGTCACCCCGAAAACAAAAATATTGAAGGAAACATCCTAATTTTATGGTTGTCCTAGTTACTCTCCGCTCATTGCTCGCTCGGAATAATTAACGCTCGAAAAATGCTCGCTCGGTTTCGGCTCAGTTGTAAATGAGCCGCTCGGCTCGGTTCGGTTTGTAAACGAGCAAAGGTCCGCTCATTTTGGCTCGGCTCGTGAACAGCCTTAGCTCAGACCAATATATTTACATTGGAATTTCAATAAAATTATTATCTTATTATTTTATAGATTGGGGTCTAATTTTGTATTGGTCCCAAGTTAGAACCAAATAAATTATTAATTTTATCAAGTTTATTAATTTATCTAAGTATTAAATTATAGTGATTCTATTATCTATGCCTAGAATAACAAAAAGGAAAAAAGTATAAATAGTGAAGAGTAAATATAGTATTTTTATCTGAGAACAAATAAATACGGAGTAACATACACCAAAACCAAACTCATCTCTCTACCAAGTTCAGTCCCCTTTCTCTTACACTGAATCCTTTGCATAAGTGGGTTAGTTATTAGATTACAAATTATAAATGGGTGGTTCAATAGAAAAGTTGTGTTTTTGGTAATGCTTCTAAACGGTTTAGCGGTATCAATCATGAAACTATAGGGTTCTGCAAAACTTTATGTGATGCCGCTGAATGGATTGGCGGCATCAGTGATGCCGCTGAATGGGTTGGAAGTTTCAGACTTAATGCCGCTGAATCATTCAGAAGTTTCATTGATGCCGCTGAATGGGTTGGAAGAGTCAACCTGATGCCGCTGAACGAGTTAGATGTATCACATTGATGCCGCTAATCCAGTTGGATGTATCACATTGATGCCGCTGAATGGGTTGGAATTGTCAACCAAAATTCTGATTTTGATTCCGAATTTTTCAGCCTTATAGTACACCACCTCAACTTACACCACTAACACTCAATGCATGGCTTTGGGTTTGTAAAAAAATTTGTAAGAAATTCAGGTTGATTGGATTGGTAAATAGTGTTTGTGTAAGACACCAAACCAACACACTTGCTCTCTCATTCAATGTCTTATAAAATGGAGGTGGAGGTGAAATTTTTTAACCATCCACCAAACCATCACCTTCCCAAGCACAAATATTACAAATCCATTAGAAATCCTACCACCATGAATCCAAATATAAACTTAAACCCTGGTCCCTTGGTGAACGATGTGTTGTATCTACGTGAACGACATCGTGCTTTTTACATTTTCGTAAATGAGGAAAACTTTAATGATAACCTTAATGTTAAGCGTAGCGATAGACCAATATGGCGCATACTTCGTAAGAACCCTCCTGTAGGTCGAGTTCGTAATCTTATTGATGCCGCAGGCTTTGGTGGCATTATAGATTGTGGTTATCGATACCTTGACCACTCTTTAATAACAGCTTTGGTGGAACGATGGAGGCCCGAAACTCACACGTTCCATCTACCATTTGGTGAAGCTACTGTCACCTTACAAGATGTTAACGTCTTGTGGGGGTTACCTATCGAGGGTAGTGTTGTGTCTGGAACAGATGAGACACTAACAACTGTCGAAGCAATAAGGTTGTGCCAAGACTTGTTAGGTGTTACGCCCCCAGAGAACCAAATGTCTGGCAAAAGTGTTTTGGGTACTTTTATTATTACTGAATTAACGAAACCGTTTGTTGAAGCCGAGGCTACGGATGAAGAGTGCATTATCCGTGCGCGTTTAATAATTTTTTATCTGATTGGTTCCACACTTTTCCCCGATCATTCCAACAACAGAATAAATGTTTTTTATTTAAAATTTTTACGAGACCTAAACTTAGCAGGATCTTATAGTTGGGGGAGTGCGGTTCTAGCTTGTCTTTACAGGCGGCTTTGTGATGCCACCAGTCCCGATAAAAGAGGCGTGACCGGGCCCATTCTTCTCCTTCAAATATGGGCTTGGGAAAGGATTCGGTGTCTCGCACCACGACCTGACAACCAGTTTGATTATACTTGCCCGCTAGCGGCTCGGTATATCACATAGCCTAAACAAATATAATATGCATGTATGGTATCCCTTTGTATTTTTTTACTGAACACTTTATTTAAAATGTTAATTTTGTAGGTGGCGAGACCGCAAATTGAACTTTAAAGAGGTATCCACACACTGCTTGAGGACATATCGTTCTCAGTTACAATCGTTAAACGAAAGCATGGTATGTTTATTAATCCCGTATTATTAATTAATTAAAATTTTTTTATTAAGCATTTATTGTGTTGTGTAACTGAGTTAAGTGTTTGTTTTTGATGTTTTTAGTTCAACTGGACCCCCTACAGCCAGGCTTTGTATCAACTTCCGGCTATCTGTTCAAGTGGTAGGGAAAGCTGGAGGAGTTGTTGTCCTCTCATATGCTTTGAGGTTGTTGAGCATCATTACCCTCAACGGGTTATGAGACAATTCAACATGGTCCAGTACATACCTCCGCCAATAAATCCACCCATGGCCGTTCTTCAGAAATTGCATGGTTTGGGGCGGCAAGGAAACAACGGGGTGGACTGGATGCGTAGGCACAAAGACTATGTGAATGCATGGAATAACCGTCATAGCACAGTTTTCATGTCGAATGACATAACGATGAATTCCACACAGCCTGGTTATATGCAATGGTATACGTTGCGTACTGTTGCATTTATAACAAATCCTAGTATACCATTTGCTCCAGTTGGCGGTTTTCAAGATGACGGTGCTAGAATACAGTTGATGGTAAACCATTTTTACGTGTCTAATTGATAGATTAATTTATTTACTTTACGGTTTGATCATCATAATTTTGTTTGTAGAGGGATGCCATGGGTGAGATTTACCAGTCTTCGCAGCAGCCACATAATGATCCTGAGGCCGTCGCCAGGCAGTTTCAGCATATACAGAACACGGCGTTTCAAACCATGATGATGTCAAACGATGTCGGACACTTAGATAATCCCACGCATCTTACAACGAACGCCGTGGATTTGTCAGCACCTCCACGACCTCAAAGGATACGCCGGCGACGCGCTCCCCGTGGCGTACCGGTAAATCAGGAAGAAGAAGAAGCTGCTACCTTGAGTATTGGCAATGCTGAGAATGCTGGGTTTGGTACCCTGTTTGAGCATGTTGGTGGTTCTGCTGCGTGTAGTAACAATCGAAACCAGGGTGGGGCATATGTCCCGCAATTCACAGAGTCTGCAGCATCAGCTGGTGGAATGGGGGTTTCCACGCCCATGTCCTTTTTACACGGAGCAGGTGGTGTTGGTGAGTCCGGTGTTGGGGCGGAACCGCCGGTGACAGGTCCACTAGCTGCGTTGATTGCAGGTGGAATTGGTTTCGGAAGCAATTGGGAATTTCCCTCAACGGATTATGTCACGCCTAGTGGACAGATGTTGCCACGTGTTGATCTCGACCTTGTTAGTGATTTTCATTACCATCCCCCTCATAATACATGTGACGAAGGACCTTCAAACCGCCAAGGACCATCACTGTCACTGTCACTGGGTTTAAACCTCTTTCCCGATGATGAGTATGAGAATCAAGGACCACCACTCGTCGGTGAAACTCAAACCCAACTCCAACCAGCTAGAAGGCAATCTGACCGTCTTAGGAATCAGAATCCCACGAACTGGCCCAACATGTAAACGTGTCTTGGTTTATGTATTTGATTAGCCGTAATGTAACATTTCACTTGGTTTATGTATTTGAATAATCGACTTAATCCCTTCCATTTGATTCATTAGTTGCAACATGCAAGAACTACAATACCAATATTAAACAATGACAGCCGATAAAACATTTAAAATTAAAATCCAAATACAAGCATTAAACACTAAAACAAGATTACATAATCATATAACATGACGAGAAGTTGCTTCACAACGGCATTTGTATAGCTCGTCTGCCATGTGCCGTCGATAATTCACACAAGCGTCTTCGACGTCCATTTCTAACAACAACGATTTTTTTTTCACAAGCTTCTCCATCATCATACAAACCAACACACCTGCATTATCAACCTTTCCGTTGTCTTGGGGCACATCTAAATGAACCAAACCAACCGAAATTGGAGTTTTGTCGACACGATTTGACCTCAGCCAGTAACGAATACGTTCAAGAAACCATCCGAAAAAAAGTGTTACCATCTCCATATAGTGAGCAACTTCGTGTCGCATTTCGTTTCTCCATCTGTCATCAGTCCAATACTGTGTGATTACCATGTTTCTCATATCAATTCGGACAAGCAGCCAGTCTCCCACCCCAATCGATAATGGAAGGTAAACGTAGTCAACCTCCCAAAATGGCGGGTATGGTTCCATTCTTCCTGCCATGTCGAGGGCAACTGAAGAATCCTGGTCCTTCATTTCATCATAAAAAGCTGGGGGTAACACTGTCCAACGTAGCTGTGAACCAGGATTTTTTAAAAGTTTTGCTTGTCTAAGTCGCATGAGTCTTACCGTCCACGCTTCAACGTGCTGAAATCATAGTAATGCATAAGGTTCGTGATTGAGTTAAGCAAATCAATTTAAGTTGAACATAAATTAAAAAGTTACCGTTGATGATAACGCCCTGTTGGGTTGGCACCCTAGAAGGGTACCCCAAAAATTCTTGTCTAGTTTTTTTGAAATGAACCGAGTATAGCAAAATGGGGCATCCCCATTTGTATAAAAGTCGACAACATCACCAGACCAATTGTTTGTACACTCTTGGTTTTCTGGAGGGTTATCTGAGGGATGCTCGGATGGTTTATCGTGTTCGTTTTCAGGTGGATTGGTTTGTGGTTTCTTTGAAGACGAACCACCCGTGAATGCTGTTGATGGCTTTCGTAAACGCCTCCATATTTGTTGGATAGATGTTGCCGTTTTAGGAGCAGGTTGTGAACAGTAAAATCCTTCTCCATTGTTTTCCATTTTCAAACTTTTCTAAGATCCTCAAGGGTAAGAAATAGAGAGAAGTTGAGTAATGTGTTTGAATGAGGTGGTTTTCTTTTAAAGGGGTGAAGCCTCTGAATTGTTTGGCGGCTTATACATGAAGCCTCTGAATGGATTGGCGGCTTATACATGAAGCCTCTGAATGGATTGGCGGCTTATACATGAAGCCTTAGAATGGCCCATGGTGCCCTGTTTGGATGCCTGTACATTCTGTCTGGCCCGGTCAGTCAGGTCCCCGGTGCTTCTGACGCGTTGTCCTCGCGTGATATAAGGGTGTCGAGTGGTGTCCGGGCCGTATACGGGCCTCCAGGGCGTCATTCCTGTGGGCTGAAAATAGCAACCTGGTCATTTTTCAACTTTTTCAATATGTTGAAAATGGCCCATGGTGCCCTGTTTGGATGCCTGTACAGTCTGTCTGGCCCGGTCAGTCAGGTCCCCGGTGCTTCTGACGCGTTGTCCTCGCGTGATATAAGGGTGTCGAGTGGTGTCCGGGCCGTATACGGGCCTCCAGGGCGTCATTCCTGTTGGCTGAAAACAGCAACCTGGTCATTATTCAACTTTTTCAATAATCTTTTATTTTAAATTTGAAGCCTCAAAATGAGACAGCGGCTTCAAATGAAGCCTCTGAATGAGACAGCGGCTTCATATGAAGCCTCAGAATGAGACAGCGGCTTCATATTTCTAATCCCCTTATAAATACAACACCAAAACTCATTTTTCATTCATACCTCCTCATCCCCTCTTCAAAGCAATGAATAACATGGGCGGACCTTCTAATCTCCGGCAGTACTCTCGCCGGGTTCGGGGACGGGGCCAGCCCCGTAGACTACCATTGACCTCCTCTCCTCCTCCTGCTAATGCACAACCTCCTCTTCCTCCTCCTCCACAACATTGGTTATATCCCCCTCCTCCTCCTGCTGCGGCACCACCAAGTCATCATGAAGACGATGATCCCTGGAAGGATGATCCCTGGACGGATGAAGAATGGGCTTGGGCCCATGATTATGGCATGGCTACATATCATTTGGAGCGACTGATGTTGTCGGCACCACAAAGCTTCACCCCTCCTCCTCCTACCCCCTACCAGCAACCTATCCCCACCAACCATAATACCCCCACCCCCTACCACCAACCTACCCCCACCCCCCATAATACCCCCACCCCCCACTACCAGACTAACCCCACCCCCCACTACCAGACTAACCCCACCCCCCACTACCAGACTAACCCCACCCCCCACTACCAGACTACCCCCACCCCCACCCCCCAGACTACCCCCACCCCCACCCACCAGACTACCCCACCCCGTGAATATGGGGAGCCAACTGAGGAGGACTTGGAAGCCCTCCGGGAAATTGAGGAGGAGGAACGCCTATGGAGCCGACGCACCCCTCCTCGTGAGTATTGGTATTTCCCCTCGGATGCGAGATCTGATGGACGGGATAGTGAACTTTCTTTATCCCCTGAGTACTACGGTCTGTCCGACTCGGACTTCTAGTGTTTAAATATTAGTTGTAACTTTATTTTAATGTTAGTTGTATCTTTGTTTTAGTTGTATCTTTATTTTTAATATTATTGTGTGTTTTAATTATTTTGAGTTATAAGATTAAAAAAATAATAAAATATGAAGCCTCAGAATGAGACAGTGGCTTCAAATGAAGCCTCTGAATGAGACAGCGGCTTCATAAATCTTATCATTGAAGCCTCAGAATGAGACAGCGGCTTCATATATCTTAGCATTGAAGCCTCAGAATGATTCTGAGGCTTCAAATGAAGCCTCAGAATGAGACAGCGGCTTCAAATGAAGCCTCAGAATGAGACAGCGGCTTCAGCACAAATTTTCACCTATTTAAGGGATACTACCCTCAACCCATCCTCACACCAAACTTTCTTCACAAAATCTCTCTATATCTCACAAACCTGCTTCCACACCCCCACCCCCAAAATAAAGTAACCTTCAAAGCAATGACTTCTTTCGTTCCATACCTGGTTAGATTATACTGGGGTGGTAATTTTTCATACGTAAACGGGGTTGTTCAAGATGATAACTCCTTGGTATCATCCAGCTTTGTCATGATCGAGAAGATGTCATTTGAACAACTACTTGACTGCGTATGTGCTCATGTTAATATTAACAAAGAAGCAGTTACCGTAAAACTCCTGCTCGGATACACTTATGCTGGGTACTCTCAAACCAGCCAAATTTTCAACAATGTCGGGGTAGAAATGATGGATTATCTAGCGGCGGGGAGACCGGGTGATTTCGTTGCGGACATCTACGTTCAATGGCAACAACACCCTCCGTTACAACAGCTTAGTTTTACTAACCTGTTACGTGACATGTCTAACGTAAATGTTGTAGCACCCTTCGGGTCTCAACATGGTTCCCCCCCTATCGGACATGCTGCCGATAACGAAGAAAATGACGAGGTAGGTTCCCCTATGACGGACGAAGAATCTTTCCAAGTACCTCAGTATGTTGCCGGTAATGACAATAATGATGGGTTTGACGAATCCGGAAGCGGAGAGTCAGAAGACACGGGAGATAGTGATGACGAAGAATCGCCATCAGAACACTCTGAAGACTCTGCACACGAGGCCGAGCCCAGTCAGCCAATGACCCAACAGACACAACCAAATGACAACCTGGCTCTCCAGATAGGTCCAAGTCATGACTACGATCCTCAAGATGATGTGGAGCTAACAGATTACATGGTTCCAGAATACGAAGAGGATGACTTCGTGTTGTGGAACCCAAAATCAGGGGACAATATCCGTCTTGGTATGTTTTTCAAATCAAAAGATGAGGTAGACCGTGCGGTTAGACAGTGGAACATCCGTCGTGGCCGGGAGATGTATGTAACGGCAAGCAAACCAAAACAATACAAGGTCGTATGTTACACCAGACACCCAAAGTTTGTAAATCCTTTGTCTAGTGGTCGCAAGTGTGAGTGGCGTTGCACCGCATCAATTCGGTCTGACTCACATTACTGGCGAATTACTGTATGGTGTACAAAACACAGCTGTTATCCTTCGACCATACGTAATAGCAACAGAAGTTTAAAAGCAAAGGATATTGCATCACACATCTTACCGCAAATTCGTACGGACATCAAGCTTAAGGTAAAACATATCCAAACCCATGTCAAGCAGGTTCTGAATGTTGATGTTTCGTATTCTAAGGCGTGGCGAGCAAGAAGAAAGGCTATAGAAAGTATCTATGGTGACTGGGACAGCAATTTCAAGGAGCTACCCACATATCTTATGCGGCTGCAGACGAGAAACCCAGGCACCGTCGTTACGTTCTTTAATCATCCAAACGGAGATCCGCATTACCCCACGTTTAAATATATTTTTTGGGCGTTCGGTCCTTCTATCCGTGCTTTCCGTCGATGCATGCCTGTCATCTCGGTGGACGCGACTCATCTGAAGGGACCCTACCGAGGTAAGCTGATGCTTGCGGTAACAAAAAATGCAAACAACTACATCCTTCCTGTGGCGTATGCCGTCGTTGACGAAGAGACTGTACACAGCTGGTGTTGGTTTTTCCAAAACCTTAGTGAATACGTTACCACTAATAGCATGGGGCCTTTGTGTGTGATATCCGACAGACACAATGGCATTATTAATGCAATGGAAAACCTTCCACAGTGGAAGGAACCCAACGCCTACCATCGTTACTGTCTTCGTCACATCAGAAGCAATTTCAGCGGAAGGTTCAGGAACAAAACCCTACGGAAACTTTGTTGGTCTATTGGTAGCACAAATCAGCACTTAAAGTATCGGTGGGCTGTTAGCGAAATGAGGCTGAAAAATCAAGAGGCATGGGACTACCTTAACAACATTGATAAGTCAAAGTGGACTCTTTATCGTGATAGAGAGCATCGTCGGTGGGGTAACCTAACGACCAACATTTCGGAGTCCATGAACAACGTCTTGCGGGAAGCGCGACTGCTGCCTATCACAGCGCTGATTCAATACACCTTTCACAGAGACATCGATCAATATGTTAAGCACACTCAGATTTCCAGCAGTTGCAACACGCCTCTACCACCTCGCATATGGAGCAGGTATGAGAAGCTTTTGGGAGTTGCTATGGAGCATGAAGTCAAGATGTACGATGCGAATGCGCTAAGGTTCAACGTTCTTTCAAGGGTTGAGACAAATGACCGGGGCGGAAATGACTACACCGTTGAGTACAAAAAGAAGGTGTGCTCGTGTGGCAAATGGCAGATGCAAAGATTTCCATGTTCACATGCAATTGCTGTTTGCAATTTTTTGGGTAAAAGCCCTCACGCTATTACTAGTTGGAAATACCACACAGACACGTACATTGAGCAGTACAACGGTCATTTCTACACCTTGGGGCCTAAGTCTGACTGGCCGCCGGCTGAGTGGAGAATTCAAGGGGACCCGTCGATGATTGCCACACATCGAGGCAGAGTACGTCAGAGAAGAATACAAAATGAGATGGATGTCAATTATGACGATCGCCCGAGGCGTCATACATGCAGTCGATGTGGAGAGACCGGCCATAACAAGAAAAGTTGCGGAAACGCAAGGCGTCAACGACATCAGTGAATCACCCCACAACAGCTTCATGTCAGTCGTACCATCAATGTTGTCTTTTTAATGTTGTTTACTTTCAATTATCTTTATCATCAATCACCCTTTGCTATCATGGATGCGTTGGGTGACTAATCAATTTCTGTTCGAGTTTTATTTAGTAATGGCAGCGTTATTATTATCTTACTGTTAATGTTAATACTACTACTATTATTAATAAATAATTTAGGATTATTACATTACTTAATAATACTAAATTTATTTAAAACGAATAATCTTTAATGTTTAATAGTGAATAAATGTAATAATCATAAATTTATTTAAAACGAATAATGACGAGGTAATTTACAACAATTTTTTCATCTGATGCCTTAGAGTGGTTTGGCGACATCATTTGATGGCTTAGAGTGGTTTGGCGACTTCATTATTTGATCCCTCCCTCTCAGAATCCTTTGCAGAACTAGGCTACTTTTTGGATTTCAAATTATAAATGGGTTCTAAACCATTTAGCGGCATCAATCATAAAGATATAGGTTTCTGACTTGTGTAAGGTGAAGCCGCTAATCCGTTTGGGGTAGTCACTGTAGCCGCTGAATGGGATGGAGGATTCACCCTTGATGCCGCCAAATGGTTTGGAGGAGTCACTTTGATGCCGCCAAATGGTTTCATGTATTCACTTTGATGCCGCCAAATGGTTATAAGGCATTGATGCCGCCAAATGGTTATAAGGCATTGATGCCGCCAAATGGTTATAAGGCATCAAACCTATAAATACTCTACGTCCACATTACCATTCTCTCAATCCCTCATCTTAATCCCACAATTTTACAACACAACACATTCTCTCAATCCCATTTACAACACAATTGTAGAAAACTAAACAAAATACCAATAAGAGATATAATACTTTTCCCGCAATTGTTCTGGAGGGTACGGTTTTTTATTGATATTGGATTGATGTTACATCCACATGGAGATATAATAGTATTGGGCGGGGGAGTGTTTAGTTTTAAACTTGTATCATTCATGCTTAAAAGCATCCTCTCCTGTTTCATCGCCCGCCTTGCATCGCTTTTCTGGGGTCCAAAAAAGCGGTGTCTTTGGATCGGTGTTACATCCACATGAAACTACTTGGATCGATGTTACATCCACACGTGGTATAACACGTGTAGAATGCAACATTGTCTTTGTAGTTTATAATATTAGAGAGTCGGTTGTCGTTTTTGGTCTCAATCTCCAGTGTACCACCCGCAGGCATGCCGACAGACTCTTTAGGGGGGACAACTTTCCAGGCAAACCCTGTAGCGCAAGGCCATCCGATGTTGAAGAATCACGGTCGGTGATTAGCGACGTCGGCGATATAGGAATTTTAGATTCTTCATCATGCTACTTTGGTATGGCAGCCTGGGTTGATCATTGAGTACCTTTAGATTTGGTACCAATGTTCAACATATTGATTGATCTTCCCCTGTCACATTCAGATGGATTTGAATCTGAATGCGATCCTGAGTTCCCGGAGACTGGAAGAACGAGTTTCTGGGTCCACAAGCTATTGTTGACTTCAATAAAGCAATTGTGATGGAAGGTGCGAAACAGAAACTTAAGGAACTCCGCAACAAGAAACGGTGGTAGAATATTGGAATTGGTGATCTCGGAAATAGATTAGATTGTCTTGTAACTCGGTAGATTGTATAGTTTGATTGAGTAGTTTGGAAAAATAGTTGTTCAATAAATTTGTATTATTTGTTAAATACATTACTCAACTTCTCTCTCTTTCTTACCCCTTGAGGATCTTAGAAAAGTTTGAAAATGGAAAACAATGGAGAAGGATTTTACTGTTCACAACCTGCTCCTAAAACGGCAATATCTATCCAACAAATATGGAGGCGTTTACGAAAGCCATCAACAGCATTCACGGGTGGTTCGTCTTCAAAGAAACCACAAACCAATCCACCTGAAAACGAACACGATAAACCATCCGAGCATCCCTCAGATAACCCTCCAGAAAACACAATAAATGCTTAATAAAAAATTTGAAATCCAAAGGATTCCTCCCTCTCATTTAATTATGGTCGAACAAGAGAAACTAGGAAAATAAAAAAGCTGGATGCCTCTAACTCGTTCAGCGGCATCAGGTCTGAATCTTCCAACCCATTCAGCGGCATCACTGATGCCGCCAATCCATTCAGCGGCATCACCACAACTTTTGCAGAACCCTATAGATTAATGATTGAAGCCGCTAAACCGTTTAGAAGCATTACCAAAAACACAACTTTTCCATTGAACCACCCATTTATAATTTGTAATCTAATAACTAAGCCACTTATGCAAAGGATTCTCTTACACTTTGACATCACCTAGTCATCTGTTTTCAAACAAATTATAATAAGATCTTATAAAAATCTTTCAAGATATGATCATCTGATGTAACCAAATACATCTTGTAACATATATTTAAATATAAATTCTTGTCACATAAAAGCTACTTTTCAAAGGGGGTTATGAAGTCAAAAAATAATTGAATGGAATAATTCAAAACCAACCAAATCCTGTAGGTTTTATTTTATCCATACTATGAGTCGTTGTCAACAGTATCTCCTACAATTAAATTAACTAAACCTGTCCACTCGAACAATATATAAACCAAATACTAATTTCAACTCGTTACACTAACACACTATACAGGACCCATATATTGAACGATATATTTTAACATATTGTTTTTCTAATAAACATTCTAACTTTTAATATCTTTAATTTATATTGTGTTTGTATGAATGTAAAATTTTACTTTTTATAACTCATCAGTCGCCAAGAGGCAAGATATTGCATGCTAGGGTACACGGTGTGTTTGCTTTACGGCAAGAGGTAGAAGCAAGGGTGGCAAGAGGACTCTGTGGTTAATCGGTGAGTTGGGCAAGCGGCGAGACGATGCAAGGCATTGCTTTCCTTGCCGAGAGAGAAAGAGCCGTGGCAGTGGGCTCCCTTGATTTTAAACTACTATATCTACTTCATAAAATATTTAAAACCATGCTAGAAACTATTGTATACTTTCTTTTAAAAAACCTACCATGAATCTATTTCAACCATGAAACCAGGAGTTCATCAACAATGAGTTATACACAAAGAAATCGAGAGGCCGCAGTGTAACGACTCATTCAAGATTTTTTTTTAAAAAAATCAAAGGACTTCTATTCTCGGACAAAGAAAATTACATCAAGATAACGGGCAGGCGGGCAACAAGCTGCGCCGCCACCCCTTTCTGAATAGCAAATCCTAATCTACTAAAAACGTAACCTTGCCCACCCGAAGACGGGACACTACTATTAATAACCCGTTGGACCCTAGTCAGGAAACAGGTAGCCTCTGGTGCCAATGAGCCAAAGGTATCAAAAGCCAAGGGTACAAAAACGTGTTGGTTCTCCTCGCAGGCTTTAGCATGTTTTTCTACCTTTTTTGCCTCTGCTTTCCGCACCGCTTGCCCTGCTACGAAGCCACTATCCCTCAACCCAACTAGGGGAGATACACCCGTCAGGTCGACACAAGCATGATTCCCCCCGGCCCACCCAAAGACAAGGAGATCTGCTGGTCGTAGGGTGGATCTCCTTTCTGTTGGATCCGAGAGGAAGTTCACAGGGGCCTCCTTTTTTGCTGAGATTCCAGCCCGTCTTAAAATGTCCCACAGAATGTCTCGAACCCAATCATGCCGATATTTGAAACCGGGTAACTCCTTACAATGAAAATTCAAATTTTAGTGACTATATGTTTAAAAGAATGACATTTCTAATGCGAAACAATTATTCTTGAATATAGTTAATGACTTAGAGAGGTAGAACTGAAAAAAGATTATTTTAACGAAAATTCAAATTTTAGTGACTATATGTTTAAAAGAATGACATTTCTAATGCGAAACAATTATTCTTGAATATGGTTAATGACTTAGAGAGGTGAACTGAAAAAAATACACACATGGGTACTATCTAGGTAATGAGATGTATCATACTTGGGCGACTATTGTGAATTTTTTTTGAACGGCCAACTAAATATCACCTGAACTACCAGTGAGTTAGCATTGGATAAATGGCTGCCCAGTGCCCAAGTTCACCAAGTTATCAATTCGAGGAAAAGCCTGTCGCCCGAAAGCCCTCTGAAGTAAAACCCATTTGGATCGGATTTGAACTTGAGACCAAATAACCTCAAGCTCTTATCTTTATTTCCCCATACCACTCCACCAATTAATAGGTGGTATGATTATGTTTTCCACATGAAGAATTTGATTGGAAAAGTTCTGAACCAATGAATGATTCAAGGTTTAAATTGGAATTGCAAAAGTGATTGATTTAATTAAGAGTAAAGAACTTGAGTAAATATATCGTGTTTAAAATAATAAATAAAAATAAAGATGTAAATAAGTTTTTTTTGTGTAACGTATGTTACACACTTAACAGACATGTAATATATGTAACACAAAAAACTTTTTTTTTAAAATTCACTCGCGCTTTTTTGATTTTTTTGGCTCAAAAATCTTAAAAACATGTATATTACATACCCTAATTTTTTTAGATGATAAAAGCTTGGGAAGTCAGAGTTTCCAGGGTTTTTTCAACTTGAGTGGGTTTTTATTACCATCCCCTATATATATATATATATATATATATATATGTGAAAGACTTATTTTGAGATAAAATTTATTTATTTATATCTTCATAAAACACAAAGTCTGTGGAATTTACTACCTACCCCTCATATTTGAATAACTTCAATTTTAACCCATGTATTATTATTTTTTTATAACCCTTGAACTTTTGAGATTGCAATTTTAACCTCTAGACTATTACTCTGTTTTACAATTTTTTACAAGTTTTATAATTTGCATTTTTCCTGTGCACCGTTACATTATTTTACTCTACTTTTTAACCCGTCAAAACGCGCTATATGTAGAATTTCTAACATTGATGTGAATATGTATTTTGATAAGACGTGTTATTTTCCCCTTTATACACGTTTTATGCTTTTTCTTGTACATTTCCTACATATGAGTCGGTTTGCATATATAATATGCTCCCCTTTGTATCGTTTTATCTTTTTTGTACGTTTCCTATATACGAGTTATGTCACATAAACACGTTATGATTGTACGATATAAATTATGTTACTTTAGTTTTGATCCAACCACAATGTTAGTCAGTTAAATCATATACGTCAAAACGCATGTTTTCGTATGGTTAACACATCATATAACGTTTGGATTAACTTATTTGATGTTTGGACTGTACCCGTGCTACAACGCGTGTGGGCCTAATTGCTAGTTTTAATCAAAAGGCATCACAAAGATTTATAAAAAAACATTATATATTAAAAATTTGTAATATATATATATATATATATATATATATATATGATGGTTCATTTCAGAAGAGGTTTTAATGCGAAAAGTGCGAGAAGAAGATTAATAATTCATTTTTATCACGTTTAAAAAATAAGAACATAAGAAAATTGTTGAAATGTGTTGTTTATTCATCTATTTTGAAAATAAAACAAATATATGAAGCAATTTAATTAATTTATATAACCTACACATGTACAAATTTTGTGTAAGAACATCACCTACGCATAACATAACAAATGTGTAGGAAAAGGTTTAAACCTTAAAAAAAATTGATTGCATTAGTTTAATGAGTTTTTGTAAATATAACATAAACAATGATATAAAAAAAGTAAAAACTTCAAAAATATATGAATCATTACTGATAAAAAGTAAGATTTAGGTTTCTTCTCGCATTTCTCGCACTAAAACACCCTTATGAAAATAACCTAACACTATATATATATATGGTTGGGATCCTGTATGAAAAAGGTTTTTGTAAGAAGTGTGATTATGATTAAAAATTGATATGTGTGAATCATTTTTTGGACTTATTCATAATGTTATGGACTCTTTTGCCTAGAAAAACACCAACCACAACAATTAAAAACCGAAAACAATGTATTTTAAGCTTAAAACTTAAAAACACTATATCAATAACATTAAGCAGTGTGTTTATTAGTGTGTTTTATTCGTGTTTTAAAATTTTATTACTATAATACATTAATTTCTTTTAAATTGTTGTAAATTGTTTGTTTAGTGTTTTCAAGTCAAAACAACCAAAAACATCAATCCTAAATCCAAAACCTTATGGTTACATGTCAATTCTTAATCTTTCTCACACTTTTCACAAAAACCAATTTTCCTACATGATTCCCTACTATATATATATATATATATATATATATATAGTGCTAGGTTATTTTCAAAAGAGGGTTTTAGTGCGAGAAGTGCGAGAAAAAACATAAATCTTAATATTTATTAGTAATGGTTCATATATTTTTGAAGTTTTTACTTGTATATATCATTATTTATGTTATATATACAAAAACCCATAAAATTAATGCAATCAAATGTTTTTTTTAAGTTTTAAACTTTTTCTTACACATGTGTTATATTATGCGTAGGTAATGTTCCTGCACAAAATTTGTACATGTGTAGGTTATATAAATTAATAAAATTAGTTTATATACTTGTTTTATTTTTGAGATAGATGAATAAACAATACATTTCAACAATTTTCTTATATTTTTATTTTTTTTAAAATGATAAAAATGAATTATTTATCTTCTTCTCGCACTAAAACCTCTTCTGAAATGAACCATCCCCTATATATATATATAGGACTAGTTTTTATCCCGGGAGCGTCCCGGGGTTGAAATATCTAATATGACATAATAAAATATCTAATATGATAACATAATTAATGACTTGTTAATACATGATTAATGAATAACCTGAACACTTTGTGTTTTTTTTCATGTATGAACGAAACCCCACAAAAAATAGTCATTTTTTTCTCCGTTTTTTATATAGCACTATGGTACTCGTTGGAAAGATAATAAAACGCTCGTTAATTTGGTGTAATTTTTTTCTTTAAAAAATCTCGTATATAAAAGATATTAACGTTTAAAAATTATGGGAGGAAATATGAGAGAGAAAAATCTAAATTTGTTTTTAATTCATTTTTTCCTAAAAAAACCCAATCTCTTTTGTTTTTTTAGAGAGAATTACACAGTTTGTCCTTTAGTTTTACCTGAAATTGCATCCTTTGTCCTTTTTTTGAATTTTTAACTCCCTATGTCCTTTGTTTTGTACACTTGTTACACCGTTTGTCCTTTAGACCCAACCCCGTTAAAAAACTCAGTTAAGTTGGTCATGTGCCCCTCATGTGAGGGGCAATCCTGTCTTTTCACCCTTAAAAGGACTATCTGTGTAATAATAATAATAATAATAATAATAATAATAATAATAATAATAATAATAATAATAATAATAATAATATTCTTTTGAACCAACCTTATCTTCTACTCTGTTTCATCATCATCCTCATCCTTTAACAATCAACAAACCAGAGTCCACCACCATGTCTGCAACAGCTTCTTCATCACTAATCTCCATAACCACTCCTTCACATTCATCTTCTAAACATTACACCACAAAAACCCCCTTAATTTCAATCCCTAAAACCCCCTTCAAAAGCCCCAATCTTTCTCTCAATTACAAACCCACATTTCTTCCATCCTCTTCCCAATCGTACGAAACACTCCAAATTCAACAAAACCCAGAATCAAAATCACCAGAAATTGAACAAATTAATGGAATTGAAGAAGAAGAATTAGAAAACGACGACGTTTTTGAATTAGACGAGACGCAACGTTCTCACTTTGCAATTGTTCAGGAGTCTGGAAAAAAAAAACGTTGAAATCTTTATATTTCTGTATGTGTAGAGTTTAATTTAATACTCTGCAGTTAAGGAATCAAGTTTACCTTCCCATAAGCAAGAGCATCAGGTTGTGCCAAAAAGTTCGACATGAGCTCATCATGGTTATTATATTCATATTCATAATCATCATACATACATTATACATAATAATAATAATATCACGAATAATAATAATAATGTCAACGTCTTCTATGGCCCTCTCACACACACATTGTTAATTTTATTGATTATTATTATTATTGAAGTTATCAGTTGTATTATTATTGATTATTATTATATAATCAAGAAAGAAATTGAAGGGTTTGGGTTGGTGAAGAAGGTTTGGGGGAGAAGACACGAGGTAAAAAGACAGATTTGCCCCTCACGTGAGGGGCACGTGACCAACTTAACCGAGATTTTTAACTGGGTTTGGTCTAAAGGACATAGGGTGTAACAACTGTACAAAACAAAGGACATAGGGAGTTAAAAATTCAAAAAAAGGACAAAGGATGCAATTTCAGGTAAAACTAAAGGACAATCTGTGTAATTCTCTCGTTTTTTTATTACCTAATTATCTCTCAACACATGATGCCACATGGATCCTACATGGCATCTCAAATGGAAGAATGGTCTCATTGAGTGCCATGTAGGATATAATGGTCTCATTGAGTGCCATGTAGGATATATCCCTTTGGAATATTATAATATATAGATTTGGTTCAAATGAGAACCTTTCCCCAAATTGAGAACTGAGAGAACCATTCTGGGCCACACATTTCTCTAAGGCAAAAAAAAAAAAAAAAATTTTTTTTTTTTTTTTTTGCAAAAATCGCTGCTTTATATGTAAGAATTTTTTTTTTTTTTTTTGTATTTTTTTTTCAGTATACACATGTGTATAATTGCATTATACACATATGTATAATGCAATATACACATATGTATAACTGAAATATACACATATGTATAGCTGAAAAATGCTATATACACATATGTATAATTGTTATATACACATATGTATAATTGACATATACACATATGTATAAATGAAAAAAAAAATTCAAAAAAAATAAAAAAAAAAATTTTCCTTGCATAAAAATGTGCGATTAAAGCAAAAAAAAAAAAAAAAAAAAAAAAATTTTTTTTTTTTTTGCCTTTATATGAAATGTGTGGCCCAGAATGGTTCTCTCAGTTCTCAAATAGTGGTTGGTTCTCTTAGGATCCCTACCCTATATATATATATATAATTATAGCTTAACTAAAAAAACTAAAAAATAAAATAGAATGGTAACATCATTAAATCAGTTTAATGGTCTAGAATCATGAATTAACAATTAGGACACTTTAAAAATGAATAAGAATATTCAACGGATCATATCTTTCCCATTAGGCTATTAAGTTTCGTAATTGAATAATCTTTTGTTTTGTTAGCCAAACTACAAGAATGGTAACGAAGTTATGCAATTGACTTTAATGATTAAAGTAAAGAACAGGCAAAAATGTGTAAAAGGAGAAACATTTATAGTGATGATGACATACAAGAATTGTATATGTTAGAAATGATAGCAAATCAATGTCTGGTCCTAAAATCCAACTTAATGATCCATTAACATAATGTAGAAAAAGAAAAGAACTGGATTGCGCTAGAAGTAATATAATCACTTATGGTGTCTGTATATTCAGGCGTCAGTAGTTAATACCGAACCAATATTAATTAGAGAATTATGTATCCAGATACACAAAATGCATGTGACATAAAGTGGGAGAGAGATCCTTGGGGCGGGTATGCATTATTCTATATATTAATTTTTGAAGTTCATGAATAGTGCTTGACAGCAGGTTATTAAGCTATTTAGTTACGTTGATCCGTTTAGTATAATAAAATCTTCCGTTGCGCGGTTGGTTTGACTGTTATGTTGTTATCGTAGTCATCCGGGTTCGAGGCTCTTCACACTCCTAATTTGCGTATATTATTTTTTTACTAAGACTCTTGGTCGGCTGGATAGCTTCCGTATTTATTTAATACGTGTCCACTAAGGTGAGTCATTCTGATCAATAGCTTTTTTTGTTTAACAGTTGCAATAAAAAACTCTTCTCCTTAACAGTTAATTTCTCTCCATTCTACAATGTGAAGTTCATGAAATGCAGTTCCAAAACACACTAAAATTGAAATGCATAAACCAAAATTTAAATCCAATTTCAAAACAGTAACACAACAGTAGCAAAAGACCCACTAAAAAACACACAAATTCATATTTTAGTGCACAGTTTATGATTAATGTTTTGTGATACAGTGTTGTTTTGGTGCAAAACTTTTTTTTTACGTTGATATAAAGGATTGATATACAATTTGTTTTCGTTCTACACAAAAACTTTTTTAGTGAGGTTTATGGTGTGCTAACTTCTAATAGTCTTGTACCGAGTGAATTTAGCTACAAATACTTCATACTGTAACAAAGTGAGCCAATGCCAATCAAATATCCGCCGCAAACCATGGCTAAGGTGCGGACCAAAAAATCGCGCAACGCGCGATAAGGAATAACCCTAGTTATAATAATCGCAACGCCTGTCGCCCCTAATGCCCTATTATTAGGGGCGACAAGACCTTTAGGGGCGACTGTCGCCCCTAAAAGTCCTGTCACATTTGCTTAGTCCCTAAAACCCTCTGTGGCCCCTAAAGGTGTCGCCCCTAATGCCTTTTTTCCACGTGGCATTTCTTTTTTCATTTATTTTTTTTTGCCACGTGTCATGCCACGTGGCAAAATTCTGTGCAATCTGGGCAGGACCTTTAGGGGCGACCCGTCGCCCCTAAAGGTCTTTTTTTTTTTTTTTTTTTTTTTTTTTTTTTTTACACACCCATAATCAAACGAAATAATAACAAAACAAATTAACCAAACATACCAACATTACATATATATAAACATACCAACATTCGTCTAAACACTACAACATTCGTCTAAACAAACATACAAATATATATAGTCAAGTATACCAACAAAACTAAATAAACATACCAAAAACGCCTAAACGTCTTTGTCTTCATCTCAATAGGAAATCGGTAACGGTAAGGATCTCGCTTTGCCTGCAATATACACCAATGTTGAAAACAGAATGCATAACTCACTATTTCCACATGCAATTAAATGATTAAAACTTTAAGCATTTAAATAAGGAAAACAGGCAAAATCATAAAACGGTCACAGTGGGTTGGGTCGGGTCGAGGAACATAATAAAGACCTAAATTTCATATCAAATTTTCATTTAGCATTGGCCAAATTCATATTCACAATTTCAACCTCATAAACATATTCATAGGCAAGTAAAATAAATTGACTTACCTTCCAATGGGGTTCAAGAGAACCTGCAGCCTTGTAGTAGCTCTATCCCAACACTAAATAGATTTGGCCAAGTTAATAGAAACACAAGTACCTTGGGTTAGTTAAAACATGACCCTCCTAATATTATTGATGACAAGAAGCAACAACAAGTTTATAATAATATTTAACAGCCAAACAATTCTTATTATTTGCCGAAGTTAAAAAGCAACCATTTAACACTCATAAACTCACAATTTGATACTCATTAGTCAAATTTATACTCTTTTAAAACAAGGAGTAGCGAGTTTAGTCTTTCCACCATCAGCTACTCCCATGTAAACCTTACCAAATCCACCCTCACCAATAACTCGAACCGCATCAAAGTTATATGTAGCACGCTTAATATTGGCAAAAGTAAACCGTGAAATTATACCTATACGGATTATGGCATATTAAAGTTAAATTTTTTTAGCATGCAATATTCCACAAAGTAAGAGGCAACAGAAAAAACAAGTTAGGTTGTTAAAGATCTAAGAGTTTTAAGAGATGTCCTTTCTATGTGTTCATAAAAAAAGACACAGAAATTCAAATAATCTGCACATACAAATGAGGAGATTGGAATACCTAGGCTTTGGCCATGACCGGTGAAGGAAAACATATTAATGAATCGCTGAAATATTGTAATTTGCGACATATTATTGGTTTCCTCTTGCAAGTTCAGTACCTCTTTAAGTCTAAGGACAACCTCAGCCATGGTAGGACGGTGCTTTGGATGCTCATCCAAACATCTTTCGGCTATTCGAGCAAACTGCTTCAAACATTTTGATGATATTTCATGCCTAATATCATAATCGACTATATTCTTCAAACGCCCTGCTTTTATCGAATCTAGAGCCCATGTTGCCATTCCCAGTTCAAAACTGTCTTCAACTGCCCTCTTTCGACACAATACTTCCAGCAATACCACCCCGAACGCATACACATCAGACTTCCTTGTTAGCTTTCCAGTGGTATAATAATTTGGATCGATATACCCAAAGGTGCCTTTGACATTCGTGCTGACATGAGTCGTTTGTTGATTCCTTGGGATTGTTTTAGACAATCCGAAGTCCGAAACTTTAGCTGCCCAGCTTTTGTCCAACAAAATATTGGAGCTCTTAACATCTCGGTGTATGATACCAAAACAAAGATGGTCATGTAAACAGATAGGTTCTTACATGTTTATCGGTTGCCAGCGGATCAAAACAAAGATGGTTGCTTCTCGAATTCGCCTGCAGGTTGCAATCTGAACACAAATTCATCATTAGAAACATGACCGCATAACTGTTGGTGAAATAAACAAAGAAACAACAGTTACAACATAAGCCTGAACGTTTTCGAGGATCACTTGTGGATCGAGACGCCTTCGATCTTTTGTTTATGATCAAAGAGTAAAGACCTCCACCAAAAGACAATGCTAAAGCCATTCCAAATTTCAATAACACAGGAGCTATATCTTTGCTTTCGTTCCCCATTTTTTCATAAATATATGTTCGTGATAATCATTATTATCATGTGCTATCTATTCATGCATCCTGAAACAAATTATAAGTATGACCCATTTGATAAAAGTAATAAATTAGCAAAACACTTAATTAGTTCTGCACATAAAAGTGTGTCTGATATTACTCATACATACATACACTCATACATATACTCATACATACACTCATACATATACTCATACATACACTCATACATACATACACTCATACACACATATACTCATACATACATACATACATACATACATAAAAAAACCAGAAAAAAAAAAAAATAGTAAAAAATAAAAAAAAAAACATAATACATACCTAAACACACACATACATACCTATTTACACACATAAAAACCTATATATAAAATTTAAGGCATAAATAATAAAAAATAATAATTAGGGGCGAGTACTAACCGGAATTAGGGGCGAATCTTCTGCGGGTTTGGTAGATCGGAGCTTCCTACAACTCATATTATTATTATTAAAAAAAAATTAAACATATAAACTTCAATAAACAACAACAAAAAACGAAAAAAAAAAAAAGAAAAAGAAAAAAAAACTTACGGTGAGAGAGAACAGGAGAGGGAGAGGAAGGCAGAGGAGGGTGGTTCGGTGGTGCGGTCGACCGGTGGTGGGGTGGTCCGGTGGTGGGGGTGGGTTCGGTGGTGGGGGTGGTGCTTTGGTGTGGGGAAAGGAAAAAGGAAAAGAGGGATAAGAGATTGAGAGTGAGTAGATGAGAGATTGAAAGATTGAGAGGGATGAGCTGTGAATCTGATTGATTGAGAGAGGCAGAGAGGTTTTGAGAGAAAAGGAAAAAGGAAAAGGCGGGTTTTTTAATTTTTTTGGACCTTTAGGGGCCACTGTCGCCCCTAAAAGTGTCGCCCCTAAAGTCTATAGGTACGATAAAATGTGGGTCGTTGATCTGCTCGTTGATCCGACGGCTAGGGATTGAATTGACATTTAGGGGCGACCAAAAAGCGGGTCGCCCCTAAAGGTGTCGCCCCCTGAAATTCTTGTATAGTTGTTTTTAGTTGTTTTTCCACATCTTTATCTTTTTGTTATTGTTGGACTTGTTTTTAGGTGGTGTTTTTTGTGTTTGTTTTTCCACAAAAGCATCAACAAACAAGTTAGTGATGTTACCCTCGTGTACTTTAAATATAATATAATAATAAATAGAGAAATAATGAACGAAAGAAATGAGTGGTTAAAAATTTGAAAGGTGTTAGATGATGTGGTGTGTTTTTAGGTTTTGTTATTGGGTAAGTTTTTATGTTTTTGAATAATAAGTGTTTATATGATGTGATGAATTTTTAGTTGTTTTAGACTTCTTATTGTGGATGGTGTTATTTAGTCATGTATTGAAAGTCTATAATTTATGGATAAACATTTACAACGAGGCGAATAAAATTTACATATGATAAATATACTATAACTAGTATATTTACATGTCCCTTGTTGTGGTGACGTTGAAACGTATTGTAACTTGAATTTATACCGTCAAATGAAAACGTATTATATTTGGCTCAACTCATTTCCAAACAAAGTTTACATCAAAATGTAGACAAACTGAAAACGTATATAAAAATAAACATGAAAACCAAGTTGAATTCATACCGACACGTATATAAAAATAAGTATGTAAGATTGTAGATTTTTTTTAAAGTGAAAGAATGAAAGTATTGCATGTAAACAAGAAACTTTACAAAGTTTTTAGAAACTTAAAGTGGGTTAAGGAGGTGGTGCATCAGTGGAAGGGTGAGGGTTATAATAACAATAAAAGTAGTAGTTGTAGTAGTAATAACAACCAAATATGAACAGTGATTAAGACATGGTGGGTTAAATAGCTCTTATCTAAAAGAGTCTCGATGACGCCCGTTACATTGCGTAGTACTATCTTATTTAAATATGTAGGTATATGATTACTAAATATCTACATAGTTATATTAATGATTATGATGATGATGGCGACAGTAATAATAACATACAAATATAATCATTGTTTAAGACATGTTGAGTTAGACTGTGCTTTTCAAAAAAGTTAGTGACACACCGACACATCACGTAGACCTACCCACTAGTATCTAAGTAAACATAAACATAGTTAAATGTCTATACAAATTTGATATAAGCCCATTTTTTATTTTAAAAGGTCAAACTTTTAATCCCTCTATGTTTCTATATGATTTGACGTTAGTGGGATACCATATCTTAATTTGCAATTGGTTGTGTCAATTTACGGATAGCAAATTTGGTATAGGCTTATCTCTTATAGAGGGGTAGTAACATTAACCTTTAAAAAAATTCAATAGATTGTGTCAATTGTATCATCTCTTATGGATTTTCAATGCTTTTATTTTTTTTAAATTGAGTTGTAAGTAGTAATGTATAAGTAATTGCATAGTAAATGTATAGTAATTGGTTTCCGACGATGTTTTTCCAATATCAAGGTTTCGTTGCAAATGCGTAGCAAATTTGAATTTGAAACATATTTGCAACGAACCCTTGATGTTGGAAAAAACCTTGTCGGAAACCAATTACTACACATTTACTACCCAATTTTCAACGTATTTCCTATGAAAATATGGTGTGGGATATTTACGATGCATTTCCTTTGTCCTTTCCTACGCAATTTCCTAAGTATTTGTCCATATTGTGTAGCAAATTTATTTAAAAAGTCGGACTTTTTTTGTTGTCGCAAATGAGTAGGAATTTTGTTAAAATTTGTGATGCATTTTTTTCCATAGGAAAACTTCATAGCAAAATGGTCAATTTTCTAGTAGCGTCTTAATCTACGTTTCAAATTGAACGGGTCAAGTATAACTATACTTTTTTATGTTTTTTACAGTGACAACTTTATTTTTTTGATTCCCTCTCAGTTGCGATATTAAATACCGATACAAAACCGGTATTATAATGAACTGATACCGGCTGAATTTTTATCATAAGTAACAAAAACTAGAATCCACTAGTTTTTAATTACTTTGCAACCAAAATACCACTATCTTAAATAAAGAAAATTGAGAAATAATTTTCAGAAAACAAAGTAAAAAAAAAAAAAACAATGGACCCTTATTTTTGCAATCATCACATGCATTAACCCCAACATTATTTATACATATACAAATTTAAAGCATAAAGATCACAATGACACCGAGAACTCTCTGTGTATATCATCTCCCACACTCTTTTTGGTTCCCTTTATTCATTATCTTTAAGCCAAATGACAAATATGTCAACTACATCAAATGACTTGTTGGGAAATCTACCAAAGGACCAAAAGGTATGGGCAAAACTGTAATTCCAGAAAACAAAACTACAGTATTCATTGATGTCTAAATTTTATGTAAGAGCGGTGTGGTGGAACATATTGGTCTGGACTAAAATTGGGTGGCCATTGGATAAGATTTCGATTAATGATTGGCTGGACTATCTTTACAAACAACCGGGATCGAAGACATGGAAGAAGATTGTCGGTTTGATTATTCAAGCTACCTTATGGAGACTATGGTTGGCGAGAAACAAGAAGACGTTTGAGGGCTACTTTGAACCGGTTCGTGATACGGTTGATCGAATTAAAGAAGATTCCTTCCTTTGGGTTACAGAAAGGTCGAAGTTGGGCTCGTTGTCTTGAGCCGATTGGACTAGCTTTGAAATTTCTTTGGTGTTGTAACTTATTTTGTTTTTGGTGAACTGGGGTGTATTTCCAACTTCTTGCTAGCTCTTTATATATATATATATATATATATATATATATATATATATATATATACACTAGTTTTTATCCCGGGAGCGTCCCGGGGTTGAAAAATATAACAATTCTAATAATACTAATACTAATAGTTATAATTATTACTCTTGTAATTAAATAAATAAAAAAATAACCTTGCTATAAGGTAACGCCATGTGTTGCAGTGCTGCGCGATTCTTTCTCCTAACTTCTCTTGATGAAGTATACCTATGCATCTTTAGCAGAGTAAAATTCCAATGATAGCATGGTGATTGGGCTGAATTTCAACATCGTAGATAAGAACCTGGTTTAAAAGAAAAAACATGATTAATGAATAACTTAAACACTTTGTGCTTTTTTTTCCTGTATGAACGAAACCCCACGAAAAATAGTCGTTTTTTTCTCCGTTTTTTATATAGCACTATGGTACTCGTTGGAAAGATAATAAAACGCTCGTTAATTTGGTGCAATTTTTTTCTTTAAAAATCTCGTATATAAAATATATTAACGTTTAAAAATTATGGGGGGAAATATAAGAAAGAAAAATTTAAATTTGTTTTTAAATTCTTTTTTTCCTAAAATAACTCAATTTAATTTTAATAGATTAGGTTTTATATTATTATTTGTTTTTTTTTAATTTGCCACATGGCATGACACATGGCACATTCAAGGAGGAGAATGCCTCCTTGAGTGCCATGTCATTAAAATTGCTTTCTTTTATTATATACTAGATTATACCCTGGGAACGTCCCGGGGTTGAGAAATCTAATATGACATATTAATTTTACATATGAAATAGAATGATTCGCTTTACAGTTACATGCAAGAAAGCTTCGGGTAGCACATAACCTAAAACAATTAAACATGTATCTCCAATGTTAACGCCTAACCTTAAACAATGTATAACTCTAATATTAATATCTAACCTAAAACAATGTATAACTCCAATTCTAACGCATGTTGAAAATAGAATTCATATTTACTGATTTAAACATAATTAGTGACTTGCCTATACATGATTAATGATTTACCTGAACACGTGTTTTTTTTCCTGTATGAACAAAACCCCACAAAAATAGTCGTTTTTTTCTCCGTTTTTTATATAGCATTATATGGTACTCGTTGGAAAGATAATAAAACGCTCGTTAATTTGGTGTAATTTTTTTCATTAAAAAATCTGGTATATAAAAGATAATAACGTTTAAAAATTATGGGAGGAAACATAAGAGAGAAAAATCAATTTTTTTTAAATTATCCAATTTTTTTTAAAATTTCTTTTTCCTAAAATATCTCAATGCCACATGGGATGACACATGACACACTCAAGAAAGAGAATGCCTCCTTGAGTGTCATGTCATCAAAATGGCTTTGGTTTATTATATGTATATATATATATATAAAGCGTTTTGTCGTTAAAAAAAAATAATAAAAACAAATGTATTAGATGGCAGCCAACTAATTTCATTATTGTTTTATATTAATTGTGAACGTGTAAATCCAATATACACTGAATATTTCCAAAAGATAAAAAAATAAAGAAAACCAAAAGGAGTAATATATCCGGTTGGTGAGGAGGATGAGTATGCCACATGAATTTTATTTTATGTTAATAAGAAACCAAGTGAATCTTGAGGTGAGTTGTTGCATTGATGGTTTGATAGGGAAAGAAGCCATACATGTTTGCCACAAGACATGATCTCTTCATGATTTTTTTATTATCAATTTTGTTTTCTTTTATTTTGATTAAGCCTGATTAAACTGTGTGGGTCGTGTCGTTTTGGGTCACGATTTAAACTGGGTTCGGATCAAAAGAGTCCTAGTTAAATTCGGTTGAGTAAAGAAGGGTTGTAGTTAAAACGGGTTCTAACTAAAATGGGTTGTTTTAATAAGAAAAAGTCTCAAATGGGATTAAACGCTATGTTTGCTTGTATGGCGGCTAGTGATGATCGACACATTGTGGTGGCATTAGTGATGGTGTTGGCGGTGGAGGTGGCGGCCATGTCAATAGAGGGGGCGGCGATGCCGACTTATAGGTGGCAGCATCTAGTGGGCAATGTCACCCATTTAAAGTTAACAAGTTTAATGAGTGAGAACCAAAATGGCGCATATATTAGGTGACTCATATGAGCCTATAATCAAAATATTGTTACCTCGATCAACTCATTTCTAATCAAATTATTATGTTTGTGCGTGTAAGGATGGTACTATTTTTCTTAATGGCCAACGGAAATTTTATTAATCTCCCAAGCTAGCGGGATACTAGCAACATCACCTAATTTACAACGAGTACAATACAATTACAAACTGCCACCAAAGTGTTACGAGTCATTCACCACTTAATGCTTGACAAATTAAAATTGCGCCACTTTTCCCAATCTAGGTCGTTTTGCTTTGCTCGCGCTTTCACCCATAGAAGACTCCTAGCTTTGATTTCGCCTATCGCCCTTTGTAATGAACACTGTTTCTGACAAAAGACCATCTCGTTTCAAGTCTTCCATATGCACCAAATTGTCGTTAGAACTACCGCATTAAACGCCTTCTTCACTTCTTTAGAGCCTCTAACATAAGAGTGCAGCACCAACAAATCTTGAAAGTTAAAAGCGAATACGTTCCCTAGCTAGGCCGCACCATTGCGATATAAGATTCCATAATGACTGCGTCAAACCACATGAAATGAATAGAAGCTCAATTGTTTCTGGATGATCTCCACACAAAGGACACGCGTCTGATCCCACGTTGATGTTTCGCTTACGAAGTGCATCCCTAGTAGGAAATCTTCCCAAAGTCGCTCGCCAAGCCAAAACCCAAGCCTTTTTTGGTACCCAAGAATTTTGCTGCACCATGCAGCTACCTGCAGCTGTTAATCTTTCTTGCAGCGCCCTTTTAATGAATTTAACTTCAAATCCACCAAGCCCACCCCTCCCAAACCCATCGGTCATTCCTTCTTGTGATAGAAGGCCATCTAATTACTCGAATCAGCTCATCCAATTCAGCAGAAGCAGCAGCCCCCAAACCAGACCCACCCCAGTCCCAAACCCATCCCGACCCATCAGGGTCGACCCTCTCATAAACTGTTACAAATTTATTTATTTTTCTGTAGCGAAAAGAGCTGGAAAACGGGACGCTAGAGGAACCTCCAACGCCCAATTATCCAGCCAAAACGCCACGTCCAACCCATTCCCTACCACCCCTTTTATAGCCGAAAATATATCAACACCCGCTTCCTTTAGAACCTGTACAGAAGTAGCGATATTTTTCACGGGCCCGCAGCTGATAATCTAACCGGAACCGGATTCCAATCCCTCGACGTATGATGCAAAGCCCAAACCACCCTCCTCCACAATCCACAAGCATCCACCTTAAAACGCCACCACCACTTCGCAAGCATCGCTAGATTTGCATCTCTATTTTATTTATATATGTATGTATAGAGAGGATCATATAAAAACACATTTTTCCCTAAAAACTATAAGAATGATTCATTTAATGACATTTGGCTTTTATTAAAATTCTCAATAAGGGTATCCTTATCTTTTGCAACACTTTTTTACAGAAAAATCCGTTAAGTTCATTAGACTTTACAGTTGACTATCCTACAATCATGCAATTTTAATTTCAAAATGGTTTTATTATATATAGTTATTCAATCAGACTAGTTCATCAGGAAATTACGTTTCCATCTATTGATACTCTGGCAATGTTTTTAGAACCGAACCGGACGTCGAACCGGCTTGCTTACCGGTCCACTGGTCGGACCGGTCAGACCAGATTTAAGAACTGGACAACGTTATAAATATTATAAAAAATATATATACAATTCATAAAAATTCAAAAAATAAATAAATAATAAAAGACAAATTCATAAAAAGCATAAATTCAAAAAAAAAAAAAAACATTAATATTCCAAAAAGCCATAAAGTGTTTCTGACTTTACCAACCCTTCAACAGCCCTTTAAAAGTCATCATCATCGATCATCTGGTTCATCTACTACAGCTCATCTTCATCTTCATCAAGCAGGAGCATCATCATCTCGTTCATCTTCATCAGTTATAATAGTTTATCTTCATCTTAATCAGTCATCATCATTCATCACCATTGTATGTTTATTTCGATCTACTCATAATCATCATCATCAATGCATCATCGATTATATATTTTTATAATAAAGAAAAACAAAAAACAAAAAACAACAAAGCCGGTCCAATCCCCGGTCCTCGGTCCAACCGGGCGGGTCATTGCAGTCGTGGCCTCCGGATCTCGGTCCGACCGGTCGAACCGGCCGGTCCGGGTTTAAAAACCTTGGTTATATCAACCTTTAATAGGCCGAAGGTAATATCAACCTTTGTTTATCATCGATTTTTATAAGATTTTGATTGTGTTGTTTTTGAAAATTCAATTATGTTGATCACTGAAAACTCTTGTACAAGATCTTAATTAACTAAACCCCCATCTTTTATAAAATTTGACTGTGTTCTTGTTCAATCAACTCCCATAATAGTTTTTTTTCCTTCAGAAAATCACATTTTGTTGGTTTTATTTTATATAAATTGTTTGATGAAGATGAAGGTTTTACGTTCAAACACAAACAATCGAAACAAACGGCACAAATCGGAACAAACAACAGAAATCAAAACAAAACTAGCACAATCGGAACAGACACTAGCACATCGGAACAACACTGGCACAATCGAAACAACCAGTCAAATCAGAACACTAGAACAATCGGAACAACACTAACACAAACAACACATATCGGAACAACACTAGCACAAAACAGACGAATTAAATTCAAAATAATATTACCAAATTCAAATGACGACTAAAAAGCAACTGATATGGAAAAAAACCACATTGCGTCGATTTGGATGCTCGGAGTTGGAAGAAGACGATGAGGGTGGAGGTTTGATCAATAGAATGCAGTAAAAAAACATAAAGTGGTTGATTATAATCAGAATCATACAACCAAGGCCGGCCATGGAGGGATGCGGGGAGGACTCCCAGCCTGGGCCCAATTTCTAGTGGGGCACATCCGGCCGGTCACAATGGCGGATTTACATGTATTGGAGGGTCGACAATAACCTTATTGAACCGGTTGGAAATGGTTTATATCTTATTTGCGCAAATTTACAGATCTGCCAAAAAAATTCCAGGGTAAGGGTTTAGTGAGGAAGACGATGGTAAATGCGTAAATACTCAAAGATGATGGGGGTATTTTAGTAAAGTTATAAATTTATGAGTTTTTTTTAATGATTTTATAAGTACTTGATAAAAAAAGTGTATGTGGTTAAAACCTGTGTCATCGTCGGTCAACCCTGTCATTGTCATTGTATTGTCAAGTCACTCTATTATTTTCAAAATTAATAATGATAAAAAAGTGGCGTTCAAAACAAATGATAAAAAAACCTTAAAACTAATAGTTTATTTTTATCACAATTTTTTTACTTTTATTATTGTTAGCTTATTTAATTTGATTTTAAAAGTATCCCGTTTATTTCATTTGATATTAAAAAAACCATAAAACTAATCGTTTATTGTTAGTCAATCCGTATTGTGCTCCTGTCAAAAGAAATTCTATATTCGTCACTGCACTAAAGTAACTTAACCATTAGTCCATTAGTCAATAACCATGAAGCGTTATCCCACTTAAATAAAAAGAAAACTTTGCGGATTGGCAATGATAGTTATCGAGAACGAAATGTTGAATATTATAAATTGTGAAGAGTTGATCTATCGATTTGATATTACTTTACCCGTCGTTTAAAAAATAGTTTACGTTTATTTATTTCCTTAACGCCTAAGGTTAAGGGGCAACTTTTTTCATGACTCGGCCCGGTCACCTGAATTCTCAGGGACGGCCCTACATATAACCAAAACACATTTTCTATAACTAGTAACACATAATTTAAAAAAAAAAAATTCAACTTGCGCTGATTTTAGGAGGTAAAAGTTCTCACGATTGACTTAACTCGAAGGAGTTCCTATTTGATAATCCAATGTATGTATATATATATATATAACAGTTTCATATGATATAAGAATATTGCCTCTATGTTGAAGATCTCCAAACTTCTATTTTGGGAAGGATGTAATACACATACAAAACTTTTTATCTATACAAACATCATGATACATAGTTACACTATTTCCGGATTGAGGTTTTGGAGTAACAACTTGACAGAAATTAACAAACTGAATATACATCGGTTACTTTTAAGGAGTAATGGAAATAAATAATTCCAACTATTGACTATTGGCTAATAACAGTCCCAACTACAAAAATAACCACTAACGGTCCCAACTTTCGACATATTGGCCATCAAGGTAACCGTTGACGAGGGATTAAAGTTGAATGTTGAAAGTAGCTGCTGCCAATGACCCGTGAACCTTACTGTCTCACTACGCTGCCACCAACAACGGTGTTAGCGTAGAGATAATATTAATAGGTTACCCGTGATCAAATCATTGGGGGGCCAACAGAGTGAATGGCTCTCATGGCTATTTATAGATTATAATTATCCACTATATATTATATTGTATATTACATGAATTTCAGGTAAACTCGAATTTAAATAGCAAACAATGATTTAGCATCACATGGGTCTTCCTTTGGCGCCGTTGGGTGTCCCCATCCTTTAGTGGAGAAAAGTCTTGTTTTGATACGACAATGAGTACAACGTGTTCCCTAAGTTTAGTCATGATTTTTCCTTTCTTAATATCATAACTAACTACATTTGTAAGTATTTAACAACTTTTAATCTAGAAAGATCTCACAAATATAAATTCTATAGTATTCCGAATCTTTAAACATATATCATCAGATAATAATAATAATAATAATAATAATAATAATAATAATAATAATAATAATAATAATAATAATAATAATAATAATAATAATAATAATAATAATAATAATAGGGCGTATCACGTAGAATCAGTTTTAGGTATTAAATTGCATGAATCGAATTAGGATGCTCGTCGTTTATAACATAAAAAATAAAGTCATCCTTTGAACTATCGTCTTTTTTTGTCTTCCATTATATTTGATTATCTTTCGTATACTTAAATACAACTGCTTATGTATCAAACAATTCTCTATTTAAAACTGATTTTTTGTTGTTTGAAACTAGTTACCCTATAATAAACAGCTAAGTATCGTAATTCGTATGGGTCTCGCTCGAACTAATAATTTTCAAAACAAATAACCCAAAGTCTTAACAAAGTTGATACATAATGTGTGCTGAAGTGAACTACGTGAACACTTTATTTGTACTAAATTTGGAGAAGTCTTATTGGGCTGATCGGTGGGCCGATTAAATTGGGAAAGTGGGCTCACTGAAGGAGCCTTTTATATCAAAGGTTAGTGAGTGATTCCATATTCGGTTCACCGATAAAAATACAGAACATGTACAACAAAAAATAATGTGTTTTGTGTATTAACTGCAGTTATACTTAGTAGTATTTTTTAAGTAGAAAGTAACAAATGCAGAATTTAATCGTTTTCCCCGATGACAAAACATGTTTGGTTTGCTAAAACGTGTTTGGATAAATGTGGGGAGCATGCGTTCCACTGTAGATAGTTACCGAGGTTTAAATATAGACATGATTTTCTTTGAGATGTTTTAATGGATATTCTTAGGCGAGCAGGGATCTCGGAAAGAAAGAGGCTCCAGTTAACTTTCTTACAGACCCGGTAGAAGTGAGGTCCACTTTACGTTCGGCTGACCTACTAGTGTTTGGTTGGGAAGGTGGGAAACATGCATGTGTGGACCTTACGAGTGTGTCTCTTTTAGCGGGATTCAGGGATAGTGGATTCGTGGCTGGACAAACGATCCTTAGAGCAGAGGCGAATAAGGTGGCAAAGCACGCTAAAGCGTCCATGGATAACCAACATACTTTTGTCCTTTTGGCTTTTGACACCTTTGGCTCATTGGCACCGGAGGCGATTAGGCTCCTGACAAGAGTCCAGCGGTGGTCCACAGCAACTTCTCGACTCCTCAGGGGTTATGATTTGTTTTCTCTAGATTAGGGTTCTCTATCCAGAAAGGGGTGGCAGTGCGGCATGTTACCCGCCTACCTGCTATCATTATGTAACTTGCCCCTTTTATTAAAATGAAATTATACAGCAATAATTTCAACTTTTAACCAAATCATTTATAGCAATTTTTAACGTGTTAGATACTTAGATTGTTAGATGCTGATGTGAAACGAGACATAATTATATAACAAGAGATATAATGCATATGCGGAACTACATGACCATTGTTGATCTCATTAACACACCTCTACGGCTCTACATCTCTAAGGTGTTAGTTTATTTTTCAAAGGTAAATTGTCTGTAATTTGCGGAGCACATTTGCAGAAGAAGAGTGGGTGGTGGTGTTTAACCCTCTGCAAACCTTGAAGAGCTTAGAAGTGGATGTGCCAAGCAGTGGCGGATCTTGAACCAAACACCTGGTAGGGCCGGACTCAATACATATACAAATTTTCGGTAAAATTTACACTACGAAACGAAAAAAGAGACCGAGCCGAGGCCTGGTTTTGATTAACTAAGAATCGCCCTTGGTGCCAAGTCTGCACCAAGAAAAGCTCGCACATACATTTTTTTAATAGAAAGTCTTCGAAAACAAATAGTCTGCATATGACAATGCTTGTGCGTGGTTTGCGCTGCAAAGAAAAAAAGCATACACAAACCTTTTTTAGAAAAACAAACACCACCTAAATATGCGTATGCCTTCATGGCACCATAACCGACCTACCATTGAATAACGTTTAAACTCACTCACTGCCCTGTGCGCTAGGGGTGAGCAGAAAATCGATAAAAGCGAACCGAAACCGAAAAAACCAATTTAACCAAACCGAAAATAATCGAACCGCACAAAAAGACCAAAAAAACAAAACAAACGAACCGAAGAAAACCAAACCGAAATTAGCGGTTCAGTTTTGCATTTTATGAAAACCGAAAAAACCGAACCGAACTGATTAACCAAAAAAAATCATTTTTTCTTATACATTGATTTAGGAATTATTAGTTTTATTCTTGAAATTAATTAATTTTTAAAGTATTACAAAATAAATGTCTTAATAACAACTTTGAAAAATTATAGAAATCGTTTAGAATGTTCGTTTTATGTGAACAATATTAATTTAATTAAAGGTTAAATATATTAACATAAATATAAACATCTAAGAAAGATTCTTAAATCTTGGATTATAAGTTCTATTTTTAAAATTTTATGAAATTATGTTCAAAAAACCGAAAGACCGAAAAATCGAACCGCACCGTTATTAAAACCGAAAAAGTGAAACAAAAAACCCGAAACCGAACAGTTTTCAAAAACCAACAACCAAACACTTTGGTTACGGTTATGGTTTTACCAATAAACCGAATCGAAACAGACGGTGAACACCCATACGGTGCGCACCCCATTCTCTTTCTCCTGTTGTGACCTTGACATAACTCGGTTGAGGTTTTGATTTAACTTTGGGGTAGTTTTTAGATCAGGGTATGGTATTATTCATAGTTTTACATTTATATTTGTTTTTTTAACATTCAAACAGAGCCATTTTATTTAATCATAAACGCCAAAACAAAACCACTCAGGCCATTAAGTCAGAGGCTACCTGAGCCGATTACAAACACCCACATACTATAAATAGAAACAAAATAGGAAACTACTAAGAAACAAAAACCAAATCGCCTATATTAAACCCGTGTCATGGTCGACCCATTAACCGTTGTCAAAGCAAGAGAAGCTCCACCATGACGCCTTATCCAGCCCAATGTTCTTCGCCCTCTTAATCATCCACTAATATGATTCGATTTTGACGTCTTCAATGATACCCAGTGTGGTTTTCTGAACATCGTCGAAGGTCTTCACGTTTCTTGCTAACCACAATTTCTAAATAACCAATTGAACGATCGCGTATAAAGCCTCTCGCTTACTAGACGGTATCTGCAGGCCCCGAACCTGCTGTAATAGCTGCAGAACAGATGAACATGCACCGACAGTTGAATCTTCACCCATTCGCATATATTCCACCATACCGATCTCGCCCAAACACATTCCAAAAAAATATGCGACGTGGTTTCAGGATCAGAGCTACACCTTCTACACAGTACATTTCCCGCTTGTAGACCTCTAACAGCTAAGTTTTCCGCAGTCGGAATCCTATCGCTTGCAGCCCTCCAAACAAAGCAGTTAACGTGCACCCTGACCAGGAATGGACGAATTCTGCATCAGCGCCTCGCGAACTGCCTTAACCGAGAACTTAGCCGACTTCGACGAGCGAGACCACAACCATTTATCATTCGCTTCATTTATACCTTGCGCATTTATCAATAACCACAACTCATTTGCCTCATACATCTCCTGCTGAGATGAAGGTAATCTGGACCATGGAATATCCCACCAAATAATACCATTCAATTCTTATAACAGTCAATGACATACGGCTCCTTTGCGACGCACAAGGGAAACAAGGCAGTGAATTTTTCTTTCAGTCGATCCCTACCACACCACACATCCTCCCAAAATCTTACTGAATTCCCTCTACCTGCTGCGCATACGAGTTTATGTTCAAGATTCAACCCACGTTTTGCAAGTTCAACATTAACAGAAGCAATCGTGCACCGTACACCATTTCGTGACTTCTTTAGTGGCACAAAACCGACCCTCCTCCTACCCCCATGAATAGCATTCACAACTTTGCACCACAATTCCTGACCTGAGGATTTATACCTCCACCACCATTTAGCTAGTAATCCGAGGTTTAGATCCTCGATACACCCCACCCCCAAACCGCCCCGATTCTTTGGTTTTATAACATTGTCCCAAGCTATCCATCTAATCTTTTTACTAGTTGCCGAGCCCACCCCCACAAAAATCTTCTTCGCAACTCTTCAAGCGTTCTAATGACCCCATTCGGTGCTCTGAATAAAGACAAAAAGTAGTTCGAGACAGCACCCAAAACGGCTTTAACGAGTACCGATCTTCCGGCGAATTGTAGTGACCTTGACTTCCAAGATGAGAGGCGAGCATGAAACTTATCAATGACTGGTTTCCAACCTTTAATCCTCTTCATATTTTCACTAACCGGTAAACCCAAATAAACGAACGGAAGAATACCACTCTTGCATCTCAAAACGTTTGCCAAACTATCCACCTCCACACTCGGCACGTTGACCCAAAGAGGTAATAATTGTGGTAAATGATGTTAAGCATTATAAATTTATGAAAAAGATAGCGTAAGTTGATTAACGTTTTTTTTTAAATAATCAGAAACCGAAAACTTATACATAATTGCGGAGTAATGACTTTTTTTTAACATCGTATAATGGGGCCAACAAGAATTCAAGAAACTAAAAGTCCCGGACACAAAATTATATAATAACATCTCTTACATTAAAATCTTACCATCTTTCTCAATTTAGGCCACCAAAACGGATCTAACCTTGAGCCACAAAAACGTCTCCTCTTTAATACCGTCCACCACCTTCTTAAAAGAAAGGAATACCATCAATGACCAACTCATTTCTCGTCTTTCAAATTCTCAAATGGGATTTGAGGCTTAGAACACCTCAACCATAACTTTTTTCAATTTCAAAGACCCCTTAGACTATACGGTGTAGTGATATCTTTGAGGGGGGCATGGACCGACATGTGATATCCACCTCAGTAAAGGTGGAATTCCCCTCCAAGACCAAAAAAGCACGGGGTGGTGATGCGTGGACGGTGGCTAGGTGGCCTCCACGTCACATTGGTTAGTTAATTTTTTTTCCATTTCTGTTTCGAATTAATAATTAAGTAAAAAAATATAACATTATATAAAAAAAACATAACATAAAGAGTAAACTGCACGGATGGTCCTTATGGTTTGCAGGAATTACACAGATGCCTCTATCTATTTTCAATAGTCCTAAATGTTGACATTTGATAACATTTTGGTCTTTACCAGCTAACTTCATTAAAATTTGCAGTTAAGTCATGTAAAATTACCATGTCAGCATTCACGTCAGCATCCATGTCAGCGTCCACATGCCATGACAACGTCCACGTCAGCATCCATTAACTGGGTTAGTTCTTAGTTAACAAAACTCATTGGAGAAAAATACTTTGAAAATTGGAATGTTACGGAGAATTTCTTAAATACAGAGTATTTGTCGGTCAACGAGGCAATGTTTTGATTATTAAAATCCAATTCCTCGATAAAAAATGACTAGAAAGAATCTATCATTTAATAGTAAATAGTATTAAGCACCAGTTCCATTTAAGAATCTTCCTTCGCTACTTTTCTCTGTCTCTATTTCGTTCCATTAGGAATGGGCCTTTCTAATTTTAGGAAGAGATTCGAGTCACCCCCTCCCCCCACACCCAGAGCCGGTCCTGAGAATTTTTGTGCCTCGTCCGAGCCGAAGAAAAAGGCCCTTAAGCCCTAACGAATTACATAATGTATTTTTTTTAAATGAAGATTAAAATTGTAACAATAAACATAGTGAAAATATAATATTAGTGACATATTGTAATAGTTAACCAATAACTTGTGAAACTATTGAAGCGCATTCTTGATAGCAAATTATATGTTGGTAGTAAATTATATGATCACCTCTTCATAGTTTATACCTTCTAAGATTCCGATCTAAATAAATATCATCGACATTCCACTAAATGATGGGTCCTTACTAAATTTTACACAAACATTCGAAAACAACAAAGTGACATTGCTTTAATTTTTTTTTTAAAAAAAACAGTGTAATATATTATAAACACTATAACAAGTGTAATATATTATAAACACTATAACAAGTGGTGACTTCTTTTAGCATTATTTTAATTGGTACTTAAAGGTTTTTGTAAAAATATTTTTGTCTTTAGTATAATATTTTTTAAAAAAAGTTATTTGTATGTTATAAATTAATGTTATTCAAATATGTATATTTAATACAAACGGAGGAGTTATTAGTAAACCACAATCTAAATGAAAGACAAACATATCAATTTTTAAAAATTCAACGTAAATAGATACGTTTAAAATCTTTAATAATATTATTAATTGATAAAAGTACAGTAATTTAAATAGTTACAGTTAATGGGTTTGACTATTGTCACCCCTAAGCTTTGGTTAAATAATGTGGGTTGTGGGCCTTTATGGTATGGGTTTTAAGAAGGCCCACTATATCATATTGGTATTAGGTCATCTTCCTCAACATTCAAACCTCATTTTGCTAGTTGCAGAGAGCTGCTGCCTCCGATCAACGAATAATAATCTGATTATTCAGCTTCACTCTTCTCATTTCTCGCCTATTTCTTCATCACTACTCAAAATAAATTCCATATATTAAAAAAAATTGGCCCCTATGACAAACGGGCCTCGGTCGGGGGTGCGGCTCGCCCACCCCTAGGGCCGGCTCTGCCCACACCCCACCCCTCCAGAGAAAGCATGAATCCACTCCTGGCTAGACGGTGGACATAGGCCCACCCTACTCATGTTGTGAATTCTGTGACACATATTCGCTATATCACGCCTTTTACAATGAACATCAAGTTCAATCCGATCCTCAAAATGAACCTTAGACAATGTGTTTCTTTGGTACCCTATCTCTCTACCTTCCCCTCCTATATTTTCTCTACATCCACCACCATCACAACCACAACCACCATCATCAAGAAATAAAGAAACCATTGACAAACACATTTAGAAGTAATGAACAACGCCACATCACGAACAAGGTCATGCAATTTGAATTCTATTACTTCTCTTTCAAATACCATATTGACCTGTGTTGTATACATAAATATTAATTAATTTGAATCAGGTGAACACGATTTCAAGTTTGAATTAGTAAACACAATAAGATACGATCACCGATTACGACACGTTAGTGCAAGTGCATATATTATTGGAGTAATATTTCAATGGCAAGATCCTAAGATCGTCTAAGTATATAATCCCTTTTAGTACTGAGATGCGGTCAACGTTTAGTCAAACCAAAAGTAGAGTTTGTTTTTAATTTAAGAACCATAAATAAAGAAAAAAAATAAGTGGGTTGAAAACAATCACAAGAAACGATCACTTCGGTTTGATTCCCCCTTAATGGCAAGATTAGTCCCTTTAATAATGGACGTCCAATTGATTACCATACGAAAATAGAAATGGCTCTGGTTAAGGTTACCAAGTCATAAGCCTCTTCTGAGAGTTTCCACAATCACTCGTCACATGACAACCACGTAAATTCGTTATTTGAAGGAAGCGAATATGTGTGTTTGTTAATGCTATAAGGTTCCAAGACCCCATTTTGTGGGCATCACTAACTTCAACAATAATGGAAAGAGACCGTAGGACCATCATCTGCAATGTTGATGTTAGAAACATGGAATCATAACTATATGACTTTATTGATAATAATCCCAACCCAAAATATGTATAAAACCCTTACAAGATTGTCAGGACTACTCTTGTCTCTCAAATCTCTCAATACAAATAGCACTCAAAGATTATAACAGGATAATCTCAATACAAGACCCAACAGAACCAAACATTAGCAAATTCAAGATGAATTTGATAATGACTCTAGATCTAAACCCTAACTGCGAAACGAGAGAGATTGCAAATAAAATAAGAAAACAAAATAAAACTCAGAGACTTCAATTCTGATGAGGAGAGTAATGCACACTGTATGAAATGTCAGGTCGTGTGTGTGATAGATAAATTAATTTACCTATTAACTGTTGATACCCAGTTGCATTATCCAATGGTTTGTTATCGTGTTTGACTAAATTGGTCAACACATGATTTTGTTCTATAGGACAAGACACTGGTTTACAACCTAACATTCCATACTCACTAAGTAAATCAGTGCAGTATTTCCTTTGTGATAAACAAATTCCATCTTCAGTTTTCAAGACTTCAATTCCAAGAAAATATTTAAATTCTCCCAAGTCCTTTATTAAAAACTTTGTTTTAAATAGTGATTTTATGTTTTCTATTTCTTTTTCAAAATTTACAGTTAGTATGATATCATTAACATATACTAATGGAATTAGGAAAACATTATCACTTTTCTTAACAAACATGGAATAATCACATTTACTTTTCACAAACCCAAATTCAACTAAGGCCTTAACTAACTTTTCATTCCACATCCTAGGGGCCTGTTTAAGTCCACATAAAGACTTATTCAGTTTACATACTTTGTTTTTAGACACATTAAGTCACCATATAAAAAGGCATGTAAACATCTTCATATAAGTCACCATATAAAAAGGCATTATTTACATACAATTGAAAAATTTTCCAACTATTATAGACAGCTAAAGTAACCAAACATCTCACAGTAACCATTTTTACCACAGGTGAGAATGTTTCATCACAGTCTAATCCTTCCATTTGACTATATCCCTTGGCCACAAGTCTGGCTTTATATCTATCAATTTCACCTGATGACATATACTTAATTTTGAATATCCACTTACAACCTATTTTGTGTCTATTCTTAGGAAGGTCAACTACTTCCCAAGTGATTTCTATATAGGGCCTCAAGTTCATAATTCATGGCCCTTACCCAATTAGGATCTTTAATAGCTTCAAAATAAGTTTTTGGTTCAACAGTTTTATCAAGTTTAGACACAAAACACTTATTTTCAAATGAAAAGTTTGACAAGTTAACCACATTTTCAATACCATATTTCACGTTACCCTCTACCACATAGTTACTATATTTTTTAGGAAAACTAATGTTCCTAGTGGACCTTCTATACTGACTAAGTTCAACAGTTGTGTCACCCTCAGAGTTTTCGTTTAAATCATTTTCAGTACTCACATGTGGTGCCTTGCCAGCTTCTTCATTGCCATTACTAGGCTGTTGAATATCAGCCAAGCCACTAGGTTGGCTTGGAAAAGCTGGTTGCTCCTTTTCAGGTGTTCCTAAATCTTTCTTACCACTACCCTTCTCATTATCATCATCATCATCATCAGGATCATTCACATTGAGAATCTGTTGAACTTTTGTGTTTTAAAAAATATCAAAAAAATTTAAAGAATTAACTTGTGTATCAAAACAGTTTCATATTTTTCAAAAACAGTTTTTTCTTTGAATGGAAAACAAGATTCAAAGAACTTTACATCTCTGGAATATAGTATAGACCTATTGTCCAAACTATATGCCTTATAACCCTTTTTTTTTCATGAGAGTAACCAATAAAAACACATTTTTCTGCCCTAATCTCTAATTTATTTGATTCATTTAAGATAGTGCAAAAACACAGACACCCAAAGATTTTCAAATGTTCTAAGAAAGGTTTAAAATCATGAACTACTTCATAAGGGGACTTTCCATTGAGCATAGAAGAAGGGATCCTATTAATAAGGTAAGAAGCAGTTAATATACATTCAGACCATAACCTAATAGGCAAATTACTTTGAAACAAAAGTGACCTAGCCACATTCAATAAGTGCCTATATGACTTTATTGAGAATAATCCCAACCCAAAATATGTATAAAACCCTTACAACATTGTCAGAACTATTCTCATCTCTCAAATCTCTCAATACAAACAGCACTCAAAGATTATAACTGGATAATCTCAATACAAGACCCAACAGAATCAAACATTACCTGATTCAAGATGAATCTGATAATGACTCTAGATCTAAACCCTAACTGTGAAACGAGAGAGATTACAAAGAAAACGAGAGAACAAAATAAAACTCAAAGACTTCAATTCTGATGAGGAGAGAGAAGAATGCATGACTTTATACTTGGTCTTCTTGCACTCTGATCAAAATAATCCAACGACCCTTATCAGCTTCTTAAGACTTGATCTAACGGGGAAGATCCTTTTGTGCTTTCTCACACGGATTGCCACCTCAGACTCCAACTTGTGAACTGGGCCAAACAACTGGACTTGATCAACATCTATAATCTACCACTTGGGCCATCAGACACCTTATTGGGCTAATATAACAAACGGGCTGGACCATGATTCCTGTAAAACAAACCTTATGCAATATGATAAATTTATTGTGTTAAAACTTAGGAAATAGAATAAGAGGACAAAAAATATATTCCTTATATATTTTTAACTGTTGGGTTAAATTATCAAAATCATATTTTCTATACGGAGGTTAACCATCAACAACTATGGACCTCTTGATTTGGTGTTAAGGGTAGTGATGATGAAATAAACTAATCACGTTTGAATCATGTAGACTATTGTAGTATTTGGGTTGATACCACATGTTTACAATCTTTAAGTGTGGTTCATGCTATTCAAACTTGATTTGGGTATCAGAGATTGACAAATTCTTGAGTGTTTGATTTAAACACATGATCTAACACTATAGACTAGAGAGCGCATGTACATACATATGATAAAAACTAGGTCAAACTTTAATGTTAATGGGATTCAAAATACCAATTTGGGTTCATGCTAACATTTTTCATTCGATGCCATTTGCCAAAATGAGACGTAAAAGTAAATCGGGACTGTAAATCATAGTGAATAAAAAAATATTAGCGTTCCACATTTTAACAGTTATGTATATATAAAGCTAGTCAGGTGTATTTTTAAGTTAAACTTTACCCACTGGTAATATCCGACAATAGCAATCCACACAAACCACATCCTGAATTGCCAAAAACCAAAAGAAAAAGATAAGTACAAGATAATTTAGTGATCTAGGCTTGATACCGATATAATTGATTTTCATCTGTAATGTTTCAGAATAGTTTAGGTGTTTATGGATCTTTGATAAGCATTAAAATAAGTTAACTAAACCATGAAGGATCAAAATAGAGTAAACTGCCAAAGTGGTCCCTGAGGTTTGGCCATATATGCCACTTTAGACAATAATTTTTTCTTATCACTGGGAACCCAATGGTTTTATTTTGGTGCAATTTGGAACTATTTTCCTAACGGGGTTAGTAAAGTCAGTTAACTTTAGGGGCAAAATTGTCAATTCTTGTTATATGTTTTAAAACTCTCATTTTGACCCCTCTCCCTCTTCAAACTCTTCTCTCAGACTATCTCGTTCACTTAAAAAAACCTTAATCCCCAAATTGAAGACCATCACCCCGAAATTGAAGAATGGTTTATTGCAATTGTGGGTCTCAAATGATCATCCGTATGTCATCTACCTCTGTTAACCCGGGTCATCGTTTTTTCTGTAGCAAGAAGAAAGGAAAGAGCTGTGGATTTGTTTGTTGGGCTTAACCAACTTTGGGTGACAGATTGATACTGGGTTTGATAAATTCCATCAACGAACATGAAGAGAATGTCAAAAGTTTGATAGTCAGAAACATTGCGTTTGAGAAAATGGTAGGAAAACTGAAATCCGAGAACAAGAAGGTGAAACGTGTTTCATTTATGACTTGGTTTGTAATAATCATGTGTTTTTTCATATTTTAGTTCGTTGTTTTGTAATGACATGTACTTCCATCTGAATGAATCAAAATGAGTTTGATGAATCTGTGTTGTTTGATGCATGTATGTTAGTCATCATTTTAATTCCATTTGAGAACTATATTGATCCACGTTTACATCATTTGCATTGTCCTCATCAACTGTATAGTCACTATCCTCATCACTACCCTTATCACTCACTTCATTTTCATATTCAACACCAGGCATGAAATTTGGATCATGTAAATCATGATCATGATTTACATGTTTTTTTCTTATAGGCCACAACTTGTCTCACATGTTCTGGAAAATCAGTAAGTTCGCACCCATAATGGAACTCCAATGTAAAAGCATCATATTGTTAATATCAAAATTTTGAAACCATTAGCTAAAGAAATTGAAAAAACAGAGGATTGAAATGAGAGTCAATGTATAAAAACTAACCGTATTTGATGTTAGGATTGAAAGCAGAATCATTGTTTCGAACCTTCCACATTTTGAATTCGATGTTATTAACCTTCACATTTGTTGAGGTTTAGGATAGTTATTTAGGGCTTTTACACAGTGGGAGGGAAGGAAGGAAGTAAGAGACAGATGGTGTTAAGAAGAAAGGGGTCAAAATGAAGGTTTTAAAATATATAATGTGAATTGACAATTTTGCCCGTGAAGTTAACTAACTTCACTAAACCCGTTAGGAAAATGGCACCAAAATGAAAACCACTGGGTTCTAGTGATAAAATAAATTATTCTGTCTAAAGTGGCATATGTGACCAAACCTCAGGGGTCATTTTAGCAGTTTACTCATCAAAATATTACACATAAAAGTATCTAGAGACTGATCGATAATGGTTCTATGTAAACGGGTAGAAGACTAACAGATACGTACTAGAGTGAGTTCTTTGCTACCCAAAGTAAAAATCGTGCTCATTGATACATTAATAAATCGTCCAGCCTACAAAAGCCAAATTATGATGTAGTTCATGCTTTGCCAGAATTCAAATATGTTAAATATTTATGGGAAACAACCAATGAATTGTTGTGTACTAGTAACACCTAATATCATATGAAGTTATTAAGTCTTGAAATTACCAAATCCCTCCACTTTTCCTATATGGGATCTTATACACTTCACCCCAAAGTCTAAAAGATCAAATGGATCATAATGTCGTTTACAATCATCTCGATCGAAACTTCGATTGATCTATAAAAGTAACAAGTCAGGTCCTAATATATCTATCTATAGCAAAGTAATATTATTATCCGTGCATTAATATATGCAATTTTCATACCTTACTGTTCATTTATGTGATCTCAAACCTTTCACCCGTTCGAAACGACATATAGTCCCATTCACAATCTTTTCGACCATAGGTTCCATTGATCCATAAAAGTAACAATTTAGGTCACAATACAAACACACACTTATTATTTTTCAAGCATTTAGGATATGCAAATTTCAAACCTCATTGTGTGTTGCAACCTTGGTTTTAAAAAGCACAAGACGCTTAGGTCACAAAAGCCTAGGTATGAGGCGAGAACTTCATGTATTCGAGGCACTATATATTGTATTAATAATTATAAATTAATTTAGGCAATGTTTACATAACTGTAATCCTTGACTAGCATAAAATAAGATAATAATATAAACTAATTTAAAAACTCTTAAGTACTACCAAAAAAAGCTTTATTTACAGCAAATTAAGTTTTATGTTTAGTCAAAAGTAAGTAAAAAAAGGAGTAAAAAAACAAATAAATAATATAGAAAAAAAAATGAAAACACAATGTGTAAAAAACAGAAAAACAAAGAAAGAAAGAAAAAGAAACTCAATTATAATAAAGACAAAAAACACAGTACTTAAAAAGTAAAAGTAAAAGCACAACATTCAGCTCTGCATATGAAAAGTCACTATCATTGACAGACTCAAATAAGAGATTAAGTACTCAAAAAATTATAGAACTTTGTTTTGTATTTTCTTCATTGTGTACCTCTCTCCTCTCCCTTCTCACCATATGCTATCTCCCCTTCTCCCTCACCAGCCTGCAACTCAAATATCAAGCAACCTGCAACATTACAATCAACATCAGTTGTTGCTATCTCCAAATCATTCTACATGAAGTGTCACTTCCAGAAAGAAGCGCGACCTCTGACCACTTTATCCCTACAACCTTGTTTGTCTCATGCCTCAGGCACATTTTCTAAACCAATGTTGCAACATAATCATTAATGCTACATGGTCTTTCTTGATTAAAAAAAATCTATCCTTAGGGATATGAATGTCCTCATAACTCAATATCTTCATTTCAACACATTTTGGTTTAGATATGTCATTCAAAGAATGATATTTTATGATGGAATCGTCAAAGCATAAGCTTTCAAGTCTGGAAAGCCCAACAAGGATATCACGATTACGGGCAACATGATATTTATACATGTCCCAATTAAATTTCAATTCCAGTTGTTTGCTTATCTTTAGTGATCAAAATGACAACCACCAAACTTATAGACTCTAATACACAAATCTTTGAGACTTTCAAGCCCTTTTGCTACACTCAAAGGAAAAAACTCTGATAATGAGTCGCAAGCTTCAATATTGATTTGCAGTAGGTTACAGAAAGTTATATATGGATGTGGCATATCCCGAGAAGCTCCCAGGTAATCAAATAATGCAACCGGAGTACTTACACATGGAAAAAAAACATTATGTTTGTTCTCCTTTGGCCAAGTACATCTTATGTATCAAAGGTGTGCATCTTATCCTGGTTACATATCTTTACCAATCTTGTAACATTATCACACCCTAGTAATTTGATCTACTTTAACTCATCGATAAAGACCTAGAAGGATGGTATCCATATCATTTATCATTCCCAAAAGTAAATTTTCACTTACATGAATCCGTTTCATAACACGTATCATGAACGAGAAACTAGGCTATGAAATATGTACATTGCGTTTATAACCATCTGGTCGATAATTTTTTTGAAGGGTGACTTTCTATGTACTGGACCGAATTGGTTATCGGGTTTCGTCTAAGATGTTACCCGTCAACGTTCTATCGGCCCCGGCCGCCACGCAAACTGACCTTCGCCTAGAAACCATACTGCCCCCACACGAGAAACTCGCTGGGGTAACAGCTGGGTAAAACTGGGTGGCCCTCCGGATCGAACCATGCCTCGGTAGGAAATGATCCATCATTGGGATGTCCCGCACCTTTTGCTACAACCCGGAGTCGAACCGACGTCTCCAAGGAAAACACCGCCCAATTGACCAATTGAGCTAGGGTCGGGGATTCCTTATATGAGGTAAGATTCTTTAATGCAATATTCTATCAAAGTTCAAAATGGGAATTTTTGGGAATATAATCCAACTTAGGAGCAACTAGATGTAGAACTTTGAGTGCATCAGTTCACTTATTTCACGAGAAATTCATAGCTCCCATCATTCGGTAAATCAATATACATCTCTTCCAACTAACTGAGCTTTGATATAAAACCCAATATTACATATGATAAATATGTAAAAGATCATACATTTAACAACCTTAATTTGGTCAAGCTCCCTATCTCTTCAGGGATATTTGTAATTCCTGTTCATCTGAGCTTTAGAATTTTAAAGGCATGTCAGATGCCCAAGTATAGAAATTTCACAAAGAGACTTGTTTACACTTAAATCTAGTGTGGGGAGTATTGTGAGTAGCTTTAGTGATTATGGTGGGGTTGAAATGTTGTTACCCGACATATTTAAACATTAAGTTTTTCCATGCCACGAAAGAATTCATGGGAGACAACTTCTATTTTTTATATTGTATGTGGAAAACATCACGGTGTGGAAAGTCAAATTCATAATCAAGTAGTTAACATATTCTATTTTAAATGAGAGAAATATTTTGTAGTTTTGTATAAAGGCAATTCTTGGTTTCGATATGTCATATCTTTTTCTATACAACGCCAAAAACTTGTCATTGCCTTTAGAAGTAATGACAGGTCATGCATTTGAATCATAGTACCTCTTCTTCACATACCATATTGACGCGTGTTATGGTCTCTCTCTGTGTGTGTGTATGTTAATTTTAATCAATTTTAACACAATTTTAAGTTTTAATTTTATAACATGGTAAAATACGATCTCTCAAGGTGACACGTTATTGCAAGAGCACGCATCGTTGGAGTAATATAGCAATGGTAAGACACCGAGATAGTCCAACTATACAAGGGCTTTTAGTATCAGGATGCGGTTAATGTCTTTCCAAACCAAAAGTAGAGTTTGTTTTTAATTTAAAAATCATAAATAGAGAAAACAAAAGTAAAGTGTTTTGAAAACAAACAAATAGATATCAAGGGCCTCTTATCCGTAGGTATGAATTAAACATGCCTTTTGATGTCGATTTTGAAAATTTTCAGCAACGGCTCGGTAACACCACCGATCTTGCCGACATACCTTTCGAAATCACCTACAATGTGAGGACGACACAAAATGTTGAATTTCCGTCACATATTGAGAATGACAAACATTTGGCTACATTTGTAGAACGTCTCACAATGCTGGCTGCTGGCTTCAATGTCCCTATGTATCTGTTGCAATAGTAATTCAGAAAACTTGTGATGGAATTCTGTAGGCTATGCAAAAAATGTTATAGTTCCCATGTCTTGTTTAGGATACTAAGGGGGTGTTTGTTTTTTTATTAGAAGTGCTTCTTAGCACTTATGTCTGCGCCGTGCAGACGCGGGCAGACATAAGTGACTCGCAGATCGTTTGTTTTTCATAAGATATCCTACCTAAAAACCTCTTCCCAGCCTCTTCCTCGAGCAGATGTATCTCTTCCTCTTCTTACCTCTTCTAAACACAACACAACACAAAACACAATAGAGCAACTCATTCGGTTCATCCATCCTCTCAAAACCCCACCGCCTCCCTCCTCCAACCCTGATGTCGCTTCCCCTCCACCACCGCCGCCAACGCCTCCCTCCACCATCGCCGTCACCGCTTCCCCCTCCTCCCCTCCAACACCTAACACATAAAATGAAAAAGGTAGATCCTTATGTTCGATCCTCACCCTTCTCTTCCAATTGTGTAATGAAAAAAAAACTCTAGGGTTATATAATACCTTTAGCCTGTTTATTGATGGATGGAGTTGATTTTGTGATATAATGAATGTGTGTGTTTTAGAGAGAGAGAGAGAGAGAGAGAGAGGGTGAAGATGGAATGATGGAGCTTGTGTGTGTGTTTTAGAGATTGAGAGAGAGGAACAGAGGGTGAGAAGGAATGATGTGTTAAGTGTTAGGTAGGTGTGTGCTTTATTTGATTATAATTTTGTAGATATTTGGCTTCTTTTTTTTGATGGATTACATTTATGGTTTTGGGTTATGTTGGAAGGGTTAAAAACAAACAATCTTCCTCTTGCAGACTGCAGACCTTTGGTCCACCTCTTCTCTTGCAGATGTTTGCAGATGTGGTCCGCAGACTACAGACCTTTTGGCTCAGAAAAGACAAACAACACCTAAGATAATTAGGATGTTATTTTTTTAATGTTTCTTTTATTGTGATGGAACTTAGTTTAAAAATGTTTTATGTCCCTGGATCCAAGAATTTATTTTAGTGGATTAACTGCCTAAAAGAAACATTAAAGAAATAACATCCTAATTATCTTAGTATCCTAATCAAGACATAGAACTATAACATTTGCTGTAGAGCCTACAGAATTTCATCACAGGTTTTCAGAATTACTATTGCAACAGATACACAGGACATTGAAGCCAGCAACCAGCACTCTAACACGTTCTACAAATGTAGCCAAATGTTCGTCATTCTCAATATGTGCCGGAAATTCAACATTTTGTGTCGTCCTCACACCATAGGTGATTTCGAAAGGTATGTCGACAAGACCGGTGGTGTTACCGAGCTGTTGCTGAAATCTTCAAAATCGACATCAAAAGGCATGTTTAATTCATACCTACGGATAACAGGCCCTTGATATCTATTTTTTTGCCCATGCTGGCCCCACACTCCGTTGATCGCAACTAAAATTCCGTAGTGTTTCCCAACAGCTACATTTGGAGCGCCATGCCTAACCATAGGCGGCCAATTGGGACGAGGGTGGAATGCCATCTGCGAAAACGAAAAATAAAAAGGTAGGGGTGGATGTTGATTATTTGAAATGTTTACTTATTTTCTTTAAAATGGAAAAAAGTCTGGTTCTTATATTACTACCTGCTGCTTGTAAATTCGTCTTTGAAGTGAGGGCAAGAAGATGAACTGTGAAGTGAGGGTAAGAAGATGCTATTGAGGATGAACTGTGCAGAATAATGTGATGGTGGGTAGAGTATTAATAAGGTTGTAATCCTAATTGGTATATTGGTCTTGGGCTACGGCTTAGGCTGTGTTTAGTTTAATGAGGGAGCCTAAGAGTGTAAAGAGGCCTTTTGGGCAAAAAATAAATAAATTATACAATATATCATGAAGGGGTATTGGCCAAAACTTTATAAGGATCAAGAGCGGTACATCGTAAAGCCTTGTACGGACCAATTACAACAAAAGGGACGTGTGGTAGAGGTCATGGTGCACGTCTAACCAATGAATGAACACCAGCAGGGCAGACCACAATGTCTATGCTAGACCTATCATCACGCGGACGCAGGGCGTACGCAGGGAAATATTTGAACCCAATTAACCTAAAAGGCTCATTCTCATTTAAAACCCAATTAAAAATTGCATCTTGAATTCTATATATACTTAAAACACAATGTCGGTGCTAGAGTGTACCGGCAAATTTACTGTTATGTCCATTTCCAAACAACAAAATTTTAGACGGGCAGTCTTCTTCGGTGGCATCGCCGATATCTGAACGACAGTCTTCTTCAGCAGTGGTTACGTGGCATAGTCGGTGCCCATGCTGTTGGAGGTTGGGTCGTGGTGATGATAGTGAGATGTGGGTAAGGTCTGAAGGTGAAGGTGGGTGTTGTGCTCAGATCTGAAATATGGTCGTCGTAATGGCCTAAGATGTGATTGCAAGATGGTGGCTTGGTTTCTTTAGAGAGAGAAAGAAAACTTTAAGGTTTTTAGAGAGAGGGAGAGATGAGAAGAGAGGGAATGGTTAGGAGGTGGATGTGACTACGGCTGTGGTGGAGAAAACTGATGTGGAGGTGGTTGCTGTTATGGTGTGCGGCGTCGATGGTGTTGTAGTGGTGGTAGGAGAGAAAATGGTTGCGCAGTGGTGGTGTTGGTGGTGATCACTGCTCAGATATGAGAAACAGATCCAGACACATTGGGACAGGCTGTGCTATGATGGTTATGACTATTGGGTTTGGATAAAAACATACTACCTATACAAAAAGTGTTTCTTTTCTTTCTCAGTTTATTTAAATTTAATTTGTTGGGTAGACCGTACGTTTGGTTTTGGACTTTTGGGTCTCCATATAAGACTATAGGAAGTAGAAGGGGGGGGGGGGGGGCGTGAAGCGTCATGTAACACTTGTGGGGCCCATGTGTGAAGGGTGAAAATTGTGGGGAGTGGGGGGGGGGAGTGCCACGTGGAATTTCTTTTTTATTTTTTTATAAAGTTTAATTGAAAAATAAATCTAATTTAATTAAAAGTCATAATAATTAATAATAAAATTACATAAAAAACCTAGAAAATAAAAAATATAAAAAAAATAAACATAAAAATTCCAAATCGAACACCTAAAAAAACTACATGTTATATTTTTCTCTGAGCTCGCGTTTCATTTGTAACGTCATCTCTAACTCTGGACCGGTGAGGTGATCAACGGGCGTAGCGAGAAATTTCATATATTCGCTCTTTTCTTTCATACTCAATTTTCTTTCAAATGCTTCGCGAATGCTTCTTTTCTTCTCGAGTCTTGGTTGTTGAATCGCATTGAATTAAGCACTGTTGGCATTTAAATCAGCCAACTCACATGTCTAAGCAACTTTACCCGATCCAGAACCCGAACCCGAAGCAGTGGATTTTTGCGCCCTCTTTTTTGACTTATCTCGACCGGGTGGGTGAATCAATTCCTCGTCGAACTCGTCATCATCCAAGTTAATTTCCTCAAAGTTTTCATGACCAACCGAACGATTATGAGATGAACTTGTTTTCGTCCTTTTTAACGAATGGGTTGTAGAGGGGACATACGCCCATTTTGAATGATTTTTCGCGACTTCCCAACAATGCAAAAACTTGAATTCCATACCCATCTCGTCACGATAAGCTTTTAGCGCGTTGGTGATGTAGTCGCCGTCCGTTTCACCACTTCTTGGATTGTTTCTTGCGTTATAATAATGCGCCTTGAATGCATTCAATGCCTTGTTTATCTCGGTCCACTTGGACAAAAGATTATCGTTTGCTCGCTCGTTCCATCAACTTATGGAACGAACTATTTGTCTCGATCCAAAAGTCGATTCTATGGCGATTATTTCCTACAAAAAAATAAAAAACATATATTATGTTTAAAAAACTATTAGAAATACCTTGAGTCGAGGATTTCGACTCGCTTATCCAAGCTTGCGTTAAGGCAAGCTCTTCGGCGGGTGTCCACTTCACCGGTTGGCGGCGGCGACTGCTTTCTCCGTTGTCGTCTTCTTCTCGTGATTTCTTCTTACATTTGGGTTTTTACCGACGATGATCCTATAATATTTTATGGTTGAGTTTCGGGTAGGGTTAAATGGGTTTGCGGTTGTGAAGAAATGGAGGAATCGTCAAATGGAAAATTGGGATACATTTGCACACTATGTAACTCGCGAAACCGGCGTATTCGGGACAGGGTGTCTGAAATTGGGGTGGACGGTTTGGTATTGGGCGAACCAGCTGTGTATTCGGGTTTTCGATATAGTTGTATGGGTTGTTCGGGTCATAGCCTCGGTTGTATGGTTGCATTTTTATAAAAAATAAGAAGAATTGTATAAAAAGAGGTTGTAGAAATGGTTGGAAAAGTTTGGAGTGATGTGAATATGTTGTAGGAATGTGAAGTGGAGTTTATTAAAAATTTTGGATTTATAAATAATTTTTTTATTACCGTTGAAGGCCAAACGGTCATTTTTTAATATATATATATATATATATATATATATATATATATATATATATATATATTAAATCCAAGCAGTCATCTTCTATTAATTAGATTAGGTTTATTTTTATTTTTTATCAAACGGTCAATTTGCAGTTCCCACCCAAACACCACCAACCAACCACCACCCTCCATGTCCTCTTCCCTTGCAACAATACATGCGGCTAAACAAGTTAGTTTACATTTCGACATAATGTTTTTCTCGGTAATGAGTTAGGTCATATATAATATGTTTCCGTGCTTATTTTTATGTGTCTATTCAGCAGGTGCACGTTTTGACGTAAATTTTATTCGAAAACAAGTCAGGTCAAATATTGAACGACATAATTGAAGTTACTTTAAGTTTTGATGCCGCTGCAACGTGCGGCGGGTCAAAATACTAGTATACTCTAAAAAAGCAACGCCGGTGCACATCCGACAAAAAAAAAACAAAATTACATTTATGTCCCAGTCAAAATCACTAAAAAATAGCCTTAACCAACACATATCTGGTCAATCGTGTGGACCTTTGATCTGCCTTCCGTATCCGACGGTATCCCGCACAGGGGACGCTTGCATCACAACCCACTGCTATGTTCTAAACGTGTCGATGATCTGGCCGGTGGTGGCGGTGTTCGCCAGCTGAAGACGTTTGAAATCGTTCGTTTGGTGAAGAGGACTGTTATTTGCTGCTTGGTTGATGCTTCCTCTTTGTTTCCTCTCATCCACTCGGTAGGTACTGGTGTTTGTCTTCTTTTTCGTCATTTATCCGACTTCAACACTTACTTAGGATTTAAAAGACCACTTTGCTCATTATTGTCGTTTTCCGACAAAAGCATGCCACTTTACCCATTCCTACAACTCATTGTTAGTGATGTTTTTGCCTAGGTTGGCCGCGTCGCAACGCGCGCGGGTCAATTTACTAGTTAATATTGAATTGCATCTTGAATTTAAAACCCAATTAATATTTCTACAAAGTAATTGAGGGATAGTCTTATAGTCATAACATTTACAACTGCCTCACATATTTAACAGGACCCTTCCAACAGGAGAAACAAGTGGAAGTGAAGCATAGGTTATAGGAACCACATCATCGTCGACTTGTTCGGCAACATATGTTCTGACTTCTGTATGGTTAGACGACTTCCTGCATTCGATTACTGATATACACATGGAGAATGCGTTCAGAAGTGGTAAAGAAGAATTATAGTCAATTGAAAATATTCCTTCTTTTACTGAAGAAAGACTGAAGAAGGGTCGCTCATTTATAGCATCTCCCTGTGATAAAAAAAAATTATCAATATTATTTATCAAATGTTATAAAATGTGAATGTTGAAATTAAACAAACCTGAAGGAAAAGGTCAAAACTTTCAGATGGGTTTGATCTTCTATGAGATTGGACCTTGTTAGTAAGTATTCTCAATTTGCAGCCTACATCCCAACCGTCACAATCACATCTGCCACCAGATCTCCACCGTTGGATTAGCGATGAAGGGTCTCCTTTTCTTGGTATGCTATGGTGACCGCCGGGTAGAATAACCGTCATACTAAAACAATCTTGATTCTCTTCATCATCCTCATTTCTTGTAAACTTTACAACAATAGCGGCCAACTCATTTTCCAGCTGGACATCCAAGATTTGGCAGTCGGATTGATCCGAGTCAACAGAGGATAAAACGAACTCCCTAGTGGTACAATTAATAACTGAAGGATTTGAAACTTTCATTTGGCCTGTTACATTAGGGAGGTACTCATGATCTTTATCTTTAGTGCCATGATATAACCAACCACTTTTCTTTTTCTTAACTTCATGAACCGTGAAAAACGTATAAATCCAACTGTTTGTGTCATCTTTTCCTGTTAAATTTCTTACCGTTGCTGCAACTATATCGTTTTCTTTATCATCAACTGCGAATGTAAATAAAGGACGGCCATTTTTAACTGCCATTTGAAAAAGAGCTTGTTTTCTTGATGATGATGATGATGAATTCATTTCATTGATACATGATTTATCAACTCTGACTTCCTTACAATTTCCAAGACCCATCTTCAATTTTTCTTTAGTTTTTGAATCTTCCGTTGAATTTTGAGAAATCAGATGTGATTCCACTGTTTTTGCAACAGATTTAGCAGCTTCAAGCTTAAAGATCATTCTAAACCGGTGTTTTCTAGAGTTTCCTTTGGAACTGGATTCGTTCGAATCTGAATGGATTTCTTTAGATTTTTCGCCTTTAAGGACTAGAGTTTTGTGCCCATAAGACGAATCTTGCAGATACCCAATTTCATTATCCAACTCATCTTGTATTTTCATCTTACCCTTTGAAAAAGAAGATGATGTTGATGATGATGACGCTGTTTGAAAAGTTCCCATATCGATTGATGATCTTGATTCGGGAAGCTGCTGGCGATCAAAGTCATTATTTTTACTACCTCTTGGTTTCGTTCTTGATTTGTTCTCACTAGAGTGATTATCCGGAGCATCTTTAGTGGAAATCTCCTCAGGAGACATTTTTAAATGAGATAGTAGAGATGATCCACTACTTAAACTGCTACTATGTGGCGAATGTTTGTTGGATCCAAACACATCCTGTTTGTGATGAAGATGATATTGCCATTTCTCTAAACGCCCCCAGTCCAAAACACCAAAATTCAAAGCTCTATCTTGAATGGCCTTTCCTCTCTCTAAATAACTTGGCAAATTTGACATGTGTTTAACAATTTCTTCCATTTCCATAGATTTGCTTACAACATGTTTTCGTCTATGATTTGAAGACGACACTGACGATGATGATGATGATGATGCCATATCTAGTAGTATTTTAATAACATCAGACCAAAAAGGATGGCATTAATCAACAAAATTTTATTTTTATGTCAAATAGATATGAGCTACATTGTTTCTTTCATTACATAGCCTGCCACACTTTGCTCTATGTCCTCTAAATCTTTCAATGAGTGCAGTGATACAACTCTATGAATTAGCACCTTTTTTAGCACAATAATCAAATTATGATATAATCAAAGCTTATAGCAAATGGACATTTCCCTTAAAAAAATTAATGGCAAAAAAAAAAAAGAAGACAAATTACCTAATATCCATAGGTTGTTTTCCTATCAAGATCCTAAAGTCCTATAGTTGGTAAGCATACTCAAAGCAAGCTTGTCTTTCACAGTTCTATTCTATACTAATCTTGCATTATACTAATAACATAGGCACATAGCCACTAAGATTAACATACAGATAACATCCCATAATTATGTGCAAATTATAACTTATAAATTATAGAAATACTAAGGTTACTACTATCAACTAACATGAAACAGCATTAACATTTAACAGCATTAACATTTAAATCGCCTATGTCACAAACAAGATCCACCAAGTTTTCTAAACTCACACAAATGACATTTCTTGATCCTAATTTTGAACATTTGAGTTAACAAAATCTGGTCCCCAATACAATTTGACCACACTATGGTTCTAGATACAAGACAAGTGAAGTACAAATGTACAACTAAATTAGGTTCACCAAACTAGCCTATTATGTGTTTAATGTAACCAATATGCATACCAACAGCATAAAGACAAGCTAGTTCATGAAAAAGGACAAAAAGACACTGAAAGTGAGAGCTATGTGGTCCTTAGGCTACCAGGTGCACAGACGCCCCCCACCCCCGTCTCCTTCCTTTTCCCCCGTCCCCAACCCAAACACCGCCCCGGAGCCCCCGTCCCCTCCCACCCCCGTCCCCCCCGTCTCCCAACGGACGCATCGGACGGGCCAATCACCGCCCCCCACCAAAACCTCCACCAATCACCGCCCCCTGCCACCCCCGTCTCCACCTCCCTACACCGCCCCCCCTGCCCCGTCCCCTCCCGTTCTCTGTCCTCCGGTCCCACGTTTTTCCGACGTGTCACCCTCTTCCCCCCGTTTGTTTACCGGATAGCCTTACAAATCATTAATACCAATAAAACGACAACCCATAAACAAGATTCCCTTATGATGAAGAAAAAAACTGAATAAATATTTAAAAACATAAAGAGTGAGGAAAAGGGTATGAACTATATACGAAGCACACTGTCTCATTATTACAATCCTTTTAATTTAATTACTTTTATTTTAGTTTAGTATAAAAAATACTTTCCTTTTTTGCCAACCATGTTGTCTAAGTGATTAATAATTCTAATGACAGAATCACACTAGACCCAGATAACAAGCTGTGCTTTAACTTTATAAAACAAGAAAGAAGTTGAGTCCCTTCACCAGCATTATTAGCATTTCAGTATTAAATACCGAAAATACTGATACTGAACCGATCCCTGATATTGAAAACACCGATACCGGTTCATTTCCGGTACTAATTCAACACCAAGTTTTAGCGAAAAACGGTAGCTGTATTTTAACCGATACCGAACCGATATCTTACCGGTATCAAGTTTTGACAAAAATCGATATAGGGATCGGTTCGATACCAAGCACATCCCTATAACTACTTTTACATAAATGGTAAAACTAAAATTAATGAGGTTCGAATGCTCGCAGCTTACTAGAAAAAAGACAAACCAGCTGGCTCGAGCTTTCGACGAGCCAAGGCTGAACTTAGCATTTCAGCTTGTTAAAATAAACGAGTCAGGTGGGCTCGGCTCGTTTAAAGCCATAAACGGCAGTTCATCCCTTATGGTAGGCATTTCAATGGTTTAATGCATAAAATGCTTAAAAGCCTTCAGAAGAAATTGGCTATTTTGGTTTCCTTTTAAAATTTTTATTTAGAACCTTACTTTACGAATGAATAAAAGGGTAAACACTAAACAACCGCCACATATACTGTAACAAAACAAAACAGATAAGAGACAAAAAAAAAAACTTCCCAAGAATCATTCACTAATGGGTTCTTCAAGATTAACCAAATTATGGTGCTGGTGGTGGCGGTGGACACGATATAAACTAAATTTTGTAACTTGATGTCTAAGGAACTTAACGTTGCAACTCATAAGATCAAAGCTTTTTGTTAACAAAACCATATTATAAAAAGATTTAAGGTTTACCTGATCTTCGGCTTATAGAATCCAGAGGTCTAAAGAGAATGTTTACGGGAAGAAGTAGATCGATTGGGAGAGAGAAAAAGGAAGAAGAAACAATATGTAGTTATGTACTCATGAATATAATGATGAAGTCTCTATGTGGGCCATTTGAGTCTCAAGTTTCTCAAATTAAATCTTGGCTTAAAAGTTTGATCTTTAGTCTTTACTATTTTTGGGGTGTTTGTCTATAATGCGATTTGGTATGGAGTCGGGGGTTGCCTCGGTGGGGTGACATGGCATGTCACCGACTCAGTAACATCACTCTCTCCGTGTTTTTTTCGGTGGATTCGGTAGAATCACACCGTTGTCACCACCGAGTGGAAAAGGTGGAAGTTGATTGGTGGAGGATTTTTGAGTGTTGGGGTGAAAAAATAATAAAGGCTTTGGATATTCAGACATGGGGAATTTTAATTTGGACATCCCCCTCCATGGGACGTGGAGGTGCAAAATCATAAAATCACGGGCCGTGGGGGTCTCTACGGTCCGTAAAAATGCTCCCAATCATTAACAACCATTGGTAATGATTGGACAATGATTGGTAGTGAGTGGGAGTTGTGAAAAAGAAATGTGGGTGTTTAAGATGTGTTAGAGATGTGAAAATGAATGTATATGTGGGTGTTTGGGATGGGTTGGAGAATATAATTTCAAATAAAATGTTTGGTTTTTAATAATTTTTTTTTGTTATTATTTTTTTTGTTAATATATTGATCTTTTCATAAAAACAAAATACGAAAGTTACATCACAATAGAAGGTAGACGGGCAACAAGCTGCGCCGCCACCCCTTTCTGAATTGTTATTTATATAAAATAATTTTTTATGTGGATGTTATTTTTAAAAATAACTAGAATTATCCTTATAAAATGATATAATAATCATTGCGTAAACATTAACGTTTATGTTGCCGAATTAAACAAAACATAAGATACGAACAATAAAACAAAATAAAGCATAATATTCAAACATTTACATAATTAAAAATGTTCATACAATAATAGTATCCAAATAAACAAACAACTAATCATCCTGCCCCTGAGATGCACCGGACGTACCGGCCTGCTGATTGGTACGCGGCGTCAAACCCACTGAAACTCGCCTCTCATTCTCGCTTTGTATCAACTACCAAATATCAGACTGCATCTCCTCCATCTGCTCTAGAACTCGCTGAAGTAGCTGGTTCGTGGTACCAAGCAACCTAATGGCGTGATAACGCGGGGACGATGCTGTCAGCCATCAGGGTGCACGTCCGCCATCTCTACATCCACCTATGGATCGCCCTCATGCTCCGACTCGGCAACGTGTGGCATCTGAACCTCCTCGGCCCCAACCGGCCACTCAATATGTACCAGCGGTTGTGGTACAAATGTCCCGCCAGCCGACCCCAAGCGTGTTGGTAATATACGGGTGGAATGCCCTTCGTCTTTCCCGCCACCTTTATCTGTTGCATAGTCTGCATATTTAATGATCTGAAATGCACAACAATAATAATAATATTAAATAATAATAAATAATAGATAATAAATAATAACTATAAATAATAAATAAATAATAATCATACCTGGGCCTAAATGGAGGTGGAAAAGTGTCATCCTCAAGATGAGTCCACAAGTCGGCCGGGACAGTACGCAACACGATGGCGGTGATGATCCCCCCGACCGAAACACCCCCGCTGAGTTCCTTTAAAGCTATTGATGTACGCTCAAAGTCTTGTTGTCGAAAGCACGCACTACAAGAAAACAGAGCAATAGCAGCGACATATGTCATAATCGTTTACACGAATATATCTAAAAGCATAAAATATTTTACATACGCATCCCAAATTCGAATATATCATCCTAAAATCGTTTACATGAACATATCATAATCGTTTACACGAATATATCTAAACACATAATATCGCACCTACATATCATAATCATCATCATCACCATCGGTGTTATCATTCCCTTGATCTTCTTCATGATTTTGGTTTCCCAAATCCGGTGTCGCAGAACCTTGAATTATCATCCGCATCATTTCATTTCTAAATTGCGGGTTTTCCAACAAACTCGCAATTTGCTCCTGCAATAACATCAATACCAATCAAGTTAACATACTATCTAACAAACACACACACACACACACACACACACATATATATATATATATATATATTTAATGGGTCAAACCTACAAACATCTACCAATTTTTTCAAAACTATAAACACATAACAATTGAGTCAAAACTACACACATATATCAAATGGGCCGCGACTACAAACATATAACAATTGGGTCTAAACTAGAAAAACATTTACCAAATGGGTCAAAACTATAAACATATACCAAATTGGTCAAACCTATAAACATACCAATTGGGTCAAAACTACAAACATTTACCAATTGGGTTAACACTATAAACATATACCAAAGGGGTCAAAACTATAAACATATACCAAATGGGTCAAACCTATAAACATACCAATTGGGTCAAAACTACAAACATATACCAAATGGGTCAAACCTACAAACATACCAAATGCGTCAAAACTACAAACATCTACCAAATGGGTTAACACTATAAACATATACCAAATGGGTCAAAACTATAAACATATACCAAATGGGTCAAACCTACAAACATACCAATTGGGTCAAACCTACAAACATACCAAATGCGTCAAAACTACAAACATCTACAATTTTTTTCAAAACTATAAACACATACCTGAGTAAATTCTGATGGAGGCGTCTTCTCGGTCGGTTGTGTCGGTATTAAAGAACCTTCTCTTGGACAAGGGTTAGGGCCAAGTCCGCGAGTATGTCCACGTCGCCTACCGAACACTTTTTCAAATATGGAAATTTTGTTGACCTGTTGTGAGGAACAACATTCTTCGTTTCTACGTTGATTTTGAGACTCAAACTCTGCCACCAACTTGCGATGTATTTTACAAAGGTGATTCAATATATATATATATATATATATATATATATATTTATAATGAGAATTACATTCTAAATAAATACTTACATAATTTTCTTCATTCTGCGGGCTATCAAAACGTCCTTCTCTATCAGTATGACCAGCACGGTATCCATCATACCGTTCTAGGTTCTGTTAACATTAGAACTTAGATTAAAAATTAAATAAACATTAGCGTGTGTGTGTGCGTGTGTGTATAAAGCATTACCTGCTTGAAACAAGCACTAGCATAAGAGGTTGTTCCACCTCGGTACGTATGCAGCTGTTTTTTTGCGGGCTGCTGCGTTAATAGCCGACTTGTTCTGATGTTCTATGGTCAAGAAATGATCAACTGCCTTATGCCAGTTTACATTGCTCATATCATCGGGGACACTGGCCCTTGCTCTTTCCACGTCATTATAACCTCCCCGGCGAAGAAACTCAGCTTTTGCCTTGGACTTGCGGTTGTTGTATGTCTTTTGGATCTTACAATTGATGCCACCTTTTTTCTGGCTGGCTAGATCATCTTTTTCAACCGCTGTAAGATTAAAGTTTTCCTAAAAATTAAATAAAACAAGTTAGTCAAGTAAATGAAACAAGTTAGTTAAATATAAAATATTATTATAAATCATTTACATTCAGATGCAGAAATAAAGCATTCCTGTAGTGTGCGGGGACATTCCTAAACCCTTCTCTATCTAATGGTATGTGGCGCCACATATACAAACCCAACTCCCGAGTAAAAAGACCTCCATTTTTGCCAATAGGCATATTCGTTGCCTCCTCATCAAACGTCAGATCTAATGGTCGACCACCTTCGTCAACCAAATCGCGTAATGCAAGGTTTTTAGCCTTGCCCCTTGTTTTCTTTCGGGGAACTACAATTACAATTAAAAATTATTAGTCACTTTATATATAATCAACGAAGTAAAAATAGTAAATACTGATTTATTATAAAGCTTACCATCCGCCCCATGGCCTCGCCAGAAGTCATCACTACCAGGAGGTGGTGGCTCCTCGGCTCCATCCCCGCCGTGCCCACGACCGATGACATCGGCCATCATATAAACGAGAACAATCCAAAGCGATAACATTTCCTGCAATCAGAATTAAAAATTATTAGCTAGTCACATTATTATATATAACAAATGAAGTAAAAATAGTAAACATTGATTTATTATAAGACTTACAACAAGTGTTTCTCAATATTAATTACAATAACTCTTTTTTTTAATCACACTCTCCGTCAGATACTCCAGTTTCTTTGTCGGACGCTCCCGTGTCATAATCAGGATCGTCCTCGTCATAATCAATCTCATAGTCAACCACTTGGTTATCGACTGCCGTCGGGGCACTAACTTCAATTAAATTCTCACTTTCATTAACATGAGAAGACATGCTTTGAAAGTATTGGCGGAAGTCGATGAAAAGTGGACTATTAGATGAAGAGTTACTATGAACAAGGTCAAGATCTTCGACTAAGTCATTGTCGACATTTTGAACATTTTCAGGTTGCTGAGGTCGACATTTTGAACATATACATACATACATACATACATACATACATACATACATACATACATACATACACGCATACATACATACACTCATACACTCATACATACATACATACATACATACATACATACATACATACATACATACATACATACATACATACATACATACATACATACACTCATACATACACATACACATATACATACATACACTCATGCATATATACATACATACATACACACATACATACATACATAAAAATTAAAAAAAAAACAGAAAAAAATAAAAAAACAGAAAAATATGTAAAAAAAATAAAAAAAAATCAGAAATTCAGAAAAAAATAAAAAAAAACAGAAAAAATAAAAAAAACAGAAAAAAATATAAAAACAAAATACATATCAAAATACACACATGTATGTACATATATACCTAAATACACAAATATATATATATATATATATATATATATATATATATATATATATAGGGGAAGGTTTAAATAAAAACCCACCTAAAATGAAGAAACCTTGTAAACTTCATCTCCACCATCCAATCTACTTGATCAATGGTTAAGATTAAAAGTTAATATAATAATCATACAAGATGACAAAAAAGGTTAGAAGGGTAATTTGTACCCTTTTCTCTCTCCATCCAATCAATCATCTCTCTCTCTTTCTCTCACTAATCTTCTCTCTCCAACATTCTCTCTCATACTTTTTCCTTTACAAAATCAGATTTTTAGTGATTAAAAAAAACAATTTTATTTATTAATAAAGCATAATCAGATTCATATTATTTGCCAGCACCAGTGCTGTTACGTACGTAAAAACCGTCAAGACAGTTTCATATTAATTTAAAAAAATGCTGACTTGTTAAGTTTTTATTAGACCATGTTATTTTTTCGATTAAATTTACCAGCACCAGTAATGTACATACGTAAATAAACGTGTCGCCAGTTCATATTATTTAAAAATTTAGGCTTATTAAATTTTTTTATTAGACCATGTTTTTTTTTGTTTTATTGTACCAGCACCAAAGTTGTTGCATACGTAACAAAAAGGTCTAAATGATTTTTCAAAGCAAAAACATTCAAATGTACACAAGAATGTTTCTTACAAAAGCTAAATCAAAACGGTCATTACAATCAACAAATGCTAAAAAAACTATCATAAATAAAAAAAATTGTCTACACTTCATTCTTGATAATCATCTTCGTCTTTAATGCAAAAAATATGCTCACCTGCAAAAATAAAACAAAAATCATCAATTTACATGTAAAGCCCCCCCCCCCCCCCCCCGTGTTAACGTATGTTAACAATCTGGATTACAAAAATACATACGAAACTGATACAAACAAACATTGTTTTATCCATGACTAGTGACTTTTGTTTTATCCATGACTACAAACAAACTTAATTTTGTTGTTACATACGAAACAGACGCAATATAGGAAACAGATGCAAACATACATTCCACACATTATAATACTCATACAAACATGCACATACTAGTAAAAAATTAGACAGACATGGTACAAAAACACACGAGTGTTACATGTGTAACAGGAAAACACAGACCAAACTTTGTAGTCTGCTGTAAACATAGAGCATAATTTGATATGCTAGAAAACATAGAACAAAATTTGACTGCAAAAAAACAGATATGCTACACATGTAAACAGCCTAACTCAACACAAAGATTATACGAAAATATAGACGATAAAAACACCATAACTAAACACCAAGATACTGATACAACGAACATAAAACACAAAACGAAAAATCATTTTCGATGTTTAACATAATATCAAAAAAAAAAAAAAAAGACAGACATGGTGCAAAAACACACGAGTGTTACATGTGTAACAGGAAAACACAGACCAAACTTTGTAGTCTGTTGTAAACATAGAGCAGAATTTGATATGCTAGAAAACATAGAACAGAATTTGACTGCAAAAAAACAAATATGCTACACATGTAAACAGCCTAGCTCAACACAAAGATTATACGAAAATATAGACGATAAAAACACCATAACTAAACACCAAGATACTAATACTACGAACATAAAACACAAAACGAAAAATCATTTTCGATGTTTAACATAATATCAAAAAAAAAAAAAAAAGACAGACATGGTGCAAAAACACACGAGTGTTACATGTGTAACAGGAAAACACAGACCAAACTTTGTAGTCTGTTGTAAACATAGAGCAGAATTTGATATGCTAGAAAACATAGAACAGAATTTGACTGCAAAAAAACAAATATGCTACACATGTAAACAGCTTAGCTCAACACAAAGATTATACGAAAATATAGACGATAAAAACTCCATAACTAAACACCAAGATACTGATACTACGAACATAAAACACAAAACGAAAAATCATTTTCGATGTTTAACATAATATCAAAAAAAAAAGAGATGCTAGTAACACACAAAAAAAACAATTATTTCCAACTTTAAAAAAATAAAATATTAAACCACCTAACCCCCAACACAAGACATTTTCTGTAAAAAAAACATAGGTAACATAAAAAAAACTCATTAATTAGAAAAAAAAAAAAAGAAAATAGACAGGCATGGTGCAAAAACACACGAGTGTTACATGTGTAACAGGAAAAACACAGACAAAAATTTTGCAGTCTGCAGTAAACATAGAACAAAATTTGATATGCTAGAAAACATAGAACAGAATTTGACTGCAAAAAAAACATATGCTACACACGTAGTAGTGCTGTTACATACGAAAGAGTAGACATCCAAAAAAGATTACAACTAAGTAATTAACTTCCTTGTAAAAAAAACTTCAAAAAAAGAACAATAAACTAAAGTCTTTCAAAAAAAAAAACGCCAGCTCAAAACAAAGTTACCAACTTCAATTTAGCAATTTCCAACAACACACGCCCAAATAATATAACAAAAAGGGGGAATCTTTCATTGAGGCATTAAAACAAATACTTGGTGTGTATGTAAACTCAACAGCTAAAACCCTTTCCAAAACAAGAAAAAAAAACCAAAAAAATACCAACAAACAAGAAAAAAAAAATACCAACAAGAAAAAGAAAACCCTCTCAACATCCCTCTCTACCTACAAATTACACAACCAAAATATAATATAATAAACTCACATCAACAAAAAAAAAAAAAAAGTAAAACAACCAGATCCTTTTAAAGCAAACGTAAAAAAATATTTGTTAATTTAAAGCAAACGTAATATGTTTGTTAATTTAAAGCAAACGTAAAAAAATGGAAATGACGAGTTTGCCGTGAATATGTTTGTTAATACAAACGTAAAAATCTGAATAAAAAAATATGTGTGATAAAATACATTTGCGTTTATATTTTTTAAATTAACAAACATAATTTAAAGCCGCCTTAATAAAAAAATGGAAATGACGAGTCTGAAACAGATTCATGTTTGTAGGAAAGGAGAATTTCTTACTACAAAAAATTATTATATTAATCTTCTTTTTTTATTCAAAATCATTATCCCCTCGACCAACCCTCTAACTCTCTTTTTATGAAAGCATTGAAAAATAAAGATTGTGTGATTAATTACATACCTGTGAGCATAGATCGATGAGACGATTAGGAAGATGACAAGGAACAGGGGTGTGATGATTTTTTTGATTATTAATCGAGAAAGAGAGAAACTGGTTTCTGATCCATGATTTAGAACAGGGGTGTGATAATATTATGAAGCTTCCTTCATCCTGGATTGTTAGAGAGAGAGAAGAGAGAGGGAGTGTGTGTGTGTGAAAGAGATAAGTTGTTTATATAGGGGGGAGAATAAAGGATTCAAACTTTTAAATGGGGGGGGGGGGGAAGCAAAATTACTAATATAGCCCTCAAGGCATAAAATAATACATTTATTAATGGGTGATGTGGAGCATTGTGGTCCACTAGTTGGGTTTGTGGGAGTTTCTTCATTTTAGAAGGTTTCTTGTCTATACTTAGCCTATATATATATATATATATATATATATATATATATATATATATATATATATATACACACAACCTAATTAAAGCATAAAAATTTAAAAGAAAAAAACAATTAGCGGCGGCGACTAACACGGATCGGTCCTTTCCTACAAACACAAACAAATTATCAAAAAATAATAAAAAATTAACCTAAAAACAAAAAATAGAAAAGAATAAAAAAACTGAAAATAAAAAATAAAAACCGAAAATAAAAGAGAAAAATCGAAAATAAAAAAAACAGAAAAAAAAACTGAAAAACAAATAAAAAACAGAAAATGAAAAGAAAATAAAAAGAAAAAAATAGAAAATAAAATAAAAAAAACAAAACAAAGAAAAAAACGAAAAAAAATACTTACGGGGAGGTGGTGGTTGTGCAGCGGTGGTGGTGGTTGCTCGGAGGTGGTGGTTGTGCAGGGGTGGTGGTGGTTGCTCGGAGGGTTGCTTGGAGGTGGTGTTCGGCTGTGGTGGTGGAGAAGGAAGGTGGGGAGGGCTTAGGGGTGGTGGTGGAGAGGAAGGTGGTCGGCGGTGGGGCGGTGGTCAGAGGATTGGAGGGTTAAGGGTGTAAGGGTTTGAGTGATTTGGGAAGAAATGGAGGGAACAATTGGGTTTATTTCCCGGTCAGAGCAATAGCGGCGACATGTCGCCGCTAATAATGTCGCCGCTATTGCTTTGTGTACTTTTAAATCCCAGCCCTTGGATCTCTTGTCAACCATCGGCCCAGATCTGTTGTTGAAATGCTCACCCGGATCTTGGGCAATAGCGGCGACCCGCGGCATGTCGCCGCTATTGGTGTTGCCGCTATTGCTCTAATTTCTTGTAGTGACGGGAAACTGTGTGAAAATAAATAGGAAAAAAAGAAAGTTAAAAATAAGAGTAGATGATGAGGTTGATGTTGAGTGATGTTAGAATAATATGAGGGAGATAATATCAAGAAAAGAGGGGTTTGAATTTTATAAAATTTTGAGGAAGATGAAGTGGCATTGATGGTGATGAAGAACTGTGGTTTACTGGTTTTGCACTTTGTGGCAACAAGTGATATTTTTCTATATTGAATCGAGTTGGGTCAATCATCAATGGCTGCTAACAAAGCTTATAGAAACAAACTTCAATGAGTTTTTTTTTTTCAAAATATAGTATCAATTATACATACACATGACTTGTGGATGATGGTGATAGTTGTTGTTGATGATGAAGCTGTATAGTGGTGGCTGAAGATGATTTGTGATAGTGAGTGGGAATGGTGGATGATGAAGGGTGAAGGGAGTTGGGGGTTGGGTGAAGAAGAAGACGACTTAAGTACAAGGGTAAAATAGTTAATTCATACTTACTTAACTGATGTTAGCTAAGTGTAGGGACCATACGAGTGCGCAGATTTTTGAACCTCAAGTGCCAACTCTATAATTATTGAAGCCTTAGGGACAAGAATGGAATATTCGTAAGCCAACGTTGTGTTCCTGAGTTTCATTTAACAAGGAAAAAGACTAGATTTGGAAGGATGCTTGGAAAAAATCGTGTTCCACAACTTTTTTAAGGAGAGAAATGGAAGGAAAAGTATGCTTCATTTTTTTCATATCTCATCCTTTCAAATTGGAGAGAATTAGAAGGAAATGATTTTTTAATGATTAAATCCTTCATTTTCTTTTTATTTCCTTCAAACTCAGAAACACGATAGTTAATTAAATCTTTTCTTTCCATTCTTTTTTTTCCTTCGTTTGTTTAACTCGGGAACCCAGCGTTAGTTTTAAAAAGAGATTAGAAGGGTTAATTCAACAATTTTCGTTCCTCCATACTAAAATGTTTTGTACCTAAATATAGCCCAACAATTGAAAGAAATGGCTTACCATGAAATTACCCATTACTTCTTACTGACCCACAACGTGAAATAATGGAATAAAAGACATAACAACAACCACTACTTTAATTAAAAGAAATGCATGAAAACTGAAGCACTGGAGTCTGGAAATTATATATATTCAACCTGTGTAATAAACGGATATTGTAACCTACTAGTATAACTTTTATGTGTAAGGATTAAATATAACTGAGTTTAACCTACTAAACATGAGAAGTGAAGAGAGATTTTTTTTTTGAATTTTTTCCTATAAGCTTAAACATGCTTTCTAGATGAATAATATAATTTTTTTAAAATTTTTTAGCATAATTACACTATTAGAGTAATTACAATAATTTACACTAAAGTAATTAATCTACAAGAATAATTACACTAATTTTTTTATTTAGATTTTAGTACTAAGATACATGTTTAACAAGACTGAAATTCTTTTAAAAATATATATATATAAAAAATCCCTCCACTTCACATGTTAAGGCATATTATAGGATAAAACTCATTTGTACAAGAATGTTACTCTTACACAATTACTGTTTTTTATATGAAATCTACATATATAATATAACGATTGGGGTGGGGAGTGGGGACACATGACACTTATTGAGGCCATCCCCACCCTAAAATTCTAGCAAAGAATTTTAGGTTATAAATAACCCAATTAACCTAATATTTAATAATTTATATTTTTTTATCTTTATCTTTATTATTACTTTACTATATAATAAATAAAAATCTTATGATTATCTTATTTTTCTCTCATATGAAATAATATTATTAAATATTAATTTCACGTTTATCTCTTTTTTATTTAATATTTATTTTCTAAACTACTTATTTTATATTTTCGCTTATTAAAAATCATTTAGTTTTTTATTGATAAAGAAAGCTACACCTTCAAGCCTGTCACCTCAATCAAACCCTTTAATGGTTGGTTCTGCTTTTACACCTCATCCAAACATACACTCTCTTTAATATACATTTTTATTTTTCACATGATTAAAATTATTGTTTTCTCATATTATAATACATTAATTTCTATGTTATATCGTAACCTATATTTTGTCTCAATATTATATTTGTATATCTCAGGGATATAACCTAGTAATAAAATATTATAATTGTATAAATTATATCGTAACCCATATTTTGTCTTAATATTATATTTGTATATCTCAGGGATATAACCTAGTAAAAAAATATTATAATTGTATAAATTATAGAGAAAGTATACGGTATAAAGCCTCTTAAAATAAGAAGCGTAAGAAGCCACCAGAGATTGACACATGTCAATCTAACCTAACCAGAGTTAAACACAATAAAACCAATCTTCCCTGTTTTAAACCTAACCCATTCTCATTTTGAAACAAACCAGCATCATCACCACCAACACCCACCAACACCACCATCACCACCACCACGACCACCACCACCACCAGCAGAACCGTCAGTCCAACCTTCCTTGCACTCAACCCAAAACATCCCCTCTTTCCTGTAATTAGATCTGGACATTAAAGAAGAGAGAGGGAGAGAGAACTTGAGGGAGAGATGAACACCACCGGTACCGACCGCCTTTCCGGTCATCTTCTCCGGTGGGACTCCTCCTCCGATACCGGCCTTTGTGGAAGATATGGCTGATAACTGGGACCAGAGGAGGAAAAAAAAAGCAAGAGAGAGGAAGAGGAACAACGATAATAATTTGATGTTTGATGATTCATATGTGTTACATGGATTGATTCGTAATGGTTTTGATAGAATAAGTTAGATTTGGGCTCTGCTAATTCTTTAATGGAAGTTGACGTCATGAATTTATGGGATAGTATTTTGCAGTTCACTAGGAGTGCGTTTAAATGGAGTATGCAAATCTAATGAGTGCGTCTAAAAATTAGCAAGCAATTGTGAAAAAAAAGGTGCGTCTGTTTTCTTTTCTTAGTGCGTTTGTTTTTTTTTTGAGTGCCTTCACAACTGTTGAGTGCGTTTGTTTTTCCTTAGTGCGTTTGTTTTTTTTTTGAGTGCCTTCACAACTGTTGAGTGCGTTTGTTTTTCTTTGAGTGAATGAGAGTGCGTTTGTTTTTTTTTTTAGTGAATGTGATGAGTGCGTTTGATTTTTTTGTTTGGGTTTGATGAGTGCGTCCAAATTTTCAATGAGTGGTTCCAAACTTTTTTGATGAGTGCGTCTGAATTTTTGATGAGTGCGTCTGAATTTTGATGAGTGCGTCTGTTTTAACCCAGGTATGGTTAGGGTTTTTAATCTGCATCCTTAATCTAATGGCTGAGATTGCTTCTTACGCTTCTTACGTTAAGGGGGCTTTATACGTTATCTCTCCCCTAAATTATAAACGTGTTTCTTCTTTATAATATACTCTATTACTTGATGGGGAATAAGTAAGTAGTTATCTAATAAAACCTAAAAAATCGTAAGTAGATTGCACTTTGAATTTTAAATTCTGATCAACCATATATAATCCAAATATAATTCCACTTTCAAAATTTATGCACGCATATACATGATTATAAATACAACCTGAGACACACATATTCTCCTAATTCATAATATGTCAACCCTAGAAACAATGAAGTTGAACATGGCAGAAGAATCAAACCATGAGTTTATACGAGTACCATTTTTTCTCCCAAAAATGTTTCTTTCACCATCTTGCCTCCCCAAATTCTCAGACACGATCGAGGTCGTTGCGGTCAAGAAGGCCGAACTCTTGAACGAAACCTTGAAACTTGCGGAAGCCATGCAAAAGAATGATCAAACATGCAAGGAGCAACTCGATAAATGCGCAACCCTGCAATTGGAGATTAAATCCTTAGAGAGTGAAGCTTATGAGATGAGGAGGGAGCTCGTGCGCCGGATATTCCTGGGGGTGGGTTCGGTGAAAGAGATGAAAGCAGTTAGGTTGCTGCGGCTCGGTATAGGTGTTGGAGCAACTCCGGGTATGAGGTGCTTTGAAGGAACGGTTTTTTATTATAGGGCTGGGTTGTCAAACCAAAACCTGACAACCCGACCGACCTGAATAAGGGGTGTTTGGGATTGAGTTGAAAAATAGCTTATTGATTTATTGGATTTTTCAAAAAGTCAATAAGTGAATAAGTTGTTTCCAAACTCAATCCCAAACATGATGATTATGATGTTATCTGAACAGGATGGGCCCGAAACCCAAAGTAGTATTCCTTATGTTAATCCCGAATAATTTACATAAAAATTAGCAATTATTCATATATGTACATAATCAACAGAAAGTCGATCTTGTTTTCCTCTCATATGTTTTTGTTTTGGGAAAATCACCAAATTGGCCATTGACTTGGTCAATTTACCAAAATAGCCACATCCTATCTTTTGGGAGAGTCGGCTCACAGGTTCTGAGGCGTCTTCGTGAGACTTCAGCGGAGGACCAACAGAGGAGCGACACGTGTTCAAAATATAATAAAAAAATCATCACACTTCCACCCCCATTTTTAAAACGGCCATAACTTTTTCATATGACATTATTTTTTTAAAAAAAATTACACCATAAAAACAAGCTTCTCATCCTCTTTTATTTCCATACCATATTGCTATACTTTAAAAAAAAATTACTTGGTTGATAGTACTTGCGTCTAAATGTAAACACTTGATATTATTACTTGTGTTTAAACATGTCTAAACCAAAACAAGTCTAGTATTAATATCTGTACTTTTAAAAAAATTTTGTTGAATTTATAGTACTTGCGTCTAAATGTTTAAACACTTGCGTTTAAACATATTTGAACCAGAACAAAGCCTAATTGTTATTGTTGTGATAAGTAGACTGGTTCTACACTAAATAATTTAACCTTTTACCTTGCGTTTTAAAACATATCTGTTTATGCTGCATCAAGTGCCTCACATTATGGTATTTCACTGGATACATCGAAGATACATATATGACTTGCTCAAAACAACAAAGGCTTCGATGATTATTATCTGTGGGCACATGATATTGGTCGGTTTTGGTTCTAGTAGTGTAGATATCTAGGTCGGTATGTTTATCATCCCTTACAGTTCATCTGGTGCATGAAATAATGTATAATACTCTTATATTCTTACTATATAATTTTTGTTTCCCATAATATTTTATTTCCAGGTAATCATGTGTCACAACCCGACCACAGGGGGCCTGGACGAAATTACAGTTTGGTATGACATTCACGCGAATGCAAGCAACAACGGAAGCAGTACGATAATAACTATCTTTATTAACATCATTTTTTACATAATACACTTTCATTAACTAAAACTAGTCCCTGATCGTACTTGCGCGGTTGGTTTATATGGTTACTCGATCGTCTTCTGGTTCGTCCACTGGTTGTGACTCCGAATTGCAATCATACGTTCTTCATATCTCTAACGCCGGTACCTGAACACATGCTTAAAATAGTTTTGGGTCAACAATAATGTTGGTGAGTTCGTGTGTTTAGTTACATAGGCGCCCAAAATAGTTTATCAAAACAGTTTCAATTATTCAAACAAGTTTAACAGTTTTCAACATGTTTTCCTGGTTATGGTGTTACAGTCCTAGAAGCTGGCCACTCAACCCTTGGCACCTAGCCCATGCCTAACCATGTCTAGATGTATCAACATAAACTATGCCCGTTACTGTCATAGCTCTCAACCTATGCCCTGCCCCATAGGTTCCCCAATGGCAAAATATATGCCGCAACGACCCGTCGGTCTCAGTGGGGGTTTCCGGGTCTAGGCCGGACCACTGTGCGTGGGGGATTCCCCAAGTAGTACTACCCATATATTAAGTCGGCTCTATCCTAGAGTTAATGAGTGCCTGGTTTAGTATGCATAACAAGCAAGCAGGTAATCACGCTCTGTAAAACTAACACCCATAACAATGTACAAAATAATTTAGAAGCATGCGTCACCCCAAAACATTTATAAAAGTAAAAAGAGGGGAGTTCACGAAACTCACCTGGTTGCATAGCTCAAAATATAAAACCGGATGCTCAGTATCGGATACTGACACTCTCCTGGTTGGGCCCTATGTCGACACATATTGTTAATATCATTAATCTTTGGTTTTCATTCGTAATGGTTACGTGTGGGGACGAGCACGAACGTATGGTTCATTATTTATGTATATATGTCTCCTTTTATATTATGTCCAACGTTTATATCTAAAGGGTCAAGCGTTTGAGTCCAAATATCTATTCAAATCGTAGGCATCTATTTCTCATTCTTAGTCGTCGAGTCCATATTCTAAGTGTCACATGTTCGAGTCTATGTCCAAGTCTTAATTGTCAAGTATATTATCTAAGTATTATTGTCCAACGCTTTGAATCCTAAGTCCAATATTGCCACTATGGTTCATTTCAACATATATGTTCATAAGGTATATTTTGGCGAGTTTATGTAGCGGTATTATATAGGTAGTAAGGTGTCCAAATGTCGAGTTCGAAGCTTGGGTATGCACGCCCAATATCTTATTGTCCAAGTGTCCGACTTCTAAGAATCAAGTCCATAATATCACAACTAATGTCCGCTCTATATGTATTGTCTTTAAGTACGGTAATGTCCGAATCATATGCCTTAGTTATTAAGTTCGAGTCTTAGATCTTAACGTCTATGTATCCACGCCAAACATCCAAGTCATTGTCCTATTGTTTTGGTTTAACCTACATAACTTATAGTAATATGTCGCTTTTTATCCAATTTATATCCAAGTTCAATTGTCCGTAAATTAATGTCCAAAACTCCAAGTTATTTAATATTCACAATCCACAAGTTATCTAATATCCATACTACTAGTCCGAAGGTCCAATTCGTCATGTGGTTAACCCAATCTTGTCATTACTTGTTAGTATTAGTATGTACATATATATGTTCGCCTTTTATGTCCGGTTCGTTAAGATGCTCGTCAAGGTCCCACATGCAATATAAATACACTATAAGTAATTATAATTAATTAAGTTTGTCGAGTCTTAGGAGTCGGTTATACCTATAGTTTGTGTTGACCGGTTGACTGTCTAGTTGACCTGGTCAACCTCTGTTGACCAGTGTTGACTTTGATTGACCATTCCTTGACCCGCCTCTGGTCCTGACCCGAACCTCTGATCGAACCCGGTTAACCAAACAAAACCTGTCATTCTTGCCTAGTTAGGTCCACCACCGGCAACCACTATCATACCCATCCACTAAGCCACCATCGACCACCACCACAGTCACCGTAACCACCCTTGAAAACCATCTTCGAGCCCTCACCCTTGACTACAGCCACCATACGAACCCACTGGGAACCACCACGCGACAACCACCACTGTTCTGCTGCCATCGACCACCAAAACCACTATCACCATAACTAACCATAACATACCTTGTCTCCTCTGTCACCATCGTCTACCCCTCAACAACAATTATCCATCATCACCACTTCAATAACCATAGCCAATCACCATAACCATAATATTTAGGAAAGAGGGATTTTTACCTTGTTTTTATTTGGGGATAAATGGACCACCGCCGCCATCTGGAACCACCACTGTGAGCCGTCGCCGTCACCGCTGCAACTAGAACCACCACAACCTCCTCTTCTTCCTTCTCTCTCCTTCGAACCCTCTCTCTCTTTGCTGCTCTTCTCTCTTCCTCTCGGCTCTGCTCTCTCTCTCCCCCTCTCTCTCTCTATAATAATCAGTATAGTGGTAGAGGTGAGGGTGTGGTGGTGGTGTGTTGACCGGCTGCCGGAGCTCCGCAGTGGGTGGAGGAGACCACCGGTCTCCTTCTCTCTCTCCAGCTCACTCACTTTCTCTTTCTAATGTGTGTGTTTGTGTAGATGAAATGGATGATCAGATGTTTGTTTGTGGGGTTTTATAAAAAGAAAAGAGTGTGTGTCATCAAGAGGGGGAGGACAAGTGTCCTCCTCTTGGTGACTCACCCGATTCCGATCGGGTACGTTTTTGAGTTCGTTTCGCGTATAAACTCGGTCTCGTAACGTGTATGCTAATATTCTGTATTATATTAAATGGTTCGGTTTTCAGTTTCGAATATAAACGTCTAGTTTAATATATTACTTTTAATATTTATTTAGTTATCATTTATTATAAAATGGTACAAAAACGCGAAAAATTCTTAGGGGTCTGAGCCGGGTTGTTACATCATGGTTCCTATTTATGATGATATTTTACGTCTCCCAATTGTTGGATAGTTCTCAATTCACTTTCCAATAAATTAACTGTTGTTATTAATCATGGTTCCTTTTACCTTGCGTTTAAACTTATCTGTCTATCTGAACCAGTCTACTTATCAGAACAATAACAATTAGGCTTTGTTCTGGTTCAGATATGTTTAAACGCAAGTGTTTAAACATTTAGACGCAAGTACTATCAACCCAACAAAATATTTTTTTAAAGTACAGATATTTCTGGTTCCGACATATTTAAACGCAAGTAATAATATCAAGTGTTTACAATTAGACGCAAGTACTATCAACCCAACAATTTTTTTTAAAAAAAGTATAGCATTATGGTATGAAAATGAAAGAGGATGAAAAGCTTGTTTTTATGGTGTAATTTTTTTTTTTAAATTACAACTCTTCCCCCCCCCCCCCCCCCCCCCTCTCTCTCTCTCTCTATGGTCACCACCATCTCCAGCCACCCACCACCAACCGTTAACCTTCATCGACCACCGACTCTGTCTCGGCACCATAAATTCATCTCCATTTCCAGCGACATGTGATAAGAATTGATTTATAGCTACACCAAATATCTGTTTTATAACCAAATATCTGTTTTACGAAGTGAGATTTTTATTTAAGTAAACGCTTTGAGGTCTCAATATTATGATATTGTTTATTTGTTTTTATTCATACCGAAAATTGAGCATTACTTATTATTATGTCAAACTAGAATGTTAACTTGTTAAGTAGTATACATAAACCAGTAGCTTGCGAGGAAGAAGAGCAGATAACCGAAGAGAGAGAGTGTCCTTATCTATATTTTAACATTAATGTCCTTATCAAATAGTTTGCAGGAAACTTGAATGTCCTTATCTAAATTTAAAAATTATGAATTTCATTATATTAAAGTGTGTCACTTCCTTATTGGTTATTACGGGAAATCTCTTGGAGAGGTCTCGAAACCTGTGAGTCGACTCTCCCAAGAGATGGGAGGTGACTATTTTGGTAAGTTGGCCAAGTCAATGGTTAATTTGGTGATTTTCTCTTTTGTTTTTATTGTGACGATGTTGTTGACTTGTTACTCTGATTGTTTGAGTAACTAAAATGTTCGGTTTGGTCGATAAGGTATGGTTTGGTTTGGTGCTTATCTTATGTGATTTTTTCTTGTTAATATATTTTTTTACTGCATGTGTTTTTGAAAATATAAATATAATATTGGGAGTACTGCTTTTATGTGTATAATTTAATGAATATTATGTAACGTTAAATTGTAAAATATGCATTGTAAGGGAAATTTTTAAATGGGTTATTATTTTTTGGTATCATTTATGTCTAGGGGTGTTCACGAGCCGAGCCGATCCGAGCGGAGCTTTGCTCGTGCTTGGCTCGTTTACGAAACGAACCGAGCCGATCGGCTCGTTTACAATCGAGCGTAAAACCGAACGAGCATTCTTCGAGTGCAAATTTTCCGAGCGAGCGCCGAGCGAGAATCGAGCGGCGAGTCTTTTCGGACAACCATAAATTTGGAATGTTTCCTTCAATATTCTCGCTGCCTAGTGATGACTAAGGTTCGATCATTCGAGAATGAGGCTCTAGTTAAGGCTTGTGAGGTGATGAGCATACTACAGAGAACGATTGTCATGTTGTGGCGTAGGTTGATAGCGGGAGATGATTGATCGTGGACAACTAATGGGAATAGGAAGTCAAGCATGTTTTTTCACGACTTAGGGTTTTACAATCAAACTTAGTGTTAAGTTATCATTGGGTTGACTAGGCCAATAACTATAAATATAATTCTATATATGCATATAATGAGCCAAATCCAATAGAGTAGTATATATAAAACTATAAATATAATTGTAACTAATATGTATATATATAATTATATATATAATAAACTAATAAAAATAATATCGAGCCGAGCGGACCCTTGCTCATGCTTGGCTCATTTATAAACCGAACCGAGCCGATCGGCTCGTTTACAACCGAGCGGAAAATCGAGCGAGCAATTTCCGAGCAAATTCCGAACGAGCGGCGAGCGATCGGCGAGCGCCGAGCGTTTTGAACAGCCCTATTTATGTCTTAGAAAAGGGAAATTTTATCGGGTTAGGTTTTCAAATAGTTTTTATAGCTAAGTCGTTAAAATAATTTAGGATTTTTAGGGTAAATATAGGGTTTGTGATCAACTTTCTTAAGTTCATACTCTCCTTGATGATGATTTTAGTTTAAACTTTAACATTGTTTCTAGTGATTTTGGTCGAGGAAAAATGTTGTGTGTACACATTTAACTTAACATTACTTTCTTTTTAATTTTTTGAAGTAATTTTTCAAAGAAAAATGTTTCATTCCCTTTTTTCCCTACAAATTTCAACCATAAAATATTTCCTCTAATCAATTATCAATGGTGCATAATGTTAGAAAAATAAAAACTACAGGATCAGAATTTATTAATCATTTCCTTATTTGGGAGATGGCCTTCATTATCACAGCATCAATCATATAGCCGTTAGGATCTTTTTTGATCCTTTTGTTCATCCATGTTTCTCTTTTATCTTTCCTTGTATCATTATTTATAGAGGTTTTTTTTTGGTTCATTGTACGAGTCAACTTTGACACAAAGAAATTAAATTCTCTGATCAACTAATATGGTATCAGAGCAGCTCTAATCGATTCAGGGACTACTCATCATCTACCGCTTTCCAAAGAACAACCAAAGCAAGGGCCCCAATGTCTTTCGACAGCAGCCCAATTTGTCAAAACAACAACGATCTTTCAAAACAATTAGCCAGCCTTCTCAATGGTTTTCAAGCCTCCCAAAACCAGAACACCAAACATAATCTGTCCGATAGCCTTAAGATCATCCTCAAACTTAACAACCAAAATTATGCTCTATGGGCTCGTATGATTCGAGTGGCTATTGGAGGTAAATCAAAATCACTTCTCGGTCATTTGTCAGGAAATCCGGCATCGCCCAAACCGTCCGAAGACGGGTATAAGCAATGGGAACAAGACGACCTCGTAGTATTTTCATGGCTAATACAGAATATTAAACCAGCAATTGCAAGCAATCTGACCGAGTTTCCCACCGCAAAGGCTTTGTGGGATGCACTCGTAACCATGTACAACAGTGGTAAGGATAAACTCCAAACCTTTGATTTACATGTTAAGGCGAATGGTATTAAACAAATTTTATAATAAAAAAAAACTTTGGGGTAAACTCACAAACCTTTGATTAAAAAATCGTTTAATAATGTTTTATAATTAACTTTTAAATATATATACACACACGCGCGCACATACACCCCCACCATTCACCCTGCAACAAAGAACCAACCACCACATCCAACTTCACAAACCACCTCCACCCACCACCTTCAGCTATTGCCACCACCCACCACCAACCACCGCAATCCACCACCATCTTCCCTTTTCTTTACTTCGTCAACCGCCTCCACCCTCTACAATTAGGGCTTCTTCCCCTCGCAACCACCACCATTTTCGCAACCACCACTTGAAACCACCAACATCTTCACAACCACCACCTGAAATCACCAACATCTTCAAACTCAAACAATCAGAAACCTTAATCATATAATCCCTAAATTTTATAGCCCAATTTTCGTTTATTCATGTTCTAGGGTTAGTGGTGTTTGTGATTGGGTGAGGGAAAACAGAGGAGAGGACAAAGGAGAGGGATGGTGGTGTAGAGTGGTGGGAAATAGAGGAGAGGGATAATAGAGGGTTTCGGTGATGTTTGTGATAGGGTTCCTATGGTGTTACAAGAGGATAGAGGAGAGGAATGGTGGTGTAGAGTGGTGGAAAACAGAGGAGAGGGAAAACAGAGGGTTTCGATGGTGTTTATGATAGGGTTTCTGTGGTGTTACAAGAGGACAGAGGAGAGGGAAAACAGAGGAGGGGTAGAAGAGGGTTTTGGTGGTGTTTGTGGTGGTGGTGGTGTTGGGTGTCGTCGGAGATGGCGGTGGTTGACGGTGGTGGCAGGTGGCTGTGGTGGTGGCAGGTGGTTGTGGTGAAGATGATGAAGATATATGTGTGTATATATAATATGTGTATATAAATTACAGATTAGAAAAAGACAGATCACAAAATAGTGGGTCCACATTTTTTGCCACCTTAGATACCACGTCAGCAGATAACTAACCGAGTTAACCTCAGTTAGTTTTGGCCCAATGGAATAAAATACAAGACAAGTTGGGACTGCTAGTTTACAACTTTCAAGTTGAGATTATTGTCTTCCAATCTCCCAAAGTTGGGATTATTTAATTCCATCTCCCCATAAAATAATAATAATTAAACTCAAAAGTTTTTTAGGAGAAAAAACAAAAAGATTAATAAAAGAGAAAAATCTAAATGTTTTAAAGAGAGAAGGCATGTTTCGAAATCCCAAGCCAATATAGTTAAAAGCTGTGATATCTCAGATGAATGCTGGATATATGATTGTGGTGCGACTGACACCATTACATATGATCAATCCGACATCAAAAATAAAAATATCCCTATGATTGATCATATAAAAACCACTACTGAGGGGAGGGGGTGGTTCCTGTCAAAGGAGGAGGAGCTGTTGAAATATATCCTACTCTAAAACTCTCAAACTGTCTTCACGTCCTGTCTTTGTCACATAAATTGTTATCCATTAGTCATACTACAAAGGAGTTAAATTGCTCCGTCTTGATGCATATAACCTTTTGTGTTCTCTAGGATATCAGGACGGGAATGATCATTGGGTGTGACACTGAACATTCAGCGTTGTACTATGTGGATGAAGGGACTCAACCGGGAAGTGTTATGCTTGCTCATGGGACAACAACTAGGGAAGCCTAGCTCTGGCATAGGATATTAGGACAACCGTCTATTGGCTATTTGCATCTTTTGTTTCCAAAACTTTTTCCTTCCAATAATAATTTCCATTGCAAAACTTGTGTTTTAGCTAAAAGTCATAGACAGACTTACAAATTAAATAACACAAAAGTTGCTTGACCATTTTCTCTCATTCACTCCGATGTTTGGGGACCCATTGAAGTTATTGGGGGACAAAACATTCGTTTTTTTGTACTTTTCTTTGACGATTGCACCCGTATGACATGGATTTATTTTTTAAAAAAACAAAAATGAAGTTTTTGAGAAATTTATGATATTTTATGCCATGATTCAAACTCAGTTTAAAATGAATATTCAAATACTTCAATCCGATAATGGAGGAGAGTATATCAACATTTCCATGAAACAATTTTGTCAAAACAAAGGCATTATTCACCAAAAACGTGCCCATATACCCCTGAATAAAATGGCACTGTCGAACGAATCAATCGGATCCTTTTAGAGATAACACGAGCTCTGTTACTTCAGTCGAAGTTTCCTACGTCTTTTTGGCCTGAAGCAGCCTCCACCGCAACTTATTTGATCAACCGTCTCCAAACTAAAGCTCTTGATTCAAAAACTCCCATCCAAGCTTTGTCCGATTTTACCAAAATTCCTCCACCTCTCATGTTACAAAAAAGGATATCGATGCTATAGTCCAAAACGATGACATATGTACACTACCCTTGATTGTGACTTTCTTGAAACCGAATATTTCTATACCTCCCAGCACAGTGGTCAGGGGGAGAAAGCGTATGACACCCTGGGCCGGCTAAAATGGACATCTTTTTGAGAAGAACTCAATCACAATAACCGGAATGAGTCACTTGCTTCCTCACAACCTGATGCTACCGTCGTTAGTGCCACTAACCAAGATTCTCCTAGTCCAGATATTGAGGTAAGTCACTTTGAGATAAAAGAAACTCAAAATTTTGAAATTGACGACAATGAGATTGCATTAGAACAAAATTTGCAGGAAAAGCTAATACAGGAACAAGAAGAACCAATACAAGAACAGGAGGGACAAGATATGGAAGACGAAACAACATGAAGAAATGTCTTGCCTCCAAGAGACAATAAAGGGGTCCCTCCAAAACTGTTCTATCCAGGAAAAGAGACGAAGTCGTCTAGATATCCCATGGCGAATATTGCCAATGGTAACTTATCAAAGGAAGCCAAAGCCTTCACCGCTTCCCTGTATAATGAACAACTTCCAACTTCTGTAGAACAAGCCTTAGATTTAGAAAATTGGAAAGACGCTATAGAAACAGAAATGAATGCTCTAAAAAAGAAATGATACATGGGAAAATGTGTTCTTCCCCGGGAAAGAAACGTGTAGGATGTTGATTGGTCTTTACAATCAAACACAAATCTGATGGGACCATTGAAAGATATTGAAGGGATATGGTACCAAAGCGTTAGCAAATACCATATCACAAGCTAAAAACAATGTGCCAGCTTCACATAAAATGAGGTGACTAATGCCCGTCTAACAGATGACACAGCCTGACCCGCCCGTTTTACGTCAGCGCACATAGCAGCGTCCATGATGACGCAGGCCCACCCGCCCGTTCTACGTCGACGCATAGGCTAGCGTCCATCCAACGGATGACGCAGACTTGCCCGCCCGTTCTACGTCAGCGGTACCGACACACTATGAAGCTTCTTCATCAAGATAGACAAAGCTTCTCCAACACGACTACAAAGATGCCTTATGGGGCAGCCTCGAGACACACACTCCTGCCCCAGGCAACTGTTCCCAATGCTACAGGCTGCCCGTCAGACCTTCCAGCCAATCAATGGCTGTGCATTACCTGACAGTCAGAAGGGATGATGACGTGGCGGCCTCCTAGCCAAGATATCTTCGTAAAAGACTTTTGCAACCCTTCAACTTGTCTCAGGTCCTTCTAGAAAGAGATGATTACTCACCGCCGCCCACCAGCGTCCAATTAACGGACGCCACGTGTATTTACGTCAGGACGGTAATATCTCCCCTTTCCCCTCTTTTTTATCAAACCCACTTGCACTATTGGGCCTAGGGACTTGGGCCGGAACTAGAGACACCTCTACCTGGGCCGGGCCCCATCAAGGGTAGAGCACGGGTTGAGAAAGTCGTATATCGAGGTACTATAAAAGGAGAGCTCCTTCTCCTTTTATTGGCATCCGATATTCTAAAAACACTTTCACAGAAAAGACTACGAGCACATCGTACTTTTCCAACCTTTGTTTATTTGCTAACATTTAGAGGCTCGGCTCTTCTAACTTGTTGTCTCTAAACATCCTTGGTCTTGTCCTTAGACCTTTCACATTTTATAAACATACTTCTTTATAAAAACCCTGTAGAATCACTACCAAGATTGGCGTTAACCCGACAATCTAGGATCCGTGTTTCTTCAGATATAAAGTCCGCCTTGTAGCTAAAGGATACACCCAAACGTATGGGATTGACTATTCCGAAACTTTTTAAAATTGACACTATCCATTTTCTCTTCTCCATCGCTGCAAACTAAGGATGGCCATTTCATCAGTTTGACGTTACTAATGCATTCCTACACGGAGAATTAAAGGAAGAAGTTTACATGGAGGCTCCACCAGGATTTGCTAAGGACTTTAAAACTAAAGAAGTGTGTAGGCTAAAAAAGGACTCTTTACGGTCTTAAACAATCCCCTTGGGCCTGGTTTGGCATGTTTACATTGGCAATGAAAGGATATGGCTTCCGGCAAAGCAATTCTTAGCATACGCTATTCCTTAAACAAAGAGGTAGTAAATTTGTAACTTGTTTAATTATATACGTTGATGATATGATTATTATAGGTAATGATGAAGAATAAATAAAGAAGTTAAAGGAAAATGTGTTCACCGAATTCGAAATGAAAGATTTAGGAAGACTTAAGTACTTTCTTGGAATTGAATTTCTTAGATCTTAGCAAGGGATTTTCATATGCCAGAAGAAATATGTCCTAGATCTCCTAGATGTGATAAGGATGATTGACTGCAAACCAGTTGATACTCCTATGATTACCAACCAGAAACTCTATGCAGAAGAAGGAAAAGAATTGGTAGACAAGGAAAAATATCAACGATTGGTTGGCAAACTTATATATCATTCACATACCCACCCGGACATTGCATATGTAGTGGGAGTAGTCAGTCAGTTCATGCACCGACCTCAAGTAAGTCACATGGATGCAGTTCTAACGATTATAAGGTACCTCAAGTGGACTACGGGCCATGGTATTTTGTTTCAGCTAAATAAACATCTAAAGATTCAGGCCTATACAGACGCAGACTGGGCAGGAAATAAAGATGATTGAAGATCTACCTCAGGGTACTTTACTTTGGTTGGTGGAAACTTAGTTACATGGAGAAGCGAAAAACAAAAGGTGGTCGCGTTGTCTAGCGCCGAAGCAGAATTTCGAGGCATTGCACGGGGATTAGCAGAAGTACTTTGGATACGCAAACTTTTATCAGAAATTAGGTTCCCTCAAAATGATTCTAGTAAAATCATGTGTGATAACAAAGCCGCCATACAGATTTCAGAAAATCATGTTCAACACGACCGTACAAAGCACGCGGAAGTTGATAGACATTTTATCAAAGAAAAACTCGAAGCAGGAATTGTGGAACTCCCATTTGTACGGTCGAAAGATCAACTTGCAGACATTTTAACCAAAGCCGTCAACGAGAGATTTTTCAGCAATTGTCTTAACAAGTTGAGCATCGGAGATCCCACTAATCAACTTGAGGGGGAGTGTTAGAAAGATAAAAATTACAGAATCAGAATTTATTCATCATTTCCTTATTTGGGAGATTACCTTCATTATCACATCATCAATCATATAGCCGTTAGGATCTTTTTTAATCCTTTTGTCTAGCCATGTTTCCTTTTTATCTTTCCTTGTATCCTTATTTATAGAGGTCTTTTTTTGGTTCATTGTACGAGTCAACTTTGACACAAAGAAATAAAATTCTCTGATCAATTGATACATAATCAGTTAGGTTTTTGCGGCATTCTAGACTTTGTATTTAAACTCTCTCCATAGTTTGTAACCAGGTATGTTGAAAGTTAAGATTTAGTTGAAAATTTTAATTTAGCGCGACACTGGTTTTGAAACGATGAATATGATAACCATCAATATATCTTTAGTTACAAGGAAAAGATTTATGTTTGCAGGATAAATTATAAGGTTTTGATAAAGCCTACAGTAATAAACTTTTCCTTAAAATTTAAAAAGAATAAAGTTTACAGCTAAGGAACCAAATTATGGTTACTAGTTTAAAGTCATGACAAATAGATAATAAAAGAATTATCACCTGTTTGGGTCTCTCTAAAGGTCCTTAGTTCTTTGAATGCTAGTTGAACTCACAAAACTAGTAGCACTACCCTTAGCCTTAACATAGGAAAGGGGGTTTACTATGACAATCATCTGGTGTGAGAATAACTATTTGGTATGAATGAATATAAGATAATGGAGATAGCAAGTTTGAGTGTAGTGGAGCTTATCCTAACTAAGGAGGAGGTCCTCCTATTTATAGGCGTGGTAGTGTGATGTTATTATTGAGATGTCACAGTCAGAGTATTCGTATGGTCCCGTAGGTGACAACCGTTAGTGGTGACTACAGAGAGTCTGACCTAGTGGGACCCACTCCGCCATAGGTGCGTCTCCATACACATACATTCTTGATCCAATGTTGTGGTCTTCGAGTGCTCCATATGCGTAGTTATGGTCCCTAGTTAACTTGTAGCCCAAAAGGTGTGGCACCACCCGGATCCACCCAGGGTCTGGGTCTATATCTCTTTTAAGTCCTCTCAATTTAGCGTTGCTCTTGCGTATGAGTGTTGAGTGGAGCATTGAACTAGATTGGATTGTTTGTCTTGTCCCACGTGCCCGGGCATTTGTTAGTGAATGCTACCTTTGCATGTTGTGTTTGCGTACCGATGAGGCGTGTCTTGCTGGGTGGTATCACTGGTATGGTGGCGGAACCTCTTTGGGTCTACATACCTTGAATTTCAAATTTTAGGCAGGAAGATGTTGGTTGGTAAGTAATCAAACATCTAACATGTGATGATCATGACACTGGGATGTCTATCAAGAAGGTGGGTCCCACAACAGCTTTTCAGTTGTCGTTTCAATACCTTATGTTACATGGTGCGTTTCGATTGGTTTTAGGTCCATGTACGCCTGTATACCAATCGAATGAACACGAACAAAGGCATGTTCGTGTTTGTTCATTTAACTTTAACCGAACACGAACATATATTCGAACACATTTTTTAGTTCGCGTTCGTTATTTAAGAAAATTGGTATGTTCATGTTTGTTCGTTTAAAAACTAAATGAATAGTTCATGAACGTAAATGAACACAAACGAATGAAATCAACATACAAGCAATATTTATATAATTTACCTTCACTAATTTGACGGGTTATTTGATATAAAACTCCTTGATCTTGTATTTTTTTTTCAAACTACAAAGTTAAAAGCTTAATATTTTCTTAAACTCTTACATGTTGTTGTTGTTGTTGTTATTAATATTATTATTATTGTTTCAAATCTTTCTTTCACTTCTTCTTGTGCTATTTATATGTGTATCATTGGTAATTCTTCTTGTGTGAGTGAAGAACTATGTCAAAATAAATAAGTACCAAACTTTGCTGAAGTCGAAATTGTTAATTGTAATGGCAATATGACAGAAATTGTCATAAATCGTTATTTGTAATGGAAATTTGTCATAAATCAGGTACAAGTGCAGTTTTTTTTTTCCAGAAATCGCCATTATGAATGGCAATGGTTTTAGAAGTGAAATATTAGGGAGAGTGACATTAGAAGTGAAAAGCTCTAGAGCGATGACATTATTTATGCAAAAAAACTCCTAGTTTTGCTAATACAGCCAACATTCAAATTTCAAAGAACACAGGAATTTCGAAAAACCCTAAACCCATGGAATTCCTAGTCTAAGCACATGCACGAACTTATGTTTCTTAACATGTCATGTTCTAATTAATTGATTCCAGCACGTATGGCATGTAGCGACCAAGTATTATGCCAGATTACGCATTAGTTAAATCACTAAAACCAACTATAGATATGTTCCACTATATTCGATTGCAAGATTAGACAAAAATTAGAAGACTTCTTAGTTTGAGAGAATTCCATGGTTGTGGTTTACGAATATTGCACTATGAGTCTTAAGTCTTCAATAATTACATAGTTGCTACTTTAGGTTCAAAAATTTGCACTCATGTGGTCCCTGAACCTAATGTCAATTAAATTACTCAGTTAAGTGGGTATGAATTGACTATTTTACCCATTAGTTACGTCTACTTCTTCGCCTAACCCCACCTTCCTTCACCATCCACCATTCCCACCCACCACCCACCTTCACAAACCATCTCTAGCCACCACCGTAGCTTCACCACCTGTTGGAAAAATGGTAGTGAAAATGAGTTTTTCACTAATTTTGGACTCAAATAAATATATTTATGTATGTGTTATATAAATAATTATTTGTGGGTTTGTGTACTATATTGTGAGAGCATCACAACGAATCAAACCATGTCCAAAATAGAGCTAAGATGAATGAGATATCGAAGCTTGAAAGTTGTAGGTTGGAACAACCAAAGATGTGAAAATGGATTAAGTTTTGTCCCACATTGGTGGGATGACAAAACATGAAGTGGTTTATAAGGAGGAGCACTCCTTGTATATTGTTTAGCATGAGCCAAACACTAGTCGCACCCTTAACTCGCGCTCGCGCGCGCGCGGCGTGGGCGATGGGCGCAATGTGGCGCTTTGATGGCGCATTTTGCACTTCGCACACTCGCGTCGCCGCGAGCCGCTTGAGAGCCGCCTTTGTATTTTTGACCTCGTGCGCGTAGTCTGGTACATGGCGGAAGGTTGACGTAAACCGTAACTACAAGTGGCGCGCATGACCAGATGGCATTCAGGTCTGCGCGCGTGGCGGGTTCCATATGATACGAGTCAGTCATCCGCGGATGACATAGCGTTATGTGCGCAGGAACTATAGTGCGCGCATGACCAGGTAGTGCCAAGCGCCCTGGTCAGCGCGCGTCATCATGTACTGCGCGCAACATACGAAAGCAGGCTGGTGCGTCAGTTCCTACACAGTCACGGGTCGTAAATGACTGTTTCTACTCGTGTCATAAACGAAATAGGAGTTTCGTTCAACCACTTTAATTCTATTTGATTACAAGTTTAATGTCATATTGATGACAATAATTAAAATGTAATAATGGCTCAATTATTGTGAATTATTGACATAATGAACGTTGGGTTCATATGTCATATAAGTAGAGTTCTAGTAAAACTCAATATACACATTCACAAATTGTTTGTTCCATACCACGAGAGAAAGATTTTCTCAAAAACAACAACCTTCTATTTCCATGAACACACTTATCATTCGATGCTATCTCGGGCTCAAGGCCATCTCCGGCAGTACACTACTGTTCCGGTTGTTGTACCCTGGGAGACAGCCCGTCTGAGAGGAGGCGCGGAATCTGTTTTAAGGGACCCGTGTCTAACACGATCCTCAACCAAAAATTATCAACATATACTTTAATTTTGCAGTGGCAATTAGTAGAAGATGATGCGGTTGAAGTGCTTGAATCAAGATTCGGTACATTTTACGTTTGTATCTTATTTCATTTATTTATTTTTGTAAACGGTATTGTACTTTTGTATTTCCTACGAATAACGAGAGTATTGTTATTATATTTATTTATTATTTTAATAAATTTGTGAACCCTATTTCCTACACCACCATCAACAACAATGATCACCATCATCCACGAGTCACGACTAGTTTGCAAACCCAATTAGACTGTCCGTTGTGGGACGCGAGCAAGCCTCGGCGCGAGCGAGGTTTCAGCTCGGTGCTCACCCCCAGCCACAACAGCCCCACGCAAACAACCCCGTCGCGAGCACATGCGGTGGTGGTCGCGTTAACAGGAGAAAGTGACATTTGGCCGCGCCGTTGCTCATCCCCAGCCACCACGGGGTCAAGTAAACGGGTTACTTGAGAGTCAAGTGCGGGGGCTCGCGCCTGCTCGCTAGCGGGCCGCAACGGATAGTCCTAGTTCTTGACATAGTTGTCACGAAAATCAGTAGTATGCAAACCCAATTAGTTCTTGACTAGTACAGTAGTGTATCAAGAATATTGGAGAAGCTAAGTTACCCAATGTTGATTAAAATACCCGTCTAGCTTTAGAAAAATCGCCCACAATTTTGGTAATAATGGATGTCAAAGTACTCGTAAACATGTAAATGAATTGTGCCATGTGGTGACGGTGAAGATCTGAAACCATAATAAACTGTTCAAAAGAAAAAAAGAACATCTGAACCAAATGTTTATAAATTTTGTTACAGAAACCCTATAAAGATAGTGAAGTACACTCAAAGTCTTGTTGTGGGAAAATGTATTGAATTGTGTTGGGTCAATCATCAATGGCTGCTAACAAAGCTTATAGAAACAAACTTTAATGAGATTTTTTTTTTAAAATATAATATTGTTATATGTATTTCATATCAATTATACATATGCATGACTCGTGGATGATGGTGATGATTGTTGTTGATGATGAAGCTGTGGTGGTGGCTGGAGATGATTTGTGAAGGTGGGTGGGAGTGATGGATGGTGAAGGGAGGTACGGTTGGGTGAAGAAGAACACTTAACTACAAGGTAAAATAGTCAATTCATACCTACTTAACTGAGTAATTTAACGGATGTTAGGGGCAGCGACCACACGAGTGCAGATTTTTGAACCTTAAGAGCCAAATCTATAATTATTGAAGCTTTAGAACCAAGAGTGCAATATTCGTAAACCAAGACACCAACCACGCAATTCTCTCTTTTAGTTTTAAAAAGAGATTAGAAGGGTTAATTCAAAATTTTCGTTCCTCCATGCTAAAATGTTTTGTGACTAAATATTGTGTTGTGACTCAATATAGCCCAACAATTGAAAGAAATAGACTTACCATGAAATTACCCATTACTTCTTTACTATGACCCACAAGAACTAAAGGACATAACAACAAACACTACTTTAATCAAAAGAAATGCATACAAAGAGAAGCACTGGAAACCCATGTTCTCTGTTGTACAAGAGCTGCACATTACATTATCTTGCAAGAATTTTTGTATTGAAAATGACATTTTTAACCCATAAGTTGGACACAAGTGGGAAAAAAAAAAGCTCAAAAAGCATATATGCAATGTTGGGAAGGTTACAGGCTTACATAATAAATACATACTCCTATTGACAACTTATTAATATATATCACACGTAGTCTAAACAACTAAATAAAACATAAAAACCTTATTCAAGAGATAGATGGAAGAAGACGACAGAACGCCACTGGTGGTGCTAACATCATCGCCATTTCACGGCCACATGACTCCTACTCTCCAACTAGCCACAGCCCTTCATGCCAAAGGCTTCCGTATAGCCATTGCTCACTCTAGTTTAAACCCACCCAACCCTTCTAACCATCCTTCAGACTTCACTTTCTGCCCATTTTCCGACAACTTATCAACCGTTGAAGATTGCAGCAGCGTCGTTGGTTTAATCAACGCGCTCAACAAAAACTGTAAAGCATCATTCAAGGAACACTTAATTAGGTTGATCAATGAAGGAAATAAATCCATCGTTGTCATCTATGACAGTGTTATGCACTTTGCAGGATTTGTTGCTGCCGAACTTAATCTTGTTGGCATTGTGTTCTTTAGTACGAGTGCGTTATACTTTCTAGCGCACCATGCCCGTCAACAGGTCCGTCAACAAGCCAGATTTCTTGAACAAGGTAACATTTATATAGAATTATTGTTGAAAGTATCAGTGGATAATAAAGTGAATTTTTCACATTTTGTGCATATTATTTGTCAAAACAAGTTACATTTAGATGGTGGGTAAGAGGGAAACAAGCTGCGCCGCTATCCCCTTTTGAATCGGAAAGCCTATCCTGCTAAACAATTAAGAACACGAGATTGAAATAATCACAGAGATTGAAATAATCACAGAAGATAATTGATTAATTATCCCGCTTTTATACTAACAAGTAACAACTTTTATTGACTAACTGAGCAAGAGATTTGGTTATTCATCAACGGCTAATTAAAGCCCATGGCATTATAGCCTGGTGGTCCGGTTCGATTCTCACAAGGGTTTTTTCCCATATTTATTGAGTTTCCTTCTGAATTGGCATATAAGTATTATTGCCTAGTAGAGATGGATATGATCTGGTGGTTCCGCTAATGGCATGAGAATACTCCAGTGGTCCGCCAGTGATCCAAATTTGCCGTTAAAGAAAAATCAACGGCTAATTAAACAATGAGTAAAATACCAATTATTCCCTCTAGGCTAGAATACCTATTAAACATTTATATACCCTCCATTTGATTATACGGTTTGACTCCAATTTTTTTTTTTTTTTTTGAAGATAACTTTCTATTAAACCAGAGTTCTCATACCAGCACTTGCAGGCCCTGACCCTACACTCCACCCAAGGCTATGTTGTCTTAACCGGATCCACGCTTGGGGGCATGTGTGGGTTGTTACCGTCTCCCACTGAAGTAACGACCGGATGAAAACCGGGTCAGCTTGACTCCATTTGACTAATTATTTTCACAACTTATTCAATAATAATGAAAAAAATACGTAATAATTAAAAAGAAAATCTTGTCAAGTCATATCATTTAATTACGGTATGAAATAGTAATAAACTGTAAGACCATGTGTAGTGGGGGGCTTTATGGGGCTCCATGTATAAAGCCCCTCATCCTGATTGGTCCACGTGGCTGCTGAGTCAGCATGGAGAGAGAAACTGAAAAAGGGGTGTAGTGGTGGGGCTTTATATATAAAGCCCCTTTTAATATTTTATTATATCTTTTAAAATAAAAAAATAATAAACAAATAATAAAAAGAGAGAGGGGATGAGGTGGCATGCTCTGATTGGTGGGGGGTTTTTTCTTCCGGGCGTTTCCTCCATAGCGCGAGGCTTGATTTTTATAGCATGGAGCCCCCCCGTAGCGGTGTTGGGGGGGCGCTATATTTTTTTTGGACTCCATAACGCCTCCACTACGGAGGCTCTAACAATATCGGATTACATGTTCTCCTTGGAAAGCAAAAACATCTGATTTTTTTTTTATCGGATTACATGTTCTCCTTGTAACACGTTGGATTAGATAAAACTTCTTTCATTTAATTGGGTTAAGAACAAAGGAAAGTTTAGTAATTTTATTGGTATAATTGTTAAAATTGTTTTTTGAATTGAATTTGCTAGCGTCTTGCTATTCTTTTTTGATGTTATTGTCGTCAGTTCTAAAAAAGATAAATAATTACCTTCTGGATATGGACTTATGCTAATTCTAAACAAAAAGTTAAAGATTTTGTGATGCAGGAGGTTGTACCAAATCATCACCCACTAAGGTACAAAGACCTGCCATTTTCAAAATCTCCTATTGAAGATTGGAGGCAATTTGTAGCAAATTTCAGCCAACACCCAAAACCGACAGCCGTTGTCTGGAACACTGTCAAGTTTCTCGAGCATGAATCGTTGAATCAAATCCACAACCATGTTCAAGTTCCGGTTTTTGCAGTCGGGCCTTTACACAAAACAACACCAAGCTTGTCTATTAGTTTTCACAAAGAAGACACCAGTTGCATCACTTGGCTTGATAAACAACCTACCAAATCCGTGGTCTACATAAGCTTTGGAAGCTTAGCCATCATGGATGCGAAAGTGCTTACTGAGATGGCATGGGCTCTAATGAAAAGTGACCAGCGGTTCCTATGGGCGGTTAGGCCTGGTTTAGTTAGTGGATCAGAGTGGCTCGAGTTATTGCCCGAGGGCTTCATAGAGAAAACGAAAGAACGAGGGATAATTGTGAAATGGGCTCCCCAGAAAGACGTGTTAGCCCATTTTGCGGTGGGTGCGTTTTGGAGTCATTGTGGATGGAATTCATGTTTGGAGAGTATTTCATTGGGAGTTGTGATGATATGCCAACCGTTTGATGTAGACCAATGGGTGAATGCGCGTTATATGAGTTTCGTATGGAAGATTGGGATCGAGTTGGAGCAGGTGGAGAGAGGGGAGATTGAAAGGATGATTAGAAGAGTTATGGTGGATGATGAAGGAGAGGAAATGAGAGTAAGAGTAAATGATATGAAGGAAATGGTTAAGGAAGCTGTGGAAAACATGGGTTCTTCAAAAGAATCATTGGAGGGTTTGGTGGATTTTATTTTGTCATGTTGACGGTTAAGAAAAGTGAGAGAATCTAAGAAGTTTGTTGTCATGTTTAAATCACTTTAGGTATGTTTTGTGTTGAAAAATAAGTAATGGAAGAAGAAAAGAAACCAAAAGTAGTTATTTCTTATTGTATTGAAATCTTTTCGCTCTCAAAGATTAGTGTGCTTCTTTTGTGCTTTGTAGTGATGTCGTTTATTGGTTCCTGATATTGTTAAAACAGAACACGCTTTAATAGGTTTAAATTAAGTTATAACAAAAGAAAAACACTAAAGAAAGTATTATTGTTTTGAAGTGATAGCATTAATTTTATGAGTACTAGCACGGAACCCGTGTGTTGTGGCGGAGTCGACAATACAGGGCGGAAACAGAATTCAAACCTTAAAACGATTAAAAGAATCAATACGTAAGATGTATCTTTGTGTGTATAAGCACATGTGCTTATGCTTCGTATTGGGGTATTTTTTTAAAGTCTATAAGGAGACATGATAGCATGCTACGTTCTATATACTATATGCAATTTGACCTACATACCGGTAAAAAAAATGTAAGTAGCGGTTTGACTCATTAGCAACTATTATTATACTAATAGTCCCACACAATATGTTGAAAGTATCAAATCTGGAGAGATTGCCGAGGATAAGAAACTAATATTATACTTGGGCTCGATACGACTCGACGAGCCTAACGAGTTTCATATGTCAGGCTCGAGCTTGGGCTTGATAAATAAACGAACTTTGTTTTAGACTCAAGCTCGGCTCAAGCTCGATAAGGCTCGGCTCGTTTTGAACTTTTTACCGAGCCGAGCTCGAGTAATTTGCGAACGGTTCGGCTTGTTTACACCCCTAGTTTGCACCCCTATAATTGCAAGTAATATATATATAATTTACTTCACTAATTTTGTTGGAGATGTTGCCTTCAGCCCACTTATAGGCCCAGTCGTTTGAAGCCCGGTTTGCTTAACTTGTTGAGCAAGATTAGCATAGGGTTTTAACCCTAATTTAGGCCTATAAATAATCTCTTGTACTTGTAACTTATGGTATCACTCAATAATAAGAAACCCCAGTTGCCCCCGTGGACGTAGGTCAGTTTAGACCGAACCACGTAAATACTTGTGTTCGTGTGCGTGTGTGTTCTCGATCCTAACAACTGGTATCAGAGCCCAGGCTCTAGATCTGAAAGAACACATACCAGACAACCTTCACCCGCCACCCACCTCAGCCGCCGCCGCCACCCTAGACCACCGTCTAGGGTTCCACCGCCGCCACCCTAAGCCACGTTTTTTCTCCGACGCCGCACCCTCTCCAGCCGATCCCACCTTCTGCGCTGCTGTCACCCCTATTCGTTTAGGGTTTCAGTTACAGATCCACCCATCTCGTCACCCTAGCCACCGTGTAACCCCACCCACAGCTGCAAACCCCGACCCCGTTTAGGGTTCCGCCGTCGCACCTTAACCATCTACCGCCCCGTCTTTTATCAGAGCAGAACCAAATCCGGTTCTACTTTACCGCTGTGCTGCACGATTCAAGTGACATAGTGTTTGTCTGATTCGGTTGAAAGCACGTTGCACTCTTGGAGAAATACAAAGATACATTTGTTTTCTTTAAAGAAAAGCTAAGTGGGATTTGGTTGTTTTGATAGTGAAAGAAGTAGGTGAATCTTTTGTTGATTGGTTTAGGAGGAAAGAGACGACAAGTTCAAAAAGGTTTGGTCAGAAAGTTTGACTTTTTTTTGGTGTGGGATTTTTTGTTTGTGGTTTAGAAGTGGTAGTATTATTTCCATTGGCTAGTTGTCCTAAATTCAGAAAAGATAATGTCTGAAGAAGGAAAAGTCAAGGTAGAGAAGTTTGATGGGAAGAACTTTGGTTGGTGGAAGATGCAAATCAAGGATTTGCTTATACAGAAGGAGTTAGATGCTGCACTAGACCCTCCCCCTGAGACTATAACTACTGCATGGACGAATCTTGACAAGAAAGCACAGTCAACGATTAGGCTTGCTCTCTCCATGAATGTAGCTTACAACATTCTGGAACAAACCACAACGCGTGGGATTATGGAAGCTTTGTCCGACATGTATGAGAAGCCGTCTCCTGCAAACAAGGTGTTTCTGATACGGGAGTTAGTCAACATCAGAATGAAAGAGGGAAGTTCTGTTACTGAGCATATTAATTTATTTAAATCACATTTGACACGTTTGTCTTCTGTGAATTTTAAGATAGATGATGAATTGCAGGCTTGTCTATTGTTATCCTCATTACCTGACAGCTGGTCAGGCACAATCACAGCAGTCACAGGGTCAGTTGAGACTCTCAGTTTTGGAAGAGTTCGTGATTTGTTACTGAATGAGGATTCCAGAAGAAGGAACAATGGAGAATCAAGCTCGTTGCTTAGTACTGAAGGAAGAGGGAGAAGTAATAACAGAGGAGGAAATAAGGGTAGGTCAAAGTCAAAACGCAGGAGCAAGTCAAGACCTGGAAAGCCAAGGAAAGACATACAGTGTTGGAACTGTAAGGAGTTTGGGCATTTCAGAAGTCAGTGTTCTGAACCTGCGAGAGAGAAAAGTGAGGTGAATGCTACTACGTCCTCAGATTCAGAGGATGCTCTTATTTGCTGTATTGAGAGTTCTGTTGAAGACTGGATTATGGATTCAGGAGCGTCTTTCCATGCTACTTTTAGCACGAAGAAGATGAAGAATCTACGAACAGGTAACTTTGGTAAAGTTCGTTTGGCTAATAATCAGAGTCTTGATATTACAGGAATTGGAGACATAGACCTTAAAACTCCATTGGGAACCATTTGGACCTTGAAGAATGTTCGGGTCATTCTTGGTTTGAAGAGGATGCTTATATCCATCGGTCAGCTTGATGATCAGGGATATGATGTTCACTTTGGTAGTGGACAATGGAGAGTTGTTAAGGGCAGTATGGTAGTTGCTAGAGGCAAGAAGAGAGGTAGTTTGTACATGGTTGAAGCATCAACTGATGGGGTGAATGCAGTGTCGAGTGACCAGAGTCAGACAAAGTTATGGCATCAAAGACTCGGGCACATGAGTGAAAAGGGGATGAAGATGCTTGTTGCCAGGGGAAAACTTCCAGAGTTGAAGAAGGTCGAGTCAGAATTTTGTGAACCGTGCATCCTAGGCAAGAAAAAGAAGGTGACTTTTGTGAAGACTGGGAGAGCACCGAAAGCTCAGAAATTGGAGCTTATTCACTCAGATGTATACGGACCGACATCAGTAGCTTCACTTGGAGGAGCTCGCTACTTTGTGACCTTCATAGATGATTCAACACGCAAGGTATGGGTTTACTTTCTTAAACATAAATCTGAAGTTTTCGATACTTTTAAGAAATGGAAATCTGCTGTTGAACTTGAAACTGATTTGAAGGTGAAATGCTTGAAGTCGGATAACGGTGGTGAATATATCAGCAAGGAGTTTACAGATTATTGTGCTGATAGAGGGATCAAGATGATAAATACAGTTCCAGGAACTCCGCAACAGAATGGAGTTGCAGAGAGGATGAACAGAACATTATGTGAAAGAGCCAGAAGTATGAGATTGAATGCAGGGCTCCCAAAGATGTTCTGGGCTGATGCAGTTAACACAGCAGCGCATCTTATCAACCGTGGACCCTCAGTACCGTTAGGATTCAAGCTTCCTCAAGAAGAATGGAAGGGTAAAGCAGTTGAGTATGATCACCTGAAAATCTTCGGGTGTAGTGCTTATGATATCAACCCTGAAGGTGACAAGTTGGATGCTAAAGCAAAGAAGTATATCTTCATTGGATATGGGGGTGATAAAATGGGCTACAGGCTTTGGGATTTTGAAAGCAGAAAGGTAGTCAGAAGCAAGCATGCTGAGTTCAATGAAGAAGAGTTATACAAAGATAGAAACTTGGATAAGTCAAAGGTTCAGAAAGAAACAGTTGAGTTTAGTGTTGAGAATCAGAAGAAAGAATCTGTCACAGAGCCCGTAACAGAATCTGAAGATGACACAGAACCTGAGACTGAAGATGGTGAGAATGAAGAGTCAGTGGGAGTTTCTGACAGTGGGAGTTCAGAGTCTGAAGACGAACAGTCTCCACAGCAGCCTGACCAGTCTGATACTTCGGTCCGGAGATCCACCAGAGTTTCTAAAGCGCCGGACAGGTACAGTCCCAGTCACACCGGCCCCTCAGTTAATTATATTCTCTTGACAGAAAATGGTGAACCAGAGAGCTACTCTGAAGCAGTCAAGATGAAGGACTCGTTCCAGTGGGAGCGAGCTATGAAAGAAGAAATGAGTTCACTAAACAAGAACAAGACTTGGGTTCTTGTAAAGCTTCCGCCAGACAAGAAAGCTCTTCAGAATAAATGGGTTTTTAGGGTCAAAGATGAGCATGATGGTTCTAAACGGTATAAAGCCCGTTTAGTGGTCAAGGGATTTCAGCAGAAGAAGGGAGTTGATTATGATGAGATCTTCTCTCCAGTGGTGAAGATGACCACCATCAGGTTAGTTCTGAGTATTGTAGCAGCAGAGAATTTGCATCTAGAGCAGCTAGATGTAAAAACAGCATTTCTACATGGTGACCTTGATGAAGATATTTATATGGCACAGCCTGAGGGATTCCAGGTTATTGGAAAAGAGAATTGGGTGTGCAAGTTGAAGAAGAGTTTGTATGGTCTGAAACAAGCGCCAAGGCAGTGGTACTTGAAGTTTGATAATTTCATGGTGAAGACCGGTTACAAGAGATGTGAAGCCGATCACTGTTGTTATCTGAAAAAGTTCAAGAGTTCGTATATCATTCTACTTCTGTATGTAGATGATATGTTGATTGCAGGATCAGATATGAATGAGATAAGCAAGTTGAAGAAGCAAATGTCCAAAGAATTCGAGATGAAGGATTTGGGTGCAGCTAAACAGATACTCGGGATGAGTATCACCAGGAGCAAGAAAGATGGATCTTTGACACTGTCCCAGGAGAAGTACATCGGGAAAGTGTTAGAGAAATTCGGTATTAACAGTGAGAAGACCAAGCCTAGAAACACGCCCTTGGGGAGTCACCTCAAGCTTACCAAAGATCAGTGTCCCAGAACTGAAGAAGAAAAAGCTGATATGGCTAGAGTTCCGTATGCATCTGCAGTAGGTAGTCTGATGTACGCTATGGTGTGCACAAGACCTGACATAGCACACGCAGTCGGAGTTGTCAGTCGGTTTATGTCAAATCCGGGAAGAAAACATTGGGAAGCAGTTAAATGGGTGTTTCGTTATTTGAAGGGAACATCAAAGATGGGGTTATGTTTCAAAGGGAAGGATTCAGTTCTCAGAGGTTATACAGATGCTGACCTGGGTGGTTGCAAAGAGACATTTAAAAGCACCACAGGGTTTGTTTTCACAGTGGGAGGAACTGCAGTCAGTTGGATGTCCAGGCTTCAGAAAAGCGTGGCTTTGTCCACAACAGAGGCAGAATACATGGCTATAGCTGAAGCCAGTAAGGAGCTAGTATGGTTGAAAGCTTTTCTGGAAGAGTTAGGGAAGAAGCAGACTGAGCACTTGTTGCACTGTGATAATGAAAGTGCAGTGAAACTTGCTAAGAATCCTGTGTATCACAAGAAGACGAAGCACATCGGGATAAGGTATCACTTCGTGAGAGGATTGGTTGCTGATGGCACAATCAACTTGAAGAATATCTCAGGTGCTAAGAATCCAGCAGACATGTTCACTAAATGTGTGACGTTGGATAAGCTGAAGCTGTGCGGAGCTTCAGCTGGTCTCCAGGAATAGTGTTGAGGAGATCGGGGTAACTGGAGGTGCATTGGAGATCAAGGTTGATCTTATTTACAGAAGTACAGAAGAGATGGTGCAGTTCGTGGTCCGAAGACACCAAGTGGGAGATTGTTGGAGATGTTGCCTTCAGCCCACTTATAGGCCCAGTCGTTTGAAGCCCGGTTTGCTTAACTTGTTGAGCAAGATTAGCATAGGGTTTTAACCCTAATTTAGGCCTATAAATAATCTCTTGTACTTGTAACTTATGGTATCACTCAATAATAAGAAACCCCAGTTGCCCCCGTGGACGTAGGTCAGTTTAGACCGAACCACGTAAATACTTGTGTTCGTGTGCGTGTGTGTTCTCGATCCTAACAAATTTGACGGGCCATTTAATAAAACTTCCTTACACACTCTGATATAAAACTTCCTTGCACCTTGTATTTTTTTCAAACCACAAAGGTAAAAGCTTAATCATTATACAAGTCTTTCTTTCACCTCTTCTTGTAGTATTTACATGGGACGTGTATCATTGGGTAATTCTTCTTGTGTGAGTGAAGACCTGTGACAAAATAAATGAATACCAAACTATGCTGAAATCGAAATCATCAATTGTAATGACAATATGATAGAAAATGTCATAAATCACCATTCGCAATGGCAATTTTTCATAAATCTATGTACAAGTGCAGCTTTTTTTTTTCTTTTAGAAATCGCTATTATGAATGACAATGGCATTAGAAGTGAAATTATTCAGTTAAGTGAGTATGAATTGGCTATTTTACCCATTTAACTGACGTTAGGGGCATGGACCACACGAGTGCAAATTTTTGAACCTCAAGTGTCAACTCTGTAATTATTGAAGCCTTACGGCCAAGAGTGCAATATTCGTAAGCCAATAGTAAGAGATTAGAAGGGTTAATTCAACATTTTCGTTCCTCCATACTAAAATGTGTTAGTGACTAAATATAGCCCAACAATTGAAAGAAATAGACTTTGCCGGCCATGAAATTACCATTACTACTTAGTGACCCACAACATTAAATAGTGGAATAAGGACATAACAACGACCACTACTTTAATTAAAAGAAATGCATGAAAACTGAAGCACTTGAAACCCATGTTCTCTGGTGTACGAGAGCTGCACATAACAGTATCGTGCTAGAATTTTGGACACAAGTAGGAAGAAAAAGCTCAAAAAGCATATATGCAATGTAGGGAAGGTTACAGGTTTACATAATAAATACATACTCCTATTGACAACTTATTAATATATATCACACGTAGTCTAAACAACTAAATAAAACATAAACCTTATTCAAGAGATAGATGGAAGAAGACGACAGAAAGCCACTGGTGGTGCTAACATCATCGCCATTTCACGGCCACATGACTCCTACTCTCCAACTAGCCACAGCCCTTCATGCCAAAGGCTTCCGTATAGCCATTGCTCACTCTAGTTTAAACCCACCCAACCCTTCTAACCATCCTTTAGACTTCATTTTCTGCCCACTTTCCGACAACTTATCAGCCGTTGAAGATTGCAGCAGCATCGCTTATTTAATCAACGCGCTCAACAAAAACTGTAAAGCATCATTCAAGGAACACTTAATTCGGTTGATCAATGAAGGAAATAAATCCATTGTTGTCATCTATGACAATGTTATGCACTTTGCAGGATTTGTTGCTACTGAACTTAATCTTGCTGCCATTGTGTTCTTCACTACGAGTGCAGCATACTTTCTAGCGCACCTTGCCCGTCAACAGGTCCCTCAACAAGCCAGATTTCTTGAACAAGGTAAATATTATATAGATTTATTTTTGAAAGTATCAGTGGATAAGAAATGTAATTACACAATTAAGAACAAAACATATTGAAATAATAACATAAGACAATTGATTAATTATCCCGCCTTTATACTAACAAGTAACTTATTTAGCAATATAATGAACAAAAACTTAATAATTACAAAGAAAGTCTCGTCAAGTCATATCATTTAATGAGTAAAGATCAAATACATATAGTTTTTTTGTAAGAACTGTGAGAATCAAAGGGGGTAAAAAAAAATTATTTTTTTTTTAGAATTTTTTTTCCCCATGTGCTTAAACATTCTTTCTAGATGAATAATACCAAAAAAAAATTAAAAAAAAAAAAAAATTTAGTGTAATTACGTCATTAAGGTAAATACATTAATTTACACTAGAGTAATTATGTAATTACTCTACACGTAATTACTCTACACCAAATTTTTTTTTTTTTTTTTTTTTTAGTTTTCAATACTATAATACATGTTTAACAATATGGGGAAAAAAAAAATTTTTAAAAAAAATTTTAAAAAAATACCCTCCTTTGATTCTCACAGTTCTTACCAAAAAAACTATTTGTACCGGATCTTTCCTCATCATTTAATTATGGTATCAAAATAGCAATAAACTGTAACAATATATTCTATAGCTATAAAGCAAAAACATGTGATTTTTTTATCGGATACATGTTATCCTTAGACCACGTCGGATTATATAAAACCTCTTTCGTTTAATTTGGTTAAGAAAAGAGGAAAGTCTAAGTAACTTTTCATGGTTAGATTAGTGTAATTGTTAAAATTGTATTTTGAATTGACTTTGCTAGCATCTTGCTATTCTTTTTTGATGTTATTGTTGCCGTTCTAAAAAAGATTAATAAATACTTTGTGAATATCGACTGATGCTAATTCAAATAAAATATAAAGATTTTGTGATGCAGGAGGTTGTACCAAATCATCACCCCCTTAGGTACAAAGACCTGCCTTTTTCAAAATCTCCTATTGAGGATTGGAGACAATTTGTTGCAAACTTCAGCCAACAACCAAAACCCTCAGCCGTTATTTGGAATACTATCAAGTTTCTCGAGCATGAATCGTTGAACCAAATCCACAACCATGTTCAGGTTCCGGTTTTTGCAGTCGGGCCTTTACACAAAATAACACCAGGCTTGTCTATTAGTTCTCACAAAGAAGACACCAGTTGCATCGCTTGGCTCGATAAACAACCTCCCAAATCCGTGGTCTACATAAGCTTTGGAAGCTTAGCCACAATGGATGTGAAAGTGCTTACTGAGATGGCATGGGGTCTAATGAAAAGTGACCAACGGTTCCTATGGGCGGTTAGGCCTGGTTTAGTTAGTGGATTAGAGTGGCTCGAGTTATTGCCCAAGAGCTTCATAGAGGAAACAAGAGAACGAGGGTTAATTGTGAAATGGGCTCCCCAAAAGGATGTCTTGGCCCATTTTGCGGTAGGTGGGTTTTGGAGTCATTGTGGATGGAATTCGTGTTTGGAGAGTATTTCATCGGGAGTTGTGATGATATGCCAACCGTTTGATGTAGACCAAGGGGTGAACACGCGTTATGTGAGTTACGTGTGGAAGATTGGGATCGAGTTGGAGCAGGTGGAGAGAGGGGAGATTGAAAGGATGATTAGAAGAGTTATGGTGGATGATGAAGGAGAGGAAATGAGAGTAAGAGTAAACGATATGAAGGAAATGGTTAAAGAAGCAGTGGAAAATAGGGGTTCTTCACAAGAATCGTTGGAGGGTTTGATGGATTTTATTTTGTCACGTTGATTTTTAAGAAAAGCGATAAAATCAAGAAATTTGGTGTCATGTTTAAACCATTTTAAGTATGTTTTTTTGTTGAAAATACACTAATGGCAGAAGAAAAGAAATCAAAAGTAGTTATATCCTTTAGCCAAAGGCATTATAGCCCAGTGGCATCTTGTTGGTGAGATAAGATTTGGGACTCTAAGGTCGTGTGTTCGAATCTCACAAGAGGTTTTTCTCATAATTATGAGTTTCCTCCTGAATTGGTGACTGGGTGGTGGAATATGATCGTGTGATAACACTGATGACACGATAATACTCCAGTGGTCCGTGAGTGATTTCAATTGGCCGTTCAAAAAAAGTTATATCCTTTATAGTCAAGGAGAAGATTAATGGTTCCTGATCATGTTAAAACAGGATAGGATTTAATAGGTTTAAATTATTAAGTTTATAATAACAAAAGAAAATCATTAAAGAAGTATTATTGTTCTGAAGTGATAGCATTGACTTCGTGAGTAATTACACATATAGTAAACATGTTTGTGTGTCCATTGTGGCTAGTAGCACTAAACTTGTTAAATTCAAACCATCCAATTCAAGCATGGACCACATTTGGGTCACTTGATTCATGGAATACATTTCCGTTATTTGAGCACTAAAGTAGTCAGTAGTCATATACCTTCTGTTTTCTTATCAGAGAAAAAGGATTGTATTATTCAGTGTATTGTGTTGTACAATAAGAGAAAAGAAACCCCAATAAGTAGGGATACAATTTACTCAAAAAGGAAATATTGCTGGAAATCATGACCCTAACGGCTAGTTGATTGGCTGAGTTGTAGATGGCCTCTAAACAAGGAAAGGAGGATCGGTTTTGTCTTTACTTTTCTAACACTCCCCCTCAAGTTGAGTAGTGGGATTTCCGATACTCAACTTGTTAAGCCAATTGTTGAAAATTCTTCCGTTGACGGCTTTGGATAAAATGTCTGCGAGTTGGACTTTTGAGCGAACGAACGGGAGTTCTATAATCCCTGCTTCAAGTTTTTCTTTAACAAAGTGTCTATCCACTTCTACGTGCTTTGTACGGTCGTGTTGAACAGGATTTTCTGAAATCTGTATGGCTGCTTTGTTATCGCACATGATTTTACTAGGCGCGGTGTGAGAAAAACCAATTTCTGACAAAAGTTTGCGAATCCAAAGAACTTCTGCTAACCCTCTTGCAATGCCTCGGAATTCTGCTTCGGCACTGGATAGGGCGACAACTTTTTGTTTTTTGCTTCTCCATGTAACTAAGTTTCCACCAACTAAGGTAAAGTATCCAGAAGTTGATCTTCGGTCTTCTTTATTTCCTGCCCAGTCTGCATCTGTATAGGCCTGGACCCTTAGATGTTTATTATTCTGAAATAAGATCCCATGACCTACTGTCCCTTTAAGATATCTTACGATCCTTAATACCGCATCCATGTGACCTTCTTGAGGTTGGTGCATGAATTGACTGACAACTCCTACCGCATAGGCAATGTCAGGGCGAGTATGTGAAAGGTATATGAGTTTGCCTACCAATCGTTGATATTTTTCTTTATCTGCCAATCTTGCCCCTTCTTCTTTACAAAGTTTCAGGTTAGTCATCATTGGAGTATCAACTAGCTTGCAGTCAATCATCCCTGTTTCGGCTAGGAGATCTAGGATATACTTCTTTTGGCATATAAAAATCCCTCGCTGAGACCTCAGGACTTCAATTCCAAGAAAATACTTGAGTCTTCCCAAGTCCTTCATTTCGAATTCGGTGAAAAGGTTTGTCCTTAGTTTCTTTATTTCGTCTTCATCATTACCTGTAATAATCATATCGTCAACATAGATAATTAAACAAGTTACAAGTTTACCTTTTCGTTTAAGGAATAATGTATGGTCAGCATTGCTTTGTTGGAAACCATATCCTTTCATTGCTAATGTAAATCTGCCAAACCAGGCCCGAGGGGATTGTTTAAGACCGTAAAGAGATTTTTTTAACCGACACACTTCTTTGTTTTTGAAGTTACTTGTGAATCCTGGGGGAGCCTCCATGTAAACTTCTTCTTTCAATTCTCCATGTAGGAATGCGTTTTTTACGTCAAACTGATGAAGGGGCCATCCCTCGTTTGCAGCGATAGAGAATAGTACACGGATTGTGTCAATTTTAGCTACTGGGGAAAAGGTCTCGGAATAATCAATCCCATATGTTTGAGTGTAGCCCTTTGCTACAAGACGAGCTATATATCTTTCAATGGATCCATCAAGTTTATGTTTGATTGTAAAAACCCAACGACATCCTACTGGTTTCTTTCCAGGAGGTAGAACACACTTTTCCCATGTATCATTTTTTATAAGTGCTTTCATCTCTGTTTCCATAGCATCTTTCCATTTTTCAGAGCCCAAGGCTTGTTCTACTGAGACTGGGGGTTGTTCATTATATAAAAGGCGGTGAAAGCTTTGGCTTCCCTAGATAAGTTACCATTGGTAATGTTTGCCATGGGATATCTAGATGACTGCGTTTCTTTTCTTGGAGAGTACCTTTTCGGAGGGACCCCCCTGTTGGCTCTTGGAGGTAAAACGTATCTCTCATTTGTATCTTGTTCCCCCTGTTCATGTATTGGTTCTTCTTGATCATGTATTGGTTCTCCCTGCAAATTCTGTTCTAGTGCTATATCGTTATTGTCAGTATGAGATTCAATATTTTGAGTATCCTCATGAGTTTGAGGTTTAGTTTGAGGTTCAATATTTTGAGTTTCTTCATGTGTGTGAGAGTGACTTACCTCAGTTCTTGAACTAGGAAGATCATCTTGGTTAGTAGCACTGACGGTAGGTGCATTGGAAGTAGGTGACTCATTTTGGGTATTATAATTAACTTCTTCTGATGAAGGAATCCACTTTAGCCAACTCAGGGTGTCACACTCTTTCTCCCCCTGACCACTGTGTTGGGAGGTATAAAAAAAATTTGGTTTCAAGAAAGTCGCAGTTGAGAGTAGTGTACATATGCCGACGTTTTGGACTGTAGCATCTATATCCTTTTTGATCAATACCATAGCCAACAAATACACACTTCTCAGCACATGGCCCGAGTTTGCCCCGATCATGTTTTGGTATATGAGGGTAGATAGTGCATCCAAAAACCCATGGTTGTAATGTGAGGGGTGGCGGAATTTTGGTAAAATCGGATAAAGCCTGAATGGGAGTTTTTGAATTAAGAGCTTTAGTGGGCAATCGGTTGATTAAATAAGTGGCAGTGGACACTGCTTCAGGCCAAAAAACCGTAGGAACTTGAGATTCAATTAAAAGGGCACGCGTTATTTCTAAAAGGATACGATTCTTTTGTTCGACTGTGCCATTCTGTTCGGGAGTATATGGGCATGTTTTTTTGGTGGATAATACCTTTGTTTTGACAAAAAAAAAAATTCATGGAATCATTGATATATTCTCCTCCATTATTGAATCGAAGAACCTGAATATTAGTTTTAAACTGTGTTTGTACCATGGCACAAAATATCTTAAATTTCTCAAAGACCTCATTTTTGTGTTTCAAAAAATAAATCCATGTCGTGCGAGTGCAATCGTCAATAAAAAGAACAAAAAAACGGAAGTTTTGTCCCCCAATAACTTATGCGGGTCTCCAAACATCAGAGTGAATAAGAGAAAATGGTGAATCCACTTTCGTGTTATTTAATTTATAGGTTTGTCTATGACTTTTAGCTAGAATACAAGTTTCGCAATTGAAAATATTATTTGAGGGAAAAAGTTTTGGAAATAAAAGTCGTAAATAACCAGTAGATGGGTGTCCTAGCCTCCTATGCCAAAGCCAAGCCTCTCTATCTGTAGTCCCGTGAGCAAGCATCACTTTTCCCTGGTGAGTCACCTCCTCCACATAGTATAGCCCTGATCGCTCAGTGTCACGCCCAATGATCATTCCCGTACTGATATCTTGAAGTATACAAAAGGTTGGATGCATCAAGACGGTGCAATTTAACTCTTTTGTTACGTGACTAATGGACAATAGTTTATGAGATAAGGAGGGGACGTAAAGACAATTTGACAGTTTTAACGTGGGTGATATTTCAATTGTCCCACCCCCTTTAACAGGAACAACATCCACATTAGCGGTTTTGATGTGATTAATCCTAGGTTTTTTCTAGAAGTTATATCAGATATATCGTAAGTGATGGTGTCAGTGGCACCACAATCAAAGATCCACGATCCATCTGTGTTGGTACAGTTTTGAGCCATAATAGCCTAAGGTTCTAATTTATTTTTTTTCCTCAAAAAATTAGTTCTTTTATGTATTCTTTTGGAAAAAGATTTTTTCTTCAAAAAAAATTTTTCCTGTGAAAAACGTTTTAGTTTTAAAGAACAATTTTTATGAAACATTTTTTTTAATGGGGTTTTAACATGGGCCAATTTCTTAGGATTGTGGGTTTGAGTTAAAGCCTTATTTAAACAAAAAAAAACAAACCATCTTTGTCCCTTCCTGATGGTTCTATACGTGAACCTTGGGATTCACAGAAAGGTTCCTTTGAAATATTACCATCTCTTTTCATTGTTGCACATTGGGTATCACAGTGTTCATTTAAAGAATCTAGAAATTTATAATCAAAGAACTTAGGGTTATGAATTGGGTTTGGGATTATTCTCCCAAACCCGGTACCTCCTTTGTTGTCCGAGCACCCATCGCTTCCGCCGCCGGCGTATGCTATGCCATCGAAACCACCATTCCAGTTTTCAAGATCGTGTCGGTCGCCGCCACTGCTAGTGCCTTCTGAGTTTCCCACAGAGGCACCTGTTTTTCCCGGTTCCTTGCCACCTGTTTTGTGGCCGTCAGTCCACCATTCTGGAAATCCGACAAGTCGAAAACATTGTTCCTTTGTATGTTTTGACATTCCACAATGATTGCACTTTAGCCGAGACTTGTCTACTGATGATAAACCGATTGATTTCAAAATTCGGTTTGACCGGTGCTGAGTTTTCGAGACACATCCGATGCCCTCAGTTTTGTTTGCTCCAGAAAGACTTGACATCACACATTGTTGAGATGTTGATAATTGAGAGTTGAGTAATTTTTGAGAGTTGAGTAATTTTTGTAGCAGATTTCAAGCTGAATTGACAATATATTGTTGCCTGCTTCATTGTCAGTCGACATGGCTGTTAGGTTTGAGTTTTTTTTTTTTTGAGTGAGAGGTAGTTGATGAGCGAATGAGATGATCCTAGAATCATTCACTGCTCTGATACCATGTTTTCTTATCAGAGAAAAAGGATTGTATTATTCAGTGTATTGTGTTGTACAATGAGAGAAAAGAAACCCCAATAAGTAGGGATACAATTGACTCAAAAAGGAAATATTGCTGGAAATCATGACCCTAACGGCTAGTTGATTGGCTGAGTTGTAGATGGCCTCAAACCCATGGCCAAATTCATCCCTAAGGTTTGTTCTATATTGCTACATCAATTCAAAATAAGAATTTTTGACACCTGAGCCACTAAGGTTACAATTTCACTGCTAAATCCGTCCAAATTACAAACTCAGTTAAAAACTAACTTTAAGTCGAGGGCAATTTGGTCATTTTCCATCTGATTATCTATTATTATATTTAAATAATAAAATAAATTAAATTAATATTTTAAACACTTAAGTGGGACCCACAATTCACCTTCTTCCTCACCTTCCACCCAAGCCCTTCTTCACCTTTTACCACCACCACTAACCACCACCTCAGCCACCGTCTCCACCACATGGACAACCACCACCGTCTCCACCACCTGCACAATCACCATCGTCTCCACCACCCGCACAACCACCACCGTCTCCACCACCTGCACAACCACCTCACCTCACCGTCCCCACCAACCACAACCGTCCACCACCTCCACCACAACAACCACCACCCATAAATGTTCACCACCTCCACCACAATAACCACCACCCACAACAGTCCCCACCACCCACAACCGTCCACCACCTCCACCACAACAACCACCACCCACAACATCCACAACCGTCCACCACCCACCACCACAACCCCACCGCCTGCAAACCAATCACCACGTTCATCCCCACCTTCACCTTATATGCCTCATTCAATAATAAAAGGGTTTGGGTTGTTGAATAATAATTATAAAAATCATCAATTGACCATCTGTGTTTAGGCAAGAAGTTGACAAGCCTTTGTGGATGGGAGCCGACATGGATTTGAAATGTTCAAGACTGTGAAGAGCATTCTGCTCAATCAGCTAGAGAGAAAATGAGGGTAGGGTAGGGGTGGGGTTTAGATAATAAAAATAAATATATATATATTTTTTATTACAAATTATCATTTTGGACTGATCTAGCAATTTAGAACAAACCTCAGGGACGAATTTGCAATAAAGAAATAGGAAATGACCAAAATGCCCCTGATTTAACGTTAGTATTTAACAGAGTTTGCAAATTTGACGGATTTAGCACTAAACCCTATAATTTTTGGGGGAGTTAGAATTGGTTGTGAGTGAAGAAAATGGGGAATCTACAGTGTGTCGGTATATATTGGGTTCTTTGGGAATCTTTTATGGAAAATAGGAAAACTGTATTTATTTTTTAATATTTGTTGAAAGTGGTTGTGAGTGGAGGAGAGAGAAACTGTAATGATTTTTAATGTAATATGTGGTTGTGATTGGTTGTGAATGCATGAGGGATGAGGATTCTATTGTGAATGCTCTAAGGCAAGAGCAAAGAGAAGGGACCCTAAAAGATCTCCTTACTGCACTCTGGTGGTAGCCCCAATACAATCATTACCCACATACAGCCTAGCAGGCTGGGCGTAAAGGAACTGAAACCACGAATAAATAGACGGACACCGCTGGTGAACCTCTTGAAGAAAGGCTGGGCAAATGTAATATAAATATAAGCCACGTGTCACGTTCTAATAGATGACTTTCAACACATAGGTTTCCCCGCTTTAACATACATGTATGATGTACTAGCTTATTACCCCGGGAAGGTCCCGGGGTTGAAAAATTTAACATGACTTAATAAAAAATGATGAAAGAAGAAAGCTCAAATCACGAAAAGTGTAAATAACTTAAACATAATCAATCTTAGTTAAAAAATTTCACTACGTGATAACCTATTGCAAATGACTCAAGTTAACTAACCACAAAATCTCTCAATCACTACATGTCCATATATTTTCCTAACCTAAAACCTAATCAGTATTCATCTAAACAATCACTTATGTAAGCTACAACTATTCAAAAACTTATCAATCTCTAATGACTCCTATAATTCTTAACCTAATCAACTAAACAATCACTTAAGTTGAAAGTTGTAACCATTAGAAAACTTATCACATTTATATACCAAGTCTCACAATACTAATATTGGTACCTAACTTAAAAGAATGTATACTAATATTCAATACATAACCCAAAACAATGTATAACTCTAATATTAATACATGTCATAAAGGCTAAAAAAAATACATAATTCTAATATCAATATTCAATACCTAACCTAAAACAATCTCTAAATCCAATGCTAACACCATAATCCTAATATTGTTTTACTTAACAGTAACCATAAACGGAATAGAGAGAAGTTATGGGACTTACAACAATAATAAATCAAACCAGCCATGGCCTTTATGCATCCCTCGCGTTGGTACCAAGAAGGTATTACCATGTGCTGCATGTTCACGAGGTATTCATCCTCCCTATGAATTCAAAAAAAAAAAATCATAAACATGTTTGCATACGAAACATGATATTAATTTTGTTAATGTGGACACCTAATCAAAGTGGGGTATGTTTTCCTGCAATGTCTCTGAACTTTCATATAAGAATTTCAACATTCCAACGGCGGAATTTGTTTCTAATGACATTGCGTTGAATTTTGTAAAAGATTATTAGGGTTTTAGGGTTGTATAGGGAGAAAGTAATTGAGAATAAAAGATTATTAGGGTTTGGGATGAGAATAAGCTAATTATATAAGATGATTGGTATGTTTTATGTGATTTAATAAAAAAAGTAATTGAGAATAAAAGATTATTATGGTTTGTGATGAGAATAAGATGATTATATAAGATGATTGGTATGTTTTATGTGATTTAATAAAAAAAGGAAAAAAAAAAAGAATTGCATCTCATTATGCCACATGGCACATTTAAGGCAGGGTTGAGGCCACCATTGAATGTCACGTCAGCAATTATCAATTCTTTTATATATATTATATTAATAGATAATTAATGATTTGCCAATAGCAACTATCAATTCTTTTTTATATATTATATTAATAGATAATTAATGATTTGCCAATACATGATTAATGAATAATATTATTATTATTATTTATTTTAAACAAATTTCTGCCATAAGTTATCATATTCAAATATAAAAAAAAGGAATCTCTGCCTATGAAGTTATGTTTATCGTTTGTGATTTATTAGTAGAGTAAAATATATTTGAAAACAAAACCCCACAAAAATAGTTTTTTTTCTCCGTTTTTTATATATATAGCACTATGATACTTGTTGGAAAGATAATAAAACGCTCGTTAATTTGGTGTAATTTTTTTCTTTAAAAAATCTTGTATATAAAAGATATTAACGTTTAAAAGTTATGGGATGAAACATTAGAGAGAAAATTTAATTTTGTTTTTAAATTCTTATCTTTTCCTAAAATAATTATTATATATATAGATTTATTAAAAAAACTCAAAAATTAAAAAATCTTATATGATGCCACGTGGCACATTCAAGGAGGGGTTGAGGCCTCCATTGAATACCACATCATCAAATTCTAATTCTTTTATTATAAGTTATAGATTATAGATTATGTCATGTGTCGAACCCTCATTGAATAGTTTGATTTGAAAATGCTAAATTAAATCAATAGAGACAAATACTGAAATAACTAAAGAGGGTTATATCGATAGTTTTCCCTAATGTATATATAGAAGACGACAATAACTCAACCAAGTTTTGTGGAATATTCCCAAACCACACACTTTTGTACAAAATTGACACTATTACCCCCGGGTTGGACCAATTACACATGATGGAATAAGCATATATGTTAAGGTTTCCACCTAAAACAACTTTGTCCATATCAAATTACCAACAAACGTCTAAACAAATAACAAACCAATCAACACATATAGAAATGGAAGAACACGACGACAGAAAAAAATGGCCATTGGTTGTGCTAATATCATCACCATTTCATGGGCACATGACTCCTGCTCTTCAACTAGCCACAACCCTTCATGCCAAAGGCTTCCGTATAGCCATTGCTCACTCTAGTTTAAACCCACCCAACCCTTCTAACCATCCTTCTGACTTCACCTTCTGCCCACTATCCGACAACTTAACCGCGATTGATAATTCTGGCAGCTTCACCGGTTTCATCAACGCGATCAACACAAACTGTAGAGCACCGTTCAAGGAACTCTTGATTCGGTTTATTAGTGAAGGAAACAAATCTATTGTTGTCATATTTGACAACGTTATGCACTTTGCAGGAATTGTTGCGGTTGATCTTAATCTTCCAGCTATCGTGTTTCGCACTAGCAGTGCCGCGTACTTTCCGGCTTTCCTTGCTAGGCAACAACTCCATCAACAAGGCAGATTTCTTGAACAAGGTAAATTATATCCAACCTAACATTAGTTTGTTTTTTGTGTGGTACATACTGTATGTGTCAAATGTCAATAATTGATACATGATCAACTTTTTAAAATAAATTAGTTAAAAAGTTGTTCACAACGTGGGTAGTGCGAGTACAGCCTATTTGAACAAATTAATCTTTTAAAAGCAAATAAACCAAATTAAATTTTTTTTTTTGAAAGGTGAACTTCATTAGAAAACGCACAACCGGTCCTCAAAACAAGGACCGGAGGCCGGAAACTACAACATATACATCAGGTTTACCCGCCAATCATTCCATACAATCTTTTTGAACTTGGACCTAGTTCTAACCCACAAGAAAGACAAGGACTTGATTTTAGCCACTATCTCACCAACTCTAACCTCTTTATCGTGAAAAATCTTATCATTTCTAGCGATCCAAAGAGCCCACATCGATACCATAATTATGCCTTGAATAATCTTCGATTCATCCTTTTTTCTTCTGCCAGAAGGAAGCTTTAACAGATCCTGGATATCAAAAGCAAAAAACGAACCTATGTTAGACCAAGCTCCGATAGCCGCCCAAACACCATACGATACACCACACCCAGTGAACAAATGGGTTGACGTTTCGTCAACCACCTCGCAAAGGCCACAAGAGACTGAAATTAGCATTATACGTGATTACCATTATACGTGTTTTGGAATTTATGGAATTTTAGAACTGAAATTAGAATTATCTCACTTTCCTTCGTACTCAAATAACTCGGAATTCCATTTGAATTTGAACTTAAGTATGTGTTATTCCTTTTTTGATGTTAAAAATAATTATACTTTGAATATAACTGTTACTATAGTTATATTTTGTTAATTAAACGAATTATTAGGCTTTAAAAACAACACATCCCTCTTTTAGCAAAATTCTTCTAACATACACATCTTTTTAGAATTTCAGGCTTCTAATATATTCATTAAAACCAACAACTTTTACAAGTGGCCGACGGATAAACGAGCTATAAGCTGCGCTGCTATTTCCTAAAACGAGTTTTACAGGAAAAAAAGAAAGAAAAAAAACAAACACACACAACACTTAGAATGAGTTTTACAGGGAATGAACTAACGTAAATTCTCATTTTGTTTATAAAGATTTTGTGATGCAAGAGATTGTGCCCAATCATCACCCCATCAGGTACAAAGATTTGCCATTTTCAAACGCTCCTATAGAAGATTGGAAACAACTGGTTTCAAACTTCAACCAACAAGCACACCCCTTAGCTGTTATTTGGAACACTGTCAAGTTTCTCGAACACGAATCATTAACCCGAATCCACAACCACTTACACGTTCCAGTTTTCGCGGTAGGGCCTTTGCACAAAATAACACCAAGCCCATCAAGTGGTTCTCGCCAAGAAGACAAAGGTTGCATCCCATGGCTCGATAAACAACCCCCCAAATCTGTGGTTTACATAAGCTTTGGAAGCTTAGCCATGATGGATACAAAAGTGCTGACTGAGATGGCATGGGGTCTAATGAAAAGTGACCAACGGTTTCTATGGGCGGTTAGACCAGGCTTAGTTAGTGGATCAGAGTGGCTCGAGTTATTGCCCAAAGGGTTCGTAGAGGAAACGAGAGAACGTGGCTTGGTTGTGAAATGGGCTCCCCAAAAGGAAGTGTTGGCCCATTTTGCTGTGGGTGGTTTTTGGAGTCATTGTGGATGGAATTCGTGTTTGGAGAGTATTTCATCGGGAGTTGTGATGATATGCCAACCGTTTGGTGTAGACCAAGGGGTGAACGCGCGTTATGTGAGTTACGTGTGGAAGATCGGGCTCGAGTTGGAGCGGGTGGAGAGGGAGGAAATTGAAAGAATGATTAGAAGAGTTATGGTGGATGACGAAGGAGAGGAAATGAGAGTGAGAATAAATGATATGAAGGAAATGGTTATAGAAGCACTAGGAAAGAGAGGTTCTTCACAAGAATCATTGGAGGGTTTAGTAAAATTCATTTTATCATGTTGAAGGTTAAGAAAAATGATAGAATCAAGAAGTTTGGTGTTGTATTAATCATTTTGGGCCAGTTAGTTTTTTTTTTAAATTAAACTAATGGTACAACAAATGAAACTTTGTAGTCATCTCGTTTCTGTATTATGTTGAAATCAATTCACTTCTCTAGTTTTATAGTTGTGTATGTTATGTCACGTTAAACTAAATCGTTCTCAATTTAATAACATGTTTATAGCTAGATTGAAATTCTATGAAGATTGTTTTTTATTTGATAGTATGTGACTGCATACTTTGCAAATTGCAATATAATTATACCAATAACGTTCTTTTTATTATCATAAAATATCAATCACTCTGCTATCGTTCTCTCCTTAACACATCAAAAAAGGATATAATAGTTGGTTAGAAAAATACGATGATGTGCTTGGAAAAAAAATCCTAAAAAAATCCTAAAAAGTAAGACTTGTACTGTTTACACACCCCCTGATCTTATTTTCACAAACTATCGTTAAAGTCGTATATGTATATACAGGTGGTATATGTAAGACTTCAGAAAACATTATGGAATATCAGAGAATGTTAACTTTTTTGTTTTGTTTTATATGTCCGTATGAATCTATACGGTTCGCATAAATGTTTCGTAAAGCTATTTATGACCCATAGTTCATATTTAGGTTGTGTTTTAGTGATAAAATATGTTTCTGTGAAACTTATAAGGCCCGTATAATGTACTTTATTTTATTTAATTTTATGCCTCAAAAGTGAACATATGACAACGAGTTTTTATCCCAAAAAATTTAAAATGTAATTAAGTTTTCAATAAATGCATAATTAATCACTTACCTAGCAAATTTTAGAAGTGTATTGCATCCTGAAAAAGGTCCATTTCATCTTTAACGACTAAGGATGTGGGGTGTGGGATAGTGAAGGTGGATCGTGGGCTGATATGGAGCTGGAGTAGCTTCATGGTCACTAATGGAATACCACTTCACTTATCAGTGATAGTAAAAATCATGAGATTCTACACGTAGATCATCATCTGTTTTTTGATTTATGATTTTATCCTCTAATGATAGTGAAGATGGTGAAGGGTGTACTAAACCACACACGCACCTTTGGATAGTGGAAGAAAGAGATTGTGGAAGGGCATACTAACATGGCGATAAGGTGGATGATAATGAGATGTTGAGATGTTCCACTAGTGAACCACACCCCATAACCTAATAATGTTGCTTGTTTGCATGAAGCGAAACTAAACAGTCCTTTCATATGATATGCATTTTTTAATTAAATTTTAGCAGTCAATTTATTGTAGTAAAAGTATACATATATAACTTTATATAAAAATTGTTGTAAAAAATAATATAATATAATATAATAATTTAAATATAAAACAACTGTCACGTTCTAATAATTGATAAATTCCAACATGTATGACATGGATTTCCTGCGTTAGCGTACATATATGTCTTATGCCGTAACACTCATTGCGTACATATATGTCTTATGCCATAAGTCCATAACAGTCAATCTCATTAGAAAGCTTGATTTGAAACTTAATGCTAAAGTTAACTCATTATAGACAAATGAATAATGATTAAGTAAAATTTTCCAATAAGGTATCTAAATTCTGTGGAAAATTCTTAAACAACCATACTATTTTGTTTAAAATGACAGTACTACCCCTTGGTTGGCCATGATGGAAAGAGCACATATGTTAAGGTTTCCACTTAAAACAACTGTGTCAATATCAAACATATTAAATTTTGCGGAAGCGATTTGTGTTTGGTTTGGTTTTATTGGTTTGGCCCTGTGGCCGGAGGCCACTCGGTTTCTAAACGCCGGCGACTCTCAAACCGGCAGGTGGATTATTGATAGAAGAAGTAAAGGGATAGAAATGTTGTTTTGATAATAAAGTTTGGTTCATACAAATGAGGATATAACATCCTTTAAATACACGAGAAAAGTAAAGACATTACAATAAGCAAAAGGAAAATCATGGAAAGATGTTGGAGGAAACATGGAAGCATGGTGGAGGAAATTATGGAGAATAAATTATCTCCAATAAAACAAATGTCTAAAGAGATTAGAAAAAACCAATCAATACACATAGAGATGGAAGAACATGATGGCAGAAGACAGCAGCCGTCGTGGTGCTAACATCATCATCACCATTTCACGGCCACATCACACCCACTCTCCAGCTAGCCACAACCCTAGCTTCAAGCCAAAAGCTTCAATATAGCCATTGCTCACTCCAATTTAAACCCGCCTAAACCTTCTAACCACCCTTCAAACTTCACTTTATACCACTTTATGCCTACTTTCGATACCTCAATGGTCAAGAAGACTTGGAATTGTTGATCGAATTTCCACTTCTTAAAATTATTGGAATTGTTGAAAGTTTGGATTTTGAAAGCAGGAGAACCCCACATCTTGAATTGCAAGAAGGCAACATTTGAAAGTGGTGTGTTTGGTTGAAATTGTTGAGATGGTGGATACCCTTGTTTGTAAATTGTTAGGTTCGGAAGAAATGGGTTTAGGTTTGGGTTTTCTTCGTGGTTGCATGCCATCATAAAATTATTGCGCAAACAAGGGTTTTTTTCGGGTTTGGGTTCATGATTTTTGTGTAAGAATAAATATATATTATGTTAATATATTTATGTCTAGCCATTATAATCATTTATATAATAATGATCAATTACTACAACATCCCTAAATTTATAACCGTTATTTCCTTTATGAATGAAATTACCCTTACTAACGTTGTTAGAGTCTCTCCTAGGTGTATATATAGAGAGCTTATTGTGAGGGGTTGACAATCATCAACCCCTCTCTCATACCGAGTTCCCTCAAGAACTCATAAGCTATCAAAATGATACACCGTAAAGGGAACTTGACCGAAATCATGGTGCATTTTATCTCTATTGCGGTTACTGACTAATCAGGTACACATGATTAGTTATGTTTTACTCATGTTCTTATAATATAATCAACATTTCAAAGATGAATATTATATAAACAATTTTGAGATAAGAGGGATTGTAGGTGTGGTAAAATGTTACCGGCAGAATTTTTATCCAAAAAAATTTAAAATGTAATTAAGTTTTCAATAAATGCATAATTAATCACTTACCTAGCAAATTTTAGAAGTGTATTGCACCCTGAAAAAGGTCCATTTCATCTTTAACGACTAAGGATGTGGGGTGTGGGATAGTGAAGGTCGTGGGCTGATATGGAGCTGGAGTAGCTTCATGGTCACTAATGGAATACCACTTCACTTATCAGTGATAGTAAAAATCATGAGATTCTACACGTAGATCATCATCTGTTTTTTGATTTATGATTTTATCCTCTAATGATAGTGAAGATGGTGAAGGGTGTACTAAACCACACACGCACCTTTGGATAGTGGAAGAAAGAGATTGTGGAAGGGCATACTAACATGGCGATGAGGTGGATGATAATGAGATGTTGAGATGTTTCACTAGTGAACCACACCCCATAACCTAATAATGTTGCTTGTTTGCATGAAGCAAAACTAAACAGTCCTTTCATATGATATGCATTTTTTAATTAAATTTTAGCAGTCAATTTATTGTAGTAAAAGTATACATATATAACTTTATATAAAAATTGTTGTAAAAAATAATATAATATAATATAATAATTTAAATATAAAACAACTGTCACGTTCTAATAATTGATAAATTCCAACATGTATGACATGGATTTCCTGCGTTAGCGTACATATATGTCTTATGCCGTAACACTCATTGCGTACATATATGTCTTATGCCATAAGTCCATAACAGTCAATCTCATTAGAAAGCTTGATTTGAAACTTAATGCTAAAGTTAACTCATTATAGATAAATGAATAATGATTAAGTAAAATTTTCCAATAAGGTATCTAAATTCTGTGGAAAATTCTTAAACAACCAAACTATTTTGTTTAAAATGACAGTACTACCCCTTGGTTGGCCATGATGGAAAGAGCACATATGTTAAGGTTTCCACTTAAAACAACTGTGTCAATATCAAACATATTAAATTTTGCGGAAGCGATTTGTGTTTGGTTTGGTTTTATTGGTTTGGCCCTGTGGCCGGAGGCCACTCGGTTTCTAAACGCCGGCGACTCTCAAACCGGCAGGTGGATTATTGATACAAGAAGTAAAGGGATAGAAATGTTGTTTTTATAATAATGTTTGGTTCATACAAACGAGGATATAACATCCTGTTAAATACAAGAGAAAAGTAAAGACATTACAATAAACAAGTCAAAAGCAAAAGGAAAATCATGGAAAGATGTTGGAGGAAACATGGAATCATGGTGGAGGAAATTATGGAGAATAAATTATCTCCAATAAAACAAATGTCTAAAGAGATTAGAAAAAACCAATCAATACACATAGAGATGGAAGAACATGATGGCAGAAGACAGCGGCCATCGTGGTGCTAACATCATCATCACCATTTCACGGCCACATCACACCCACTCTCCAGCTAGCCACAACCCTAGCTTCAAGCCAAAAGCTTCAATATAGCCATTGCTCACTCCAATTTAAACCCGCCTAAACCTTCTAACCACCCTTCAAACTTCACTTTATGCCACTTTATGCCTACTTTCGATACCTCAATGGTCAAGAAGACTTGGAATTGTTGATCGAATTTCCACTTCTTAAAATTATTGGAATTGTTGAAAGTTTGGATTTTGAAAGCAGGAGAACCCCACATCTTGAATTGCAAGAAGGCAACATTTGAAAGTGGTGTGTTTGGTTGAAATTGTTGAGATGGTGGATACCCTTGTTTGTAAATTGTTAGGTTCGGAAGAAATGGGTTTAGGTTTTGGTTTGGGTTTTCTTCGTGGTTGCATGCCATCATAAAATTATTGCGCAAACAAGGGTTTTTTTCGGGTTTGGGTTCATGATTTTTGTGTAAGAATAAATATATATTATGTTAATATATTTATGTCTAGCCATTATAATCATTTATATAATAATGATCAATTACTACAACATCCCTAAATTTATAACTGTTATTTCCTTTATGAATGAAATTACCCTTACTAACGTTGTTAGAGTCTCTCCTAGGTGTATATATAGAGAGCTTATTGTGAGGGGTTGACAATCATCAACCCCTCTCTCATACCGAGTTCCCTCAAGAACTCATAAGCTATCAAAATGATACACCGTAAAGGGAACTTGACCGAAATCATGGTGCATTTTATCTCTATTGCGGTTACTGACTAATCAGGTACACATGATTAGTTATGTTTTACTCATGTTCTTATAATATAATCAACATTTCGAAGATGAATATTATATAAACAATTTTGAGATAAGAGGGATTGTAGGTGTGGTAAAATGTTACCGGCAGAATTTTTTTCTTTTTACTTAGTATCATTGGAGAAGATAAAAGTGGAACACGAAAAAAAACGTGTCACATTATTGATTACAAATAATCCTATATACTTATAGTGGTAGGTACGTGTGTTCACTATGTATATATCCTTGTGAAATGATTAGGTAAATGTTTTGTAATGTTTTTAAACCTAGCTAAGAGCATCTTCATCGCTCAATATAATGGACCAAGATGTCTACCACATTATCAATTAACCACTTCTAATCTTCTTGTTTTCTTCTCTCTCTTCTCCTTCCTCCACATAGTTGCCACAAAACCCATAAAAAATAGCAACTAAGAGAGAGATGGAGGACCATGGCGGTGGATTACGACGGCGGCCATTGGTGGTGCTAACATCATCACCATTTCACGGCCACATGACTCCTACTCTCCAACTAGCTACAACCCTTCATGCCAAAGGCTTCCGTATAGCCATTGCTCACTCTAGTTTAAACCCACCCAACCCTTCTAACCATCCTTCTGACTTCACCTTCTGCCCACTTTCCGACAACTTATCCGCCATTCAAGAACAATCTGGCGGCTTCGCTAAGTTCATCAACACGCTCAACAACAACTGTAAAGCATCATTCAAGGAACACTTGACTCGATTGATCAGTGATGGAAATAACTCAATGGTTGTCATCTATGATAATATTATGTATATGGCTGGAGTTGTTGCTGTTGAACTTAATATCACTGGCATTATGTTTCGAACTAGCAGTGCAGCGTTCTTTCCGGCTTGGCTTGTCCGTCAACAGCTCCATCAACAAGGCAGATTTCTTGAAGAAGGTATGCTTTATTGTTTACTCTTTTAAAATAAAATAGTTAATTGAATGGAAAAGTTATTTGGAGAAAAATAAAAAACTTGTCACCTCAATTTCGTTTTCATAAACGAATGAAAGGGGGTCCATTTAATAATTATAAGTAGATATTTTAATTTCAATCACATGACTTTATGGTAAACTAGCTTTTATCCCGGGAGCGTCCCGGGGTTGAAATATCTAATATGACATATAATAAAATATTTAATATGACAACATAATTAATGACTTGCCAATATATGATTAATGAATAAATATTATTATTATTATTATTATTATTATTATTTATTTTGAACAAATCTCTGCCATAAGTTATCATATTCAAATATAAAAAAAAACGAATCTCTGCGCCGGGGTATAAATTTATTGCCATTACAAAATATTATATAATGTCAAATGAATTCGGAAGTTTGTAATCAATCATTCTAAAAAGAACTAACATGAAATAAGAAAAAAAAGTTATTTATTGAAATAGTATTATAATAACCATACATATATTTTAGTTACATACTATAAAGTTTTTAGTTTATGATGGTGCACGTATATTGCAAATATCAAACGCATTAGTCTAAGGATTATGTGATGCGTTAAAAAATTCATGGGTATATGATCGGGATGTAGTTCGGGTATTTGGGTATGTGGTTTCGGGTAATCAGGTCGGGTATCACCAATAATCGTTTTTTTTTTCTCCATTTTTTATATAACACTATGGTACTCGTTGGAAAAATAATAAAACGCTCGTTAATTTGGTGTACTTTTTTTCTTTAAAAAATCTCGTATCTAAAAGATATTAGCGTTTAAAAGTTATGGAGGAAACATGAGATAAAAAATAATAAAAGTTTAATATTTATTTTAGTAGATTAGATTTTAGTATATTTTTTATCCAAATGTTATTTTATTTTCTTTTAAATAAATTATAATATCAGGTTTTTTTATTAATGATTAAAAATAGATTAAAATAATAAATTCAATACTATCACCTCAAGATGCCACATGGCACATTCAATGGGAAGTTGAGGCCTCCATTAAATGTCACCTTATACAAACTCAATTCTTTTATTATAAGTTATAGATAGATTATAGATGAAAACATGCATAGGTTCTTAATTTGAAAATGAAAGTTCATCTTTTTATTTTATTTAAATGAAATTCGTGCTCGGCTCGAGTTTACCACGTTATGATTTATATATTTTAATACATTTTATTTAGTTACATGTAGTTAATTACTTAATTATATAGATTTTTATTATTTTATGATTACAATATTTATATATAACAAGTACATATAATTTAAGTTATTTTATTATAACTTTATCTATAACAATATTTCATATGTAACTTTATAATTAAGAATTGCTCACGGCTCACATACATATTCAAGCTCGATATGTGAAACTCCAGCCATAGTCTCAAGCCCGGTTACTAAATGAGCTCCGAATAAGGTTTGAGCTAGAGCGCTCATTTACACCCAGCCATATAAAAATTATAACCCAAGTTAACATTTTACATTTTCTAAGATATGAAGTAATGCTAATTCCCAATTTGTTAAAAGATTTTGTGATGCAGGAGGTTGTGCCAAATCATCATCCCCTAAGATATAAAGACCTTCCATTTTCTAAAGCGCCTATCGAAGACTGGATACAAAATATTGCCAACTACAGCCAACAAGCACACCCCTCTGCCGTTATTTGGAACACCATTGAATTTCTCGAACATGAATCCTTAACCCAAGCCCACAACTTATTAAAAGTTCCCGTTTTTGCGATTGGACCTTTACACAAAATAACACCAAGATCATCTATCGGTCCTCACCAAGAAGACACTGGTTGCATCACCTGGCTCGATAAACAACCTCCCAAATCAGTGGTGTACATAAGTTTTGGAAGCATAGCCACAATGGACACGAAAGTGTTAACCGAGATGGCATGGGGTCTAGTTAAAAGTAACCAACGGTTCCTATGGGTGGTTAGACCGGGTTTAGTTAGTGGATCAGAGTGGCTCGAGTTATTGCCCAAAGAGTTCGTAGAGGAAACAAGAGAACGTGGCTTAATTGTGAAATGGGCTCCACAGAAGGATGTGTTAGCCCATTTTGCGGTGGGAGGGTTTTGGAGTCATTGCGGATGGAATTCGTGTTTGGAAAGTATTTCATCGGGAGTTGTGATGATATGTCAACCGTTTATTGTTGACCAAATGGTGAATGCACGTTATATTAGTTACGTGTGGAAGATCGGTCTTGAGTTGGAGCGGTGCGAGAGAGGGGAGGTTGAAGAGATGATTAGAAGAGTTATGGTTGGTGATGAAGGAGAGGGAATGAGAATTAGAGTAAACAATATGAAGGAAATGGTTAAAAAAGCTCTTGAAAATAATGGTTCTTCCCAAGAATCATTGGAGGGTTTGGTGGATTTCATTTTGTCATGTTGATTTAAAAAAAAGATGATAGAATCAAGAAGGTTGTGAAACCGGAAGACTCATAAGTCATTATCAGTAATATCATCTATTCATAAGAGCATCCCAACAATTAGTTTTTCGGATATGTTTTTAGGTGTTTTTTCACATCATCACGCTTTTGCTATTGTTAGCTTGTTTTATTTTATTTTTTGTTAGGTTTTCCACAAGAACATCAAAAATAAAAAAAAAAGTTAGTAGTGGGACCTTGTGTACTTTTTTTTTTTTTGTAGAAATGAGTGGTTAAAATTTAAAAGGTGATAAAGATGTGACGTACGTTATTAGGTTTGAGTTTTTGGTGTTTTATAACAAGTGTTTTTACGATGTGGCGGTGACTAGGCATGTTTTTAAACGCTTTTAGGCAATGTTTTCAGAACCGGATTGGACGTTGAACCGGACGCCCCAAAGGGTCATCGGTCCGGCCCGGTCAACGAACCGGTCAACAAGCCAACAAAAAGCAAGAAACAATCTATAAAATTCCGGTCCAACCGATAATTTTCCGATCCAACCAGCCAAATTTTTGGTCCGACCGGCCGGTTCACCAGTCCAACACCGTTTCGCTTGCATAGTGGTCTAACCCTCCGACTCGGACCAGCCCATGTCCCGAAACCCAGTCCGGTCCGGTTTTAAAAACCATGCTTTTAGGCATACTTATTGTGGATGGTCTAAGACAAATTTATTGAATATGTCCTTTTAGTTTATATAAAATTGTAGCTTTCATCTTTACGCTGTGTTCCCGAGTTAACTTAAAGAGGAAAAAGAAAGGAAAAGAATTGAAGGAAGAGAATGGGAAAGGAAAAGAAAGGATAAATGTTCTTTCCTTCCGTTTCCTTCCAAATCGGAAGGAAAACTAAACTAAAGAATTTTAACTAGTTTTCCTTCCATTTCCTTTCTTTTCCTTCCTTTAATGAAACTCGGGAACACATCTATTCTTTCATTTCTTTTCTTTTCTCCCGTTTAATAAACTCGGGAACACAGTGTTAATGTTTAAAAGTCATTCCGGCTATATATCCTTTATGTTTCTTTATCATTTCAGGTCCATTCTTCATTTTAATTATATTTATGTAAATTACATCATGAATAATATTTTTATTCAGAAATTTCAAATTTTTAATATATATATATATATATATATGTATATAGGGGAGGGTTATCTTGAGAACGCTAAATATTGTGAGAACCGTGAGAACAAGTAAAAAAATCAATCAAAATCAAATTTTTTTAATACAAACCTCATTATAATCAAAATACAACATTAATAAATGAATGTTCTTTTCAAATAATTCATCTTTTCTTGCAAAAACACTTTCAAATTAACTTTTTACACATGTGTAAATGAAACAGTTTACACATGTATAAACAGTAAATTTACACATGTGTAAAAACAATTTTTTTTCGTATACGTTTGAATTTTTACGCGTAAATTGTGTTTTTGGGATTGTATTTTAGTAATAAAGATAAATGTAAAAAGAAATTTTGAATTTGAATGGTTTTAGATGCCGTTCTCACGGTTCGCACGAAATATAGGTGTTCTCAAATTAACTTTCCCCTATGTATATATGTGTGTGTATATATATATATATATTTTGAAAGGCCAACAAAGTTGTCACGGGCTCTGTGGGAATCCCTTTATGATGAATTCAGGATACCCATGGGGCACCTACTCCTCCAGGTCCACCAATCCAGGGAAAACCTAACTATCCACCCGCCCGAAGGCACGCCGGTGAATAATCGGCAAAACTTGGTATCTTTCAAGGCTTGAACTTGTGACCATTAGACAAGCCACACACGTTAAACTAATCTCTCTCTCTCTCTCTCTCTCTCTATATATATATATATATAGGGGAAAGTTAATTTGAGAACACCTATATTTAGTGCGAACCGTGAGAACGACATCTAAAACCATTCAAATTCAAAATTTCTTTTTACATTTATCTTTATTACTAAAATACAATCCCAAAAACACAATTTACGCGTAAAAATTCAAACGTATACGAAAATTTATTGTTTTTACACATGTGTAAATTTACTGTTTATACATTTGTAAACTGTTTCATTTACACATGTGTAAAAAAGTTAATTTGAAAGTGTTTTTGCAAGAAAAGATTAATTATTTGAAAAGAACATTCATTTATTAATGTTGTATTTTGATTATAATGAGGCTTGTATTAAAAAAATTTGATTTTGATTGATTTTTTTAATTGTTCTCACGGTTCTCACAATATATATAAATGTATTAATATTTTATATACGAGATTTTTTTAAAGAAAAAACTACACCAAATTAACGAGCGTTTTATTATATTTCCAACGAGTACCATAGTGCTATATAAGAAAAACGGGAAAAAACGACTATTTTTTGTGGGGTTTTTTCATACAGGAAAAAAAAACACAAAGTGTTCAGGTTATTCATTAATCATGTATAGGCAAGTTATTAATTATGTTCAAACCAGTAAATATGAATTCTATAATATTAGAGTTATACATTGTTTAATGTTAGGCGTTAACATTGGAGATACATTGTTAATTGTTTTAGGTTATGTGCTACCCGAAACTTTTCTGCATGTAACTGTAAAGCGCATCAGTCTACTTCGTATGTAGAATTGATATTTCATATTAGATTTCTCAACCCCGAGACGCTCCCGGGATATAAATCTAGTAAAGCAATAATTCCAAACATTCCAAAAACATATATTAAACTAGATTAGGGCTTTTCTTTTATCTATTTTTGTTATAAACTCTTGAATTTTGTTCTCTTAAATTGGATCTTTTTTGTTTCTAATACGTTTTTGTGCTTTTTATCTTAAGATTATGTTAATGAGGTAAAGCATATTCATAGATAAATTTACTCAAGATGAAATTAGTCATTTCAAACCACAATCAATGTGATTGGTTTCCTATACGTTTATGTAATCCAAAAATCGATAACCTAATTAAAGTATACTTGTAAAATACGAAGATTGCTAACCATTTGTTAAAATAATAATAATAATAATATAATAATAATAATAATAATAGTGACGACGATGACGATGGTCTATACCATTTGACGGTTTATTGTTCGGATTGAATAAACATGTGTATTGCCATCATGACTATCAATAAAGATTATAAAGATAATTTGATACTTTATTTAGATAACTCATGAGTAATTTTGGTGTCCTAATTAAATTATACTATTAATAAAATTACAAATACTTCTACATATTATTTGATAATTTATTAGTAACTAGACTAGATTATAGTCTCATGTATTACATGGTTTAAATCTTCAAATACGAGGTAGAGAATACCTAATCCGTGTAAATAAGTTTTTTCTAAACTTGATACGTTAATCACTAGATTGAATTTGCTAGTTGGTATAATGCTCTCGCGAATACTTAGATTAACCGGAATCAAGAAGAAATAATTGTTCGAAAACTGATTTTCAGAAGAAAGGTTGGGATTAAGGGCGCATGATATAGGGACAGGGGGTCGCCTCCCCCCACCCCCTCCTCCGAATTTTCGCTCAAAAGTTCCTATTATATAATATCCGTATATATTTTTTTGGTATATACGGTTTCGACTCCACGTTTTTTAAAAAAAGTAGTTGTATACTTTCGACCCCCGGGTCCGAATTCTCAAGCTTCGCCAAAACCAAAAAAAATGTGACATCCAAATAATAAAACTTTATTTTTACAAAATAAGTATCTGTTCAGTCTAGTGATTAAGGTATGAAGTTTAGAATAACTTATTTGCACAGATAGGCTTACAGTGACATATTCATTAATCCAAATATCTGACAATCCATTTTCGAGCAAGCGATCCAAGAAAGATTTTGATCGTGCCAACGACAATGTCGAAGAACCGATATGAACTCATAAAAAACCTATCGAAAAAGCCCCAAATCAAATATAAACAAAAAAATCATTAAAAAATAGAAATTTACCAAATTAACAAAAAAAACCTCAGAGACCTATTGACCCATGTTTCTCCAATTTGTTTGAATCTTTTGTACATGTGGAGCATTCGGACATGGTGATATATATAGAAATTTAATAATTTAAAGATTATATATATGTTATAAATTCATAATAAGCATATTCAAATGCTAAAAGTATGCCAAATACTAAAACTATCTAAAAAAAAGACAACTAGAGCCGAGTTTGATTGATTCAGGCCGACTTAGCCGATTCCAAGGCCGAATTAAACCGATTCCATTCGGAGTTGACCGATTCAGATTTGACCGACAACATCTCGAGTTGATCGATTCCAAGTCGAGTTTGATCGATTCTGGCTGATTCCAAGCCGAGTTGGACCGATTTCGAGCTGTGATGGCCGAGTAAAATCGGAGCGCCACACCTCCGAGGAGCGATTCATCGCCGATTCCAAGGCCGAGTTGACCGATTTTTGCAACACTGCATATATTTATAGAAAAGTTATTTGTTATATATATATATATATAATAATTCATATATAAATTCATATTATTACGGTTCAATTCATAAAAAATACATTGTTTTCAGTTATTAATTATTATGTTTGGTGTTAATAAAGCAAAACAATTCAAAACATCATGAATACATCCAAAAAAAAGTATGCATACATATTAATTTTTAATCATTCTCACCCAAACCAATTTTCTTAGAGGAACCATTCCCTATATATATAGATTTTGTAAAAAGGTTTAACATATCTAATCTAACAAAAAATATTGGTTAACTTAAAAGATATATATGGTTATATATGAAGTAAGTGGATATTAAGGTAAAAATTTTAAAATAAGATTAGACTAATAAAATATGTTAAATTTCATTCAATAGTAAAAACCAAGTTACATCTGGATAATGGGTAAGCGAGCAACAAGCTGCGCCGCTATCCCTTTTTGAATCGCAAAGCCTATTCTACTAAATACAAACCCTTGGTTTCTCGGGCTTTGCGAGTCACTGTGGACCACCTTCTGCACCCGCTCCAAAAAACGAACTGCCTCAGGGGCTAGGGATCCAAATTAAAAAAATAATTTGAAGTAAAAACAGTTTTTAAGGATGTTGGAGCATTCGTATCAGCTTCCCCATCCTAATCCACTCATAATCATTCACAACCACATATTACAATAAAAATCATCACATTTTCCGTCTCTTTTCAACTAAATAATAATTTTATATATCTTTATCATTACATATTCTGTCTCCTCCACTCACAACCACTTTCAAAATATATTAAAAATAAATGCAAGGGAACAGTGCTCCCCCAAATATACCGATGAACAGTAGATTCTCCACATCCTCCATTCATAATCACTCGTAACCTCATCTTAAAATATAGGGTTTTTTCTCACATAATTTTGGGGACCTGATTTGAATGCTCTTAACATGTGATATTATTTGGATTTTTTTATTAAAATAAGAATAAGGATTGTAAAAAGATAACTATAAATCTATTAATCTATTATCTATTAATATATATAAAAGAATTGATAGTTGCTGACGTAGCGTGCAATGGTGGCGCAACCCCCTCTTGAAACTGCCACGTGTCATCATGTGAAGGCGTGAAGCCTTTTTTTAATTTTTTTAATTTTTTTATAAAATTATTATCCCAATCTCTCCTCCGCCATTCCAAATAAACCCTAAAAACACTTCTACTTCTCTGGTCTTTTTCTTTCCTGATCTTTTTAACAAACCCTAGCAAAGAAACCACAGTTGCTCATCCTTTTCAACTCTGTAATTGAAAAAAAAACCCTAAAACTTCTAATCTTTTAATCATCATATGTTGCTTTATTGAATCTAATGGATCTATGTTATTCGACAGGTTTATCATGTGTTTGCTGCTTCTAGCGTAACCATCAGAATCTGCAGGATGCAATTGGTTCGATTCATCAGCTACAATCCGATAGCTAGGTTTTAGGCTTAGGGGTTGCATGTCTCCTATATGTCTGGTTCCAACAGAACCGACAACAGTGGTGATGACAATACGTCCGGTAAGTTATTCGGTCACCATCATGGTTAGTTATCTCCTTACATATGCAAGCTTTACTTTTTTTTTCTTCAGATTTCTTATTATTTTTTGACTTGCTTTTAAAAGCCTCAAGGAGATTACATAGAGCTTCATATGAAGAGATCGTTTAATTCAAGTCTTTGCTGTAAGTTTCCACTTTCTATTGAAATTTTATTTCTTAGTTACATATTTTGAATTTTATATCATAATAATTAAGGCTTGAAATATAAATTAGGTTATGTTATGTTAGTTCACTTTATATTATAATGAATTTTAATTAGTGTTACTGTGGCTAACTTTTCAATTATTCATATTGTTGCTGTCACCAGATGGGTAGCATATTCTTCTTTTTATATATTCATAAAACTAAGTATAGTCGCTAATTCAATGCTTATGTTGTTGTATTTAAGGTAGATGGGTCAGAATAGTTTTAAGATTTGATGTCTTCATAGTTGCTTTTATACATTGCTTGAAGTTTGAAATGTTGTTCAATTTAAGGGTACTTTAAAGACTCCTCCAATGTGTAGGATCGTGCACATGATGAAGTGGTTCACCAGGATCTTGCATTATATATGCTCTTGGTGGACTTGCAAGTCATTTTTCCAAGATGTTAACAAAAGGTATAGATATTATACTCTCAAAGTTGTATATTATACCAAGATTTTTACGCCTAATTTTGTAACTCTACTTTGATTTTAGGTTTGAGGTTATTGTATAATGCACAAAGAGCACATGCTAGCATATATGTTCTGCATCCAAAGGGTGGGACATGTCAAAATATCTCAAATTAATTTGTGAGTATGTTATCATTTTGTTTCACAACACACAGGGCCCAACTTAGTTGGGGACAGGGGTGACCCCCTGTTTTTTTTTTTTTTTTTTTGCACCGTAACGTGTTTTTTACCAAAAATTTTATACGTAATGAGTTAAGGGTCTGTTAACTTTCGGCCACCCCAAAAAGAAATTTTAAGCTTCGCGATGCGAACACATCGAATCCTCTAAAAGTAGATGTCATATTTATTTAGTTACTATGTTTTGTAGATCAATTTAGATGAGCATTTGAAAGCTCAATAGCATGGTAATGTTTTAAAATCAATACAAAATACTAAGATCTGTAACTTTGATACTCTAGACAACATGAATTTTTTACTACATTTCTAAAAGTATTGATTTTATTTTCTGAAAACATAGATTTTGGGTTATTGAGTACTCTAGACAACATCACTATTCTTTTCGATATTTTGCATAATCGATTTTGATGCCTTATTTACTCTTCTTTTCATCTGATTTAGTTTATCCTGTGTCATGGTTGTTTCGAATCCTTCGTTGTGTTAGTTGCAATAAAATAACCTGATGTAGCTGATTTTGTTAGTTTGTTTGTTATCACCGAATATAATGTGTATGAAGACTTAATTATTTGCTTAATTTAGAGGGTTTGCTACCGATATGTGAATATGTTCATCTTCTGTCAGTATATGGAATGATTAGTTTTCATATAAGCTTTTAAATTTGGTTGTAGGGTGTAGTGATTAGCTTAATTCAATGTCATGCCTCTTTACCACACACGAAGAGCATCTTTAGCCCCAAAAAAAGGCCAATTTTGTTTAAAATTTTTCTCAGTAACTTGGTTGTTTCCTAAAAAACATCAACATCAGGTTGGATTTTCTTTTAATCATGCACGACACGGTTTTCCTGGTCATATATCTTGACGTTACAAACATTTACTTTTCTTTTTGGAAAAGTTTCATTCAAGGTCCGCTTATTAAAAGTTATAATCAAAACACAAATTTAATGTTACATCCAACAGCACTGCAAATTTGCAACCCCACACGTTGGCAAAATAGAACTTCACTATAGATTTGTGTCACAAACAACAATGATATGTGTTGTTATTGCTTATGTTTTAGTGCTTAAGATCAATTATTTAGTCCCATAAGCAATTTTATCATTAAAACATCATCTAAACATCCATTTTATACTTGCTTTCATGCTATGCAGGTGATCAACGACCAAAGGTGAAGGTCTTACAATGACCAACCAGAAGGTCTTAGCATTAATCACAATGGAAAAGATGATTATCAAACAAAGGTACTGAAGTTGTTTCACATTTTTAGTTATTTGTAGAGTGCCATGTGTTTTTATTCTATTTCAAAGTGCGTACAATGGAAGTAGAAAGTAAAAAAAGAAACTTTTTTAAAATCCCAGTTCTTTTCCACTTCAACAATTGAGAATTCAGAGATGTCGGAAAGAAGATGGTGGTGTGGTTGATGGTTATCCAGAGCGGCCACGTGAACCCGATTGCATATTTCATATAAGGACCAGCATGTGTGGTATATGGAAATAGATGTAGATTTAATCTTCCAACCCACATTGCTTATTTGCTATTTATTCGAGGATGGGTCACATTTGGTGAGTCCGTTTATTAAGGATAGGTTAGAAGACGCCATGATTCGTCTTTGCTTTGAGCAATATGAAAAAGATTTTTCAGAATTGGAAGATTTTCTCAATAAGTTGCTATTTTGGTAAATCATATTCTTTGATCATTTCTTTATATTTTCAGTTTTGTACAATGGAAATGAATTATAGGTTTGTTGTTTCTATGAATACACTATTATTACCTAAAAAGCTGTACCAGAACAACTGTTTTCGGTTCTGTTGGAACTCGACACGCAAAAATGAACGCATTTAGTACAACACATTATAGGTTTGTTGTTTTGCTTACTGTAATTAGACGTGTGCTAGGCTACGTGTTGTGCGACTTTATATTAACTTTCTTTTATGTCATTCTTCTTCACTTTGGTAGTCGGCGATCTTAGTTTCCATCAGTTCGTATTTTAGGTTTTGCATTGGCCCTTTCTGATTAAGCTCGAATGAGTGAACCTTCGTAGGGCCTTCTTAAACGCTGCTTACCAGCAAATTAGCAATTAAAGGTATGGCTTTCCGATTTCCATGGCTTTTGTCATAGTTGATGAATGCGCATGATTTTCCTTTTTCCCCGATGGCAAGGGGACTGAAGTTGTATGATTAAGTTACGTTTCGAATGTTAAATTTCAAAGAATTGCCTTTTAAATGCTAAACATCATCTTTTATAGAAATACTATTTCCTTTTGTTAACTTAACGAATACAAAACCTTCTACATCAATTAAACTACATGTCATTTAGTTTTGTTTAATCTTTATTGGTGTGTAAAATGATAACTTTTATTATCATTGTTGGTTCCTAGCTTTCCTATACTACAACAAATTCTGTATATTATAACTTTTACTTCAATGTATATCACTAGACCTGCAAAAATGAATGACTTTGAGGGTGTTAGCAGGTTGGTTTTGGGTTTAATTCTTAGGTTTTACAGCCTAATCCCTTACTAACATTAAATAGTTATGATCAGAGACTGCATTTGATTGAATATGATCAGAAACTGCATTTGGTTGAATATGATCAGCAAAAAATGGTTATGTTGTGATATCAGTCAATTTCATCGTTTCATCAGTATATAGGCGTATAGTCTTGACAATTCCTTATATAGAGGCGAGGCGCATGATTCAAGCATTCAATTGGAACCACTTTTGATAATTATAATTATTTATATATTATGAAAATCACAATCTTTTCATAGTGCTATTTAAATATGTATCATATATTTTTAAGACTCTCCAATAATATTAGGGGTCTTTGATATTTGAATTGGACTAAAAAAACTCGAGTCAAATTTCGTTTAGGAAGTAGCAACATATTCAAATTTTGATTTGAATTCAAGTTTGTGATTTTTATTTCTATTCGTAACTCTGATTCAAATCATATATACTTTTTGCTTATGTCATTTTATTAATAAGGTTTTTTATATAAACAATTGTATCATATGTTGTAAACTATATTATATATTTTATTACGTCATATTAGATATTTCAACTCCGGGAAGCTCCCGGGGTATAAAGCTAGTACTTTTATATGTTATTTGATACTTTATTTGCAATTGTATTATGATAACTCTAAATTTGAATCATTTCTAGATAATCAACTAAAATATATATTTAATTTATTAAAAAAAGTGGATAATCATTAAATGTTTTATTCAATAACTATAAACTATCATATTAGAAATCTCAATTAATAAAAAAAGTGGATAATCATTAAAATATTATATCTTTTCTTTATCGGCTAATTACACTCCTTATGGGGACTCGAACCCCACACCCTTCACCTATCCTAAATCTCCCGTACCACTGGGCTATTCCTAGGTGGTATTAAAATATTCTATCTAATAATTATAAATTATCATATTAGAAATCTCAATTTATGTAATAAATACATAATAATAATAATAAAAATAATAAAACCTATATATTATATTTTTTCAATGTTTAATATTATTATTATAATAAAAGAGATAAGCAAGAAAACAATTGAGAAAAGACATTTAGTTGTCACGCGTCATTTTTTAAATCGTTTATTAGAGAATTTGATTGGGTTTGATATTTCTAAACCAAATCGTTTTTAGGCCAATAACATTAAGGGAAAATGACCGATATAGCCCGTTGACCGGGCCATTTGCAAAAATAACCCTTGCACCCCCCTTAGGAGAGACGGGACACGGCTCCCAATGAGCCTGAACCGGCTCCCAAGGGGGCTTACCGTTTCAGCCAACGGACGACCGCCACGTGGCGTTGTTGATCCCGAGGCTGTCCCTGCCGTCTAAAGCCGTCTTGGGAACCGGCTGAACCGGCTGAACCGTCTGAAAATTGTATATAAATACCGGATTTCATTTAAGAAAACTTGCACCGTCCAAACCTTTCATCTTCCAAAATGTTTTTTGGTTTGCCAACCGAAGCCTACCGGCTTACGAAAATAATGGCCGATTACTTGGATTGTTGTTTCATCTGCGTACGACTACTTGGATTGTTGTTGCATCTGCGCGTGGGTTAACCCGTGTAATTTGCATTGACAATGTGGTAGTCTATTTTATTTGCAAGAAGAGTTCTTTGTCTATGTGGCGCACATACACCATTCAAACAAAGTTCTTAGTTCTTAGCAAGTAAATTTAGGAAGTTTGTTGTAATAGTATAGTTTGGGAAGTTTGTTGTAATAGTATAGTTTGTTTATTGTTTTTGTAATAATATTGTTATTGTAATATTAACGAAATATTTACTTTTATATAAAAAAACACTAAAAAAAACATTAATAAACATAAATAAACATAAATAAACACTAAAAAAACATAAATAAACATTAATAAACATTAAATAAAATTCGATTACAAACTAATTAAGATAATCCCTCATCATTTGCCAGGCGGACAAATTTTTAAATTCTTTGCCCTGCCCGTTTTTATATTGTCTTAGGGAGTGTCGGATTGACGTGTCTTCGGGAAAGCCACGGGGTACATCCTGAAGTGTCGCGTTGTGGTACGAGTTGAAGATTTGACATTTCGTTGTCAAATCATTCAATTTCCGGCTAAGTGAGTCCGTTGTCCTGTCAGACCCACCAACCAGCCGGTTATACTCATGCTGGATACGAAACCATTTGTTCGTTTGGTGGGTGCTCTCTTCAACATGGCGCCAAGCCGATACAAGTGCAATCTCTTGCTCTTCGGTCCATCGTTGGGGTGCCATTTCTGTCAGACGGTGGTGGTGGACGGTGTGGTTGTGTGGTGGTGCTGTTACTGTTAGACGGTGGTGGTGGTGGTTTGGATGCTGCTACTGTTAGACGGTGGTGGTGGTTTGGGTGTTCTGACGGGAGACGGGAGAAGGTATTTATAGGTGGTGACCTGGACACCGAAGCGTCGAACCATCGGGACTCACCGGAGACGACGTCTCGGGAGACGGCGAGGTCACCATTGTAAAATGTGACCCGGCTGAAAAAGCCGGTTCCCGAAAGACCCGAAAGCCGGTTCCCGAAACACTTGAGCCGGTTCAGACGGTTCCCAAGACGGCTTTAGACGGCAGGGACAGCCTCGGGATCAACAACGCCACGTGGCGGTCGTCCGTTGGCTGAAACGGTAAGCCCCCTTGGGAGCCGGTTCAGGCTCATTGGGAGCCGTGTCCCGTCTCTCCTAAGGGGGGTGCAAGGTTTATTTTTGCAAATGGCCCGGTCAACGGGCTATATCGGTCATTTTCCCTAACATTAATGCTTGTTTTTTGATAGCGTATTTGTATCTAAAATATTTATCTGTTAATGGTTAGTATGTACAACATTCGTCAATTCATCCGAAGAACAAGGGAGTATTTTGTAACTTCTAATGCCATTTATATAGGGGTTTTGTTAACAAAACGAGGTATCCTCGGCACTAACGACTCAAATCCATTGTATCCCATGTAGTACATTTTTAAAAATCAAACATCGTACTTTTAAACTATTTGGATACGATTGTACGACGTCCACGATTAGTATTTATACATCAACAACATCAACGTTTCTAGGAACAAAAAATAATACAAGTGATTTATCGATTAAATTGATCGATAGATAATGGCTCTACCACCGATGATGGGCGGCGCGATGGGCAATGCGACAATGGGCATGCCTCGGAAAAAGAAAATGATGATGCACATGACTTTCTATTGGGGGAAAGACGCTTTGATTCTTTTTAAGGGTTGGCCTGGGACCAATACGGGCATGTATGCTTTGGCATTAATTTTTGTGTTCTTTTTGGCTCTTTTGGTTGAATGGCTAGCTCATTGCAATCTTAAGATGACGAAATCCGATGATGCGGGTTCGGGTGTGGCTCAAACGTTGGTGTACACTATTCGGGTTGGGTTGGGGTTTATGGTGATGTTGGCTGTAATGTCGTTTAATGTTGGGGTGTTTTTCGCGGCTGTGTTGGGACATGCTTTAGGGTTTTTTTTCTTTCGAGTGATTTTGAAGCCGGGTAACAATGATGATGGAATTTCGCATGCTTGTTAGTTAGTTTTTTTTTTTTTTTTTAATTTCTAGCCATATGTACTTGTTATTGGTATTTCAATAAGATGTGAATTGATTTGAGTTAATGCGTTTATATTGTGGAATATGTTGATAGAATGTACACAAAACCAACAAAGCAAAAACTAAACATAAGCATATGATGAAACTGTGTTTTAGAAAAAGTCAAAATTGTAATTTATGGTGTTTGGGATTGAGTTTCAAAACTGCTTATTGACTTATTGGCTTTTTGAAAAAACCAATAAGTCAATAAGCTGTTTGTGTAACCTAAAAGCACTTTCTGTTTTGACTTTTGGCTTTTAACTTTTAAGGGTGAAAAAGCTGTTTTTGAAAAGTTAGAAATCCTGGCTTTTAGCTTTTGGCTTTTGACTTTTGGAAAAAAATTACAAATTTACCACTCATACAACCAATATTCGCAATAAGTTAAGCGAAACACTTAAAAAAATAACAATTTATAGACTTTTTGACGTTTCTCATCTCAAAAGCTAATCCAAACACTTTTTTTAAAACTCATTTTCAAAAGGTCATAAGCCAATAAACACTTTTGACCAAAAGCACTTTTGCATCTCCAAACTCAATCCCAAACACCCTCTAACATAAATTACTTATTTTAACAACAAAAAGTCAAAAACAATGCAGTCTATGAATGAAAAATTTATTCTCACATACATTTTCTTAATCCATAAGACACTTTAAAATATATACTTGAGTGACCATTAACTGATAGTAGTAAGCCAGCAACACCCCAGGGAAAATACCACAAATTTGACAGCCCTTGGGTGGCGCCTGTTCGACCCTGATCGTGACCTAGGTGGTGTTTCCGTATCCTAATTCAGTTTAGGTTTGCCTAATGGTTTCAGTTGAGTGGTGTTTCGTACCTTGATGGACCCATTGTTATCCGTTTTTATCCGATTTCAAAACTATGATATGCAAGTTACATCAGTAACCTACACATTAACGCGTTTAAACATGTACATGACTACATGAGTAAATTCGATCTCCAAACATTTGACTCAATTATGATATACAAGTTACAACAGTAGCCTGTACATTAAAGCGTTTAAACATGTAAATGAGTAGATTCGATCTCCCAACATTTGACTTGTACAGAAGAAAGATTAATCTGTTTTGGGCAATCTCTTTTCATATTACATATCACTATATCAGTCCCAAACAGAACCGCTAAACGCAAATTTTTGACCCAAATCATACACAAGCTAATTGTGAGGCTAAAACTGCACAATACCGTATTGCAACAACTCAAAGGTATATAAATAAGATAGGCCATACCAAGTAGAACTAGTCCATTTCACATGCCTATAAAACTCTCTTATTCAGGTCCACGGAACAAAAATGTTTAATAGTCATTCGTTCTTCGAACGTGTGAACTCATGTCTATATATGACTATGTATTGCCCTTTGGAAGTGAGAACTGCTACCAGACCTCCATTAATTTCCTGCATCATTACCATCCAAATTATTCAAATACAAATATACAATTTACATAAACTAACCTAGCATTATTCAGATGAAATTAACAAATATTAATTACTGTTTAGTGATCAAGTTGGCCGAGTTGTCTAAAAGGAAGATTAAACAGGCCAGGTCAGGTCGGGTTGACCTGCAGGCTTGGACTGACCGTCTCTCCATGTTCATTACGCCACTCTTGGCCTTTATAGAGTTCTTAACAACATTCTCTGCTGCTCCAGATACAACAACAAAAAAGAATGAACAAATAAATTATATGACGTGGCAATATCATCCCGTTTACTTATGTATCAATTCATTGGGCGGGTTATATACTATCTCTAATGGGTCAAACAAGTAAATGCTCAATATATCGATTGTTACTAATTCTTTTGTAAAATATACTTAACAACGTATATATTGATAAGAAAAACAAATTAACACCATGAACAAAATGTATATCGGTTAACCTGAATCTGATTCAACCGCCGTTAGACCTGAAGCCATCTAAACAAGTTACACAGCCTGCCTGCCTGCCTGCCTGCCTGGAGGCCGCCCCATTTTGTCTATATAAATATACATGTTATAATTTTCAACAAGAAAGTTCGAAAGTTACAATTTCCTACTTGCCCATCATAACCACTAAACAGTTGATGATAAAGACGACTGCAGTAACCGGATTCCATGCATTCTAATCAGTGGATTTATTTTTATCATCTGACACATTGCTATCCATTATGAGCAAACTATGTATCTAATGATAGATTGCAAAGCACGTGACATAGAGAGTAGCTACAAACTAATAAACTGGAAAAACAGTTATGAATGATGAATCTAACATGTAGTTCCATGTAACACATGTATTTTCGTCACCCATCTGGTTCGTCTTCCTCCTACGTGAGTAAGCCTGAGATGACTTTGGATTTTGGTCTTCCAGCCCCACTTCGCAACTGAAAAGTAGTTCCTACCCGACCCTTAGACACGATCGGACAGAACAAAGTGTAGCCAGCAGTGGCTGGTCTTCGGATTCTTATCAACAGCCCCACACGGCTGCTGGTGTTTTTAGTTTGCGGTACCCAAAACTGGTTGGTGACCAGTTCCTTCACGGCAGCAGCAAGAGACACAGGTTCAGATCTTTAACACAGCTCTGATACCAATTAAAGAATTGATACCAGGCTTGTAACAAAAACACAAAACGATATTGGCAAACAACTAATTTTATTATGAAGAAACTTACTCAAAACTTCATTTGAATCCCTACCCAATACATGGTATATATAGCCAACCAACATGTTAAAGATCTAGGATTCTGTTAATCAATTCCATATAATCATCTACCTACCATATTACAAATAGGAAACTAGATGAATATCCATAAATTAGTTAACCAAATAATAAATTGGCTTGCACTCCAAATTTAAACCTCCTAGTCACCCACGCATCAAGCCATAGTGACCAGGAATTCGCCAACACTCACCCCCTGAATTTCTAAGTCACCTAGGGTAATTCTTGTACACCAAGTAACTGTCTCATCTCCTTGAACCGGGTTCGCGCCAAGGCCTTCGTTAATGGATCCGCTTTCTGCTCAACTCCAGAAATAAACTCAACCATCACTTGTTCATTTTCCACACATTCACGTATGAAGTGATAACAAGTGTGGATATGCTTGCTTTTACCGAAGAAAACCGGATTCTTTGATAACTCAATTGTCAACTTGTTATCAATACGAATCACCACTTTCTGTTTTTTCCCTCCCATCAATTCTGCGAGTAACTCTCAAAGCCAAATTGCCTGACATGCAGCTGCAGTTGCTGCCATAAATTCAGCTTCACATGAAGATAGGGCCGTGGTAGCTTGCTTTTGCGAACACCACGTGATTGGCGAAGATCCAAGAAAAAATACATGACCAGTAGTACTTCGTCCATCATCCTTGTCAACATTGTAACTGCTATCGCTGTAACCAACTAGCTAAAGACTTTCACTTCGCTCATACTTTATCCCAAAGGAAATCGTTCCTCAAAGATAACGCAAAATTTGTTTAATAGCAATTGCATGTGACTCTGTCGGGCTTTGCATATATAGACTAACTAACCCTACTGAAAAAGGCAAATTTGGACGTGTATGTAAAAGATAACGAAGACAACCCATAATTTTCCGATAATCAGTCGCTCGCACTTCCGGTTCGTCTTCAGCTTTTGATAACTTGAGCCCCGGTTCCATTGGACACAAGGTTGGATTGCAATCTTTCATACCAGCTTCTTTCAATATTTTCAAGGCGTAGCTTTCTTGCTTGATTTTAACACAATCTTTTTCTTGAGAAATTTCGATACCTAAGTACAAGTTAGCTCAACAAGATCTGACATCTCAAACTGGAACGCCATCAATTTCTTGAACTCGTTTATGAAAGCCAAACTTGTTCCTGTCACGAACAAATCATCAACATAAACCGCAACAATCAAATAGTTAATATCAACCGCCTTTCGATAAACTGCCATTCCGTGAAAGCATCGATGAAAACCCATGTTCTTCAAAATACCATCAAGCTTTATATTCCATGCTCTCGGGGCTTGCCTGAGACCATATAAAGCTTTCGCCAATTTGTACACTTTCTGATTTTCACCCGGTTTCTCGAATCCTTCTGGTTGACATACTATAAAGAGATATAGGAAAGATAATCTTTATTCCATAATATTGAGAGTATAAATAATACAATGGGTATCAACCCTATGTCCAATAATCACGGAGGATTTGACTAAAGTTAGGTACAAAATATCTCCATACTAAAGATACAAAATATATATCAAATATACATATTAATACACCCCCGCAGTTGAAACGTCGGGAGGACTGATATTGAGACTGGACCGAAAATCGTCAAACAGCACTCGAGGGAGATCTTTGGTGAAGATATCCGCAATCTGATGTCGAGACGGTACGTGGAGAACCCGAATGTGACCCCGCTGAACCTGCTCACGTACAAAATGGATGTCGAGCTTGATGTGTTTTGTACGTTGATGTTGGACAGGGTTGCCAGAGAGATATACAGCACTGACATTATCACAATAAACCAACGTGGCGCAATAAATTACGTACCCAGCAAACATCTGCGACGACATTGGCAACGCCCCGATACTCAGCTTCAGCACTAGATCTGGAAATGGTGGACTGGCATTTAGAAGACCATGAGATGAGGTTGTCACCGAGATATACACAGTAACCAGACGTGGAGCGGCGTGTGTCAGGACAACCAGCCCAATCAGCATCCGTGTAGGCGACTAATGAGAGATGAGAGACAGGACCTAGATGGAGACCGTGATCCATGGTACCCTGAAGATAACGGATGATACGCTTTAAAGCGTTCCAGTGATCCTGTCTGGGGTCATGCATATGCATACAAATCTGCTGAACTGCATAAGAAATGTCAGGTCGAGTAAATGTAAGATACTATAATGCACCTGCCAGACTACGATAGGTAGAGGGATCCTCATGAGGACCAGCATCAGCTGAAAGTTTGGACTGAGTATCAACCGGAGTAGCTACCGGTTTGCAGGAGTCCATGGCAGCCCGATGAATTATATCCTTAACATAGGCCTGCTGAGATAGAAACATCTTGTCACCATTCCGAGTGACCTGAATGCCCAAGAAATAAGAAAGAGGCCCCAAATCCTTCATAGCAAATTCACCCGATAGTGCGTCGAGTAGGCGGGTTCGTAGAGCTTCAGTGGATGTGGTGAGAATGATGTCATCCACGTAGATGAGAAGATATGCAATATCGGACCCGTGATGATAAATAAATAATGAGTTGTCCGATTTGCTCTGCTGGAAACCTTGGGTGGTGACAAAATCCGTAAATCGTTGGTACCAGGCATGTGGGGCCTGTTTTAAACCATATAAAGACTTTCGTAAGCGGCAAACATGATCAGGAAAGTCTTTGTGACGAAAGCCCAAAGGTTGATGCATGTAGACAGTCTCTTCCAAGTTTCCATGTAGAAAAGCATTAGTGACATCCAGCTGGTGAATTGGCCAGGATTTGGATAAAGCTAGAGATAGGATAAGTCTAATGGTAGAAGGTTTTACTACCGGGCTGAATGTGTCACCACAATCAATACCAGTCTGTTGTTTGCGTCCGTCACACACCAAACGAGCCTTATAGCGTTCCAAGCTGCCGTCAGACCTGAATTTATGTTTAAACAACCACATGCAACGTATAATATTCATGCCAGGTGTCCTAGGTACAAGTTCCCAGGTCTTATTTTTAATAAGTGCACTAAATTCATTGGTCATGGCAGTGTGCCATTCTGGGGTGGACAAGGCAACTTGGGGATTTTTGGGTAGAGGAGCGATGGTGGAGGTGTGGAGGTTGAAGAGTTGTTTAGGCTTATGGATGCCACTCATGGAGCGAGTGTGCATGGTACGAGTAGACGGGGGAGGTGGTGAGGGAGGGTGGTCAGTGGTCGAAGTGGTCGGTTGAGACGGAATGGTTTGGGCTGTTGGCTGTTGTGGCGACACGGTTTGGGACGAGGGCTGGTGGGGCGGAAGTGGTTGGGCCCTGGAGTGGTGATGGGGAGGGGTGGTGGTTTGGGCTTGGATGTGTTGAGAATTAGGCAATGGTGAATGGGCCTGGGTATGTGAGCTAGAGGGTGGGCCAGGTGGATCAGATGGAGGGGACGGATGAGTAGTAGGAAAAGGATTTTGAGGAGATAAATGTTGTGTACGGTTGAGGTGTGGGCCAGGGGAATTTGGGCCTGTGACGAGTGGATCGGCAGTGGTAGTAGGGGATTTGTTTGAGGTCTGGAAGTGTCGGAGATGTTCCAAACAAGGGGGTTGATGGTGGGGTTTAGGAAGTCGTAGGAAGGAGTAGAATTGGGGGATTGAATGGCATAGGGGAAAATGGACTCTTCAAAATATACATGACGAGAGATGATAATTTGATGAGAAGTTAGGTCAAGGCATTTGTACCCGCGGTGGTTGGTGGGGTAGCCAAGAAAAACACAAGGGTGAGAGCGGAAGTTGAGTTTGTGTATTTTGGTGGATGGGGTGAGCGAGTAGCAAAGGCACCCAAAAACACGGAGATGATCGTATTCTGGGATGCAATTGTAAAGGAGGGATGTTGGGGATTTAAAATTATGGAGTTTGCTGGGTAGGATGTTAAGTAGGTAGGTTGCGGTTTCAAGGGCCTGGTCCCACATGTTGGGCGGTAGGGAAGCTTGGGCAAGTAAGGTTCGAATCATGTTGTTAATAGTGCGGATTTTGCGCTCCGCTTTACCATTTTGGGAGGAGGTGTAGGGACATGAAAAACGAAATTGCATGCCATTATGATTAAAAAAAATTTTAAATTCTGATTTGCATATTCGGTGCCATTGTCACATTGGAATTGTTTGATTTTACGTTCAAATTGTGTATTAATTAAGTTGTGGAAAGTGGTGAAGGTGTGGAAGACATGAGATTTATTTGGCAAGGGGAACGTCCACAAAAAATTCGTAAAATCATCCAAAAATAAAATGTAATATTTATGGCCACTCGTACTAAGTATAGGGGATGTCCATAAATCACTGTGAACAATGTCAAAAGCAAAACTAGTAGAATTAACAGAATCATAAAATGGCAACCTAACACTTTTGCCAAAAACGCAAGATTGACAAAGTGTCTTATTAAGTTTTCCATAATCAACAAAAGAATTCAATTTTAAAGACTGAAGTAAATTATTCCCGGGGTGACCCAATCGTTGTTGCCAGCAATCCTGAGAGTCAGCAACAAACGAGGAGGGTTGTTTGGTCTTGAGTGGCAGGGGTTCAGTAAGGGGATAAAGATCACCCGTACTATTGCATCGTAGGATAGGAGCCCGTGTTTTGAGATCCTTCACAAGAAAGGGAAGGCGATTAGCAGCCCTAATCGCCTGATAAGGCTGCACAATCGCCTGACGTGTTTTAAACGACTAGAAACACCTATAAATACCACCCTTGACCTCCAAAACACCATTTGCGCAACCCTAGCCGTCCCATAACCCATACCAACACACAAACACCCTCTGGAACTCGTTTTTACATCAAAACAACCATTTCCAAGCTTATTCCATCATTTTCTCTTAAATCCAAGGTGTGTTCTTCAAACCCAAACCTTTAAATGATTATATTTTGTTCCCTAAAAGTCCAGACCTGACTTATAAATGTTTTTGTCTTTGAAAATCCATTTAAAACGGTTTCTAAACAAACCCAAGCCTTTATGTGTGTTATATGTGTTATATGTGTTTAAAGGTAGGATTTTTAGGATTGAAACATGATTGTTCTTGTGATTTTAAAGTGTTTATGGCTGTTATGAGTTAGTATGATGATGTTCTAGGAGTTTGGATGGTTTTAGTTGTGTATTGTTGATATTTGATATTTTGACCCATTTGGATAATTTTGAATAATTAAGGATGCTATGAGGTGTGTTGTTGATTGTATGATGTTAGGGTTTGCTTTAGGATGATGCTAGAGCAGTAGGATACTATCGGACAACGTGGTTATGTGATGAAATCTGGATATTTGCTATTTAGGGCAAGTTCTTGCATGTTGATGTGATGTTTACATGTTAAGTTACTATTTTGGGAAAACACTCGCATTCGGGACTGTTAGAATGATGAAAACTTAGGGGTTTTGCTTGAAATATGTTTGTTAATGTGTTAGGATTGATTTTGGGTGTTTACACATGTTTCGGATCTGATTTGGAGGGTTAAACGCGCGAAATTGCATCGCGCAGCAGCTGCAGGCGATTAGCCCTCTTAGCAGGCGATTAGCCTTCACAATCGCCTGCTGTAATAGGCGATTGGGCCTCTTAGCATGCGATTAGCCCCTCAATCGCATGCTAAGGTAGGCGATTAGCCTCACAATCGCCTGTTGACCATCCCCAATCACCAGTTGACTTTTCCTAATTGCATGCTAAGTTCCTAATCGCGTGTACTGCTGTTATAAGTGTATTTTGACATTCCGAAACCCGATTTGACACCTAGGAACATGATAGGAACCCCGTGACATGCCTAATAGCATAGTAACACGTGTTTGGACTTGTTTGTGCGTTATTTGACCTATGTGTTAGACTCGTTGAACTTTAACACATGTTAAGTACTAAGTTGCATGATTTGTGTATGTTTGAGTATGAGATGAACACGTGAAATGTCGGGTCACCAATGGGATGTCGAGTCTTGTCTTACGTAGTCTGGTTGTCGGTCAAACACGCTTTTCGGACACATAATGGTCATGGACTGGACTTAGGGACTAATGAACCCGACGGGTTATTAGTCTAACTTGACAAAAATCTTATGATAGGTCGCCAATAGTTGGGGCTATCATATCTTACAAACGGTTTACTCATATCACATAGACGGTTTACTCATAAACGGAATACGCAACCTAAGGTGAGTTCACGGCCCCACATTTTACGGTTTTTGCTTTCGGGGGAGAAACATGCTTAAAACTCTTTTATGACTTATGGCTTATTTTCATCTTAAACTCTTTTATGACTTATGACTCTTTTTCACGTTATACTATGGCTTACTTATTGTACTATACGGTTCATCAAAAAGTCCCTTAGAAACCACTAACATGGGAATATGGCGGGGAAATATGGATAGCGCTATTGGGAACTGACAAGCGCCACTCGACGGTTGGAGGCCGGGCGGGTGCATATTGTCTCTAATAAAACAAGGTCTACCGGTGATGACGGTAGCCCATAGGAAACTAAGGGTCAGTAAACGGCATAGTCAGCAATGGTTTCACCCGTATGAGTATCTTATTCTGCGCCTAGCTAGCGTTCTCACAAGCATAGTAGTAACTGTGATGGTAACGGTTTTCGAAGGATCACTTTAAACGTTTAAATAAAACCTGTGAACTCACAAGCATTATATGTTGACTCTTTTAGCATGTTTTCTCAGGTCACTAAGGTAGCAGCTGTCAGATAGGCGCACAGAGTCGCACTAGAGTCGTCTCGCGTCTAGGGTCTCATTCGCATGTTTTGGAATTGTTAACTTTTGAACTTATGTTTTATTTCTGCATGACTTTTGTAAACTCTGAATGCTTCCGCACTGTCGAATGTTGGTTTTAATTTTATGCATGGTTTTTGTTTACGTATGTTTTTACATTTAGACGTCGTTCATTGTGACCGTTGACTTGGATCCTGGTGTGTCACACGCCTCGCTGTAGAACTCCGCATGTGGGAATTTGAGGGTGTGACAGATTGGTATCACAGCGAATGGTTATAGTGAACTAGGACTGCATGTAGAGTCTAGACTATAGCCGAGTCTCACACACTACACGGTCACATACATTTGAGTCGTGTCTTTTGGTAAACATACTAACCTTGTCGGGGTGTCGGTATCCTTACCACACAGTGTCACATTACCTATCTCATTCTTGGTTATTCCTAGCTTCACTTTATCTCCTTCTTCGGGTTTGCAGACGAGGGAACTTGTTTGTTGATCTTTTGAGTTGGTTATATCTTCCTAAGATGTGGGTATCGGGTGACTTGAGGTTCGAGCTCGGGGCACGCCTTGAGGACCATGTAGAGCAATTAAGCATTTCGGGTGCACACGAAATCATAAGTTGAAATTCATGGAAGACTTGGTGGATCTCGTGTTGGGATTAATGGTCACATTCGAACCCGATCTTAGACTTTTCATATTCTCTTGGTTTAGCCTTGGTGTTGGGTCTGAGTGTTTGTTTCTTGTTCTTCTCAGAAGATGTCTGGACGCACTGGAGGACGTACTGGGGGACGACGTGGAGGCCGCACTGGTGGGGGTAGAGGTGGTGGTAACATCACCTTGACGTACGATGAGCTCAATGAGATGATGCAGCAACAGTTGGGCGTTGCACTAGCTGTTTTTCAAGCTGCCCAGCAGACTTTCATGGGTGCTACTGCTCCTCCGGTTCAGGCGGGTGTTTCCTATAAGCGGTTTAAGGATTGTCAGCCCCTCAGCTTCCAGGGTACGGAGGGAGCTGTGGAGTTACTTAGGTGGTTGGAGAAGACTGAGTCGGTGTTTGCTTTATGTGAGACTCCAGCAGTGGATTGGGTGAAGTTTGCTTCGGGGACTTTTGTAGGACCCGCCCTGACGTGGTGGAACTGCGTCACTCAGACACTTGGTCTCGGGGAGGCCAACGCCATGCCTTGGGCGGATTTTGTGCGTAGGTTGAAGGATGAGTACTGCCCGCGAGAGGAGATCAAGAGGTTGGAATAAGAGTATGGGAATCTTAAGATGGTGGGTTCTGAGGTTGAGGAGTACACGATCAGGCACAACGAGTTAGCAGTGATGTGTCCAGGTTTGTCGACGCCAGAGTACAGGAGGATAGAGCAGTATCTTGCGTGTTTGGTGCCAGAGATTGCTGGGTTGGTGTCTGCTAGGGATCCTACTACCATGTCAGAGGCTATGCGGTCGGCTACTAAGATGACCAACTTGAAGATTACTGAGGGTGTCTTGCCTCCTAGAGGCTCTTCTGTGAAGGCGCCGGTGGATAACAAGAGGAAGTGGGAAAGTGTGGAAAAGAGTTCAGCGGTGGTTCAGCGACAACCGGCGGCGAAGAAGACTGAAGCTTCAGGGTCAGCATCGGATCCGAAACAAGGGGGCTATGCTGGGAAGAGCCCTAAGTGTGGGTGTTGTGGTTTTCATCACTATGGTACTTGTGAGAATTTTCACTGTGAGCGTTGTCAGCGGACGGGGCATCTTGCGAAGGATTGAAGGGTCAACCTTTCGTCCAGGGCGACCCAGACTGCTGCTACTACTACCCCTGCTCCACAGGGGAACCAAGGTTGCTTTCATTGTGGAGAAGCGGGGCACTTCAAGCGAAGCTGTCCAAAGTTGAACCAAGGGGGCACAGGGACTGCAGGGAAGGATGGGGACAATGAAGGCGGTGGTCGGATTACTCGTGCTCATGCTTATGTGATCGGTGCTAGGGAGAACCAGGTGGACCCAGACACTGTTACCCGTACGTATTCTTTCTTATCTCTTGTTACGCTTTGGTTTTACTTTTATCCGCATTGTTGTGCGTTCGTGTCTTCGGGTGTTTTCTTTATGGTTTGGTCTCTGTTTCTCATTCTTCAAAAATCGCCTAAATACTTTTTTTCCTCGAGCTTTTGTTGTTGAATATTATTGAACGTACCAATACGTTCATTTAGCTCGGATAAATGTCTGGTATAGTCCACACCCAAAGTAGTTGATTTTGATGGCCTCTTTTTTTATTTATCTCTACCGGGTTGGCGGCTCGCTTTAACCTCGACATCATTGTCTCTTAAGTTTAGATCAATCTCGTTACGAGCATTCGAATGAGTAGAGGAGCTTGTTCTCATATCTTTAGACGATTTGATAGCAAGCGGTATGTTCAACCATTTGCTATATTACCTCACCACTTCCCAACAATGAATAAATTTGAAGGCGTGTTTTTTTTGTGATAAGCAGTAAACACTCTAGTCACGAACTCGCCTTTAGTTTCACCGCTTTTTGGGTTATTCTTGATGTTGTACTAGTAACCATTAAAGGTTGTGACATCAGTAATTATTTCATGCCATTAAAGGCTATCATTCTTCCGGTAGAAGTCTCATTGAACGTTTCGTAATAAAGATCATTATTTGATCCCAAAATTCGTTTTCGTTTGATTGGTACCTATTTAAAAAAATGACATATCGAATTCGGTTTTCTTCTTATGGCTTCTCATTGTTTATATTTCGATGCAATGTTTCACCAATATCTTGCGGTTGGGTTTTCGGCATGAATTCGGGTGTAGGGTTATCTGGGGATATAGAAACGTGTTTTTGGTGAGGGATGTTTGGTAGTGAAATTGAGACGGGGTTATAGGAACGGGGATATCATGGATAAAACATGTCAGCTAAAATATGTGCGTACAGGTTTTTTTATTACAGTTTTGAGGACGACTAGGATTCGTCGTGAATTACCTGGAATTTATAGATTACAGTTTTGAGGAGGACTAGGATTCGTCGTTTCAGGTCGGCCAAAACGGGTTTTTTGGTTCAAAGGAACAGTTTTATGGATGCATTTTCTTTAAAAAGTGGAAGAAATTTTACCAAGTTTGGAGTGGGGTGGAGAAATTTGTGAAAATGTTGTGAACGAGGGTTGATTTATACGGTAAATGAGTAAATTATATCTTTATTTAAAAACTTTAAAAACAATAGTCATTCACTGGTCATCAAAATCCCCCAACTAACCACAACCAGCCATGTCACCCTAACCAAATCCCCCCACACCCATCTCCAAGCCCAACGTCCATTCCACGCCGGTACACGGGCGGTGTTGGTGGCGTGGAAAGACCCCCCCCCCCCTCCACGCCACCACACCGTGTGGTCTTAGATTAGTGTTGTTAGAACCAGCCAGAGAGAGAGCTGATGACCACCACATGAGAGCCACAAGTCACGTCTTTCTCCTTTTGCCCCTTCAAGCGTTACTAGACTAACACCTAGCCTTCACCCTCTCATGCACGGTGTTTCACACCCCATTCACGTCCAATAACCTACAAAAGTAGTGCCACCTAAGCGGGGAACCGTGTCACGTGGTCTTATTTATTAATGTCGTTAGATTAACAAAGTTATTTGAATAGTTTTGACTAATGAATTAAAACTATACAACTTATTTATTCGTGGTGCCACCTAAGCGTGGAACCGTGTCACATAGTCTTATTTATTAATGTTGTTAGATTAACAAAGTTATTTGAATAGTTTTGACAAATAAATTAAAACTATACAACTTATTTATTTGTGGTGTTGGCAAGTAATTGGGTAGATAACCGTGTAGGGTGTAAATGTGTCACTCGCTTACGAATTGCTCGAGATTGTTGGTTCTACACGACTCAAGTCTGCTCATGTAGCAAACGAGTTTGATCTCAAACTTCACAAATCGAGATTGACTATGTTCATGAGCCTATCAAATATCAAATGTATATTTATATAATAACTAGATTTTACCCCGGGAGTATCCCGGGTTGAAATATCTAATATATTGTAATAAAATCTTAAATATATGATTTGCACAAGAAAAACTCAATCATGCTATAATCAACCATTACTAAATAACATATATGAACCAATTAAGCATATATCTGACGGTTACATAAAAACAAAAACTCACCCATCCAGTCGAAACCTTTCCCGGACATCAATAAGTTGAGGAGACGTGAAAAGCCCAGTGCGAAAGCCACAATTACGCAATATCGCCTCAGTAAACGTGCATGTTGATCCCTGTAATCAACCATTACATGTATTACACAAATGTCAAATACTCTTATCTCTTATGATTAATGATCAAACCAAACTACCAACACATTACCTTCCCTTTAGTCCCTACCACATGAATAATCTTCATCTTCGAAATCGACTCCTCTAAATCCAAAATCTACAACAAAACATGTCGCACATAAAACTTATGAACTACAAATCATCAACACTCAAAACAATCTATCGCTCTTTCCACCCTTCTTATTATGAACATAAAAGGTAATGAATACCTTTCAATAATACATACCTTTCAACATCGGCCCTACTTACTTTAAATCATAAACAATGAGAGTTTTTAGATAAATGAGGGTATAACAATTTCACAAGGTAACATCTTCTACCTTCTGAATAATACCCGATAAGTAACGCCTCCGGCTCCATGTACCAAGGCAATATAGAACCTTAAAAACAATCATCTCCCCAACAAACTTCTGTTAACACACCAGTTTACCCTAACAACCTCAAACTCTAAACACACAGGCATCCACACTTAGGTTGTGTGTAGTGGTGGGGGGTTATGTGGGGGTTATGGTATTAAAATATTAAAAAGTAATAGAAGGGGGGTTATGGAAAAAGAGGGTGTAGTGGGAAGGAGGGTTATGAGGGGGTTATAAATGATTGGGTAATCATTGGTTAATTATTGTTTTTTATTTAAATAAGAATATTAAATACCTAATAATAATAAAAAAAATAATAATAATAATAAAAGAAATTTATTAAGTTAAAAAACAATAATAAAAAAATAAGATTTACTATTAAAAATAATATTAATTAAAATAAAAAATAATAACTCACCCCACCTACCCCTTCCCCACCTACTTCTTCTTCTCCATCATCTTCTTCTTCATTTCTTCACTTCTTCTTCCTCCTCCTCCTCTTCACTTCTTTCTCTTCCTCTTCACACACACAAACTTCAACAACAACAACAATTATAATAATAATAATAATAATAATAATAATAATAAAAGTTTCAGAGGGCAACGCCGTTGTAAGGATGGCGGGCGCCACCATAACGCCCCCATAGCGCCCGAAGGGCGGTGTTTGTGGCGCTATAGAGGCACAAAACGCCCACATAACCCCCCACTACACACAACCTTACAACAGAGGTAAATACACATCATCAAATTCAAATTCAAATATGATAACCTATAACAATATCTTCCTAATAATATCTTCTATTTTCCCAAAATTCACATCACCAAATTCAAATTAAAGTAACCTAAAAAGGTTTATATTTTTCTTAGTAATATCTTCTACTTTCCTCAAAGGGTCAACACCCTTTTCACCAATCGCTAAAAAAATTAGATTTTCTTAGTGATAACTAAATAATCAAACAATATTTAACCAATTTAAAAAAAACAGATAATCAACACAAAACATGAAATTGAAGAGAATCATACCACGCGTACCAGATCAATTTATGAGATGGAAATTATTGTTATTGGTCAAGGAAGGAAGAAGCTCTCTGATTGTCGACCATTAACTTTGGGGCTGTTTGGCATGGGTCTGAATGACCTCTGATGGGATTAAGGTCTGACCGAATAAGAGGTAGCGGGGTTCAGATCGTTTGCCACCTGCACCGACGCCCTCTCCCTCCGCCGCCGCCTCCCTCCGCAGCCTCATGAGCCGTCGCCTCCCTTGCTAACAGCATCGGCCGGAGGCCATGGCCGGTGACCTTCTCCGGTTCCTCTTCCTTTCTCCGTCTCTTTTCATCCGTAAGTATGTTGGTGTGTGTTTCTATGTATATGAAGGGGAGATGTGAAAGTTTTTATAATAAGGTTTGGTGTGGTGTTCGAGATGAGAGAGACACTATGTTGTGTGTGTGTTATAAAGAGATAAAAAGTATTATAAAGAGATAAAAAGTTGTGTATTTTTTTAATTAATTATTCAGATGTCCAACCAAACACCACTTAATGATTCAGCACTTAATTATTCAGAACCTCTTAATCATTCAGACCTCTTACTGGTTCTGCACTTAACCATTCAGACGTTGCCAAACGGCCCCTTTACCTACTTCATAATGTGTTTGCTTAAAAGCATAATAAATACAACATAAAATCATATATTAGTTACATCGAACTAAGGATATAAGAATAATAATAATAATAATAATAATAATAATAATAAGCTAACCTACTTGTCTTCTTCCTCGGATGCTTGAACGGGTTCGAACCCGGGTCAGTTTTGGTTCCACCGATTCAATATGAAGGGGTAGTGGTAATATTCGATAATTGAATCTGATCTGGCTTGTCCGAATACGTCGAGACCCAGTCAAGGAGATGAACAGCCAGTGGCGGCACGGTAGCTTATGCGGCCGGAAAAGTTGTTAGGGGCGGTGGAGGAGTCGGAGGAGGGAGGGCAGCGGAGGAGGAGGGTGCCGACTATCTCTTTCTCTACAGCTCTCTCTCTCCCTCTTCCTTCACTTTCTCTCTCTTTCTTCTCTAAAGCTCTCGATCTCCTCTCTCTAGTAACGGATTTAGGTGTGATTCGAAGAAGAAGGTGGCTTCTTCTTTGGAAGCAGAGGTTATGTTGGAGAATTGTTGGATGGTGGTTTGGAATGGCAGGAGGGAAAGAATGATCGATATTGGGGTTTTAACTCAAGGGGGAGAATGCCTCCTTGAGTGTCATGTCATCAAAATGGCTTTCTTTTATTATATATATATATAGATATAGATTATTAATATATACATTAAATTACGATAAAAGATAACTGAATAATATATATTATGATTGTGTAAAGTGTGTGATTATTAATATACATAAAAATTACTACAAATGAATATAAATAAAATAAATGAGATAATTAATAAATAAAACGATCTAGGCCAAAATCAAACATTACCCACGAGCCGAGCTTGTTTTCTTAGCTTTTTTGTGGTCTTTACATGTTATTAAATGTCTAGACGTCTATAATATTTGTTATATGTTCTAATCGTACATTTTCACCAATTTGTATTTTGAGTACACTGCTCCATTGTATAGAGTTATTGAGTAGTTATGTATGTTTGATTTGACTTTTCAATTGTTATATTGAGTTTTGGTATCTGATATCCTAATAACCAAACTAACTGTGTACTGGTGGGGGTTATGGGTATTAAAATATTAAAAAGTAATAGAAGGGGGTTATGTGGGGTTATGGAAAAAGAGGGTGTAGTGAGAAGGGGGTTATGGGGTTTTATAAAGGGTGGTATTATTTAAACCCCCCACCCTTTTATATTTTAACCCCCTCAAAGCGCCTCGCTTAGGCCAAAGCGAGGCGCTTTGAGCTAAATTCGAGACGGTCAGTACGAGAATCAGAAAAAGCTGATTTTTAAATTCCAAGCGCCTCGCTTAGGCCTAAGCGAGGCGCTTCAAGGGGGTAATTTATTTTGGTAGTTGTTTTGATATTTTGAGTTGGTTTTTTTATTTTTTTTTAATTTAATAATTATAAAAAGTTAAAAAAAAATTAAAAAACAAAGTAATAACCCTAATCATTGTCAATGACTTAAACTTGACATCATCAACCAACTTCAAAATTTCAACTTCCCGTTCAGGTGCTTAATACTAGATTGATGATACCTTGTTCCACCCAAATCAAGGGATCTGCTTGGAGTCTAAAGCTCCGTGTGTCATCTTGGTCGAACTCATGTTGCAACATTCGTCTTGTGTGTGTTAGGGTCCGAAATTTTAGGCTTTTTAGTGGATTTTTCCATCTTTGTGTTTCCAATTGTTTTTTAATTAGCTTAAATCTCTCTAATCCATGGTACCTTGAAGACTAGATTCGGTGCAGTCGACGAACATCATTCAAAATTTCAACTTCCCGTTCAGGTGCTTAAGTCCACCTTGAAGACTGGATTCGGTGCAATCAGACTCCGAATGCGGTATGCGCGTTAAATTTCATTAAACGAGGCTCGCTCAAGGGGCAGTCGACGAACATCATTCAAAATTTCAACTTCCCTTTCAGGTGCTTAAGTCCACCTTGAAGACTGGATTCGGTGCAATCAGACTCCGAATGCGGTATGCGCGTTAAATTTCATTAAATGCGGCAATCAAGGGATCCGCTTGGAGCCTAAAGCTTCGTGTGTCATCCTTGTGTTTTCAAGACACAGGCAAGTCCTCGTCTGATCCACAAAACAAAACAATAATCTTGAAGTTTTTTAATATAGCCATTTTCCCCTGGGTTTACCAGGAATGGGTTGAAAGTGTGTGTTGCACCGGCTTGAGATATGAGTTTGATTAGCTTAAATCTCTCTGATCCATGGTATCCACTATCAGGTTGTCTTCATCGTTGACCGCTATCTGTCGGATAACAACTGAAAAAGTTGTAATTACAAGAAGATGATCAAGGATGCTACAACATAACTTGCACCGGCTTGAGATATGAGTTTGATTAGCTTAAATCTCTCTGATCCATGGTATCCACTATCAGGTTGTCTTCATCGTTGACCGCTATCTGTCGGATAACAACTGAAAAAGTTGTAATTACAAGAAGATGATCAAGGATGCTACAACATAACTTGCACCGGCTTGAGATATGAGTTTGATTAGCTTAAATCTCTCTGATCCATGGTATCCACTTTTCAGGTTGTCTTCATCGTTGACCGCTATCTGTCGGATAACAGCTGAAAAAGTTGTAATTACAAGAAGATGATCAAAGATGCTACAACATAACTTGCACCGGCTTGAGATATGAGTTTGATTAGCTTAAATCTCTCTGATCCATGGTATCCACTTTTCAGGTTGTCTTCATCGTTGACCGCTATCTGTCGGATAACAACTGAAAAAGTTGTAATTACAAGAAGATGATCAAAGATGCTACAACATAACTTGCACCGGCTTGAGATATGAGTTTGATTAGCTTAAATCTCTCTGATCCATGGTATCCACTTTTCAGGTTGTCTTCATCGTTGACCGCTATCTGTCGGATAACAACTGAAAAAGTTGTAATTACAAGAATGTAACACCCCGGTTTGAGCCCCATAAATTTTCGCGACTACATTATGATGACCAATAAATAAATGTATTGGTTAATATGAAACCAAAACTTATTAATATATAAGTACAATTATTTTAACAAGAGTAGGATAATATTACGCGAGTGTACAATACGAACACGAACCCGTCTCGGGACTAAGTGGTTAATCACCACTTGGGGACATGTGTCCCCTCCCAAAGGAGAACACATGCCCCCAATCTATCTATATAATAATTGAGGTTAACTTGGGTTGAATTGAGCATTTTTAGAGTGTCCACGTCATCCAACTTAGATATTCGGTAAATATGGAGCTCCGACCAAACCCACAATCCTTCAAACCCTAATACGCAGCAAACACAACTCCTCGCATGTTTTCTTCTTTTTTCTCTCTTCAACCCTTCTGCCTTCAACAATCAAAAGGGCACAGACCTAGATTTAGTCCCTTCTACCTTCAGTATTCTCTTCCATCTTCCATCGCAAGGTATGCTTTGGGTTTCAGTTGCATAGTTTAGGAATTTTATTTCGATGTTGCTAATGTTTTTTCTTAGGGTTTTAAATATGATTTTCCTTTAAATCGACTATTTCTGTTTAATTTTGATAATACGTTTTAATCGATTTTTGCTTTTAAACATCTGTTTCTGCCGCTTTTGCTTCCTCTACGTGAGTATTTGTAATTTTATATGTTTGATTGCGGTAATTTTTTGAAATTATAATCAATTGTGCAATAAAGCTTGGATCTTGCAGGTGGGAATATTATTTAGGGTTTGTTTTGTTAAGAGTTTCATGTGATAGATTGGTTACATCAATGCAAGTCTTCGATTGTTTGAAATTTTAATTTTGTATTTTAGGGTTTTATTTTATTTATTCATTAATGTTTGTGTTTCATATGGAATTATTTGATGTATGAATTTACTGATAATTTATATTTGATGTGTGAGTTTATTGTTGACTTCAAGGTAGATGACAAGCAGGCGAAGTAATTAAAAAGTAAGCTGTACATTCTTGAATCCAAGTTTCAATATGTTCATATTTCTACTTTCATTTTAGAAAAATGTTCTACAAGTCACTGAGGGTTGTTACACTAACTTTGTTTACAAATATTAGTTTTCTCATTCAAGGTTACATTGCTAAGATTATAAAAAGTAGAGGTGGATAGACGAGATAGTCAAATTTCTTAGTTTTCTGCTGTGGTTAAATAGGGTCTGAATAATTCCAGCTGGGTTTGAGTTCTAATATGATTTTTTTGGTATTTAATGTTTTGTTTATCTATTTTAATAGTATTACGCTTATTTGATCCACACAAATAATAACTATGTGATAGAATAATGTTCAGTTTGTACTTTGTAGGGTGTGGGACCTCTTGATTTAGATGGAACGGTTATGTTATGTGTATGAGAGAACAAGAAATCAAATTTGAGTCTAATGATTGCTAACAAACAAGGTAAGATGTTCATACAACTAGAAATCTGTTTTGTGGACCTGGACGTGGAAGGCGGAGGTGGTCAGAATAGGGTTCCGGCGAATTTTCGGTAAGTTGTATTTCACTAACATGTCTCATTTTTGGGTGGATCGGCATTCCACATGCCAATCATCTATTAATTTATGATATGAACGGTTATTGGCTTATTGCATATAGGCTCATGTCCGGTAGGGTCGAAAATCAAAATGAGCTTAGACAAAGATGAAGTTGTGGTGGTTACGGGTTCCAGCATGCTTCTGGCTGGTGGCATCGGTGGATTTTTGTGGTTGTAAGCGGTGACGGCTGTGTTCAAGTCGCACAGAGGATGTTAAAGAAACTTACCTTTAAAAAAGAAGCAACTTTCCTTACCTTTTAGTGTTTTAAATTCTTCAAAATAAATTGGTTAAATTGATCCCCTAAATAAATATAGGCTAATCTTTTAACCTTGACTCCTTCCAGACTTCATTGGGTCACACTTACTATTCTCAATGCTTTTTGGTGCTCTCTTGGGTTAATTTTATTTTCTGAAGTCATTGGTCTTATCAATTTGCCATTATGCGATTACACATAAGGGTTATTCTCTTTGAAGATCTAATTGGAATACTAATATGTCTAAACCATGAATTTTTTATATTTACTATTCTATTTAGCAAAACTGCTTTAGGAATATAACTATTAGTTAATTGCACTGCAGGAAGGCAAGAGTGAAGTGGATAAAGTTGTGGGTAGGATCAGAAGAAGATTAGGTTCAAATGTTGCAGGTTTGCTCGCTTTCATTTATCATTTTTAATCGTCAACAATTTTCTTTTCAAATTTCTTTCAAAGTTCACATTTTTTTACTACTGTGCTGATTCGAATTATTTGACATTTTAAATCTTTCAATTAGCAGAATAACAATGTGATGGGGTTGGAGGCTGCTAAAGGGAGTACCTGTTTAACCACAGAATCAGAGCTCTGTGTAGTATGTTATTTTTTACTAAATCTCAAGATTGAGCTTGTCAAGTTGAACATGGAGTTGTTTATAGACACGTTTGTGGCTACAAAATAGTGCGAATTACTAGGTGATCTAAATTCAATAATATCTTTAGTTGCTTTAACATTTTGAGCAACCAAAATCAATTATTCATGTGGTTCATATTTGACCCGTGCAATGAAAAATTTGTGATATGCTAAAAATGTGTGGTAGCTGGTGTATATCGTTATGTAATATGCTAAAAGTTTATGAAAAGTTAGATAAATCACTTTTATTTAGTTGTGATGTATGTTTACCTTTTGCCATGAATGAAATCAAATTTGCTATTGTGGTCTTGCAGACCATTATTGTAGAAATGCAAATTATGCCAAGACCAAATCCTGAATTTTTATTTGTTGTAAATGTTTTTTCTTGATTTGTCGTTTCTCAAGATCTTGACGTAGTAGATGAACAAGCGGATACGAATTTGGGTCTAATTTTATGCCCTACGTCCTTACAGCTAATTCTGGCGGGTGATAACAGAGAAAAGGTAGTTGGAGAAGGGAGAGAGAGTGGCGGTGGGCGAGGACCTATGACCTCTGGACTTCAAATTTCTTCTTCCGACTGTGACCTCCATCTAGGGCCTTTTCTAGCAACGCTGGGTTTGCGGTTTTGACACAAAAGGTCAAGGGTGGATCATGACGAAAACGAGAAGTAAGCTTTCAGTTCCCCTGTTTTTGTTTTCATTGTTTTGGACCAGCTGGTCATCGTATTAGCCACAGGATTTTTTTTTATTATTATTTAAGACTCCTACCACTGTGTTCATCATGAAGTTGTGATTTGTATCAAGTTTCGTGCTTAAAAACCCATCACCAATTTATGATTGACGCTATGTTATGGTATGTTCCAACTTGATCGTTTATGTCTTTTAGCTTACTTAGTATTTCGGGAGCAAGTAATTGTCTCCACCTCTTGCGTTCATGACTATTATTTGATTTATTTATTAACAATTAATAATTTAATATATTAGTAATTGTCTTTTAGCTTACTTAGTATAGTTTTGTGGGTTTTCCAGCTTCTGAATGAAGATGGTGTTTGGCTGTTGATTTTCAAAAGTCTTCATCTTCTATCTACATTTCTATGTGTATCGTATAGTGCAAGTTTATCCCCAATTCCATAGGATGATGTTAAAAACCATTCCACTCCCCAATGTGATTATTTTAATATTAAGTAGTTTAAAATTATAGGAGTATAACATAGTAATTTACATAATTTTACCAAACAAACTTACAAATTACAAGATGACAAGTTTAGTCACCGTTTTGCTTCATTAAAATTTGATTTGTAATATAACAAACTGAAATAGATTCTGAGTAAAATTTATCTATTCAAGTTGATATCGGCATGTTTGTTAGAGTGGGCTTATGATGGCTAGGGAGAAATTAAAGAGTAAAAGGATGCCTTGCAAAAAGTTTAACCTGGGGCCTGCTAATAAAAATTAAGATCTAAATTGATGACCAGAGTGAGTGACCCAGTTGACCCACTACACATGCATATTATATCTAATAAACGTTCCTTTTAAATCAAACAACTACTTGTCTAGGTAAAGGTTATAAGAGATAAAGTGTACATTAAAAGTCTCTAATAAATTTGATTAACATTAAAGGTCTCTACACTTATCTCTTAGTTTCTCATATTTTTCTTTTATTAGGGAACTGATAAGCTATGTTTATATAGATCCATAGATCGAGAGACCCAAGGATTAAAGATGTCTACAAGCTTTGGGAATTATAATTTCTACAAGTTATTTGAAATTAAATATGTTCTTTCTAACAATGTACTGCCCTGAAACTCATTTTTATCTTATCTTGATTTATAGAACTCATTTTTGGTGAAGGAATTATGTGAACAGAGTGACTTCTCAGGTATTCTTTAGGGCGTGTTTGGACGCGCGTGTGATGAAACTGACCCATTTCAACACTCATAGATTACTTGCTGCTTTTGCCGGACGACCGAATCATGGTGCCAATAGTCACCAAAGAACATGGTTAGAAAGTATGATTAGGGTTAAACCGGTTGGATAAGATAGCTTCTTTTGTGCAGGATTTGGTGGTAGTTGAAGTTGAAGTTGTAACACAGTGCATTTTCACATTTGTTCAGTTAACCCAAAAACATACTTGTCTTCAAATGTGTTGATGTGTACTTTTAAGAGTTAGAAAATGTATGTCGAATCTTGCTTAATTTCACTTTTTTTTCTTTGTTATTGTCTTTTACTCAACACCCGTTGTTGGTAATACATGAAATTACATGACTTCCAATGGAAAACTCAAAATTACATGTTCTAAGATTCCTTCAAAATATATGCAAATTTCATTTTTATTGTTTTTTAATAAAAAAAATGTATTAGCCAAGGTAAGATAGTTTCGGTTTCAAATAGTTTGCTTAATACATAAAATTAGTAAAGAATAATATACAGCTTTGTTCTTTTTCATTTTATCCACAGACCGCTACATGTTTTGCGAGCCTTGGAATGTAAGCGAAATGGTTATTTTTCGGGCAACATTTGAGATTTTTGTGTTATCTGTTGGTTTCGGGTATGCCACTTTCTTTATGTAGCATTTGTAGCTTCATGAGTAACCGATACACTAAAATCTTTAATAATTGTGTATTTTTTTGTTTAAAGATTCAGGTGAAACATGCTCTCTAATTGAAATTTCAAATGATGAAGCTTAGTTATCTGGTAATTTTTAATTATAAATCTCACAAATTGTTTATTGTCTATACGTTATGCGACATTAATTTTATCTTTAAACTTTGCAGGCTATGATGATGCCAAGACAATGGTTGGTATTTGTTGGTTTGGCGTGGCAACCGTGAAGTCACTCGATTTGCAGCCCAACGGGTTACCTATTCTGAGCCCCCAAATGCACATGTTTTGTGTATCCTGGTGTTATTCAGTTGAATCTATTATATTATAATGTTAAAGTTTGAGCTTTGTAAATGTAACATATATGATCGGATGGATTTACGACCCCATCTACTGATTTCTTGATTTTATATTTGTCGCCTCTATTTTCTTATATATCTATTTTGTGATGTGCAGGCTGAAAAACAACTTATTGGTAATCTTTCTTAATCTGGGCATGCATCCACAAAAAGACAGCTTTGCAAACACCTGGTAACTTCTGTTAACATGCGAGCCACTCAAACATATTAATTCTACTTCATCTTATGTGATTAGCTTAATTGTGCCGCAAATTTTTTGTTCATATGATGGCTTCTGTTTGATTTGATGATGATGAGGTAAGCTTATTTGTAAGGTAATTGAATTTGTTAAGATTTTTAGGTTTTGAAGGCAGTGATGATGAGTCTTGGTTCATCTGAGTCTCGATTTAAGTTTCTGATCAACTAAGGCTTTTTTTTCGTTCTATTTTTGTCTACCTTATCCGGTACTCATTGTCTCATTGATGCAGATTGTCGATGTTGATAAACTCCAACACCGGTTATCGGTCTTTAGGAGGCTCTTGACACCATTACTAATGTTGCCTAGCTTCAGCCGTAGATACTTAATGTTAATTATTGGATTGAATTGTTATCTACAATTTCGGTGATTAGTAGTCTACAAAGCTTTTTGCGGATAATGCTCAAAAGGCTATGAAAAAGCAGAAATCTTATAGTTATTTTGTTTAGAAATTGCTATTGATGCTAGCAGGAGCATCTACCAGTTTCTGGTACCTTAATTTAGGTTCACTTCTTTTCATTTGAACATATTTAAACATATATGATAAGGTATGTGTTGTTGATATTTTGTGATTTTGTAGATTATTGTTGGACAAACTGGGACAGAAATGTTGACCAACGAGGCCGCTGAAGTGACCGAGTACCTTGAAACTACTTTACAATAAAAAACAAGAGCTTGCAAAACAGTATGTCAATAATCTGATTTTTATGAAATTAATATCAATAGTTTTGACAGTAAGGATTCTGTCATATTCATGGTGGGCAGAGCCGGCCTAACATTTTTTGAGGCCCTAAGCGAATTGAAAATTTGGGGCCCTTTAACGAAGCTTGAAACATATATTAATTCTTATTTCTAAACATTTGCCAAACTAAACCTTAAGAATCTAACCATTTATCAAAAGATAACACTTAAGGGACTTACACCAAGTATAGCAGTATAGGTGCCCAATCAATGATGCCACTAAAAGAAAAAAGAAAAATAATTGATCTCTTTCTACTTACCAGATGAAGCAAATTTTGCAAGCTTTACTAATGCAGCTGCAGTAGAATAAGATCTATATGTTGGTTTGATTTAGAGCTCTAATAAGAAACCAATTACTAGCATGCATCCTCTCTTCTTAGAAATGTTCATACCTTAAATTGTATATACATTCAGCTTACAACTTAAACCATTGGCAAAAGCCATCATAAATTCAATCATTGTGGTACTATTTAAAAAAAATAACCACATGATTATAAGTCTTTAGAGCAATGTCAAAGAAGACCAGACTTTCATTGAATTGATATTCACTATAAGGAAATAACTGAAAAAATATTACTATAAATTCCCTGTTGATATAGTCTAATTAACTAAAGATAAGTTTAGATTGATGAACAAAAGCATCGATAATGAAGACGATGACTAAAGTCTGTTTAGAATGGCTGGTGGATGTGTAATCATGGAGATATCAACCAAGAATAATAGATAGTGTATACCATATATGAAAAAAAACATAATGGACAACGTTGTGTGCATCAGAGCGCATTATGAAAATCGACGCAACATTCTCGCATCACGTAAACGTAACGTAACGCATCAGCTGTGGCGATGTGTTCTCATCATCGCATTGGGCGCACATTTTAAAACCAAGATGATGACATTTGATAGGACGACGATTTTAGATGGCTGATTAAACATTGATTGTGGTTAGAAGTTAAGAAAATCACTCAATAAGCCTATTGCCACATCAGTATGCCAATTTGTTCCCATTGATCTTATGTTATAATACGCATGATTGGTTTTCCATTTCTTGATGCCCAAATGGTAATATATTATCGTATTAGAGCACTTATGATTTTTATTTGTTTTGCTTCCATTTATTAATAGCAGGAAGTAGATGTTTTCCCTTGCAGAATGATTTAGATGAAAAGGCATGGAATTGAGGATATTAATTAACCTAACAAAGACTTCGCATATATAAGTGCAAATTCAACCCCTAAACCTACCTTATCTATCAGGTACATGATATAATTTGTTTTCTTGTGATACTTATATTAAAATTGATAGAAAGTTTTGTACACCAGTTGCCATTCATATTTTTTTCTCATAGGCATGAGTGTGCTACATGTTAGGTTGGTATAAAAAATCACGAGGCGCTCCGAGGCATTTAGGTCTTGAGAGTCAAGGCATGAGACAAAAGCGTCGAACATCAAATGTCCTATACAAGGAAATTTTTTGGAGGTTTATGAATAATTGCTGCAACTTTTGGGCATATGGTACCTACATAAATGTTTAGAATCAAATGGTGATGGGTTTAGGTTATTTTTAGAACCTTGAAACTGACATCTTATGGTTAGTGATATCATATTGTTGGTTTGTAGAGTTGGGTTTGACATATAATATAGATAATAATTTTGTAAGCTTGATGGTGTGATAGAAGAAATTATTGGGTTAGTCTGAAGCATACGTTGGTGGAAGTCATTAGGAGGCGATAAAAAGAAATTAGTGAGTTGATTGAGTAATGCTCTTTTTACTTATACATGGGTCACTTTAGATAATGTTCCTTCCAATAAACGGGTCAAATAAGGTAATAGTCAGTTAAAATGTTGTTTTAGTGGTGTAGGTTCATGTTTGTTTACTTATAAATTGGTCGATTGGGTAAAAGTCGCCAATAGTGTGTTTACGGTGGCTTGATTAGAGTGATGTTCCTTTTACTTATACATAGGCCATAGGTGAATTGGGGCAATCTTTCTTTTTCTTAACGGGTCGATTTGGGTAATGTTTGCCTTTTCAAATGTGTCAAATAGAATAAAATGTGCTCAAAGCTTTTTTAGTGGGTCGATATGGTAATGCTCATCTTCTAAGACGTGTCAAATTAAATTATGAAATTTAGATGGTAGTTAGTTTCTTATTTTTATTTTTATTACTTTCTTATTGTTGAAGATGCCCTACGTCTATTTTTAACACATACCATTTAAGTCACTTTATTCAGGAATAAAATTACCACCAATGCTGCTGGCGTGCGGCGAATTGCCGCCATAAATGAAGCTGGAGGTTGGAAGGATAGGACCACTTTGCAGGACAGGGATCTTGTGGTTCGCGCATGTCTCAAGGGATGGAAATTCCACTATCTTGGTGACCTTCATGTTAGTTATTGTCATCAATCTGTCCACAATCTAAATACAATCTTGATAAGAAAACACACTTAAATCTTGAATTAAGATGCAAAGTTGGCATTTTTATCGATCTTTGGATGGGACCCACAAACTTTGTTGCTGATAAGTGGCAAGTTTTGACAGCTTTTGCTGCTGAACAATTGCATTTTTACAAATTGTATGGATACATTTTTTTTAAAATTAATCGACTATATGATATCTGCCAGTCTGGCTATCGGGTTTTTTTTTTTTTTTTTTGCATATAAGCAACTTCAACCATGTGATACGCTGTTAGTAAGCAGATTATCCACTGAACATGACTATTAATTTCAATCGTGTTTTTTTGCATATAATTTACCACATGACCTTCCCTCGCTACTTAATGTATTCTCACACTAACCATGGTGTTCTAAGAATCAGTAATTATTTTGTTTTTCATATAATTGAAACTTGTGCTTTGTTTTGTTTTTTTTGTGTGTGTAGGTGGGGGAAGGTTGAGAACATGTTGAGTAATGGCAAGAAACTAGGGGATTGTTACAATTTCTGGAAATGGATTTGCAAAAATGTTTCTGAATTGTTTTAAATAGAAATGATGGTGCTTGGGAGTACTATTTGGAATAGACTAAAAAAGGAAGACAATACTCTATTACTCTTATGGAGTTGAGACGATTGGATATTAGTAATGGCGCCTTATTATTAAAATGGGTGTGACGATATAAAGTGGAAAATGGGGCGTTATGGAGGAAGATCATTGACACCTTACATTATTCTAAAAAGAAGGGTGGGGTTTTACCGATTAATAACCGTTATACCGGCGCTTGGAAAAATATTATAATGCATGGTTGCAAAACAAAAGTGAAGGGTAAAGGGCTCTTCGATTTTTTGGTGGGTAAGTTGAGTGATGGGGAAAGTTTAAGGTTTTAGTTTGATAGGTGGTTGGGTGACATACTGTTTAAAGACATGTTTCCGAATTTGTTTAGGTTGGATAATGATAAAATGTGTGTTGTGGCTGAAAGTTAGGTTGGTTATGATCATGAGGAGCATACTGAAAGTTTCTGGAATCAAATTCAGTTATCGGCCGCTGAAAATGCTAGGACTGAAAAGGAGAATTGCTTGAACATTATGTCTGCAGCTACCCTATCTTCTAACCCGTATTCGTGGACCTGCACATTAGATTCCTCAGGTAGTTTCTTGGTGAGGGCTACCAAGAAATGGTTTAGTTCGCTGGAGACAAGATCGGAGTTTGTTTTACAATGGTGCAAGTGGATTCCTTCAAAGGTTAATGTCTTTGCATAAATCGGTGGGGTTGAAGGGTCTAAAAAAAGGGCGTTTCAAGGTATAATATACACGACGTTATGGAGTATTTTGCGTACTAGGAATAATAGCATCTTTTTGGATAAAGTTGTAATGTTGTGAGCATATTGAAAAACATTCGGCATATGATATTTTGTATTTTTATCGATTAATGGATAACGTGTTCAATATTTTTTCCTCTAATAGTTATTGTTTAATTTATGTATGAATAAGAGTTTGATATTATGTAATATTTTTCGCTTGTGTTTAGATTTCATTTATTAATTATATCACATAGATTTATTTCAGATTATATACGTTTCTATAATTTTCATTTTATTTTTTGTTCCAGAGTGTGGTTTCTGTGTGCCTGTGATCAAGTAAATGCTTGAACCCTAACTGTCTATTGTAATTATCATTATTACTGTTTCATTAGTTAAGATTAGTTACACAAAATGATCTTTTGGCTATACTTATAGTCACAACTATTCAGATTTTGATATGTTGTTATCTTGCTTATAGGTCTTTCTATTTGAGTTGTCACAAGGTTATCTTAGATAATTACATTTTTATCATAGCAGTTGATGACTTAAATGCTTACTAAATCTTTGAGTTTGATTTAGAGAACGATTAATCTTATTTTGTTGGAAGTTAAAATTTGAAAACATGAAACATATACAGAAACCATTATATATTTAGTGAGGTATTGCCAAATGTATGTTTTGGTTTTATACCTTTATATTGATTAATTTTTTTTTTAGTTTCGCAACTTTATAAAATAACTTCTATGTTACGTTGCGCTGTCAAGGGTGAAAAGTAGAGCTGGACTCAAGATACTAATACTTGATAAAGAAGGTAGCGTTAAGAATGAAACTTCAAATGTTGTATACCAAGAAATATTTGCATATTTATCATAAGTGTTTTGTACTCAAACTGTAAGACCCGCAAAACCGGTGTCAAATAGTTGGGTTAAAATTCTTAAATATGCAAAAACATGAGTAAAATTTTCTTTTGAAAGAGTATGTATACGTAGCGGAAAATCATTTAGAATAAAATTCTACAAAACACATGACAAATACTTATCTAATTGTAAATCAAATTTAAAATCTATCATGTGTAAACGAAAGTTGTCTTCCACTAGAAATGCCTCCAATTACTAGGTAGCTTCTGGCATCGCCAAGCAGTCATCCATCCATCTCTATATTAACCTGAAATTAATCTAACGTGTATACAAAAGTCAGCTATGCTGAGTGAGTTCAAGTTTTGTAAATTTATATAAACAAGTATTTTGTCAAAATAAGAATTAACAAAATACCTCAACCTCAGAGTTAACAATAAGCGCAATTCGCTAATTTGTTTTCCCCAAGCAACAATCGAAATCTAGGATTGGCATATTCTGCCTAATTACCTCAAGACTTCACTTACCAAATATATAATAAGCGCATCCCGCTTGCCAACACAAAGTACAATCCAATCTATTTAAGCCAAACCAAAGCTAGAGATTAAAGCAGGCATATCCCACCTCTGTCATAGCTCAGCTTATAAGAATACATATAATATGAACTATGTAACAATCCTGACTCAAAACCAAGACCAGAGATCAGAGCAGGCATATCCCACTTCTGTCATAGCCCAGTTCGACATATCAGGTAGCTCTCGACACAGTCTATTATATATATAATAACTACAACATAACTAAGCAACAATCATGACACAAAACCAATACCATAGACCAGAGTAGGCATGCCCCACTTCTATCATGGGCCAGTTTATAAGGTCAGGTAGTAAACACAGTTTAGGTAAATAATCCATATAACCTAAATAGGTAGCAAGTCAAAACAAAACCCGATCTGACAAGTAAGATTTCAAATACGTGACTAAGACACTAAGCGCATTCCGCTTATTAAACCAAAAACTTAAGCCACACTTTAATCAAGACAACAGTCTATTCATATACGTATATATAACACATATAACTCAATCATATAATACCACATTAGGTGCATTCCGCCCACTTACGTTTCATGCCAAAACAATATTTATATGAGTTAAAATAGATTTCATTCGTACACTAAAATATTTATATATCATAAAAATATTTTGTACTTCCATGACAAAAACTGTACCATAGATCAGAGTAGGCCTATCCCACTTCTAATAACACATAAGACATAAACTATGTAAAAACCATGACAAAAGTATATCATAAATCAGAGTAGGTCTATCCTACTTCTAATAACACATATAACATACACTATGTGAAAACCATGACAAAACTATATCATAAATCAAAGTAGGCCTATCCCACTTCTATTGACTCATATAACTCAAACCATATAATAACGTATTAGGCGCATTCCGCCCACTTACGTTTCATACCAAAAAAATAGGTATGAGCTAATATGTATTTCGATCGTACACAAAAATATATATAACTTGATAAAAATATTTTGTGACTTCATAAAAGTAATGATTTAGCATGCACGTCAGCCCAAAATATTAGAAAATAATAATTAAAAGAGTGGGCACAAGAACTCACTGGCTGCGAAGCTTCCGAATCTGCAACTAAGCGTCTCGTACCGTGTCCTCGATTAAATCATGTAACCGAATATTCCACGGTTAAATTCCACTTGATCACGCACCCGTTCACACATCCAAGACTATTGATAAGAAACCTTAAACCCACTAATAACAAGATGCACATCTTGGTACTACCATCATTCCCAAAGTAAAAGAATGATCTATCATGCCTTCCATGCATAAATGGTCAAAAAAATCATTTTCATGGCAACTACGTACGATTCCAATCTCCTACAATATATGGCATGCATTTTTTTTCTTTTTCTTTCCAAGTCCCTGCAACATGCGTGACCAATGACCATCAAACCTCTAACCACATTGTCTACAAAACTAATATAATAAAATTTAATGCACACCATGTACATATAATCTTATGTATATATATACTCATTATCATGCAATTCTTGCCAAACAAGTCTCTGTTCCAATCCTGCGTCATCAACAACCTCCTATCTAAAACCCTCCATGGCTAATAAACATAGTCATCTTCAATTTGCTTATAAAATTAAACCAACATGTTGGCAAATCCAACGTACATATACTAAAATGTTTGACAATTTCAAACCCATAATGTTAAATGATTTCCTATCTATACAGGTTCTGAACATGCTTTCATCCTTTTATATAGAACTTGGAATCCCTAACAAGCAGTTTATGGTATTACAAATCTATGGTTATTCATTGTTTAAAGTTTATATTCTTAAAAGTAAATGTTATTGTTTGATATATTTTACATATATGCAGGTTTTACCGTATCGGTATATCAGCCTGTATATCCAAACTATTTCAGAAAATTGTCATTTTGATATAAAAGTTGATGCTGATCGGTATTACAAAGTACGTGTAACTACACAGAATAATGAACCGGTATTCTCAGAAGGTTGGATGAAGATTGTTGAGGACCTACAACTGAATCAAGGAGATTTGTTGGTTTTTAGCCCATATGATACACATACTTATCAGCTTGATGTTTTCCCTCTTGGTACTGAATGGAATTATGCTGATGATTTCCAAAAGAACAACATGAATAATTGCTTCACCTTTAGATAACGAGAAACGACATGCTGAGTTATTTGCACATCGCGTTTACCAAGATACACCTTACTTCTCGGTATTGTTTTTTTCCAATTAGTTAAATGATATAATTATTTTAGTCATATACAGTTACTTATTCACTATCTTTGCAGGTCATTCCTGATTCATTTGCAAAATACATGAATTACGAGAAACTGGAAAACAAGGATGTATCAGTGTCATGATGTGATTAAGAAGAAAGTTATTGTCGAAAAAATTGAAAACCACTTTTTCTTTATTAACGGTTGGTCAGATTTATTCAAAAGCTTGCCTTTGGTTCCATACCTGATGGTTTTTCATCAAGTTGATAAACTAAAGATTAAGCTAAAGATTTTTGGGTCTGAAGGTTATCAAACTATAATTTCAAAAGAAGAACTTCGTCATGTCAAGGACAGTGATACAGGATATGACCGCTTTCAAAAGATGATGGCTAAATTAAATGCTAAACAATATCATGACTTCACTATTATTGCTAGGGATCGTATTGTGAGTATTTTATTTTCCTCTTTATATTAACATCCTTACTAATTTATTCAAAAAGTTTACTTACTCATATGTTAGTTTATATTTCATTATATATGATTATATGTTTATTGTTTCATTAGCGTCTGCCAAAGGAAGTTGTTAAGATGGCGGAACTTGAACAAAGCAGTCTGCTTAGAACTGTAAGGAATCTTGACGGTATTGAACTTCAGATATCGCTTCGTATGGAAAAGTCAAAAGAGGATTTTAGGTTTGCTATTGAAAATTGGGGTGAATGGTTGAAGGAAAATGGGATAGAAAATGGTAGTTTTGCCACATTTAGGTACATCAAGACTGAAGGTGTGCTTACTCTAACTTCAGTTTACAAATTGGAAAAACGAGAAATTAAAAAGCGCAAGGCCAAAAGAGAAATTTGATAATGTTTGATTTTTACGTCATATTGTCTGTATCCCTCTTTTTTTAGTAATCTTTCTTTTTAATACTGCCTAATATGTGAACTTACCAATGCAAGTATGACATTTTGATTGGTTTTTTTTTCATGGTAGTTGATTGTTTGTTTTGGAATTGCATGTTAATATTATGTTGGATATATTGATTGGTTTTACGGACACTCAACTTGAATAATACAACTCTTAGTTTAATATTATTTTTAGTTTACTTTGGTTTGCACCGTGGATCCCCACGGGGCTCTAACCTAGTATATTATAAACACACACTTCTTGGACACGTCAAAACACTCCACCCCTTTATAAGAAAATCCCTCAAACCAATGCTTCTCACTTTTGTACGCTCATCTATCTTCAGACACTAACAAACGTACACCACACACTTTACACAAAGAAGAGGGAAGATTAGAGAAGGAAGGAGAAGGCCAGAGGTGGAGCTCCGGTGGTCTTCGGCCATACCACCCCTCAACCGATAATATTCCCAAACAACACACCCCCAACCCACGTACTTTATCTAAGATCGAACCCAGAGAGGAGAAAGAGAAACCAAATCTGTGGAGGGAAGGAAGCCGATTCTGTCAACAAGGAGGGAGACGACGATGACGGTGTGGTTATGGTGGTTGCTGAGGTGGTCACTAGCGGCGGAGCTGGTGGTTCTGGCCAAGAGCAACGGTGACAGTGATGGTAGGAGTTTAATGGTGGGTCTCCGACCGTTGGTCGTGGCGGAGCTCCAAGAGGAACACGACAGCGACTGGGGTTTGGATTACGATGGGGTTTGGATTACGATGGGGTTTCGGTGAACTATGGGATTTGTGGATTTCGGTAGAGGTAACGACGGATCAGTGGTTGCTGGTGAGAGTATAGGTTGCAGAATGGCTGGAAGGCGCTGGTCAAACAGCAGGTCAACATGATGGTTTCAGTCAACCAGATTACTCGTTAAGCGAAAAGGTATAAACGGGTCCTTAAGCTGTGTTACACGTGTGGGATAAGAACGAGCATAAAACGAACCAACTTAATATGAATATAGTATAAATGTTATAGTATGGAACTTTGAGATTTTGGATGAAGAAACGAAGCCTTTATGAAGCAAGTATTTTTAGACTAGAGTACGTTGATGATTGGGAAGTTAGATGAATACGGATACTATATGTTGAGATGCCTAATTGTATACTAACAATATAATTTTGATAGATGATTGGAACATATGGAGTATACAGGTGACCATTGACACATTGAACCTCTAAGACGAAAGCATTAACATGAGATGTAAGCTATAACTTGGATGATCCATAAGCTTGAATTCCGGACAAATAGGCGACTCTACTTAACAACTAAGATAGTCATAATACGCGAGACTTGGATTTATAAGAAAATATATGTGTAGGTGTGTGACCCAACAAGGCGAATACTTAGAGACTACCATAACTTGACATACGTAGATAATATGCTAATGTAGGTGTGTGGACTATACAAACATATGGTTGATATTATGGGACATAATGAATATGGACAAGTAGCCTAATCAACTGGCCATGACTATTAGTACAGATCTAGTTAACATGTGAACTAAGTAGAAGCCATAGCTAGGGACTTTAATCAATAGATAACTTGACTCTTGTCAAATAGAGATTAAGAAATAAATCCGAATTATTGGCGAGACGTCTAAAGGACTTAAAAGAATAAAGGCATTCATGGATCTAGAAACTTGGTAAAATAATATTGGTATTAAATATTTAAGATATGGTTGAATCAACTACACAACTAAATATTAATAACCTAAGGCCTGAGCTCGTCCACACGTGTAACCGCAAAACTCGGTTACACCCACTAATACTTGTGACCATGATAGGACTTTACATATAAAGGATAGACGGATCTAAAAACCGGGATGTTGGACGATCATGCAAACCAAATGTGAGTTCCGTGTACCACTCCCCTTTTTCGTGTTTTAACTATTTTTGGGGTGAACATATGCTTCCTGTTTATATATTAACTGTTCGATGTGACAAGATACTAGCTGCCAGATAACCATACTGACACTCATTAACCCAGGGGTTGGGCCACTTAATATGTGGGTAGTACTACTTGGGGAAACCCCCACACACAGTGGATCCGGAAGCCCGGAAAACCCTCCACTGAGGTCTGCGGACCGTTGTGACGTGTATTTTGCCAGGAGAATCTATAATGGCAGTAGATAGATTCTGTGTTAGGTTTGAGGTGTCGCTTGTACATCACCATGTGTTGTGTTGTGTAAATGTGAGAACTTGCTTTGGAAATAATAACTGTTTTGGAACTGTTTAACTATTTACACGGACTCACCAGCATAATTGCTGACCCAAACTCTTTTAAGCATGTGTTCAGGTACTACAAATGGATGGATGGCAACCGCGAGGTATATGCTTGCTAGTAGCGGATTAGAGGTTATCTGGTTAGAAGATTCGGCTTACGTGTTGCGGTTAGAGCCTCTAGAAATAAGCGGGATAGAGATCAGACCGACTAGCGGGTCACACCTTATCAACTGCTTCGACGACCGCCGCGTTTCGTCCCTGCATAAATATTAGTCTATTTATTTAAGTTATGTAATTATATTTTTGAATTAGAAATTGTAAAAACAATAAATATTAGTTATCGTTGCTTCCGTTGTGCAGGTCCGTTACCGAACTGTCGTAACGTCCAGGCCCTCCTGGGTCGGGTTGTTACAAAGAAGATGATCAAAGATGCTACAACATAAATTGCACCGGCTTGAGATATGAGTTTGATTAGCTTGAATCTCTCTGATCCATGGTATCCACTTTTCAGGTTGTCTTCATCGTTGATCGGTCAAAGTCTGTTAGCAATGATAACGAAATGATCGTTATCTCTCGGATAACAACTGAAAAGGTGTCTTCAATGATTCTAAAAAACTTGAAAGACTGGATTCGGTGCAATCAGACTCCGAATGCGGTATCCACTTTTCAGGTTGTCTTCATCGTTGATCGGTCAAAGTCTGTTAGCATTGATAACGAAATGATCGTTATCTCTCGGATAACAACTGAAAAGGTGTCTTCAATGATTCTAAAAAACTTGAAAGTAATTACAAGAAGATGATTTTACTGTCTAGTTCTTTTGGCCACAGGTATTGTCTAGTGGTTGGAACAAGGTATGGATATGGAGAACATGGAATGAGATGGTTTCGATTTTCGTACAAAGATTCTATAAGTAAAAGTCAGTTGTTAAAAGTATCAAGACTATGAAATTAGTAAAACAACTTTATAGTTGTTTATCGGAGAGATAACTGTCAACGATGAAGGCAGCCTGATAAAGGCTGAACACGAGTGTAATCAAACAAGGTGCTATGAAAACCACCAACGATCAATTATAATATAGTCTGGAAGTCAAACATATCAATTAAACATGCAAAAATTATGTTTTGAAAAAATATGGGTATCGAATGTTTAGTCGGAGGACCACTTACAATGATTCATCAAAGTTGTACAAAGCTGGATGTTTTTACTGGAAAACCAAAACGAGCAATAAACGAAGCGAAACGGAGAGATATAATTTTCTTGGCTTAGAAACAACTTAAAAGAAGCAAAAATGAATTAAAATTATTTTTTGGTGATTAACAGATAATTTTAAAGAATTAAAAGAAATTCAAGTTTTTTAAAAAAAAGGCCAAAGCGCCTAGCTTTGGTCAAAGCGAGGCGCTTGGGTACCTAGCTTTGGCCAAAGCTAGGCGCTTGACTGGTTTGATTAGACCACAAGCTCCTCGCTTTGACCAAAGCGAGGCGCTTTGGCCTTTTTTTTTAAAACTTGAATTTCTTTTAATTCTTTAAAATTATCTGTTAATCACCAAAAAATAATTTTAATTCATTTTTGCTTCTTTTAAGTTGTTTCTAAGCCAAGAAAATTATATCTCTCCGTTTCGCTTCGTTTATTGCTCGTTTTGGTTTTCCAGTAAAAACATCCAGCTTTGTACAACTTTGATGAATCATTGTAAGTGGTCCTCCGACTAAACCTAACTCGCAACAATTGTTTTTAATTCATTTTTAAGTGTTTTTAATTACTTTTCGAGAAATGATAATTTTCAAATATTACAGAGGTGTTACTAAGCATGTCAAGAAATGATAATTTTCAAATATTGCAAGTCCAAATTATTGTACGATGTCTTTTTTCAGAGGACCTTGACTCTTGAGATGTTGCAGGTGTTTGAAAAGTTTGAACTGAAATTGAACTGTTATTTGGAATGTTCCTGTTTTCATATATTGCAGATCAAGGTGTTACCAAGCATGTCAAGAAATGATAATTTTCAAATATTGCAAGCCAAATCATTGTACGATGTCTTTTTCAGAGGACCTCGACTCTTGAGATGTTGCAGGTGTTTGAAAAGTTTGAACTGAAATAACTTTTCATGCAAGCAACTAAAATTCAGTTGTTTTACTAATTTCATAGTCTTGATACTTTAAACAATCGGATCGGCATTAACGCGGAAACCTTCGTTTTTGCAAAAACCTTCCTTCCTTATTATTATTATTATTATTATTATTATTATTATTATTATTATTATTATTTACATTATTATCGTAAAGCAAATACGATAATAATGTAAATAATAATAATAATAATAATGTAAAGGTAGATCAAACCGATTAATGTCCTTTATATATGAATAGTGACCCTCTGGCAAACCTGCGTAAAGGACAGTGAGATTGATAACTGGACAGGTTAGCCAGGTGTTTGTCAAAAAGGTAGACCACACCACTAGAGCAAAAAGTTGTGTGTATGAATAGTGACCCTCTGGCAAACTAGACAGGTTAGCCAGGTGTTTGTCAAAAAGGTAGACCACACCACTAGAGCAAAAAGTTGTGTGTATGAATAGTGACCCTCTGGCAAACTGGACAGGTTAGCCAGGTGTTTGTCAAAAAGGTAGACCACACCACTAGAGCAAAAAGTTGTGTGTATGAATAGTGACCCTCTGGCAAACTGGACAGGTTAGCCAGGTGTTTGTCAAAAAGGTAGAGCACACCACTAGAGCAAAAAGTTGTGTGTATGAATAGTGACCCTCTAGCAAACCTGCGTAAAGGACTAAACCCAGTGAGATTGATAACTGGACAGGTTAGCCAGGTGTTTGTCAAAAAGGTAGGCCACACCACTAGAGCAAAAAGTTGTGTGTAAGTTTTATTTAGCGTAAAAAGTTCATTGTACATATACCTCCTTATCTAAAAACAAATCACATCATTTGTATGAATAGTGACCCTCTGGCACACAACTTTCTTCAACCAAATCATTTCTTCAAGTTCATTTCACCAATAAAAGCAAAATGTAAATATCAGGAACATTCCAAATAACTGTTCAACAACTGTAAATATCAGGAACATTCCATAGAGAAGTTATCAATCTTACTTCTATTGTTTCGGGTTCCCTTTCATCGTTGACAGATATCTCTCTGAGATGATAAAGGTAGATCATGGAAAGTTCAACTCAAGAAAACAAAGATGAAACCGATTAATGTTCTAGTGGTGTGCCAGAGGGTCACTATTCATACGCAGGTTTGCCAGAGGGTCACTATTCATACAAATGATGTGATTTGTTTTTAGATAAGGAGGTATATGTACAATTATGGAAGAAGTTATCAATCTCACTTCTATTGTTTCGGGTTCCCTTTCATCGTTGACAGATATCTCTCTGAGATGATAAAGGTAGATCATGGAAAGTTCAACTCAAGAAGTAAGATTGATAACTTCTCTATGGAAGTTGCTAAAATAGTTAAACAAAAGCTGAAATTGAACAGTTATTTGGAATGTTTCTGATCATTACAGTAAAATTCATTAGCCAGGCGTTTGTCAAAACGAACAACTAAAATAAACTTTTCATGCAAGCAAGTAAAATTCAGTTGTTGGACAGTGAGATTGATAACTGGACAGGTTAGCCAGACGTTTGTCAAAACGAACAATTAAAATAAACTTTTCATGCAAGCAAGTAAAATTCAGTTGTTGGACAGTGAGATTGATAACTGGACAGGTTAGCCAGACGTTTGTCAAACGAACAATTAAAATATACTTTTCATACAAGCAAGTAAAATTCAGTTGTTGGACAGTGAGATTGATAACTGGACAGGTTAGCCAGACGTTTGTCAAAACGAACAATTAAAATAAACTTTTCATGCAAGCAAGTAAAATTCAGTTGTTGGACAGTGAGATTGATAACTGGACAGGTTAGCCAGACGTTTGTCAAACGAACAATTAAAATATACTTTTCATACAAGCAAGTAAAATTCAGTTGTTGGACAGTGAGATTGATAACTGGACAGGTTAGCCAGACGTTTGTCAAAACGAACAATTAAAATATACTTTTCATGCAAGCAAGTAAAATTCAGTTGTTCGGACAGTGAGATTGATAGGTGGTAGGAAAAAGCTGACATTTTGTTCCTTGTTGCAGAAAGAAATCAACAGTCGGATCGACGATTTTGTTTACCCTCCCATTGACATAAAAAATGTTTTTTTGAAAAACGTCTGACTTAAAAAAAAACTAACTCAAAAGAAAAAAAAATGTTAAACCTTAAACTCAAAAGACCAAAAAAAAAAAAAAAAATTTATCCGAAGCGCCTCGCTTAGGCCTAAGCGAGGCGCTTCGGGTCAAATATCAACTTTTTCTGACCTCGTACCGAGGTAGTTAAAAAGTAAAGAAAGCGCCTCGCTTAGGCCTAAGCGAGGCGCTTTCAAGGGGGTGAAAATAGAAGGTGGGGGGTTGAAATAGACCATGCCTTTATAAATGATTGGGTAATCATTGGTTAATTATTCTTTTCTTATTTAATAATAATATTAAATAGTTTAAATATTTCATTAAATATATAAAAATTACAAATACTAAAAAAAATTTACAAATACTAAAAAACTACAAATACTTAAAAAAAGTTACAAATACTTAAAAAAAAGTTACAAATACTTAAAAAAACTAGTCGTCGTCTTCTTCTTCGTTTTCTCCTCCTTCTTCTGCTTCTGCTTCTTCTTCTTCTTCTTCTTCTTCTTGGTTGCGATGAATCGGGCGAATCGCCCATGCTTCCTCAACCAAATCCGCCTTCAACGCGTTATGTATATCCTTGGAACGTAACATGGAACTGTTTTGGAATCTCTCCTCCTGTGTCGCTTGCGTCCCTTGAACATCTTCTTCTGCTACATAGTTTGGGCATATTGCCTTTCCTTCGTCTTCAAGTATCATATTATGCATTATGATACAAGCATACATCACCATTCGAATCCTTTCTTTTTCCCACATACGACAAGGATTTCTAACAAAATGTTATCGTTGTTGAAGAACTCCAAAACACCTCTCGACGTCCTTTCTTGCAGACTCATGAACTCTTTTAAAATATTGCCTTTTTTCATCTTGTGTCTGACTAAACGTTTTGACGAGCATTGAATACTCCGGATATATACCATCCGCCAAGTAGTATCCATGCTCGTAGTAATTATTATTTGCATAAAACCCACATTTCGGTATTGTTCCGCCAATGTAAGACTCTAGCAATGGCAAAAACTGAAAAGTATTTATGTCGTTTGTAACAACCCGGTACAGACCCCCAAAAATTTTTCGCATTTTATTTCTGTTTTATAGTAAATAGTTAACCAAAATGAATACTAAGCATAACGATTGTGTGCGAAACTAAAAACCAAACCAATGAATATATAAAATAATATTGGAACGAGTGTTATGAGACCTGACTTATAACCATTACGAACCGACACCCGAGCACGAACCCAAGGTGATTAGTCATCACCCGGACATGTGTCATCAACCTATGATGACACATGCCCCACCCTTGTATTCAACACCTCACCCCCTCTCAACCTTTTCCCTTATAATAATTCAACACACCTACACACATCTGTGTTCTCTTTTGTTTACCCACACCAACACACAACCGGAGAAGCAGGAGGAAGAACTGGGAGTCCGACCACCGTCGCAGTGGCTGAGCCACGGCGGCGCTCCCACCACTGCTGCTACATCTCAACACACCCGCACACCTATTAACCTAGAGAGAGTCAGATAGGAAGAGAGAGAAACACGGAGAGAGAGAGAGAGATGATCAGAGAAGAGAGACCGCCGGCTTTGGCCTTTGGCCGACATACACAGTGGACAAGAGAAGCACCAACGGTGACGAGGGTTTCTAAAAGGGTCAGATCTAATCTCAAAGACGACGGTGGTACAGGGGTTCCGATAATGGTGCTGATGGTGGTTATGGTGAGGAATCGGTGGCGGTTTGGCTGAGTCCAGGAGTGTTCGGTAATGGGTCAGAGAGAGTCACGGCGGTGCAGGTGGTTTAGGGTAAGGGTTATAGTGATGATCTGGGTGATTACTAGTATTGCGAGGAGGATGGAGATGGTTGAATTGCTGTTGAATGACGAGGTGGGTTTAAGGTTTGGGTAGGGGTACAGAGAAGGAACCAAGGTTGCAAGTGGTTGGAACTCGATACTAATGGTTGGGTCTGGATCTCGAAGGTGAGCTATGACAAGAACGACGATGACGACTGTGAGGCAGAGGTTCGGGTCAAAGGACGGGTCAACATAAGTCAACCTTCATGGTCAACAACAGTCAACCTTGGTCAACTGAGTCAACCGGTCAACCCAAACTATGTTCCGAGCGTAAGGTAGAACCGAACTTGTTAATCCGATAATTATATATTAATTATGAACTATTATTTATTGTAACTAGATGTGTGGGACTTGACGAGCTTTTAAGAACCAAGATCATGATCACAATCTAGTTTAGACGTTAGTTATATACCTTGACTCGGACACTTGGGAGTTGGATAATATTTTGGCGCTTAGACACATAAATAGGATTAGACAAGAATATAAACACCAAGACTTGGAGTTTGGATGACAAGACTAAATGAACACGGATACTAGCTTGTAATGATGGAACTTTGGATTATAGGTATATGGACTTAAACATTTAGATTGATCATAGGAACTTGGACATTGAGACTAAGATTCGGACAAAGTAGAATCTATACATATGCTAAGTATAAACATGTATCATGGGATCGATAAAGACTTGGACTTGAAACATAAGTGTAAAACCTCGACATGTAATATTAACTAGAACCATGGATATACGACACATAAGAATAGTAGAATACGACACTCGGATCATAAGGGTGGACATAGTTATGACTACTACCTGTTAAGTACAAGCAGATAGGTTGTGGATTATCGGAACCCGAACATAGACATGGACTGTAATGAATAAGAACCATACGCTCGAGCTCGTCCCACACGCATGACCATTACGAATGAAACCAAAACTAATACTATTTGTCGACTTAGGGATCGATCAGGAGAATATCGATACAAGATAACAGGCGTCCAGTTTCTTATGAACTATCCGTGTGCTATGTTATCAGGTGAGTTCGTGTCCCTTCCCCTCTTTTACTTTTATTAAACTATTTTGGGGTGAATACATGCTTCCCATGTGAAACCAGTGTTATGAGAAACCAGTATAATGTGACAAGGTGCTCCCAACACCATTCACACTCATCAACCCAAGGGAATTGGGCCGCTTAATATGTGGGTAGCGCTACTTGGGGAAACCCCCACACACAGTGGATCCGGAAGCCCGGAAAACCCTCCACTGAGATTTGTGACACGTATTCTGCCATGGGAATCCATAATGGGAGTAAGTGGATTCAGTGTCAGGATTGAGGTGTGACTTGTACATCACCAGTACAACCATGTGTGGAACCATTTTAACTTGGAAAAACTTGTTTTGGAATAATAAACTATTTTTGTGAGAAACTATGTAAACTGATAAACTGGCTTTTGGAACGATAAACCTATCTTAAAACCAGCTTTACGAAAACACGGACTCACCAACATATTTGTTGACCCAAACCTATTTTTAAGCATGTGTTCAGGTACCACTTCTGGATTGGAATCGAGGAACGAGGTATATATATATGAGCTCAGGGAACGTGTAGACATTTTGGAAGAGCTACATGATACAGGGATTATGCTACTTGAGGATTAGAGCTAAGCATCGGTAGAGATCTAGTGAAGTATACATCCGGGAATGCTTCGACGAGTGCCACGATTCGTCCACACAGTAGTTTAGTTTAATTATTATTATTTGAGTTGTATGAATTTAGAACTAGAAAGTGTATAAATTATTATTATTGAACAATTGTTACTTCCGTTGTGCAAGTTTGGTACCAATCTGTATTTCGACCAGGCCCACCTGGGTCGGGTTGTGACATCGTTCATACACCCGGCGAGACCAAAGAAGGCCGACCAAACCCACAGGTCTTGTGAGGCAACTGCTTGTAAAACCAACGTTAGTTCCTTTTGGTCACCGCGTGTATGTTGGACAAGCATACCATCGCCATTGACGACAATCTATACTACCAATCATACAGGGTAATCCATGTCTTTCTAAATGCGCTTCGTATAGTTGTTGAAGGTCGCTCCATGTCGGGTTTCTCAAGTATCGTTTTTCATATAATTGGCATATACCTAAAAAAATCAAATGTATATATAAAATGTAACTACTAATGTATCAAAAAAATATATGTATATTTGTAAATACCGTAGCAGAAATACTCCATGGTATCGCGTGTGGTTTTCTCCGCCATCTTCAAATACTCGTCATTGATATCGTATGTGTTCCCGTCGGGTTTTTGCTTAAAGTAGTCATATGTGGACTCTAAATCTTCGGTAATGCGCAAAAATAAGGTTTTACTCATCCGAAATCTTCGCCTAAACATATCAGGGCCGTAAACCGGATTCGTATTGAAATAGTCATTCATCAAACGCTCATTGGCGGCTACACGGTCTCGTTCAATATATTGCCTAGACAATATCGGCGGTGGGGCGGAATTATTTATATGATGCATCGCGCTAGACGCTAGCATAGCCGCACTCGTAACGGCTTCTTCCTCTTCCGCGCCGTCATCGTGAAAAAACTGCTTATATAGATCGAGAAACGAGTCTTCGGAGGGAGGAGACGACATTTTGGTGATTTGTTTGTGCGTTGAATTTGTTTGAGGGTTGTAGTTTTGTATGTGTGTATTGTATGTGTGTGTTGTATGTGTGATATCATATATATATATATATATATAGAGAGAGAGAGAGAGATTAAATTTTTTTTTTTTAAATCGTCCAAAATGACCGTTCACCAACGGTCAAATACACACAAACCAATTCACAACGCTCATTTTGGACATAGCGCTACCATTCGAAAACGCCCCATAGCGCCCTGCGGGGCGGTGTACAGGGACGCTATGGATGATTATAACGCCGGGAAACGCTTCACTACACTCGACCTAATACCGGTTAAATTTCCTTTGCAACACGAGTGAGAATAACATCTATATATATAATAAAAGAAAGTCATTTTAATGACATGGCACTCAAAGAGGCATTCTCCTCTTTGAGTGTGCCATGTGTCATGCCATGTGGCAAATTAAAAAAAAACAAATAATAATATAAAACCTAATCTACTAAAATTAAATTGAGTTATTTTAGGAAAAAAGAATTTAAAAACAAATTTAAATTTTTCTCTCTTATGTTTTCACCTATAATTTTTAAACGTTAATATCTTTTATATACGAGATTTTTTAAAGAAAAAAATTACACCAAATTAACGAGCGTTTTATTATCTTTCCAACAAGTACCATGGTGCTATATAAAAAACGGAGAAAAAACGACTATTTTTTGTGGGGTTTCGTTCATACAGGAAAAAAAAAACAAAGTGTTCAGGTTATTCATTAATCATGTTTTTTCTTTTAAATCAGGTTCTTATCTACGATGTTGAAATTCAGGCCAATCGTCATGATTTCATTGGAATTTTACTCTTCTAAAGATGCATAGGTATACTTCATCAAGAAAAAGCTAGGAGAAATAATATGACATATCAATTTTACATATGAAATAGAAAGATGCGTTTTACAGTTACATGCAGGAAAGATTCGGGTAGCACCTAAACAAAAGCAATTAGCAATGTATTTCCAATGTTAACACCTTACCTTAAACAATGTATAACTCTAATATTAATACCTAACCTAAAACAATGTACAACTCCAATGCTAACACATGTTGAAAATAGAATTCATATTTACTGATTTGAACATAATTAGTTACTTACCTATACATGATTAATGAATAACCTGAACACTTTGTGTTTTTTTTTTCCTGTATGAACAAAACCAGAAATCAGTTTTTGTAAGATTGGGGAATCAACCCCGGGACGCTCCCGGGATAAAATCTAGTTAGTTATAATATATAAAAAGGCTGTGTGTAAAAATAGTAAAATTATTACTTTTAGAATATTTAACATCAAACCCTTTAAGTTTAATGCATCAATAACTAGTAAAAGTATAAACAAAATCCCTTGGAGCATTCACAAAGGTTTTTTTTTTACTTCATGGACACTTAGATGGAAGAGCGAGCGAGCAATACAAACATGACGAGATAAACGGGCTTTGATTCGTATCAACGAACCATCCATGGGAGAATTGTTTGGCAACTTCAGAATGGGTAAGTGTTGAACCAGTAAGATGTCTAAGCCATTATAAGTGTTAAATCAGTAAAAGGTCTGAACATTCAGACTTAGTATCATGCTTATCCATTCAGAGGCAAATGTCTGACCAATTCAGACATATGCTCGTGAAACAAACAGTCTGAATGAACTATGTCTAACCGATTCAGACATCTGTCCCATTAAGAGCTCAAACAAACAGCCATTTAAGCCCATCTAGAGGGTGTTTGGGATTGCGTTTTGAATATGATTTTTAGATTATTGCATTTTGAAAACGCAGATAATCAGTTTTTAGTGTTTGGGATTGCGTTTTGAAAACGCTGATAATCAGTTTTTTAGGATACCAAAACGCAATAATCTATAAACAGTTCTACCATTGCTTTTCCAAAACGCATAATCTGTTTTGAATAATCAATCCCAAACATCCCAATGTGAGAGGAGGGTGACCGTAACTAAGTAAAGCCTCAAGCAGACCGAAGTAGATGCGTCAATGACGTTCCCAACTAATCATTATATTATTCATATAATGATGATTCCACATTTCCACTCATTGTCGCTTATTTTTAAAGATTAAAGTCTAAACCTTTTTTCTTCTTGAAATCATGAGATGATGAGTGATGATCATTGCCACTCAAAGTGGAAGCATGCGAACTCCGTCATACCAAACCACCAATTCCGCATCAACATTGGAATCACCAAAAGCAATACTTTTTGACCTACCATTACCAATAAAAAATAATGAGTCGTGATGTTTATAGCTATTTACAGATGAGTATATTGATTTTTTTAAGGTGGAGTTGATTAAACTTGTATTTTACTTGTAATAAGTTAACGGGCCCGTACTTAATGGAATCATGGTATAATTTTAAACTAATCAGTGGCTATCTTTGGTGTGCGTTGTGCGGATTATAATTTGCGGCTTGTGTGATTTCGCAGCGTTTCTTTGTTATTTACAACAACTTTATTCGATCAACAATAACCAACTCGTATTTAACTACAAAAGTACCGACCATAATTGTAAAACAAATAAAAACAACACCCAAAAAAAAGATTAATTCATCAGTGATATAAAATCCTCATCAAAGTACGACCGAAGCTTTGATGCCATGAGGCATGCTAACATTTGGGTTAATAAAATTAGCGACCTGTGTATCCCTTTTTTTAACTTGTATTAAAATTTTGGTTTCTTCTCTAGGCTAGACGTCAACTTTAGTTTGGGTTATAGACGCCATTGAGAACTCCCTTGAGTTGTGAGAACTCCATGAAAAATATTTTCAATTTTTTTTTGCTAAAATATCTTATATTTTTATCTTAGTTACAGAAATTACAAATAAATAAATAAATATGTTTGAGAAATTATATCTTGTGTAAAACAAAATTAAACATGTTTAACTGTGACAACGGAGATTAATGTTAATCACTTTTCTTACATTGGTATAAAGTCACTGAAATTTTTTTGTTTCCTTTTTGCATATTTCTTGGTTAGTCAATTACGCATGGTTTGGTAATATGTTAACAATCATATAGGAAGTTGGAATTCTTACAACTCGAATAAGTTCTCATTTGATTCAGATTCTATTAATTATTAATAATTAACAATATAATTGTGGTGCTTATGAATATAATAAGTACCACAATTGTTTACTGATAATTTTATTGTTTAGTGAATGGTTTTTGGTTAAACTCCTTGGTTTTTAGTAAGTTTAAGAGTTACTCCTGAACTTTAATAAAGCTATATTGTTCTTTTTGTTAATATTTTTTAACTGATTTACGCTATAATCCCTAAACTTTATTCAAATCATCATTTGAGTCTTTAACGATTTTCATGTTGTATGATTTTTTATGGGTTTCGTTTCATTTATCAACACTCCATTTGAATTATTTTTATCTACATTTAAACGTGAATTTTTATGATGTTTTAAAGCGACCGGTTGCTTTAAACGTTTTTTTAAACCGTTATGTTTTTTTAATCGACCAATGCTCATCTCTAAATACACCATTGCGACATGTTTTTTCTTGTGAATTTTCATAAACAAATTTCTTGTTACATGATTTTTATGGGTTCCGCTTTATTAAACAACGCTCCATTGTAACGTTTTTTAAAACCAACTATTTGGTTTAAAGGTTTTTAAAAACTGCCCAACACTCATTTTTAAATACACCATTGTGACATGTGTTTTTCTGCTGTTAAACTGACTCGCTATATTTACGCTTGTCGTATTTAGCTTTATATGCGTTTTGGTGTAAATTTTGTTCGAATAACATGGATTTCGTATACAACGACGTAACTTTTCTATGATTTTGAAAATACCATCGCGACGTGATTTTTCATGTTACGTTCGAATTTTGATTACTTTATTCTACATTTCAAACCTGCCGCGAAGCACAGGTGGTAAGCAACTAGTTATTACATATTCGAAGTTGTTAGTGAAAACTATATATGTTATATATTGTAGACATAAGAACTTTTGTATGAAAAGATAGTGAATATTAAAATTCATTTAAAATTTGGTGTAATAGTTTATGTTAAAAAACTTATTATTATCAGTTTATCACATGAGAGATACTTATTAGTTACATACACACCATCTAGATGTGAAGTTGTTCTAGTCTTGGAGAAGGAGAACATGTAAAGCATGACCAACATTCCCACCCTGTCAAAATATACAAATATTATATACATACATACCCCATTAGTGCCAGTCTGCCATTACCCTTTGCCAACATATACCTCATTGTCAACTTTACCCTTCAAACGTCGACGTTTTATGTTTTACTAATCAAATAAGACAACACCAACCCTTCTTTATTGGCCTTTTGTTCCTTCAATTTAAATAACATATTAAAATAATAATAATAGATTCCCAATCATTCCCAACAATGCATTGCAATATATTAGCAGCTGGTATATCAAAATATTTAATCGTAGTTTTAATATTTTCTAATTTACCTCTACGGCTCTATGTCGACATATATTCGTTTTACAGATGTCATTGTACAGAATTTACTTTTTCAAATGTTATTAAGAGCTTCATATTTTTTTTCACTAAAACAAAAAATTTAAAAACTAATGTTTGGTAACTTTGTTGATCTAAAAATAAACACACAAATACAAGAAATACGATATATTATACACATAATTGTAGGTATAATTGGGTAGATACAGAATCAGTTTTGAATAAAAAAAACTACATTAGCCTTGGTTTATGTATATTGCTTTAAATACAATACATAACTATATAGATATGCAACTGCTTAACTCGTTGTCTGTTATTACAAGTTTTTTACAACTTTTTTACTTAAAAATTATTCTATATCAAACGCACATGTTTATTTTTAAGAAAGAGAAAGCACATCCCAGAAGAGTATTTTTTAAGGGTGAATCAATGTTGGCTATTGATTTTTTCTTTATTTTTTCAGAAATCATATAAATATTTACATTTGTGTTCTTTTAGAATGTAATTTTTCACTTAATATATTTTAACAAATGCAGTTAATTACCTTTTCAATGATCAAATCGCTTAATTGAAACGGTTAATTTTATTAAACAAAAGTTAATTTTTAGATGGAATTCAATTTAAAAAGTTAAATTAAATATCTATAATCTATAATCTATAACTTATAATAAAAGAATTGAAATTTGATGATGTGGCATTCAATGGAGGCTTCAACCCCTCCTTAAATGTGCCACATGGCATCATGTAGGATTTTTTAATTTTTGAGTTTTTTTAATAAATCTATATATATTATAATTATTTTAGGAAAAGATACGAATTTAAAAACAAAATTAAATTTTCTCTCTAATGTTTTCTCCCATAACTTTTAAATGTTAATATCTTTTATATACGAGATTTTTTAAAGAAAAAAACTACACCAAATTAACGAGCGTTTTATTATCTTCCTAACGAGTACCATAGTGCTACATAAAAAACGGAGAAAAAATACAACTATTTTTGTATCCTACATGTCATAGTATTATGCAATCTCTCCTTTGAGAGATGTCACATGGGCAGTGATGTGGCAACTCTAGACCAATTAAAAAAAGCAAATAATATATTAAAACATAATCTACTAAATCTAAATATTAAATCTTTATTATTTTCTCTCTCATGTTTTCTTGCATAACTTTTAAACGTTAATATCTTTCATATACAATATTTTTTAAAGAAAAAAATTACACCAAATTAACGAGCGTTTTATTATCTTTCCAACGAGTACCATAGTGCTATATAAAAAAACGGAGAAAAAATGACTATTTTTTGTAACCTGACAGGTATTGTGTCGGGTTTGGGATTAGTTTAAAAAAAAATTGTCCCAAATACCCGAACTATATACCCGATCATATACCCATGAATATTTTAACGCGTCACATACGTTCGATTTTCCAATATACGTGCACCTAGGGGTGTTCATCGGTTCGGTTTACGGTTTTTTTGGTTTATTCGATTCGGTTTATTCGGTTTTCAAAATTTTATACCTCAAACCAAAAACCAAACCAAACCAAATTAGGAATATGAAAACCAAACCAAATTCAACCAAATTGAATTCGGTTCGGTTTCGGTTTAAAACCAAACAAACTAAATTCAACCAAACAAACCAAATTGAAACAAAGTTTTTTTTCTCTAACTTAAATACCTATATGTTCCAAAATCCGAAAAGAAAGTTTGCAATAAATATAAACCAAAAAATCAAACCACGCAAACAGAAACACCATAAAAATTAGAAATAGTAAAATGAACCCTAGTTTATACTCAGATTATTACCTCTATAAATTGGTGGGCTTTATTTATTTTGGGTTGGGTTTAATATTTTGGGCTTATATATTATATATGAGTTATTAAATATTATTATTTTTATTTAATAATTAATTATTTTACCGGTTTATTCGGTTATCCAAATAAACCAAATAAAAAAAATGTAAAACCAAACCAAACACCGAATAAGCAATTCGGTTTCGGTTAAAACCAAACCAAACACCAAATTCGTTGTTCGGATTGGTTTTTTCGGTTACGGTTACGGTTCGGTTTTCGGTTTTTATTTGGTTTGCGGTTTTTCTGAACACCCCTACATGCACCATCATAAACTAAAAACTTTATAGTATGTAACTAAAATATATGTATGGTTATTATAATACTATTTCAATAAATAATTTTTTTTTCTTATTTCATGTTAGTTCTTTTTAGAATGATTGATTACAGTTTTCTTGCATCTAACTGTAAAGCGCATCAGTCTATTCCATATGTAAAATTTATGTTATATTAGATTTTTTTTTTTGAACATAAATTTCATTCAAAAAACCGAGGGGCCTTCAAACCAAAGACCACTCAAAAACCACCATTTACAACATATACAATGGGTATTTTACCCAATCATGCCATTCAATCCTACTACACTTGGATCTAAATTTCAGCCAAATAAAAGACATAGATTTAACCAACGACACAGTTTCGACCACTTTCGGATCAACGTTGTGGAAAACAACCTTATTACGTTCCTTCCAAATCGCCCAACATGCGACCACAAAAATACCACGCACCATGTCCTTACCCTTGACTGCAACAGAAGCCGAGCAATGAAGAACCTCATCAACAGAAGTAACGCTAGCTGGATCAATGTGACACCAAGACCAAATCTGTCTCCAAACAACCGTTGCGAAGCCACAGTCGAAAAAAACATGAGGAACGTCTTCATCTACCACAGAACACATCGGACATCTCACACTATTCAGCCCAACATTCCGTTTCGCTAGATATTTCAACCCGGGACGCTCCCGGGATAAAAGCTAGTATTAAATAATCTAAATGGCAAATAATTGTTTCGAGTAACGAGCACTATGAGCAAAAAAAAATCTGTGTGCAAATATTAATAGTCACATTAAGGTATTAATTTGTTTTCGAACTACAACTTTTATAAAACAGACCCACTAGCAAGCAGCAAGTAAAATACTTAGACGGACATTGATTCATAAAAAATTTAACCATGTCTTATTAGATGTTATTTTAGGTATCATATTATTGTTAAAGATTTATTAAAATATATATCACAAGAAATTTAATGTTGTACTTTGCAAGTTAATGATGTAAAATAATATAAATTTTCTATTTGATTGTGTTTATATATACTTGGTCAAAGTAATTACGTGATTTGAATATTAAGAACAATGTAATTAGTAATTAACTAATAATTATAAATATACTTAATTGGTAAAATAAGAATTTTATTTAATTAATATAGACCCCTCTTTCCATGTTAACTTTTTAGTTCATATACTAAGTTTATAGATTATACAAAAGCATCCTTAGTATTATACCTATAGCTTTTGCATAAGCATCCTTTTCTTATCTTTGTTCTTCCTGGAGTTTATATTCATTCTTAGGGAGGTTTCACATTCAAATTGAGAAAAGGCTTAAGTGATTAAAGGGTTGTTTAGTAGCCTCTTAATGATCATTCAGAGGCTACCTCTTAATGATCCATAACCCCTGAATGGTTAAGAGGTAGCCTTAAGTCTGAATGGTTAAGAGACAACCATTAAGATGTTACTTCTTAACCATTCATACTTAACATTATACCTTAACCATTAAGAGACTATGAATCATTCAGATTTAGTCCCTTAATGACCATTCAGGAACTACCAAACAGCCCATAAATGAATATCGTATCCTTATCAAATTTATTTACTTTACATTATAAAAATACATAGTTTATTAGAATAAATAATTTAGTTATGAAATATTATCGTAAAATGTGGAGTCTGATTAGAAATGTAAAAATATTTGTAAGAACAAATCTATTTCTCGGGTCTGTCTTTAAATTAATTATTACTGAAACCTAAATATTATCAACATGCCTTTGTCCCTCTGGCTTTTGATACCATTGGCTTTTTGGCGACGGAAGCCGTTCGTTTCCTAACCAGAGTCCAACGGGTTCCACAAAAAAAATTTCGACAGCAAAGGAGCAGGGGTTCATGTTTAGTATACTAGATTTTGCTATTAAGAAAGGGTGGCGACGCAACTTTTTGTCCATCTGTCTACTCTCTTACTGTAATTTGCTAGTTATGAAATTTTGAAAAATATGACCATAATGATCAGATAAAAAAACAAAAGTGTATAAAAATACTGAAATCTTAACTATTAACCCAATGATCAATTCTCAAAATTCATTCAATCTAAAGAAAATGATATATGATCATTTTAATTATTTTCTTAAACACTATTATAAACATAATCCTAATTTAGACACCGGTTGTCCACTACGAAACTCGAATCCACTTCTCGAATAGAAGAATCATTTTACACATCTGAATATCGCTATACTAAAATCCATTTCTTGGATATTTACTTTTGATTTTGAAATATAAAAAATTAAACCTAACAAACAAAAACAAACAGAAAATGATGTTTTAATAACGTAAGTTTTAACCAACTCTAAAAAACATATCTTTCGCTGTCACTGTATATATTAACGTCCTCTGTTCCAAACCTCTTTCTCCATTGTTTCAACCCTCACTTTCCTCCATTATCAAATCTTTCTCAATTTCTTAGGTAACCCCTTTAACCCACAATTCAACACATTTTCCATCTTTCTTCATGTTTCCTATACTAATTTATCATTTAACTTGTAAATTTAGCTCTTATATCAAAAGATGAACAATGGGTTTCTTTAAAATACAAAATCATAAGTGGGTTTTCATTAGATCTGCTTAGATCCATGTATATCTTTTGAATCAGTTAAATCTTGATATTATTATTATGTGTATAGGTTTGTGAGGGAAGAGAAAGAAAGGAAGAATGGCTAGTAGAGTTGATCATGAGTATGATTATTTGTTCAAGATTGTGTTGATTGGAGATTCAGGTGTTGGGAAATCTAATATTCTTTCGAGGTTTACAAGGAATGAGTTTTGTTTGGAGTCTAAATCTACTATTGGAGTTGAGTTTGCTACTCGTACTCTTCAGGTATCACTTTTTTTTTTAATTATTATTATTTTTTTTTTTTTGTGATTGTTGTTATAAAGTTTAAATCTTTATGATCTGAATTAGGGGCTTTTTGTTTGTCATCTGATTGATGATGTTGGTTTCTAGATGTCATGTATTTAAAGAGTTGAGTCTGATTGAAGTTGTGTTTGATAGTTTGTTTATGGCTTTTATGATTTGTTTTTAAGGAAGTTGAGCTGCTCATTTTGTGATCATCTTACAAACTTTTAATGAGCAATGCTGGAATTGGGATAAAGATTTAAAGCAATCGTAAATGTTTAGCGAGATCTATGGATTGTGTCTATGTTGAATTGGCCCTTATTTTACATGATAAGCTGTTTTCTAGAAAGATTTGTTGTTTGTTTTGCTGTTTTTAACGACGAACAGAGAAGGAGTAGTGATGGAATTAGGATATGACGATATGGATTCGAACAATTTTCTTTTTAGGAAGCTAAGATTAACCATTTTCTGGATGCGATAATTTAAAAAATACTATAGTCGAAAGGAATTCATTCTGGTTAACAAGATTTTCAATGTTTATCCTACTAAAGGCTATTAATAGACAGACACATCAATTGGATTGTGCCATTTTCATGGGATGTTGGAGTGCATTTTCTTTTTGTGCTTAGTGTCTGTTTCGAAATTTTTTTTTGAATAACTTTGTTACCCTGTGATTTTCTCAACAAGAATGCATGTGCCAGCAACTAATTGCAAACATGATAAATGATAATGGATCATAATTTTTTGTATGCTACCTATTTCTCTAATTTGTTTTCTAGCCTGTTAATTAAGTTGATAAGTGGTTATTTTATATACATTTTTCATTAATAAATGAGGCATTCTCGGCCCCTTTTAATATGAAATGGCTGACTTTGGTTACATTTTGATCTTCATTATGGTCAACAAGTAATATAAAAAGGGAAATGAATCAAGCTGATCAAAAGTCAACTGTGTATTATTTTCTTTCTTTCTTTTTTTTTTTTTGGACATAAAACCTACTAAATCATTTGTATGTTGCTAAACTACATTGCAGAATCCATATGGCACTGATTTTATAATAGTTAACATTTTAGATAAAAAGTGTTTTGGGTCAACCCAATTTTCAACCTGTACAAAAACTATACCGTTTTGAGTCTACTGACCCGATCTGTTCCTTTAACCACCTCTAGTTCATGATTTATATACAAAATTTCATAAACAGGTTGATGGAAAGACAATAAAGGCTCAAATTTGGGACACAGCAGGGCAAGAAAGATATAGAGCAATCACTAGTGCATACTACAGAGGTGCAGTTGGGGCCTTACTGGTGTACGACATCACAAAAAGTCAAACCTTTGACAATGTCCAAAGATGGTTACGCGAACTAAGAGACCATGCAGACTCAAACATTGTGATCATGATGGCTGGAAACAAATCAGATTTGAGCCATCTTAGAGCCGTGGCTGAACAAGATGGTCAATCTTTGGCTGAAAAAGAAGGCCTTTCTTTTCTTGAAACATCAGCACTCGAAGCATACAATGTTGAAAAAGCATTTCAAACCGTTTTAACACAAATATATCATGTAATTAGCAAGAAAGCATTGGCGGCACAAGAAGCAAATGGCGGTGGTGCTAGTGCTTTACCTGGCCAAGGAACCACTATTAACGTCGGTGACTCAGCTGCGAACACAAAGAGAGGTTGTTGTTCAACTTGAGTTGAATTATCTCCATGAGGTGAAGATTTGGTAAGGAAAGTCTATTTCATCATTCTTTTTTTTTTTTTGTTTTGTAATCAAAAAACACTTTTCTTTGACCTTGTAGAATACCATCTTACTTGAGAACAAATATTGTGAAAGTTGAACCATGGTTTAGTATTTATCCGCTATGACGGTTGTATTATGTCATATTGTATGTGTGTAGTACCCTGAGACATTTATACGTTGTTGACTTTTTTGTTTCGGCTTTACTGATTCCATTAACGGTGTTGACTTGTTTATTTGATATGACCTTGTTCATTTGGATTTACCATCGGCTAACAATTCTTGAGCGAAACTCGTGACTCCCTGCGACATCATGTCATCTCATGTAGCACTCACAGGATAATGATCTCACCCAACCTCTTAACTCGCAGACATGGGCCTTCTCGGTGTATCTTGTTCCACCTTAGTATTAAGAACTTATGAAAGTGACTTAACCATGCCAAATAGCTAGAAGGGCTGAATCCACTATGCTACCATTTTGTCATGGACTCGTCTTATGAGGGTATCTGACATCCTTCAATCCAACACAGCCATTTCGTCTCGTGTAAGATCGACACGCAGAATTTGTTCTGCAATGGCCCAACTCCCCACTATTAGGGTGTCAATAAGTGTAGGTACTTTTTGCACGTCCATTTCCTTAATCATTTAGGGGCTCCCAAAAGATGAGAACGAGCGACTAAAAACACACTTTTAACCAAGTCTTTAGATAGTGTGAACATTTGGCCACCATCGTTTGGTCCCAAATATATCGTCCTTTATATCAACCACTCGAAAAAAGTTTCATCATCTTCTAGTCATCCGAAAGATGCTGCTCTCAATGCCTAATCTGCCTTTGCTTGATAGAGACACGCCACACGCATACATTTTAACTATAATGTTACATGAAAAATAGCTTTATAATTAACTAATTATTAATACAATGTTAGAATACATGCATAAAAGCAATTTAAGAATGTTTATCATTTCTTTGTTATCATAAAATCTAATGAGGCCCTAAGTCTTTGTATGAGTGAAGTCGTTTGTCATGCATATGTGATCACATACATATTCACTATAACACAACTCAGTGAAGTTTTGAACACAAACCACACGCCATATATCACACTTTGACCTCCATATGGGCCATATCGTCACACATCCGTATATTTAACATTTTAACCCTACACACTAGATTAAATGTAGGTTGAATCCCAAATGACAATTTTACATTGACCCATTTTCACTAAATAACTTGGAGCCTAAAGTGAATAATTAAAGTAGACCATGAGTTATAGATGATGGATTTATCATAAAAGTTCTCTTTGGAAATATTATGGATTTGGAAAAAAAATATATTACTTTTTTTGTTAACCCGCTAACACTTTTTTGGTTTTCTAGATTTTATAAAATGAGTTAATAGCCAAAATCGTCCCTGAGGTTTGGTCACTTTTGCCACTTCAGTCCAAAACCCAAACGTCTGAAATCTGGGTCCGCAGGCTTTTGATTTTTTGCCACATTCGTCCCTGACACTAACCCAGTTAACTTATCTCGTTAACTCTAGGGGCATTTTTGACTTTTTGCCTACAAAATCGAGGGCATTTTAGACATTTTGTATTTAAAGCTAAATAAGTACAAGAACAAAAATAAAAAACCTACTTTAAGGGAGAGAGAGAGCAGAGATAGAGAGAGAGAGAAGGAGAGAGCAGAGAGGAGAGAGAGACTACAGACGCAGAGAGAGAGAGATAGAGAGAGAGAACAGAGAGGAGAGAGAGACAGACGCAGAGAGAGAGAGAGAGAGACAGACGCAGGGAGAGAAAGAGGCGGAAGAGAGGAACCGGGCCAGATCTGACCACACAGGTAAAGCCCCGAACCCACCTTATTGTTCTCAGTAATATTTGGTTGAAGGTGGAGGTGATGGTTGAAGCGACTAACGGTGGTGGTTATCAAGGTGTTGGTCAATGGTGGTTAATAGTGGCACAGGAGGGGTTGTCTGGTGGGTATTAATGGCGAAGGTAGGGCTGTGATGGTGCTCGTCGGTGGTGACAAGCTTCGAGGGAGGAGGTCGTATGGTGTTGGTGGCCGGAGATGGTGGATGGTCACAGTGAGCTATGGTAACAGAATGTTGATTCGGTTATGTGTGTGTGGCGGAGATGATGGTTGTTTAGGGCTGCTCTCTTGGACCCTTGATTCAGTTATGTGTGTGTGGCGGAGATGATGGTTGTTGATTCAGTTATGTGTGTGTGCCGGAGATGATGTTGATTCAGTTATGTGTGTGTGGCGGAGATGGTGGTGGGTTTAGGGTGGTGGTGGTTGTGGTTGTGTGAGGGTGGTGGTTGTGTGAGGGTGGTGGTGGTGGTGGTGTGTGATGATGATGGCAGGTCTAAATGGTGGAGACTGGAGAAGAAGGGGGGAGGTGGGTCCCAATTAAGTAAAAATATTAAAAAAAATAAAAGTGTAGGCAAAAAGTCATAAATACCCCCCAACTTAACGAGATAAGTTAACTGGGTTAGTGTCAGGGACGAATGTGGCAAAAAATCAAAAGCCTGCGGACCCAGATTTCAGACGTTTGGGTTTTGGACTGAAGTGGCAAAAGTGACCAAACCTCAGGGACGATTTTGGCTATTAACTCTTATAAAATTGTTAACTTTTTGTCAATTTTTAAATCTTAGTTTTATATACTTTATAAATAAGTCTGACTTGAAATTATAGGAGAGGCATAACTTCAGCACTTTTGACTCCACAAGTTCTTAACATTGTTATGTATAACTAATGAGTTAGCTCATGCGATGAGACGTTGGTCACCAAGGCTCTTTTGTAAAGCATAATCTTACCAGACCTGTCATACTGTATGTATATTATTATTATGTAGATATATCCATGTTGGAAATATTCCGTAATATTATTCAGTTTTATATCCTCTGTTGTTATATTATTGTTATATTTCGGATTTTAATATGTTTGTTATTGTTCTTGTCACATGTAATGGAATAATGGACTCTATATGGACTTGATGAGATACATGAATTATGGAGCTAAAAGGGACGATAGCAGATGAGCTTGAAGCTGGTAGCAGATACTCGTAGCTGGGCCTAGGATGTGCTGGATTCATTATACGATTCATGGGCTATATCCATATATCAGCCCATTCCAAAGACCATATATAAACGTTTGATATCTGGCATTTGGAATTTTTTTATATACAAGCACCTAATCACTCTCTCTCTAAAAATTATCTCTCCTCTCCTTTGTTTAGACGATTAGGGTTAGGTCTTAGATTATTAGTGTGTCTGTGATTCTTGGTGTCCTAGTCATTGTCTAGTAATTTTGATCATGTTGATCTTTTGTGAGAGAATTGTTTTGTAGTGAGGCTTTGTTTTGTAATCGTTTAGGATTTGTACAACTTTAACGGTCGGGTATTTTTGAATAAAAGTTTCTAATTTGTTTGTTGAACCATGAAAATTGACAATAGTACCTATATACCTAAGTATTTAAATAAGATAAAACGCTGCACCAAGATTCTTTTACATAGCGCAATCTAACCCGGTCTGTCTTGAACAATGATTCAAAATTGGGTTGTTGTTACTTAGTAAGTATATACTTAATTATATTTTGGTGTTATTAATATTTAGTAATTATATTATTAAGTATTTAAATAAGATAATACGCTATTTAAACTTAATGGGTTGGCTTGAACGATGCGATGATTTTCACAGAGGCTTTTTGGAGAGCGCAGTCTAACTCGACCTGCCTTAAATACTAATTATACTGGCCACACATTCTCACAAAATCGCATAAAGCGTCGGCGACCCTGCTCATCACCAATTTCAAAGGAAACCCACCGTCCAAAGAGTCGAAGACCTACTATGATAAAACCCCTAGCTCGCGCATGATATTTTGTCATGAACGAGACTCAATCCGACGACATTCCCTGAATAAAAGAAAATCATCATGTACCACTAAAGAAGTGCCCCTTTGTTAATGCAAGTTGATGCAATATTATACCCGAATCCTTTTTAGCTTTCTTATTTCATTAGTTAATTAAGTTATTAATTATGAATCGAAATGTTGGAGCCTCTGATCAGAAAGAACATGAAAATAATTCAATGAATTTGACCATAATGTGACATACAGATTGATCGAACACAATATACCTTTAGGGCTAGTAGGAGGATGGTTTGATAAACTTCTTCCACTGGTAACAACAAATTTTTTCATCACAAAATTATCTTTAAATAAAGTGATCTTTGGCTAGGCGGTATGGTGCCATGAAAACAAGTCGTGATCCGATGTAGCAATTATTCATATTGTGGAGAAGTCCACGGTTGTGGAGGATAACATGTAACAAGCTTTTATTTAGCAATAATTAGTTTAGCACCTCAATTGATTTATCGGTAATAATTTGTACTCGTTAACTTTAATTTTATTAAAAAATAGATACACGGTGTTGTTGTTTTTTTTATAGACATCTATATCTATATATATATCTATAACTTATAATAAAAGAATTGAATATTAATGAGGTGGCATTTAATGGAGGCCTCAACCCTCCTTTGAATGTGCCACGTGGCACGTTGAGGTGATAGTTTTTAATTATTTTTTTATTTTGTTTGTATCCATTCTCCTACACTTATCAAACCCTAATCTCTTTAAGAATTTAAAAACAAATTTAGATTTTTCTCTCTAATGTTTCCTCTCATAATTTTTAAACGTTAATGTCTTTTATATACGAGATTTTTTAAAGAAAAAAATTACACCAAATTAACGAGCGTTTTATTATCTTTCCAACGAGTACCATAGTGCTATATAAAAAACGGAGAAAAAAACGACTATTTTTTACGGGTTTCGTTCATACAGGAAAAAAACACAAAGTGTTCAGGTTATTCATTAATCATGTTTTTTTTCTTTTAATCCCGGTTCTTATATACAATGTTGAAATTTAGCCCAATCGCCATGCTATCATTGGAATTTTACTCTTCTAAAGATGGATATGTATACTTCATCAAGAGAAGATAGGAGAAAGAATCGCGCAACACTGCAACACATGGTGTCACCTTATAGCAAGGTTATTTTTTTATTTATTTAATTACAAGAGTAATAATCTATATCTATATATATAATAAAAGAAAGCAATTTTAATGACAAGGCATTCAAGGAGGCATTCTCCTCCTTGAGTGTGCCATGTGTCATGCCATGTGGCAAATTAAAATTAACAAATAATAATATAAAACCTAATCTACTAAAATTAAATTAAGTTATTTTAGAAAAAAAGAATTTAAAAACAAATTTAATTTTTTCTCTCTTATGTTTCCTCTAATAATTTTTAAACGTTAATATCTCTTATATATGAGATTTTCTAAAGAAAAAAATTACACCAAATTAACGAGCGTTTTACTATCTTTCCAACGAGTACCATAGTGCTATATAAAAAACGGAGAAAAAAATGACTATTTTTTGTGGGGTTTCGTTCATACGGGAAAAAAAACACAAAGTGTTCAGGTTATTCATTAATCATGTTTTTTCTTTTAAACCATGTTCTAAAATGTTGAAATTCAGCCCATTCGCCATGCTATCATTGGAATTTTACTCTTCTAAAGATGCATAGGTATACTTAATCAAGAGAAGTATTAGTATTAGTATTATTAGAATTGTTAAATTTTTCACCCCGGGACGCTCCCGGGATAAAATCTAGTTATTACTATTATATTAGTATTATTAGAATGGTTATATTTTTCATCCTCGGGACACTCCCGGGATAAAAGCTAGTATATATATAAAAGAAAGCATATATGCCCATTGAGAGTGCCACGTGGCTTAATAATTGAGTGTTTTTGGTGTTTTTGAGTATTTTTCTAAATTTATCTCTCTATCTCTTAATTTTCAATTACTAAAATTAAATTGAGTTATTTTAGGAAAAAAGAATTTAAAAACAAATTTAAATTTTTCTCTCTTATCTTCCTCCCATAATTTTTAAACATAAATATCTTTTATATTCGAGATTTTTTAAATAAAAAAATTACACCAAATTAACGATCGTTTTATTATCTTTCCAACGAGTACCATAGTGCTATATAAAAACGAAAAAAAAAACGATTATTGTGGGGTTATATTCATACAGAAAAAAACACAAAAGTGTTCAGGTTATTCATTAATCAAATTGTAACATATTTTAACTAGCTAACTACCCCGGGAAGGTCCCGGGGTTGAAAAATCTAATATGACTTATTAAAAAAAATAAAAGAAGAAAACATACGAAACGTAAACTCAGTCATTCAGATCAAGTCAAGTCTGCCTAAAAAGTTAAGTTTTAATGTCATGTCCATATCAGTTACATCCTTTCCATTCAATAATCAAACCATCAAAGTAATCCTATGATCTAGAACTATGAATTCATGTCAGATGTATGCAAGATTAAACATAGTAATTTAATACAAAACAAATGACAAAACTAAGGAAATAACTTAGATTCTAAAAATTTTGATACCCTGAAAGATCAGCATGTGCAGCAATCCAAGACTTAATCACAGAAGAACCAAAATCATCAACAATTTGTCTCATTCTCAACTCAACACGACCCGAAATCCTAGACACGGCGAAATTTGACTGCTTCACTAACCAACTGAAAGGCTCCACACCATCCTCAAATGCCCATGAATCTATTTTTATTTATCTACAAAGGAAGTTAAAGATCTTATAACTTAGAATGGGCAGAAGCAAATCATAATCAATAACAGTTACAAACCAACTTATTGTTCTTAATGTGACCTTTACATTCCCATAAACAACAAAATTTAACAAAGCCTTCCAGGATAACATTATTCAAATACCAACTACTGCCTTAATATCAATCTAATTATTAACTAAATATAGCAAAGTGGTTGGTAATCTACCCTACAATTCAATTAGAGGAAACAATACTAACCAACTACAATGCCGGTGATAACTTTGAAACCGAAAGTCATACCATGGTTGATCACCCTATTGAATAGCGATAAAACGATTGAGGTAGTTTACTTACATGATTTAGGAGTAGGCTTTGGTCAGACTTCAGAGCCGGCACAGAGCCGTCTTCAAAGTTGTTCAAAAGATCAATCGCCCCAAACCCCCCTCCTGAAACGGAACCGTTACCTTATTTCTTCAACATCTAATCCAACCAACCTAATAACTACCTCAAAATTCAACTTCAATTAATCAGTTCTATTCATCCGGATTTAAATTGCCTAACCAAAAATCAACTTTCATAAAAAATCTAAGGTGACCTTGTCTACCTGTGAATGCTAATATCAGATGAGTATAACTTCTTGTATTGATTTCTAGTGAAAACAAATATAACAGAACAACCATACAAAATCTATTCTACTTCACACTTCAAACTACCTGGTACTAAATTGCCTAATGAAAATTCGCAACATAGGTCATCACAATCCACGAAATATAAATAACAACGCCAATGAACAAAATTTAATTAAATCAATACCTCTGCAATCTAATTTCATCTACAATGAGGCAATGATTAAAATGGAAATCAGCATAACCTCTAATACTTGAAAGCTAACTTACTTTTGGCTAGTCTCTTCTCCATATCATAACTCAAACAACACCGCCACAATATGATTTTAATTTGACTTGTTATGAAGAAAGTACAACCTGCAATTTCACCCGTTAGCAATGACATCCAAGCAGCAATCTAACCAGTTATAATCTGACCCTACTATATGCAATGTGACATGTTACCAAGTAAATATAACTTGTGATATGACAAAAAGTCCAGGTAACTGCAATCTACAAAATGCAACCTACATATACAAAATGGTAACATTTTTTCTGCCAGCCTAATCAGATAAATAAACATTCAGGTGTAACCAAACAAAACATAATCCAACTGCACAAAAAAAATCATGTCATCTTTATCTTTACCAAAACCAATTTCATAGAATGGAACAGTGGACAACATTCGGATTCACATTTTAAATGACATAAAATAAAGAACAAACGCTATACGATAATTCACCTACGATTAGGTATAGAACCAGGTTGCTGAGGTACTGATTTCCTGCAAGGTTTAACATGTAACAAACAATCATAAACCACATTAAAAATTTTCAGTAAAAACAACACACAAATAGCATTAATAACAAGACCAGAAGCCTAAAACTTAATTGTAAAATTATACAAAAACAAATCACAATTTCTCAAACTACCTCCTGCGTGACGCTGCACTTCTACCCCATCCTTACCGTCCTTTGCAGTGGAAGCCTTACTTGATATGTACAGGTCTCATCAAGTAATAAAAAAATATCAAAATCCTCAATAAAATAAAACGAATTAAACACAATTAAGGTCCAGTGAATAATAATAATAATAATAATAATAATAATAGTAATAATAATAATAATAATACCTTGGAGGTTTAATTAAACACAATTAAGGTCCAGTGAATAATAATAATAATAATAATAATAATAATAATAATAGTAATAATAATAATAATAATACCTTGGAGGTTTGGTACTGATGACGGTTGTGCAGCGGCGTAATAACAACACCGGCGTATGCGTTAGTGAAGGTCTCAGCTTCTCTCTCTCGGTTCTTTCTCTTTCCCTCGCGTCTCTCTCTCCTCTATCCCGATATCTCTCTCTCTCTCCCTCTAGAATATGAATCGGTTGGGTGGATGTGTGTCGGTTGCCGTCAGAGGCCACCGTAGAGGGTGGTGGCCTGGGATCCTTCGGCGCCGCTCTCTTTCTCTCTCTAAAGTGTGTGCGTGTGTGTTTTGTTTAATAAGAAAAGGGAATGGGTGGGAGGTTTAGGGTTTTATCATATTGATTAAAAAAACAAAAAAATTTAAAACATCAAAACCATTCCATTAAGATGCCACGTGGCGATTTCAAGGGGGGGGGGGGGGTTGATGTTACCAATTAACGCCACGTCAGCAAAAGACGCTGCACTTCTACCCCATCCTTACCGTCCTTTGCAGTGGAAGCCTTACTTGATATGTACAGGTCTCATCAAGTAATAAAAAAATATCAAAATCCTCAATAAAATAAAACGAATTAAACACAATTAAGGTCCAGTGAATAATAATAATAATAATAATAATAATAATAATAATAATAATAATAGTAATAATAATAATAATAATAATACCTTGGAGGTTTAATTAAACACAATTAAGGTCCAGTGAATAATAATAATAATAATAATAATAATAATAATAATAGTAATAATAATAATAATACCTTGGAGGTTTGGTATTGATGACGGTTGTGCAGCGGCGTAATAACAACACCGGCGTATGCGTTAGTGAAGGTCTCAGCTTCTCTCTCTCGGTTCTTTCTCTTTCCCTCGCGTCTCTCTCTCCTCTATCCCGATATCTCTCTCTCCCTCTAGAATATGAATCGGTTGGGTGGATGTGTGTCGGTTGCCGTCAGAGGCCACCGTAGAGGGTGGTGGCCTGGGATCCTTCGGCGCCGCTCTCTTTCTCTCTCTAAAGTGTGTGCGTGTGTGTTTTGTTTAATAAGAAAAGGGAATGGGTGGGAGGTTTAGGGTTTTATCATATTGATTAAAAAAACAAAAAAATTAAAAACATCAAAACCATTCCATTAAGATGCCACGTGGCGATTTCAAGGGGGGGTTGATGTTACCAATGAACGCCACGTCAGCAAAAGGGCTTTGTTTTATATATATATATAGATTTACGTAAAGATGATTATATGTTGAAGGTTATCCTTTTAATACTTTATTATGTTTAATATGGTTTATGCTTTTTATTTTTTTAACTTTTTAAATAAATGTTTTTTAACTAAGATTGATTATGTTTAAGTTATTTATTCTTTTCGTGATTTGAGTTTTCTTTTTTTATCATTTTTTATTAAATCATATTAAATTTTTCAACCCCGGGACCTTCCCGGGGTAATCGGCTAGTTTTGATATAAATTTTGTTGAAAAGCGAGTTGGTTTCGACATAAAGTATTCCAGGTCTTGTATACGGCTTTGGCACGTTATTGTATTTGTAACTTTGATGTAACATGTTTATGCAGTTTGAATACCAAACGAAAGTGAGGAGTGGATATTTAACTTTATTTTCTTTCGTATTTTACGTTTGCATTTTTTAAGAGGTCCGGGTTGTAGTCTTTTATCTTATTTTTAATATTTATTTATTTTTCACCTTTTCTTTTCAAATTGGTTACACGGTAAAACCAAATGCATTTAAGATATAAAAATGACATGACAATGTATATAGTAGTGCAATGTGGAACCCGTACACCTTAAATGTGAAAAATAGTATCAAGTATAAATGTGAAATTCAATGTTTTTAGAATCGGACCGGACGTCGAACTGGAGTCCCCGGCGGTTCACCGGTCTGACCAGTCCAATGAACCGGACCAAAAAATAAAAAATAAAAAAGACCGGTCTGACCCCTTAAATCCCGGTCCGACCGGCCGGATCACCGGGTCAATCAAGGCCGGTTCAATGCAATGGTGGTCCGATGTATCAAACCCGGACCGGCCGGGGGTCCGTTTCCCGGTCCGGCCTTTCAAAACCTTGGTGAAATGTAACATGGGAGTTTACAATTACTACATTGAAGTGGAATTAATGTGGAGTGTGATACTAAACTCATGTCGTACCCATGATCTAAATAGGAAAAGTTTAAAAAAAAAAATATCAATAGACATAAAACTCATACAAAGAAAAACTGTTCCAAATGCAAAAGATTGTTCAACAAGGAATGCATGATGGGACACAATTACGAACAGCTAAAAGGTTATATAATATTATCAGATTAACAATTTATATAATTCTAATTACCAAAGAGTTTATGCATTGGAGGGTTGTATTGTTGGCTTTAGTGGTGTTATGTGCTTTTAAGGGTTGTACTCCATTGTACATCCTTCTGCAGCATACTTCAGTTTGTTGTACTTCAAAAGACACGCGTCTTTAATCGGTCATCAACACTTCATCCCCTAACAGGTGGTCAGTCTGCCTCCATTTCTATACTCTTTCACTACACCCCAAAACTCCACCGTGTTTCTCCACCTCTTCTCTCTCTAGACTATTCTCTCTGACTCTCTATATCTACATACACCTAACACCACCAAAAACTACCACCATGCCTCTCGAATTTCTGCTTTCGCCGTCTGCCACCGTCTGTGACGGTGATGGATGGTGTTGACGGTGGCGCATTATTAACCTAATCCAAGTCACAATTACAGCCAACTTCATCTGCTCCACTTATTTGCTAGAGTTTCACTCAGGTACTCTCCTCTCATCCCCTCCACTCCCCTCCCTCTCCTTCCCTATATCTATCTTTAAATTTGTATATTCTTGGTGTATTGTGGTTAAGAAAGAAAGAAACAGCCCTTCGCCGGTACACAGCCCAGTCACCGTCGGTACAAAGCCCTTCCCTATATCTAATTTTCTTTTGTATTTCCCCCAGGTATACAATTTCCATAGTGATACAGAGGAAGTCGAGTACCCGACTGGTAAATCTCACAACCCTGTTTATAAATCTCATACCAGTTGAACAGATGGATCTGCTATTGCTTTGTAACACTCCTCTCATTCAAATTAATAGCCTCTCATATTCCACTAACTGTGAAATAATTGTTGATTTTAGTTTTCCTTTTCTTTTTATTAATAATTTACACGTTTTAAATTAATCATTTGTTTGGTTTATTATAAATCAGATTCTTGCAAAAGCAAGGTTTTTGAACCCTAGAAGATGTGTCAAAGACAGAGTTGCTGTTGAAATAATTGAGGAGGTAAGTTTAGTTTTTGCTTTTACAATTTTATTATAAAAATGTGTTTCAAGTTGATAATCACAGGTACAAGTCTAAATAGTTTTCTTTTGTGACCAAAATGAACAGTTAGTTTAGTGGAGAGAAAAATAGTAATGGTTTGCCAAGTGTATTTGTTTTCGCGCAGTTCGGTTTAAGGCTTCTTGATAAACCTGACACAAATACACAGGTTACATGAAAAAAGACGAAGGAAAAGAGACCATATTATGTTGATATATGACGCGGCTACGAAATCAAAGAGTAAACACATGGAGTAATTCAAAGACAATCTCTACAACAAAACATATGAGAGGCCATCTTTTTGTTTCTTTCAATTCCAACCATCATTAGGTAGACAAAAAATGTATTTATTTATGGTTGCAAGTTTAGAAATTTGGAATAAATTAACATGTTGCTTCACATGCTTTTTGCATTCAGTAGATTAATGTATGCCTATACATAGAAAATCAAAGAATATTTTACTTATTAACCTAAGCTAAACTAGCAATATAGAGATAACCGCTCAACATATGAAATCAATTGGGTTTGGGGAGTATGGATCAAAATATGTTCGATTCAAAACATACATTTTTGTTTACCCGTTATGCCTTTTTTCTGAAATACATTAGAATGTTATATGAACTCGGACGAGCTTTCATTTATGCTAAAATTTATTAACACGTTAATCGCAGGTTGTTGTGGCCAGTTTCCTACCTGATGCAGACATCAATGGTGGTTCCGTCAAAAGACATATGACAACCATGTTGTAGATTAGGGACAAAAGTGGAAATGGTTCGAGGACGGTGGTTTTGGATTCGTGGCGATGAAGACGAGTAAAGTCGATGATAATTTTCATCAACGCCTCTTTAACAATACCGCCTCCCTTGCCCACAACTGTCGTGCTTCAGGCCATCCACGTTCTCACCAATTCTTGGTACGGCACATATGTTCTTTAGTTGCATCTATGTTTACCGATTGAAAATTGAAAATTTGAATCACAATAGTAGAGAAAGTATGGGATTTGATGCATATCCAATTTAGATGCACTTCATGAATTGGTTACTGTTGTATGCTTTTAAATTGACTATTCATTTTGGCTACATTTTATAGCATACACAACGTAACCATGACTCGATGTTTTGCGACGACACTACTATTAAACATGCTGATTGAAGTTACATAAAAGCTAAATACAGACCCGATTCTGAGACGCGCAGCGCGCGTCCATCACGAGTGAATTTGACTGAGCCATAAATTCACATGAATCGGTGACAATATCTCACTGCAAGTAGTCATTTTTCGACTTTAGGGTTCTTTGATATTTAATTTTTCTTTATGATGTACTTAATGTTCGTGTTTGACTTAGGTATCCTGTTGGATTTCGCAAAGATTATGTTTGTTTTTTATTTTGTAAGTTACATTTATTTCAGAAGCTACGTGCGGCAGCTTATAAATACAATTTAAGTAACAAAGAACAACACCAATCGGGAATATATCCAACTGGTTATATATAAACGTTGGTCAAGTATTTAAATTAGCTTTTGTGCTTTACTTAACTCAGTCAGCACTCAACATCTTCTTTGCTTTAATATTGACTATTGTAATTGTAAATTCGTAACACGGAATGATTGTTATTATTGGTTGAGTTGCACTTATTCAGGATGAGAAGCTGAAGGCTTGCCCAGATCTTTCTTTTAGCGAAGGTGAGTAAACTACCTTGAACACTATGCTATACTTGAATTGTTTCTTTTACCTTTCTAATACAATTATTAGACTATTCTATGCGTAATGTTAATACCGGCTGGAATATGATAAGTTGTTGGTTTCTGTTTTGAATGGTACAATTGATATACTTAAAGGTTGAAGATTACGATTAAGTTTCTAAAGGTGGCAAAGGAAGCCTTTTGACTTTACGACTCTTTGGGTTACCAAATACATTCGATAGGAATTTGGTATTAGTTATTTTTCTGTGATACCAGTTGATTATGCAATAAAAAGGTTGATGTCTTTAGTGATTGGATTTAATTATAAGCATAAAGTTGCCAATGTTGTAGGGTAGTTTGCTGATGACCAAAAAAATAAATGGCAGGTGCAACTTAAACAGCTGAATAAGTTCGAGAACAAGTAAAATTTAGATAGTAGCTGCAACAGCTGGCCCCAACCAATTGATAGATCGGTACAACGATTAGTTCTTTAATTTTTCAGCACCTGCTTCAAATAGTTAAGTAGCAAAAAAAAAAAAAAAAAGACAAGCAAAAAAGAACCATTTGTTATAAAATCACATCAGTTGCTAAGATTGCATAGCTACAAAAAAATTCTTATGCTTTTAGCGATCAATGGAACTCAATACAATTAGTTACTATTGTATGGTGGAAATTTTATAGCATGTTGTATGTTAAAGTTGGTCATAATGTATTGTATGTGGCGTATAATATGATATGACGTTCGGGTCTGTTTTGAGCCCATTTCCAACACAATGATTAGTGTGATGATGTGGAGTTACGATTTTGATTACGTAAGATTACTCATTTTGTTTATATGACTAACTGGTGATGTATGCTTTTAGGCTACACGACGGACTTCAAATGTGATCAAGTATGGTTGAAGATGGGTCAAACTTATTTTTTTTCTTTTTCTTTTTGCTACAATTTCATCTATGATGTTAGCTGTTATTTACATCATTCATTTACTTTCATTTTAGTTGATCTTTTAGGTGACATTTTGAAACGTTCATCAATGGTAAATCATGTAAATTGAATTGAGTTTTGTTTCAAAGGTTTATCGAGAGGGGCAATGGACTTTTTGGTGAGGCCTATTAGTTATTTATATGTATAGTTGCATAACAAAGACTTGCTTAGTTACACATACAAATAGTTGTTATATTTATTTTGGTAGCGCAGTAAGGCACCGCACTGTCACCAACGTGCCTTTGTCGCAACGCGCGGGTCCTGGCGCCGCACTATCACCGACGTGCCCCCGCCGCAACGCGCGGGGGACGACATCTAGTTAAAGTATAATTACAAAGTTGTCTGGGTGGTGTAGTCGGTTATCACGCTAGTCTCACACACTAGAGGTCCCCGGTTCGAACCCGGGCTCAGACATCTATATATATATATAAAAGAAAGCCCTTTTGCTGACGTGGCGTCCACTGGTAACTCCAATCCTTCCTTGAAATCGCCACGTGGCATAGTGAGGTGCAATTCTTTGTTTTTTTTTTAATTTTTCGTTTTTATTAATAAATTAATAAATCAATATAACCCGTATTCTCTTTTCACCTCCTTCAAAACCCTAATCTCCCATCTCCTCCTCTTTTCACCTCCTCCACCCTCAATCTTTTTTCCCCAAGTTTACAAATCTCCTGAACCAACAGGTGCCGATTTCATTACAACAAAACAAAACCCCGATTGCATAAACCCTAGAAGAAAAGAAACTGGAAGACAAAGACGAAAAAACCCGAAGTCGATTACAGTAGTCATGATTTGGGATCTATTAACGGAGAAGGTGGTGTTGATTGTATAGGGTAAGGATGACGGCAGCGGTGGTAATAATAATTATCTTGAATCTTGATTATGTTTCAGATGTTTTGCTCATCTGGTAATAGTATACGATTAATAGAATTGGTGGTTAAATGTTTTGTTAATATGTAGCAATCAAGCAACATATGGAGAAAGATGTTGATGAAGTTGGAAAAGTCGCTCGGTTTATTAAATCAAAAATTGAGGAACTTGACAAGGAGGTTGGATCATATACAAAATACATTTTATTTTTCACTTTCTTTTGTTAATAATTATCTAACTGATAACTCCTACCTTTAATCATCAAATAGAACTTGGCAAACAGACAGAAGCCTGGGTGTGGAAAAGGAACGGGAGTAGACCGATCAAGAACTGCAACCACACTGTAACTTACTATGTTCCCTCAACTTTTTATGAACGGGAGAAATTGGTTGATTATTTAACTCAATCTTCATTAATAATGTTATTCGTTTCAGTTCCCTGAAAAAAAAGTTTAAAGACAAGATGTCTGAATTTCAGGTATTGCATATGCATGTCTATACTTTTTTAATCCTCTATTATACATCTGTTGTATGTATTTTCTCAAAATTTTAAAACAACTTTTAGGCTCTAAGAGAAAGCATCCATCAAGAGCATCGTGAAGTGGTTGAGAGGCGTATTTATACAGGTTCTAAACTTCTTGAACATCTAAATTATAGTCGGACACTTATGTTTTCCCAATCATATTTGTTAAATAGCTTAATAATTCTTTTTTTATTGTTTCAGTTACGGGAACCAAGGCTGATGAAGAGGTGTGATTTATTTATATTTCTCAAAACAATCTTGATTATTTTTAAAACACACACACACACATGTTCTAATAAAATAATTCTACAGACAATTGATCGACTGATAGAGACGGGGGATAGTGAACAAATTTTTCAGAAAGCAATCCGGGAACACGGTCGAGGACAGGTTAAATTCTTCTCACCTCTCCCGGTGGGGGGTGGTTATGTGTTTTTTTTTTTTTTTTTTGTGCTGGATCTTGCCTTATATCTATTTTCTTGTGTTGTTTTAGGTACTTGACACCCTTGCAGAGATCCAAGAACGTCATGATGCAGTTAGAGAAGTAGAAAGGAAGCTTCTTGAGTTGCAACAGGTGCGTATGTGTGTATATAAAATAAAACAATAATGTTTATTGAATATTTTATTTAATCCATGTGAGGAAATTGAAAAATATTTAAACTTTTGGAGCTTAGCTAATCGCCTGTGACAGTTCGTTTGGTGAATGATTTTTCCTATCATGCTACAGCTGGTTGACCCCACATTCAAAGCATATACAAAATACATGAACTAATGATTCTTTTGAACTTTTTATAAGCGTCTAAATTATCCACTAATAATGACAAAATTAAAGGTTGGGAAAATATTGAATTCCACTAATAATGAGCAATCCCATGGACCATATCATGCTGTATTTGTTTCATTGTTTGTAAGTGTTTTATTTTTCACTCGATTGATTTGGTAATTCTACTTGATTTTCTTATGGGGTTTACTTTTAATTTTTTTTTATTTGGTGTGAGATTTATGATGATTTGACCATTAGGGTTCTTGATCGAACACTGTTCGATTTGGGGATAATATTTTAGGGTTTTCTTTTCTTTTCTTTTATATTTTTGTTCATGAAATTCTGCGTTGGTTTAGGTGGGTGATAACGGTAGTACTCGATTATCTGGCAACAATAACAGTCGTAACTAAGGTTGGAGTTCAGCAAACTCGACTGTGGTAAGAATTACAACTTAAGACTTATGATTATTATGGATGATGTCGGATGATAATGATGGTTGTAATTGTTAGAAAATTTATGATATCCGACTTTACACCTTATGAAAATAATATATGGCTTGATTCGTGAGTTCGTGCCGTATTGCCTGTTTTGCTAAATATATTTCCCCATTTTCTGTGTTGGTAGTGAAGATTGATGTGGTATTTCCAAAGGAAAATCAAATGAGTAGATATGCTACAATTGTTCCTGATGAAATTGAAAGAAAGAGAAAGGTTCAAAAGCTTATGAATTCACAAAGAGGGGAGGACCGGGGGTCATCGAAGGTAAGCTACTTTTACCTTTTGATTTTTTTAGTAAAATAAAAGACTTCTTTTGTGCAGAAATGAAGAGTTTTAATTTGTATTTCTATTATTATTAACAGATTTCCAAAGGCACAAGGAGGATTAAAAGTGGATTTGGGATTTTAATTAGGGAGACACATTCAAATGGCAAAGGTAAGCTACTTTTACTCAAAGTTAAATGTATGCATATATCTTTTATTGAGTTGTTGCTTTCATTACCCAGCCATATACCGAGTCTGGTCTGGTTGTGGTGGCACCAGTGAGGAGACTGAACTATGGAACATGGACTTTTCTCCGGCCATTCAGTCCGAGACCGATTTAATCGTTAATTGTTCTTGATCGTAGACGGCGTACCCACTGGGAATCGGTATTATATCTTTTTCTTCTTCTTTTTTTTTTGCTTCGTTCATTATAAAGATTACTCTTTTTTTTTTGAAGTATGTAATTTGAGGATCAAGCATATTAATCAATCTTTTTATATACTAGCAAGATTCTTGCAAATGCAAATGAATAACTTTGAATTGATGGGTTGATTGCTTTATTGCATAGAGAATTAAGTTTTAACTTTCCTATTAAGGTTTTTTTTTTGCTCAGAATTACCCTTTTTTTGTGGTTTGTGTCATCTGATTTGGCTTAATTGGGACTAAATGTAATAGGGTATTGAGTTTTGATTTCTTTTAGCATGTGTTTCTACGATTAAAGAAGTGATTTTGATCTAATAAAAAAAGATTAGAGCTTTATAAGACCCCATAGAAATGAAGGACAGTAAATAATGTTGACTTCATAGTTGTCGAATGCGCAAGGCACACTCAAGGTGCAAAGGGTGAGTGTATAGTATAAAAGGCAAGGGCTTTTTTAGGCAAGGTGTATAGTACAAAAATACAAATTTTAGGGGTTTAGACATGTTATACATTTGAAGGGATAGGGAGCCTAATCCAGGCGGAAGAGGCATCCCTATCCCCATAACTCAGCTTCCCCGCGCCAATCAATGGCGCGAAGAACCAACGGCGCGCAACGAGCAGCACATGCAGGGAGGCGCGCAAGAACAACAACTGATAAGCAATAGCATCACCTGATAAGCGCGTACCATCACACGCGGAATCTTCCCTTGACAACCATCGTACAAAGTACAGAAGACAACAAAAGGAAGATTCACAAAGATTACTGACAGTGTACGCACCAATAGGAAAGCTACAGGTGGCAAAGTGGTCCAACAACTACAAGACAAGGACAGCAGCATGGCTGCAGCCATGCTTCCACCATACCAGCGTCTACAGTAAACAGCAGACATACCTTGCTGCTGTCAGGAGCATGGTCAACGACTGACAGGGGCGCCGTCTGCCAACCACAGAGCGCCACGTGTCTGCCTCGAGCAACAACCATGCTGCCTCAATGACGTCATGAACAGTACACCTATTCTCCCGCCAATTACAGGGGAAACCTTGGACTTGGGCCCGGACCAAGCCCAATAAAGAATGGTTACTCGTGGGCCTTTCGATCAAGCCCACGAGTTCTCCTATAAATACAAGGATACCTCTCCTTGCTAAAGGATCCGAAAATAGTCATTGCTAGCCTAGTATACTCACTTGTAATCTTTGTATTCGATCATCAATAATACTATCGGCTATTCACAGTGGACGTAGGTCATTACTTGACCGAACCACTTATATCTTGTGTTCTCACTTACTTTCACCACACACACACTTGCATCATTATCAAACGGGTTTGACCTTGTGGTTTGGGTAAAGGATTAATCCTGACGGACTTAGGTATTAACCCCACGTAGATTATACGTAATCTCCGTGATACCTATTGTTTCTTCAACATGCTTCGCGCACGTCGGACTTATAAAATTCATACACCAACGCCACGTAAGATGGTCTTCAAGACAAGTTTACTTGCCGGACTTAAAGACGCGCGCCGCTAGAACAAACTTAAAGCCTTGTCTTCTAAACTTGTAACACAAGTTGGACAAAGAGCAAACTAGTCCGGCACGCAGTCGTGGGTCTTCTAGGCAAGGCGCACATGCGCTTAACTCGGACCTTATGGCACAAGTCGCGCCCCGCTATAGTCTTCAAGGCAAATACTTAACATGCCGGACTATCTAGCAGGACGCGCGCCTAATTTTAACTTGTTAAATCGGGTGACGACTTGGTTAGATAAGTTAAGTTAGGATGAGAAACACAAGATATAAGGAAAAACCAAAATTTTCATTCATGATAAGGGACTTAAAAACCCTTGATAATTACAAGATATTTACAAGACAAAAAAAAAAAAAAAAAAAGAGACAAGCGCCTATTAAACTTAAACATTTGAAGTACCCTCGCCACTGGCTCGTTGGCGCTCTTCTTCAAGGCGCTTGCGCTCCTCCTCCCGGGCCAGCTCGTCAGATTTGTCGATATAATACTTGAGGGCAGACAAAGGATCAGCATTTTTGTTACAATCTGCAACCACTTGAAGAATTGGGAAGTCCACCTTCTCAAATTTGAGTAGCTCCGCCTCATACTCATCCTTCAGTGGCTTCCCATAATGCTCCGCATCCTCGATCCGCCCACCATTTTGAGCTGCCAGAAAACCATCTTCATAGCCTTCACCATACCCATAGGCATGGGCGGTGGCGGCTATGGCAGCGACTTGGTCGCCCAGCTTAGGCTCTTGCCAGAACCTCTTGAAGACCTGCAAAAAGAGTTAACAAGTTAGCATAAAAAACTTCAAAAGTTTGTAAGAAAAGCGCTAAAAGAGATATACACTTACCCCAGTGATCCCATCAGTCATCATCCACTTGATGGCATCCTGTGTCTGCGTCTGGGCGGCCATCGCCTCATCCAAAAGACGCTGGGCTGTCTCACACTCCTTGACAGCCGCAGCGCGAGCTTCCTCGGCAGAGCCAAGGTCCTGCTCCAGATCCTCCTTTGAATGAAGGATCTGGACCCTCTCCTGCTCTAAGAGGGAGACGCGCTCAGTAGCTTTGACAAGATCTGCATCTTTAGACTCGAGCTCCAAGCGCTTCTCCACAACTTGCGCAGTCCGTGCAGAGAGGGCCTTGCTCTTCTCTTCTAACTGCCGGGTCAGCGCCCGGCTTTCCTCCTGCGCCTCGGCCAGAGTCTGCCTCAACTTCATTGTTTCAGCATTAGTCTTCTTGCAAGACTCTGACCATCGGCGCTTATCCGCCGCCGCGTCCCCTTCTAACTTGGTGACTTTGGCCTCTGCATCATGGGCGCGGCGACGGTACTTGGATATTTCAGCTTTGAAGGCAGCCTCTTTCTCAGCAAGGCCTGCCTTCTCCGCCTCCAAGCGTTGGATATCCCGCCACACCGCCGCATCACGACGGCGTAGCGAGTTAATCATGGATAGCTGAGTCGCTTGATTTACACAAAGAGCAGAAATCAGCGCATCGCGACTCAGCATATCCTGGTGAGTGCGCTCATAGGGAGGCACCACCTCGCGCACAAACTCCTCGGCAGCCCAGGAGTTAGAAAACAAAGTGTTTTCCCGGACTGCCCAACGGGGGCGCCAAATGGCGTCGCCCCCAGCCCAGTGGGAGCCATCATAATCTCCAGATGGCTCCCCTTCATTCATCACAAAAGGTTCACGCCTAGAGTGGCGCAAACCTTCACTACTACCGCCAGCGCCCGCCTCCAAAAGGGCCCTCTCAAATCCATCCATGTCCTGAGAGCCCTCGGCGCTAGCATGAGCACTCTGCTCCGCCTGTTCTTTCAACTGGCGAGCCTTCTCCTCCAAGAACTGTTGCTCTTGGAGACGAAGACGTTCCGCCTCAGCATTTTTGGCCGCCTCAGCCTTTTGTCTAGCTTCATCGGCGGCAGCCTTCCTTTGGGCCTCAGCCCTTCGCAGCGCCTCATCAGCTGCTGCCTTCTTCTCAGCCTCCGCCCTTCGAAGGGCTTCATCGGCCTCAGCCTTCAGACGGGCCTCCTCCCGCTGCGCCGCCTCTTGCTCTTGAAAGAGCACATCCACTTCTGACCTGCCAGCCTCCGCAGACGGAGATGGGGAAGAAGGAGTTGGTATAATCTTGGGCGCAACTGCAACAGAGATAAAAATATAAGGAAGGGAACAAATGAAAAGACTTAAAGTAAAAAGCAAAAAGAAAAACTTACCAGGGGCCTTCTTCTTTATCAGCCTCTGGAAAAGAGGCTGACGTGTGGGCGCAGCGCCTATACCCACACTAAAGGTGGGGGCAACAACCCCTCCAGCGCTTGAGCCTTTCTCCAGCACCACCCCTGGCGCTGGTGACAAAGAGGAAGCAGTGGTCTCTGTAACAGGGGTTTCAACCCCACCACCCCCCCCCCCCCCCCCGCCAGTCGTAGCAGCAGCCTTCTCCAAGTTAGCAGCTGCGCTACTAGAAGTGGCACCAGTGGTGCGCCTCTTCTTCCTTTTCTCCAACTTGGAGGGTTCTTCCTCCTCTTCATCCTCAGAGGCAGGCCCGTCCTTCCTCCGGCGCCGCCCCTTTACAGCTTCGCCTACTGAAACGGAAGAGTCCGAATCAGAACTTGTTAAAGGGCGTTGGCTACGTTTACGTCTCCGCGGAGCGTGTTTCCAACGGCCACGCCCCGCGGGCGCCTTCTGAACCTCCACAATCTCCACTGAGGAGTCAGAGGCATCATCGCCAAAAAGGCTAGAAAACAAAAGTTGGCTTGACTCACCTGTGGTATAATAAGGCTTGGGCGCGATGGTCATGTCAGGATAATAAAACCTGTCCACAAACGCCTCAAGGCAAGACACCTCTCCCTCCGCCAAACGCCTCCATTTTATGCCCTTCTCTTGACGAGCAGCATAAAATTGGAACTTGCTCACACCTGCGCAAGAAACAGTTAGAACAATATGAAATACAACACAAAGAAGTGAACTTAGAAACTGTGCTTACCCTCCTCAGCGATGTAAGGTTCCTTTCCTGGGCACTGAGATAGGCGGCTCATCCCCAGAAGGCAAAAGATACCATCTGTGAGATTTTTAAACTCCAGCTTGGTGGCGTTGGCGGTGAGGGTGGTAAACCAAGCCTGCTTCTTGAAATCTTTCATCACCGGTATATCAGCCACCCGCTGACCGTCTGCAATCACCTTCCAAGGCAGACTAATGGGTATGACCCCCCTCTTCACAAAGAAGAACTTCTCTTTAGCCCAATGAAGGGACTTGGGGGTGTGAGTGGCCATTGGAGGCACCTTGGGGCGCGGCTTAAACGAGAACCACATCTCGTCGCGCGCAAGAAAATAGAAGACATTGAGCATCTCCACAGTCGGCTCAATGTCCAAGGCGCGGCAAGACGCCTCAAAGTGTACCAGCCTTAGCATCCCAAAGGCGGTAAGTTGGGTTGGCCCAACACCATAGGCTACCAGAGTGTCGATCTGGAAGCGTGTGCAGGGTAGCCGAAAGCCACACTTGGTGAAATGGGCTTCATAAAGGGCAAGTTGCCCAGGCCCAGCAGAAAGAACATTCTCCGTCGGAGATGGCAGAGTTGGCTCCCACTCCGGCAATATACCATAACCCCTGCAAAAGTTGTCGAAAGCCTCTTCAGTCCAAACACAAAAAGTGTTTGTCATGAGCTTTCGCTCCTTAATCTTTCCATGCTCCACCTGCACCTCCTCCTCCACGTCATCCATCACCGGTTCCTTACCGGTAACATCGCCGGAGGGAGAACCAATGTTGGAAACTTCTGACATTTTCACAAAGAGATAAAGGAAAAGAAAAGAAAATCTGGAAAATTAACTGGAAATGGTTGAAGACTCGCCGGGAAACTCAAAGGGTTCACCGGAAAACTCAACAGACTCAACGAAAAATTTGAAGATTAGTCGGAATCTTCAAAGAGAACAAAGAAGTGGAAACAAACTAAGAACAAACAAAGAAGGCAATGAAGATCAACAAGAAGTTTCACGATAAATCTTTGAAGATTGATTAAACAATCTCTGAAGATTCAAAGAAAACTTCAAATGATCCGGATTGTTTTTGAGAAAGTGCAAGTGAGAAGAAGGGATGAGCAAATGGACAAGTAACCGTCCAACATACATCCCAACTCCTATATATACCCACTGCATTAATGGCAGTGGGGCCCAAGGAGAAACAACCATCGTCACACTTTTTCAAAATTTGGAGAAGCAGATGATGACACGTGTCATCATGCGTGAGTGAACGGCTAAGATCAAGCAAGGATAAACAATCCAACCGTCACTCGACGGATGGCTGACACGTGTCACTAGATCTCACCAATGTAAACTGACCAGGCGCGTGAAGCATCACGCGTCTGACGAACTTCACGTGCCACTCGACACATGGCACAAGCACAACCACACAAGCAACAAGTGGGGCACGTGCCAACACACGCGCCTGACACAGACGAAATGTTGGTAACTGCACCATAATGAGGGGACAGCCAACAGTCAGCACAACAGCCGAGGCTGACTCGTCAGCAACCCTCAAACTTCCATCAGAAGCAACTGATCATTCGAATTCCAGGCGCCTTAACTCCCATTTATGAGAGACAAATTAAATGCCAATGATTCAAGATTTATTACAACTGCTGGAGAACCACAACAGGGCGCAAATTTGACGTAAAACCAAAAAAGACGTTCTCCGCCCAGCGCCTTAACAGGTCATGGCGGCAAACTTCTTTCATGGCGCAAATTTGACGTAAAACCAAAAAAGACGTTCTCCGCCCAGCGCCTTAACAGGTCATGGCGGCAAACTTCTTTCAGGGCGCAAATTTGACGTAAAACCAAAAAAGACGTTCTCCGCCAAAATTTGCAGAGGAACGAATTTCAAGGCACACCAGCAGATGAGCTCTCATCCGCGACCTCATACTTTGAGTCTAGCGCTCCACCTACTCTTCACAAAGAATAGGAGAAACCCTAGACTAGGGGGACTTGAAGGGATAGGGAGCCTAATCCAGGCGGAAGAGGCATCCCTATCCCCATAACTCAGCTTCCCCGCGCCAATCAGTGGCGCGAAGAACCAACGGCGCGCAACGAGCAGCACATGCAGGGAGGCGCGCAAGAACAACAACTGATAAGCAATAGCATCACCTGATAAGCGCGTACCATCACACGCGGAATCTTCCCTTGACAACCATCGTACAAAGTACAGAAGACAACAAAAGGAAGATTCACAAAGATTACTGACAGTGTACGCACCAATAGGAAAGCTACAGGTGGCAAAGTGGTCCAACAACTACAAGACAAGGACAGCAGCATGGCTGCAGCCATGCTTCCACCATACCAGCGTCTACAGTAAACAGCAGACATACCTTGCTGCTGTCAGGAGCATGGTCAACGACTGACAGGGGCGCCGTCTGCCAACCACAGAGCGCCACGTGTCTGCCTCGAGCAACAACCATGCTGCCTCAATGACGTCATGAACAGTACACCTATTCTCCCGCCAATTACAGGGGAAACCTTGGACTTGGGCCCGGACCAAGCCCAATAAAGAATGGTTACTCGTGGGCCTTTCGATCAAGCCCACGAGTTCTCCTATAAATACAAGGATACCTCTCCTTGCTAAAGGATCCGAAAATAGTCATTGCTAGCCTAGTATACTCACTTGTAATCTTTGTATTCGATCATCAATAATACTATCGGCTATTCACAGTGGACGTAGGTCATTACTTGACCGAACCACTTATATCTTGTGTTCTCACTTACTTTCACCACACACACACTTGCATCATTATCAAACGGGTTTGACCTTGTGGTTTGGGTAAAGGATTAATCCTGACGGACTTAGGTATTAACCCCACGTAGATTATACGTAATCTCCGTGATACCTATTGTTTCTTCAACATTCTTTACACAATTTTGTTATTTGCATAAGCTATTTTGCAATATTTTTTTGTCATATAAGTTGAATTGTCTGTAAATTGCATAATAAATGATGAAATCTGTGAAATTGAGCTTTGTGTTTTGTTTAATTTGATTATTAGGTGGTATGAGAAATAAAGGATGGATGAGGATATGATTTAAGGCAAAAAGATAGTAGCTTGATTATATGTTCTTTAGAGTTCTCTTCACTGAAAGCAATTTATCCTAAAAAAATGTAGTTTGAAATTGTGGTTGTCGTCTTTTGTTAGTGATTTGAAATTGGAATGGAACAAAATCCAATCTTTGAAAATGTGCAACAATCTTTATGGATTATAACAATTCATGTTTTTTTATATATAGGTGGCAGTCCAATTTGCCTTCACTGTCTTGTATAAACTTTGTACAGTTTTCCCAAGCATAGTAGATTTGTCGTTACAACCATTCCTAGAAAAAAACAGGCAGAAAAGACATCTAATGGGGAAGAAGACGACTCGGAAAAGAAAATAACGCGTAAACGAGCACCGTCTAGGCGGAAGAAAAAAACATATTCAGATGTCACGGAGGAGACGCCGGTGTTAGAGAGTAATATTAGTAACATGGATGTTGAACCATCTTTGCCTTCTGAGCCAGCAAAGCTCGAGAAACCCCAAAGAAGAACTCGAAAAAAAGTTTAGTTCACATTATGTAAAACGAGAAGACTCAAGCAGTAACCCTTAAAACTTGATATCGAACATATGTTTCCTAATATATATAATTCTGAAGTTTAAACTGTCTTGAATCATTTATTTTATTTAAATGTCTTTGCTGTAGAATTGTTGTAAACTTGTAAGTGATATGAGAAGATGGGTAATGTAGGTTTCAATTATACATATGGGGTGTTTGGCTATTTTTTAACTGATTAATGTAGCTTGAAGTCACAGTAGTTTGTTTTAACTGTTTGGGTCAACTGATTACAATAATAAATTCCAAGAACTCTATTTTTATTCATCACTCATCAGTTAGTTGTTAAGTATTGATATATAGGTTAAGTTTGCATTAACGTCTTTTGCAAAGCTATTATTTCTTGAGTTTCTATTGATTCTTTTTGGTGATGATGATCAATTGTTCCAGATTCTCGGTTTACACAGCAAGAGCTTCCTGCGTGGAAACCGATTTTAACTCCAGGATGGGTAAGCTATGATCATAATATATACTAATTTGGCACCCATTAAAGATGTTTTTGTAATATCTGACATTATTCACTCAGGTCATTGCATCGTTTCTAGCCATTGCCTTTCTTTTCATCCCTATTGGACTCGTCTCTCTGTTTGCATCAGAACGTGTAAGTACCAAATCATATCTTTTTGTTTTTAAACAAATACTTGCAAATGACTATATCAAGTATGATTACAAAATCTGTATTCTTAAACTAATAACCATTTTTCTTTATATAAAGCAGTTTAGGAGGTTTAGTGCATATGTGCAATAAAAATGACTTATTGGGTGACTTTCGACCCGTTTGACCTCGTAAACTCAGTCATACGGATCATTAATTCCCATTTGCGTTCACTAACATGAACCTTGAAGCAAATGTGGCGATTCATATATCCACACCCTCCACCCTAACCAACCGGCTCAAATGAACGCCATTCAAAAATACTCAACTGCAGCTGGTTTTCAAATAACCAGGGCAAAAAATTCAGTAAATTTGATTTGAAAAGTGTGGTTTTAACATTTTAAATAAAAAAGATCACAGGATAGATGTTTTTCACCTTTATTTGGGTGAGTTGGTGTCATACTCTCATATTATTCTTAACCAAAGCAAGAAAAAGGCAAACTTCAAAAAAGAACCTAATAAGAATCTGTCCACAAGAAAAGCAAAGCAAAGCAAAGCAAGATTTGAAAAATCAAGAAAAAAGACAAACGTGAATGAACACTGCACAAACTCATCAATCACTAAAGGTACATTGTAATTTGCAAGTGGTGGGTAGACTTACAAACATCTTAATGACTTAAACTAACACATAATTCACTAAAATAAAATGCTACCATCTTCACACATATATCACCTCTTTTCTACCTCCTCATCTTAAGCTTCATGGCTTTAGTTCTTCATTTGATATTATTATTATTATTATTATTATTATTATTATTATTATTATTATTATTATTATTATTACTTTCATGCTCAATCCCACCTCTTCTGTCTCAAGTTACAGGTATGCCATAATCTTTATCTTTTATATAAATTTCAAGATTCTTCAATTATGTGTTAAAGATTATTGTTTTATTAAAGTTTGGAACTTGGGTTCCTAAACTGAGTTAAAAAGATTAGATTATTAATTCAATAAGATGAAAAAAATGCATAATTTGTTAGTATAGACTGTGGAGGAACAAGTAATGGGATATCATGGGTTTCGGATTCCGGGTTAATCAGTCATGGGATATTAGTAGAGATTGCGAACCCGAATGATAACTCAATTCAGTATCAAAGGCGTAGAGATTTCTCTATAGATAGCAAGAAGTATTGTTATACTTTGAATACAATAGAGAGGAGATATTTAATCCGTGCATCATTTTTATATGGTAGTTCTCAAAGCGAAAACACATACCCGAAATTTCAGTTATATTTGGATGCAACTAAATGGGCTACTGTTAGTGTGTTGGATGCATCGACGGTTTATATTAAGGAGATGATTATTAGAGCACCTTTGAGCTCGGTTGATGTGTGTTTATGTTGTGCTACAACTGGTTCTCCGTTTTTATCAACGCTTGAGCTCCGGCCGTTGAATCTTTCTATTTATGCTACTGATTTTGAGGATAATTTTTACTTAAAGGTGTCTGCTAGGGTCAATTTTGGTGCTTCGAGTACAGAAGCCGTGAGGTATTCTCCACGCCGATCTTTGTATCTAACTAGATCTGTTTAGAGTTGGACAAGTGAAATTGAACATGTATAAAGGAAATGGGTCAAATGGTTTGGTTTGATTTGATCAAATGGATTGAATATTGCTCAAAGATCATTTTGTACAAAAAAAAAGATTATTGTTGAAACATGTTTCGGGCTAGAAAGGAAGAAGGGATATGGGTTGAGTATTGCTCAAAATGTATTTTCAATGCATAAAATAGACTTAAGAATTTTATCCAAAAAAGATTATTACATGTTTATGTTGACCATATCATAAACCTATGATGGTATGATGCTATATTTTCTATATAAAATTGTTCTTTTGGTATGATATATATTGAATCAGCTTAACAGTTTTTAATAGGTATTCGGATGACCCATATGACCGGATATGGGATTCAGATCTTGCAAAAAGACAGAACTTTCTGGTGGGAGTAGCACCGGGTACAGTGAGAATTAATACAACAAAAGAAATAAACACAAATACAAGAGAATACCCACCTATGAAAGTCATGCAAACAGCAGTTGTAGGCACTCAAGGGCTTCTTAGCTACAGATTAAATTTAGAAGATTTCCCTGGAAACGCTCGAGCTTATGCATATTTTGCAGAAATTCAGGATTTACCAAAAAACGAAACTCGGAAATTTACAATGCAGGATCCTTACATTCTTGATTATAGTAATGCTGTGGTGAATATTGAAGAAAATGCAAATGGAAGCTACAACAAATTAACCATGCTCGAGATATTTATATTATTCGCGAGGTGGTGATTACTGTAAAAACATGAATCAGTACATATCTACTGTTTGATTCCTTGGTTTATGTCTCTTTTGGAGATTAGATTTGTTATCACCGACTCCTTTGGGTCAGTTGGGTACACGTAATACCTAACATATATACTTCACACCATTCAAGATTCATGATATTTATGAGTCTCAAAATTCACTAGCTTAATGTAACACAGACTATAAATTCACTTTGCAAGGAAGATTTAACATTATTATTTATATATTCATTTTGTTGTATGGATCCAGAGATTTGTATTGGTTAGGGTTTGATTAAATGTGTTAGTAATAAGTAATAGGAATTGGTCTTGCTGTTTTATCCTTCTAAACTTATTTATTTGTTGATTTTTTGCGGTTCATGTTTCATGTTTTACACGGGTGAAAGGCTTATGCTCTTCCGATGAGTTTCCTGCTTCCCTGGGGTTTAGGACGGTGTCGTTCTGAAGCTTTGGATGTGGTGCTATGAGGCGGTGGTTGGTCACAGTTGTTGCGGTCGCAGTCCATGGTGGTGGAGGTGAAACGAGTGATGACTAAGGGCGAGGGAGGTAACAATATAGGTTGAACAAGGAACTACATGTGTTGGCTTTAATGTTGGCAATGATGTTTTCATGGCATGGCATCTGTGATGCTTGGATATAAGCAACCAGATTGCAGCCATGAATCCGATATGAGCGCAAGCTTCAATTGTTGATGTATGGTTTCTTTGCATATCTTATATTTTGCTTTGCTTTTCTAGATTGTTATAATCATGTCTTTTTTCTTTAGAATGACGATTGATTTATTATTATTGTTATTATTATTATCTTTACTTACGGATTTGATTTATTAATTTCAGTCATCATTAAGGAAAATATTCGAGCAGAAGCATCAGGAAATAAGGTGAGATTTGCAGTTTGTAAGTGGACAACATGTATGCAAAAACTTGGAATACGCAATGGTGGCAGATATCGACTGAAATACTACAAAAGTGAAGCTCTCCTTGCTGTTTATAATGATTAGAACATCTCTACATAACATAATATGTTACGTACAATATGTTCGTCTTTAGTTGTTAGTATGTTCATATTTTGAAGTCCAAACTTTTGAACTATCAAGTTTGTTATCATAGACAACCTGATCTAACTATGATTCCCTAAGTATGTTTCACTAAAACTTCCTACTTTTAACCAGTTTTTTGACTTCTGATTTACTGCTTTTGTGTTTTATCAAACTGTTATAACCACTTCTTTTACCCCTCATTGATTGGTTTTCTTTTTTTCATAATAACATGTATGCAAAAACTTGGAATACGCAATGGTGGCAGATTTCGACTGAAATACTACAAAAGTGAAGGTCTCCTTGCTATTTATAATTATTAGAACATCTCTACATAACATAATATGTTAAGTACAATATATTCGTCTTTAATTGTTAGTATGTTCATATTTTGAACTCTAAACTTTTGAACTATCAAGTTTGTTATCATAGACAACTTTATCTAACGATGCTTTCCTAACTATGTTTCACTAAAACTTCCTACTTTTAGCCAGTTTTTTCACTTCTGATTTACTGCTTATGTGTTTTATCAAACTGTTATAGCGACTTCTTTTACCCCTCATTGATTGGTTTTCTGTTTTTCATAATAACATAATATTACTTAATTTTGTGGTCATCAATTGAAACATTCTTCTAAATTCTGAAAATAATTCCGAATTCAATCACCATTCAATATATAACACATTTACCAACCACTTTTTTCTATTAATGTCACAAATAACTCACAATTTTCTCATACGCATGTTACTTTTCACTTTTAGCAATATTATATGAACAAAGTTAACATCCTTATTATTATTTTCATTATTATTAATAACTATTCTACAACAAATCCATATTATTTATATTATATTTTATTTTAATCTTTTACGTAAAATACGTTAGATTCACCCCCGGGAAGCTCCCGGGTTATTTGCTAGTTATTTTATATTTTAAGTTTTTGAAAGTTTGTACCTTACATAAACAAATCATAACATCACATTAATTTTCACTATCTTAAGGGCAGTTGATCTTACTTGTTATAATGGTAATGAATACTCGTATAACTTTTAATTTCTAGCCTTTTTAAGAGTTTGTTATGAAATTGAATATTCGTAATATTTTTAACAAACAAATATAAATAATATATAGACAAGTTTTTTTTACCGACTTCGTATTCAGGCTCAATGACACGTCTCTTCATAGTCTAGGTATATATTAATACCTCATACAAGAAACTACAACTGTCAATAGTTAGTTTGGCGCTCGAGGATAGCGCCAAACTGTTTCAGAAGGAAAGTGAGTAGCTCGTAAAACCTCATGAACTGTTTTTCAGGAGAAATTTGCTCGTAACAAGATTTGAACATTGATCTCCCACGTAGGATAATGATAGAGTGCCACTAGACTAGAAGGTCTTTGGCAAATATATACAAGTATATAAAAAAAGAGTTAATAGCCAAAATCGTCCCTGAGGTTTGGTCAGTTTTACTACATCAGTCCAAAATCGAAACTTTTTACATTTGGGTCCTTCTATTTTACATTTTGTTGCCAAATTCGTCCCTAAAACTAACTCAGTTAAATATGGTCGTTAAATTGAAGGGTATTTCTGACTTTTTATCTGCCCAATTATTTTTTAATGTTTTTCAATAAGTGGGACCTACATCCCACCTTTCTTCTACCTCTTGTCTTCTTATAAAATCCTCCCCTTTTACCCAAACATATACCACACACTTACTGCAACTAGAGAGAGAGAAGGGGATCCCAAACAAGACCCTCACCACCATCACCTCATCTCTAATAGGAGAGAGAGAGAGAGGAGTTTGAAGAGAGAGAGAGAAGCAGAGGAGAAATGATCACCGGTCGAGACACCCGGCCAGCCAGATCTGTCAACGAAGAAAGAAGCAACGCCGGTGGTGGTTTCAATGGGAAGGATTGGTGGGTTCAGAGCGTGCACAAATGTTGGGGGATTGATCTGGGTTATGGATGTCGATGGTGGTTACGGTGGTTTCAGTAGTAGTGTCGAGTGCCTGTGAATGGTGCTAGAGATATCATTCGACAGTGAAGGTAAAGGCCCAACCTATCTCTTTTCTTTTTGTTAATAACCGCTGGTGGTTTGGTCTTGTGTATCGAAGGTGAATGATGATGGGTATGATGGGAAATAGTCATGGTGATGTTGTCGATGGTGGTTAATGTTTGTTGGGTGACAACCGGCATACAATTGGTTATGGTGATGGTACACTTGAGGTGGGTTTGGGTGTTGGTGGCAGGCGACGGTGGTGGTGGTGGTGGTGACTAATGGTTGGGTTAGTTTCACACTTATTAAAAATAATTGAAAGTGGTGGTGATTGATGACAACCGGAAGAGGGAGATCGAGAGGTGGAAGAAGGTGGGAGGTGGGTCCCACTTATTAAAAAGTTAAAAAATAAATGGGTAGGTTAAAAGTCAGAAATACCCCTCAACTTAACAACAATATTTAACTAGGTTAGTTTCAGGGACGAATTTGGTAACAAAATGTAAAACAGAAGGACCAAAATGTAAAAAGTTTTGATTTTGGACTAATGTAGCAAACTGACCAAACCTCATGGACGATTTTTGCTATTGATTCTAAATTTTTTTTTAAAAGGAATCAAATTATTGTCAATCCTATATTATTGTCTGTCATGTGATTCGAACCCCCGACCTTTTGAAAAGAGGTACCATTTTACATAATTAAATGCCGCTAAACAAAATGCCCTTTGTATATACAGTATCCACATAGTCACATAGAATGGGATAAAGTGAAAGCATAATGAATAGCAAGATAATTTCAAATTTAAATACCAAGATGTAAGGCACACCATTTAATTTTTGTATAATAAATGGTTGATAATGAAATGTTTTAGAAGTCACAAAGATAGTTGTAGTCATATTTGTGCTATAGACATGTTGATATAAATATGTATGATTATGTTTATGAAGTTGACGGCGTCGGTGAATGTGACCAAGTGACGATGGCTATAAAGTTGGGGTTGTACTTTTAACTCTATGATAATTACGTTTTAGTTATCGTGTCCTCCTGAATTCATGAGAAATTATTTCTATAAAAATGAATTAAAAAAATAAAAAAACATGAGTTGAAATCATTTAGCTAAATGGTGGGGTTTCAACATTTGAAACAAGCTTGAACAACCCGAAATACGAATTTTGATTTCTAATCATCGAATCGGCTTTTATTACGAATCGAATTCCAAATTCAATATCAAATCTATGAATTTTAAACCAAACTCTGATTCTACCATTTATATATTAATTGTTTTACTAGTAGGGTTACCGCGCGTGTTCGCTGTCATTATCATTAGGGGTGTTCAAGGAATCGAATAACGAATTTTCGAATTATTGGAATCGAATTTCTCAAATTTTCAATAATTTTACCTGAATTCGTATTCATTTAAAATTCAATTTATTCGATTCGTATTCGATTCGAATAAGAAACTCGAATTCGAATCGAATTCAAATAAATTCGATTTAGTTCAAATTCACCATAAATAATAAACTATTTTATTTTTAGTTTTAAAACTAATACAAACTCAATATTTTCAACATATAAAATACAAATCCACAAAACTGATAACCAACAATATGTCAAATACGGGAATAGTAAAAATAGTAGAGAGTATAGCTTGTTAGAGTTTTGTGATGTATAAGGTAAACTTGTAAAATATGGTTATGGTAAAAGTTGTAAACCCTATGGGTTCTTAGAGTTTGACCAAAATTTTGAAGTTCTTTTTTTTCAATGTGTAAAGTTGTGTATATAATAATGTGTATGTGTGTATATATATTTAAAAAAATATACATGTACAGTTTTTATTCGAATTTCGAATCGAATTTAAAATCATAAATTTGTATTCGATTCGTATTCGATTTACTGGACTCGAATTCGAATTGAATCGAATTCGAATTCTTAATAATCGAATCGAATTCTTGGTAATCGAATCGAACTAAGTGGAATTTTGAATTTTTCAAATCCGAATCAAATTCTGAACACCCTTAATTATCATTATCATTTTGGTTTATTAGGGTACCAATGTGACAATGTTAGCGTAAAAGACCACAAAAAAATTAGAAAAACAGTTACCTCAAACCAGGTCTCAAACAGTTACCACAAAAAAAAACAAAAAAAAAACAATGTTTTATTCCTAATTCAATTATGTTTAACATGAAATACTACTATGGAGAAATTTCAGATAATTCATATTCGGATTATCAGATTTTTCGGATTCGGATTTTTTTACACCTCTACCACCAACCAATTTGTTATTTTATGTGAAACTAATTGTATTTAATATTAAATAATGTTGGGTTAAATGAAACAAAGAAACAAAACACCCCTGCCCAACCTCAAAACCTTACTTTTAGGAAAGTGAACCTCAAACCACTACACAATCAAATAATCTTGTTTTTTTTAACATAAACTAAATATATTTCTTATTAATTGATGCTGTGAAAAACAAAAAACAAAAAATATATAAAATTCCCACCACCTCTCTCAATCAATGAGAGGGAGCTGACACTATTCACTCATTTCTAAATTAATACATAATTAATTTTTCCATAATTAAGATGGGTTCGAATCAAATGATTTTCAGTCGGTTTTGAACTTTTGGAATTTAATTTAAATATTATTGATTTACAAATTGTTTGTGCTTCAAGCAGTTGTACCTCATACATAATAAGTATATTGTGTATCACAGAGTTGTACATCATGCTTATTGTATGTTATACCTTACTTTGTTTTTTTTTTCTTTTCTTTTTTCTTTTTTTTTTTACTTTTAAATCGTGTTTTCATCTTTTACATTTAACACCCACACTTTTTTCACTTTGACTCTATCCCATGTATTTTTTCTCTTTATAATTTTAGGGGCAATTACATATATCCCCCTATAAACTTCATAAATTACATATTTACCCAAGCTAAAAATTAAATTACATATTTCCCCTTCCTAAAAATTAAAAATATCAAATATACCCATTTCATTAAAAATATATAAAAGAATGACTATTTTACCCTTTTCTTTATAAAACCATAATTTAATAACTGTTTTCCCTTTTTTTTGTGTTTTTTTCTTCTTATTTTTGACACTCTATTTCATTATATTAAGCCTTTTTAAACATAAGAAAAGCTTAAGAAGTTTTCATCGTATCCTCTACCGTAGACGACAACGCGCCACGAACGACTCTCAGAACCAGAAACAGAGGACTGCTATCACAAGTTCTTCTTCATTGACTACTTTATATTGCCTAAGAAGCCTATTTAATTGTAGGTCATATTTCGTTGAAACCCCATGCATCATTTAGAAAACATGCAGATTCAAGACTAGATTATTATCATATGGTTACCAAACGGGAGGATTTTAAACTTGGGTATCGATCATTTTGACTGAACATTTTATCTAAATAGACTTTTTACAAAATTTATAAAAGTGCAGGTTTTGAAGGCGAGTAGCGTCTCCGTCGCCGGTTGTGATAGCAGTTTTCCTCGCCGGTTATATGGGTCATCGGCGATTTGATTGTGGTCACCGGTGGAGGATAGGATCAGCAGCGGTTCCGTTGTGTTCTCCGGTGAGGATTTGACAGTGCCCAAGATAGATGAAAACTTTTTTAGAAGGGTAAATCAGTCATTTTATTAGAAAAAGGGGAAATATGTAATATATTATTTGGCTTGGGTAAATATGTAAATAAAACTTTAATTAGGGGGATATATGTAATAATTCCATAACTTTATGTCCTGGACTAACTTTTTGAGTTAACACGCTACAACGTGTGTATGTGGTTCAACGTTTTTACCTCTATGTTTTTCTCGTATAACGACCACGTCTGTTTCACGTTTCGCTCTAATTTTTGTGCATTAACAAGCCACATAGGGGGTGTATGGTTTAACCATTTTAAGTATATACATTTTGTTCGGTTTTATTTTTTTTTGTTTTTTATTTCTTTTGTTTTATAAGCTTTTTGTTGTTGTAGGTCACTAACGACAATGTGACGGTGATGCTACTTGATGTTGTTTTACGCCCCAACCGCAACAAAGGGGCATAATACTAGTTTGAACTAATTTTTAAAAATGTCCAACTCGAATAATCAGATTCAAATAACCTGAATAGCCAGTCCGCAAGCTAGAACTGTATCACAAACCCTCCAACTAAAAATTCTTGCTTCGGTGTAGTGGTGTTGGTTTTAATTAGATTTCTTTAAACATAAATTCTGAAATAACATCACTATGTTAAAGTTAACCCACTTTATTATGTTCTCTTAATTTAATTTATGGTTGTAGACTTTTGTTGAACACCCAACTAACAACTAATGTGAGATTTATTAGCTTTTTGAACAACTTAACTTTTCTATAATTGCCTCTTCATAATGCAAAAAGTTTATACAATTACTTGTTGAGAATTGCTTATTAGCTTATACATGAGGAGAAATGATGAGAACTCGATGTGTCAATAACCGACAGTTTCTTGATTTGTAACTAGGGCTGTAAACAAACTAAACGAACACAAATATGGTCTTGTCCGTGTTTGTTTATTAAGGAAATAATGTGTTCACGAATTGTTCATGAACACTTACCGAACAAGATTTTTTGTTCATGTTTGTTTGTTAAGGAAATATTGTGTTCGCGAACTGTTCATTAATAATTACTGAACGAGATTTTTTTTCGTGCTCGTTTATTAAGGAAATAAGCATGTTCGTGATCATTTGCCTTTATTTGTTAAATTTAGTTATCGGACAAAAGCGGACACAAAAAAACACCAATGAAAGCAAACAAACACAAACAAGCATTATTTAACAAAACCTAGCACAAACTAACACATATTAAATTCCAAAAATTGTATCACAAACATTGTCCACCCAAAATATACTAATCTAATTACCCAAATATACTTGACATACTCTTGATCACGTAATGTCTAGTAAAAACACAAAATTATAATATTAAAGCATAAAATCCTCGTTTAATACACCTAAAATAACAAATTATTAAAGTAATATTAATATGTGATAAACTAATATATATTAAAAATTCTTCCACTGGGAAATTTGAAGTACTTAAATTGAAATTAAAAACCCTAATAAACTATCGAACACAAACAAACATAAACGAACACATTACCGAATGTTCACGAACATAAAATGAACGAACACGATCTTTGTTCATGTTTGTTTGTTTAACTAAATGAACATAATTTCTTGTTTGTGTCCGTTCATTTGTTAAACGAACGAACACAAACATACTTTCACCGAACATTTCATGTACTGTTCGCTGAACGTTTGATTTGTTTACTATTTGTGACTTGTGAGAGAAGAGGATCATTGAGCTACTGTTAAACTATTTTTAACGGCAATTGTTACTTCTACTCAACTTTAAACCAATATTTCTAAGCTATGTTGTTGATCAGGTTTGAACATGGGACATTCCTTCTAAGAGGCATATGTCTCTGCTAAGTGGCTTAGCCCCACATTAGCTATTGTTAAACTAAATGGTACGCTTATTATAGCCTTATTCTTCTTATTACCTATATAGGGTTAGGATTAAATACACAGTGAAAGAAAAATAGGAAGTCGTGGAAAGAGTATCAAACAGACTCTGATTAAACTCATTCAAGCGGCATTGGAACCGTCTCATCGAACCCTACAATGTTAGTTCTTAGGTCTTCGTTTTTTGGGGTTTTAGCTTGTATTTTTTTTAGAAAATACATTATATCATTGTGTCTTGTATGTATCATTGTGTCTTTTTCTTATTTTCATCATTGTGTCATTCTTTCAATTCATTGTGTCTTTTTTCTTCAGCATTGTGTTATATTTTTCAGTACCGTGTTATATTTTATAGCTCATTGTTTCATATTTCATGATCTATTGTGTTTTTGGTATCCATCTCACACTTCTCATTTTTGTTACGTTGTGTAGAATAACTTGACCCTACCTATATAAACAATGTGGTGATAAAGATAAAAAGAGAAATCATATAAAAAACGTGTGGTGATAAAGATAAAATATCATTTTTTACAAAATAAAAAATAAGAAAACTTAAGAGGATGGATGGAAGATGGCCAACATATAAGCACAAAACTTATAATGAAATGTCCTTTTTGTAACTGCACGACTAGTAGTTTGTAGTTTAGCGGTATCAATGTGTGTAGATAATGATGTTTCTCCTCAATTGATTGAGAGTTATAGGACCATATGTGATAGACAAATGTAAATGTGTAGATTAATCAATATGAGCAAAAGGTGTGTGAGTTATGCATTCTAAAACAGAATATAAAAGTTACATCACTTTCTATGTTTAAGTAGCATTGAAAGAGGTGGTTCATGTTACTTTTTGAAATGATGGTTGTAAGTGCTAAACATTGAGGATGTAAACTAAATCACAGATCATCTGATCCTACCCCTAAATTTACACATACCTATTATGAAACTAAAACCCAACAAACAACATGTTTTGAGTTAGTTTGTTTAGACAACTTTTTATCTTATTGCATTTTCATGAGATGAAATGATGAGAACTCGATGTGTGTAAATGGTCGAGCCAGGGTTTCTAGTGTGTTAATGTTGTGAGGCAAGAAGATGAAAATATAATCTTCCTCATGCGTTATAGTCATGCACAAGGCTTGTGGCCGTGGCAAGGTATTGAAAATATGATATTCCTCATGCGTTATAGTCATGAAGTGGACAAAATATGTAGATTTAGAATCAAGATTAGTGGGTAAAGTTAAAGAAAGGTAAATGATAAAGATTCAAAAAACGAGATGAACGATAAGACAATAATCTAGGGTTTTTCAAAAAGCTCGCGGCTTAGAGCTCGCTCAGATTTACTACCTTATGCGTCAACTTTAAACTTTTTTTTGTATGTTTTAATGTTTTTAATTATGTTTAATATTTAATGAATTATGTTTTATGTTTTTGTTTTTTTATTTAATTATGGTTTAATTTATTTTTATGCTTTAATTAAATTTAATCGGGATCATAAATATACCATAAAAAACACAAGGTTTAAATAAAAAAAACATAACAAAAACTGCATTTAACTAATAAAACAAACGGTTTAAATAAAAAAATAAAATTATATTAATTCAAAAATAAAAAAATACACGCTTACCAACACGGGCTGTAGAACCAAAAAATGGTTCACGAGACCACTACCAGTATTAGTGGTGACGGTGTTACCATGCTGGTAGTGGGTACCCGTGATCAATTCGGATGGCACCCCGTCCCCTTATATAGTTGATTACCCGAACTTTTTCACATGGTCGTTCAAAGCCACCGTGGCCCATTACAGATCACTAGGTTTGTAATTTCCTTTTTGTTTAAAAGGTTCTTCTACGTTTTAATAATATAAACAAGACATAGTTAAGAAAATAATTATTTTGTGTAAGATACTTGAAAATATATATCTTTAACATATTTGTTTTATCCCTCATTTCCTCAAAGGCATCTTCGTTTTATCCCTCAATAAGAATTGCGAATGAAGCAAAATAGTGATAAAATTTTGAAGGCGTAGCAGATTAACAAATGTATAACGTTTTTATCAGATTCGAAGGCCCATGGTGTGCGATTATACTTCAAAGTTCAATAGAGTCGTTTAATAGATTGTTGTGAAGGTCACACATAGAGCCATGTAACCGAATGCGTTATTTGACTTCCCAAAGATCCCGTTGTCACCAAGTTCAATTAGATGATTACCATTGTTGACTCTTAGTCAGCTCGTATAGATCATAATTAGCGTCATTTTTTTAGAAAACTTTAATATACATTTCTTAAAACAACAAATGTGGCTCTGTTTTTTAAAGCAACCCGTGTCTTATAAATAGTAACTTAAGTTATTGTGTTACGTGATAAATTTGTCACATATAGATTCACATACAAATTTGATATCACAATCATAATCCACTTTCATATTTTTCTCTATTATTTAAATAACTAGTTAATAAAATTGAAAAAAAAATAATAAGAAGAGAAGCAGTCCTTATGCGAGAACAGTAGAAACCATTCATGAGACTATATGATGTGGTTTAAAGACCTCATACGAGTTAAAACGTTTACGTAGAGAGTAAGACTTTAACTTCCCATTTGTTCCTAATTTACGGGTGTATGATTTCTAAGCACTTTAAGTAAAGGTTTAAAAAAAAAAGAAATTTAATTGACTACTCACTAGCTCAAATGTGGCCCTAAGAGCATGTGTAGTGGGGGACTTTATATATAAAGCCCCCCTTCCTGATTGGTCCACGTGGCAGCTGAGTCAGCATGAAGAGATAAAGTGAAAAAGGGGTGTAGTGGTGGGGCTTTATATATAAGCCCCTTTTAATATTTTATTATATCTTTTAAAATAAAAAAATAATAAAATAGAGAGAGGGGGTGATGTGGCGGCATCTGATTGGAGGGGGCATAAAGGGGATGGCGCTATATTCATGGAGCCCTTTGCTGATTTTGGTTGATGGAGCCCCCCTGTAATGGTGTACAGGGGGCGCTATTTTTTTTTGATTCAATATAAAGCCCCACTGCAGGTGCTCTAAAAAAAGATGGCTTCTCTATTGGCTTGAGTGGGGACTAGGGGAGGTGTGTGAGTCCACACCACATAGGCTGATGTCGAAAACGTACAACTGCCAATGCACAACGTACAAGCAAACTCACACAATACAACCTGCCCATGAAAAATCCCCCCCAATGGCGCACTGTTATCCACGAGGGCAAGGCATTCATGAATGTTATATAAATAAATCCAACCATTATTATTATTAACAATATTATATACATCTAATTACAAGTACAAGTAGTGAGTGTGCACGACCTCAGATTCATCTCATCAATCTGTTCTTTTTCTTCTTCATCCTTCACTGGATTCCATGACTTCATTCATCGAATCTGGTTGGACGGTACGCTCATCTCCTTGTTATTATTAATAATTATTACATTATAGATATATTAATATTTTTCTGTTACTCTGTGATTTGCTTTTTCATTTGCCCTAGATTTACTTTCATTTCGTCATAATTTATAGTACTGATTGTTAGATGTATGAGCAGTTGTCATTGTGTAACTGTTATTATATGATTGCACATGCATGACAATTGACATTGATGAGATTTGCATTTGAAAGAGTTGAGAATAGATATGAGATGACAGGTGATCTGGTTACTGTTTGATCTCCATGTAATGATTAGGTTTATATCATTTTCCTAATTATTTAGGCCTCTGGTATTCACACGCCCAATCATGTATACGACTTGTATAAGTTTATACGGGTTGTCTAGTAGTAACAGAATGTCAGAGTGTGTTTGGCTGTGTAAATATACGACCAGTGTACATGTATACGAGTCTTATATACGACCCATAAACATATATACGAGTATGGTTTAAAAAAACGTCTGAGGCGCGCCTCATGGGGTTTAGTTTGTACATAAGCCTCCAAGGGCTAGGAAATGTGCTCCTCAGGGGGTCTAGGGTGTTTTTTTATGTTTTAGACTTTTTGTGTCAATTATTTTATTTTTTTATGTGTGTTTTTGATGTTTTAGACTTTTTTGTGTCAATTTTTTTTAGATATATAATTTTATATTTATTTTTTGCTTACGCCTCGGTTTGCCTCGAGGCTCGTTTCCGTTCTTTTAAACTTTGTATACGAGCCTTATATACGACCAATATACAGGTATAACAGCCTTATATGCAACCCATAACATATATATGAGCCTTATATACGACCAGTGTACATGTATACGAGCCCTATATACAACCCATAAACATATATACGAGCCTTATATACGACTAGTATACATGTATATGAGCCTTATATACGATCCATAAACATATATACGAGCCTTAGATACAACCAGTACATATGTATACGAGTCGTATACTTGCGTAACCAAACACACTCTAACATTCTCTAACTAGTATACGACCACTATATATGTATACGAGCCGTATACTTGTATATGACCTGTATATAGGGAGTGAAAATATAGATTTTGGGGTGTACCTTTATTAGCCCCCGTTATTTATGTTAGGAAGCTTGGTGGATAATTTTGTAGTGGTGCAGAGAATGCACCTTTACCACGTGGTTCATTTCTAAGAAATAATAACGGTTCTGTTTTCAGTCACACCGAAAATGTTGTTTTTGCGTTTCTTATTTTGGAACAGAATGTTCTTGTAATGGAACTAGCTGATTGTTGTGGTTTGATCCCAAGAGGCCAAGATGGAAGATGATTGCTGACCTTGCTTCTTGACTTTTGTTTCAATTGCAGTATTTGATCACCAATTTCAGCGACTTTCAATTGGCATGCCTTGGAAGCTTTTTGCTTCATGAGTCGGTCTTCTTCTTATCGGGACTTCCTTTCATTTACTTAGAAAGGGCTGGATGGCTCAGCAAGTACAAAATTCAGGTTTTTACTATTTTACGCACTGCTACTATTTTTGATGAAACGCATAGTGGTATATTCGGTTATCAGTTGATCCTATTTGGCTATTTCTTATCGGTATTGTTTGTTAATGCCTTTTATCAGCCTTGAGCTGCTTTAACTGTTTTAGCCTAATCTAAACCGTGTCCTGTTATCTGTACAGTAATCTGAATCTTAACATGTATGAAATGACTGTCGGATGACAAATGTTCAATTTAGCATAAAGTTTAAGATTAGCATCGATGCTGAATGAAAAGGTTGAGATCATCATAACTAATGATTGGAAATTACCCAAACTTAATTTGCTTGATATGCAGAATGTTGCAAATCTAGATCCTATGTGGTGTATATAAGACCGAACCCCAAACATTATTGAAAATGGTTGGTTAATTAGAAAGTACGGGTCCACAACTAGTGGTGCAGGCCATGTGCAAGATAACTAGTTGTAGAAAGAATAAGTTTGAAAACCAAAATTATGTATTCTACTCGTCAGATTGTATCCCAATTTGATAGTCAAACCAGTTTTAATGGCTCCGCCTTAGCAAACGTGGATGAAAACTGGTCCCTACAATGGACAAAAAATTAGAGCATGTCATGTTGCTATTTTCCTCAAAATATTAAGTCACAAAAAATGTGACCTAAGCACCTAACCTAAGGTACATTCATGTAGAAGGAAATGAGTATGAACAGCTAGGATATCCTTTCAACTCCTAAAGACAACGGCACGATGAACTCACCGGATTTCTGCACACTAAACACCACCCGTTAGTCTCACCACAGAGAGAGGGGTCTCTCTGTGACCAAGCTTGGGCTTGAGAACACGTATCTAGATATATAGTGAATTACTACTCTCAATATCTAGATACGTATTCTCATGCCCGACTCAGTATCAAGGTGTGATGGAAAGGTGCTCTCCTCATGAGGTTGGAGGTTCAAGTCCCATGGTGGACAAAGGTGTAGATCTAGGAGTACATTTAAAGGGTGTGTGAGTTAGCTGGTACACAAAAAAAAGACGATAGTTACCCTATGTGTGGTCCCCTTCCAAACTGATGCTGTTACAAAGTTGTTACACGGGTCGCCATCTAATGATCATTAGTTTGTTATCAAGTGGGCTCTAGTTAGTTATTAGATAATGCTTGATTTTATTTTTAGAGGCTCCCTTCCTATCCGGAACGATCCGCTGAGGATGATCCCTTCTTGTCCTGCCACCATTTAGGGTGTTACTCCTTCACTTCATATTGTTTGCATTTAACCCTGAAATACATGTGGGTGGTACTGGTTGCAGGGTGGGCTTTGAGCTAAGCTGTGATTATGAGCTGTTGTATAAACGTCTCCTTAAGGCTTGGGTGTTTGGTTGATAGATATGAAAATGAAGGCATGGGCATTATTCCTAGTAAAAATGTGTGTTTAACTGGAATGCGTTTCAATATTATAATGTGACCCAAGAATTTGGGAATCCTTAAAACCTGCCTGGGGGTTGGGTTTAGAAAAGTCATTTCTGGGTCGGTGCCCCACCTCTTACTTTTCAAATTTGCAAGCATTAATAATTCCAATATGAATTCTAGACTTCTAGTAAACATTTGAAGGGAGAAAATAGAACTGTCTTTGAGTCTCCTTTTACAAGGTATATCCTTCGTTAGAGATGCCAGTCTGCCGACCGACATGTTTTTTTAATATCATTAACTTGTGAGTTTTTCTTCACAGACTAAGCATAACACCACTGAAGCTCAAGATAAATGCATCACTCGCCTACTGTTATATCATTTTTGTGTCAATCTGCCTGTTATGATTGCTTCTTATCCTGTTTTTAGATTCATGGGAATGCGAAGTAGTCTTCCATTGCCATCCTGGTATTTTCATGTTCCCTTTCTTTTATGATAATGATGATTATCTTTTCTTTCGATAAATTAATCCATCTTTTACTTGTTATACTTGTTACGTTGCAGGAAAGTAATGTCGACACAGATACTATTCTACTTTATTGTGGAAGATTTTATATTTTACTGGGGACACAGGATCTTACATACCAAATGGCTATACAAACATGTCCACAGTGTTCATCACGAGTAAGTAGAGGTGGCAAAATCCATGGGCCGGGGTAGCAGGTTCAGATCAAAATGAATATTTTTAACCAGAGTTGGAAAGGGGGGGGGGGGGGGGGGGGGGGGGGGCTGGATTAACCCGTTAATACCTTTTCGTCCACTTTTCTTAACAAAAGCTATATTTTTACATTAATAACCTAGTTTTTCCAAATATAATTCTTTAGGAGGTTTTATAAAGTAAAAACGATACACTGTTGACAATGTTCGAGCTTCAGTCTGTTCGACCCATTTTCTTTTTAACTAGTTTGTCTGAATTTTACAATCTTTTTAACTAGTTTGTCTGAATTTTCCTATGATTCTACCCATCTGTTTATCTATATATATATATATATATATATATATAGGGTGTGGTTCAAATAAGAACCATATGGTAATTAAGAACCATATGAACCAATCTTGACCCTTAATCTTGATTAATTAGGTAGATGGCAAAATTGTAAATAAACATACATGTTTTAATCTAATTAAATAATCAAAGGGCAAAACAGTAAAATACATATGTACATCACCGAATACTTCATTGGTTTTTTTTTGTTGTTGTAAATTGAGATCCCAATAAAATAGCACCTTCAGTTTTTTTCTTTCCATATACCTTAAATCTTTCCCACTTGTTTCATTATACATCTGTGAATTCATAACCGAGTTCCTCATTATCGTCGTCAATCGGAAACGGTATGCTTCTTTTTCAACTAAAATCAAAATCAAATAAATCGGTTTCTTTTCAACAAAAAAAAAAGTCAATTGGTGGATTTGGGGTTCGTGTATATGATTTTGTGAAGTTTTTCATATGTGCATGTGTGTATATCAGTAATGTTTGTTTTATATTTTAACCATTTTAGTGTATTTGTAATTCATACAAATTAGTGTTGATGTTATATATGATGCAAACAATTGATTTGATGTTTGGGTTTCAATGTAATTCTTTTAAAGTACTTGTTTTCCGATGTACACATGTGTATATTTATGTTGATGTACATGTGTATAATTTTGCTGTGTATATTTATGTTGATGTAAATGTGTATAATTTTGTTATCATACTATCCTGTTGATGTACCTAGTTGTACATTAAGTGTTCAAGTTGTTAACTTAGCATACTGTTTATATGATTAGCTTTTGTGTGTAGTATAGATATTATACATGGGTGTACAATGTGAATATAAATATTTGTGTTGATGTAAATGTGTATAATTTTGTTATAATACTATGTTGTTGATGTGCATGGTTATACATGGACTGTTGAATTGTTAAGTTAGAATACTATTTATAAGATTAGTTTTTTTTGGTTATAGATATTATACATAGGTGTAACAACTTTTGTTATAGTAAGAGTGTATTATTTAACTACATTGTTGAGGATTGACATTTTTGTAATTGTAATTTGCAGGTGTTTGATTCAATATAATGAGGATTAATAAGCGAACAATGCTAAAGACTGAGTACATAATAAATTTTTTTTAAACAAATGCTGTGGTAAAAATGAATAATTTGACCAGGAGATGACAATAGATGACGATAAATACGACGATGAGCATGACCGGAAATAAACCGTAAGTTTCACATAACCAAAATCACCATAAGTTTCAAACATCATAACAAAAATAAACCGTAAGTTTCAAACATCTAAGTACGCATGTCATTCAAACGCATTTTACCATTAGCTTAACAAAAGCATCTTCAACCGCTAATAGTGTCTTCTACTTCTTGTTCTTATCATCCAACTCGTACGCTTCCTTAACAATTCAGTGTGTATTTGCCTTTTTTTCCCTTGTCTCTAAGGGAAAGCTGCGATTCCATTTCTCTTTAGTTATTCCCACCCATGTCTCCATGTGACGCATGATAAATATCACACAGTCATACTAATTTTTTGTTGTTGCCCAACGGATCTCCAAAGTCCAACCTATAGGGTTCAACACATTCAACCTGGACATGTTTTGGATGCCCAATTTTCTTCAGGTATTTTACAACCAGATCTTTCTATAAAACAAAAGAGAATATTACTATTAAATTTCATGGTATTACATTAAAATAAACGTACATTAGTGTACACAGAGGGACATTATTAAGAATGTTGAAAAAACAAACATATTTTATACATCAGTGCACATTCATAGGCTATATATAATACAAAAACTATATATACACATATGCACGTTTTTAATGGGATACAGAATACATTCATACTATATACACATCTCGATAACATTAGTGTACATATGTGCACATCTGAATACACCTCTAAAAAAAACTATATACACATGCACATCATCACATGTGTAGTGGCCGAGTGTTAAATTTGGAGCCCTTCCTTTGGGCATTTTTTTAGAAGTGTATGGGGGTCTCACATGGGGCTTGAATTTCATAAGGGGTGTAGTGGTGAGGTGTGGTGTGGTGTGAATGTGTGTATATAAAGATATCAAAATTGAGTTAGAAAATAAAAAATAAAAAGGAAGTAGCGAGAGGAAAAAGACGGTTGCACCTCTCCCATTGGTCCTTTCCTTTTGCTTCACCCCGTTAAATTTTAATGCCTGCAGTCGTTCATGAAGATTCGCGACCAGCGGCGCGGTGTTTGGGCTCGAATGCGGGCACAAATTTGCCCATTCACGCCCTTTTAGCACACTACAGGTACTCTAATAGTTAATGTGAGTAGAGACACATGTGATACACACGTGTACAACTACTTTAAAAAATAATACACCAAAACCCAAATATCAACGCGATTGTTTGCATCATAATACCATTAACACTAATTTTTACGAATTACAAATACACCCAACAATAACACCAAACGACGCCGAAAAAAAATGGGATGAATTTTTTGTATACACTATACTAAGACGAAAATTACTTTATAATCAACATCAATAATCTTTTACACTAACCCCAAAAATGCCGATAACATATATACAACCCCCCAAACTCGCTGATTGATTTTATTTTGGTTGAAAAAGAAACTGATTTACTTGATTTTGGTTGATAAAGAACCATACCTTTTTTCCGATTGGTGATTTGGTGGCGATAATGAGGAACCCCTCGAAGATGAATTCGCAATCGATGTATATTGAAAGCGACTGGGAAAGATTTATGATATAATGAAAACAAAAATATGATGGTGCTATTTTATTGGGAAGGTAGAAATTATAGGGAAGGTAACTGATAATTTGAAAAACGGGTTGTTGAAAACTTGAAATGTTAGTTTACATGTATACCCTTGATCTTATAAAAAAAATGGATGGTTGGATTTGGTTCACAAGGTTTACAACTATACCTAGTGTTCTTATTTGATCTCATCCCTATATATATATATATATATATATATATATATATATATATTGTGTGTGTGACAGGTATGCAACACCTTTTGGATTGACCTCAGAATACGCTCACCCTGCTGAAATTTTATTCCTTGGTTTCGCCACAATTTTCGGGCCCGCCATCACAGGCCCACATCTGATAACACTTTGGTTGTGGATGGTAGTGAGAGTTTTGGAGACAGTTGAAGCACATTGCGGTTATCATTTCCCATGGAGCCCCTCAAACTTTCTTCCTTTATACGGGGGGTTGGTCTACTACGCATACATTTATGATCCGTCTTTATCTTCAGATTTTACAAACATTAGGTTGACAAATGTTGTTTTTTTCATCAAATTTGCAGTTCTGATTTTCATGACTATCATCACCGACTTATCTACACTAAATCTGGCAACTACTCTTCAACTTTTGTCTACATGGACTGGTAAGATCTTGAATATTCTTTTTTACCAGTTAAGATATAACATAAGCTGAATTGACCCGTTTATAATGCTGACGTCCGTTTGTCAGGCTATTTGGTACTGACACAGGGTACAGAAAACTGAAGGCGTTAAAGAGTGAAGAGGAAGACAAGTATAAAGAGAATTAATGCTCCCTGAAAAATGGATTTTAGACTGTTTTCGCCATGCATCGTGACAAAGGTCCCATCTTTTCTTGATTGTGAAGTTGTTTACTATTGCAATTTTTGTCTTGTATGATGCACATCCTCAACAAAATGAGGGCACTTCATCCTTTATATGTTGTGGTGTTTGTGGTAGATCGTTTAAAGACTTTTAGGACCCGTGCTCGCCACTAAATTGATCTTTCTTCAAAACCTTGTTAAGACTCGGCTAAGAACATATATAGTGGGTGTGTCGGGTTCAGGTCAAAACGGTTATTTTTTTTTCTGGGTTTGGTTGCTTGGGTTGACTATTTTTTCTAGTTTTTTATAAAGCAAATATAATCTACTTTGATCTATTTGTATATTAATAAGTTAAGAATTGCAACCTCATTTGACCTAAAATTAGTCACTTTTAATTATGAGATACACAACTAAGAATTGTGTATTGAACTTTTTGCGTCCGTCAGTAATGATTAACGAGTTAAGACAGTGTATATGTTTCGCTATTCGCGTATAGATTTACATGTGTATGTTTATTCGCGTATACGATGAAAACAAAGAGGGTTTATGCAAGTGAACTTGATACATGACAATAGAATGTCTCATATCACATAAATATTACAATACATGTATAACGAACTCATAAAGATGGTTTTCTTAAAGTTTTGATCTGAGTGGTATGGGCCCTCGAAGACATCTATGTTGGTTCGTTAGATACTTGGATGTAGCACTGCATCAATTTTTTATAATTGTTAGAAAAACCTTATATGGATATTTGATGTTTACTTTCCAACATAAAGTACTATTTTAAATATCAAATCTATAATTTGTGAAAACGCTACTTTTAAGAATATACAAGAACTAAAAATACATAATAAAATAAGAATTAAAAATGCAGGATATATATATGAAGGGTTAAGTTATTCACGATATAAAATAAATGAGAAGAGTGAGAATTATACAAAAAACACAATAGATTATGAAACATAACACGATGAGTCACAAAATATTACAAAATGCCAAGAAATATTACATAATGGATTACGAAACATAACACAATGAGTAACAAAATATTACAAAATGCCAAAAAATATATAGTTGCTGAGGAACAAAGACACAATGAATCACAAAAATGACACAATGCCAAATGAAAGACAATGATCTAACACAAATTCGAAAAACTACAAGTTAAAAATAAAAAAAAGCGAAAACCTAAAAATTAAGATCATAGAGTTCGATGAGACGGTTTCAATGCTGCTTGAATAAGTTCAATTGGAGTCCGTTTGACACTATGAACAAAGACACAATGAATCACAAAAATGACACAATGTCAAATGAAAGACAATGATCTAACACAAATTCTAAAAACTACAAGTTAAAAATCCAAAAAGCGAAAACCTAAAAATTAAGATCATAGAGTTCGATGAGACGGTTTCAATGCTGCTTGAATAAGTTCAATTGGAGTCCGTTTGGCACTATGTACAAAGATACAATGAATCACAAAAATGACACAATGCCAAATGAAAGACAATGATCTAACACAAATTCTAAAAACTACAAGTTAAAAATCCAAAAAGCAAAAACCTAAAAATTAAGATCATAGAGTTCGATGAGACAATTTTAATGCTGCTTGAATAAGTTCAATAAGAGTCTGTTTGATACTCTTACTACAACTTTCTATTTTTCTTTCGTTGGTGTGTATTGATCCTAACAAATGTTGTTCACATACAAAAATCTTTAAAATATGTTATAGTGTTGTTTATCAAATAAAATGATAGTTATCTTGCATATAGAAAAAAAAAGGATTTCGTTTTATTGTAGGGAAGCGGGTTTCAATATCCTTTTGTATTGTAATTTTTTTTAAATGTACTTCAGAAATAGCATATCATTACTTTTAACAAATAGGATAGATGGGCGATGATTTTAACTAGAAAAGGATAAGAAATTGTATAATGCCCACCACGCAAAGACATTACATGTAATAGGGATCCACTAACACCATTTCATCACATAATTTGAACCATGATCGTCACCTGATGAGAGAAGCTTTTTGATCGCCCCACGCTGTAATCACACGAGGGAGCCCCGATCCAGGAGCACCCATCCCTACTGCCAGAGAGCCGAACAAAAACAAGCAACTTGGATAACTGCTCCAAGTCCTCCAACTCACGGTTGGAGCCCGACTCCCTCTTCCAATTCCATAACAGTTCCAGACGACCATCAACCCACAAGACCCGATCTTTCACTTTGCACCTCTTTTCGGACTCTATCTAGAACAAGTCAGGCACCACTCTTTTAAAGGAACTTTGGTCGACACTCACAAATCCAACCAAAACAACACCCCTTCCCCATTCCAAAGCATTCTCAGGAAAAATTTACGACGCGAAACAATATTGTTCCACGCCCCATTAGAGACTAACAAGCCGAGATAAAATCCAAATTGCATCTACTCAACTAAAGCGCTTCAATCACCCTTTTCCATAAAATTTCTTTGAGCTTGCTTAGGCCGAGCCCCCCCCCCCCCCCCCCCCCCCCCCCCCCCACCACACACACGCCTTTTTAGGAATAGAAACATGATTCCAAGCCACCCAATGCACTTTATGAGGCTCATTAGAACCTCCCCACATAAACCTTCTAATCAAAGCCTCCAAGTCATTGATGACCTTGCCATGAGCTTTATATAGAAAAAAATAATAGTTTGGAAGGCTTTCAAGGGCAGACTTGATAAGAGTAATTCTACCTCCAATTGAAAGGCACATTTACCCATTTACCTTTGGGAGTAAAATGTCTTACATTTTTCAGGCTTGATTTTGCCATTTGTATAAAACGTATTTACATAATTAGGAATACAACGTCTTACATTTTTTAGGCTTGATTTTGCCATTTGTATCAAACGTTTTTATATAATTGCATAAGTAACATAACACATGAATTGTACAATTTATAACTTATATTATGTATACAAAACCTAAGCTCATCAACATTACTTGTGTTGACAAAATTATTTTGTACATGTTTCAGGGATTGCATAATGCTTTATAAAGGGCTTTGGACCTAAAATAAATTTTTATTTATCAATTTTATTTCATGTACTGTATTATTTAAGAAGTTGTGCATTTCATTTCCTTGTAACACAATTTAATTTGGCAATTAGTATTAGTATCATGAACTGTTGAACAATCACACATGTGGCACCTCGATGTTTTCGCCATTGATTGGGAAGTTACATTAGGGTTTGACCGAAATGGGGTTGGTGGTTGTAAGAGGCATGTCTGATGGGGATGACGGTGGTTGGTGTTTGTGATGGGGGCTGATGGAGGTGGTGACTAGGGTTTAGGTTGCATGTGGCGGGTAGTGGTAGATGATGGTGTGGGGGGGGGGGGGGGGGGAGGGGGTAAGGTATAAATGTGGGTTGAGGCATGGGTGAAGCTTTATGGTGGCCTGGGATTCCCTCCTTGTTTTTTTTTCCCAGTAGTGTAAATTTATGTGTATTTCGTCCTAAAATAGTATACGTATTGAGCCTCCCCCCCCCCATTTAAGGTTCCTGTGACTTTCGCCCCCCACCTATATATTTGTTCAGGCTCTGTCACTATGTGGGGTTAAAGGTGGAGATGGTGGTGAAAGAAATAATTATCTGGTGTTAAGTGTTTTAGGATATTGTTAGGGTGATGTTTGGCAAATATGATGTGACAGCGCATGATAGGAAGTTGTCAGGGTACCACACCTTCCACCCTTATAAACCTTCAATGGTCAATTAGGATAGAGGGTGTGGAGTGCGCCCTCCAAATGGAATGTTCTTATTGATTGTTGGTCTGAAAAAATAGGGTGTCCTCTCACAACCTCACTCTTGCGTCGGCCAATACACTCACGAGGAGCCCCTTGGCATCCCTCTTTAATGCCCACGGGATGGTGTTTGGCGCTCGAAAAAGATGACGGGGCAGCCTGGCATGGGGTGTCACTCCACACCATATATAGCATGTTTGGCTCTCCTTCTCCTTATTTCCTTATCTTCTTTTTCTACCTCCTTATCTCCTTTATCAAAAAGTTACAAATTCTTACTTATAACTTATCTCCTTTTCAACCCACAAAAACCTCCTTTTCAACCCATTACCCAAACAAACTTATCTCCTTATTAACTTTTTGATTAAGTCAATAAGTTATAAGGAGGCCAAATAAGGAGAGCCAAACATGGCCATAGTCTTAAAAACTAAATCTATATGTAATTTTTAAGTTTATATTTTAATAATCACAGTTTTAGTTACAAACGATTCGATTTCTTAGTTATAGGTGAATTAATGATTTCATTTTAAGCCGAACTATATATGTCAAGCCTATAGTAGTTCAATAAATTTTACCAACATTCAAAACAAAAAGTAACAAATTTATCAAGAAGTCGCATAACATATAATTTATAAAAATATAACAAAACTTTTCCGGCAATAGTATTTTCTGACTAGTAAACCATAGTTTTTTCAGTTATTATTTTCAGTTAATTACTATCCCTATTCATAAAACGGTGAAGGAAATCAAGTTAAACACTTTCATGTGGCTTAAGAGTATATCAAAGTTGAAAAAATTACACCGTTAGTGCTTATGGTTTTCACCTAGTTTCAATGTAAGCTATTAAGGTTTTATTGTTTCTCCTTAAGGTATTAACCTTTTAATTTTTATAAATGTCAGGTATTAGGGACTAACCTTGTTAAAACTTAACTGAGTTCACCCTCACATAAGTTGCATGTGAGGGATTATGGTCCATTCACCCCAAAACCCTTTAAACCCCATACTGAAGTCAATCTAACTGTCATAAACCTACGTGCAAGTTAATTAAAGGGTTGAATAAGAAATCAACCTTAAACAAAACACATTTACGAATGGTACAATATTAAAGTTATCCGTTTATCTCTAAAATCTTTGATTTTACTTCTAATGACAAGCAGAAGACAACATTAACAAGGACTAAGATTTTTCTTATTCTCATGAATGTTAGATATATACACAACTCAATATTTAAAACTTAAATGAAACGATCGAAAAGAACTTGATATCAACTAGTTCGTTTTACACAGCACGTCCCAATACGTAAACTATTTGCTGACCCGTAAAATCTATTTTTTCAAACCGTATACTATGGGTCGAACTATATAATGTTGCCCATCATCATGTACATATATAGGATCATTAATTTTGATGGACAATTAGGAGATGAGTATGCACAGATTGTGCAGGGACTCGTAGAACAACGAAGCGACCAAAAAATAAACACAATACACACTTACTTTCCCACTTATAAATGTAGATGTTCAAGGGTATTATACTCAAACAAGTGACGGTTATTTAACTGTTTTAACTAACTAAACATCGGGTCTTCATATATGAAACATCGGTTTATGAACAACTACAGTTCAACATCCTAACAATATTCTAAATTAAGGCAAACTAATCCTAGCAAGTTATCTATTGACGATATATATTGTTCAAGTCATGTTCAACAGTGCACCGTTTCCCTAAATCTCGGATCTATGCTTCCACAAAACAAAGAATAAAAAACCATATTATTTTCCCGTTTTCTCTCTTGCTTTCAGGATTCATATTATGGGGTTTAAAGGGTTTTGGGGTGAATGGACCATAATACCCTCACATGCAACTCATGTGAGGGTGAACTCAGTTAAGTTTTAACAAAGTTAGTCTCTAATACCTGACATTGATACAAATTAAAAGGTTAATACCTTAAGGAGAAACAATAAAACCTTAGTACCTTACATTGAAACTAGGTAGAAACCATAAGAACTAACGGTGTAATTTTTTCATCAAAGTTCAATACCTTGAGTTGGGAGAGTTTGAGCGACTTTAAGTTAGAGATGTGATTATCTAGTTATTTGTATTATGTTTCTCCTTTTTGTTTTTCTTGTGTATTTCTACTTTCGGGTTTACAACCTTTGCTGACCCTATTATAGAATTTCTGCCGTTAAAAAAAAAAAACCATAGGTTGATTGTAGATTAAATATTCTTTTTTCCAAAAAAAATGGAAATTTGGTTCACTGTTGATAGATATTATATGATTTGAAGCATTGAAAGTGCACCACGTGTCTATGACGAACCAGATTCTGGTTTAAAAGTTGGTTAACATATCGTATCCATTTCGCACTCGTTCAAATATCACATCCATTTCATACTGTATAAAACTTATGTCGTTATCATCTTTGATTTCTTGGTGGCATAATATCTGTATCTTTTACTATTATTGTTATTATTATTATTATTTAATTGAAGTTAGATGGAAAGCGACTTGTATGTGGTGACTCGGACAACAACCAAACTTTGTTAGATATTTGAATATTATGTCGCTAATTACGTATAGTACACCACCAGCCTCACCTTTTTACATATTCTATTTGACATGCTCACCGTCATATTTTCTAGTTTTATGTAACGTTTATTATGGGTGTGTTTGGTAAAACTAGCTGGTGGCTCGTGACTGATGACTGAAAGCTGGTAGCTCTAGTTTTTTTAAATATATTTCGATGTTTGACAGAGTAGCTGGAACTTTTAATAAAATGTATGAAATGACCAAAAATAGGCATTAATAAAAGCTTGTATACATGTTTTTTTATAGTAGAATGGGTATATGTGTCATTTACTCATTAAAAGCTTGTAGCTAGTAGTAGTTTTTTCATAAACGCTAGTACTAGTAGCGTTTCAATATTGAGTTTTTTCTCCTAACCTAAAAGCTTCAAATCCCTTCAATCAAACAAAACTTTTTTTATTGAGTATAAGCTTTTTCTTACAAGCTTAAAGCTAAAAGCTTCCAAAAGCTTCATGCCAAAAATACCTTAAATGTACTAATAAAAAATAGCTTTTTGGGTAAATAATCAAGTGTTTTTTTTTTTAATAAAAGATTACTTGAACTAGTAGTGATTGGGAGGGTTTAGTTGCATTGAGAACCGTTCTTACGGTCAATTTTTTCTTTATAAACATGGGGTATATTCATCATCTTACTTGAAATAATAGACTATTATAGTCTTTTTCATTTTTTTTTTATCATCATCATCATCATCCACCACCACCACCACCACCACCACCCCCCTCCTCCACCTCATCATCATCATCATCATCATTAATAACCCACCCCCTCTCTCTAAACACTGCCACTAACCTCATCTACTCTCAAGCCAGTGCCGAAACTTAAAAAAAAAGTGGCGGAGGCCGAAACTCACGAGACTCAAATTTTTTCCTATCGCTAGAGGCCAGACTTAATTCATATAAAAATTACCTATGAAAATCGCAAACTTCCAACACTGAGCTAAAAAATGGTGGTGGCCGGGGCAACCCTAGGGCCCCATTATCCTTCCCCATGGTCTAAGTGTACTTATTTCATTTGCTCTGATACCAATCTGTCACACCCTCAAATTCCACTTGCGGGGTTTTACCGCAAGGCGCGTGACATACCAGGATCAAAGTCAACGGTCACAATAAACGACAACATATCATATGAAAACAACGTAATAAAAGCAAACCAAACAGTTTAAAAATTAGACAACGAAATATGGCGGAAGCAGTTATCAAAGTTTACCACCCAAAACATAATAGTTTCAAACATTTAAAAGAAATTAGTTTAACACACTGCATAGACCGGATGACACACAATGCGACCCGCATGCGCCTAATCTCTGCTGCTACCTTAGCGAGCTGAGAAAACATGTTATGTTAGTTATAACACCCTAAATCTGATTTACAGAAAACTCGCAGCGGAAAAATACCAACTTAAAAATTCATTTCTTAAAACAACCTTGCATGTTCAGAAACCGAATCTACTAAGTATTTTTGGTGTTACATCTTAAAATATTTCTTAATACATTCGACGTAACTCATCTATATTTGATTACGTGATCGTGACCACGTACAATCCGCCTCCTCGCTCGATCTCCATCATTTCCTTACTTCATAGATAAAGAAGACAACCTGCATTCACCACATAACCATTTAGTTAGTTCAATAGGTGACCTCATGTAATCTACTCATGACGCGGAAGTAACATCCAACAATACTCTGTGATCATGTCCAAAAGCATTCTTTCAAGCTCGGGTGGGTTACCCCGACCCGAACCTCCATGTCTCCTGCAATCATACTTACATACCTGCATCTCCTATCATTCTCATAACAAAGGTTAATAACCCCACAATGCATACAAGCATACAATTCCTTCATATAACTTACTTTGACCCGTCATGTTACTCTTTCTTCGCTAATCTCTAAGGCAAATATGACGTTTCCAATCCTATATTCAATCTACACATAATTACCAACCCTTACATACATGAAACACTCTCTCAAACCCGAACATGAGTACCCATATGTACATCACATTTTCAATCTACATAATCATGACAATCTACTTACCGTATTTGATACCATCAAACAACGTATCAATTAAACTACCTGCACATGTATCATTCCGTACTAGGATCATATTTGCAAATCCGACATTACTATTACATGCTACACCCTTACATAGCCTTACAAGTCTGAGGAAACATCCTCTGCTCATTCTTCCTCTTGTCTAAACTATCCTCTAGTCACTCAAATGTAGAATCCTCTGGTCACCAGAGGGAGAATCCTCTGGTCATCAGATGGAGAATCCTCTAGTCATCAGATGAAGAATCCTCTGGTCTAAACTATCCTCTAGTCACTCAAATGTAGAATCCTCTGGTCTGGACAAACGTCCTCTACTCATTTATCCCAACTACCTTCATTACCGTATGGTGAACTATGCTTGTTCACTATTAATGTTCATTCACTTGTCTTACTATAAATTACCATTTCATTCTTATTTCCCATTCTAAATTAATACATAAACATGCATTTACTAAACTAAGAGTTTAGTTCATAAGTCACTTACCTCAAGTCCTCATGTTCTTGTTTGTTTCTTTGCCTCATATTGACCCATTAGCCTTCCATGCTCAAGTCCATCCTGACATGATTCCTATCATTTCATGTCATCACATTCACATCTTGTTAGAATACATGATAGTTCACCCTATCAATTATTCCAACTCATATGTCATCTTGACTTTCAATGGTCAACCTTTATCATACATAAGACATAGATTTACAATCACATTGTTCACATCTTAAGCAATTTATCTTACCATTGTGTATGTTACATAAACCATTAAACATGTATCACATGATATCCTCAATCTCGCAATCATGTTAGGAAGCATAACCATGTTAATCATAGGTTGTTGACTTTTTCAGAAAGTCAACTATCAAGTATGCAACTTTCAATATTTAGACACCTACATCCATATTGATATACTACCCCATATCAATTTTTACCCTAAACATTACATTAGCATGTTATAGGACACATATCATGATATGACTATTTTGGTGCACATAGAATTCATTCGACACATACTAGCGCTTTCATGATTCTACAATTGGCACTTACACATCCAAGGTTAGCCAACATCATATAATACCAACATTTTCTTTTCTTAATAAGTTCATATACTTCACAATTAGCACACATTCATTTCTCATCTACAAATAAGAAGTGAATCCAACACTTGGTGTGCATCATACTTTTTAAGCATTGTGTACACACTACTAATGCATTCTTCTTACCACATCACACAATCAACCAAGTCCCCACATAGGATACTTCCTAAGACAATCCTCATGTTTACCTACTATCAATTGTATCTATTATCACATTACTTTCATATTTGTCAAGTCTTGCATACACATTCATACATCATACTTATCTAGACATTTCATCAAACACTTGGTATGCATACAACATTTAAAACACAATGTACAAGTATTTCATGCCTACTTTCTTAGCTCATAACATCAATCATCATATTATCTACCTACACCACATATCCATCATTCCATAGTTATCAAACATAGAAAATCATCACTTCTTTTCAAAATATCCAATAATTAACTAGGAATGGTCTTGGATTACACCAAGACCAACACCCATTTCCAACATAGGTGTAAAACAATCTAATTAGCACATGAATCAAGTATAGCCTCATGTAGTATCATGAATTATGGTTCCTTTAGTGTCTATCAACATCTAGACACCTTCATCCATCCTTGATTCACGTCTAGATTTTCATCAAATCCAAAATGAATCATAACATCAAAATCTACCAAATAGAAGCTACCTTTGGGTTTGATTGACCTTAAATGGTCCATTTCTGGCTCATGCAATGGTTACTCCTTGATTTCTCACTAGATTTAGCTTGGTTGTTGGGTTGGGGTTGAAACCCCTCTTTCTTCTTTCCTGGTAATCGACCAAAACACACACCAAGTGTGTGTTTTTGGTGTTTTCACCTATTTAACCCTTTTTAATATGGTCTTTGGGCATTTGACAATTTCCACCCTCCAACTTATAACCTCTTGACTCAATATCATTTTTATTAATCCCGTCCATCAACGTCTTTAAATGAAGCGGGTTTTTGGGGCGTTACAAGTCTACCCCCCTTAAAGAAGGTTTCGTCCCCGAAACCTCTTTCATTACTACAATTTTAATCCGTGAATTGACACAATTATATGTTCACACTTTCTAATAATAACAACAAGTTTTTATGCAAGCATCAAGCTTACCGAACTATCATTGCCATCTTTCACCTCATCAACCCTATTGATCTTTTATTATTGCATAAATCACTGTTAGTATTCATCCTTATCTTACTACAATATTCCACTATTATAAATTCCTTTTAATTACTTCAATCATGTAATTAGTTAGACTATATACCTGCGTATATCCCAAGTCCTTAGATCATAGTTATCTCTTCACAACATACATACCATTTCATTTCTCATTCACTCTCACTTAACTTGGGAGTTAGGCATAATTACCTAGGCACCACTGAATCGGTACATCTACCATATGCACCCCACCTCCTTTTAGGTAAATTTCAAAGTCATTCTATTCACGCTAATTTGTTCGTTAGTTCATTTCATGCACTACTTATTGTAGACACATGTGTCCCTTACTGAGCAACACCGAGTCTAACAAATATTCATTCACCTTTTGACCTTTAAAAGTCAAACTTTCCAACTACATCATGCTTGAACTACCCTTTATTCATACGGGGGTACTATTCAACATATATAAATTTTCTATCTATCAATCACAAAATATCTAAGTTTACTAACCTTCCTTTTACAACGTTCTCCAACCATCCACATGTCGGCTTAACTTGCTCCTTCGCAAGTCCATACCATACTTATCTTGCTTTAGTTCATTCACAAGGAGTTCCAACTCGTTAACTTCATATCACCTATCTTATAGATTTCATCAAATCCATAACTTCGACCATTCGTATCTACAAAATCATTGGTTAGGCATATACCTTACATTCGTGAAAATTGACCTTCATTGGTCCATACAAGTGTTTCTTTCACTTATAATGTCTAACTATCTAAAATTCGTTGATAACATTCCCGTTATGATACAAAACCAAGTCATGCATCTAACATTCTTACATATGTTCCTTTCATTTTGTTTGTAATTTCACAAAATCTCAACAGTTTGACTTTTCAAAGTCAACTGCCACTTTCTACAAATTTTTGACCTTCGGTCTTTGTCTCTATCTATCCATTCTATTTATAGTTTATATTATGGGTTTTACTTCTTTTCCATTTTGGCGTACATACTAAACCCCATTCTATTAATTCATACGAAATTTTCCTTTCTTGTTAAATTAATTCATTCACACAACCTTAGCAATATAAGTGGTCACATAACATGTGGGTCCCCAACTAAGTTATTGCAACTAAGTACATACAACTTCCCAATCTACCTCCGTTAGAGATGGGACTCTTTTCCCTTCGTTCCTATCTGAATGTCCCGTCCCATAGACTATTCTATCCTTCTACCACATTCCAACTAATCTGACCCATTACTTGGGTTATTCTATATTTTTACATTTCCACTATTTGACCCGTTCAAGGTCATTTCCATAATTTCTATAATTTCACCCCTTTTTTGACCCTTTATGGTCTTCCCAACCGTTTGACCCGCTAAGGTCTTTCCAGCCTATTTTATATGGTTTCAACCATACGACCCGTTAGGGTCTTTCCACCCTCTTGACCCATTAAGGCCTTTCCGATCATTTTGACCTATCAAGGTCTTTTCAACCATTTTGATCCAGAAGGATCTTTCCAACCATTTTGACCCATAAGGGTGCTTCTACAATTTTGACCCATAAGGGTTTTCTACCATTTTGACCCATCATGGTCATTCTACCATTTTTAACCCACAAGGGCTTTTCCACCATTTGACCCATCATGGTCATTCTACTATTTTAACCCACACGGGCTTTTCCACCATTTGACCTTTTAAGGTCAATTCTACTATTTTAACCCACACGGGCTTTTCCACCATTTGACCTTTTAAGGTCAATTCTACTATTTTAACCCACACGGGCTTTTCCACCATTTGACCTTTTAAGGTCAATTCTACTATTTTAACCCACACGGGCTTTTCCACCATTTGACCTTTTAAGGTCAATTCTACTATTTTAACCCACACGGGCTTTTCTACTATTTTGACCTTTTAAGGTCAATTCTACTATTTTAACCCATACGGGCTTTTCTACTATTTTGACCTGTTAGGGTCAATTCTACCACTTTAACCTATAAAGGGTAATTCTACCACTTGACCCATTAAGGTCATTCACCACTTTAACCCACAAAGGATATTTCTATTACTTTGATTTGATCCGTACTTGTCTACGGACTCAAACTTTTCATTCCAACTACTCACCCACACGACTACTTACTTTCCAATTCCACCGAGCATACCTGTAATGATTCTCATGGTCTCACGTGTGTCGCATGTTTCTTGTGCACTGGCCAGGTGTACAGTCCACATGTTATCCACGTGCCTTCATGTAATCATTACCTTATGCATGGGGACTGGTTTTCAGCTTCGTGCCACATTTCAATTTCCTTCTCTGTTCTACCATCCCTGAGGATTTTCCTCCCCCCGATATAAATAGTCAATTATCACGTACCTGTGATTGTCACATCTTATCTACAACTTCTGCGATCTATCTTGGATCGTGTCCTTGAGATCTCTTCATAATCCACAAAAGCTCACCTTAACATAAACACCACAATTAGCTTTTAACATGTCATGTGAGTTAATATTAAATTCTACCTTTGGGTCTTGATCGAGCCTTGGATTGTACGGGTCATTTCATTCAGGAGCACACAAGTTTGAGTTCGAGTACATACTTCCTTGTACTAGATTTCACTCAAACCAGGGCTCTGATACCAACTTATAACACCCTAAATCTGATTTACAGAAAACTCGCAGCGGAAAAATACCAACTTAAAAATTCATTTCTTAAAACAACCTTGCATGTTCAGAAACCGAATCTACTAAGTATTTTTGGTGTTACATCTTAAAATATTTCTTAATACATTCGACGTAACTCATCTATATTTGATTACGTGATCGTGACCACGTACAATCCGCCTCCTCGCTCGATCTCCATCATTTCCTTACTTCATAGATAAAGAAGACAACCTGCATTCACCACATAACCATTTAGTTAGTTCAATAGGTGACCTCATGTAATCTACTCATGACGCGGAAGTAACATCCAACAATACTCTGTGATCATGTCCAAAAGCATTCTTTCAAGCTCGGGTGGGTTACCCCGACCCGAACCTCCATGTCTCCTGCAATCATACTTACATACCTGCATCTCCTATCATTCTCATAACAAAGGTTAATAACCCCACAATGCATACAAGCATACAATTCCTTCATATAACTTACTTTGACCCGTCATGTTACTCTTTCTTCGCTAATCTCTAAGGCAAATATGACGTTTCCAATCCTATATTCAATCTACACATAATTACCAACCCTTACATACATGAAACACTCTCTCAAACCCGAACATGAGTACCCATATGTACATCACATTTTCAATCTACATAATCATGACAATCTACTTACCGTATTTGATACCATCAAACAACGTATCAATTAAACTACCTGCACATGTATCATTCCGTACTAGGATCATATTTGCAAATCCGACATTACTATTACATGCTACACCCTTACATAGCCTTACAAGTCTGAGGAAACATCCTCTGCTCATTCTTCCTCTTGTCTAAACTATCCTCTAGTCACTCAAATGTAGAATCCTCTGGTCACCAGAGGGAGAATCCTCTGGTCATCAGATGGAGAATCCTCTAGTCATCAGATGAAGAATCCTCTGGTCTAAACTATCCTCTAGTCACTCAAATGTAGAATCCTCTGGTCTGGACAAACGTCCTCTACTCATTTATCCCAACTACCTTCATTACCGTATGGTGAACTATGCTTGTTCACTATTAATGTTCATTCACTTGTCTTACTATAAATTACCATTTCATTCTTATTTCCCATTCTAAATTAATACATAAACATGCATTTACTAAACTAAGAGTTTAGTTCATAAGTCACTTACCTCAAGTCCTCATGTTCTTGTTTGTTTCTTTGCCTCATATTGACCCATTAGCCTTCCATGCTCAAGTCCATCCTGACATGATTCCTATCATTTCATGTCATCACATTCACATCTTGTTAGAATACATGATAGTTCACCCTATCAATTATTCCAACTCATATGTCATCTTGACTTTCAATGGTCAACCTTTATCATACATAAGACATAGATTTACAATCACATTGTTCACATCTTAAGCAATTTATCTTACCATTGTGTATGTTACATAAACCATTAAACATGTATCACATGATATCCTCAATCTCGCAATCATGTTAGGAAGCATAACCATGTTAATCATAGGTTGTTGACTTTTTCAGAAAGTCAACTATCAAGTATGCAACTTTCAATATTTAGACACCTACATCCATATTGATATACTACCCCATATCAATTTTTACCCTAAACATTACATTAGCATGTTATAGGACACATATCATGATATGACTATTTTGGTGCACATAGAATTCATTCGACACATACTAGCGCTTTCATGATTCTACAATTGGCACTTACACATCCAAGGTTAGCCAACATCATATAATACCAACATTTTCTTTTCTTAATAAGTTCATATACTTCACAATTAGCACACATTCATTTCTCATCTACAAATAAGAAGTGAATCCAACACTTGGTGTGCATCATACTTTTTAAGCATTGTGTACACACTACTAATGCATTCTTCTTACCACATCACACAATCAACCAAGTCCCCACATAGGATACTTCCTAAGACAATCCTCATGTTTACCTACTATCAATTGTATCTATTATCACATTACTTTCATATTTGTCAAGTCTTGCATACACATTCATACATCATACTTATCTAGACATTTCATCAAACACTTGGTATGCATACAACATTTAAAACACAATGTACAAGTATTTCATGCCTACTTTCTTAGCTCATAACATCAATCATCATATTATCTACCTACACCACATATCCATCATTCCATAGTTATCAAACATAGAAAATCATCACTTCTTTTCAAAATATCCAATAATTAACTAGGAATGGTCTTGGATTACACCAAGACCAACACCCATTTCCAACATAGGTGTAAAACAATCTAATTAGCACATGAATCAAGTATAGCCTCATGTAGTATCATGAATTATGGTTCCTTTAGTGTCTATCAACATCTAGACACCTTCATCCATCCTTGATTCACGTCTAGATTTTCATCAAATCCAAAATGAATCATAACATCAAAATCTACCAAATAGAAGCTACCTTTGGGTTTGATTGACCTTAAATGGTCCATTTCTGGCTCATGCAATGGTTACTCCTTGATTTCTCACTAGATTTAGCTTGGTTGTTGGGTTGGGGTTGAAACCCCTCTTTCTTCTTTCCTGGTAATCGACCAAAACACACACCAAGTGTGTGTTTTTGGTGTTTTCACCTATTTAACCCTTTTTAATATGGTCTTTGGGCATTTGACAATTTCCACCCTCCAACTTATAACCTCTTGACTCAATATCATTTTTATTAATCCCGTCCATCAACGTCTTTAAATGAAGCGGGTTTTTGGGGCGTTACATTAGTCAACACAAAAAGTGCTGGTGAGTCACAAAGTTTTATGTTTGTAAAGTAAGTAAATGTCCGTAAACCAGACCCAACAGATCCTTACATCTATACTTGATGCTAGCTAGATATCGTTACATGATACTAAAGTGTAAGACCCATCCCGATTAGACGAATCTTACCCGACACAAATCCACTTAATTTTGATAAAAAACCATGCTTGAAATTTCAAAATTTACATACTTCTATTAAACTTCATGGACCAAAACATTTACCAAATTACATAAGTGAAATCACAAGGCGATTTCAAGCTACATGCTTGAAATCACAAGGTGATTGCAAAATACTAGTATCCAAATTTTTAAGAAACAAGCTAAGATTTCATCCTGGAATTCACACGAAACTATTTACAAAAATTCAAGATTTTGCGGAAGCGATGAGTGGAGTTGCGTTCGATTCTTCAAAACGGAGTGCATGATCCACTTCCGGGCTTTCATCGAGATTGCCTAATTACCAAAACAAGGTTAACACATGTTAGGGATAATTAACATGTGATAATATTTAAGAAAAACAACAAAAAGGAAAAGGAGGGGAAAAGAACCCCGCCGTAGCCTACGGCTTCTCAGCTGTAGGTTACGGCTGTCGCTGTTGCTGTTGGATGAATCAGTTCGTAGCCTACGGCCAGGAGGATAGATGGGGTGATTCAGGTGAGATCCAATGTAGATCCAACTTTCGATTCACTCGTGGGATCCGGGCGGTCCGGGGGAGCGGACAGCAAGGGCCTCATTTCGCTGCATAAAACCTGCACCAAAACTCCTACTTTGGGGTATCAAGAGGTTGAAAACCAAGGCCATTCGGGTGCTCAACTTAACATTTAATAATGGCTCTTAGAATCTCCCAACACCCAAGTACCCATGTTTACAAATTTCCCCCATAACAACAAGATACATAACAAGAATTACAACCACCCAAAACGACCCGTTAAGGATTTGGACCACTACTTACCTTGGGATACTATCAAGTTTTTGCTCCTGCCATTACGCCAAAGCTAAAGCGACTATGCGTAAGTAATTATTCTAGTCCCAAGGCTAAGGGATATTAACATTTCTATGTTCCATTGTCCTTCTAACCCGATTCGCCAAATCAAGCGTCTAACTAACCGAATTACTACTAGCTTTCATAAGTCGCATCAATCACCATTCATTTGCAACATTAAGCAATAACTCAAGTATTACAAGAATAAGTTATAGGTTCATGAGTCCTATGAGGACTTACCTTATGCATGCCCTTTTCCGTGCAAATCCTTGGGTCCTTGAGTTCTCGGTGCTTCACCCTTTTTCCATCTAGTAGTTCAATTTACCACTTAGGTTGTTAGGGATATAGTCTTTTGGGTGTGGTTCATACATGGATCATCAAGTAACTTAGTAAACATAATGATCCACCTTCACATAATAGTTTTTGGCTCTAGCGTGTTCACTTAGGCGATTTATCAAAAACTTGGTGTGCATAACCTCATCAAGGCTATCACTCAAGTGTTCTTATGGACTACAGTGCCCCCATTAATTTCATACCCTGATTACTATTATATTAGGCAATAATTTAAAATAAAGGTTCATGGTTTTAAGTTATTTCAAGCGCAATTTACCAAGAATCATTAGGCTTGATCCCCATTCACAAAACTCACCAAGTTTTACCCCAACAATCACATGAATTTAATCAATTTAAGTTAGGTTAACATAATATTCCAGGATTCATTTCGTTTTGAGGTTCCCTAATACTAGGGTAACCTTCTATAGTCAATAATTTAACAAGAACATGAAAGCTTGGTTTTTCATCCACAATCATCTAGACCTTACAAGACCAATTGAATGAAATTAAAGGTTACCTAGTGATGGAATCAGCCTTGGATGACCCAAATTTGATTCATGCGATGACCAATCCTCAAATTCTTGGATGATTTTAGACTTGGTTCAAGAGTTTTGACTATGTGAGGGTGTGTGTGTGTGTGTTTTGAGGTTGTGAATGCCAGGGAAAAGACTTTCTTGGTGTTGTGTTGGTGTTAATAATACACTTTTCAAATTGCTCATTTTCAGCGCGTCAACTTAATTTAATTGATATTATGACCTAAAGGTTACTAACAGCTTTAGTTCTTGTGATGGCTTTTATTATTAACCATCCTTCACGCTAGAAGACAACGCAACCAACTTGGGGAACAAGAAATCTAGCCGGACCACATTGCACGGCCGTGCCGCATACCCTGGCACGCCCGTGCAGGAGACAAACAGGCAGGACTGCAGCAAATAGAACGTACGTAGGGCAATGGCATGGCCGTGCACCACCATATGGCACGCCCGTGCTTGCCCTGGCAGGTCTATAAATAGCAAGTTTCACTCAACCATTTGCCCGATCCCATTTCATTTAGTCTTGTGCCCTCTTGGGTCGACTTCCAAGCTTTTTCCAGAGATCTTGGGGTCTTGTGGGAGGCCTTAGGGCCATCCTAACATACCCACCAAGGTTAGGACTCGTCCTACCTTGATCAACTTGGCCAAGCATGGGATCGTAGAGTAGTTCATGCAATAAAACATTGAGGGTCGTGAGGATTGCACTAGATACATAGCACTAGGAGATGGAAGGTTTGTCTATGAGCAGCCATGTTCTTTTGTTGATCATTCATTATGGTTATATCTTTCTATGATCTCTGAACCCACTTCGATTTGTAGACTTTTATTATTATTAGTAGTAGTTTGTTTTTAGTTATTTGTTGTGTTATATTCTTTCTAATTCTTGTTTGTTTATCTTGTGACAGGTTCAATTGGTGACTAACTTTATAAACTTAAATTAACCTTAACTTAATTAATAAACTATCAAGAGGTTTAATCAGCTTCTGGTAGTCCCGAGCTAGATCCAAGGCGAGGAAACCGGTCGTAAGACATATCCTTTGGGCTTCTGATATCCAAACCGGGTTCTAAGCAATGGCTTCTGAAGTGGACCAGATCTGAGTGACACATTTTTGTTTCTTAGTTCTTACCACATGAATGAATGATTTTCTTGGCAAAGGATGATTCCCTACGGGTGCACCAGTGATCTTCGGATTGCACACCTTTAGGAGTATGTTTCACCTTTGTTAAGGATTTCATTCATCTCAGGAGGTTATGGGTTGGGTTTGTTAAGTCATAAATCACTAAACCAACTTATATTTACTTGATCAATAAATATTAAAGTGTCACATTTAAGATAAATAAAACAAGAATTCTATATCAAGGTCTCGTTAGTACAAAACCGTTAACCATTGGGGATACATGTCACTTGGACTGACTGTAAGAGAGATCCTTCGGTCTTCATGGCCGTTAACCTACTTAGGGGATACGATGTTGCCAGGACTAACTGTAAGAAGAGATCCTTCGACATGGAAAGCGAGAGCTAAGGGAGGTCTACCGTGTTCCAGGTCGGAAGTCAAGCCTCCATTTTAAGAAGAAGATAAGTTAGAGGACCAGAGACTTAACCGCGGTTTGGAAAGCACCTGTGAAATCAGGGCTCAGTCGGTGAACCTTCATGCGGACGCGCATCGGGAGGTTGAGCATACTACTGAGTAGTGGCCCCGTTTCTCTACCAAGGAGTCAACACTTCAAGCTCACTCTCGTCTTCCTCACAAATAATTAATATCTAACTTAACATCCAAAAATGTTGTGGTACCACACCACAAGGGCTGGTGTTCCCCTCTATAACCAACACCACCAAGGCCAAAATTTTGGTACCCATGTGGTTTTACCTCGCCACACCATCCAGTACCCTTAACGAGAACACTTTTATACAAAACACCAAACCCATCGATGAAATTTTGAAGGTTCAAAAACCCACTAGTCTTGGGTACCCACATATCATTGTCTTCTCCTCACTGATTGCTATAAAGATCTTAAGGTTCAAATTTGATATAACATGTATTATTGTGAACTCTCAAGATGCAACATAAATGTAGGTTTCTTTTGACCTAAAATACTAATGTACTTCTAGTTTATCCAAAAGATAACAACATACTATTTTAATCTTAATTAAAACCACTACATGTCATGTATTGGCCATAAAAAGTTTTCAAATATGCTATTTAAGTAAATTATAATTTGCATCCTTGTGGTTTGATTGCGGCATCAATATGAGTTCCCTCTTTCTAAATCTCGCATGCTTAACCCATGTCATTTACGTTTAATTTCACCGCGCATCTCATGTTGATGTCGACTTCAAACCACAGGGGTTCATGATGTGAGATTTAAAGACTTTTCCTGTTAAACATTGTCATTTGGTGTTCTTAATGAAAGCAATACAAGTTACCTAACTATTAACGCATTTGATTATTTTTGTACCTTACGTAACCTTATGGACCAATTCATTTTTAGGTGTGGTAGGTAAAATAATAGATTAAAATAGATTTACACCAAATTAATAATTGTAAATCATAGTGAAACTGGCATTAACTTTTTTTTTTTAAGAAAAAACCACTTACACACATCTTAACCTCACACAAAGAGGGTCGTCTTGATACCAAAAGACCAAATAGCAATGTTGGATCTATATAATGTAGATTTCTACTTTTATAATATACCTAATCAAGAATTCAATTTAACATGATAATCTAAACTTAAAAAAAAAAACAGTTCAAATATAATACTAATATAATTAAGGATGAATATTGAAGTGTTAGAAATACATTTGGCCTTTATCTCAAAGTTAAAGTACTTCACAATTTATACTATTCTAAATGTTGGATTTAAAACAACTATTTTTTACAAAATGAGATGAGAACTTTTCTTTTCTTTGAGACATTAATGTCCACAAAATATATCGTATGCTTGTTCTCGAAAACTAAATTCTAAATTTAAATCACAAAATACAATATACTTTATCAGATAAATGTAATAAAGGGTTAGAGCTTGGGACTGAAAGGTCTTATGTTCGAATGTGATACTGATTTTTCACTGTCGTGTCTTCGGGCAGGTGGAGGTCAGGTTTTCCCTGGCTGGTGGAACCATCGTAGGCCTTCGACTACCCAGGGTAATCGGGACATTATGGATAGATGTTCCTAAACATTATTTTATTCTTTTCCAGGAACCAAATCTTTTTTTGAGATTCGAAGATTAGGAGGGAGTTGAAAGACAAAATAGACACATCGATCAACTTTTTTTTTTTTTAATATACTAACTTAATATCTGAATTTAATCATTCAGTAGGGGTCCATGATTTTGGGGTAAGACCCAAGTGTTAGGTTTACACACGTCCCACTCCCTTTTGGACACATGGAAATGACAATCCAAATTGGATTTTCTTGTCTCATAACCAACAGAAAGACACCTTATGATCATAGATCATTAGCAACATTGGTCATCGGCCCATCTTAATAATAGACCTGAAAAAGCCTGATATGATTGTGAAAGTTAAAATCTTGTTGATTGATCATTTTATTTGCTGTGAAAATAATTTAGATATTATGTTATTTTAACGCCACTTTAAGCTATATGCCACAAACATGAAACGTGTCATGGGAGAAGGATAACGAGGGCCAGGGTGGCCGGCCCCCACTGTTTTTTGGCTTAGTGGTAGAAATATGCGATTTCATAAGTAATTTTTATATGAATTCAGTACGGCCCCCACCGATAGGAAAACATTTAGAACTCTTGATTTTCGGCCCCCACCACTATTTTTTTCAAGCTTCAGTGCTTCGCCACTGAAACGTGTGAACAAACATTTCAGATAGTCACAAGTGAGGTTCTAGCGATTATATACTTTTGATGTGAACGCTTATTTCTTGCATCGGGATCAAATTGTGGGAGTAATATTTTCTGTTAAAAAAAGGAGTAATGGAAATAAATAATCTCAACTATTGACTATTGGCCAATAACAGTCCCAACTACGAAAATAACCACTAGCGGTCCCAACTTTCGACATATTGGCCACCAATGGTCCCAAACTAACTGAGGCTAACTCCGTTAGTGTGATGCTGATGTGACATGCATAGGTGGTAAAATGATTCTACGTGGCATCCTAGGTGGCAAAAATGATCCTACGTGGCATACCACGTCAACATCACACTAACGGAGTTAGCCTCAGTTAGTTTGGGACCATTGGTGACCAATATGTCGAAAGTTGGGACCGCTAGTGGTTATTTTTTTAGTTGGGACTGTTATTGGCAAATAGTCAATAGTTGGGATTATTTATTTCCATTGCTCCTTAAAAAAATCAAAGTTGTTGCAAGGAAGTAACAAGTAATGTTTAAATCGACTTAAATCTACATATTCGTACAACTCCATCTAATCTAGAGGGAAGGTTTTAACCTAATGAAATTGTGTTTTTCCTTTCTGTTTCAAAATGTTACAAGCTAATGCAAATGCACACACATATACACATCTACACATACGTCTACATGCTCCTTGGTGTAATAATAATAATAATAATAATAATAATAATAATAATAATAATAATAATAATAATAATAAATAATAAATAAATAAATAATAATAACCATTTATTAAGATAAGCAAAGTTTTATCTAACATCTTGATACCATTAGGCTAAAGTCCCTATGGTTGATTGTATAGTATATAGGTGAAATTTGATAGTATGATCTATGCATTGTTGATTTTATCACAAGTGTTATTAATAATACTTTATTGTCTGCATTGTGATTACACAACATGTGAATTGTAAGTGCACAATTTTGAGTTACTGATGATACCTTTTGGTCTGCATTATGCCGCTTATATGGTCTAGTGTATGCATTGAAATTACGCTGAATGTTTTAGTGTATGCATTGGTTTATAAAATAGTTCACATTCAGAGAACTTTAGTGTATTCACGAATAGATAACTTATTGATTATTTCTTTTTTGTGTACTCATCTCAGCATACTCTATATGTGAATTATAAGCATATTTTAATATACTTATTTATATGTTGGAAATATGTGAATGGATTTTATTGAAATTATAATTTGATAAATTATAATTATTAATAAGACCTTAATGTGGTGAATTAAAGACTAAAACTCTTGAGTTTTATGTCTTTGATTAGAGGTCTTTATTTCTTTTAATTAGAGATTTTATGTCACTTAATTAGAGTCTTTATGTCTCAAATTAAGTCTCTAATTATGAAGACTTTTCATACATCCATGTTCATATATAATGGAAGGCTTTGTGCCTCATTTGGATATGTAGAAAAGAGATACATACACACACATATATGTAGAGAACAAAACTCAATCGAAGTCCGGTTATCTTTCAGGCAAGTGGGATAGTCCGCAGTGCACCGCGCCGCACTGTTGAACCGGTGTACCCTGGGAACAGACGACGAATCTGTTTAAGGGAATTGTGTCAAACACAAGCCCGGTTCCTTTTCAAAATTCTATGATTTCGTTTTCTCTTTTCATTTTATTGTAGCAAGTACAAAGACTTTGAATCACGAGAGCCTCATGTACAAGAGGCGTTGAGGCGATCACAATGTAAGTTTTCCAACAAACTTAAACAGATTGTAAACAAACTTTCGTGTTCTTCCTAAGGAATTTGGGTTCGCGAAAGTTTGTAGTTGCTTTCTTTTGGTACATCGAATTTGATTACATTCATGATAAGAATGCAATCTTTAATCCGAAAGTTTGATAGACAAAACGAATTTTTTGGATTCAATTTTCGGATTCATGGGTGTTTGGGATGTGTTTGGATAAACCGAAATATTAATTTTAACATGTAGTTACATGGTTTAATTTTGTAAACCCATGTAAAAACGTTTGCTAACGTTTTCTTTCTAATTAGCGTATTAGAAAGATAATTTCATGGTTTTGAAATGTTTACTTTTCTAATGAGAATATTGGAAAATAAACGGTTTCGAAATAGAATGTTTTGAAACATGCACTTCTAACAAGCGTGTTAGAATCGACGACGTTGAAAGAATAACGTGTCATGAAACATTTCTAATAAGCGTATTAGAAATTATTATTTACAAAATCATAAGTTTAATTTGTAAACTTATATATTGATTTCTCTAACGGGCATGTTAGAAATTGAGGATTTTGTAAAGACATAATAAGATGTTTATATTTTCTAACAAGTGTGTTAGAAAAGATTATTGTACAAAATACACAAAAGTGTTGGAAATTTGTACTTTGGAAATTTTGTGGAAATAAAAAAGTTATAAACTTATTTTGTTTTATTGAAGGTATTAGTAAGAATACTAATTAAAACTTCAAAGTTGAAACTTAAAAATAATAAGAATACCATTAAGTTGGGTCAAATATTCTTAAATGTTTTAATGGAATGTTTCAACTCATGGGTTTATGGAGAATTGGGTGTTTCAACCTATTCCAACATTAAACCGGTTTGGTTAATTTGACGGTTTCTAACGAGTAAGTTTGAAACGAGCATACTTTGGAAAATCCAAAGTTAATACCATTTATGTAGATGGTTTAATTTTCTAACGAGGGTGTTAGAAATGGTTTATTCTATATAAACTAACAAGGTCTAAAACGATTGTCATAATCGTGTATTTCTAACAAGTAGGTTAGAAACGGTTGAGAATATAAACCAGTGACCTTTAAAATGATTTTGGAAATCGTTTATTTCTAACGGGTGTGTTAGAAAAAGGTTTATTTGATATAACGAAACTCTATATGATGAAACGTGTAATCGTTTGCATTCGAACAAGTATGTTAAAAATGGTTAATTTTGAAACCGTATATGTTTATATGGTACACGTATAGTTTCTAATGAACGAATTAAAAACGGTTAATCATGAAAACCACATACTCTAACAAGTGAGTTAGGAATGGTTTAAATAATAAAACTATATTAAAGTTTATGGTTTTGATGTGTAATCAAAACATAAATATGTATAGTTTATGAAAAATACCCGTGAAAGCAGAAATGTTTTGTCTGAATAAAACATGTGTTTTGCAAATTATATATGGTTTGATACTTGTATGAGAAGTATGATGACTTGAACCATATAATAGTCTAGAGAGACTATTTAGTGTAAAACAACTTATATTGTTTTGGACATATTTACTTGTTCGACTACTTGTGAGTAGTTAAGTATAAACAACTTTGTTGTTTTGAACAGTGTATTGAGGGAGTACCTCGAAACATGCCACGAGACGATATAATTGTTATTATTTCGTCGAACGATAAAGTGTTGAAGAGAATAACACTTTGAGATTTGATGTTTATATATCCTTATATGAATCCGTTTAAATATATATGTTATATGTATTTTGGATTATATTGAAATTATAATTTGGTAAATTATAATTATTAATTGGAATCTTAATGAAGAGTAAACTCTTGAGTAGAGTTTTATGTTTCTAATTAAAGTTTTTATGACACTTAATTAGAGCTTTTTATGTCAATTTATTAGAGCCTTTATGTATAAAATTAAGTCTCTAATTAAGTGACAAAGAAGAAAAACTCTTCATCCATCCCATTGAGATAATCATGATCAACGTGGCAAGTGTATTGAGGTTAAATACACGAAAACGAGATATATCGTCAAATGTTGAGAGCATCAACATAGAATTGAACAAATGTATTTTCGATGACTATAACATATGATAGGAATATATGTTATTATTCATAAGTCGTTGATAAATTTTACGAGATTTATTATAAAAGACTTACAATAGTGATGGACGTGTAGAGTTTCTACAAACCATCAATGTTGGTTGAACTATATGAAGGATTCGTGATATATTTTGGGAGAGTCACCCAATAAATAAGTTCAACAAATATATACATATCACTTAGGGACATGTGAATGTCATGTCGTCGAGTGTCAATCTAATTGACTTGTTGATGATGAATATGTTCATCAAAGTGACTTATGTTAAGACTTATGTATAAGTCTTAAAGAGTTAATGGTGAAGCCTTGGAGATTAAAGGCAAACGAGTCTTTATCCTAATGGATGGAATTAATTATGATTGTGAAGCATTCTTTAAACCAAGGTTTTGGAATGGTAAACAAAATCTCATTTTGTGTCGAAACTAAGACGTGAATGTTAGGAAGAGATAGTGAGTTATCTCGTAAGGCTGTGAAGAATCAGAATGAGGCATCTTCTGTTCACATGCTAAGTATTCGTAGTCTAAAGCATGCTAGACTAATACTTGTTAATTTAGATGCTCCACGGAGAATAAATTAACTTTGAACATTCAAACATATGTGACGACATAAGAATGAATTTTGTAAAAGCAAATATATAATTCATTAAAAGGATGACTCGAAAGGACCGAATAAATAGTTCATTGGTTATGATGCTATTTAGCTGAATATGAGGAAAACTTATATAGCTCAGAAAACGGTTCGTATGAGAAATATGGGTTGAGTAATATAATGGATGACCTCAATAAACACAAAGATATAGATAGTCGCTATCTTATCACGGGTGTCTAATGTCATCATGAGTGATATTACTCAAACTCAATCGAAGTGCAAGCAATGTGGGGGGAAGAGCCATTTAAGAAACAATCCGTAAGGATGTAAAAATGGCACTTGAGAAGTTTTCAAACTACATATGAAAGGAAGAAACTTTCATCACCCCATTTGGTAGTTATCCAATAAACACATAAGTGTGGAGGTGACTTGCATTTGAAAATGGAAGGTTTGATATGAACAAATGTGATTTTAGGATGTACAAATCACACGAACCTAGAACAGACTTGTTATAAGTCAGTCCTATTATGTGGACAAAATTCTTGAGAAGTTCAATGGAAATGACTCTAATGTGGCTAGAAATTTCATTGACACGAGTCAATGTCTAGCTAAGAATCGAGGTGAGCCTGTTAACCAATTAGAGTACTCAAGAATTATTGGCAGCCTGATGTATCTGATGAGTTGTATCAGACCAGACTTAGCGAGCAAGCTAAGTAGATACACGAGCAACCTAAGTTCAATTCATTGAAATTACGTGACACAGGTGCTCTGGTAATTAGGATACATACGAAACTATGGGCTGCAATATAAAAGTATCCAGCAGTTGTTGAAGGTTATTATGATGCGAATTGGATATCTTACACGAATGATTCCAAGGCAACGAGTGGGTATTTGTTCACACTTGGAGGTGCTGCGATAACATGGAAATCATCTAAGCAAATGGTTATTGCTAGATCCATGATGGAATCAAACTTCATCGCTTTGAGGATGAATAGGCAAAATGGCTACGTCAATTTGTTAAGGATATACCTAGGTGGCCGAAGCCGGCATTGGCCCAATGCATACGATGTGATAGTCAATCGGTAATTGGCAGAGCTCATATCACAATGCGTATCATTAAGAATAGGTATATAAGACGTAGGCATGATCGGTACGACAACTAATCTCTATAAGAATTATCACTATTGACTATGTGAAGTCAAAGGATAACATCGCGGATCCGCTAATAAAAGGCTTAAGCAGAGAGTTAGTTTAGAAGTCGTCAATGGGAATGGGACTAAAGCCCATGAAAGGCTAGGTTTATGCGAAGGAAAACCTAACTCAGCTGATTGGAGATCCCAAGATCTGAGTTCAATAGGACAACCTAATTGTATGAACTGGCGAAGGTCACTGTGGGGGAGAGTTGGTGGAAATCCCACATTTTGAAAAAAGGGAGCTTACTATAAATTAAATAAGCTTCCTAGTCCATTCCTAAAAGTGACAAGGTTGAGGTTAAGCCTATGGCTTTTAATGATTTGACTGAGGTAACCAGTCCCAGTAGATCACCTATGTGAGAGAGAAGTGGGGTCGCTTCGAAGGTTATTGTTGGGGCACAATACTTAATAGCTCTCGCAGAACCAGGCACGTGTCCATGACCATAACGGACACAACAATGAGGACTTGACGTTGTCAAGGAGAGTTTTGTGTGAAGCGTATTGTCGTCCACACAAATGGCAGACGACTAAGTGCGTTTCATAAGCGAAGGTTCAAAGGGTCACACCTACCTATCGTATGCAAAACTCAACTGTTGAAATTTAATCGGAATGAGATTGTTTCTAAGTATGACTCCCGTTCATGTGGGGGTTTGTTGAAACTTTTGTGTGTTTTGAATAATCTCCATTCATGTGGGGGATTGTTGGAAATATGTGAATGGATTTTATTGAAATTATAATTTGATAAATTATAATTATTAATAAGACCTTAATGTGGTGAATTAAAGACTAAAACTCTTGAGTTTTATGTCTTTGATTAGAGGTCTTTATTTCTTTTAATTAGAGATTTTATGTCACTTAATTAGAGTCTTTATGTCTCAAATTAAGTCTCTAATTATGAAGACTTTTCATACATCCATGTTCATATATAATGGAAGGCTTTGTGCCTCATTTGGATATGTAGAAAAGAGATACATACACACACATATATGTAGAGAACAAAACTCAATCGAAGTCCGGTTATCTTTCAGGCAAGTGGGATAGTCCGCAGTGCACCGCGCCGCACTGTTGAACCGGTGTACCCTGGGAACAGACGACGAATCTGTTTAAGGGAATTGTGTCAAACACAAGCCCGGTTCCTTTTCAAAATTCTATGATTTCGTTTTCTCTTTTCATTTTATTGTAGCAAGTACAAAGACTTTGAATCACGAGAGCCTCATGTACAAGAGGCGTTGAGGCGATCACAATGTAAGTTTTCCAACATTATATACTAATAATTGACGTTTTGGGATCTTATGTAGTGGTTAATGGTAAACCCAACTAGGGAATAAAGTGGCTGTTACCATCATAATGAAACCATATACAAGGTCATCACAAGGAATGATGTTTATTATGTTTCTAATAAAGAGGAAAGAATATTTGGTAAGACCGAACGTAGTGGAAGAAGGATGTGAAAAACTTGGCTCCAAATGTCATGCTTTGATTGTCTCCAAATAAATGGGGTACAGGCTTTGCAATTCACGCCGTGAAAAATTTCACACCCAAAGCATTTTTGCCCCTTTCGTGCCCCCGGGGTCGGTGTGGGTAGCGCTAAACGGGCGTGAATCCCCTCCTTTCACGCCCTTTCACTCACCACAACGGTGGGTCTAACCAAGCCAAAACCAAAGTCATGTTAAAGTTCTCATCCATCCTTTTATCCATAATAAAGTCCGTCATTCAAGAAGATGTTTAACATTACTTTATTGTTTGTTTTATGATTATGAAAAATAAATTGCCAAATTTAGAAAAACAAAATATAAAAAAAATTATATCACCATCACTATATGATCCTTTGGGATTCGATTTTGATTATCAAAACAGAATTGAAATGGTTTGTCATCATAAAAATAAAATAGGGAGGCATGGGTATATAGTGGGCTCTTTTTGATGATTATAAGTTTACCCAAGTTTTGTTTATTTAATTATGTTAATCGCTCGCTTGGGATACCTAAAAACCTACAAGAAAGTGCAAACGGTGTATTCAACACTAACATGTTCACTATTGACCTAAAGCATGCTAATTCTGGACTAAACATATATATTAAGGGAAGTTCACTTAGTGGGATACAAATTTAAGGTCTCGGCATTGGGTTTACCCTTAGCCAAGTCCTTGTACGCTACATACCATTTAGAGGAATTTGAGACAAATATTAAAATGACATTGAAGAAAGCACAACACTCTAGTTACGTATCAACAAAACAACTATGTTTGTCGAGCTAACAAATAGCCTCACAAACATGAATTGTATCAAAGATAACAAACTCGTGTAAAAGCTTTGAGAATCTCTCATCCAAAGGTGTATCTCAAGTACAACAAATGATGCTAGAATGATGTTCTCTAATGGTAAATCTCTTTCAAGATAAAATTTCTCAATAAATATTTCAAGATAATTTTTCAAATCACGAAGTTCTTGGACGCTAAATCTCTCTGTTATGATAATTTTTCATTTGTTGCATTTTCTCAATGTGGTTGCCTTTGACAATGACATCGCCAACCTAAATGAGTACCTCCTAGATAAAATTACTAGATTTGAAGGTGAACAAGGAGTGGTCAGCTTTCGACTTATTAAAACCGATGTTAAGAAGAGAAGTAGCTAACTTTTGGTGCCAACTGTGAGAAGCTTGCTTCAATCCATACAAAGATTTCCTAAGACGAGACACTCTTGTTTCCTCCTTTTTTGTAACACCTTGTGGGGTCTTCATGTGGATCCCCATAGAGAAAGGTGTTCATATCTAATTGATATATAATCCAATTTTCCTTTAGTGTTACAACAACAAAAAAGTTCTTGTTGTAACAAGTTTAACGACAGGCGAGAATGTATCATGTAAGTCGACTTCTTCTAGCTGTGTATAAACCTTGGTCATGAAACGAGCCTTAACTCTTTCAGTCTCTCCATTCGATTTATATTTAATTTTATATACCCGTTTAGAATTGATTGCACGTTTACCATTTGGCAATTGTTCAAGAGTCCAAGTATTGTTTTCCTCGAGAGCTTAAATCTCTTTTTTCATTGTTCCTCCACAATTTTTGTCGTGCATGGCTTCATGGAAAGTTTTGGGCTCATTTTGGTAAATAATGGCCGACAAGTAAGCTTTGTGTGAACTAGAAAAATTTTCATATGAGACTTAAGTTAATTGAGCTTTTAAAACGCAATTTAGCTTTTGGGTTGTCGATACCATCGGGCTCATATTGTTTTGCCATCCCCTAATAATGTTAGGATCTGTAAAAAAAGAAAATTGTCATTAAAGCTCTAATGTTATCATTCAAAGTAAATTAAGAAAAATTTAATAATTTTTACTTATTTCGGTTTTATTGGTTTCGGTTTTATTGGTTACAACTATAACTAATAATTGCCGAAATTCAATTTAATATATACATATATACACACACTATGTTTTTGTAAAACTATTAAAACAATTATATTTTACTACAAAACTATAAATAAATTACTAGACATAACTTGAAAATGTTTATTCACTAAGTGAAGTCAACTTGATTAAAAAAATTCATTGCTTTTTTTAAGATAGCGTAGTTATATGTTATTATATTTAAATATAAATTGTGTACCTTAAATTAACCTATTTTTTAATATTTGTTTTTTCACTCTAAGTTTAAACTATATTTCTTACAATGTTATAAGCAAATACAATAAAATAAATTAATCTACATTAGAATATTTGATTTAATACAAAACTAAATATGCTTGATAATTGTCGTATTATAATAGCTTAATATATAAAATATATTTTATATTTTATATATGAAAAATCATTGTTTGAAATCTTTATTGACTTTGTTTCTTCAAGTTACTCCAACAGAGCAATGTAATATCTAAGTAAGTAGCCGTTGTCTTTTCATTACTAATTTGTTTCAATCTTCTTTTTAATAATTCACCCATTTAACTTATTAAACTGTTTTAGTTTTGTGCTTCTTTTGTAGTTAACTTATTAGTTTTTACCCCATTTTTTGTAACCTTTTATAAATCATTTAACATTTCAACTTGTTTAATTTTATTTATTCTTCATATGGTCACTTTACAAACCTGTACATGTATCCGGTACAAATTTGCCCTCTCCTATTTGTATGAGATTCTTTTTTATAAATAAAGAGGACAGGTGTCCAAAAGGCAACCCGCCCACCTCTCTACGATCGAGATGTATAAAGTGTACTTATTTCCGAAGGCCCGTCAAACCATTGGTCCCACCTCTCAACATCACCTCTCATCTATTTACACGTTTTCCTTTCTTTTCTGGTTTTTTTTTTTTACTTTTTTGCCAAAATAATTCCTTCTCATTTAAGAGCATTCACAATATGTTATGCATATTTATGTGAGAGAAACCTTCATATTTTGATATGTGGTAGTAAATGGTTGTGAGTGAAGAATATAGAGAAGTTACTGTTCATCTCTATATTTGATATGAAACTATTCATCCTCAATAATTTTTTTAATATTTTTGAAAGTGGTTGTGAGTAGAGAAGAGAAAAAAGGTAATTATAAAAGTATAGAATAAATATTATTTAATTGAAAGAAGTGAAAAAAATAGTGCTTTTAGAGTAATTATGAAGAAAATATGCAGGAGCTACCATGAATGCTATAAGTTAATTACACAAATATGAAATATCTACACTCAAGATCTATATTAAAAGTTTTGAAATTTTGGATTATGTGGGGTTCAATTTGTAATAAGTTCTATTCTAACACTAATTTTTCTTTTAAAAAAACACCAACTTTTATCAAGAGTTTAGTGACTGGGGTTTGATAAAAATGCTTATTCTGATCCCAAAGTTTAAAAACATTCCATAAGATTCATCCCTTGTATCAATTTCATTACAAAAGTACAATCATTAATTTCATTTTCGGTCTAAAAGTCCAATCATTTATTTTATTTTCAGTCTAAAAATTTCACTATTTTGGCTTGAAATTGAAAACATGATTGAAACTTTTAGACATAAATTGATTTTTTAAATGTTGGAAATTTAGTGAAAATGCTATTTTCACAAAATATAGGAAAATGAGTTTTTCCTAACTTTGGACTAAAATATATATTTGAAACAGATGTTTATTTATATATTTCTTTGTGGGTTTATGTTCTATGTTGTGAGAGCTTCGCAAAGAACCAAACCATGTCCAAAACGGAGCTAAGATGAATGAGATATCGATGCTCAAAGATTGGTGAATGATGCACTTGATGCTGAAATGAAACAAAGTGGAACTTGTCCCACATAGGAGGAGTGATGATACCATGAGTGGTATATAAGGAGGAACACTCCTTCCTAATTGTTTCATGGGAGCTCACACTGTGGAACTCGCGAAGGGTGCGGAGCACCCCAACTCGCACTCGCACTCGCACACGCGCGTGGCGTGGGCGATGGGCGCAATGTGGCGTGGTCTGCGCTAGAGTGACGTAAAACGTAAAGACGTTGTGCGCCAGCGCGCAGGCGCTCGAGTGACGTAAAGTGCGCAGTAGCGCGTGCTAGCTTCCACTGACGTAGATTGGGACTTACGTTGTGCGCATGCGCGCAGGTATACGCGCGCGCGCGGAGTCTCCAGCTCCTCAGCAGCTGCAGATCAGAAGTGTAACTGTCCAGTCAAACAGTTTCGTCTGAAACTTTAAGAACGTAATAAATGTCATTGAAGACGTTCAATGACATTTATTTTCGTTTTTAATGCATTCCGAAACTGATGATGCATTGGACTCTATAAATACCAAAGGAGACCTTTGGCTGATACACACCTTGACACACTGTTCTGAATATTCACCAAGTCTGTCTTCTCCAAGCAATCTGTTCGAAGTTTCTCTTGCTGTTTCAGGTACACTTCGGGTCAGAGTCTTCTCCGGCAGCAATCTTGCTGTTCCGGCTGTTGTACCCTGGGAAACAAAACGAGTTCTTGTTAATAGACTCGGAATTTGTTTTAAGGGCCCCGTGTTCAACACGATCCTCAGCCATCTTGTCTTTTCTGTTTCTATTTTCTTCTTGTATTTCGATTCCTTAAAGTTGTAATTGTATTTTAATTTCTGCATTCGTTTTCTTATTTAGTTGTAATCGTAATATTATTTGTTTTTATTTATTTTATATACGAGCGGTTCCTACAATCTTAAAACAAATTTTAAAACACCGTTCGTGTATAATAAAAACCTTTCTAATTGTGATTCAAACCAGTTTTGTCTCACTTAGTTTGTGTTTTAAAAACAGATTTTTTGGTTTTTCGAATCATTATAACTTACTGTTTGTCTTCAAAGTTGGACTTAGAAGCCTACGGTTTGTTATTTTGTTAGAAAACAAGAATCGGTTACTTCTAAAACCTTTGTCTAAAACTCGAAATAAAAACTTTCTGTTGGACTTCAAAGTTGGACTTAGAAGCCACAGTTTGTTCTTATTTTGTTTGTTCTTATTTTGTCTTAAAAGTTGACATTTTTTATAAACGGGTTAAGTTTTATAAACTGAAAATATATAACGTTTTTGGTTAAAATTTTCAGAATGTCGACTAGTGACAACAACAACAACAACGTCGTGAACCAAGCGGTTATTGGTACCCCTTTGCCTACCAACACAGTGGGAGCGTCCACTGTGGCCAATCATGCTGAAAAACCTGAGAAGTTCTCGGGTTTGAACTTCAAAAGGTGGCAACAGAAGATGTTCTTCTACTTGACCACTTTGAACCTTGCGAGGTTCTTGACTGAAACCGCTCCCCTACCTAAGGATGGGGAGAACGACGTTCAATTTCAGAGCGCGTTAGATGCTTGGAAGCATTCGGATTTCTTGTGTCGTAACTATGTGTTAAACGGCCTAGTGGATGGATTGTATAATGTTTATTATACAATAAAGACTGCCAAAGAATTATGGGAGTCTTTAGACAAGAAGTATAAAACGGAGGATGCTGGAACGAAGAAATTCGTTGTAGCCCGTTTCTTGGACTACAAAATGGTTGATTCCAAGACTGTGATGAACCAAGTCCAAGAGTTGCAAATTATACTTCATGACATCCATGCGGAAGGCATGACACTTAGTGAGACATTTCAAGTGGCAGCAATGATTGAGAAGTTACCTCCTTCGTGGACTGACTTTAAGAATTATCTTAAGCATAAACGAAAGGAGATGACTGTGGAGGAACTTGTTGTTCGTCTTCGTATTGAAGAGGACAATAGAATTGCTCAAAAAGGTAGCCTTGTTCAAGCTTTGGCCAAGGCTAATGTTGTGGAAGTTGGGCAATCCTCCAAGGGCAACAAGAATAAAGGGAAAAAGGACAAAGGGAAAGCGAAGGTGGATCTTGGACCGAAAAAGGGGGCTGTGAAAAAGAAGCCTGCGCCTTTTTCTGGTATTTGTTACAACTGTCAAGAGACAGGCCACCGCGCCAACCAATGCAAGAAGCCTAAGCGTGAGCGTGCGCATATGGTGGATGAGGATGGCATGCCTCTCGTAGCAATGATAACTGAGCAAGGTGCTATGGTTGATGATGAAGTCAACGTGGTGGGCGACAACCCACCTGGATGGTTCGTTGACACTGGTGCAACCCGCCATGTTTGTGGAGACAAGGCTCTTTTCTCTACATTCAAGGAACTTGCGGGTGATGACAAGCTTTACATGGGGAATAAAGCTACTGCCGACATCAAGGGTGAAGGCGATGTGATCTTGAGGATGACTTCGGGGAAGGACCTCACGTTGAGCAAGGTGTTGTATGTGCCAGACATACGCAAGAATCTCGTCTCGGGATGGATGCTCAACAAGTTTGGATTTCGTCTAGTGTTTGAATCGGACAAGTTTGTTCTTTCTAGGCGTGGAATGTTTGTAGGAAAGGGCTATGCCCTCAATGGTATGTTCAAAATGAATGTAATGGTTGTCAACACTTCAATGAATAAAACTCCTACTACTTCTATTTATATGCTTGAGTCTTCTAATGTTTGGCATGGTAGACTAGGACATGTAAATTTTAATTCAATTCGTCGTTTGATTAAATTGAATAGCATACCAACATTCCACATTGAATCCGATTCTAAATGCGAAGCATGTGTTGAATCCAAACTAACACGATCACCTTTCAAATCGGTTGAACGAATAACCGAACCTCTTGATTTAATTCACACCGATGTTTGTGACTTAAAGGCAATTCCTACAATTGGTGGGAATAAATATTTCATCACATTTATTGATGATTGCACCAAGTATTGCTACGTATACTTACTCAAAAGTAAGGATGAGGCAATAGATAAGTTTATCTTATATAAAAATGAAGTTGAGAATCAACTTAAAAAGAGAATTAAGGCCGTAAGAAGCGACCGAGGTGGTGAATATGTTGCACCTTTTGCGGGTCTATGCGCAAAAAGTGGCATAGTACATGAGTGTACACCACCTTATTCCCCACAATCAAATGGCACCGCGGAACGAAAGAACCGCACATTGAAAGAAATGATGAATGCCATGTTGATAAGTTCGGGAGTGAACAGTGAAATGTGGGGGGACGCCATTCTCTCGGCCAATTATCTTTTAAATAGGATACCTCTAAAGACTAGGGACGAGACTCCCTATGAGTTATGGAAAGGTAGAAAACCTTCATACAAATACTTGAAAGTGTGGGGGTGCCTAGCCAAGGTGACTGTACCACCTCCTAAGGCTCTTAGGATAGGCCCCAAAACTGTTGATTGCATATTTATTGGTTATGCACATCAAAGCACGGCGCATCGTTTTCTTGTGTTTGATTCCAAGAATCCAGATGTACACAAAAACACTTTCATGGAGGTAAATCCTAATGTTGTCGAGTATTTTGAACATGTGTTTCCTATGCTAGGACAAACACATGTTAGTTCATCAAGACTAATTAACGATGACCAGGCAGGTCCATCAACATTGGTTGACGATGAATTTCAAGAAGAAAGACATGAACGACCTGAGGTTGAGGAGGGTGACCTTAGAAGAAGCAAAAGACCAAGGGTTGCAAAATCATTTGGTCCAGACTTCTTGAGTTACATGGTTGAGGGTGAGCCCAACACCTACCGCGAAGCGGTCTCCTCATCAGAAGGACCTCAATGGAAAGAAGCAATTAAGAATGAAATTGATTCTATATTGCAAAATCATACTTGGGAGTTAGTAGATCTTCCACCGGGTTGTAAAACCCTTGGATATCGTTGGATATTCAAGAAGAAGATGAAAACTGATGGAAGTATTGATAAATACAAGGCAAGATTAGTGATCAAAGGATTTAGACAAAAGGAAGGTCTAGATTACTTTGATACTTATTCGCCTGTAACTCGAATAACCTCTATAAGATTGGTTCTTGCTATTGCAGCTTTGAGAAATTTGGATGTTCACCAAATGGATGTAAAGACCGCATTTCTAAATGGCGATTTAGAAGAAGAAATTTACATGCAGCAACCCGAGGGTTTCTCTGCCCCAGGTCAAGAGGGCAAAGTATGTAAATTAGTCAAGTCTTTGTATGGCTTGAAGCAAGCTCCAAAACAATGGCACCATAAATTTGATCAAGTCATGCTTGATAATGGTTTCAAAATAAATGAGTGCGACAAATGTGTTTATTGCAAAGACACGCCAGGAGGTTATGTGATCTTATGTCTCTATGTGGATGATATGCTTATCGTTGGGAGTAATGATAAGATGGTTAAAACCACTAAAGACATGTTGAAAGCGAGATTTGACATGAAAGACATGGGTCTAGCGGATGTTATTCTAGGAGTAAAAATCCTTAGAACCCAATATGGTCTTGTTCTAACTCAATCTCATTATGTGGACAAAATCCTTGAAAAATTCAATTCAGGAGATAAGGCTATAGCTCGTTCTCCAATTGATACCACCCACCATCTAGTTAAAAATAGAGGAAAGGGTGTTGCTCAGGTAGAGTATTCAAGGATCATTGGCAGTCTAATGTATCTAATGACATGTACTAGACCCGACTTAGCATACGCGGTGAGTAAGCTAAGTAGATATACAAGTAATCCAAGTGATGAACATTGGAAAAGTATAACAAGGGTGCTTAGATACATAAGATTCACACGGGACTATGGACTGCATTATACCCGCGATCCAGCAGTGATTGAAGGATACACTGATGCGAACTGGATCTCGGATATAAAAGATTCCAAATCAACAAGTGGTTACGTGTTTACACTTGCGGGGGCTGCTATATCTTGGAAGTCTTCGAAGCAAACGGTTATAGCACGCTCCACGATGGAATCGGAATTTATCGCTTTAGATAAATGTGGAGAAGAGGCGGAGTGGTTACGTCAATTTGTGGAGGATATTCCAAGATGGAGTAAACCTTTACCAGCCATTTGCATACATTGTGACAGCCGATCGGCGATTGGTAGAGCTCAAAGCTCAATGTACAATGGCAAATCGAGGCATATAAGACGTAGACATAACACGATACGACAACTACTCTCAACGGGTGTTATCACGATTGACTATGTGAAGTCAAAAGATAACATTGTGGACCCGTTAACGAAAGGCTTAAGTAAAGAGGTAGTACATAAGTCGTCAAGAGGAATGGGACTAAAGCCCACGCAAAAAGGGAGTATGAGGGAAACCTAATCTAGTTGACTGGAGATCCCAAGATCTAGATTCAATAGGCAAACTTAATCATATGACCAAAACGGAGTCACTGTGGGGGGCACCCCAAAACATTAAAGGGAGTTATACTTCCTAGTCCATTCCAAATCAGTGACAGTGTGTTGAGGTTAAGCATATACAAGTTAATGATTGTGGTAAATCAGTTTAACTTTTGCTTTTAATGATTCATGGGAATCACCTATGTTAGAGAGAAGTAGGGTCGCTTCGAATGGATTTGTGGGGAGGCGCAAATCCTAGAGCTCTCGCAGAACCAGGAGTGTCCATGACCATAAAGGACACGACAATGAGGGGTTGACTAAACCAAGTGGGGTGTTGTGTGAAGTGTATTGTCGTTTACACAAACGGGGGCCAGTTCAAAGACATCAAGTTCTACTGACCGCTAGTAAGCTAAGTATGCTTCACAAAGGAAGGTTCAAAGGCAAAACCTACCTATCCTGCAACATTCTGCTGTCGAATTGTATCGTTGAAACCTGTAAGAACGGATCGATCTCCATTCATGTGGGGGATTGTTGGAAATTTAGTGAAAATGCTATTTTCACAAAATATAGGAAAATGAGTTTTTCCTAACTTTGGACTAAAATATATATTTGAAACAGATGTTTATTTATATATTTCTTTGTGGGTTTATGTTCTATGTTGTGAGAGCTTCGCAACGAACCAAACCATGTCCAAAACGGAGCTAAGATGAATTAGATATCGATGCTCAAAGATTGGTGAATGATGCACTTGATGCTGAAATGAAACAAAGTGGAACTTGTCCCACATAGGAGGAGTGATGATACCATGAGTGGTATATAAGGAGGAACACTCCTTCCTAATTGTTTCATGGGAGCTCACACTGTGGAACTCGCGAAGGGTGCGGAGCACCCCAACTCGCACTCGCACTCGCACACGCGCGTGGCGTGGGCGATGGGCGCAATGTGGCGCTTTGATGGCGCACTTTGCACTTCGCACACTCGCATCACCGCGAGCCGCCTTAGTATTTTTGAACACAGGCTTGTGGTCCTTAGCATAGGACCAGTGGCAGGAGATGCGCGCGAGCACGAGCAAACAACCAGGTAGCGCCCTGGTCTGCGCTAGAGTGACGTAAAACGTAAAGACGTTGTGCGCCAGCGCGCAGGCGCTCGAGTGACGTAAAGTGCGCAGTAGCGCGTGCGAGCTTCCACTGACGTAGATTGGGACTTACGTTGTGCGCATGCGCGCAGGTATACGCGCGCGCGCGGAGTCTCCAGCTCCTCAGCAGCTGCAGATCAGAAGTGTAACTGTCCAGTCAAACAGTTTCGTCTGAAACTTTAAGAACGTAATAAATGTCATTGAAGACGTTCAATGACATTTATTTTCGTTTTTAATGCATTCCGAAACTGATGATGCATTGGACTCTATAAATACCAAAGGAGACCTTTGGTTGATACACACCTTGACACACTGTTCTGAATATTCACCAAGTCTGTCTTCTCCAAGCAATCTGTTCGAAGTTTCTCTTGCTGTTTCAGGTACACTTCGGGTCAGAGTCTTCTCCGGCAGCAATCTTGCTGTTCCGGCTGTTGTACCCTGGGAAACAAAACGAGTTCTTGTTAATAGACTCGGAATTTGTTTTAAGGGCCCCGTGTTCAACACGATCCTCAGCCATCTTGTCTTTTCTGTTTCTATTTTCTTCTTGTATTTCGATTCCTTAAAGTTGTAATTGTATTTTAATTTCTGCATTCGTTTTCTTATTTAGTTGTAATCGTAATATTATTTGTTTTTATTTATTTTATATACGAGCGGTTCCTACATTAAACTTTTGAGCTAAAATGGTTATTTTGCTCGAACATCAAAGACCAAAACTGATTTTAACTCTATATTCAAAATTGTGTTAACTTCATGTAAAATCACCTTGTTAACTTTTAAATAGGACTTGTTATGTAATTCACTAAAAAATCAAAATAAAAGAAGTAAAATGTAACCCTCCATTAGGGTATTCGTTTCACGTTCTAAGAATGCCGACAACTCACTTGCTAAAGTGCTAGTGTAAGCTCCACAAGGGTTGTCAAATCCGTTCATCATTTGTTCGAAAAATATTTATTTGATTTTTGACTCGGTTGTAAACGAGTCGACCGGCTTGATTCAATTTATAAATGCATGGCTCGGTTCGGCTCAATTATTTTTTTAATTTATTATATACACACGCACAAATGTAAATTATATTTATAGTTTTGTATATATATCACATTTCTATCGAAGGGAGTTCGCGTGCCGCGAACAAGTGAGAATTTGGCTATGACTAATTTGGACATCGCGTGACGCGAAGAAAAGGGAAGGTGGTTTTTTGCGTGTTGCAAAAATCACTTAAGTCGGCAAAAATTTGGGCTTTTCTTATATAAACATTAGTGGGTTTACCCGCGCGTTGCGGCGGAATCCAAAAAAACTTGTAATACGCTAGTAGTTTTCCCACCGCGCATTGCAGCAAGTAAATCCTTTCGACAAACATGTATTCATTAAAGTTTGGTTCGTATTGGTCGACTTATTGTATAAAGTTCTAAGAAAATGATATGAGGAGCGTAGTTCTTGACGCTTCTTAAGCAAGTCCTCCTCTTGCTTATATACACACACAGTCATTGATCAATTAAAGCAACACCAGAATTTGAGAGGAAAATCCTTCTAGAAAACAAATTTTACCTGGCAAATTCAACTTTAGTGTCATAAAGATCCAATACACATACTTGTAAATTAAAAAACACAGAGATGTCAAATAAGTATCAAAATCATTAAAGCATTAGTTCCAAATTAGAAGAGGGTAATTTTTTCATAGAACTCTTGAACCCAAACTTAAAAAAACAACCTCGAGTATTTACAGTTGCGATGTAATTGATTGTAAGAAGTCTTATTTGATCATTTATGTTTCTTCTTTTATTTACACAGGTGAGTCGTAGTTGTAATCTTATTCTTTGTTTGTAATGTTTTTCTTAACACAACAAACATTATCCCATGAATTGGCCCAACCAAACTTCCTATCGAACACACTTATGTGATACACAGTCACAATTTGCCCAACCGAACTTCCCATCGAACACGCCAATGCGATATACAAGCGTGATATTTCAAACTTCCCATCGGGCTCAGATTGTTTTGCCATCCCCTAATAATGTTAGGATCTATAAAAAATGAAAATTGCCATTAAAGCTCTAATGTTATCATTCAAAGTAAATTGAGAAAAACTTGTAATTTAGTTTTAAACTTTCAAGTGAAATCAACAAAACTTCAAATTTATACTCAAATGATGACATAGGAATGCATGACTGTGAGCACCAATTATAATCTAAGTTGTCAAAGGTGCGCATCAGGGAGCGGTGCTCAAGGTCAGCTCAACGCACCATATGAGTAGTTAACTGAAAGACACGGTTTTTAGCTCTTATGAGTGTACTTATGCGCCTTGACAAGATAGATTACAGTATAAATCTTTCACACACATCACTATCAAATGTTAATAAACTGGGATTGCTTCCCTCTCCTTATTGTAAACCATGTGGGTAAAACGAAAATGACAATTGGAAACGAATATCACATTATAACCGTAGAAGAAAATAAGTGTACTTTAGAGAATATAACATAAACTAAAATATGTATTTACATTGAAATGGGTTGATGAGCTGTGATGTCTCCAAAACAAAACAGATTTGATCCTAAAAAATAAACAATTCAATTGAATGATAAACATGAAACCACAATTTACAGAAATTAAAATAAAAAGAATGTAAAAGAAAACACGGACAAAATAATGAAAAAAACATATATAAGAACTAACAAAAAGCTTAAAAACTAAATAACTAAATAAATAAATATACATAAAGAATATACAAGATTACAAGTGTTGTCTTACCAACATAATAATCGATAGTGCAAGACTACAAGTGTTGAACAATATCATTCGATGACTGCTTCCAAAAGAAATAAAGAAAATGGTATGATAAGGCAATGGTATGAGGAGTTTTAGAGATTAAATTGAGGGATTTGATTTTAATTCATCATTGAAGATGAGAAAAGGAAAAGGTGAGGCATTGAATCTCAAATTGAATTCATTACAGATGAGAAAATCAAAAGGTGAAGCAAATAATAATAGAGATGACTTGCATTAGTCATTTGTACAATTGTAATCAAATGTTGCACATAGGGGCATAAAGGGAAGGATTTGGCAAAAAGATAGTTGTTTACTTTGTGACCTTTTGTATGCCATCTTAAAATTGACATGAAATGACTATTTTAGCCATCTCTGCTCCTTTATAATGTAGTATAGATTATGGCCAACTCTAGCACATGACTTTTGAATTCCAACAATTTATTTACGACTTTTGGAGCATAAATGAAGAGGACGAAGGTTTAGACGTGAAGATTGGAACTAGGATTGATGGATTGAAGCATCTATTTCATTGTTTGTCTGGTTAAGTTTTCAATCCCTATACTATGTTTTGTTTTCACGACTATGTTTCTGTATTTTCTAGTTGCAAATGTAGCTAAACTTTTGTAGTTACCTATGTTTTAGATAATTACTATCTGATTTTGGATTATTTATAATTAGTTGGATTTTTATGCTTTAATAAAGAACTTGTTCATGATTCTAGGATGTATGTGCGTACTTCTTGCTGATTTATAATATATTATATGTTTAACGAGTGTGTTTGTAAATGTCTTTCATGTATGGATGTTTGTTAGGATTACCTGCTTGGTGCTTATAACTTATTTTATGGTTTTGAGCTCAAATTATGCAGAAGCATTGATTGGAGAGTTTAGAGATAGTTAATATTCTTCCCATTCTAGAGACCGAGAAGTGATAGGAAGTCAGGTTTGTCTTTGTGCTAGTGGTTTATGTTAGAAATGCTTCGAGATGAGGTTTTCCTATGTTGTCTAGTATTCTTTGCTTATCCGTGTCATTGATCGACTTTATAAGTTACTCGTTGCACTTTAGGGTATACTGAGATTAGTGAGATTGGGTGATGATCTAATCTTTTGAGTACTTTCGTATAGTTAGTAAGGCCGAGAGAAGATCTAACCAATCAGTGAGTTTATACACCTTTAGGATTCCTTTTTGGTCAACCTTGGTGATAGATCCAAAAGCCACCAGGATACTGAGGGTGGAGTATTAGAAATTCCTGATCGCCAACAAAGTTTCAATACCAAGATAATTCTGGTGTCACTAGTAGTATTCTATACCTATGTAGTTGTCTTCCTATCCTTGATTCATCCCTTACACACACCCACACACTCCATGAGGTCCTCCTTACCAAAAACACTATGCAAAAACTACTCTAAGAAGAAAGGACGGTGTATCCGTTAGGGTATCTCTACCCGAAACCACACCCACCACCCCTTAGTTATGATTTGAGATACCCGAAACCACACCCACCACCCCTTAGTTATGATTTGTTGCAACAATATTTTACTGGTAATTAACTGATGAATATGCCCCTTAAAAAAATTAACGGTGAATATAGAAAAGTTAAAAATCCATATTGTGCATCTTAAATACAACATTTACATACTGACTCCTTTTAATCCCCAATGACATTCATTCTGTTCAGATATTAACATGGCACCATTCATGTGGGTTTTGAAATAACAACATAACTAATATATAAATCAGAAACCATCATTTTTAAGTAAACCAGAAAAGAAATATGTCTTTAAATATATTTGAAAAATATGGCATTAACTCGTAATTATACGCGGCAAGGAGCTCTTTTCAACTCATGTATACCAAATGCCAAATGGCATGTCTTCAAATAATACATGTATCTTTTTAAAATACAAACATGTGTAATTTGAATGCAATCAATTCATTTATTTTAGTAGTTTTTTTTTAAAGATTAAATAAATAATGAATGATCTATAAAAACAAAATCCTTAATGCAAATAAATAAATAATAGAAGTTGGACACAACTAGGGGTGTAAACGAGCCGAGCCGAGCCCGAGCCTGACTGGGCTCGGCTCGGGCTCGTTAAGGTTTTGTGAAGCTCGAGCTCGGCTCGGTTCGAGCCTACAATCTTGAGCTCAAGCTCGGCTCGCTAGCAAAATCCAAAGCTCGAGCTCGGCTTGGCTCGGCTCGGCTCGGCTCGAGGTGATTTGAGAATCTCAAACGAGCTCAAAAGCTCGGCTCGAGCTCGCAAAAGCTCGGCTATAACTTAGGCTCGCGAGCCCAATCGTTAAGGCTATAACTTAGGCTCGGCTGTAACTTAGGCTCGGGCTCTAGCTCGTTAAGGCTCGATTAGGCTCGCGAGCCCAATCGAGCTTTGTATCTAGGGCTCGAGCTCGGGCTCGATAACTAAACGAGCCATATTTCAGGCTCGGGCTCGTTAAGGCTCGGCTCGTTCGAGCTTTTTACCGAGCCGATCCCGAGTCGATCCCGAGCCGCTACGTGTCATTTACACCCCTAGACACAACATCATGTAACAAATAATAATACTAAAAAAAACTCGTACAACTGATATACTCGTAGTTTTATTTGGTGATGATTATATACAAATTATTTATCCATCTAAACTCTCTTTTGAATATAAATAAAACCCTTATTAATTTTTTATGTATACCACTTTTAAGAAATGCACTAGTAGGATTCTTCCACACGATAGAAGCGAGAATTTGGTTTCGGGAGGTAGCATGGTATAACTTACAACGATGTTTTCAATAAAACTTATTTAAAACAAATTCATGCATTCGACTCTTTATTTTAACTTAACGAACACAAGTTATTAATGAAAAGGTAATTGAAATTTAAATAAATTACGGATACACCTAGCACTAACGAACACAACTTAACTAGCTTTAGAATGAGTTCCTAGCAGACCGGTATACATGAGACAATATGTTTAGAGTACTCTCACTAAGCCCTCGTGTAATTAGTTTACCGTAACAATTAGCTATGGATTTAGCCTAGAAACGCTTGAATAGATCTATTGGGTTGACACCCCTACTCTTGGTTAGTCGCTCTAACTCGGATACATACGACAAAAGAGTGCTTGTATTTCTTTTATGATGATACATTGCCTTTATTGTGCGACGTGTGAGGCACCACTCGTCAAGGTTTGGTTATGGGCTCATGAACGTTTATTGTCATTGATCTTAGCTAGACAATGAAGGTCATTTATGGATTTCATTAAACTTTACATTTTCAACTATTTCAAAACCTGTGAACTCACCAACTTTTGTTGACAAAGTTTTTATGCATGTTTTTCAGGTAACTAAGGTATGGATGGAACTTGGGATATGTTTGGGCATTCATTCACGACTATCACTTTTTTTGTTTTCAAAACTTATGATCCCGGTGTCGGTTTTAAACAATATTTTGTGATGGTTGTTGTTGTTGAACAAGTTTAGTACTTTTATTAATAAATAAATTTGAATGTCTGCTCGAATCTTGTGCTTGAAAACCTTTCGTGTTGCACCCCGTGTTTCCGTCTAGGCGGGGTGTGACAATAATCCGTTTCTATTCTAGCCTCTTTAGCAGAAACATTGTAGTACCAACTTCTGAAATTTAATTTGCAGACATGGATAAGGTTATTTGGGATCTTAATTACTCTTACAACTTTTGCCGGATTAAAGTGTAACTCCCTATGTTTTCTCTTCCCAATTAAGGGGTCAATATTCTTTTCACATCAATCTTCTAGCGACCTATGGTCTAAACACCTTAAACTTTAAAACATTCTTTTCTAATCAAATTTTCAATAAACCAAACTCCAGAATCATTTGAAGGATTGATCAATTTCAACTTGCTAAAATCACGAATATTCCAGCTAAGAAGAGTTTGTAGATCAATTTTAGTTTTGAAATATTGAATACTTTCATTCTTTTAACCCCAAATATCTTTTTGTCACTATCAATCTTCCAACATACAATATTTGCAGTTGGGTGTTGCTTTGTTGTCGGAGGTGGCCATGGGGTTGTCGGAAGGCGGTAGCTGTACTACAGGTCGAAATAGAGGTGGTTGTGGTTTTGTTGCTGGACTTCGGTCTGTAAGAACGTGGTCGGAAATAGAGAGGGTCGAGGGAAACAAGTTTATATTAAATACTTTCTTTCTTTATTTTAACCAGGAATATCTTTTTGTCACTATCAAACTTCCAAAATACAAAATTTTTGGTTGGGTGTTGTTTTGTGATCGGAGGTGGTCATGAGGTTGTCGGAAGTCGATAGTTGTACTACGGGTCGGAATAGTGGTAGTTGTGGTTTTGTTCCTAGACTTCGGTTTGCAAGTATATGGTCAGAAATAAAGAGTGTCGAGGGAAACAAGTTTGGGTCGTGGGTTTTTTGGTCTTTGAAAAGATGTGTTCCGATTGGTTTCAATTTAGTTGCTTTGATGATGATTGAATCGCATTGAATGAGTTGAATTGAGTGGTTAGTTACAAGTTAATGGTTGGTCGACCATTTCTCTTTTCCACGGCGGTTCCCTTTTCTGTGACGATGTGCAGATATATAGGGAGAAGATGAATGATATGTTTCTTTTCTTGTCTTATTCACATTTTATATTTCTATTATTATTATTAATATTATTATTATTATTATTAATATTATTATTATTATTATTTGTTTATTCATTTGGATATGTAAAATAGCATATGAATTTTCACTTTTTTTTTCTTTTTGTACATTTAATTAATAGAATAGTTATTTAATTGTGGTATTAAATTTGTCATGTCAATTTAATAAAATTACAATTTTGCCCGTGTAGATAAATATGAAATGATTATTTTACCCGATTAAAACCTATTATATAGTAGTATAGATATATTAAATAATAAAACTAAATCGACGTAAAAAAATAAAAATAAAACTTAACTATAATATAATATCCCATTTTAATCTTTATCGCTGAAATGCATAAAAACATACACTAATTTAAAAATATTATATAAAAATAAAAGGAGTAAATTACTAAAACCGTCCTTGCGGTTTGGCCCAATTTGCCACTCCAGCCCAATCTTTTAAAAAGTTTATGAACACTCATTGATCTTTCAAAAAAAAAAAATACCAAAACAGTCCAACGACTTAACCCGGTTAACTTTTCTTCGTTAAGTCAGGGGCATTTTCGTCCAGTCACTTATAAATTTATCTTCTTCCCTAATCAGACCCACCACCACTACCATCTTCACCTTTCACCACCACCACCACCATCCACCCACAACCACCCACCACCTCCTCCACCTTTCACCACCACCACCACCATCCACCCATAACCTAAAACAACATGCTCATGTTTTTTCTCTAACCCCACATGTTTTTTCTTAAAATTTGCACAACCCACTTCCAAATCCCACTTATTGAATGCACCGAACAAGTTCTTGAATGGGTCTTGACCTACTGTTATTCTTTTGCATTGCATCCTCCATCCATGTGCTTCTAACAGGTATCAACAATTTATTAAGTTATCATCTGTTCTTTCTAATTATACAGTCTGCACCTTTAATTGAACGTCTTTGTACTCAATTTTGTGTGTTAATACTTTGTTTATTGTCTAATCGTTACATATCTACACCTCCTACTACTATTCGTATTCTGACCATTTGCTTCAAATCCAACTCCTACCACCATTGTTAGGAATAAAGAATTAGGATTTAGGGTTGTCAAATTTTCAGACAATATTGGGATTTAGGGTTCTTGAGAGAATAAGGATGAAACTGAACCAGTGTCGTCCTTGTGATGATGCTTCAAGGTAAAAGAAATGGGGATATATGGTGTTGAAAACCGGGCAATGCAATGAGTGCGTGATGAATTAAACACATACTTATTGAATCCTTATTTTTGATGTTGATTAACAGTTAAGAGCATGGTTGTATAACTCATGAAAAATTGGAAATCATGGTGCACCAATGTTACTAGCGTTAGTTGAAGGTCAATCCAATAGGAATTTTGAGGCATCTTCAACAACTTGAATAAATGGAGAATGGAAGATAGAACCAAAGTAAAGTGGGGTTTCTGAATGTATTTGGAAGTTTAGGTTTTGATTTAATGTGATAAAGATAATTGACTTTAGTGTGTAAGTTGGAGATTAGGTCGTTGTTAAGTTTTGTTATCAGTGGATCTTTGACTCTTTCTGTTAGGTTTGTGAAAGAAGGTGGTGGTGGTGGTGAAAGGTGGAGGAGATGGTGGTGGTGGTGGTGGTGAAAGGTGAAGATGGTGGTGGGTGGCTGTGGGTGGATGGTGGTGGTGGTGAAAGGTGAAGATGGTAGTGGGTCTGATTAGGGAAGAAGAATTTGGGGAAGAAGATGAATTTATAAGTGACTGGACGAAATTGCCTCTAACTTAACGAAGAAAAGTTAACTGGGTTAAGTCGTTGGACTGTTTTTGTATATTTTTTGAAAGATCGAGGAGGGTTCATGCACTTTTTAAAAGATTTGGCTGGAGTGGCAAATTGAGCCAAACCATAGGGACGGTTTTGGTAATTTACTCAAACAAAAAAATCTAATCAACCTTTCATAAAATTATGAATATGAGGATATAAAAAGCATAGAATATATATAACGATTGGGGTGGAAACACATGACAGTTGGTAATGTCATCCTCACACTTGAATTCTCGTAAAAAATTATGTTATAAATATCTCAATTAACCAAATATTTATTAATTCATATTTTTTAATCTTTATCTTATTATTATTTTACTATATAATAAATAAAAATCTTATAATTATCTTATTTATCATATGAAATAACATTATTAAATCATAATTTCACGTTTATCTCTAATTTATTTAATATTTATTTTCTTAACTAATTTTTTATGTTTTTACTTATTAAAAAGCATTTAATATTATATTGATAAAAAACTACATTTTCAAGAACTCAATCTTATCCATATAATTAAAACTAGCTATTGATCTAGCCGCGCGCTGCGGCGGCGGCAACCGGCTTTACAAAATAAGGAATTATAATGATACTCAAAACAAAAACTAACTATAGATGTAATTCGTTGTTTTGTATCGTTATGAACATGATTAAAAGTCAGCAACATTACATTAAAAAATTTGCATTATAGAATACACAATCCGTTTTACATTACAGAATTTCCTAGACTTGTCCACCGCGCGAGCTTAGTCTACGACACGTGCCTTTGGGGGCTGAGATTGTTACTCCACATTGCATAATTTCCTAAACAATGCAAATCAGGGAAAACTTTATTAAATAACATGTAAAACAGTTTTTTTGTACAAAGTGTGCCAAAATTCACAAACTAAAGAAACATTCAATTTCTTTTAACTTAGACCCAAAAAATTATCTTCTTCATATTCCATGAGTTGTTACTACTTGGAGAAGAATCAAGAACTGTGTAACGCCCCAAATCCTATGAACATGCCTAATGTTAAGCACGTATACGCGGGGCTTAAATAAACTAAATAAACCACGACAAGAGTAAAACTTTAGTACATGAACTAAACCCTTTAACTTCACTGGTAAAATAAAGACCAACTAGTGTTAAAAGTTAACATGGTTAGCCTATTTAATCAATGGCCTTGCACTAAACTCATGGATGGGCTTGAATTGTCAATGTGTGATAGTTAAAAAGAGGGGTTATATGAAAATGGGTGTAGGTCGATGCACACATACAATGTTCGACACTTTCACCATCAAAAATGCACACACACACCTCTCATTCATCTCCTGTTCTAGTTCAATTCAGCCCAAATCCAAGGATCCCTCTTGTGCATATTTGATTTCTTAGCCATCTAGTGTGTTGATCATCAAAAGGTAACATTGGTTCTCTTTTAAATCATCAAAAACACTTGTATGTAGAAGATGATTATTTTGGGGGTTTTCATGAAAACGTGAATTGATGATGTCTAAGGGTTTCTACATGTTCATAGACCTTAAAGAAACCCCAATTAATAATAATATGTTGTATTATGTATGATTCATGTGTTTAATCTAGTACTTGAAGGGGTTTAATCTAGTACTTGAAGGGTGTAAGTAGTGGGTTTTAACCCTAAGTATAAACTACACTTGTATATGATGAATTCCTATACTAGGAGGTATTAAACTAACTTGTAAATGTATAAATTGGGAGTTGAACCCATGAGGATAATCAACTAGACATATGGTATGGTTTAGGAAGCTTGAGTGCTTATAATCAATGTAGGAGAAAATGTGCACATAAGGTGTTCGATAAAATGCTTGAATGAATGAAATTTCATGAAAACGTATGATAACGATATAATTGATATATGTGTTAAATTCAGTTTATGTGGAACCATGAAATGGACGTACAATGAATAAATAACTAAACACCTATGCGTATATAGCATGAAATAGGTGTGAAGTTGGAAAGCTCGGGAACTAAGGGAGGTAAAGGAATTGAAGTTGGAAAGGCCGCGAGTAAGGTAAGTCACTCGATGACTTGAATCTTGTTAAATATCAATCCTATACTCTTAGATATATATGTTTGAACATCATCACGAGAGCTTCACAATAGGGAGCTTGTATTATAATGCATCTCAATAGAAACAACCTTAGACGAAGGTTGGAAGCATGCTAGGTAAGTCACATTACGACTTCTAAATTCTCATGATGATTAATCTAGCGTTGGTTAGTTAAATTAAAAACCAAGTAGACGCAAACTTCTTATCAATACATTGTCCATAGTACAAAAGATGGTATACATGGGGGTCATAAGTGAAATTAGCATAGTCTAAAGCGTACTTAGATGGAGACGCCAAAGACGTGGAATTGATGCGCCTTAGGTGACACCAAGAAAGCCTTATGCTTCCCTTGTTATGCTTGGTAATGGTTAGGATTAACTTGTTATACATTGCGAAACAAGCCTTAAAAGTTAGCATTTTGTGGCCTTAAAATCGAGTTTGTGGCTGCACATTGAAGGCTTCACTCTTGCAGGACATGTAGTCGATAAAACTTAATAAAAATGCAGGTTTGGAACTAATTTCAGAAGCTACTGGCCGTAGGCAAAGGCTGAGTCGTAGCCTACGGCCAAATCAGCCTTCAGGGACAGCAGCCTTCAGCCTTAGGCTATGGCTGAGCCGTAGCTTACGGCTACTACAGCATCAACATGCAGATAGGTTGATCTTCAAATATTCGTATAAAATCATAGAAAAATCGTTAGGAGGTGTTCTTTATATGCCTGGAAAGGTATTTGAATGAAGAACATTTCTCATTTGAAAGTCGAAGTCAAATTATAGGTTTTAAATGGGAAAAACCGACCCGAACAGCTGCTGCGCAAAAAGTGCAACAGTTTATTCTCTTGATATGGGGCCGTTTGGCCTAGTTCGTTCCGTTTCAATGTTTAACGACTATAAACATATGTTAATCTGAAGTAAACTCATGTTTATCAATACTAATCGGGTTATTTAATCGTGTACAACCCTAGGTACCAATCTTAAGGGGCATGGGAAGAAGATCAAGCCGTTTATGAGGACCGGATGCGCACATGCTTATTAACACGCTTCCGCACATTAGATTTTGAGTTTCAAACTATCTGGGGTTACACCTTACTTGGAAAATAAATACATGTAAACATTATATCGGGATTGTAAACCCCTTTCGTGAGATGTTTAAATCGTTTCAATTTGATTGACCCTATGGGTCACGACAAAATTTTTAAGTACACGAGTATTTTCTCAAAGTTTAAGTCAACCCCGTTTTTGTATTTAGACAACTAATCCCGTGTTTTTGGGCGTTAAGCCTTGGTAATTCGGGACGGGTATAACAAACTGTCTTGTATTTTAATTCGAGGAATTGATTTCTTTCCAAACAGAGAATGAAGCCTCTCATCACATACAAAGAATTGATTTCTTTTTCATAGGGTGAGGCAAGGTTTGACATGTACATCGTCCTATCTCACATTGCAGAATTTCCTAAACAACAAAAACTATATAAATTCCTATTAACATAATGTGTGCAAAATAAGTTAAAACTGGCAACATGACGAATTTTAAAATTTATTTTAACTTTGAACAATAAAAATTACATTCTTCATATTCCAAGAGTTGTTACCACTTGGAAAAGAATTAAGAACTACCATATACTTCATATTCCAAGAGTTGTTACTATTTGGAGAAGAATCAAGAACTGCCATATATGCAAGGTTTGGCATTATTCCATGACTTGTTACTACTTGGAGATGAATCAAGAACTGCCTTATAGGCAGGTTTTGACATGGCAGTTGCATTAGTACCCAAGTAGATACTTCCAAGCCTCCATCTAATGTATAAAGAAAACCTGAAAGTCGTCCGCCGCGCGAGCTTAGCCTACGATACGTGCCTTTGGGGGCTGAGGACTGCACCTCACATTGCAGAATTTCCTAAACAACAGAAACCAAAGAAAAGTTTATTAATATTATGTATAATACAAACTGAACAGAACAGTCTCTACATTACCATCGCTCTGATTTATGGACCCCATTGTCAGAACAAACGTCGTCACCATTACCACCATTGAGGGAAAAATTGGTGGAAAGGGACATGGAAGAGAGAATCCACCACCGCTGTCATATTTGGTTGCGATCTGTACACCAACGTTATCATCCTACAAGTACTATTTCAATCGTCATTACATCATCATCACAACACCATCATCACTGCTACATAGCATCCAATACCACCATCTCTGTCACCGGCTGTCGATTATGTGGCTGCTTTACGTTTTAGGTGTAGTGGTTTATGGTGGGGTTGATGACAGTTAGGAAGGTGTAGAAGGTGGGGGTGAGACAGGACAAGCATATCAAGCGATGACAGTTAGCATGTATAAAATATACACCAATCACCACATCAAGTTAATGGAACCACCGTTCATTGATAAACCACCCAATCTTTATCCAGGGCGTATATATCTCGGCATGCACCGTGTAGTTGATATCGTTGGTATAATAATAACAACCATGCAGAATGCTTAAATATGCCTAAAAAACCCTACCAAAAACTGACATTTGAAAGCTGGGTTTAACACATGAATTTGTTTATTAAATGAGGTCTAACATAGGCCTAGGGTCGAGCCAGGACCCAAGGTTGTTCAACATCAGTATATCAATTGGAATTCAGGCTGTTCACAAACTTACCTATCATATGTTTACAACATAAAACGTGTACAGGTAGTCAAAAATCTTTGAACGTAGAATGGATTATATTATAACAACACTAAATTAATCTAATGTTTTACCTCAGAAGGAAGTAATGCCCGAGTAATGCCCTCACTACCATAACAGTATTCATATCCGCGTTCAAAATCACCTAAACTGTCTCTCATTCTTCCTATTGATGGAATGTTTAGCTCCAAGAAGCATACACCATCTTCTATCAGAGTTATACAGACAACAAAGACTGCAATCTCCTGTATAAGCATGCGACCAAAATAAGTTAACACGGAACTGGAAAATGGTTAACTGGTCAAACTGGATTTCCAGTTTACGGGATTAGGTCTGAGACATTTCAAATCATGGTTTGCATGTACCGATCCAACTATCAAGGAAAATGGACGTATCTATTTGACTCACTTTCTTATGTGAACCAACTACCTATCTTCTGATATCCCTCATTCTTATCTACATACTACACACTACACAACAACTTTTGATTAATCTAGCAAACAAATACCGAGCATATTATTTGTTTGTATACATATGTGGAGTATCATTATCAGTAATTAAAGACACTAATAAACCTTCTAATATCAACATATAAGGCTCTAAAGTGTTGATATATAAACTTTCCACCCAAATAACCTAATCAGCTTTAAATACGATTTGATTGAACATGCTTATCTGCCATTCCTGCAACAGATAGTAACTAACCGCGAATAATTATCCAACAATAACACCTATGTTGTACCTAGTTGATATCACTACATAAACTTTTATCAAGGATGATAAACTTAAATTTGTTGACGACACTCCACACTATCAATTCATTAGATACATATCCCTATATAATGCTCTTCAACTTATCCTCTTCAAGTTAACTCCTATGCTATGAATACTCTACATCACCACATAAAACCCTATTATCAACTTAACTCGTATGTTATATACACTCTATATACTAACCTCTATCAAGAAGGACTTCAACCTAACTCCTATAATACTCTATATCACCACATAAACCTCTATTATCAATTTAACGCCCACGTTATATATACTCTACATCACCACATAAACCTTTGTAAAACACAATGAACCTAAATCTGACATTCCAAACCATCAATTTATGAATTCATCACATCCGCATCCCCTACCTACATAATCCTCCTAAACTTATCAAATGTAAACACAGAAATACAAATCAATATCAACAACACAAAAAATGAATTAATCTAAAGCTAAAAACAATAAAAAGCAATCATTGAAAAACAGTAGGCTTACATAGGCATGAACATCAGTTCCTTCAAAAACTCTCCTGTCCGCAACACAACCATTTGAACCCGGATCTACCTACGTAAACAAAACAGCAAACAATCACATTCAGCTACGCAATGACAATGCATGAACACGGTTTCAACAAATAATAATAATAACTAATAATAATAATAAAACATACCCTTTGGAAGAGAAATCGTTACACCATAGGAATCAGCCTAACATATTGTTACAGATCTACTTAAAAGATCGAATGGTTTGAACTCAGATTGATTTGGTTATCAATAACCAACCACGAACGTATAAAGGACAGGAGACGCCGATGGTTGCTGGAGTTGGTGACAGAGGAGTCAGACGGCGGTGGGTTCGGTTCAGGTGGCGGCGGACGGTGGTGGTATTAGAGGAGACAGAGAGACACGAGATCGTGTGTGTGTGATCGTGTGTGTGTGTGTATGATCAGATTGTAATGTGTTAGTGTGAGAACTGAGAATACGTAAGGGTGTATGTATGAGAAAGTGTAGTGAAAAGACACATGTGCGATAAGGGACAGGTGGAACATTTAAAAAAAAATAAAAGAAAAAAAACAAAACTCGCCGGACTCGAACCCGAGTATCACACAAACATAAACAACACCCACACCAACTGATTTGCAACATAATTTGTTTACATATACCTAATCTTCTAGATAAATAAGCTTATAACTCATAATGGTAATAAAAAAATAATAAAATCACTATTCAATTCACTTGGTTTATTATATATTGTAATGTAATGTAATGTAATGTAATAACCTTTGAAACCAGCCTAAAAAAGGGACAAAAAAGGGACCTTGCTGGGATTCGAACCGGAGCAACAACAGAAACACACCAACACCCTAACCAACTGCAATACATATTCGATTGATTAAATTATTAAACATTACAAATTAGGAATAAATATAAAACACTGTTCAAATTCGGACATCTATTATTATAGTTATAATTGTTGTCTATTATCTTAATGTAATTTTTACAGTTATAAAATGAATTGAACCAACTTAAATTTTAAAAAAAGTTCAATTATTTTTAGATTAATGGCCACCAGTAGTTAGTATTTAAGTATTTTCACATCATTAATCCTTAAATTTAAAAAACAAAAACACAAACTCTACACAATCTCGTACTTGACGATCTTCGCCACGTACCCCTCTTTATAGGCTGACTTCGCCACCCAAAATAAAAATCAAACAAAAAAAAATCTAAAAATAAAAAATAAAAATTGAAAGCTGTTTTTTTCCAATACAAAGACCACATGCGTGTCAGACCGTGAAATTACTCTCCATCAGCCGTGTTTTCATCTGATTGGCCCACGTCGTCCGCACGGAAAAGTTTACAGCACACGCGTCCCTTTAGATCACAAACCAACGGCCCAGATCATGGAGAAAGGTTTTTAGGCAGGGAACCACTCTCTTAACATACTCCCACACGTCACTTGTTCAGTTGCCCCCCTTGCCCGATATTATTTTCGGGCAGTTCGGGCAGTTACCCCGTGGCGACACCAAAAAGCTTCCGTTAAGGTCCCTCCTGTTACCCTTGGTGTCCCCTTTATACACTTCTCTCTCGTTCTTTTATGCATTCAATTCGTTTCATTTCGTTTCAACTTATATAACATTCTTGTGTCGGTTTTTGTGCACAGTGATGTCAGCCGGTTATTTAAACTCATCGTATGTTTATGGTTGAAGCACTTTAACTAGTTTTTTGTGCATCTGGTGGTGGTGGATGAAAATGGCTGACATTTGTTGCGGTGTTGTGAGCGAGAACGAGGCATCGTCCGTCGTCGCTTGTGAGTTGGACTCACAAGCGAAGACGAGGCGAAAGCGGATGGAACTCCGACGCGTTAATTTCGTTTCCGGAGTTCCATCGTTTGAGCCGGACAACAACGGGGTTAAACAACCCCGTTTGTCCGTGTCTCCGGCCTCGTTCTCACGTTGTGAGTGCAACACCGCACCTGTTAGTAGCTGTAACTGTACGGAATCTATACATAGACAAAAACAACAAGATGATGATGTTGGTAAAGGGGTTATTATTAAGGCTGCAACGCCTTTAGTTGCCTCTATTTTAAAACCCTTGGGATCAGCTTTGTTTGTTGACGGTGAAAAGGCACCGAAATTCGGTGTTGCGTCGGTTTGTGGAAGGCGTAGAGATATGGAAGACGCTGTTGCTATTCATCCTTCTTTTTTAACCTTAAATGATGATCAAACTTCTAACATGCACTATTTTGCTGTGTACGATGGCCACGGATGTTCTCACGTATGTATAATAATAATAATTTACATGATATGAAATTTCACTAAAAGTGCAATAACCTTCACGAACGCTGAAATTATTTTTCAAATTAATTGTTGTAGGTGGCAACGAGGTGTAAGGATCGATTGCACTTGTTGGTGAAAGAAGAATTGGACAAAAAAGTTGATACAAGTGAATGGAGGAAGACTATGGAGAGAAGCTTTAAACGGATGGATAAAGAAGTAATTGATTGGAACAAAGGAACACTTGGCGGTAATTGTCGTTGCGAGCTTCAAGCTCCTGATTCTGATGCTGTTGGATCAACGGCTGTGGTTGCGATCACTACTCCTGATAAAATTATTGTTGCAAACTGTGGCGATTCACGAGCTGTGCTTTGTCGTAATGGAAAAGCAATACCTCTATCGAGCGATCACAAGGTTGTTTGCTGATATATAGTTGAAATTTGTGGTTCTAAATAATAATAATTTTAGGGAAATTCACATTTATTTTTATTGATGTTTTTGAATTTGTAGCCGGATCGGCCTGATGAGCTAAATCGGATTCAAGCTGCTGGTGGGAGAGTTATATATTGGGAAGGTGCTAGAGTTCTTGGAGTTCTTGCTATGTCAAGAGCCATTGGTGAGGTTTAAATTTAAATGATTTATTATTATTGTTATTTTTCTAATGTAGACGAGGGATGTCTTTTCTACACATCTTGGTACTGGACGGTACTGCAAGCCACAAGCCCGTAAGAATACGGATAGCCTAGTGGTTTAGTGATACGGTGCTTACTATATAGAAATGGTGAGTTCAAATCTTTGTGAGTAATGTTTTAAAACCGGTTCAAACGTGTTGGCACAATTGGTTGAACCGCGAGGTATGACAAGTTTTTAAAACATTGCTTGTTCAAATCTTGTATGTGAGATGTATGTATGTTGTGGTTTATATATGATAGGTTTTTAAGGCGTACGTTATTACTAAAAAAATATGGGTAGTGTAGTCCGTAATCAAAAGGTTGAGAGTTCAAATCGTGTATGTAAGATGCATGTATGTTGTGGTTTATATATGATCTTAGAAACTCTAGAAATTGTTAAAAAAACAACTGCTCACGAGTTTTAATTGACTCAAGTAATGCCAAACAGATCTTAAAATCATCTACTATCACATGTTTCAGGTGACAATTATTTGAAACCATACGTTAGCAGTGAGCCAGAGGTGACGATTACAGAGCGGACATCAGAGGACGAGTGTTTGATAATAGCAAGTGATGGTTTGTGGGACGTGGTTTCAAACGATACAGCGTGTGGAGTGGCAAGGATGTGTCTAAAAGGCAAGGGACCGTCGGCAACCTTGAAAAGTAAGGTGGAGAACAAAGAACCAGGGTCGGAGAAGTGGGACAAAGCGTGCTCCGACGCATCCATGTTGTTGACGAAGTTGGCGTTGGCACGAAGGAGCTCCGATAACGTTAGTGTGGTGGTTATAGATCTAAGGAAGAAATGAAATGGTGGTGATTTAGGGACCTTTGTAGTGTTTTGGGGGAAAAAGAATTTGTCTTCCTAATCTTTAATGATAATCTAAGTTTAGACCATTGTAATTATTCTTAATCAAATTAAATGGTTGTGTTTTTCTTAATTATCCTATTTTTTTGTTCTTTTGTTTGATCAAATTTATATTCAAGCATGCTGCATGCCATGAAAGATTATGATCTCATATTGATGTTTGATCAAATTTATATTCAAGCAATGCCATGAAAGATTATGATCTCATTTTGAAGGTTAAATGTTTGATCAAACATTCAAACTTCTATTAAAGCATGCCATGAAAGATTATGATCTCATATTTAAGGTTAAAGATGGTTGGTTTTATATAGCTTGATATTTTTGTTAGTAGTTGGGATTCTTATAATTACTCTATAATTGTTATAGTTTTCAAATCTAATTATTTGAATATATATGTTAATCAAGAAATTATTGTAATTTTTAGAGTAATCAGTCTAGACATGCATCACGAGTAACGTATTTTTCTGTTGGCAAAATTATCTACTTTGGGAGAAAAAACATGGGCTAACGCATTCTTCTCGAAAAAGAAAAGCGTGTCAATATGTAGCACATGATGCTTAGGTGGGACATGTGACATTCACGGATATAACATTGTATGAACTATGAATGTAGAGTATGGGTATGTCAATGGCTGTTTGTAGAGGTGTTCGGGCTTTCAAAATTAATAACCTACTTAAATGCTATTTTAGATTTAAAAATAAAGAAAATAAAATCTACAGACATTGTATAAGTTATGTATAAACTTGTATATATAGAGTTTATTTGATGAATTAACATGTTTTTATTCAATTTTTTGTGACTTTGGAGCATGTCAGAAAATAATTTGTGAGTTTGGTACTTCCGCAATCTAAGATTGTGGAAGTGGTTGACGTGGAAGTTGAGTTGGACAAAAGCACCTTGCTAAAACAAGATTTGACTTCCGCAATCTAAGATTGCGGAAGTGCCATGTCAGTCAATTACTTCCGCAATCTTAGATTGCGGAAGTACCAAACTCACAATTTATTTTCTAACATACTCCAAAGTCATAAAAAGTTTGAAAAAAAAGCGCTACCTTCAAAAAAAACTCATATAAAATTTTTATAAATTTCAAATAACAAAATTCGCATGTTAGTGTAAATCCAATCGGACACATTTCCCCATTTTTTTAATAATGTAAACATAGTTTATTATATTTGGTTATTTGACACGAATAATCATATATTGTGTCGTAATAGATAAGCGGGCTATGAAGAATAACAGTAAAGGATGGTGATGATTTAAAGATGAAAAACGCGAACTTGATTAATGGGTTTTTTTTTTTGTAAAAATCCTTGTGCAAAGGGTGTAGGTGTCGTGTTGTGTTGTGCTCCTCGTGTATGAGATGATATATCACATACTTCAGTGAAAGATGGCCAGTGCAATGTAGATGGTCTAAGGCGTATAGTTATGTTTTTTTTTTTTAAATAAAATGACAATTCAACATACTTTTGGTTTTATTAGGGCTGACAATTTAAACAAAAACATAATAACTTGACACGAACCTACACGATTTTAACAGGTTTCATGTTTGGCTTTAACAGGTTTCGTGTCTATAACAGGTCGACACGTTAAGACCTGTTTATTTTTGTGTTGTGTTTGTGTTTACTTGTTTCGTGTTTGTGTCTTAACAGGTCTTATCGTGTTTCTTATCGTGTCTTGTCGCGTCTTATCGTGTTTTGTCGTGTCTTGTCGTGTTAACCTATTTTACTAGGTGTTTCTTATCGTGTTAATCTGTTATACACAGGTTCGTGTTCATGTTTGAAAAAAATGGCGCGATTAGATTTCGTGTCGTGTTCGTGTTTACAAGTTTCGTGTTCGTGTCTTAACAGGTTCGTGTAACCTGTTATGCCAGTCTTAGGTTTGATCTGGTTGCGGTGGGAGAAAAGAGAAAATCCAGAGAATGTGTATGTGGTATGTGGCTCGGGAAAAAAGAAGGGGGAGAAAGGATGGCTAACTGACGTGTGTTTGGGTTGTGTGATGAGGACGGACCGATCACACAGTCTAATAAGAAGAAATCATTGTTCAAATCCATTCATCTATTAATAGTTAGAAGAATAAAATGACAATTGTCGTAAACATTAGAAGTCATTCCCGAGAAGATTTATGCCTCCATATTTTTGTTAGCAGAAAATAACGTCTATACTCATTATATAAGAGATTACACTAACTTCTATGTCGTATGTAATTTGCTTGCCTAACATATTTTAATCCTATCAATGCAGATCCAAGGTCATGTGGTGTGTGAGCATACAATCATGTATGGTATTTGACTTTGGATTGTGCATCATCAGTAAGCATATCTTTACCGGTAGTAACTTGTCAAAATTTGAAAAACAAGCAAAATAAGGTTATAATGCAAACATTTGAATCTCATTGTGATAGTAATCAAATTAATAGACAAATATACAATGATGCATACAAGTCAAGAAATCACGACAAAAGACAAATTCACCACGAACAAAGAACTACTTTGTAGAACTTACTTAGATTACGAGAACAATACCTCAAAGATAAGAAAAAAGTGTTATGAGAGACCAGTGGTGGACCAAATAATTATTTTCTGAGTGGCGATCGGAGGATTTAATTGAACTTTAAGGTATGTAATCAAGATTTTTGCCTAAAAGCTACACTATTTTTTTTCATCTTTTGATGTATAGAAAAGAAACAACCAACAAAAATCTCCCATATACTATATTAATATATTCAAGTAATAAAGTAACGTGAATAGATCATCACAACATATTCTAGTAGCAACGGTAGTATAGATGATGTGTAGAAAGTAATGACACCATGACACAACATAATTGATGGGATATGGGTCTGAACCCCATCATGGGACGAGCTCAAACTGAAATCCAAAACTACTAACAGCTAACTGGGCCGAACAAGCCACCCGCAAAATCCACGCGCACACTAACAATCCTCACGCAATCACGTGACCTGCCAAGTGTAAACATGTCACCTGCGTGGATTGAGAATACCATCCACATGACGCAGGCAGGACAACTCATAACAACTTTACAAGTTGACAGTGACCTGCAACCAATCAGAACCCGAGTACACTGTACCAGGTGTGTGCCCCACTAGCAGTTATGGCAGAGGGAACAAGAGGTGCACATGGCAGGGACAACTAGCCAATCAGAGCCCGAAGACGGCACCATGGATCCATGTATCCTTAAACTCCCACTAATGGTTCATGGCAGAGCCAACCCGACAGTGGTGTCTGGTCAACCAGGGCCCGCAGACGTGTTCCCACTCTACGGATGCCAGCAAGCTAGGACAAAGGAGACAAAAAGGATATTCCTTGATGACGACAGTTGGCTCAATCCTTCACCTTCATTCGGCCATTAATACCCCTTCACCTCAAAGGTATAATGCATTGCACTCTTGCTCTCTCCCTCGCTAAATACTTGCTTTACCTGAATATTCTTATTCATGCAAACCTATACTTATTCTCGGGCCAAGGGTCCCCTTGTCGAATACTAGTCTATGCCCTCGGGTTCGGACTAGTCTTTCTTAAATAATGCTCCTCTTTTGTTAAGAAAAATTATATTGATAAACACGATTGGGAGATTTAACCACTAGAAGTCAAAAACCAATAACAACTTCAAAAAGCTAATTTATGATTCAAAAGATGGTTTGCTTTTACGTAGTTAACCATCAGCAGAAAAAATGCGTAATTAGATCCAATCTTGCTTAATGCGTATAAAAACAATATCTTGTTAAACCTAGGGCTTTTCAAAAAGCTTGCGGCTTACTCGAAGTTTGCTCGAAAAAAACTCGCTCGAAAAAAGCTACAATGTAAACAAGCTCGGCTAAGCTCAGTTTGTAAACGAGCCGAGCCTGAGCTAAGGTAAGTTCATCTCATTGCTCGCTCGTTTAAATTAAACCTTAAATTACAATTTATGTAAATTCTAAAAAATAAAAGAAGACATAGCATCTAACTAAAAATACATTATGAGTCAAATATCCAAATAACTCATTTTTATATGGCTATTTTTTTTATTTTCCAATGGAGAAATAAGTATAAAAATATAAACATGGTTATAGTTCATAAACTATTTATTTCGCATTATTATCAAGTGATTTAACATAAACAAATATAAAAATAAAATATCAATTTCTTATATAATATGAATATTATAAAAAATAAAAATAATAAAAAAAAAATTGGTTGGTTCCTTTTTAAACGAGCCAAGCCCAAGCCCAACATTTAGGCTCGTAACATAAATGGGCTCGGCTCGACTCGATTTATGAATGAGCTGAGTCTGAGCCACCATGGTTCGACTTGGCTCGACTCGTTTACAACCCTAGTTAAACCACACATTGAAAAGTGATGTATAAATGATTAATTATCCGTTGAATAATACACGGGCATCTTAGACAAATAGTTATTGAAATATGAAACACGTTAAGAAGTTATGTTTTGAATACTTGATCGAATTGGACTCTCACCAGAAACCATTAATGTTTGTTTGAGTCATGCCAAACGTGATGGAGACTTTGGATAATTATTTGGCATTTGTATGTCATGAAACATGACATCGTTCGATCGATAATATGTGAGTATTCAAATCATGCACTTTAATCTTTAAAATGAGTGATGGAACAAATTTTTTTTTTTATAATGTTTGACAAGTTTTGCATAAACCGCGGAAAAGTGTCACAAAAGGTGTGTTCGATACATAAAAGGGGAATGCTAGCATCAAAATTGTCATATTGATATTGCGACGAAGAGGAGATAGTGTTTGGCTGTTTGCATTTGTGGATGTACTAAGAAAGCAGGTGGTTTGAACTTTGAATAGTATAGTGGCCAAGTTTTTTTTTTTTTAACGGCAACTTTTATTAAGACAGAAAACTCCACCCTGCTAACAAGAAGCTAGCCAAGGGTAGGTACAACAAAACAGAGCAACCACTAAAAAAACAGCACGCCAACTAAACATCAAACGCTCTCCATCTAGACCAATCCAACGAAAGACCTTTTGACCGGTTCTTGACCCGTAAGTAGCTGTAGGATTTAATCTCTCCACGTAATCTATCAATTTTGATTGGGATGTTGTTGAACAATCAATTGTTTTTGGCTTTCCAAATGCATCAACACACAATCAAAATGATGGAATGAATGAGCCTTCTCACATCAGTCGACCCTGAAACAACTTTGTGCATATTGACCAAGTCCTGAACAAAGAAAACAAATTTGTGTATAGCGGCCAATTAGGAACATGAATGAACAAACACATTTTTATAAGGAAAAATGGAAATAAATAATCCCAACTATTGACTATTGGCCAATAACAGTCCAAACTACGAAAATCACCAATATTGGTCCCAACTTTCGACATATTGGAAACCAACGGACCCAAACTAACGAAGACTAACTCCGTTAGTGTGATGCTGACGTGGCATGCTTAGGTGACAAGATTATCCTACGTGGCATCCTATGTGGCATCCTACATGGCATGTCACGTCAGCATCACACTAACGGAATTAGCCTCCGTTAGTTTGGGTCTGTTGGTTTCCAATATGTCGAAAGTTGGGACCGCTATTGGTAATTTTCGTAGTTGGGATTATTATTGGCCAATGGTCAATAGTTGGGATTATTTATTTCCATTATTCCTTTTTATAATGCTCGAAACAAAAGTGAGTCATGCGATAGATCATAGATTGTACTATGATGATGAGTGCATGGACGTTTTAGTTATGTCGTCTATCACCTTGTACCTTACTATGTGTGATAGAGAAGGTAATGAATATGAGTTTGAGTAAATCTTGTAGTTGTAAGTAAATGTGACTGCCGATGGCCTCTTGGTGGTAGGTGTTTATCGAATTATCCTCGTTAATATGGTGTGTAATAAGTGAATTTTAGAGAATATATTTTAGTTCGGTGCATGTGTGCCGTTCAAAAAAAAAAAAAAGTAAACGTTAATTATTGAATCTTAAGGTTTAAAGTTAACTATACTAACGTGTATTTAAATTCACATTAATCGCAACTACGTGTACATAAAAACTATACTAAATTTTTATTTATTATAGCGAAGTGGGCCAAATTTCATCCAACTTTACACAAAAATGATATTGTATGGTCTCAAGTTAACTAAATTAAAAGCAAATGATTTCACTTTGATATACATAACTATAATTGATGCTAACTTGATATAAATTTATAAGATTTTTGTATTTTGTTCAAAAATCATGTAGTGTTTGAAAATTGAATGCCCTAAATACTATGTATTTTTTTAGTTTTTAAGAAGTTCGAGAGCCTCTGACATTCGACTTAGTTTTTTTTTTTTATTACTTAGGTTATAGCCTAGTGGTAGAGATAGGTGGGTGTATTAAGAAATTAGCCGTTCAAAAAAAAAAGACAGTTTTTAAAAAGTATTTGAGACCATGGGTTCTTAACGTAAAAATAAAATAGTTAGGTACACAATTCCATTATAGCTTGTGCAATGGGATATCAGGATGGCCCACAAACGATGCCACGCTAATTCTCAGCTTGAAGTTTGCCACATGAATGGGCACAGACACAACCCCTATTTTATTTGATGTAATGAAGTTGAAAAGAGAGCCTGTATTGTGTGCAATGAACCCAACCCAATTTTACTCAACTTGACACAAAAGATGATATAGTATTGTCTAAGTTATAATTATGATTGATGCTAACTTGATATAGTTCGACCCTTATTGTTTAGAAATCGTGCAGTGCTAGAAGATTGAATTCTTTAGCCTGTAACGTGTCAACGTAAATGGCAACGTTCTTTAAAACTAGGAAATAATATCATGCTCTAAACATAAGTTTAAAGATACTCGTGTTAATTAGAGCTTGTGCATAGCTCACCTTATAAACAATGTATTTCTCTCTCTTTCCTTCTCTCATATACTTCGTCACGTGACAGTTTGTAACTCTTTATTTCTTTCTCTCTCTTCCGCTAGGACTTTCTATCCGCAGCACCTATTTATCACAAACTAGACCCCTCTCATAAAGTTAAAAAACCTACCCAACACATGTAATGTTTGTTAGTAATCTTTACTCAAAACCATCTTTTAATAGAAAAACTACTAAAATGGAAAAAGATAAAAAGTCCAAATTTGGTAAAAGTGAAAAAAGAAGGGCCAAGAATGAATATGATGTATTCTCAAAGGTGGTAGGTCTGTCATGTGGGACCGGTGAGATAAGAGAGGGACCCACGTAGGATGCTGCGTCACGATCTCGATTATGTGCTGGCATAAACCTGGCCCTCTCCAACAATATAAAAAGGCTCAAAGAATTCTATATGGTCTCACATGAGTAATAACTAGTATTACCACCCGCGCTCCGCGCGTCTTTCGAATCGTAGATCGCACAATTGAAGCGTCGACACGCGCTTTGCGACGGCGATGTACGGTTTTGAGGGTGTTTTCGGATGTTTTTTTGATGGTTTGAGGGGTTTTCTGGGGTTGAGAGGGTGTTTTTGTGTTTTGGGGCATTTTTATTTTTTGAGGCGGTTTGATTTTTTGAGGCAGTTTATAGGTTTTTTTGATGCCATTTTAGATGTTTTTTTGATGCGGTTCTGATAGAGTTTTCTAGGCGTTTGGGGGCTCTTTTCTGGGCGTTTCCCCCAGTTTTTTGAGGCGGTTTTTTTCTATTTTTTGATGCGGTTGGGAGATTTTTTGAATAAAAAATTAGGGATTTGGGAGCTTTGGACCGTTGGATCGAAAATGAACGGCTCTAGATGGGGTTACTGTTCCCTAACATGTTCTAAATTAATATATAGAGTAATATCCTCAAAAAGTTTTCTATAATATATACTTTTGGTTAAAGATGTTATTATGACATTCTTCCTTATTTCTTATTTACTTTCATTGATTGTATAACATTAAAACTAAGTACCGGCATTAACTGAAAAGGATAAACAAAGGTTATCTTCACAAAATTCTTAAAAACTTAGAACACTAAAAAAACTAAGATTTAGGAACCCCAAGTCTTGTGACGGGATCATTAAACCAGACAAAATTAGAGGTAAAAACGTTGAATTGCACACGTCCGTTACGACATGTTAACTTGTTAAGCACAAAAATAAGACCAAAACGTAAAATATACAAAATAATAACTAAGTTGATCTACGACCCACGGGTGGTGAGATAGCCGTTATAGAAAAACATATACGTAAAAACGCTGTACCATACACGCACGTTGTAGCGTATTAACTCGCAATACTCGTACCGAAACGTAAAACGTAAAATTTGTAAAAGATAAAATGTATGTTGAAAGATGGAAAGAGTTGGGTTAAAAATGAAAAATGAATAAAAAAAATATTTACAAAACACAATGTTATTAGAAAAATACAATCACTACTATCATATGTAATTTTTTTAATACCATGTAATACAATTATTACTATAAGTTTGTTAAAAAAATACTAAACCGGTATAATGTTACGTTAACAAATAACAAGGTATGTTGCATATAATAATATATCACTAATAACTTAATGAATGGTAAATAAATATGTCTTGTGATAGAAAAAGAACTTAAAAAAAGTAAAGAGTAGATAACCAACTCCATCCTCCATGTAAAATCAATTCAACTTATTAGCTGACTCATACTTAACATATTGAAAATTATTAAGGTCTTATGATTATTCCCAAAATAGTAAACTGTTTTTTATTTATTTTAGTTTGTGTTAATATCATTTTTTTTCTGAGAAGAATATATATGACATAAAGGATGACTTAACATCTTAACCAAAAAGTCAAAAGGCCTACAAAACAAATGGGACTACCTTCACCCAAGCGTCTGTAAACTGTATAAGTAAATGGTGTATATAACACATTAATAAGTCGACCTAAACTGAAACTATTCAATAAAACAACTCAACCTCCATATACCAAGTTCAATTAGGTTAAAAGTCTAAACCAACATATAACTGCACCTAAATATATTATCTAATCTATACTTAATAAATAAGTACTATACTTAATAAATAAGTAATTCTCTGTTCCGCTTATCTTATTTCTCCCTTTTTTATTTCTTAATTAAAAAAATTAATAAAAAACGCAAGCAATGAAATATGAAATCTATACATGTAATAAACCAAAACCATTTTAATGACATGGCACTCAAAGAGGCATTCTCCTCTTTGAGTGTGTCATGTGTCATCCCATGTGGCATTGAGATATCTTTTATATACGAGATTTTTTAAAGAAAAAAATTACACCAAATTAACGAGCTTTTTATTATCTTTCCAACGAGTACCATAGTGCTATATAAAAAACGGAGAGAAAAAACGACTATTTTTTGTTGGGTTTTGTTCAAACAGGAAAAAAACACAAAGTGTTCAGATAAATCATTAATCATGTATAGGCAAGTCACTAATTATGTTCAAATCAGTAAATCTGAATTCTATTTTCAACATGAGTTAGCATTGAAGTTATACATTGTTTTAGGTTAAATATTAATATTAAAGTTATACATTGTTTAAGGTTAGGCGTTAACATTGGAGATATATTTTTTATTGTTTTAGGTTAGCTGCTACCCGAAGCTTTCATGCATGTAATTGTAAAGCGCATCAATCTATTTTATATGTAAAATTAATATGTCATATTAGATTTTTCAATCCCGGGACGTTCTCGGGGTATAACGTAAAAAACCCTAGGTAGCTCCGAAGTTCTCGGAAGAAAGGCTTTTTTCGATCTTCACGGCGTTTCGTGACAAGTATAGGGTTAATACTTGGTATGATGTCCCTCCTAAGAAGACTGGTAACAACAAGAAGAGTCAGAATTCGTTTGCTTCGAACGATGGAGTGAAGTTCTTCGTGTCAAACTTGCCTGAGAAGTGTTCGTCGGCTGATTTGAAGGAGATATTGACGAGGTATGGGGAAGTGATAGGTGTCTATATAGCAAGAAAGTATGACAAACTGGGGAAACGGTTCGGTTTTGCTACGTTCAATATTGTTCATAATAGAATTGATTTGGAAGAAAGACTAAGGGATGTATGGATAGGTAGCTATAAGCTATTTATTGTTCCAGCAAGGTTTGTGAATGGGCAGAAAGCTTCGGTTGATAAGGGGAAGAACATTGATAGTACTGTGCATGGTGAGAAAGTCTGGAAGCCGGTGTATGATCAAAAGTCTAACGATAGCGACGGAGTTCAAGATGGAGAGGGGAACATACACAGCGATGGGAATATCAATATTGGGGTAGGAACCAGATCCTTTAGAGACACTTTAGTAAACAAAAAAGTGGAAAACATAGTTCCTGAAGTCGTAGTAGAATCTGAAGGGAAGCATTTACAACATCTTTACGGTCGTGGGGTTGTTGTTAGAGCCAAGTCATTGGATGTGCTTACTTCGTTGAAGAAAAAAGTCATGGAAATCTTCAATGGGGTATGTAATATCCGATATTTGGGTGGTTTTCATGGATTATTGAGTTTTGAGAGTGGTGAAGAAAAAGATAGATTTCTAAGCTATAACGAACTTTGGAAAGACTGGTTGCTATCGGTGGAGGATTGGGTGGGGCAGAATGTGGTGGTGGAGCGGATTGCATGGCTTAAGATTTTTGGTATACCGATTCATATAGCCGAGGTAGACGTGTTTAATAGTGTTGCTGCTCTATTTGGGGATGTGACTCAACAAGCGTTCTTCCCAGATGAAGGAAATATGGTTTATGCTACTGTGGGGGTGTTGATAAAGTCGCATGAGAGGATTAATGGGATGTGTAAAGTCTTGTGGAAAGATTGTTCGTTTATGATCCATGTAGAAGAAGACTTGGACGAATGGGCCCCTGATTGTATTAGTAATTTTGAGGAGGAAGAGGAGTTGATTCAAGATGTCCAAGATGGAATAGGAGTTGGTCAAGAGAATGGGAATACCAGTAACTTAGAAGAAATTTCCAGTGTGCCTATGGATGATGTTCAAGCAGACTTGGCTCATCTAAATGGGGTAGTGGATGTTTCGATGGGTGGTGGTTCGGTGACTAGAAGTTGTAAACGGAAAGGAGGCAAATTCTCGAGGAAAAAAGGAGCTCTTCGTAGATCAATATCTCCATTGGATAAGGATCGGCCTAAGAAACGGATACGGGAAGATAATGATATATTCGATACTGATAGGCTTATTTTTGACACTACGGTTCAGGTGGATGCAGGAAATAATTTGCAGGTCCAAGAAGAGTCTTTTGTTACACCAGATTTGAATGTTTCGGCTGTCACTAATGGGGTTAGGGTAGACGGAAATTCGTTGAGAGAAGGGGATGGGAATGGGGAGGTGGATCGTCAAACAGTTATAAGAAGAGAGGTGGAAGACACATTGATATTTGCCAGAGATATTGGTGTTACTAATATGGAGAAATTTGAGAAACCTCTTGTGAATGCTGTGAACAAAGAGAGCTTTCAGGTGGTGGACCAATGAATGTTATAACTATTAATATTAAAGATATGGGTAGGGTGGATAAGGCGGATTGGATTGCAAATATTCGGGTGGCTAATGAGGTTAGTTTTGTTATGTTTCAAGAATCTCAAATGGCGGATTTGTAGGGTGTGAACTTGGATAGGTTTTGGGGTAGGGGAGAGTATGATGTTGATTGGGTCGATGCAGTGGGTAGGTCTGGAGGTATTGTGTCTATGTGGGATAAGAAAGTGTTCCAAAAACTTTCGGTTCATAAACATAGAAATATTTTAGTTGTGCATGGTTTGATTAAATCTAGCAGCTTGAAGATTGGTGTAGTAAACGTCTATGCTCCGCAAAAATCTAGAGACAAGAAGGCCGTTTGGTTGGAATTGGATCGCTTAATCCGTCAAGACCCGGGTTATTGGATTGTTGGTGGGGACTTCAATTGTGTTCGTGATAGATGCGAAAGAAGGAACTCTAAGTTTAATGCGGTGCTAACTAATGAATTCAATGACTTTGTGGAAGGAGCGGATTTGCATGAGTATGGGTTGAAAGGGCGTAAGTTTACTTTTGTTTCTGGCAATAAGTGTAGTAGGATTGATAGGATTTTCGTGTCCTTGAATTTAATTAATAATTGGCCTAACGCGGAGTACCGAGCCTTGGCCAGGGGTTAGTCGGATCATAGCCCCTTGGTGCTTAAGTTTGAATATCGTAACTACGGTCCTAAACCGTTTAGATTCTACAACTCTTGGCTAGACCGGGATGGGTTTGATGAAGTGGTTAAAGGAGCCGCTAGTACTTTTTCTAAAGTAGCCCCTCCGGATGTTTATTTGCTGCACAAGCTGAAACACATCCGATTTGCTATTTTAGAATGGAAGTCTAGAGTTTTAAAGGTAGAGGAGGAGGAGTATAAAGCCATTATGGTGGACTTGGAAACTTTGGATAGTTTGGTTGAGACCCGTGACTTACAGGAGGATGAATTATGGATTCAATGTGAAGGAACAAAACGAGTTAGAGAGATTGAAGTGTGTAAACAAAAAGACCTAAGACAAAAGGCTAGGGTGAAGTGGGCACAACATGGTGATGAAAATTCGAGTTTCTTTCATGGGGTGGTCAATAAGAAGAGGGTGGTGAATCATATTCCGGGTATTCTTGTTAACGGGGCTTGGATTACCAAGCCTTCGTTAGTTAAACGTGAAGTTTTTTCTTTTTTTTAGGAACAAGATTGTCGAAGACATTGTGGAAAGGCCTTAGTTGATATGCTCTGATCTGAAGGTGGAAAGGCCTTAGTTGATATGCTCTGATCTGAAGACTCTTTTGGATCCTGAAGTGGAGTCTCTGGTGGGTATATTTACGAAAAAAAAATCAAGGAGGCAGTCTTCGAGTGTGGTAGTGATAAAGCTCCAGGCCCAGATGGTTTCAATTTCCGATTCATGAAGCGATTTTGGAATATTTTTGAAGATGATTTTTTGAAGGTATTTCAACACTTCTATGATTCGGGTTCTATCTCACGGGGGGTTGGGTCTTCTTTCATTACTTTGGTGCCTAAGATGGAGGATCCGGTGTGGTTAGGCGAATATCGCCCTATTAATTTAATCGGGGTGATCAGTAAGGTGATTTCAAAAGTATTGGCAAATAGATTGAAGATGGTCATGGACTCGGTTACTTATGAGACTCAATCGGCCTTTTTAGCGGGTAGGTTCATCTTGGATGGTCCCTTGATTATTAGTGAAGTCATGTCTTGGGCGAAAAGGAGGGGTAAAGATCTTTTTATGTTTAAAATAGACTTTGAAAAAGCCTATGATAATGTTAACTGGGATTTTTTGAGGTCTGTTATGAAGCAAATGCGGTTCCCGGATAAGTGGTGTGACTGGATGTATGGGGTTTTAGCTTCAGCCGCTTCTTCTGTGTTGGTTAACGGCTCACCCACGTTTGAATTCTCATGTAGCAAAGGTATTAGACAAGGCGATCCTATATCCCCATTTTTATTTATAATTGTTATGGAGGCCTTTTCTAGTATTATAAGAAGAGCGTGCGCGATTGGTTCGTTCGATGGAGTGAGATTACCTAATGAAGGACCAGTTTTATCTCATTTGTTGTATGCGGATGATGCTATGGTCATGGGTGAGTGGTCTCAGTTCAACTTTAATTCTCTTAGACGTTTGCTCCGTGTGTTTCATTTATGCTCAGGTCTGAGAATTAATATTCATAAATCCATCCTCTTTGGTATTGGGAAAGATCTTGTTGAAGTTCAAGATAAAGCGCAAGCTTTAGGGTGTCGGGCTGGGGAAACTCCTTTTAAATATCTGGGCATTCTGGTTGGCGGCAATATGTCCAGAATAAATAGCTGGGACTCGGTTATAAAGGTTTTTAAAAAGCGATTATCTGGGTGGAAGGCTCGTAATTTATCTATGGGGGGGGGGGGGGGGAGGTTGGTTTTGGCCAAATCGGTTCTAGAAAGTATCCCGTCATATTACTTCTCGTTGTTTAAGGCCCCGTCTGCGAGCTTAAATAATCTTGAAGGGTTGATAAAACGGTTTTTATGGGGAGGGACGGACGAGATTGGGAAGATCCATTGGGTGGCATGGGATAGGGTAGCAACCCCTAAGGTGGAAGGAGGATTGGGTTTGAATAAATTGCTTGATTGTAACTTATCGATGGCTCTCAAGTGGGTTTGGAGGTATAAAACTGAAGATAATGCATTGTGGAAACGAGTTATCGATGCGCTACATGTATCAAATCGTAGATGGGACATGGTTCCATGGAACAAGCAATCAAGCGGGCCTTGGAGTAAGTTAATAAAGGTGGCATATGCGACTAACAGTCAAGGAGTTAGATTCATGAACATGATTCGTGGTTCAACTGGTGATGGCATGGATCTACGGTTTTGGGTGGATACTTGGATTAATGATGCTCCCTTAAAAGACTTGTTCCCGAATTTGTTTCGCCTTGAAAAAAACAAGTGGTGTAAGGTTGCAGACCGGATTAGTAATGTAAATGGTGAAGGTGTCTTGCAATGGGAATGGAAGCGGTACCCGGCTACGGTCTCTGAAGTGCTAGAGTTAGTTGATTGTCATAGAATGGTCATGGTCGTTCGCCTTAATCAGAATAAAGATTCCTAGAAATGGAATACTGGGTCAAATGGTTTGTACAAGGTCAGCGAAGCTCGAAAGTGGTTGAAACATACCGATCGGATGGTGGAAGGTCATATATATAAATGGTGCAAGTGGCTCCCAAACAAGTGTAACGTGTTTATGTGGTGGACGAGTTTAGATAGGATTCCTACTGCTTCTGCTCTTGCGCGTAGGAATGTTAATATTGGAGATGGTATGTGTCGTTTCTGTGGTGAGACAATTGAGACGATAAATCATATTTTCACAGCTTGTTCGATCGCTAATGGGTTGTGGCTTGGTGTGGCGTCGTGGATAAAAGTGCCTCCGTTGCTTTTGTTTTCGATGCAAGACATATTGAAGATGGTGGATTTTATGCCTGCTTCGAACTTCAGAAAAGGTATTATCTATGGCATATTTGTTATTGTGTGTTGGAAGATTTGGGGGACTCGCAATGAGATCATCTTCAAGCAAGGTTGTGCGAACGTGTCGAGGATGCTTTCGGATGTCAAGGCTAGAAAGGACAGGATAGATTGGAGAAATTGGTGTAATTTTGATGTAACTTGATGTTTCGGTTTTTGTGGTTATCTCCTCCTTGGAGATAGCCCGTTTTTGGTGTTAATGAAGTTAGCCTTTCAAAAAAAAAAAAAAAGATAACAAGTATTGTTATACATCATCATGTTATATCAACATAATATAATAATGTTGGGTGTACACATATATAACTATATCTACCAATATATATAACTAAACGATCTGAGCACAATCAAAGTTCAAGTTCGACACAGTTTTGAACGTACAAGTAGATAACAAGTATTGTTATCGTAGGGTTTGATGAGACGGTTTCAATGAGTTCAATCAAACTTCGTTTGATACTTCCTTTTTTTTGTTGTTGTTAATGACATTACCAGTAACAAAAACACGGCCAACTTAATGTATATTTTAACAAGAAAAAAAGATTTTGAGGAAATTGTTAGATATTTTAGTATAATTAAGTTGACTTCTTGACCAAGCGTTTCATGAATTACATGAACTCACTTAGTTAGAAGAGTGTGTAATGCATGCTTGGTTGAATTTATTATGATTTCACATACGAGCGTTCCAAGGGGCGGCAACCCCTTGCATCCGAGGTAGAACCCTCGGCTGAACCCCATCCCTAAATTCGCATTCTCTGCAATTTGGCCATTACTCTGGTTCTCGAAATCAAGCACAAATTACGTACTAGTTCTAGCAGATTATCGTCTGAGTTTTATACAGTTGAAAAACTCGAGTGAACCATCAAATCGTGACCTGAAAGTGTTATTCACAAGAATCACAACTGTCATATTATCCAAGTGCCATTTCAAGAATTTCCCCAACAGAAACTAGTAAATTCATCTGCATAAAAAAACAATGAACATATATATTTTTGTCCATAGTTATTCAATATTGCTAGTTTCATAATATAATCCACAAAAAAAGATTAAACGAAAGATAAACCAATTATAAAAGTGACATGATCGCTATCTTCATATCCAAATCTCAATGAAAGAACAAATTTGCACAATTTGTAGATCATTAAAGAGAAGAAGGATTACCATAAAAAAAAAACTTAATAAAAAACTTAGCTATGTCGCGGATAGAATCCATTTACTGACATCCCGCCATCAACACATATGATCTGCCCAGTAATATATGATGAAGCCGGCATGCAAAGAAACGCAACTAGCGATGATACCTCATTTGGATCCCCGAGTCGTCCAAGTGGCGTGCAATGAAGAACCTCTTCAACATACTCTTTGTTACTTAATACCTAAAGTTGTGTTTTAAGAATGGTGGTTTGTTTGCAGAAAAGAAAACATAAATGTCATCGTTCAAGAAGTCGGAACTTACTTTTTCTACCATGGAGGTTTTGATATACCAAGGGGCAACAGCATTGCTTCTAATATTATCTTTCGCCCATTCACAAGCCAAATTTTTCGTAAGCTGATTAATAGCTCCTAAAACCGATTTATGACTCGTAAATGAGACAACTTTTCATCAACAACCACTAATCTATGTAGTATGTATTAAAGGTAGCAAGTTGACCAATATCAATATGCCTAAAGTGGGTTGAGTTTGGTTGTTATTTTATCTCCAATGGGTCAAACAGTTAAATGCCGAACCTCCAAAGCCGTTTAATAAAAGATAAGATTGTTATTTAATAATACAGTGTTCATAATTTTTTTTTTCAAAAAAAGATGTTTATAAAATCCAAAAACAAAGTGTTAACAGGTCGGCTTAACCCGACTCCTAAAAAATGATCCACGTCCACCTTAACCCCGATATGTTTTAACACTTTAACGACCCACTTATTTTTCCATTCATATGTTTTATCATACAACACTATGAGAACTTAATTTACCTTTGGTGGCTCCTTGGAGTGTCATGGACTTGAGTGAGACAAAGGCCGAGACAGATGAGGTGAACACAACGCTGCCAGTTCCTGATGCTTTGAGAAAAGGATAGGCAAGTTGACAGATGTGAAAAACAGATTCAAAATTTGTTGACATCAACGTGGAAAATTCTTTGGCTGTTAAATCCACCATAGGTTTCCGAATATTTGTCCCAACATTGTTTACCTACTGATGCAATCCACAAAAGTTATACCATTGTAAGATCACAAGCGGTTTACGTATGTCTAAAAACTTACAAATTAAGTACCATTTTTTTCTAAAGGCGGGGCGAAGAAAATGTTAAATTGATTCAAATTATAATATACTGACATAAAAATTTCAGACCAGTAATTCTGATATTGTGTAGATCAGAGAAAAAAATACCTACACTTTAGTAAGCGGCTAGGGATTTCGCCAGGTAAAGAAACTTGGCTATGATACCGAGTTATACAAGGAAGAATAATTGTATATCGATTGTGTACTAAACAGTGTCACATAGGTCTAAAGGGCTATATATACAGAGTATAACATTACACATAGTCACATAGATACCTTCTAAAGATGATAATTAGATAAGTAGTCTAATTTATAGGGATTGATTCCATCACTACAAAGGGTTCAAAGAATGCCTCATCATGGTTTAAAAAAGCTTTTGAGGCATGCGCCTCGAGGCGAGGCGCCAAAAAAATGAGTCTGAGGCGCGCCTCATGGGTTCTAGTAGCCTCTAAGGGCTGAGGCGTTAAGAAAATGTGCGCCTCGGGTGCGCCTCAGGGGGTTTATGGTGTTTTTTTATGTTTTAGACTTTTTGGGTCAATTATTTTGTTTTTGATGTTTTAGACTTTTTTGGGTCAATTAATTTATATTTTATAAGATATATAATTTTTTCATTTATTTTTTGATTCCGCCTCGGGCTTACGCATCAGTTCGCCTCGAGGCTTACGCCTCGTGAGGCGAAGGGAAAACACCTCGAGGCTCGTTTCCGTTCTTTTAAACTTTGTGCCTCATCTAAACTTCATCTGAAATAAAAGAAAGCTACTAACTTTATCATCTTCCTTACCAGGATATATAACCATATAAACATTAACTTTAACGCAACCAACCAAACGAAAGAAAGCAACTAAATACTTACAAGTATACATAGCTTTCCACCAAACATGGAAGATACATCATCCATTAACTTTTCACGATCATGCGGTGAAGATACATCACAGACTGAACCAGTGATCTTAAAACCCTCATCCAGCCAACCCTTCAAAGAGCTATTCAGTTCTGACTCGTTTCTAGCACACGTGTGTATGATCGCCCCATGTCCAGCCAATTCTTCCACAATTGCGCGTCTATACATACAAAATACATAATTCTAAACTTAATCATATGCACATGGCGTCTGACATCATAAATCAAAATGCAACTCTTATATGCAGAAACAACCTTCATTTATACGTTACACACAAAGCCCAAATCAAAATTGTTTGCCTGGCTTTAAAAAGCGTGTGGCAGTGGCACTCCGATGCGTTTTGGTCCCAAAAGCCAACGCCTGATGTGTGCGCATCATGTATGCGAGGCAGTCGTTATTAAAAAAATACTAGAAATATTATTTTAACTTGTTAACTTTTAACACTATCATATAAGATATTCACATTATCTTTGGCCAAATTTAACAAATCGATGATCTAATTTGTTCAAATACTCAAACCTATTGCTCAATACATGGTCACCATTATTAAATGAGGTTTGGAAACTCAGACCCATTCAAATCGATGGTCTAATTAACTCAAATGCCCGTCAACTACATAAGGCGTCACATCAGCCGCGATACAATCTCATCAGCACATCACATGCATCGCGCATTATGCCCATTTTAAAACCAATACCGTTCGCATGAATATCAATTCCAAATCTTTAAACGCGGTTTATTTCCATAAACATTTGCACCAACATAGTCTTTCTATGTAATCACATATTCATTCAAAACATAATAGAACACATATCAATCTTGATGTTATATTCGCAGCACAATCGACTTGCAAACTCAAACAATCACTTTTTCATTTCTTAAATTTCCACAAAATCCTTAAAAAAACAGGACTTTTATATTAAACTTAAACTCTTATAAGTTATACACAAAATACCCAAATCATTTTACAGCTCCAATCATGAATCAAAGTTTATTTAACTTAAAAACATGAAACCATATTAAATAAAAGATACCCAATTCCTCTGGTGCCACCAGTAACAAGAGCAGTCATCCCTTGAAGGGACCATCTGTTGGAATTATTTTGATTCACAGAGTCATTAATATTAGTGTAGCTGCATCTAATTGAGGGTTTGTATGAAAGATTTGTGGGAGTTGGAATTGGAAGCTTTCTTGAGATTAATATAGAAGATGGTGAGATAAATGCATCACACATTGCCATACACAAGTGGGATTATGGGGTGAAGCTTTGTGTTTCTTTTAAGTATTCAGTAGATTTTTCTTTGGACTTGAGGAGTTGAGGTCTTGAGGATGATTAAAGGGTTTTTGAACCAACCAGGGGTGCAAATGAGTCGATTTGTTCACGAGCTATTCGACATCGGTTTAACTAAAAACTGATATGAGCTTAGCCTTTTTAAGCCCGAACCGAGTTTGAGCTTAAAACAAAGCTTAGCTTGTATATTTATCGAGCTCGAGTCTTAGTGTAATATTAATTTTATTAATATTTAATAATATTTACCCCTCATTTAAACTTGTTTAGTAAACGAGTCAGTCAAACCGAGCCCAAATCTAAAAATAAGTTTGTTTAATTGACGAGCCCAATCCGAGCTCAAACTCTCATAAGTTAATCGAGCTCGTACTCAGCTCAGCTTGTTTGCACCCCTAGAACCAAGAGCATTAGCTTATGTACTTGTAGGAAAATAATTTTGATAAAAAGATCGTTTGAATTAATATAAAAATTGAGAAAATATGTAAAAACTAGGGATGTAAACGAGTCGAGCCCGAGCCTGACTGGGCTCGAGCTCAGCTCGAAAGTAAAACCCAAGAGCTCGAGCTCGTCTCGACTCGAAATATTTTAGAACAATTTTAAAGGAGCTAGAGCTCGGCTCGAGCTCGCTTTGATAGCTTAAACGAGCCAAAGCTCAGGTAGCCAATGTTAAATAGTAGGTATACTATATATAAAATAATAATAATAATATAAAATTTGTTTGGGTTCGTTTAGGCTCGTGAGCCTAAACGGTCTTTGTATGAAAAGCTCGAACTCGATAACTAAACGAGTCATTTTTCAAGATCGAGCTCGGGCTTGTTAAGGCCCGGCTCGTTTAAGCTTTTTACCGATCCGATCCCAAGTAACTCTCGAGTTGTTGCGCATCATTTACACCCCTATTAAAAACTAGTGGGATTCATGTGCTTTGCGGCAGATATTACATCGGTATCGGTTTAGTTTATCACAATATCGCTATGATATCAACACTCGGTATAGTAACCGATAAAGATATGCCCAAGATGATATCGACACGTGTTATTAACTCGACCGAAAGCCATAAAAAACGAATACTTGAACCGGTTCGGATAATATCAATATAGTCCAATCGGATTTGGTTCGTTACGCTAAATAAAAAATAACTTTTATTCAAATATAGATAAAAAAAATAAGCACGTTGCAAAAGTATTTAAAGAGTTTATAAATCATTATAGTACTATTAAAATAACGGAAAGAGCAAATAGTGTCACTTTATGTTAAAGAACATTGAAGTGTGAGTTAGCTTTGATTATATGTGTTTGCTTCGATTACATGCACATTACTATTTTTAACTTGATTTTAAGTAAAATTTATATCGAATCGTAGATAAATATAAGAATGTTAAAAGTATCATACTCAGGATTTTATTAAATATATTGTATTTTAAAAGTTAAATAAGAAAAATAAAATATCCTTACAATAATAATATTAGAAAAAACGGAAAAAATTTATTAATAAAGCTCAATGAATAGTACTTTTCCTCTCGCAAATAAACTTTGCTAGTTGTAGCATTATCGATACCGATTTTTCATATTTATTGTGTATATGCTTTTACTCGTGAAACCATAAAAATGTTTTTCGTTTGTAATATAAATATGTTTTCATCCAAGTCTTGGTCGCATGGCTCTTGGACCACTCGTACATGTGACCCTGGATTCTTCGTTGCATGTTCAAGCACATCATATTTATTACTTCATGTGAAATCTACTTTTAGAATGTTCTTTTTCAAGAATAGCGAACTACAAAATATTTTTTTAATACTTGATGTTAGGTCACCCGGGCACTTGCTAGATGCTTCAACATGTTCAGCGGGTTCAACTAGAACACCGCCACAACCACTTTGATCTAGCAAATGGTGGTTTCCATGAGTTCACGAACCAATACTAGATGGAGTTGGGTCACCCGAGGTATTCACTAGATGCTTCAACATGTTTGGCAAGTTCAACTAGAACACTGCCGCAACCACTTTGATCTAGCCATATGGGGGTTTCCATGGGTTCATGAACCAACACTAGATGGAGTTAATGTGACCGTTGAGGGGAAAGACAATGTCGCCGTGCATTGGGAAGTGTGGAGGTTCGCTTTAACACTGCCACAACTCGTGAGGGTTCGAGTGTTGGAGATGAGATATCACAATAAAATTGTTTTGTTGGTGAGGGTTTACAAGGGATGGGCTTTGAACTCCCCATCCTCGTATAGTTGCGCTATAGGCATCGAGAGCGGTTAAAAACGTAAACAGTTTGAATCTTGTACTCTTTGGTTACATTGTTATAAAATTTATTTAAGGGTATTATAAGATTAGTTTTCATCTAATTTTTTCTCATTTTCTGCTCTAAGATATGTGAATTTTAAAGCATTTCTAAAGTATATTTAATCTATTATTTCACTTCAGGCTGCTTGCATGCCATGAGTCATCCTTTTATCAAGCTTGATTCCCATGAGAACTTCCAATCTAAGCTTAATATGTATGAGGCGAATAAAACTACCGGTTTAGTTAATGAGTAATAAACTTGAGACATTTTTATTAACCTATAATTAAATTCTGTTTTAATCAAAGTTCAATATCGTGTGAACCAAATTTAAATTTTAATGAGAACTGTAAACATTTTACTAGTGTCGATATTAAGTTGTTGAAGCACACGATGAGTCAAAGTAACCATTTGGCGATGAAAGTTATCATAACCATTATAGTAATGATGTATGAAGTTGAGTTGCATAATTCCCAATGGAAAATTATAGCAAAAAAAAGTCCAACCATCAAGTGAACTCAACATTTGAAACTGTTATAAAGTTTAGAAGAATATTGATCCATTACGCCATAAGCGAATTCGCATACATAAGTCACCACAATATGTATGGAGATATAGAATGCTAGTGGAGGATACGTAATCATTCTAAAAATGTTTTGTGCATATGTGATACTATGGTTTCAGCTTCGGCACCCACTACATGAAACCGGGCACCCTTTGGACAATTTAGTGATTACCCCAATATTGTTTATGGTAGCTATTTTAATCTGTAATTGTGTGATCAGCTGATAACAAATATTGTAGACCAACGTAAAATTAGAAGCGCATAAAACATTTCAAGCATGTTCACTGAAACAAAGTAGGGATTATTAGAAATCCAAAATAGTATAAAGATATAGGATTTTGGCAGTTTAGGAATGCCATGGACAAATCACGGGTATTGGAATACAGTCAAAACGGGTACAAGACGAGACATGTCAACCTAGGAGAATGACAAATATTTCAACTGCACCCAGAAAATCACAAATACCAAACCAGATCTAAAAATAAAGAAATAGAGCAGAAACAGATATAAAAAATCATAAAACCATATATACACATAGATGCAGAAAAACAATCTCATGCGAAGTTCACCTAAAGTCCACGACACAAATGCACCCCTTCCTAAAACACTAAATATTTCACGTACTAATTATGAATACAGAAGCAATACTATCACAGTGGTGATTTGATAATTGACACAACTTAGGAAGCTATACTAATAGACTCTTGTGTAACTTTTGGCCCATTTGACCCGTTCCCCTTTAGCTAAACTTCCTGATTTTACTCGTTCTAAATGCAGAAAGAAAAAAAAAACACAGCCCATATCAACACTCATAAGAAAATGAATCAAAATTGCCACCTATATTTGTAAGATACAAACAAGAGCATCACAAATGGATATCAACATAAATTATGTTCTTACCTATTTCCAGTCAGCACATCAACAGAAGCTTAATTAAGGCACTCAGAAAAGACACCAAGCTCCAAATTAAATTTAAACCTGTCAACTATAGAAAGTTAATCCAAGGTCAGGACAATAATGAACATTTAACCAAAAGAACCTGCTAAAGACTTACCTGCTTTGATGATTGATGATCCCAAATATACTACAGAACAAAATCTGCTCAGCCAAGTCATCATTTCATCTAAAAGTCAACATAGATTAAATTTAGTAACCAACGGTTACTGGTAACCTGATCATCACCGGCAGCTTTATCCATACATATATAAATATTTCAGCATAAATCAAATTAGATACGCCTACAGAATTTACCATATGTAGTAAGCACAGAAAGGCTAAATTATCAATAAGCCCCCAGCAAAAAGAAAGACATTTATTACCAGAAAACTTGGCAGAAAGTCAGCCTAATGCACTCAAGATAACATCTCAGTCGTTTCAGCTGCCATTAGCAAAGATATACCAGTATTAAACAGCTATCGACAATACAATAAATTACATAACCAAAATGAAAACGTTTTAAGCAGAAGGAGGGTTGAGAAGATGAAGAAAGTCATTTAAACGTTCACGATAAAGCCCTGAATAAACAAAAAAACTAACGACCGACACCCTTTTTGGCTCTAAGAGATTCAAGGGCTTTTTCCCGCAACTCAATTTCAAGTTTCTTCTTATCAGACAATGTTGATTCATCATGACTGTCATGACTCTTGTCAAAATCCGAAGATGGAGAAACATTCTTGTCTGCCTTCAGTTTTAGCTTTCCTGACCGTCGGCTCTCTTTTTTGCGACGCCTTTCCTCTCGTCGCTTGTATTTTTCTTCTTTTCTCAACCTCTTTTCCTCTTTGCGTCTTCTCTTAGCTTCCTTTCTGTCTTCAGCACAGGAATCATGACTAGTATCATCATCTGATTTGACGTCTTTCCTTTTCGACTTTTTGTGCTTTCTATCAGAGCCAAAATCCAATAAACCACTTTGATTATGCCTATCGACTTTTGACATTTTTATTGTTTCCTGGTTCTCATCAGCTTTGTATCCTTTTTCAGAGTCATGTGGACTGTCACGTAAAAGTTCAGGATAATTCCACTTTCCATAATCATTCTTACTGTCAAATTACAAAAAGAAAAAAAAGAAAGATTACACCCGAGCTCATCAAGTGTGATACATGGCATACTAGTAAAACAAAAAACCTTTTATTCTTCTGAACTTGATCGCCACTGGGGTGATGACTAGCTAACTTCTCGGGAGAGAACTTATTCTTGTCATGTTTATCATTGACTGGATTCTTGATCTCACGTCTGTCTTCCCTCCCTCTGTAAATAAATCAAAAACAAATTGACATGCATTTTGAATCCTATGAAGTAAAGGTTAAAATCAATACACAACAAAGGTTAAAAAATGGGCAGGTCATGGTGGGCAACTAGTCAAAACAGATTCTGCAGTTACTATTCAGGAGGGGGGCAAAACCGGATAGCTGCATTGGGCTGGCTTAAAAACGCTTTAGTGTCCATTATTTTCAACTTTTTATTGATAAGGAAATGTCAACTATGATTACAAAAATAATAATACTCTTAAAAGTCTTCAATAAAAACAATTTCAGTTGTTCATGTGTTAAAAAGAGTTTTAGTGCCTTTCAAGTTTCAACTCATCCAACTAGGTCCCCGTTTGTCCAAGTTTATCAATTCAACCCATTTGAGAAAAAGAAAACCCAAAATCCAAATCAATACATTTTGTACAAGAGCCTTTGAATATTTATCGAATAGATAACAAACCTGGAAGAAGTCTTTTCACCGACCTCTACACGATCCGAACGGTTTTTCTCACTCATACTTTCTCTTTGGCTCTTTAGGGGTATGAGGCTGTCAGAAAACAGTATCATTTGTTAGTTCATAGTTAGTTATACAGGAGTACAGGACTCTTAATAGCAGAACTTGACATATAGCCTGCAATACCTCCTCTCCTGACTAGGACTTCTCCCAGCAGCTGGGAGAGATACAGAGCTGGAAGGAGAGTTGTATGGTGAGGGTGATAAATCTGGCTTCCTGCCCTTTGGATCTCTTTCTAAGGATCTTACTGAAATAGGACGCTCAGCAATCTCTTTCCGTGGAGCCTGATTTCGACGATCAGGAGCATCTCTTTGAACAATTCTGCAAAATGCTGCATGGTTCAGAACTGTCCAAATGATAGAAAAGCAACCATTGCACTGATGAACAGAAACAAAAAATGAAAATAGGTAAGTTAAAAGTTTCAATAACCTGTGCCCATCTCTAGGGGATTGTACAGGTGATCTCTGTTGGCGATTTGGTGACCCCCTTTTCGGATAGGAGGGGGGTATACCACGTGTAGGAGACACGGAAATCCGCCCTGATGGTGAAGAAGACCTGCTTCTAGGACTTGGGGATCTCTGCCGCATAAGGACAGTTGTCCTACGCCTAATTGGAGGAGACCGACGGCTTGGAGTTGATGGAGCTCTTTGATATCGCCGCCTCATAGGAGATGGGGACCTGCCACGAGCTGGTGGAGATCCAGAATGCACAGGGTAAGGAGATGTAGAGGACTGTGACCTCTGTCGATAAGGAGATCGTGGCCTGCGCTGAAATGGAGATGGTGACTTTCGCAGGATGGGGGTTGGTGACCTACGCCGAATGGGTGTTTGTGATCTCCTTTGGGCGGGGGATCGTGACCTCCTTTGAATGGGGGACCGTGACCTCCTACGGATAGGGGACCGCGACCTCCTTTGGACGGGGGATCGCAACCGCCTCCGGATGGGGGTCCGTGACCTTCGATAGATGGGAGAACGCGACCTACGCCTTAACGGAGACCGTGATCTTCGTCGCATAGGAGACCTCGATCTGCGCCAAAAGGGAGATCGTGATCTGCGACGTATGGGAGATCGCAACCTACACCTTGCAGGTGAAGGCGATCGCCCACGTGAAGGTGCAGGGGATGGAGATCGCAACCTACGCCTTGCATGTGAAGGTGATCGCCCACGTGAAGGTGCTGGGGATGGAGATCGCAACCTACGCCTTGCCGGAGAAGGTGATCGTCTATGTGAAGGTGCAGGGGATGGGGATCGCGGACATGAGCCCACTCTAGTAGGGGTAGAAGATCGTCTTGAAAGAGAGCGGGGCCTCCTTCCAACAGAAACCGAATGCCTTAAGGCTTTAGGGGAAGTTGACAGACTTCTTGACCTGAGAAAAGGACAATCGGATAGAAAAGAAGACAAAGTAAGAAGATACTTGAAAACACGGTTAATGAAAAAAAAAATATAATAATAATAGTTTTAAGATCGGGATGGTTGCACACCTTGAATGACTTCTGGAATTAGAAAAGGATTTGCTAATTGATCTTGACCGTGTACCTCTGTAAAATAAGCAGTGCAAATACGAAAAATTAATTGATAAACTACACATTATTTCTAGAAAAGAAAAACAGAAGCATAGAACGATCAGCTGGTCGTGGAGATCGAGACATTCTGTGAAAGAAAAGTAATAAATGGGACTTTTTAACAATGCTCTTAGTATATGTGTACTCTTTCACAAACATTCAAATTAAACTTTTTACTTATGCTCCCAAACATATAAAATGTTAATAAATAACTGTGTTCCCCTAACCTGGCAGTTTCTTTTGATCCATTTGTCTCATCCGTCCCTTTGTCATCAGCTGACCACTTGCTAGAAAATTTTGTGCGTCTCCTTGAGTGGGTCTCCAAATTAGCAGCTTTCACATCAACAGCCTCTCTGTCCTACAGTAGTTTGAGGAAAGGACATGAACCGAAAAATTAGCAGAAGCAAGCTGAATGTCATGAGAAAATCAGAAGTCAAAACCAACAACTTGACCCTGTTGTAACCAACTCTTGCATAGAAAGAATTATTACCATCTTCCCTCTTTCTTGTCCGTGCTCCCGGCTTTCCTTCTCTTTTACTTTCTTTAGTTCTCTGTTTATACGATCCGTGTCCTCCTAAATTTATGATGGTTTTGTAGTGAGATGAAAGATGCAATACAGAATAGCAGAAGTTTACCAAAAGTTAGAAAGAAACAATACCTGCTTTTTCCTAGTTTCTTCCTCCTTGGCATCCAAGAATTGTTGAGGGACACCACTGGCATTCTGCTGGGCACTGAGAAGATGTGTCCAAAGCTCCTTCATAAATTTACTTGTATTTTTCTCCATGAACCCAGTAAGTGAGATTTGAATTTCTTTACCATTAACTATCTGCATTTATGTGCAAGGAATTGTCAGGCTTTTATGGTAGCAGTAGTTCAAGGTACCTAGATTTGGAGAACATAAAGTGCCAACCATTGTTCTAAGTTCATGTTTGAACTTATATAAGAATGGTCTAAATGTTACATATTGAAACCATTGCAAAGTATGGGACTTGTCTCACATCAGTTGTATGTGCAACAAATGTGGGGTTTATAACCCAAATGGGCTCTCTCTCCCATTAGACTAGTCTTTTGGGATGAGGTCTCATGTTTGGGTTGTAACACCAAATCAATCCAAAACAATACAATAAAGCTGATCCACATAAAGATTGTTCTCATTCCAAACCAAGATATTTGATAATTAGTGGATAGAAAACCCTTCTACTTTATATTGTATATTTATGGTGCAATAAGTCGATATAAAATTGTATAAAGTAGTAGGTTACCTTCTCTTCTAAAAGACCATAAATAAAGTTGATGAGAACTTCATCCTCAAATCCAAGAAGTTCAGTCACCCTGTGAGCTATCCATGGCCGCATAACATCCATCTTGACTTTCGACATATCCACCTAAACAAACGACCGAAGTATCATAAATACCTTCATGACTGGAAAAAAAAAAGATAGCTACTGAGGCATTTTAATATGAAGTCAGGAGAGTTGGGAAACATTTTTCTTATAATGCTTGAATTCTACTCTATCTGTCCCAGAAAAATTGTAACCCTGAATCCTTTATCATATTTATGTCCATAAAAATTGCAACACTGTTTTAAAAAGATGCCAAACAAAAAAGAGACTTATTTTCCCATAATAATAACAAAATAACTGATTCCTTGGTTTGTGTAAAAGGGCATAGCAATAGCGGCTAATGGCTATGACACGCTACGTAGCGATGCGCCCGTATGGCGCTATAAATAGCGATGCCCATTAGGGCTTAGCGACAAATAGTGACAATTCATGTAAAAAAAAATTTAATAAATATAAATAGCGATTCCCATTAGGGTTTTTCTGTTTCACGATTGATAAAAAGAGCGTATTTAGATGAGTATTTTTAGCTAATTTTGATAAAAATCAAGGTTATAGAACTCGCTAGGCGCTTGTCGGCCAGTGGGGTGGGGACTAGCGCCTTGGTTTTAAAAAGCGCGAAGCGCACAAAAGCGATGAGGTCTAAAACCGAGGCGCAAAGCGCAAATCGCAAAAGCGGTGGGCTTTTCGTACGCGAGGCGCAAAACAATTATATAATTTTTTTTATATATGCTATAGGTTTTTAGCATTATTTACTCAAAATATAGATACAAATAAGGTATATATATGATTTAACTAAAATGTACAACCTTTTTAGCTACATGTATAACAATTTTAAGCACAAAAACATCATGTGTACAAAAAAGCGCGCTTTTCTTGCGCTTTTTAAATGCGCTTTTTGCGCTTTTCGTGCGCTTTTTGCGCTTTTCTTGCGCTTTTTGCACACTGCTCGCCTAGGGTTACATAAGGCGCAAGGATTTGCGCCTAGGTGCGCTTTGCGCTTAAGCGCGCCTCAAGCGCGCTTTTTAAAACCAAGACTAGCGCTTAATCGGGATTAATCAGGATTAATCGGATCAGACTTTTTATGTATAATTTTTAAAATTTATATATAGATAACATTAATTCTATGCTTTTTATGTATACATTTATTAGTTATGGGACCAAATATAAACTAATAAAGATATAGGGGGTTAAATCTTAAATGTTAAAAGATACAAACTTAATATACCCTATTTCCCAACCCACCTTCATTATACGCCCCCATCTATCTTCTTCTTCTTCGCGCACCAGACACAAAAACAAACCCTAGCCCCCAAATTCAGCTTATGTATCCAGTTAGGATTCAAAATCAAGGAATATCTTCACTAATGACACCACATCAGACGCGTTTTGGCTCTAAACTTGTCCAATTTTGGTTCGAAATAAGGTAAGAAGTTGTTCTACATGTTCGATTTTGGTCCATTTTTGACCTAATTTTGAACGATTTTGGGCGATTTGGTCCGATTTTTTCCGACTTGGGCGACTACTGATTAATTGAGTGATTAACTGAATATTAATCAGTCCATGACCGATCACCGATTAATGGCCGACTAGTCGCGATTTTTACAACCATGATAAAAATATACACGTAAAACATTTCTCAAATTTTCTACTACCTTAGCTATTTTCGTCGTTATCCTACAACTATGTACACGAGTATCCTTTCATTTTTGTTCACATGTATATCTATAATCTATCTAATAATTAGTTGAAAACTTCATAATGCCAAGCCAAAATTACAATTTTCATGGAAAGACAAGTTTCATGCTTATAGCCTAGTGGTACCCACTACCAATGATAAGTGTTAGGCATGAGAGGAGACAAGTTCGAATCTTGTGGGCAGCACTTTGAGGTATTTTGCCGGGATCATAACCCTTGTGGGGTGGGATGATCGGTATCCAATATGGATACCAGGGGCCAGAGGGTCTCCTCCACATACCCTTTTTAAATCTAGTCACCTTTCAAACTAATACTATAATAAGCTTAGTAAACAACTACAAAATTACATATACAAAATTGCTAGTTTAACATCTAATGTTGAATCATCATTCACTGCAGCATTTGAAGCTAGTAAACAAACTATATGTTTTGCTATCCAAATAAAGGTCGGCTTGTTGCCTGTTTACCTGCCACTTTATAATAATCTTCTGTCTAACATCAATGGACCCATACTTATTTGATGTTAAATTGCTAAATAATATAATTACTGAAGCTAAAAACTGGTAATAATCAGATGTAATATATCATCAGCTAAAAGCCAAAAGCACAGATGACGTGAGATAGAAGTTACCAACCAGATGTTCTAACTCAGATGGAAACTTGTGAGATTTAAGGAGCTTAGCATGCTTATTAGAGAAACGAGTGTCTTGATCAGCCGTAGTGCCCTATAAAACGACCAAAATTAATAATAATAATAATAATAATCAGCGTAATAGCTAACAAAATAGTGTGAGAGTGAAAGCACTGACCCGGAAGAAACCGCCAGACATGCTCTAGGGTTTGAAGCTGTGGTGGTTTGTTTGAGCTGGATTTAATTTGGGAGATTTGTAAATGGTGATGGTACAACCTGTTAATGCATAGCAGAATGTGGTTTTACAAACTCTACCCTCGAAAATGAGGATAACATTAATAATGTCCCCGGACTTTTCGAAAGTAAGTCATCTGTAGATCTTTCTAGTAGTCAGAATTGTTATTAACTTAACTTTCTGAAAAGAGTGAATAGCCAAATCCGTCTCTGGGGTTTGACCAATATTGCCACATCCATCCATTTTGAGAATTTTCGACAACTGAGCCACTGAACTTTACACTTCTGTGCCAAATCCGTCCAATTCACAAACCCAGTTAAAAAATTCTGTTAACTCGAGGGCATTTTAGTCATTTCACCTACAAAACTTGTTTTCTTATTTCTAAAAGAATTGTGGGTGTGGGAATCGAACCAGGGTGCAAACCCGGTTCAAACATTAACAACCACAATTTCCACCACTGGGCTACGCCCTTGTTTGTATTTACAACAGAAAACATAATTTATAAACCCAAAGTCTGCAGGTTCTCCATTCCTTACAAACCCTAGAATCTGAATCCGGTTAATCGACCAAGAAAACGAATCTGATTATAACATTAATGTTAGGGCTTTTAATCTATACTATAAAACGACTGTAAAGCCAATGTTAATTGGATTTTAGCGTAGCAGAGGGCGTATAAATGGGTCAAATGGGTCAAATGGGTCAACATACACAAATGTAACCATAGTTTAATAGGGGTCAGCTCAACATGCACAAATGGAACAAATGGGTCAAATGGGTCAACATGCACCAAATGCACAAATGTAACCATCATTTAATACAACCAAAGTATAACAAAACAACCAAAATAACTTCACATCAGCAGACAACTAACAAACAACAGCAGACAACTAACAAACAGCAGCAGAACTTGAACTTCCAGCAACACTTGGTGGTCCAGTAGATGAACAAACCTGTTAAAAACACTTGACCCATTTTGACCCATTAACAAACATTAACAAACCATTACATTAAACATTAATCATAATCATACACCATACTAACACAAAGTTTAATCATAACAACCATTACATTAATCATAACAACCATTACATTAATCATAAAACAAAGTTTACATTAACATATTTGCAAACTAATCACCAAGACCCAAAATATGATTACATACATAAACCCTAAACCCTAAACCCTACTAAGACCAACCTCCTATTTATAACACATAGGAGGTGGTTCTACATACAAAATTACCATCCAGGTTCATCTGTAGTGCTTGATGAACCTGATCTTCAAACACATATTTGCAAAATTTGAACCTGATCCGGAGTTCTTGTTAGTGTTGGTTTAACTAACAAGAGCACCCCATCCAGGTTCATCTCCAACAGACAAAGGATCCCCGGCCTGCACCCCGACGACCGTCATCATCTGCAACAGTGTTGATTCATCGGCAACAGTGTTGATGGCGTCCATCTGTCGATACAGTCCAACGGACAAAGGATCCCCTGCCTGCACTCCGTTTTCCGCTAAAAATAGAAAGTCAAATCTTCGGTTGCTGGATCCGGTGGATCATCATCATCTACAACAATAATCAACAAACAACAATTTATCAGAGTCTGATAGACTACCCTCATTCTCACTGCCCTCATTCTCACTGCCCTCAGTCACATTAAAGCCCTCTTGTGTAACCTCCCATGTATCTAACTCATCACTTTCATTAGAATAAGTTCTTATGTGCTCAACATATACCTCCAATACTTTAAAATGGTACTTTAAAATGGTATGTTACTATATCATCTTCTGAAAAAACCTAGCTCTATCAGCATATCATTCAACGTAATCGTAATCACAGTAATTTCAGAAATTCAGAAAACTTACCACCATGATGAACTTCCAAAGTAAAGCATACCAATCGTCGAACAACCCAATCGCTCATTATTCTGATTGGGAAGGAGATGAACTATGGTGGTTTTGTGGGTTATAATCAGCTTAGGGTTTGGGGGTTTTTAAGAGGCCCTCGATTATAATCAGATTAGGGTTTGGGGGTTTGTGATTATCGTGGAGGATTATAATCAGATTAGGGGTGGGATATTTTTATAGGTGAAATGACTAAAATGCCCTCGAGTTAACAAATTTTTTTAACTGGGTTTGTGAATTGGACGGATTTGGCACAGAAGTGTAAAGTTCAGTGGCTCAGTTGTCGAAAATTCTCAAAATGGATGGATGTGGCAATATTGGCCAAACCCCAGGGACGGATTTGGCTATTCACTCTTCTGAAAAAGGGTTTTAAAAAAAGAATCTTTGAACTAGTTTTTGCGATTGAAGAAACCAATAAGTTAATAAATTTTTAAGAAAAGTGGTGGCTTAGCTTATTGTGAAAATTGGTTTTATGGGTGGGTATATTTGTAACTCTTATTTCAAAAGCAAAAAGTCAAAACAAAAAGCCGAGAATTGTGACTTTTTGAAAACATTTTTTTAACCTATCAAAAAGCCAAAACAAAAAGAGCTTATACTGTAGCCAAACAACTTATTGGCTTATTGGTTTTTTTGAATAAGGCAATAAGTTAATAAGTTGTTTTTCAACACAATCCCAAACACCCTCTAGTCGCATCGGGTGGATGTTTTTGGTAATGAAAATTTCACATAATTACACCTTTTATCATACTTTCAAGGTTTAGGCCACCTCGTTGCTTGGATTTTAGGCCACCTCGTTGCATCATACGAAGAGGTGAAAATCCTGAGATTTTAGCTAAGTTCTTCTCGCATCGAGAGGCCGATAAGGAGCCTTCTTCGCACGGCGCGAGAACGGATTTTGCATAGAAAGTTTATTTCTATTTTTTAACTTAGAAAAGTCTTGCATAACGTTTGTAATATGCGATACATAAGCCATAATCTCAATCATAAAAAGGAATTATATATGTCCTACAGATCCACGTTGCATAATGTATATCACAAACAATCCTCAGACCGTAGTCGAGGGTTCCCTAAGCCCTAGTAATGTTAATGCTTACATTTATGTCATATATCCAACAACTTGAGAGTTACTTAGGATCAGATAAGTAAAAAATTTAATAAAACTATACGATTATTGCAACTATTAACCCTCCATTTGCGGCGTGGTTCTATGATGTTCTCTTTATATTCAAATTTTTGTAACACCAGTTTTAAAAGACTGGTTATTTTTTATGTGTTTTAAACTGTTTGGTACTAGTCTTAAAATACAACAGTGAGACCTGCTTTTTTATCTAAGTGTTAATCGAGGTGTTGTAATGTGCTTATTTTTATCCACGTTTCGGTGTATGTTTTGTTCAAATAACTAATAACAGTTGTAAAAATGATTAAAAAAATAGTTGGACCGCACCAATGGTTTATGTAAAAAGATAGTACAAATAATGACAATAATAGTAACGTAAAAAAAGTAAATAATTTAATAAAAAATGAAAAGAAATAAATTACGCAAAATCTATTTTTATAACAAGAAATATGTAATTAATGAATTAGAAAAAATTAAAGTAATCAATAAAATATTAGCGATAAAAATTATAAAACCGAAAGAAAAGAAAAAGGTAAAAAGAAAGAAATTAAAGAACTTGAATAAATTACAAAGTTAAACTTACATTAAGAACAATTTAAGTAATTTTGTCTTATAACTAATATATTCTAGAAAGTTAAACTTAATTGACTTTTACATATTAGACTATGAAATGTGGTAGAGACAAGTTTTAGGAGGACTACCCGTCACGTCAACAAATTGTGGGGCCCCTTTCTTATGATGACAATATGAGGACTACCAAAAGAGTATAGGGGTAGTCTTCCTTAGGTAGTCCTCCACTCCTATTGATCCAATTTTAAATTAATAAAAAAATCACATCAATACTTAACCTTCTCATTAATACTTCATCTTCACCAAACACACATCACCCCCAAAAACCCGTTCTCCTCCATTTTATCAAAGCCCACCACAGTCGATCATCTTCATCAGTAGCTCACTAGAGCCGTCTTCATTTGCAGCTCACTGGAGTTGTCTTCATCAGCAGCTCACTGGACCCGTCTTCACTACAATCACCGGAGTCGTCTTCATCACTAGTCACCGGAGCCGTCTTCATCCTGCAGGTCATATATACGTTGGGATGATTGTTTTTTTAATTCAAACGGTAATACCGTTGAGATGGACCCACCAGACAAAACAGTCAATCACAGCACCCGTCTTCAACGTCCAATTTCGGACGGTTTGGGTGCTTCAAGGGCGTTGGGGGCGGTGTTAGATGGGCCAAGTCGAGCTAGACGGGCCTTGGCCATCCCCCACATCGGATAGCCTTAGTCAAGTGACATAAGAAAATATTATACAGATGTTTCAGATAACTACCTTATTACCTGCAGGAATCTAGGTGCAACAACTACACTTTTTGGAAACTACTAGTTCATGTATTAAGTGGTGAACATAAGAGTAAACTCGGGAAGGTTTGAAAGAGAGCTTGAGGAGAGCACTAGATCCACGCCTACCCAATGTAGATGACATTATTGTTGAAGAGGCAATTGAATTAGCTGGTGTTGCACTCAGTTGTCTTGATGATCCTTCTTATACTCTTCTGAAGTCAGCATTGAATGCATTAAGAAAACTTTAGACATGATACTCTAAAAGAGGTAGAGAAATCAGTTGCTCTTGGACCCGTTTGTCTTGATGATCCTTAGAGGGGACGGGACACTTGCGGGTAAGGGCTTTTGGCTTAGTTAGCCTTGCGGCTACACTGCCCCGTGTCATTGGGCTAGTTTGATCGGCTTGAAAATGAGGCTATCGCTGGTGCACTCGACTTCCTCCTCACAACGGTCACTTGACCGTTAGAAGCATTAAATAAAAAAACCTTTTTAACTTATTTTAAACATATATAACACACCAAATTTCACACCATTTCATACCAAATTTCACACCATTCTCTCATACACAAAATATCACACCATTCTCTCGTACCAAATTTCATACTTTCACAATTATCTTTTCAAATGACAAATAAATTACCTATGATTATTCCACCAATGGAGTCGGATGACGACATTTCAAACGATAGCAGTATTCTTTTTTTTTTAAGATGTGATCGAGCAAGTTGACGAGGAAACGGGATCATAAAAAAAGTCGTTAAACGTGATCGCGAAAAAGGTAACCAAATCCTTATGAATGACTATTTTGTTGCCGAACCCAAATATAATGATGATGTTTTCCGCTATCAGTTTTATATGTCGAAAGAATTGTTTTTAAAAATTGTTGACGACATCAAGACCAAATATCCATGGTTTCAAGAGGGTTACGATGGAAGGATGAATGAAAGTTTTACACCTATTCAAAGAATCACTTTTGCCATTAAACAGCTTGCGGTAACACACTGGACGAATACGACGAGTATTTGTGCATGTCTGAAAGGACTTCACGTGAGTCCCTTTATTTTATTTTTTTGCAACATCGTAATTCAAACTTACGTCGAGGAGTTTATGCGCCGACCCACAAGCCACGATGTTGCAAATTTATACCAAAACAGTAAAATGTTGCGTTTCAATGATATAAATAATGGGTTGAAGGTGGATTTGGTCGAGCAAGCGTGGGCGATTCACCCGACTCAAAACGAAGAAGAAGAAGATTATGGCATGCCGAGTTTTGAAAGTGATTAACTTGAAACGTACATAATAATTCGTGATAGCAGACACAAAAACCTGGCCGGCCTTAGTGTGTTTCTCAGGGTTTTCTGAATACTCTATCCAAGGAGGTGAAGTCCTCCTTAAATAGGTTCCACACAGGCCTCAACTTTCACCATTAACCTACCCAATGGGTCGAGGCCCAGTTAAGGGCTTGCCTCCACATCGGCCCATCATTAGTCCAATATAATATATCGTATAATATCATATAAATCATAGAGAGAGAGAGAGAGAGAGAGAGTATCGTTCGTTTCACGTGGCGATATGCTATTGGAAGACATCTAGGGATTGGACACGTGTCATCCGCTCGCTAGCTGCAAGTCTGACACGCTGTGATAGGCTACTTCTCTTTGCCGAGTGTACTATTGTCCCCTCTGCTTAGTGGGGATCCTCGCTGAGGTGGCCTCATGTGGTCTTATTGGTTGACGCAGGCAGGAGCTGGACCTGCTGTTCCCTTTGGTGGATCCGCGACCACGTGCTCACAAACCTGGCTCTTTGGTGGAGCCTCCTGATTGGTCGTTCGCACTGCAGATCGTACATGATGTCTGCTTGATTGTGCATGGCCGCGGCGATTTGCCTTGCTGGCATTTTCTAGTTGGCTGATCGTGCAACATAACCTCTGCAACACGTTCAGCTATCATGATTGGTTCGTACAAATTTGTACGTGTACAAATTTGTACGTTTGTACCTTTGTCTGCCCCGTTCCCTAAAAACCTTCGTCACAAGTTCTTCGTGTAAAACTTGGCGGGTGTTGCCTGTGTTGCACACCCGCCGGGATCTTATGTCCGCTGGGATGTTGTGTCCGCCAATCATCCATCCACGGTCCGCATATATCGTGGCCCAAGCATGCTATGGGCTTATTTGGGGTGTGGGCCCATGTTGTCTTTAGTGGATTTTTAGGCCCCTACCCGGCTACCCCTTCAAGTAGTATTTGTATTTTTTTTATTTTTCTAACTTGTTTTTGGTATTTGTAATTTTTCATTTTTTTAAGCATTTGTAATGTTTTTTTAATTAATGACATGTTATTTTTTTAAATAAAAAGCAGTAATTAAGCAATGATTACTCAATGATTATCAAGCCTCGTCAAGTCCCTCATTCACTACACACCTATTTTACATAAAACCCCTCATCTCACTTTATTAATATTTTAATCCATAGAGCCTCCATCAAACCCTCTCACTACACTTGGCTTGATAACATTACTTTTAGCCTAATAACAAAAGTTGACCAAAACTTAGGGGCTGTTTAGTTCACCTCTGAATGGCTCCATTCAGAGGTAACCTCTGATTCGGTCAGAGGTGATGTTGTTTGGTTGCTTAAAGCCCAACCTCTTAACTGAACCGATAAGAGCTAAATGGTTCAGTTCTGTGATGATGCTGAATAAAAAAATGGACAAAATTTACCCTCACCTCTGAACAACCCCTTCACCTCTCCCTACAACTACCTCCTCTCCTCTCCTCCCTCTCCCGGACCATCACAACCACCGCTTCTTTTTCCCAACCCTAAAATCCTCCCTTCTCCTTCCCCTCACTTCTCCTCCTCCCTTCCGCCGCCGACCCTACCTCTCCCCCGCGGCTCTGCCCTCTTCTCTCTTTTTCTTTGGTTTATCTCTCTTATCGCCCCTTTGTCCCTCTCTTCTGCTTTGTATGTGTGTTGGGAAAAGAGAAAAGAAAATAGTGCATTGTATGTGTGTGTTATGAAAAGAAAAAGAAAAAGTGGTATGTGATGTGAACGAGAGAAAAAAGAAAGAGAACTTGGGGTGGGTGGGTGGGGTTGGGAAAATAGTGTAGGGAAAAGAAGAAAAAAAAATTGGTAGGTGGGTGGAGTGGGGTGTGGGTAAAATAGTCATTTTACATATCTATTCAGATGTTTAACCAAATAACAGTTTATTAGTTTAGCACTTACTGGTTCAGAGTCTCTTACCCATTCAGACCTCTTACTGGTTCAACACTTGCCAAACAACCCCTTAATTTGAGACATTTTCTCTATGATACTAGTGGATTTACCCGCGCGTTGCGGCATGATTTAAAAACAGGTTGCAATACAACATTTTGTGATAATGTACAAAACGTAAAAGGTTGATTTAATAGTACAAATGTTGTGCTTCTAGTAAGTTCATCTGAAAACTTATACATACCTGCTCGATAAACGTTATTCATAAGAAAATGTTATTTTATTCAATGTATATAGTCTTGAAGAATTTGAAAAACGTCACTACTTTTGCAACCACTTTCTTTATTGGTTGACTTGCTGACTCTCGTGTAAGCAAGGTATATATTGGATCCTCTTACACACATGTTTCTTGATTAATTTGTTGGAATGTTTATATTTTTCCTTTCAACACATTCTCTAATCTGGACTTTATCCGATAAATTACACAATATCTAAAAGATACTAAAGAATAGTAGCTAGTATATGCAATATTTAAAAGAAATAAAGAATGGTAGCAAGTATATAATGAATCCACAAAATTACCTGTCACAACCCGTTTGGTAGACCTTGGTTGCAGAGACTCTTAGATCAGACAACAGCCTTCATAGGGACTCTTGTTAATGTCTCAAAAACGATTACCTCATGAGATAATTCCGCCATGCTTGGGAGGTGGCTAGTAAGTTGTAAGTGATCATTATGGTAATTTTCATACATAAAGATGACGATGAAAGAAAAATTATAAAACCCATAAGATATGGAAGTTGAGTTCAATAAAAACAAATTACGTGGTCCTATGACCAAATAAACTAATATCATCAAAGACATGTTTTGATGTATGTTAAAGAACATATTTTGGTCCTATTGATGAGAAACCCAAAAACACCACCAAAAACACCACCAAATAAAGGATTTTTAGGAGAAGTGTCCCTTTTTTAGGAGAAGAGTACCTCCTTTTACGGATGGTCTTTGTGCGTTTATGTATAGTTTCTATTGCATGAGGTTATTTATGTATTTAGTCTTCTATGTCATTCATTCACTATTTTTAATGCTTGGTGTTTGTCTACTTAATTATCTATAGTGTGTGTTTGTCATCGAGCTGGGGGTCTCTTTGGAAGCAGCCTCTCTATCTCTAATGATGGGGGTAAGGTGTGCCTACATCCCACCCTCCCCAGACCCTACTAATAGCGTCGCTATTCGTGGGATTTCCTGGGTTCGGTTGTTGTTGTTGTTGTAAACAAAAATACTAAACTATTCCTATGACCTAAATAAGGATTATCTAGAACCTTGCCTACCAAGTTTGTTTTTTGTCGACTTGTGAACGAACTCATATAACTGACCACAATGTTAAAGGGGTTGTTACATTAAGCAATGCTTATAAACCAAGTTCATTTTTGAGAATCAGTTGTGCTAAACTGGCAGATAAAGAAAAACCACTGATTACTGAATCACCTATCAAAAGTTGTAAGTGATTATGTTGACAGTTTGTAATTAAATAGCATGACACGTTTTTATCATTCTTAACGAATACAATAAAGAGGGCAGGTTGAACATTATTATGACACAAAATAACAAAGCATAAAATCAAAAAGTATAATCTGAATTTTTTCATGATAAAATGATAGACCTGTTGTGGATATTAAAGTAAGCTTCTTAATTTGGAATTCTAGTGTTTGTAATCAAACCAAACACTTTTTGAGGTCTTAAGAGTGAATGGTGCTTAATATTCATATCTATACTTCTCCCACATATATCAAAATGCATTATCATGGTATATATGAGATGCTTTACATCAGAAGCAATAAAAACATAAATCATTGAATTACGATAATACACATAATGTGAACGACCAGGTCAACCACACCGAAACTGCATAATAAAACATTTACTGTATTTATCAATGGAACAGATCATTATGTGAGCTATAAGAAAAAGAAAATACCGGTAACTCCACTCATTATCATACCACGGAACCAACTTCACAAAATTATTATGCAATATGATTCCAGCCTTTGCATCAGATATGCTAGATCTGTAACATCATCACTTCTGTTTATTCTTGTTTATACTTTATATGCAACAAATGAATGGAAAGACTACTAAGCATATGCTAAGGATGCTAAACGAACATGATTTTCTTTTACTTATGAGTGCTAGCAGATATGCATTTTTATCATAAATAGCATCTTAATCTTAATTCTTCTAGTGACTAAGTTGATTATCTAGAAACAAGTAACCTAGGTGCAAATGGAATTATTTAAGAACTTTAAATGCTTTAAAGTGTTCTTTAAAGTGAATATGCAAAATATATATAACCTAATACATCTAAGAACCTAAAATAACCTACAGTCTATATGTAAAGCAACACTAGTTTATTCACTATTTTCAATTAGATACTCTTAATCAACAATCAAGCAAAATAAATAACAAAACTGCAAAAAATAAGCTTAATATATAAACAAAAATAACACAAATTTGCTAACTTGTTTCATGTTGCTTTACAAGATTGCATGCACTGAACTAAACACAAATCATACATAGTAAACAATTAAAATAACAGTAATATGTCACCTAGAAATGGAGGCAAATAGCGCTCGTGTTGATTAGTTGCTTCAAATGCGTAGTAAACTCACATATATCCTAAAACCTTAATCACAAAATAAGAAACGAAACATCGAATCAAGGAACGAAATTCGTATAAAAGGTAACACAATACAGTACAAAAGAAAATTAATCACATATGTATGTATAATGATTCAAAGATTAACAATTACATACCACTAAGAGAAGAAGATAAATACGTAAATCGTATCGAAGTGTGTAGAAATTAGAAGAAAAAGAAAGTTCTTATGGTTAAGGAAAGAAGAAGCAATTGAAATTCACATGAATTAAACTTCAAATTCAATGGATCCCATTCAATTCTCTAAATGTGAATATTAATTGCGTATGTTGAAGAATGTGAAAGGATGAGCAGGGAAGGTGAAAGGATGAGAGGAGCATGAAGGGAATGCAATTCTTAATTTTAACTAAAGGACCTACATAAATTTACCACAATAACCTTGTTGGCTAAGGCTGTTCATGAGCCGAACCGAGCCGAGCCATGTCAAGCTCGTGCTCGGCTTGGTTATAAACCAAGCCGGATCGGCTCGAATTTGAAACCGAGCTGTAAATCAAAGATCGAACTCGGCTTGGTTTTAAACCGAGCCGACTCGGCTCGGCTTTCAATAGTTAAAAATAACACATTTAAAATAAGTTCAACCTTATACATTACAAGCTAAAATCAAGTTCAAGCAAATGCAAAATAAGTCTCAAATTTCAATGGAATACAATATAAGTTTATCAACATACAAATTAACTTGAGTACTGGATCAAAAGCAGTATTGAGTTTATTTAAATAAACTTGATTAGCTGTAACTTCAAGCCCAAGCAATGAATCTCCATGCTACTGTTACCAAATATTAAATATATAACATACATCTTTTTTAATATTTTTATATTATATTATATGTATATAAAAATATATATTAAAAATTAGAATTATTCGAGCCAAACCGAGTCGAGCTAGGCTCGTTTTCTAACCTATCCGAGCCTGCTCGGCTCAGTTTTAAACTGAGCCATATCGAGCACGCTTTTTTCGAGCTAAATCCGAGCAAGCTTCAAGCTTCGAGCTACGAGCTTTTTGGATAGCCTCATTGTTGGCATCTTAAAGTGACGAAAATGCCCCTCTCAAATAAAAGTTCTTAAAAAATTGTACACCAACAATAATGATGAAATTTCGATCCAATTTCGGTATTTCCTTCACCAATCTTTCCTCAAGTTTCCGTCCTATTCAAAAGCAATTCCCACTACCGTTGACTAAACCGCGCACCCACCACCAAAACTCAGCTCCTTCAATCTGTTAATTCGACGCTGAGATGCTGTACAGACGCTATCGACTATCGAAACAGCGGCTTCCCTTTTGCTGCTACAAGTCCCACAATTACATTTGTTTCTGATTCGCAAAACAAGGTAATTAAAGATCTGAAACCTTTGCTGATTTTATAGGTAATACAGATTTAGGCTCTGCTTATGGTTTACTGAAGCTGCAATCTGCATAATGATTTTAAACATATATATATATATATTCCGGCAACTGAGTCTTTGATAATCGGTAGTACCTTAAGACGAATAGGTAATTATTTATTTTGGTATACATACATATTTTTAACTGCAACACAAACGAAATTACCACTAAGGATTAATGATTGCTGAAATACATCTACGATTATAGGCTACCATTTACCATTCTTTAAATTAATATTAATATAGCTACAATTTAATGACTTGGTCCATAATCCAACAAATCTTAGCGATTTCTATTGTATATTTATGCTGCCTGAATTGATGTTAACCAAACTGTTGAGTTTATATATAATATGTCAATAGGTATAGGTGCAAAGTAGCGTTCAAGAGGTTACTAAATTGATTTCTATCTCATTATTGCAGAATTAGTTTTTCGTAAGCCTGGAAGGCAAAATGTCAAGACTGCCTTACACACAATCATGCCGAAAATTTTCATTCGCTGAGATTCAATCAGCCACCCAAAATTTTAACGATGCATTAGTCGTAGGGAAGGGTGGTTTTGGTAAGGTGTATAAGGCTACCATCACTGTTGATGATGAAGAACCTTTTAGTGTTGCAATCAAGCGACTGAATTTGGATTCCAGCCAAGGAGCAACCGAGTTTTGGGCTGAAATCGAGATGCTTACCAAGTTGAGACATTGTAATCTTGTGTCTTTGATTGGTTACTGTAACGAGCACTCGGAGATGATTCTTATATACGAGTTTATGCCACATGGAACCCTGGATGATCAAGGGTACTAGTTTGAGTTGGGTACAAGTACAACGACTAAAGATAGGCATAGGTGCCGCAAGAGGATTGCATTACCTTCATACCGGAACAGGCACCCAACATGGAGTCATACATCGTGACGTCAAAAGCACAAATATTTTGTTGGATGAAGATTATGCTGCTAAGATATCAGATTTTGGATTAGCCAAAATTGGCCCAACAAACACATCAGACGCCTATGTCAAAACCGATGTTAGGGGTACATTTGGCTATCTCGATCCAGAGTATTTTTTGACCGGTCGGCTGACAAGGAAATCAGATGTGTTTGCCTTTGGGGTGGTGTTATTCGAGTTGTTGTGCGGGAGGGTAGCCGTGGATAATCGTCTTGACGACGATGAGAGCAGTTTGGTAAAGTGGGCTCGTGAATCTATTAAGAAAGGGAAATTGCCCAATATCATTGATCTAAAGATCAATAATAAGATCTCTCCAAAGTGCTTGAAGGAATTTGTTCAGATTGCAAATGGCTGTTTGAGTAGCGAGTCTGAGAACCGCCCTGAAATGGAAGGGATTGTGGTTGCTCTTCAGCGTTGTCTGTCATTGCAAAATAAATTCGACACCACTGTAAAGCCAACTGTAGGCATATCGTCAATTGGTAGAATGATTAAATGGCCCTTCAACTCTGGTATATACGTATTCAGATAGTTTGTGTATTCCATGAAAATATTTATCTACAGTCAATTATGATCTCATCATTTTCCATTTAATTAATAGGTCAAAGTGAAAGACAGCTCACAGAAGATTCTGTTGACCATGGTTCATCATCAAAAGAGGATCGCTCGACTAATATTGCAGGTTGGTGTATCACTTATCTAGTGATTTGTTTTCTCATTCAATTTTGCGAGTCCAATAAACACACACACATATTGGACATATATATAGGGAAGGTTATTATACAATCTATCAAAATCATGCAAAATGTAAGAGATCACAAAAGATGACATATGTACTTCAAGCAATGTGTATAATGGTCCATGTAAATATGTGGCATGAAGCCACAAAAATCTGCCTAGTGAATACGTAATACCGACTGATACAAAATCACGTAACGTTATACTTGCTTAAGAGTGAAATGCATATTACGTAATTACATACTGGTATATATTGCATAATGTTATACAATGAAATAATTAAAAAAAAGCTTGTCATCTATTTTTAAAAACGCTTTCAATGAAATGTCTTTCATATATTTGTGAGAGAATTACACAAATTGTCCTTTAGTTATTACTGAAATTGCATCGTCTATCCTTTATAGAAATTTTTCACTCCTTATATCCTTTATTTTATCAATTTGTTACACCCTTTGTCCTTTACCCTAACTTAGTTAAAAAACTTGGTTAACTTTATTTTCTAAGTTTACACTTTTAGCCCATATAGTTTTGATTGAACCCTAACCCTTGATTAACCTCGAATTCGACCACGACAATTAACGAAATCATAGGGCTATTATAGAACATCAAATTCCGATCAAAACCATGTAAAATAATCGTACTGACTTGATCGTTTTCGAGGCTAAATCGAATGATTAAATTGCGACTGATTGATCTTGTTCTTCAAATTGCGAACGATTTGGTGGGTGTTTATAGTATATTTTTGCACAGAAACGGTCGACTAAGGCATAAGATGTTATAATAGGTTTCAATTTATTAGAATAGAGGCTCGATTTGCAAGTGGGTTTTTAAACGTTTGAAGACCTTTATTTTCTCAAAATATATTTTTAAACGTTTATGGAACATGCTAAACATCTTATGCCTTAGTCGATCGTTTCTATGCAAAAATATACCATAAACACTCACAAAATCGTTCGCAATTTGAAGAACAAGATCAACCGGTCGCAATTTTAATCGTTCAATTTAGCCTCGAAAATGATCAGGTCAGTAAGATTATTGTACATGATTTTGATCGGAATTTGATGTTCTATAATAGCCCTATGATTTCGTTAATTGTCGTGGTCGAATTCGATGTCAATCAAGGGTTAGGGTTCGATCAAAAATATATAGGCTAAAAGTGTAAACTTAGAAAATAAAGTTAACCAAGTTTTTTTTAACTTAGTTAGGCTAAAGGACAAAAAGTGTAACAAATTGATAAAATAAAGGATGTAAGGAGTGAAAAATTTCCATAAAGGACAGAGGATGCAATTTCAGTAATAACTAAAGGACAATTTGTGTAATTCTCTCTATATTTGTTTATCACTATTATTATAACGATCTTTAATTAAAAAAATAATTATCCATAACTAAGTACGATAGAATGAAATAATATCTTTAATTAAAAATTAAGTATTAGTAATTAATTAGGAGAAAGAGGAGGGAAAACCAAAACACAGATGGCTCTAGTGACTTGCATGTGTCCAAGCTTATATTGGTTTATTATATATAAATATAATAATTTATTATTAACTATATTACAAAAATAATATATATTTTATTTATAATAAACATAATATATTGTTACCATATAGGTGATATATTGTATTGTAAACTATGGGGTTGTTTGTCAATCTCTGCGTCAGTAAGTACTAAATCATTAAGAGGTCTGACTGGCTAAGGGACTCTGAACCAGTAAGAGGCCTTACATGGCTCAGTGCGACTAGCTTGTGATGGAGGATGTGGTGGTTGGTCAAGATGATGGTGTGTGAGTGCTCGACTAAGGGTTATGAACACAGGTGAATAGATAAAGAAGACAAATTTTCATTCAACATCAGTTTGAAAGTTAATGGGTAGAGGTAGCCTCTTAATAGAATCATTAAGACACTACCGAACAATCTTTACATTAAGTGTTGGTATCGATGATGCACCAAACTAACATCATCTAAACTATATTAGTACCACATGAACTCCGACCGACCAACGTTACCAGTATCAGTATGAACTCCCGCCCCGTGTAGCGCATGCTTATTCACTAGTTTTAGTAATTAATCGAGAATATAAGGATGTCTTAGAACTTGAATCCGAGCGACCTGACTCAATCGATTTGAAAGGGTTTTAAGTAGGTTGTTAACCCTCATCCTTCATGGTATTATTAATATTGTTAGTAATATTACTGTTACTATTACTATTACTATTATTACTGTTACTATTACTATTATTATAAATGAAGAATGTTATGGATCAATTGCTTATTGATCTTCTCATTGATATCTCAATTATATACAAAATACAATCCCTAAAATTAGGGAATAAATAATTACAAACTTAATGCATAATACTACCCATATATACAAAAGGCATATTCTCAAATATATTCTATTACACCCCCGCAGTCGAAGCAAGAGGAGGGCGAATGTTGAGACTGGAGCGGAAGTCATCAAATAAGACCTGAGGTAGACCCTTCATGAAGATATTTGCAATCTGTAGACACGTTGGGGGTATGGAGAATCCGTATAGTACCTCGTTGAACATGTTCACGCACAAAATGAATGTCAAGCTCTATGTGTTTAGTGCGTTGATGTTGAACAGGATTACTAGATAAGTAGATAGCACTAATATTGTCATAATAAACCAGTGTGGTTGAGGATAAAGGGCGGTACAACTCCAGAATATGTTTACGAATCCAACAGATTTCAGCTACTACATTAGCAACTGCACGATACTCTGCCTCTGCAATTGAGCGAGAAATCGTAGTCTATCGTTTTGATGACCAAGATAAAAGATTAGGACCCATGTAAACACAATAACCTGATGTTGGGCGACGTGTACCCAGACAACCTGCCCAATCAGCATCTGTATAGGCCCGAAGAGTGATATCAGGACAGGAGGAGAGAGTAAGACCATACTCTGCAGTGCCACGAATGTAGCAAAGAATACGCTTCAATGCATTCGAGTGATCTGTGGTGGGGCTATGCATGTAAATGCAGATCTGCTGGACCGCATAACTGATGTCTGGTCGAAGGTTAGGTACTGAAGCGCACCAGCAAGGCTTCTGTATAACGTTGGGTTATCAAATGGAAGACTCGATGTGGCACTTAATTTCGGTTTTGTGTCAACAGGAGTTGCGGCCGAGTTGCAGGTTTCCATACCCGCACAACTGACAATGTCAAGTGCATACGATTGCTGTGACAGAAAAATTTTATAACCTGTACGAGAAACTGAGATGCCCAAGAAATAACTGAGAGGTCCAAGATCTTTCATAGCAAATTCAGCCGCAAGGCTGCCCATGAGTTTCATCCTTAGAGAATTTGAGGAAGTGATGAGCATAATATCGTCTACATAAATTAATAAATAAGCAATGTCACCCCGTGATGATATGTGAAAAGAGAGTTATTACATAGACTCTGCAAAAAACCAATAGAAGTAACAAAATTTGTAAACCATTGGTACCATGCCCGTGGTGCTTGTTTAAGACCATAAAGTGACTTTTTGAGGAGACAAACATGGTCGGGATAATCACAGTGTCGAAATCCCATTGGTTGATACATATACATGGTCTCAGTGAGGTTTCCATGTAGGAAAGCGTTGGTGACATCCAACTGATAGATAGACCAAGACTGTGAAAGGGCCAAGGTTAAAACTGTCCGAATCGTAGCCGGTTTGACAACCAGACTAAAAGTCTCCCCACAATCAATACCGACCTCTTGATTTCTACCATCACACACTAGACGTGCTTTGTATCTTTCTAGTGTACCATTGGACCTGTATTTGTGACAAAAAATGCCACATGCTGCTTATAATATGCATATCAGGACGTCTCAGGACAAGTTCCTAAGTCTTGTTTTTAATTAACGCATTAAATTCGTTTTTCATGGCGTTATGCCAATCCGGGTTGGACAAAGCATCTTTGAGATTTTTTGGGTACGGGAGCGATGGAAGTGGTAGAAAGGTTAAAAATGTGTTTTGGTTTTGAAATACCGGACATGGCACGTGTTTGCATAGTTCAGGGAGGTGGTGGTGGTGGTGGTGGAATTTGGATTGGACTGTGGGTTAGTGTGGTCAAAGGGTGGGCCGGTTCTGTGGGTGACGAGGTGGTGGTATGTTGAGGAGGGGTGTGGGCCGAAGGAGGTGTTGGCGTATGGGTAGAAGGTGGTGTTGTGGGATCTGGGAAGGTGTGGGCCGAAGGGGAAATGGGAGATTGGGCTTCGGCTTCTGGATTGGGAATGGGAGGAGGTGTGGTATTTTCGGGTGAGTTATTTGGATGCACAGTGTTGGGCGAGTAGAAAAATGGATGGATAGTATCTTCAAGAAATTTGTATGTTGTAGGATTTGGTTTGTGGGATTTGGAAAATGGGAAAAGCGTCTTATCAAATAGGACATAGCGATGGATAATAGTTCGGGTGGTGAGGTCAAGGCATTTATATCCCTGGTGGTTTGATGGATACCCAAGGAAAACACATGGGTATGAATGGTAGGCAAGTTTGTGAGTGGTTGTGTGTGGGATAAGTGGGTAACACATGCATCCGACTTCAATCAGCAAGTCGGTAAAAACGACCGTACCATTGAAAGCCTGCAACGCAAATGGACCGATCTGAAGTTCTGAACAATACATGTGATTGGTGGAGCACCCTCTACGCAAACACCTTGAGAAAGCACCCGGGCATTGAGGCGGAGTTGGCTATCGAGTTTACGCATGTGGATTATGCGGCTCGATACCGCAACAGTTTCAACCATGTCTAGCATGGCAATTGTTGCGTCAAGTTTAAGTTTGTTTTATTTATGGTTTAATATTTTGTATTTTATTTAGGTTATTTATTTAATTATGTGTTTAATTTATGTGTTTTATTAATTGAAACCATTAAAATAAATAAAAATAATAATATAAAACGGTTTCCAAACCGTGATTTAACTCACGGGTTACCGTCACGGACCCACTACCAGCACCACCGGCGAACTGTTGCCGTGCCAGTAGTGGGTTACTGTGAGGTGCCCGTGGCTTACACGGGAAGCGCCCCGTCCCCCTTACACCCATCAATTGTTTGATGCAATTCCTCTGGAGTTATAATTCACAGTTTCATTATCAGAAGCAAAACGACACACATTCTCTGTCACTGTCTTTCCTTTTAGAGCCTCCCAAACTTGTCATTGAATCACAATAAAAAATATTGAAATGGGTTCTTGTTTCAGTGTTAAATTGAAAATAGAAAGTTATTGTCATGATGGTGAGTACATCACAATCAAAATATATTTTTTTTTATGGTTTATTTTTTGAGTTGATTGTTGTTCCTTTTAAGGTTAATCATTAGTAATTGTTCTGATTGATGTGTTTGACAGATGAAGTTAAATTTGCAACAATAACACCTAGCACGCGAAGTCAAGATGAGATTTTGCAATCAACGAATTTAAAATCGTTTAGTTTCCATGTAATTAAAGCGGCCACCAGGAACTTTCGTCCCTCGGATGTGGTGGGAGTAGGTGGTTTCGTTTCAGTTTACAGAGGTTATATAGATGAGCAATCACTTTTAGCAGCGAAACCTGGCACAGGCACCGTTGTGGCTGTATTAAGATTTGAAGATCACCATGAATGGTTGGTAAGTGTCACTCTTTGCGGTTTGATTATGAAACTGGTAATTTGAGTAAACTAACTTCTTGAAGTATTAATGCTACAGATGGAGATTAACTATTTAGGGCGGCTATGTCATCCAAATCTGGTACAATTAATTGGTTACTGCCTAGAAGATGACGAAAGGTTACTTGTCTACGAGTACATGAAACGTGATAACTTGGAAAACCATCTTTTTAGCAGTGAGGGTTCATTATTATTTTAATTTTCCCCATCAATCCAGTTGATTTGCCTTGAATTTGGTCACTAACAGTTTTTAATTTGAAACAGGAAGTTCTTACATTCAACCTCTTCTGTGGAACCTACGTTTAAAGGCTGCTCTTGGTGCTGCTAAGGGGCTTGCATATCTTCATTGCCCAGAAGTGAATGTGATATATCGTGATTTCAAGTCTTCACGTATCTTGATTGATTCTGTATTTATCAAATTCGTGGCATAACCAGTTTTTTTTCTATGGTTGAATTTTTTACGCGACATATGACTAGTTTTGCTTGTATTTTTGTTCAAGGAATACAATGCAAAACTGTATCACTTTGGGTTGGCTAAGGATTGGCCGTTGGATGGGAAAAGCCATGTATCTACTAGGGTCATGGGCACTCATGGATATGCAGCTCCTGAGTACATTGCAACAGGTGAACAATTTTGACAAATATTAATAATTTCTTTAGTGATATAGGCATTTCATTTCTAGCACATTATTTATTTAAAAATTGACAAAATACACAAACGGGTTTACGGGTCATCCCAATCGTTTCCACCCACTTAAAAGGTACCCATTTTGATGTGTTTAACTCAACCTATTCAACGTACCCATTTTGATACTCTAATTATGAACAGAAATCTTGGAATCAATTTTAGCTTAAATATTTCTTGAACTCAATACTTTATTTGTTCATGAAGGTCACTTATCTAAACGAAGCGACATCTATAGTTTTGGGGTGGTTCTTCTTGAAATCTTGACAGGAAGACGATGCATTGACAAAAATCACCCATCTAATGAACGAGTGTTGGTTGACTTTGCTAAGCCTTATTTGACCAGCAAAAGAAGGACTCTTCACATTATGGACCAGCGAATCGCTGGTCAGTACTCTTCAAAAGTAGCCATAAGAGCTGCAGATCTTGCAATGAAGTGTATTTCGAGCGAACCTAAGTCCAGACCGACTGCTGATGAGTTGGTCAAAGTGTTGGAACAACTTCAAGAAATGCAAGAAGGGTGGGAGAATCGTAGAAAAGAAACGGGTCAGAAACATAATGGCAACAAAAATGTTGGTTAACCCATGCAGGTGGCTTCTACAGATAGTAATATTTGAAAGAGTGAGACCATAGAGTCCTTGTACAGTTATGAATTTGTAATTTCAAGGGATTTAAATAATCTAACCGTCAGCTATTGGCCGTCACCGGTTCCAACTAACGAAATGTGTGCTGGCGCTCTCACCTTTTAACATATTGTCCACTAATGGACCATGACTAACATTTTATCCACCTTTTAACTAACATCTACTGGCCGCCACCGGTCCCGACTAATGTGGCATGCTTGCCCATCAAATTTCCTCTTGAATGTCGAATTCCTCTTAGTAATCAGTTAGTTATAGTTCATTAGTAGACAATATGTTAAAGGTGGGACCGTTAGCACACATTTCATTAATTAACACCGGTGGTAGCCAATAACGATAGTTGAGATTATTTAGATCCAATACTCCTAATTTAAAAAGGTGTAAAAAAGAGGAAAGTTGGTCTAATTAAATGGGCAAATTCCATAGACGTTAATCAGTTTCCTGCAAAAAATTGTATCTAATTTTTTCCCACTAGCGATTATATCAGTTTCGGGCACTCGAGGAGACCGGGCCTGGGTTGTCGCCCACCCAGCCCCATCCCAAAGTCGGCCCTGTTTTTGGATTGAATAAGGAGGGAAACGAAAATTAAAAATGGACATTGTACGTTTCTTGCTTTTGTGAGATGAATATTGTAACCGAATCATACAAGACATATTATTGTTTAGACACCTATATCATCCCAATGAGTTTTCGAAGTACATTTATCAATGTGGGGTAGCAAGTGGCACAAAGCAACTACTCATAGTCTAATAGAAATTAACTTCTATTGAAAAAGAGTTTAGGCCATTTATAAATTTTATTTATTTAACACTAGCTGATTACCCCGGGAAGGTCCCGGGGTTGAAAAATCTAATGACTTAATAAAAAAAATGATAAAAGAAAAAACATACAAACGTAAACTCCGTCATTTAGATCAAGTCTGGCAGAATACCTTCTTTATCATTCAAAATACAAATAACCTCACCATATCAACCAATCTTACAAAAGAATCATTCCCTTCCCTCAATAATCACATGTCAAAAATCAAGACAACAAACACAAAATTCACAAAACTGAACACATATTTGAAAGCAGAAGCATGATTGTAAACCCTAGAAAATTAATTGAAATACTATCCCAAAAGCACACAGATTAACAAAAACACAAGTTTTCAATTTACAAAGAACTAACAAAATAGGACATGAACAACGTAATCGTAAATAATAGTTCTTAAACGGTTACTAAATAATCAACTTAAAGATGTGTTAAAAAAAACTTCTTATCTTACCAAATGTATGTAATCAAACAAAATCAAAATAACAAAAATTAACCCATGTCCGTTGTTGAATTAAATCCCCACTCACGGCTATCAGCAAGTACCAATTAGAATATTTAACTGTTTCCACTTCTATATTTTAGTAAGAACATCCAAATTTGAAAACAAAAAATAAAAGTACCAGTGTCTTACTTAAATTGTTTGAATCATCTCTTACTTGATAACTTAACAAAGTAAACATCCATGAAAAACAAAATATAACAAAATAAAAATAAAAACACACTTTACCTCATCCTTCATCGTATGACGCCTGATCCAATTCATCATAGTTGCCTTCATACTGGTAAACACATCAGCTTAGTGCAAATTAGAGTGTAAAAACAAAATATCACTTCTAACACTACATTCTTACAAAATATTATATAATCTAAATATTACATAAGAAGAAACTGACAACATTACCCAACATTTAACAGAAGCTTTAAAATTGCTATACTAAATATCATATTTGGGCAAATAATTTCAAACTTCACCTTGTTTCAAAACTCTTTTCAAAGATGTCGACTCAATCAAACACTACCTCCTCTGCAATATCTTCATCGACTTTCTTTTCTTAATTGAGTCACTACACGGACAACATCAACCAAAATAGCAGCTTTGTCGATTTTAGGAGGCCTTCTTGGGTCAAGAATCGAAGCCAGCTCAACAAACATAAGAACACGGCATGATGGTAAGTGCCAAAATACAAAAAAGATAAATAGAAAATAATAGAATATAGCTTGTAACATAGAATAACATACCTGTCATTTAACTTATCCCTCCTCAATTTCTCTCGAAATGCTTTTATACATAAATTCATCAAGATTCAAAAATTCCATCTTTTTCCTTCAAACCCTTCGCAATATTATCTAATTCAAAATAAAAACTCAATTTTTAACCTTTAAATTAAATAAACTTCCCAATCTGTTACCATCAACATGCATTAACATTCCCAGATCTGGAATACAAAAGCAAATAATAATAAGCAGAGCTAACATACAACAACTTAAGAACGCAATTAAATGTTTTAATAAATTAGATTATTACAGATAGGGTATAATGAAAGGTTATTAATTGAAAAGTGAGAGAAACAAATGTAATAAAGCATAGAGATGAATATAAATATATAAATAGATTGAATAAAAGTGAAGATATTATTGTTGTATCTGGGACGAACCGTAGGGTTGTTGACACCGTTGAGGTGTGGAGTAGATGAGGAATCCTCTTCTTCAACTGAAATAAATTATTAATTAAAAACGATAAGATAAGTAGTTAGAGATTGATTAATTGGGGTTTTAGGGTTAGAGAGAGAGATACACAGAGAGAGAGAGAGGGGGTGAAGATTGTTGGTGGTGATGGGTTTAAGAGAAAAACATCGATAAAGAGAGAAAAAATACTGAATACTTGCTAAATAGAATCATTACCTCTAAAATAAGAAGATGACAACGATTACAATCAAGGGATGGAAGAGCAGATTTTAGGGTTTTATGATTTGGGAATGGAGAAGATGAAATAGAGGAAAAAACATGTGAAGGTGTCTTATATCTAATTTATTAATTTGATTAAAAAACGAAATTAAAAAAAAACTAAACTTTTTGCACCTTATTATGCCATGTGGCATATTCAAATGGGGTTGAGGTTACCATTGCACGCCACGTCAGCAACTATCAATTCTTTTATATAGATAGATAGATATTAAACGGACGAGAATACACAACTTCATTATAGTTTTGTAAACCGTTCTTTTCTTTTCTTTTTTTTAATTATAACTAGTAATATATTCAGCGCAATGTGCCATGGGTCCGTTGCAAACAAAGAATGGACTAATCAAAACGTTATGTCATGTGTGCGTTAAACATATGAAAACATATGTTTCAATATGCTCGGTTCAACTCAATGTAACTATATAAACATTGCGGTTGAATCAAGACGTAAAGTAAGTAAGATTTATACCGTACAGTTTCAGCGTCACATAAACATAAAACGTGTATAGAGAAATAACTTACTTATGTCATATGTGACAAAAATGGCTTATTATAGCTTTAAAAAAATAGAGACCACAATAGCAAAAAAAGGAAAGACATTCATATCAAGGGTATGAGTGTTTTGCAAAGTGAAAGGACCAAAGTCAGGAGAAGTAAACATCAACAACTATGATTTTTAGTATAGATGTATAATATTTGATATAATTGTAATGTACCTGCTTTGCGTTTAGGTGTCGAAACGTAGAATAACTCGAATTTATCCCGCCGAATGAAAAATTTGTGTATTTAACCACTCTTGGTTCGGTACAAAATTTATGTCTGAGCGTAGGCCAACAGGTAATGTACACAAAATAAGCGCGAAAACGTATTATAATCGAACAAGTCAAGTTGGGTGATAAGTGGAAAGTTGAAATCAAAGGTGTTGAAATAATATACATACTTCAATTCTTTTGTAGTGAATGATTATTAATTCTTTGTTTATTTATTTTGTTCGAGGTAATTTGTTCTAAATGATTTGATAATTAGGCTGCTAAGGAGTTGGATTGGGCTCAAGTATGCTCTAGGTTCATGTAATTGTTTTATATGCTCTCATAATCCTTTTCCCAGTTACTCTGAGTAACTGTTAAGGGTTAAGGTAAAGAGAAAAATTCAGCTCAAAGGTGGTTTTCCCTCCATTTCTTATTAGCTTTTAGGCCATGTTTGGCTCTCCATTTTATTTTCTCCTTATCACCTTTTCTCCATCAGAAGCTCCTTTTCCTCAAAAGTCACAAATTGTGACTTCTCACTTTTCCCTTCATTTCTCCTTTTCCAAGGCCAAAATCTTCCAAAAGCTCATTTTCCAAACAATTACCCAAACACTTTTTTTTTTAACTTTTGACTTCTTCAATAAGTTATAAGTCAAAAGTTAGGGAAAAAATGGAGAGCCAAACATGCACTTATACACTGTTATTATTGGTACTTATAAGTTACTACTTAAGTCCCTCTAGAATGAATAGAAATATAGAATGGTCCATATAGTTTTAACTAACTCTTAACAACTTTATTGAGATCGACATAACATTCCTAACAGTAACCCATATCAATGGGGTTTAAACTTCTATTACTCTAATTATTTAATTTCAGATACCTTTTAATGTTTTTAGCTAACACACATGGTTTTAGTCAACTGGAGCAGTTGCAAAGTATCTTTCTATCTTATTATGGAAGAATGAACATTATAAAACTATAGGCTATAGCAACCATTGTTGAAAACACATATTTTTTTTTCAGATAAAAAAAGATGCATATAGTGTTTTCTTCTCACAAATTTATATTTTACTCCCATTATATTCTTTCAAATCAATTTTCAAACACTCTTATCCTTCTAAAAATGTTATTATAAAACCTTCTGAAACGTTATTATAAAATCAGCCTCTAAAGAAGCTAGGACAACCAGTTGTTTTCTTCAATGGCAGCTCGTTTTTGCTTTTCTTTTTGTGCGGTCTAATATCAAATCCACCCATATTATCCATCCGTCTGATCCAGGTATACAAAGATAAATTTTCGGTTTATCTATATTCAAATCCTGCATGTATTTGATCGCATGGTACGTTCGCAGATGTTTAGACTTTAGTTATGTATGAGAATAACCGTGTTTGATGATTTGTTTCAGACGACAGTGATGCAGAAGTGATCAGTGATAAGCAAAAGCTGCCAGGTTTTAAAGAGTACAGGTTGGATCGACTTTTAGCTGCAACAGGTGGGTTTGCTGTGAGAAATATTGTGTCTGAAACGGCGGAAAATGTTGTCTATAAAGGAAGGCTAGATAGTGGTAAAAGTGTTTATGGATCGTTATAATTCCTTGATTATTATGAAGAATACAAGGCCCTATTTATAGGGTATAATACAAGAGATAAATATGGAAACGATCCTATCTATAATAACAAACAATATAATTCAAATATAAGCTATCTCTAATATTATCGCTAAGAGTCCCCCGCAGTTTGATCGGGAGCGGAGCAGACGGTTAAACTGGACCGAAAAGACTGAAATAGCTCGCGTGAGAGACCCTTGGTGAAGATGTCAGCAAACTAAGAGGCGGAAGGAACATGTAGAACCCGAATGTGGCCTATTCGAACCTTTTCTCGCACAAAGTGTATATCGATCTCCACATGTTTTGTGCGCTGATGTTGAACCAGATTATGAGACAAATAAATAGCTGAAACATTATCACAATAAACGACCGTAGCCTGACAAAGAAGGACATGTAACTCGAGAAGAAGGTTCCGAATCCACTTAGCTTCGGCCACTGCATTGGCGACGCCTTGGTATTCTGCTTCCGCACTTGATCTAGAAACAATGGGTTGTCGTTTGGAGGACCAGGAAATTAAATTATCCCCAAGAAAAATACAGTAACCACTAGTGGAGCGACGCGAATCAGGACAGCCGCCCCAGTCTGCATCAGAATAAGCTACCAGAGAGTTGACGGCTGATTTGGAGATCCGAATGCCGTAATGTATGGTGCCTTGCAAATATCTGATAATGCGTTTCATAAACGAAAAATGAGAGTCGCGCGGCTCATGCATAAATAAGCAAACTTGTTGCACAGCGTATGAAATGTCAGGCCGGGTGAAAGTCAAATACTGTAAGGCGCCAGCAAGGCTTCTGTATAAGGTCGGGTCCTGAAATAGCGGTCCATCTGTGGCACTCAACTTAGAAGATAAGTCAACTGGCGTGGTACATGGTTTGCAAGAACTCATGGAAGCCCGATTAACGATGTCCTTAGTGTACTGAGATTGAGATAAAAACAGCCCATGTGCCTGATGAGTCACAGTAATACCCAGAAAATGATGCAAACGGCCAAGATCAGTCATGGCAAACTTGCGTGAAAGAGCAGTAATAATGTCTCGAAGGAACGCATCCGTAGACGCTGTGAGGATGATATCATCCACATATAACAGTAAATAAGCAGTGTTAGGCCCCTTAGAGTAAATAAACAACGATGTGTCGCAAGCACTGCTTCGAAAACCCTGTGACATAATATAAGTAGCAAAACGAGTGTGCCATGCTCGCGGAGCCTGTTTCAACCCGTATAAAGATTTCTTCAAGCGACAGACGAAGTTGGGAAATCGTTGATCAACGAACCCCGGGGGCTGATGCATAAATACCGTCTCCTGTAAATCACCATGTAAAAATGCGTTCTTGACATCCAACTGATGGATCGGCCAAGAACGTGAGACAGCCAAGGACAAGACTGTACGAATAGTAGTAGGCTTAACCACCGGGCTAAAAGTGTCCTCACCATCAACCCCCACCGTTTGTGACTTCCCATTTACAACCAGACGCGCTTTATAGCGCTCTAAGGACCCATCAGATTTAAATTTATGGCGAAAGAGCCACATACATCGAATAACTGGTCTGTCAGCCGGTTTAGGGACCAAATCCCATGTTTCATTTTCCTGCAATGCATTAAATTCGACTTGCATGGCGTGTGTCCAATGCGGGTCCGAAAAGGCCTTTGCGTAGGTGTTGGGAATGGGAGATATAGTGGAGGTATGTAAGTTAAGTGGTGTAGTGGGTTTAAGAGATCCAGTTTTGGATCTAGTGGTCATAGGGTGAGTGGATTGGGCCGGGATATGTGGCTGTGGAACCGGAGCCGAAGATGGTCCAGTCGAGGATGTAGGCAACGGTTGAAAGCCCAGCGGTACGGAGCTGGGCTGGGTGGTCTGTCTGGGACGGCGGGAATAAGTAATGGGAGGGGCTGTTGGGCCAGTTGGTTTTGGAGGCAGTGGGCCGGTTGGTTGGGGAGGAAGCGGACAAGGTGATGGAGTATGTGATGGGCCGGGTGGTGGTGGAGTTATTGGGCCATGATGAGTAGGAATGGGTAAGGGAGCCGGAGTGGGTGAAAAGGTGAAAGTGGGGGGTAAGGAGTCGTCGAGGAAGGTGTAGGAAGAGGCCGGGTTAGGAATGGTGTATGGAAAAGAGGTCTGGTCAAAAGTGACATGACGAGATATGTGAACACGGCCTGTGGTCGGGTCGAAGCATCTGTACCCCCGGAAATCCGGTGGGTAACCAAGGAAGATGCAACGTATGGCCCGGGAGTGTAGTTTATGGGGTTGGGTGGCGGAAGTATTTGGGTAGCAGGCGCACCTGAACACTCGTAAGTGGTCATATGAGGGGTGGCGAAGGTACGTGTAAAAAAGTTTAAACGCTTTGTGGGTAAAATATTGTGTAGGTAGGTGGCGGTGTGGAGAGCTTTCACCCAAAAGGAGGGAGGAAGGTTAGCATGGATGAGAAGGGCGCGTATGACGTCATTGAGGCGACGGATCATACGTTCGGCTCGCCCGTTCTGGGAAGAGGTTTAGGGACAGGAAAATCGAAAGAGAAGTCCCTGTTCGATGGCAAAGGTTTTAAAAGCGTTGTTATCAAATTCACCCCCAAGGTCGCATTGGAAGGTTTTGATTTTCCGGTTAAACTGGGTGGAAATTAGACGATGAAATTTCACAAATGTTGGGAATGTTTCTGATTTATATTTTAATGGGTAAACCCAAACAAAATGTGAAAAGTTGTCTATTAAAACCATATAATATTTATAACCGGTTTTGCTGGGTATGGGAGATGTCCATAAGTCACAGTGGATTATATCAAATGGGGCAAAGGTATAAGAATTTGATGCATAAAAAGGTAAACGCTTGCTATTAGAGATATGACAAGAATTGCAAAAATTAGACTTATGGTCTTTATTACAAAGAAAATTAAAATTGCGCCTTAAAACATCTAAAACTTGGGCTCGTGGATGTCCAAGGCGGTCATGCCAGGGAAGAGAGACATCAGTGATATAGCAAGCTTGAGGCGGAAGTTGCGGTGGTGTGACGGGGTATAGGTCTCCGGTGCTATTGTGGCGCGAAAGAATTCGTCCATTGTGAAGGTCCTTCAAAGAAAAACCAAACGGATCAAATTCTAAAGAGACCCAATTATCACGGGTAAAACGTCTAACAGAAATAAGGTTTTTAATAATGTGTGGGCTATAGAGTAGGTTAGGCAAAATATAGGTTCGGTTGGGTGTGGTATAAAAGCCAGTACCGGATTTTGCAATTGGAACACATTCGCCATTGCCTACCAGAATTTTATTATATGCAGTAGATGAAGATGGAATTCGAATCATACCTTGATCCTGCGTGACGTGAGCCTCGGCCCCAGTGTCCATATACTTCGTGGGGTCTTGAGAATTAACCTGTAAGGTTGAAAGAGCAGCACTTAAATCAGAGGGACATAAAGCATTATACCCATAGTAAGGCGCTGCGGATGGCTGTGAAGGGACGTGTCCCGCAAACTGAGTCTGAGCCTGCTGACCACCGCCGCTGGAGGGCTGATTTGCGGCTGCTGAAGCAGGGCTGAACTGTGGATAAGGGCTGCTGAACGGCTGTTGCTGGTTGCTGCTGCTGGGCTGCCAGGAGTTGTTCTTCGGGTAAGGGCAGGGCGGCGGAACCCACCATGCCCAGTTAGGATAGGATGTCATCTGCTGAACCCATCCGGAGTAGCCACGGCCTCTGCCACCTTTGTTAGACCGACCCCGTCCCCTGCCCCTACCCCGAGACCCGTAAGAGGAGGGAAACGGGTTAGGGTTTGGGTTTGGGTTCGGGTTGGGTGTGTTGTGACCCGAAGATGGTTCTGAGGAGGCCGATTGCTGCTGCTCTGTAAGAAGAACCGACAAAGCCGGGGATTTGCGAGCCTCCAAGCGAATAACATCATCCTGTAACATGGTACGCGCGGTGTCCCAATCCGCGTTATTTTGATGAATGAGAGCAGCTGTAGTATCATACTCATGCGGAAGTCCTCTGACTAGCTGTAAAACCAAGCGAGACTCGGTAGTGGGGTGATCCACATCTTCCAATTGATTTGCTAAATCGCTTAAACGCTCGCAATAGTCGCTGACGGAAGAACAGTTGGCTAGCGTGAGGTTGCAAAACTGTGTTTCTAATGCGGCTGCTCGGGCGTTTTTGTTGCTCAAATAAAGTTTTTCCAGTTTAAGCCAAGCATCCCGGGCTGAAGTAACGTGTTTCATAAGCCGAGGAAGATGACTGTCCGATACAGTGGCGATGATCCATTGTAGCACTAACGCGTCAAGTTCGAGCCACAATGGATAAGCGGCATCTGTTTCGGCAGGAGGGTCAGAGCCGTCGATGTGTTGCGAGACTTTGTAAGCGGTGGCGTGTAGGCGAAAAAGCTTAACCCACTGGGTGTAGGTCACTTTGGTACCGTCAAGAGTGCGTATCTTGGAGTTGATGTTGGTCACGGAGTAGGCAGGGTGGAGCGGTATGGGTTTGGTAGCCGAACCCGAAGGATCGGTGTTATCGGTTTCTTTTGTCATGCTGTTAATCGGAAGTAAAGGCTGGTAGCCGCTGACTGCAGAATGAAAACAGGGACAAAGAACACAGCCAGCGATCGGAAAAGAAAAAGAAGATTAGGGTTAGAGCCGTAGCTCTGATACCATAAAAGTGTTTATGGATCGTTATAATTCCTTGATTATTATGAAGAATACAAGGCCCTATTTATAGGGTATAATACAAGAGATAAATATGGAAACGATCCTATTTATAATAACAAACAATATAATTCAAATATAACCTATCTCTAATATTATCGCTAAGAAGTGGTTGCTTGATCGCTGTTAAGCGGTTCAACAGATCAGCTTGGCCTGATGCTTGCCTGTTCTTGGTATATTTATCCGCCTTTTATGGTTTTTGTTGTTTATCTTCTTAGGTATGCTTGTGTGGTCACTTTGATATATATGACGCATGTCTCATCATGCATCAATATTAAACAAATAATTAACTATGTTACTTGGGTTTTTAGGATGAAGCAAGAGCGGTTGGACAACTTAGGAGCAAAAGATTTGCCAATTTGTTGGGATGTTGCTTTGAAGGGGATGAAAGATTGCTAGTGGCAGAGTTCATGCCACATGAAACTTTAGCCCATTAAAATTTAGGGGAAGGTCAACCATTGAAATTAGCAATGCGTTTACGGGTAGCTCTGTACATGGCACAAGCATTAGACTACTGCAACAGCAAAGGGCGGCCTCTGTACCATGACCTTAATGCTTACAGAGTCTTGTTTGATCCGGTAACTACACATGATTGACGGGTAGACAAGGTTAGGGTTGAATGGATCGGGCAGGTCGAGTTGACCCATGTGACTCTTTCTTTGTCCCCTTTTTATTATTATTTTTATATGTATTTATTAAGCTAATTGAGATTACATAAACAGTACTATTGGAAAAAGTAATCTAAATCTTTGAATAAAGTAATATGAAAAATTTAGAAGGTCGTGTGCATTAAAAATAGACTTTCGGTGACTTAACCAGTTTGGCTTGTTCTCCCTTTACTAAATTATTTTATTTGGCCTGACTGAGATAGAATCCAACCAAATCGGATCCATTTACAAGTACATGGGGCGTAATTTTAGTAATATATTATTTTTTCTAAATTGCTTTTATGCTCTGTTGTGTCTTGTGTTCTTATTATTGTATCGGGTAGGAATGCAATCCAAGGCTCTCGTGTTTTGGCCTGATGAAGAACAGCCAAAATGGAAAACGCTATAGCACGAACTTAGCTTACATTCCTCCAGAATATTTGAGAACAGGTATAACAAGAGTAGATCATTTAATGTCATTTTTAGATGAAGTTAACTTCTGTTAGTTTTCTTGTTTGACAGGTAGAGTGAAAGCAGAAAGTGTAATTTACAGCTTTGGTACTTTATTACTTGATCTTCTGAGCACAAAACATATTACTCCAAGTCACGTAAGTTCAATTGAGCATCTAGTTATCTGATTATAAATTATAACATCATTCTCTGTCTTCATCCGGAAATCCCTTAAAGTGTTGAATAGCTGCATAGAAACTTTATGTTTGCAGGTAGTTGATTTAATAAAAAGGAGGGATTGGATGCTGTTAATGGATTCACATTTAGAGGGCAATTTCTCTGATGATGATGGCGTTAAATTAATAAGAACCACATTACATTGTTTGGAATATAGACCTCAAGAGAGGCCAAATGTCAAATCTGTTGTGGCTGCCCTTACTCCACTTCAGAAACAAACAGATGTAAGCGCACTTATTAATCTAATGTACACAAAAAAAAAAAGAACTATTAAGTTACAAAATTTCTGACTGAAATAACGACGCGTTAACATTATCAGAATCTAGTTTTCTTGTTTTAACAGGCTTCATCTCTTGTATTGCTGGGAATTAGTAAGGAACTTTCACCACTTGGAGATGCTTGCTCAAGATTGGATTTTTCCGCCATACATGAGATACTGAAAAATTTTAGATATGATGGTTATGAAGGGCTTGAGGATGATGTATGATTTCGAACAAACATAAAATAGTTTATGAAACCATATTATTATGTGTTCCCCATGATCTGATAAGCTCTTAAATGGATGTTGAATTCGTTTTTGTGTGTTTATTTATTTATTTATTTGTAGTTTGTGTACCCTTGTTGGACTAGTGACATGAATGATGCATTAAACCATATGAAGAAGGGAGACATTGCTTTTCTAGCCAAGGATTTCACTACTGCTATAGAATGTTACACAAGTGTAAGGTGGTGTTTGTTTTTCTCCCAGAAGCGTACTTCTGACCATTTTTGTCTGCGCCGCGCAGACGTGGGCAGACGTTTAGGGCGGGCAGACTGTTTGTTTTTCGGAAGACATTTCACTCCAAAAGCTCTTCCTGACCTCTTCTTGGTGCAAACTTGGACCAAAGTCTTCTAAGGTCTTCAAAGGTCTTCTCCTCTTCTCTTCTCCTCACCCACCACCACCACCACCCACTACCACCACCACCGTCCACCACCGTCACCCACCCACCACCACCACCTAGCATCGTCCACCACCACCGTTCACCACCACCACCGTCCATCACCACCACGGTCCACCACCACCACCCACCACCGTCCACCACCACTACCACCACCCACCACCACCATCACCCACCACCACCATGGTCCACCACCACCACTACCACCCACCACCACCACGGTCCACCACCACCACCCACCACCGTCCACCACCACTACCACCACCACCCACCACCGTCCACCACCACCCACCACGGTCCACCACCACCACCTACCACCGTCCACCTACCACCGTCCACCCAAAACCACTACCACCACCCACCACCGTCCACCACCACCCACCACCACCACCCACTACCACCACCACCACCCACCACCACCACCCACTACCACCACCACCGTCCACCACCGTCACCCACCCACCACCACCACCTAGCATCGTCCACCACCACCGTCCATCACCACCACGGTCCACTACCACCACCCACCACCGTCCACCACCACCCACCACCACCATCACCCACAACCACCACAGTCCACTACCACCACCACCCACCACCACCACCACCACCACCACCCACCACCGTCCACTACCACTACCACCACCACCCACCACCACCACCACGGTCCACCACCACCACCTACCACCGTCCACCCACCACCACCCACCACCGTCCATCACCACCCACCACCACCACGGTCCACCACCACCACGGTCCACCCACCACCACCACCGTCTACCACCAGACTGCTGTAAAAACTCAGTTTATTTCAGCAGCCTGCAGACGTTAACAAACAAACAGTCTTTTTCTTGCAGACCTTTGGTCCACCTCTTCTTCTGCAGATGTCTGCGGATGTGGTCTGCAGACTGCAGACCTTTTCCTACAGAAAAAACAAACAGCACCTAAGTAATATTGTATCAACTAAAGATGGGACAAGTGCAACCCTTTCATTGATGTACGAGTTGATTCAAATATCATTTTGGTAATCATATCTTGGATTTTGCAGTTAATCGAGAAAGGGATCATGGTGACACCAATCAGGCTTGTAAGACGTTGTTTGAGTTATTTGATGATAAACAAGGCAGGAGACGCATTAAGAGATGCAATGCAAGCCGAGATTATATATCCTGAATGGTCACTTGCATTTTATCTTCAAGCAGCTGCTTTATTCAGCCTAGAAATGGACAAAGATGCCCATGAAATGCTTGAAGACGCGGTTTTTTTTGGATTCGAAAAGGAAAAGACACCGGTATCCTTAGCTTTTGTACCGGTACTGTTTTTATGCCTCTAGGACAGGGACAAAGTGTTTATTATTGTTGATACGTGCATTGTTCTCCATCAAAGGCAACTTAATCGTTTAATGAACTTTGTTGGCAAACTATAATATTTTTTCGAGTTAGAAGATATAGTTCAATTTAGACTCATTTACTTGAAAAAATTCATGTTTATTCAGATTAATTTAGAAAAAATTCCAAGTTTTGGTAAAAGTTATTTAATCACCCATCAACCAAGTGTCAAAATCAGGAGTCTAATGCACCTAACTGTGTACACGCAGCAAAATGTTTGACACTTGGTTGACGGGGATCGGGGTAGATGGTCGGGGTGGCGATGGTGGCCGAGGTACGGACCACGATGATATTCCAAATTTTTATGATTTTCTTTAGGGAAAATGACCAAAATAGCCCGTTGACCGGGCGTTTTGCACAAATAGCCCTCTCCACCCTCTTTGGAGAGAGGGGTCACGGTTCCCAACATGCCTGAACCGTCTCCCGAGAGGCTTCCCATTTCAGCCAACAGAGGACCGCCACGTGTCGTTGTTGATCCCGAGACAGACCTTTCTCTCTCCTGAACCCCCTTTCTCTCTCCTGAACCCTCTTTCTCTCTCCTCCTGAACCCTCTTTATGTGTACCCACCAACCAAAACCTGCAAAACCATGTGATTTCAGAATGAGGGCCGGCCATCTTGTGTAAAACCGTAACATTGTGTAAAACCGTTTTTTAATTATAAAAGTTTAAAACCCAACTAAGAGTGAGAGGGAAGAATGAGGGCCGGCCATCGTCTCCAAGGCGGAGCTCCGGCCACCGGAACCAGCGAATCAACCCTAAACCCCCACCCTTTCTTCCCTAATAAACCAACACATCCACCATCACTTCATCCTCAAGAATCCGAGTTAGAGAGAGATCTGCGAGGGAGGAAGACGACGGCTAGTCATAGGCTTGCTGAGGGTTCGCCGGAAACAGAAGGGCCGGTCACCGGTCCGGTGACCCTGCTGGTGTACTGATTCTTGTTTCTTCGTCTTCTCCGGTGAGTTCTCCGTCTTCTCCGACGAAGTTTACTGTTTTTTTCTTGTTCTTCGTCTTCACCGGAGACGTCTTCCGAGACGTCACCGGAAGCGTCTCTGAGACGTCACCGGAGGCGTCTCTGAGACGTCACCGGAGACGTCTCAGGTCTGTCTCACGTCTCAGGTCTGTCTCGGGATCAACAACGACACGTGGCGGTCCTCTGTTGGCTGAAATGGGAAGCCTCTCGGGAGACGGTTCAGGCATGTTGGGAACCGTAACCCCTCTCTCCAAAGAGGGTGGAGAGGGCTATTTGTGCAAAACGCCCGGTCAACGGGCTATTTTGGCCATTTTCCCTTTTCTTTATTACAAATTTGAATTCCTTTCGTAGATTCCATTTAATTTAGATTACAATTCCTTTTGAAATGTTTACAAAGGATAACGCAAATAAATCAATTTAGAAATGCATGCCGCTTCCTTGACACTGTGTTCCCGAGTTTCATTAAAGGATGGAAGAGAAAGGATCTCCCTCCTCTTCCATTCTCTCCAATTCCTTCCAAATTGGAAAGATTGAAAATCACACTAAAATCCTCTTTATTATCCCTCTCATTCCCTCCCTTTCCCTCCTACAAAAAACTCTGGAACACATTTTTTCCCCACTTCCTTCCCAATCCTTTCTCTTCCATCCTTTAATGAAACTCTGGAACATAGTGTGAAGGATGATGTATTGTTATAACTAACCTAGTGTTAGTTGGTCAGTTGTTTTCGTCAAGAAAAGAGTGTGTATTTAAGCGCGCAAGAACAAATGCAGTTAACTAAATACAAGAACCAGAAATCAGAACAAGAACTAATATTGATGAAGATAATGAAGTAACTCAAATGTCGAAATCCTTCCAACATTTGAAGGAATTCAACGAAATTCATTGGAATCTATGATCGGTTGATGTTGTCGCATCCGCTACCATTTCGACCCACAATGTTATGAAAAACACACTTTCGACCCAAACCATTTGGACCGGTGTCGTTTTGACCAGTACCGTTTGAACCGCACCATTTCGAACCGTACTGATTTGACCAGCACATTTTGACCCGTACCGTTTCGACGTGTTCCGTTTTGACATGCACCTTTTCAAACCAAACCGTTTCAAACAGTAACATTCAGACCTGCACCGTTTAGGATCGCACTGTTTTGACGCGCATCGTTTCGAACCTAACCATTTTGACCCATACCTTTTCGAACCAAACCATACAGTCTTGACCTGTACTGTTTCGACCAGAACCGATTCGACCTATATCAATAAAAATATAGGTGATAGGTCCCAGTTCAATGACTCGGTCCACTAAAAAAATCTTGTAGATTCCTTTTTGTTAAATTATATATTAATTTTCCTTTGCTTGGTTGTCTAAAATGAATGTGACAGCTACGTTTATTGACATTTGTTTCTTCAAAAATGTCGTTTAGTGTAAGTGCCAAGTATCTTTCAAGGTGCTAGATGCTGAATGTTGACCTGGGTAGATTTTTATTGGTTTCTGTTTCATTATAGCATAAACACCTCTTATAGCCATCAAAACTATAGCAACCATTGTTGTTTTTAAATTGGAAGCTGAAATGTCATCACTGCCTTACCCACAATTATGTCGCCGGTTTACACTTGATGAGATTCAATCAGCCACCCTGAATTTCGATGATGCATTAGTCGTAGGGAAGGGTGGTTTTGGTAAGGTGTATAAAGGTACTATCACTGTCGAAAATGCGGAAACTCTTATTGTTGCCGTCAAGCGATTGGATTTACTAGATTCCAGCCAAGGAGCAACCGAGTTTTTGGCTGAAATCGAGATGCTTACCAAGTTGAGGCTTTGATTGGTTATTGTAATGATAACTTAGAGATGATCCTTATCTACGACTTTATGCCAAATGGAACTCTTGATGGTCATTTGCACAAATACGGGACCAGTATGAGTTGGATACAACGATTAAAGATAAGCATAGGTGCCGCTAGAGGATTGCACTACCTTCATACCGGGACAGGTACCCAACATGGAGTTATACATCGAGATGTAAAAAGCTCAAATATTTTGTTGGATGATAATTATGCTGCTAAGATATCAGATTTTGGATTATCCAAAATTGGCCCAACAAAGGCATCTGGTACTTATGTCAATACGCTTGTTAGGGGTACCTTTGGCTATCTCGATCCAGAGTATTTTTTGACTGGACGATTGACAAGGAAATCAGATGTGTTTGCCTTTGGGGTTGTGTTATTTGAGTTGTTATGTGGGAGGGCGGCACTTGATAACAGTGCTGACGAAGAAAAGTGTAGTCTTGCAAAGTGGGCTCATGAATCTATTGAGGAAGGGAGAGTATACGAAATTATTGACATTAATATCAAAAGTCAGATATCTCCAAAGTGTCTGAAGGTATTCGTGCAGCTTGCACACCGTTGCCTGTCTAGCGAATCTAAGAAACGCCCTACTATGGCAGAGATTTTAGTAGCTCTCGAGCTTTCTCTCACATTACAAAATAAATTCGACAGTCGTGTGAAGCCAGCTACAGGCATATTGGCATTGGCTAAAAGGATTAAATGGCCCTTTATCTCACGTGAAGTCTACTCTGGTATATGCATATTCAGATACTTTTATGTATTCCATGAAAATATATGTTTACCATCAATTATGATCCACATTGTTTTCCCCTTATTAGCACAAACTAGCGATGAAAATCCTCCAACACTCAATGAAGAGGATCGTTTGAACCATGTTGCAGGTAGTGTATCACAAATTTATGTAAATTTAAATCTTTTAATGTTTTGATAATGGGTGATAAAATGTTTATTTATCTATGATTATAATGTGTTTGATGATTTGATTCAGAGAACCATGGTAGTAAAAGCAACAGTATTGATGGTATATATACACCGAGATCCGAAGGAGAAATAGAATCATCTCCAAATGTGAAACCCTTCTCCTTTATTGAGTTAAAGAATGCCACCAGAAACTTCCGACCTGACAATTTTATTGGTGAAGGTGGATTAGGGTATGTCTTCAAAGGTTGGTTGGCCTCAAAACCCGGATTTGGAACCGTCTTTGCTGTCAAAAAGCTTAAAGACAATGGTTTTCAAGACCACAAGGAATGGATGGTACGAAGTTTTTCATTCCCATTCCCATTCCCAAGTGGTTGCTGATTGTTTCTCGTTTTGCAGACACGAGTAACGTATCTTGGTCAGTTACAGCATACTAATTTGGTAAAACTTATTGGCTACTGCTCAGAGGGTGATAATAGGCTTTTGGTTTTTGAGTACATGCCTAAAGGAAGCTTGGAAAATCTTCTGTTTAGAAGTAAGATTGATTCTCAGTGTTTGTTTAATTGATTATATAAGACGTCATCTTGTTATATGATTTTGTTTGGATGTACAGGGGAATTTCAATCACTTCCATGGGCAACCAGACTCAAAGTAGCAATAGGTGCTGCAAGAGGCCTAGCTTTCCTTCATGATGCAAAAGACCAAATCATATATGGTGATTTCAAGACTTCAAACATCCTTCTTGATGAGGTATGCTAACAAAATAGCATAGGTGGTGTTTGGATCTGTGTTATAAAACAAATTATTTAGTTATCATAACATGAGGTTTATATTAGCTTTATGCTTTTAACCCATTGATGACAAATTGACAACGTTTTACCTTATGACATTGAACAACACAATATTGGTGGGGCCTCATAGACTTTTTTTTGTTGACTGGTTCTTACAGTTGTATAAAAGTAACATTCATTTTTGTTTGCATGGCTTAGGATTTAAATGCAAAACTATCGGATTATGGTTTAGCGATAGCAAGACCCACAAATGACAGGACTCATGTGTCAACTCAAGTAATGGGTACACATGGGTATGCTGCCCCAGAATACGTTGCCACAGGTCCTTACTCTTAACTCTTAACTTATTATTAACATGATTACGGAAGCACATAAACATTCGTGTTTTGACAAATAGGTAGGTTAACTTCAAAGAGTGATGTATACAGCTTTGGGGTTGTCTTGCTAGAACTGCTCTCGGGTCGCCGTGCTGTGGATAAAGAAAAAATGGGCATCAAGCAAGATCTTGTTGAATGGGCAAAACCGTATTTAGGAGACAAGCGAAAGTTGTATAGGATTATGGACACTAGATTGGAAGGACAATATCCTCAGAAAGGTGCCTTCACTGTAGCTACACTTGCTTCACAATGTCTTAACATAAATCGTAACCTCAGACCTCACATGTCTATAATTATAGCCAATCTAGAAAAGCTTCAAGCTGCTTAAACCAATTCAAAAGAATCACCATACTGTTTCTATTTTAGTTCCTAGATCACCGGTTTTTGACCATCAGCATCTTTATCTTCAAATCTCAGCTTCCTTTTGCTTTTTCCTTTAATGTTGAGTAAAGTATCTTCATCTTTAATCTCTTCAGGTGCTTGTCGTTCAGTTAGCATTCTGGCCTTCTTTCGTTTCCTTTGATACATCATATTAAATACTTAGAGAGAGATAGTAGTATCAGGAACATGAATAGAATGCAGTAGCTACAATAGTAGTTGTTGTAGTTGCATCTGCGGTAGCAATTTGTGTTGGAATGGTAACATGATGATCTTGAACTTCAGTAGTCATTCCAGAAATGCGATGTTAACCAAAAAGAAGGTGCCAGATTTGACAACTCCCAGCTTGTATTTTCAGTAGCTACGATAGTCGTTGTTGGAGTTGGTTAGGCGGTAGCAACTTGTGTTCTCTCAGTTCCTTGTATACTTTTCTACAAACTAGTCTTTTGGTTAGCAAATGTAATAGATTATGTGGGATGTTTGCTTGCATTATGTTGGGGTTTTTTGCACATCGTAATATGAAGTCTTTTGTCACACAGGTATTTCATCAAACAGCTTGTATGCATGTATTGAAAACAATGTAGAAAATGAACAACATGATTCAATTCAATTCAATTCAATTCATTCCCAATAAATCATAGGGAATAAAAGAAATCATGATAACCAGAAATTTACTCACCTAGGATTTTATCCCAATTAGAAACAATTTTGATCAACTGTCAGTTACATACCGTGTAGTACTCCAAATTATTTTATTGAAACTGAATGTGAAACACCTGTGTTTGATTGTATCATCTGTATTGGAAAGGCCCTGAAGTTCAAATAGAAGACCAAGTGAAATGTAGGTCTTGGTCTAGGCCCAAACCATAGGAACCAAAATCTATAACCCATAAGATGTGTAATGGCGCGTGGTGTGTTAGAGATATAGAAAAGGATATCGGGTACCTTCCAACATTAGTTGTAGATAAGAGAAAAACTGAACATGAGAGGATTCAAATCCTATTAATTTAAGCTACAAGTAGGGCAACATTTTTAGCTGGTTTAGACCTCCGAAATAACTTCAACTCGGGTCGCTCAGTTAACTCTGATTCACCAAGTGTTCCACCACCGTGAGGTGGATGAACTTGAATACCATCAGAATGTGCAGAAGCTCTAGCCATTGGTAACCCGTCATTTATGCTCGAACTCCTGCACCAACTCCACACCACCCCCACACCTAAACCGCAACATCCCTATAATACTCATCCACCGGAAACACACCCAATAACCAATATAGTCCTTGACTCACCATACCCCCCATTACCCAAAACTCACCCCCCACCATAAACACAACACACCCTGTCCGAAACAAGTACGTAAATTTTGTTAAATGACAGCCCAAATAATACACATAACCTTGTTGACCCAGTTATCCTAAAAACAACTATATAACATATCAACACCCAAGTATAAGTTACCAAAATGAAGAGCATCCTACCTCAACCAAAGACAATTTTTGGCAACTTTTAGAGGCAGAACTACATGCCTAATAATCAAAATCCCTAAACACAAACAAAAAATAACAACGATTTAATAAATTGATGGAGAACAGTAGTACTATTACCTGTATTCGACACGCAGAGAACAGAACATGAAGCCCAAAGGATAAAAGGATGCTGAAACAAAAAAAAAAAAAACCATACCAAGAATCTAGTAGCTGAGATGATTTAGAGTTTCGGGTAGGAGTGAAACCCAAAAGTTGGATTTGTTATTTAAGGGGGTACGGGACGCCATTAGAAAAAGTCACTAGCAGTGGCGAAGCTTGGTTTGCAAAACGGTGGGGGCCGGACTCAATTTTTTTCGATCGGTAGTGGCAAATCGGTGGGGGCCGGACTCAACCCGAGCTCGAGCCTGGTTGAGCTTCACTTATCGAGCTCACGAGGCTAAACGAACTATTATTTATACTATTTTTTATTTAATAAATTAATTAATAGATAATAAACGAGCCAAGCTCGAGCTTGGGAAATTACCAACGAGCCGAGCTCGAGCTTGAGCTCTTATAAGTTAATCGAGCTCAAGCTCGAGCCTGGTCGAGCTCGGGCTCAGCTCAGCTCGTTTGCACCCCTACCGAAAACCGTATCATTATTTTCGGTATCGGGATCGGTTTGGTATTGGTATTTTCGATTTTTCGGTATTTAATACCGACCTGCTCCATCCCTAATTCTATACCTCTACGCAAATTATTTGTAGGAAAGACACAATTATAAACCATATTGACCCATTTACTTATGAGCCGACAAATAGAAACTTAGTGAACGTCAAACCAAAGTGAATCACCAATTTCAAAATTTTTTACTCGGTTTTAACGGTGTAATGGTTCAGCCCAGCGGCGGAGCTTGAATTTTTTTCGAAGGGCTCGAAGATCAAGGGACGCTTAAAATGGTGAGGGCCAAACTCAATACGGATTAAATTTTCAAACGAAAACACGTTAATTTACAGCACTTAGCAAAAAAAAAAACAGTGCCCCAGCCCCTTCTATACTTCACCCCTGGTTCAGTCAAGGGTTTGAAACTTGCAACCAACTATTTAACCTTTTATTTTCATTTTATTTTAAATTTGCAAATACGCAATTAGGTCATTTTTACAATTTTAGCATTTTAAAACTTTAAATAAAGTAGATCAAATTTAAATGTGAAAACCGGTTGTAGTTGGCCAAAATCCCGGTTAGCAATTTGGTTGAATTTTCATCAAAACCGACCAGTGAACACTTGTGATTTTGATCTTTTAATGAGGAGGTTGAATACATTGATCTACCAATAAAGTCTTCTTCATACGATAAAAACATTTGAAGTGATTATTAATCTTAAATCACAATCCATCAAGTGAAAATTATTTGAAGTTGAGAATTAATTAAGAGAAAAGCTTCCTATATTCATCCGCCTCTTGAGCCATTTCCTCCATGCTTCTGTCTTTCCTTTCCTTGTCCAAGTCAAGTGTCTTCTTCAGTTCTTTCTCCTTCTCATCAATCTGCAAAACAGGTATTAATCGAGATCCTTTTACGGCCATATAAACCATTAAACACCTTCATTTTTGCAAATAAAACACTAGACGTTGTAGTAGCGACCCGTTGAATATTGTACAAGACCATCCAATGTTTTATAGGTTTTGTAAATATATACCAACACAATGAACGAAAAACGTTCACGTTTTGTTCTTTTAATTAAATGAATAAAAAAATTTGTTCCGATTCATTTGTTCATTAAATATACCAACATACACGAACTTCTCGCCTAATTCATGAACATTCGATTTGTTTACAGGCTTATTTCCTTCATACCAAATCCAACAAAAACTGCCTGAATAATACATATAACCTGAGATTACTGAATAAAATACAAAAAAAAAAACTGGTTACCTTTTCTTTTTGTAAAGAAAAATATTATTTGAACAGTCGAAAAAAAACTGAAAGAAATTTTCATCACTTAGCATGTTTTTGTAAATTAGGTTAAGTAGTTAGGTCGTGGGTGACCTAAATGAAAAAACGTTGAATACTTGAGTAGCCTCGTTAGTCCGTTATAAAATATAGATTACCCCTTTAAATATTAACATAAACAAATAACTGGAACACTGGAATGACTCCAAATCGCGATTCCTTTCTGATACACTTAACCGTGTTTACCTCAAGATTATATTCAAGGAAAGTAGAAGGTGTATGAACTTACAGCATCATAGATTTCATCATTGTTCTTGAAATCCCCGCCTTTCCGAGGGACAATATGGATGTGAACATGAGGAACTGTTTGTCCTGCTTGGGGACCGTCCTGTAGAAAGATGGACATACATTTCAAGGCAAGAATTAAATTTATCACTTACTATTGCAATAAGATCTTATGAGGCGTTTTGATATACACATATTTTAAGTAGCCAAAGGCACAACGCGCATAAAAGGCACACGCCCAAATAAAAAATAATAGCGCAATAATAAAAAATATATAACAGGCATTGATAGTTAATAACTTAATACAATCCTACAAATTTAATAAAAAAAATCTAATATGAAAGTCCCAAAAATTAAAGAAACATTGTAGGTATTATTATGGTCCTGCAGTTTTATAAAGAAAGTTTGCATAAGCAAGGACAAAAATTTGAATTGAATAATGTAGGCAGGCAGCTTACTTGTATTGCAAATGTAAGTGAAGAAGCTTTGTGGTAGTTCTCAAGTTGCTTCCCAACTTTTTGGGCTAAAATCCACAAGTCACTAGTCTCCTCTGAGGTGAGGTCAACAAATCGCTTCACTTCACGCCTTGGGCAAACAAGCACATGTGGTTTATTGTCAAGTCAGCCAAACAGATACAAATTTCAGTGCCATGAGCACAGCCAATACAAAAAGCTAGACGCCCACTCGGGTTAGGTAGTGGGTCGAAATATAACAACGATGATTAAAAAAAAAAAACAATATAACAAGGATATGACCTGCAAAAGAAAACAAGAGAATTTGTCAAAATTCTATTCTTTGTTTAAACTAACCCTATCACATTAACAATATGACATATGAGACCAACCAGACTGTTCAACCGAGGTAAGTCAGCCAGTTTACTGTTCTGGTCTGTAAACCAAACGGTTCGTTCAACTTAGGGGCTGTTTGGTAAGGCTCTTAATGAGCCTCTGAATCATTCAGCGCTGAGCCGCTGAATGATTCAGTATTCAGCTCATTCAACGTGTATGTTTCAGCATCTGAATGGAATGATTAAGGCTGAACCATTAAGCACTGAATGAATCCATTTTTACTTCCCCTACCAATGTGGGACAAGAAGACTAACCATTTAGAGGTCCAACAAAACAACACTTAATGATTCAGCACTTAACCATTCAGATCCTCTTAACCATCAAGACTTCTTAATTATTCAGCACTTAATCAACCAAAAGACCCCTTAATCATTCATATATTCTTGGTTTTAAAAAGAGCGAAGCGCACAAAAGCGACGAGGTCTAAAACCGAGGCGCAAAGGGCAATCACAAAAGCAGTGGGCTTTCGTACGCGAGGCGCAAGACTGTTATATAATTTCTTTTTATATATCCTATATGATTAAGGCTGAACCATTAAGCACTAAATAAGGTTTATATATGATTTAACTTAAATGTACAGCCATTTTAGCTACATGTATAACACTTTGAAGCACAAAAACACCCTGTGTACACGAAAAGAACGCTTTTTGTACACTGCACACCTTGTGTGACATAAGGTGCATGGATATGTAATTATGTATATCAAGTATAATCATAAACCATCATTTATCACTTTTTTTTTCAATTTAACCAAGAACCAATTAATAATAAGTTGCAGATATAAATAAAAGCTTACCAGGAAGAAGAGGGCGGAGATTGACCAAGGCATAAGAAAGATGAGTGGAGTAAAACACCTCCCTTTCATCGATCTTGTAGGCTCCAAATTTGTAATGTTCTGCCTCCATCTACACACACAACACACTAGTTTCAAATTTAAATTAACATTAAAAATAATAATAATAATATGTTGGCTATCACCATCACCTTCGTAGTAGTAGTAGTAGTAGATACAGCTCTTCTTGCGATTGGGAAACGGGTTAGCAGTGATGAACCAAAAGAGGAAAGTGGTGAAAGTAGGGTTCCCATTTATGCTTTCTTTTTTTTTTTTTTACCCGGGCTTTATTTGGAGGGGTGAGAAAAAACGGGTCGACCCGAAAACAAAAACCCGAAAGTTAATATAGGTGATAGGTCCCAGTTCATGACTCGGTCCACTATAAAATTTTCCAGATTACTTTTGTCTAACTATTTTATACACCACTAGATTATACCCCGGGAACGTCCCGAGGTTGAGAAATCTAATATAACATATTAAATTTACATATGAAATAAAATGATGCGCTTTACAGTTACATGCAGGAAAGCTTCGGGTAGCACCTAACCTAAAACAATTAAAAATGTATTTCCAATGTTAACGTCTAACCTTAAACAACGTATAACTATAATATTAATATCTAACCTAAAACAATGTATAACTCCAATGCTAACGCATGTTGAAAATAGAATTCATATTTACTGATTTGAACATAATTAGTGACTTGCCTATACATGATTAATGATTTACCTGAACAATTTGTGTTTTTTTTCCTGTATGAACGAAACCACACAAAAAAAAATAGTCGTTTTTTCTCCATTTTTATATAGTACTATGGTACTCGTTGGAAAGATAATAAAACGCTCGTTAATTTGGTGTAATATTTTTCTTTAAAAAATCTCGTATATAAAAGATATTAACGTTTAAATATTATGGGAGGAAAGATAAGAGAGAAAAATCCAATTTTATTTTTAAATTATTTTTTTCCTAAAATATCTCAATGCCACATGGGATGACACATGGCACACTCAAGGAGGAGAATGTCTCTTTGAGTGTCATGTCATTAAAATGACTTTGATTTATTATTTCAACATCGTAGATAAGAACCTGGTTTAAAAGAAAAAACATGATTAATGAATAACATGAACACTTTGTATTTTTTTTCCTGTATGAACGAAACCCCACAAAAAATGTATTTTTTTTCTTTAAAAAATCTCGTATATAAAAGATATTAACGTTTAAAAATTATGGGAGTAAACATAAGAGAGAAAAATTTAAATTTGTTTTTAAATTCTTTTTTCCTAAAATAATTCAATTTAATTTTAGTAGATTAGGTTTTATATTATTATTTGTTTTTTTTTTAATTTGACACATGGCATGACACATGGCACGCTCAAGAAGAAGAATGCCTCCTTAAGTGCCATGTCATTAAAATGGCTTTCTTTTATTATATATATAGATTTTTTGCATCCCCTTAGGGGATTTGAACTCCAAATATCCTTTAAAAAAGATTTCTCTTCTACCACTAGCTACTTTTATTAAATTATTAAGTAACTAGTTTAAGACAGAGAAGTAAATATTTGAACAGGAGTTGAAAGTACAAGAGAATACTTCTCTTAGACATATATATTAATTCATACCAAAAAACACTTATCTTAAACCACTAAAATGGTGTTTGGGATTGAGTTTCAAAACAACTTATTGACTTATTGGCTTTTTGGAAAAGCCAATAAGTCGATAACCTGTTTGTGTAACTCAAAAGCACTTTCTGTTTTGACTTTTGGCTTTTAGCTTTTAATGGTTGAAAAGTTAGAAATCCTAGCTTTTAGCTTTTGGCTTTTGACTTTTGGAAAAAAATTACAAATCTACCACTCATACAACTAATATTCACAATAAGTTAAGCGAAACACTTAAAAAATAATAATCTATTGACTTTTTGACGTTTCTCATCCAAAAACCTAATCCAAACACTTTTTTTAAAACTCCTTTTCAAAAATTCATAAGCCAATAAGCACTTTTGACCAAAAGCACTTTTGCATTTCCAAACTCAATCCCAAAAACTCCCACAACATTCGATCTGCATATACATACGTACCCCACGTTATAAAAACTAAAAATAAAGATCAAAAAGTTAACCACGTCAGACTACTTCATATCCATAGTTCGTCAACAGCTGTCTACATGCACCTAACAACAACCAAAAAAGAGGGGTTAACCATCATCTATGAGACACTACATGATCATCTGGCTCAGGTTTTAAGGGGTGCGTGGCTTTTGGGGGTTAGCACCACGATGGTGAAGTGGGTCCGGACCCATTGGTGCTGCCCTTAGCTCCCAATCCTCCTCTTCCTCTTTGCTACTGATCTTGCTACCCATGTTTAACACTACTTTTTTTGCTTCCAACAATAACTACACAAACAAAACATACATGTCATCCACACGACAACAACATCTATACAAAATATTAATGTATGTATGTATATCTTACCTTCCTATTACTAATATCTTTCAGAATGGAGTCATTGGAGAGGGTTTCTTTAGCACCACTGAAGCCATCTGCATGCAAACAACAACCTTTAATTAGTTAATACTATTTTCAGAGTTCATATATGGGAATCTAGTGGGAAGGAAAGATTATACCTGAGAGTTGGAGCATAAGAAGCAAGGACAAAAGCAAAAGGAAGGATACACACAGTGATTTGGGTTCGAAAGCCATTAGTTTAGTTTATTAATATCCAAGGTGAAGTGAAGTGAAGTGGGGTGAGGGGATACTCCAGGGTATTTATAGCGACTATGAGTCAGGCTAGATTCTCAACTCAGCTACAGTTGGCATCATTTCATCAGCAGCCACATGGAAATTAACATTTTTCTTCCAAAAATTTAAGTCTCAGCCGAACTAAAGACACGTTTTGTTAGAAGAACGGAACCGCAAGCTAAAATAACTTAAATACCTAGCTGCAAACACTATTCATCAACTTCTAAAATTAATATATAGGATAATTCTCCTTGCTCAGTTGTTTAAAATAAATGTGACAGCGGACATTTGTTTCTTCAAAAATGTTATTTAGTGCAAGTGCCAAGTATCTTTCAAGGTGCTAGGTGCTAAATGTTGACCTGGATAGATTTTTATTGGTTTCTGTTTCATTATAGGCCTCAAAATTATAGCAGCCATTATTGTTGTTTTTTAATTGGAAGCTGAAATGTCAGCATTGCCTTACCCACAATTATGTCGTCGGTTTTCACTTGATGAGATTCAATCAGCCAAACGGAATTTCAATGATGCATTGGTCATAGGAAAGGGTGGTTTTGGTAAGGTGTATAAAGGTACTATTACGGTTGAAAATGGGGAACCTCTTTTTGTTGCCATCAAGCGATTGGATTTACTACATTCCAGCCAAGGAGCAACCGAGTTTTGGGCTAAAATCGAGATGCTTACTAAGTTGAAGCACTGTAATCTTTTGACTTTGATGGGTTATTGTAGTGATAACTTGGAGATTGTCCTTATCTATGACTTTATGCCTAATGGAACCCTTGATGGTCATTTGCACAAATTTGGGACCGGTCTGAGTTGGATACAATGACTAAAGATAAACATAGGTGTCGCTAGAGGATTGCACTACCTCTATACCGGAACAGGCACCCAACATGGAGTTATACACCGAGATGTAAAAAGCACAAATATTTTGTTGGATGAAAATTATGCTGCTAAGATATGAGATTTTGGATTATCCAAAATTGGCCCAACAAAGGCATCAGGTACTTATGTCAATACGCTCGTTAGGGGTACCTTTGGCTATCTCGATCCAAAGTATTTTTTGACCGGAAGATTGACAAGGAAATCAGACGTGTTTGCCTTTGGGGTGGTGTTATTCGAGTTGTTGTGTGGGAGGGCGGCACTTGATAACAATCTTGATGAAGAAGAGTGCAGTCTGCCAAAGTGGGCTCATGGATCTATTGAGGAAGGGAAAGTATACGAAATTATTGATTTTAACATCAAAAGTCAGATATCTCCTAAGTGTTTGTAGGTATTTGTGCAGCTTGCAGACCCTTGCCTGTCTGGCGAGTCTAAGAAACACCCTACTATGGCAAAGATTGTGGTAATTCTCGAGCTCTCTCACATTACAAAATAAATTCGACAGTCGTGTGAAGCCAGCTACAGGGATATTGGCATTGGCTAGAAGGATTAAATGGCCCTTTATTGTAAGGCCCCAAACCCGGGCACCATATAGTCGGTTCTCATTACAGTGTACTGTTTAAAACAAATAGATCTTTTAAAAACACGCAACAGAATTGTATTAAAATAGTACAAAGCACTTTTAAAACTCCATTAAATAGTAATTTTCAAAAAAAAAAAAAACCATATGAATGCCTGTAGCCACAATCACGAGTAATCCAATCCGCTAGCCAAGAGCATCCAAGACTCGAATCACACACCTGCAAAACAATCTAACATACATGCAAAAGTCAGCTACGCTGAGTGAGTTCTAATAGCTAAGTTAAAACGTTAAAGTTGATAACAAAACACTTTATTTTTAACAAAAGCACCTTGGTTTATAATATCTCTCAAAAACCATTAAGACCCAACATAAACCCCAACCCGTTAAGTCATACTACCCTCAAACTGGCTACCGCCTATGTGTAGGTTTTTAAGCACATCGACTCGCTAACCGAACTCAACCACTTCTACCTATGACCCGCTTGTCATTCTACATTTACCTTTGTCATTACAACTGACTACTGTCTTGAAACGACTCACTATTGTACAAGAAATCCACTAGTACAAAACAACACAAGGAAACTCGATTAATTCACATTCACGTCATGAATACACATTACCCACCGCATCGTCTAGCGCAAAAACGTAAAGCACATAAAGTGGGAAACCTATCACACAATATAGTTAAGTCACAAAAATATGACCGAGCCTTGTGACAACCCGTTGCCACCCCAAAGGTAACAACCCGTTGCCACCCCAGCTCAACAACGCGTCACCACCCCAAAGGTACTGACCATATGGACACGTTGACACCATAGTCCCCAACTTTAGTAACCCGTCGCCACCCCGAAGGTAACGACCTTATAGACACGTCGACCACCACTTAGATCGACGAAATCAACATTGGTACCCGTCGCCACCTCAAAAGTAACGAACCATTACCAATAATCCACATCAGCACCTCAAGGATGCTATATCACACAAAACATATAGACACTCACACACATTCACTATGTCTAGGGTCTCATCATACTATAACGTGGATTAACCACACACCTCCTATAATCATTTTCTCATACTGAACCCATAATAGTATTGCCTCGACTATACAACCCATTTTATACCACCACAAGATAAAACACCCAATCTGACCATACCTTGGCACGAGACTAAACGGCTCGAACCAACACATACACTGCGAAGGGTATCTCTAAACCTATAGACACATTCAACCGTCATAGAACCATCTTATTGGAAAAGGTTCATAAAAACATTTAAGTCGTAAAGCTCTTTAATTTAATTGACATCTTAACATTTGCAGAAAACCATTTAAGCATGTATGATAGCCCCAAAATAAAATATATAAAAACATAAAATAGGGGGACTAGAACTATCACAGGTTGCAACGCTTTCAAATCCACAAGTTAAACCGTCTCAAACCGCGAACCGTCAAACAGAATTTGTAACTGAATAACTCAGGATTACCAACGAAACTATAATAACGCATAACCTAATCTGACGTCCCATTCACCGGTTACTTTTTTTTTGAACGATCAACAAAATTTTATTTCAAACCAAAACGCTAGCGGGGTGCTAGCTAGTCACCAAGATACAAAGTTTCACCAAGTGATACAAGACCCAAAGACCAATTACAGATACAAAACCATTTACCAGCCAATCTTATATACATGAAATCCCCGCCACATCGGCCAATCCATATCGTGTTGCTTTGCTCTAGCTTTGATCCATAGAAAACTAAGTGACTTTACCTCGCCAAGAACCTGATTAATCGAGCATTGTAAATTATTAAAAACTGAATTATTTCTCGCCTTCCATAAGCACCATAGAGTTGTCAAGCAAACTGCGTGAACAGCCTTTTTGCGCTTCTGTGACCCATTTTCATAGGCTGCAAGTTCTAACACATCTTTTATAGTGAATGCAAAAAAAGGTTTTAGATTGCACCATTGCGAAATCAGATTCCAAACAGTCAGCGAAAACTGGCACTCGACGAAAACATGCTCTGCAGTTTCTGGATACTCTGCACAGAATGGACACAAGCTGGAACCGACATTGACATTTCTTCTTGCTAAACCCCTCTTTTGGTTCAGATCGGGTTCGATCCAGTTCACTATAAGCATAATATCTTTTATTCGCTCAGATATTAACCAACCGTCATTGCTAAAGTTTTTTTCCTTATACTTGAATAAATATAATAATAGTCACTAAAAAGTGATCTAATTGACAATTAATGCTTTGTCTTCTTTGCAATATGAATCAGTATTGTTCCTACGGTCTAAGTCATTAGAATTCTTCATTATGCTATAAGGATTCTAAAACCATGCCTCTGACTATTTTTCTAAGACCATGTGTAGTCGAGCGTTATGGGGGCGCCAAAAACAAAATCGTGCCGGTAACGCTGGTACATGGGGGCGCGATTGCAAAAAAAAAAAACATTCGGGAGCATTAAAAACATAACGCTTGGTTGCAATGTCATCGGGTTCATTCACATCTAATGACCGTTGATGATCTGTGGTTTCAAAAACATCTAAAAAGTTTATAGAGTTAACTTCTTTGTCAAAATTGGTTTCATTTTTATCAAAAATTGTTTGTTCTTTAAACGGAAAACAAGACTAAAAAAATTTTACATCTCTGAAAAACTGAATTGTTTTACTTTCCAAACTATAGACCTTGTAACCCTTTTTTTCATGTGTATAACCAAAATAGACACATTTTTCAGCTCTACTTTCTAACTTATTTGACTCATTTATGATTGTACAGAAACACAGACAACCAAAGACCCTTAGATGTTCTAAGAAGGGTTTAAAACCATGAATCATTTCATAAGGAGACTTTCCATTTAGCACAGAAGAAGGAACCCTATTAATAAGATATGAAGCGGTAAGACTACATTCAGTCCAAAACCTAATTGGTATATTACTTTGAAACAATAAGGACCTAGCTACATTGACAAATGTCTATGTTTTCTCTCTACCACTCCATTTTGTTGGGGTGTATAGGCACAAGTACTTTGATGTAAAATCCCTTTTTCTCTACAAAAACTTCTCTTTTGATTATTTACAAATTCTAATCCATTGTCACTTCTTAAGGTTTTGACAGATTTACTAAACTGATTAGAAATAACTTGAACAAAATCTTTCACATGTTCAAACACCTAAGATTTATTTTTCATCAAACATACCCAAACTTCCCTGGAGAAATCATCTACAATTGTCAAGAAATATTTGTGACCATCCCTATCAAGCACTCTATAAGGACCCCACACATCTAAATGCACCAGTTGACCTAGATGAGTACTTTTATGATTACTTAAGGGAAAAGGTTTTCTATGTTGCTTTTCTTTTTAACAAATTTCACAAGGTTCATGCTTAACATTAACATTAATATTTAGATATGCAGGCTTGATTATACTAAGCACTTGACTAGCAGGATGTCCCAACCTAGAGTGCCACACATTAATCAAATTAACACTATTAAATCACACCTTAGAGGACACATTAGCATTGCCACACATGTATAATCCATCAACCTGACTACCAGTCACCAGGGCTTTCTTTGTTGACAAGTCCTGAACATAACATTTGTTTTTCATCAAAACTAATATACAACTTATTGTCCCTAGCAAGTTTATGAATAGATAATAGTTTCATACTGTATTCAGGAGTGACTAGCACATCTTTTACAAATAACATTTTCTGCTAATTTTAATTTTCCAATCTTTGTAACCAAGCATAAGTTCTATTTGGATGTTTACCTTGATATTTAAGTCAGAAACATCAATATTGTCAAATAAATCTTTATCACTATTAATCATGTGCTCATTTGCCCCTGAATCTATTATCCACCCAATACCAATCAATTTCCCATTAGCTCTAGTAAAACAATAAACATTAGTACCCATAGAATGAGAACAAAACGCACCACCAGACAAGTTGCAGGATTGCGAAGACTCAAAAGACTTATCATTCAATAAACTCAACAACTTAGACACTTGCTCACTGATCAGAGATGTAACAGAATTAGTAGAATCAGAACAAGTATTATTGTTTACAACTACTTTCTTCCATTGATAGCCTCTAGGTTTAGCCCAATTAGGATAACCAATCACTTCCCAACATTTGTCTACATCATGACCTGTTTTGTTATAGTGTGTACACTTCAAAGCTTGATTAGAACCTTTAGAAAACTTTTTATTATTTGAAAATTTTTCACTAGTTTGACCTACCTTAGAGAAAAACCCAACAGTTTGAGAAGTCTTAGAGGAATTACTAGAATTCCTATGACACTCCTCTCTTGAAACCAAAGAAAAAGCTTCTTTAACATATGGTAATTCTGTTCTAAGTAACAGGTTATTTGATATACACTATCAAGCCCCATTAAGAATTGCATTAACTTGATCATGTGATTATAGTATTAAATTCTTTAGAGGCATCACAAGTACAAGAATGCCGTTGTAAAATCTGATCAAGTTGTAACCATATAATATTCAATTTATGCTAATACTCAGACACAGATAAGCTATTCTGACTAAACGAGTTTATTTTTTGATACAGACTAAACACCATAGAACCATCAATTTTGTATAGGTCTCTTTTAAGTTTTTCCAAACTTTAGAAGCCAGTTTAGAATACACTTGACCCATATACAACTCTGTAGACACAAAATTAAGTATCCTTGTTAACACCACAGAGTTGCACCTGTCCCATTGTCTAGCTAATACATCATCATCAGTAGGTTTTACACAATCCCTATTAATAAAACCTAACTTATTTTTAACTTGTAGTCCCAAAATCATAGCATTTGCCTAAACCGTATAGTTCTCAGTCCCTTTTAGTTTAATACTAACAATAGTAAGATTGGTAGAGTCACTTGCATGCAAATACAAAAGGTCACTAGCATCAAGTTTGCTAACTAAGGTCACATTATTCACTACTGGACCAGCACAAGGATCAATGATAGGTCCTTGTCTAGAATCAGGACCTTGACAATCATTAGGTTGCACAACATCAGCCATAATCAAACACTACCAATTAAAATCACAGATTAACCTAACACAAGGAACCAAACAAGAATTACACAGACAAACTATGCACATAAACAACAAATTATTCAATAAGCAACAAACTATAAAAAACACAATCAGACTATGGCGAAGCCACATGGCTGATCCAGATCGTCGGTTCGTCACTCAAAGGTGTCAACGCAGGTCCTTACGAGGGAGCCTCCTAACTATAGACCAACCTTAAAGCTAAACAGGGACTCAAGCCCTGTACAACAGACTCCTTAGGACTTTAACTCTAAGAAAACAGTAAAACCAAAACGATCTCACCAAGAGGGGGCCCAAGTTAGGGTTCTCCAAGAACTTGTAATGTTACAACCTTCACTTAGGGTTGTAACACCAGAGAGCAAGATAATATGCTTCGAATCGTCCAACCACCAAATCAAGGCTCCTTAGATCTTAAGAAACCATAGGTCTGATTAAATACTCCAAGATCCAAAGTATGGTCTAGATCGGGATAGATCTATGTAATGAAACCAAATCAACCAAAGACCAATAGATCGGAATACAAATAGGACAGAAGACACAAGATCACGAACAGGAACAGCAGAAGAAACCAAGATCAAAAGCCTATACGCTCTGATACCATGTCACAAACATGGTATTCAAGAATACAAATATATTTCAAGATCCCAACCCAGAATGGTTCAAACCCTAACAACAACTCTCAATACAAAAACAACTCTCACAACCACTCTAAACAAACTACAAGATTACAAGAAGATAACCTTCACTAGAAGATCTACACAGACACCTGATTTACAGATTCAAGATGAATCTGGAAATCAATCTTAGACCTAAAAGATTGTTTACAGGATGAGAGAAGACGAGAAAGTTTTATGAAGAAAACAATAAACGAATGAGAATTATTACTGTAGAGAGAGAAAGATCAGCTATTTATTGCTGATCTCGAACCTTCCACCACTTGCTCAAATGGACGCCCCAGATTACATTGATCCAACGGATGAGATACACAGCTGATATAATATCTTCTTACTTGGACCATGAGCTTTAGCAATGAATGGGCCTTGTCAAATACAACCCATTATCTAAAACATATATTATGACTAATGTGCCCTTGGACTGGACAGGAACAAGACCACCAATACTCTTGGACTGGACAGGAACAAGATCACCAATACTTGTGCTCAACAACTCAACCACACACACGACCTCACGACCTCTACACTTGACCACAACAACTCATGACCACTTCTATTGAGAATGACCCTAAATCCTAACAAGCATCCAATGCCAAAGCAATAAACCTACACAAAACTCTTATGCAACATATTAAAGTAGTAATCAATATTAAAGAAATAAAATTGTAACACTTTATGTTATATTTTCAAAACATCTCAAGAACATAAACCGTCAACAAAGTCACGTGGAACGTAGTATACGTTTTCGCATCACCATAATTAATTACTTACTATTAAATTGTTACAAGTGGGTTCCATCCTAAGCAACACCTTATTTTGACTTCATACTCTCTCCACACTTATATTGCTATTACTATTTATTTTTCTTCATTTTTATTAACATCTTTGAAACAAATCAACTAGGACTTAATTGGTAACTAAAATAAGTAGTAAGAGTCGTGCCATTTGGGTTCGATACTTGATACTTGCAAAAAGATATAATATACACGGTAGGTACATTTTCCTACTGTTTGGGTTAGTTATAAAGTAATTATAATTACAAATTTAAAACTCAATCTTGTTTTGATAAGCTTAATCTATATAAATAAAACATTAACTACAAAAACACACACATAACATGGCATTGGGGTTGAAAAGCTTAGGCCATATGTGCATCTTGGGAAGTAGCAACGGAGATAGATTAGGGCAGACATTCACTTTATGTCCATTTCATTTTTCACAATTGGAAATCAAGTGGACGCCTCTCCCATGTCCTCTCCCATGAATAACCCCTATATTTGTACGACTGGCTTTTACCTCGGTTATTTTGCAATTCAAACCTAGAAGTTTCAGGAGCCTGGGGTGTAATAATGCCATGTAAGATTTTATACAGAGTTGATGGCCTTCTACTTTGGAAAGCAAATCACAAAACGAGGGGTGCGCGCTAGCAGCCCAAATTGTTGTAGAGAGAGTCTTGAAAGAGTCTCCAAGTCTAGAAAATAACCAATATGGTTTCTCCATATCAACCACGAGGTGACCAAGAGTACTAAGATGAACACAAATACTCTTGAATTTACTACCATAATCAGAAATAGAAGTCATACCTTTGGTAGTCTAACGTAGTTGATCACGTAGATTCTGGATTCGTTCAATATATAAAGGAATTACTATAAGTTGATTCTACACCAACCAAGCGAAATGGGCGACTATGAGGTGTAGCACCTCAACTGTTGCTTCTGCCGATAGAAACATTAGGAATTGTTGATTTCTTCAACAACAATCCACTCGACACAATAGTAGTTTACAAATCCCTTATCAAGTGAGTCATACGAGAAGGTTGTTGAGAGGATCCATCCACATCCAAAAGTTTTTTGGTATGAGAAAAGTGAAATCAGTTGATTTTTCCACAGTGGGTAACTAGAAGAAGAGAGTTTGATTGGTATCATGTGCAAAACCATTTTCCATGGGACATGTATTATCAAGTGGGTGCTGAAGAAAATGTCGTAATAGATCGTTGGGGATTAGTTTTCGAGATCAACTGAAAGAATGATGGTCGGGAATTTGGTGAGAGGAAGATATACATTTATAAATTATAATCCGTATAATAATTACAAAGGCATATGAACAAACTATCTTCTACAATAAATATGATCAAACCATCTTAGTTATGTCCATTACTAGCTACTAATGTACATAATTAAGATAATTTGGTCATATAACTCCTAACAATACAGCTTTGAAGAACTTAACCACCCCCACCGCCACCATTGTCGCGCTATTTAGTTATTGTGTAATTAGGTCACATCATTTAGATAGCATAAGCATAGGTAGTTAGGGTAGTTATAGTCGGTTTTGACCGGTTGGTTATATGTAACTACCAACCAAAGAGGTGTGTCTTTATTTGATAAGAGTTCACAACCTATATATAAATATCCATTCCTTTTGTATAAATGTACGGTATATGTGTATGTATTTGTTCTAAACTTAATCCCACAATATACAAAATAAATAATTGTTTTCTGAGTCCAAACACACAATCATTCATCACCATTTCAAATAAGATTTCCAACAATTGTAAGGATGGCTCACTTGGGCTACTTTTTCACATCACATTTCATGATGTGAGTATAAATTTGTGTTAACACATCCACTGCTTTCTTCAGAGGAAAAGAAGGAACAGAAACACAATCGAGTGCTAATTTCATTGCCTCCATAATTGTAGCATCATCTATGTTGTGATCCAATACCCTCCTCAAGCTCATTTTCCTAACTTCTACTTTTGGGTTCCACATGTTTTGTCGCAGATTCGCAATATGAATGTTACTAATACGTTCACCAGTTATTATCTGGATCAATAATACACCAAAAGAAGGCACGATGCCCTCATATTCAGAGTTATCTGAAATATTTATCTCATTTTGTTAGATTTCAACATGTATGGAAATTAGGAGCAATAACAGAAAAGTTAAGAGAGACAAAGAAGGAACTTACTCCCTTGTTCAATCTCCTTGAATGAATCTCCATATACTAGTTTTACAGATTCAAAATCTGAAATCTTTGCGTTGAAGTTCTACATCGCATGACAAACGAAAAAAATAAATAAAAACACTAGCTGGTTGTGATTATGTTATATATTGATGCATCATAAGTAATGAAAATTAATTACCTTGTCTAGCAATATCTGGTGTATCTTAATGGGGAACTCATCAACCTGATTGTGTGTTGTGTGCAGGAACAAAAGGGCCTCTGCTATTCCTTTTGCTATTTTAACTCTTGTCTTCCATGGAAGTGGTTGTATCTTGTATTCTGTAAACGATATATGTAGAGGTTATATTCTGGATCCGGCCACTTAATCAATCGTTTAATTTGATCATATCGTGTTGTTAAACAATCTACTTACTAGTGAACAGGTGAGAATCTAAGCTTCCATTCTCCATGAATTCATAGATAAGGAACAGTGTTTCGTCTTCAAAGCAGTAGCCTAGGACCTTAACAAGGTTCGGATGATTAAGTTTGCTTAAGAATCTCATATCAACAAAGTACTGCAACCATATATTTTCATTAGGTCCATAAGTTATTCATTATAGGAAATTAAGGTAAAGATAAAGAAAACAAATTGCACCTCTTCAACGCCATTCTCTTTCGTGCGATGTTGAATCTTGTAGTGACGAAACCTCTTGATGGCCATCCTTGATATACCATCAAAAGCAAACCAGGAAGATGTGTAATGCTTTGTCCCAAATTCTCCTTTAAAAACCAACCCTAATTCTCCTCCACCTAGCGTCGGCCTCATATTTTGGTTGAAATTTGTTGTGGCCGTTTTTAGATCATCAAAAGAAAACTTCTTCAAACCATAAGCCAATATTTGTATTTTCCGAGCAGAAGAAGATACTTCATTCTTATCTTTTGACCAGGCATAACAAAGAAAACGCATAACTTCCTCAAAACAATAAAAAGAGATCGAAAACAAACCATTACATAAGTAATACACTACCTGCAACATGATTCAAATAACCCTGTAGTTTCCCATAAGGAGCCGCTTCATCGTGATCAACACAATCCTCTTTCGATACTGACTTGTGTTCCATTGTATCTTCATTCATCGTTGTGGGTGTTGCTATTGTTTTGTGGCCTATAAGATGTTTCTTCTGCGATAAGTAACATATATAAATAAACTAGCTTTTATCCCGCGAGTGTCCCGGGGTTGAAATATCTAATATAACATAACAAAATATCTAATATGACAACATAATTAATGATTTGCCAATACATGATTAATGAATAATAATAATAAAAATATTATTATTATTTATTTTAAACAAATTTCTGCCATAAGTTATCATATTCAAATATAAAAAAAAAAGAATATCTGCCTATGAAGTTATGTTTATAGTTTATGATTTATTAGTAGAGTAAAATATATTTGAAAACAAAACCCTACAAAAATAGTTGTTTTTTTTCTCCATTTTTTATATAGCACTATGGTACTCGTTGGAAAGATAATAAAACGCTCGTTAATTTGGTGTAATTTTTTTCTTTAAAAAATCTCGTATATAAAAGATATTAACGTTTAAAAGTCATGGGAAGAAACATTAGAGATAAAATTTAATTTTGTTTTTAAATTCTTATTTTTTCCTAAAATAATTATAATATATATAGATTTATTAAAAAAACTCAAAAATTAAAAAAAAATCCTACATGATGTCACGTGGCACATTCAAGGAGGGGTTGAGGCCTCCATTGAATGCCACATCATCAAAGTTCAATTCTTTTATTATAAGTTATAGATACCTATATATGGGTATAGGTTCCTGTACAAAGTACATTTTTCGTACAAAGTGTGAGAAATCTATATAGTCATTGTGTTTTAAAGTTTTGTTATAATGTTTTTGATTCCTTTTGCATTGATTTATATAGAAAAGCACCAAACGTTACAATTTAAAACACAATCAAATGTATTCTAGACATTAAATTTAAAACACACTGATTACTTTCTTCATAGGTTGTTTTAAATTGAATGTCAAGAATACATTAATTAGTGTTTTAAATTGTTAATTTTTGTGTTTTTCTATATAATACTATGCCAAAGGAACATAAAACATCATGCCTAAAATACAAAACACAATGCCTATATAGACTTCTCACACTTTGTACGAAAAATGCACTTTGTACAGGAACCCCACCCCCTATATATGAAGAGGTTAATTAGAATATATTAATTAGCAAGTTGATTTAAATAGTTATGTTTTAGTTTTTCTATTTAGCCACTGTTTTTTTTTTTGCTCTTTTTTTAACTTTTTTTTTTCCATTTTGACCACCAAATTTTTTGTTAAGTTTTTTTTTCTCATTTTGGCCACACAATGTTTTTTTACTTTTTGTTTAAGTTTTTTTTTTCCCCGTTTTGGCTACCAACTTTTTTATTAACTTTTTTTTTCCCATTTTGGCTCCCAACATAATGCGTTTTTTTACCCGATTTTGCACGGGTTCGGTTTTTGTTCGTTTATTATCTATATATTTAACGACCACGAAATGAATAGTTGCTTCACTCTAACGGACGTAGCCGGCACCGACCGCATCTGCCGTGCGCCATCTCCACCATGTGCCGCAGACCGCGGGAGATTCCCGGTATTCTCCGCGTAGCCGCTGCCACTTTTGTATTTTCTCATTGTTCAAGGTTAGTCTCTATGTCTTTGTTGGTTACCAAAATTCGCATTAACACGTCATGTGAAAAACGCACAACGTGCGTATTAATACACCTAGTTTGAATTAGAAAATAAAGATCAAGATGGGTTATAAAAAATTCTTGGTGTCTCATTAGTTTATTTATTTATTTATTAAAATAGAGGTTAAGTTTCGTTTAGATTAGAATGAGTTAAGTATAAAGAGATGGTAGATTTATTGTAATTGGTATGAGTTAAGTATAAATAGATGGTAGATTTATTGTAATTGGTATGCTTTAGTTGATAATAAAAAGAGTCAAACAAAATAAAAAGGTCTGTTGAATTTGAGTCGGTGTTCGTCAATACGGATGAGAATCAGGAGTGATAAGTATTGAGGTCGGTGGTAATTCTAATTTATTTTGAGGTAGGTTAGAATTCTAGTTTGCTGCCACATGGATCTTAAAAAGTAGAAATATTTTGTCACCAAATCGAGTTTGACAAAAAGGAATTTGGTGGGCCAATTATTGAGCTTATGATTTTCTTTAACGTTCAACAAATTAAATCCAATTACACTTGGGATACTTATCAGATACATCAAGTACTTTGAGAGTAATCTGAGTCGTCAAACACTAATTCCAGTGAAAACCCGATAACCCACCCGCCCATCCAGCAAACCCCGAATGTAAGGTGTTGTACGGTTGCGAATGCAGTGGAGGTGTCATGGGGCATGCATAAGGATTTTTGCATGAATGATACACTACAAAATTCAACGAAAGGATTTTTGGGATGTAGCAACCAGAAACATGTCAACGTTTTTTTAAAACCAACGGGTGTGTCGTGGATAAATGAAAGAGCGGTAGGCTACGGAATTCCTTTAGCTACAGAATAGCGAGATATTATTGTCTTTATTGGTGGTTGATATTAGTGGGGGGGGGGGGGGTAAACAATCGATTCACAACAGTTCGGTGGTGAACCAAGACAGTGAGGTTTGTCGACGGTTGTTTACAAAGAACGGTGGTTCGGGTCAGCCGGTGTCACGAGGAGTACCGTTGGGAAGGCGGGTGGCGACGGGTGATCTGTTCTGTTCGGTTTCATGGTGATGAACTTCATAACACTAGCAACTTTCAATTCAGCTTAGATCAAGACCCGGTCCTTCCCACCAAGGATAGTACACAGTAACCGGGTAGGTTGTTCTATTTAACAGATGTATCCGATCGGATTTGTAGATTGACAGACGGTAGAAGATTCGTCAAAGCAGGGTGCTTTGAATCTTGCTTTGTCAAGAAAAGAAGAAAACGGAAGAAGCGGGGAGCTTGTTTTTTTCTTTAATCGGTAGTCAAGTACGGTATAGTTTTGGTGACCGGAAGAGAGAGATATTAAGCTTGATCAAGGAACTAAAGTTGTTTGTAATGGTGCAGATGTGAAGAAACATATCCAATTCAAGGTTAAGGGGGAGAATGAAGACGTTAATCTTGAATTAGGAGATAAAGATCAAGTTGGTTGTAGTTAATTCTTGGTGAATTATTTATAGGGTTGTTATATTTAATTTAGGGATAATTATTAAGTTGAATTATAAGGTTTATCTCATTGGTTTATTTAGTTATTAAAATAGAGTGTGAGTTTGGTTAGGATTAGAATGAGTTTAGTATAAATAGATTGTAGGTCTATTGTAATTGGTGTGCTTTAGTTGATAGTAAAAAGGGTCAAACGTATTCATTCAATCTCGTATGCTTTGTGTTCAATAAAAGGGCCTGATTTTCCAATACTATACGGTTTATCTTTGAAATTTGCTTGGCAACTACACGAATTGACTTTACGATAATTGTCCAAACATACATTGTATATTAACATCATGTTCGACAGCTAACATAGGGAGCATCAATAATTTAATAAAAATGTCATTTTAAGTGGCATAATCATACAAAAAGAAATTCAGAAGAATTGTTGGCCAATGGACTGAGTCATTGATATTAACAAAAGAGTGGTACCGATTAAATTATAGTTCACTAGTTAGTAGTTATCAAATGTTATTAAAATGGCATAATCATACAAAAAGAAATTCAGAAGAATTGTTGGCCAATGGACTGAGTCATTGATATTAACAAAAGAGTGGTACCGATTAATTTTTTTTGAATGGCAAGTGGTGTAATCGGTGGAGTTCCGGCTAACACCCTGGGTTAGCCTGTACTGATTACCCATTCTATCTGGATTGGGGATCTCCCCAGGTGAAACCCCCACATGTGGTAAATATGGCTTCAACAGGAATCGAACCCTCAACCTCCACATGACCTCCACTCTAGCTCCTTGAAGAAACAAATAGCCTAACCTCCTTTAGGGGATGATAGACTAGAGTTACCACAGAGTTGATCCTTCACTAGCAACTACCTGGATAGGACTAACCTGCATGTAAAGTAGGATACGGGTAGGGAGACGACTACACAAGGTAGTAGTTTATAACAAAAACGGGGTGAATGGGAATACTATCAAGTGTGATAGCTCTTTGGGTTAGCAAAAACTGTCCCCTCTATTAGGGATATGATCCCTTATATAGAGGTGGACATATGCCACCATTACCCAAAACCCTAATCGTAATGGGCCAGGCCCGATTAGGGTTGTCTCCACTACCCTAAGACTATATTAGTAAAGTAGTTATGGGGAGCTATAAATAAGGAAACATGGAACGGTTACCGCTTTTACCGCTCCGCGCGCGTGCATCACTCCATGATTGTAGGAGAGCCGTTATTACCTTTCTTGTTGGAGAAGTTTCCTTGTTGCGCAGAGAGTTACTCCGCTGGATTGTATTCCGGGTTTGGGTATGTCCGCGTAGTAGTTAGTACCCAATCCCATCAAGTCCTCCCAGTCCAGTGTGTACCCTTTTCTCGAGTGTTTGAGAGGAGAGGGTGGATGCTGGACTTAAGTAGTTGGTGTTTGGATGACAACTCATCATGCCTTTGTAGTGGAGACAAGTCTTTGGTGTCAATTTGGAATGAGTGGGAGAATCTGTGCGGGGTGCTGAAGTTGCGGAGTGCGGAGAACGGTAGTTAGTGTCATGTTAGTTCTCCGCAGCGCATTGACACGTCACACGGTGGAGGACATTTGTCATCCCCTGTGCGAAGTTGCAAAGATGATGGTTAGCGTCTGTCATAAGCCAGCTGTGCACAGTGTCAGTTGGTGTCCCATTAGGTGAAACGACAGAGCGTGTGTCAGGCGCGTGAGAGCGTGGGGCGCGTGTGCCGTCTGTGAAACTGCTCATGGACACGTGTCATTTCCTCGGTGGTTGGACGTGCCAAAAGTCATTCGCTTTTACCCATGCTGATGTCATCCGTATTTATTGCACACAGTATATAATGATTTCAAAATATCAGTTTCCCATTTTCCCACATCTTTCTCTCCAAACGTTTCATTATCCTTCTTTCTCCATCCAACTTCTCTCAAAATTTTCTTTCATTTTACTATGTCTCAAGATTCAACACTCCCCATAGATCAATCCAAGGCCCCTGAGAAGGTGGAAAAAGGGATTGACACCACTGTTATTAAGTGGGATGCTACCTCGTTTTCCACATTCCTTGATCACTATGGAATTGAGGCTGATTGGGAGCCAGAGTTACCGGCTAGTGGTCAGACAGCCTTGAAAGCCCCACCAGGAAAAATTACTATCTATAAAGCTTTATTTACTCGGTGTTGTTTTCGTCTTCCGATTACAAAGTTCCTGGTGAGTGTGTTTCTGAAATATGGGGTTCATCCTACACATATGACCCCTTTTGGCCTTTCTAGAATAATCCATTTCGAGGCGACATGTCGATCACTGGACATGGAACCAACCTTCGAGATGTTGAATGTCTTCTATGTTCTTGAGGAAGCTCGTGGTGGTCCCGGGTGGTATAGTGCTTCTCCGCGGAGAAAAGTGACACAAGTTGTGTCCGAATCCCCCAAGTCCATGTATGATTGGAAAGAGAAGTTCTTTTACATCAATAGAGGTGTTATCCCTGCCCCCTTACAGTGGATGAGCGTCGGTGTAAAGGAGAGGATTGCCCAATTTCCGCCCATGGCTAACTACAAGAATCAACCATGGTATAAGTCTTTGTGTTATCATGCTACTCCCTTATCCATGGAAAAGTGTCCAGAGGGGGTTTTGGTGATGCTGGAACTTAGCCGCTTGGGGAATCCTGACGGTTATGACCCTACTGCGACGGAGGGAGGAAGGTATGTGTTTATCTGCAAACGTTGGTTCTCCTGCTTTTTCCTTTTGTAGGATCTGATTGTGTGATTGTGATAAGGATGACCAAGTTTGATCTGTTTGAAGAGATAGGTGGTGCCAACTTGTTATATGTGCCCCTGCCTAGTGGAGCTCCGTCGGTGATTCAGCGATTGAAGAACAACTTTATGATGCCTCAACTTGTGGATCCACCACGCCATTATAGTTGAACCGGTTAGTCAAATGTTGACCCTTCTTGTTTCCATTTGTTTGATATCATTGTTTTGCGGAAAACTCCTACGCCCGAAGGGTGTGCAGTTATGTACGTTATCCGCGTACTGACCAGACGTGCCCTTCGTGACAGGCGCGGGAATTCAACCCTTGAAGAAAGTTGTGATTGACTTGGAAGCTTGCTCTCAAGGTCGTACAAAGAGAGCTTGTACAGGTGAATCTTATGTTTGACTTTGTCCTTATGGGCGGTTTGTTAATCTTTGTCCGTCTGGTTGTAGGCGCTGGGCCGAAGCGGCACAGAAAAGAACTGAGAAAAAGCAAGAAGGTGGAGTCGTCCTCTGCTCCTCCGAATGAAGACGACGAGGTAACGGAGTCTGACGAGGATGTTGCACACAAGCGCACTCGACAGCAATCACCTGCGCACGACACTACGGAGGTGCCTGCGGAGTTATTTCAGAAACGTGTTGAAGAATTTGCACGGAAGCAGGTGCAGGTGCCCAAGCCTATTTCAGAAAGTGTTAAGGATACTGCACCAAACGCTGTTGTAGTCTAGCCAACAGTTGCAGGTGCATCTTCTGTTGCTCCCATGAGTTCAATTGCCAATTTGATTATTAAACCTCCGCTTAAGCGCAAGCCTGTTCTTGTTAAGTCTGTGAAGCAAACTGCTAGTGAGTTCACTTTCCTTAGTTATAACCTGTGCCTTTGTGTGTACACAGTAAGTTTATAGATTGTTCCATTTGTTGTGCAGCTATTGTGTCTTCAGCCAAAGCGGTGCCTAAGAAGACTGTTGTGACGGCTGAAAAGGTTTCTGATCCTGCGCCCCATACTGTTGAAGAGACAAGGTCTGTGGAGAAGGCCAATGTCGATGCTGGGCCCATTGATCCGTCCCAAACTATGGACGAGCCCCAGGGAGTTGAAAATGTAGGGGAGATCAGGTCCTCTCCGCTTACTGAAGACTTGCCTCTGCAGCAGGATGCGAGCAAGGCTGAGGGGAAGAAGAAGGTGGATGAACCCTCTAATACAAGTGTAGATGCAGACACACCTGATGCGTTAGTCAACCTCTCAGGTGTGGAGAAGTGAGACGTTGTGATACACTCATCCGGGTTTATCAAGTCTGGCTCCTCTGAAACTGCTGTGGAGAGAACCCGAAAGGATTTTTGTGTGTCTGCCTCCACCCCCAAGAAGTCTGTGTCTGAAACCTCCCGCGATGTCCGTGATCTGGAAGGTCTGGGAGTGGTAAGGGAAGGGTTGCCCCGCCTGACTATGACCCAAACAAACCTTATCAACCCAGGTGGGATGTTAGGAAAACCACCCGTTTCACTAATCCGTTAAATGCCGAGGAGTTCATTGCTTATGCTGTACCTCCAAGTGAGCGTGATTATCAAGATAGCATTGATCGGAGGTCGTTATTTTCTGACATGAGTATGAAGTTGGCACTGTACTTTGGGGGCTTTGGATCGTTGATGCGCCGGGAGGAGGAGTTTATGCGCTCTTGGCAATCCATGAAGAGTGCGCAAGAAGCTCAGTTGAAAAGGGAAGAAGAGTTTCAACGCTCCCGCGCAGATGCCAGGGCTGAAGTTGAGCAGGTGAGAAACCAACTTCGTGCCGCGGAGACTGAGATTAAAAAGTTGAAGTATGAGAAAACAGAGGCTGCTAGGCTGTGGAAGGAGTCCTGTGAGCGGACTAACTTAAACCTCGAGTGTGGGCGTAGCGCAGCTGAGAAACTTAAAAATGCCCTTGCCCGTATGACCCGCGAAGCCGAGGATAGGCAAAAAGCATGTGATGCCAAGCAGGCGGAGTTATCAGAGACCATTATGAAGCTTAATGAACAACATGAGGTGCTGTTGGCGGCTACGACTCGGGTGTCTGAGTTGGAATCTCAAGTTGGTTTGCTTGTTGGTGAGAAAAACAAGCCGAACGAGGAGAAGGCACTGTTGGACTATTCCCGCGTGCAACTAGAGGTTAGCTTACAGCAAACACAAACGGAATTGAAGGATGCTGCGTAGGCTGCCCAAGCTGCACGTGATCGGTTGAAATGGATGATGCGGCATGGAATTCATGGAGTAAGTATTCGCCTGCCTTGTACTTTTTTGGTTGTTTGGTAGATTTTCAAACGTGTCTGGAATGAACCCAAATTTGGGGATGCTGTTGCGAAGATTGGGACAACGTCTATGAAGAATGGGCTTCAGTTGGGGTTTAATGACGGTTTTCACCATCACGCTGCGAGCTTGAGGCTGGAAGATGGTGAATACTAGGAGAAGCCTTATGAAGAAGAAGTCACTGCTGCGCAAGAAGAGTTTGAGACTCTTACGTTCGATGTGTTTGATGTGGTCGATCAGTGTTTAAAGACTGACGACCCTATTGGAGAACTGCGCACGTATTTCGAAGAGTCTGACCGCCTGGGTGCGGAGTTGGAAGAGAAGGAACGGAAAGAGGAAGAGGAGAAGAAAGCTGCTGTTACGCGTGGGGAAGGTGGGTCCTCTTCTGCGGCCGCAGGTGGTGGTGCGCAGAACGAAGAACTCGAAGCTGACGCCTACCTTGATATCACTGGTTATGAATGATTGTTATCATCTTTATTTCTTTGCACTGGATGACTGTAATGCTTTAAACAATGTTTACTTTGTGCTTGTTGACTTGCTTATATTTTGTAACGCGTATCCTTGGATTGGAGGGCATTGTGTAATGATTGTATGATGTCATGCTTTGAAAAAGTGGCACCTATGTCAGACTTTGATGACGCCCACTGACAGGCTTGGCGGCGTGTCAGTTACTTGATGTGACTGCTGACGTCCACTCGAGTATTTACCATTAATGGTAATTAATGGGTTGTCCTTTCTTTTCTATAAAAGGTTAACTTTTGATTAGCAAAAAATTACCCGTGCATAATTTTCTTCTCCTTTCTTCCTTTCCATTCCAATGGCTTCATCATTCAGAGAGTTGAAGATCAACAAAGTTGAAGCAGAAGCTGCTCAAGGAATACTACTGCTGTCCCATCGTCTGCCTGTTGTTGTAGGTTCGATTTCGAAGCTAAATCTGATTTTGATGATTAATAGAGATGAAAACACACAAAAATATGACAATAAAACCCACTAGATTGATTAGCAAATGATAAAAACAATAAAGCCCCCAAATCTCTCTAGAATGTGTGTTCCCCAAAAACCCTAATCTATCATTCTATTTATAGCCCAAACACACTTAGGCTAATTACATTTAGGTCCCTAAGCTTAATAAATTACTAAAACACTCACTAAATAAGAAAATATTCTAAAGTAATAAATATATTTTGTCTAAACAAAATATATTTATTATCCATAGCGCTTTTCTTGATCATAACTTGAGCTTCACTCATCGATCTATTATCTGGATTTCTCGAGTCGCCTTACGTGTTGACCGCGACTCGTTGGACTTTGACTTTTGTTGACCGAACTTTGACTCGTTGACTTTAACTTTGTTGATAACATTAGACTACAAATTTTAGACCCAACAATCTCCCCCTTAGTCTAATGTTATCAATCTCTTCTACCATCTTCAGAACCATTAATCTCTACATGCTGTGATCTTGTAATTTGGCAAAGCTTCAGTCTCAAATTCAGTACCCAACAATACTCCCCCTAGACTGATGCTTTCCAAATTTTCTTTGCTGAAGGTGTTCTTGTCACTTTGTTCTTTGAGTACTCATATCTCACAATCTCCCCCTTTTTGCATGCATCATCTTTGAAATCAAGAACAAACTTTTTCAACTCTCGATAGCTTGAGTGGTATAAAAGACGTAGATAGAGGATTCCTATCTCGGTGTCTTCTGCAAACTTGAGGAAACATGTGCTTTGGTTTGGTATCTTGCTCCACTGATGATAGGCCATCATTGCAGCAAGTAGTTGAAGAAACCTATCCACAATCACAAACACAACTCCAAATTTTCTTTAGGCAAATTCAACATACAGACAAAGCCGTATTCATTTGTGGTGTGTAATCAAGTAAGTATCTCAAACGGCTTGAGACACAAATAATGTGACATGGAAGACTTAAAAAAAACAATTGTACACAAATAAAGATTCTTTTTTTTTGGATTTTTTTTTTAATTTTAATCCTTTTTTTTAATAGCCATCAACCTTCGAGATATAGAAGGGATCAGAGATGGGATCACACTAACTTGAAAAGCTTAGCCACACTTCAACTTTCTTTAGGATAGCTACAACCCAAGAACGATTGTTGGTATGTTTGTCCTCTTAAGTCCATGCCTCTCGTCTTTCAACATACGTTTGGTGATGAGATTATCATGGTTTTGGTCATATTGATGAAAATTTTGTGGACCCCACTTGTGCTAGGTATAAGCCTACCAATCCTCAAGGTTTATTGAGATATAATGATGAGAGCTTCAGGTCTATGTTTACACATAACAGAGAAGATGATCATTATGTCAATCAGATGATGAGAGCTTCAGGTCTATGTTCCCATAACAGAGAAGATGATCATCTGATCGCTTGTTGAGCTATCTATATTTGTTTGCACGTCACTAACATTGCGTGTCTTTTGTCGCCCATTTGATTGAATAGCCCCGCATTGGTAGCTTGCACTCTTAGGTGTCTTTTGATTATATATGCACAAAATTTTCTGTGTCTTTTGATCTCTCAACCTGTGTATGATTGGACTCAGCTTATGCAGACCTAAAACACTGTGGGAATCCAGTTTTTCGTGTAGATTTATTATTATTCACCTTATAGCAGTTTACTCAACTTGAAGGCTGAACCTACCTACACATCATTAACTTGTAGTTGTAACGTCCTTCAGATCCTATTCATGTGCAGACATAAACAAGTTAGTTCCTATCATTTCCCATATAAGATCAGCACTATTTGCAATAATCACATCTCATGGCCGAGACTATATTTTCATACTCCCCTAAACTTTTATTTTTGTACAATCCCTTTTTTTGTAATTAATTTTTTTTTTACGAAAAATAAAGTCTTCCACATCAGACACACATAAACATATGTCAGCAAGAAAATGAGTGTGTGACAATGGTATCAATTGTGCAATCAGGTTAGATACCATAATCAAACCTGTGAGATTTCCGCTCAAAACCTATTCTTGGAACAACCACTGTTACTAACCAATGTTACTAACAGTCCTCCATGGTAGTTCCTGCACTCATGAGTAGATTAATTAGAGAGTGGAACCCAGGCCATCGTGGTCCTGGTTTGTCCTTTTTCATCAATATAACTAACTTCTTGAAACACCATACCTTTTCCCTCATTAGTTTCTTTTTCAACTTTTGGTTTGATACGCCAAACTTGTGTTGGTTTTAAAAAATTGTTTGTAGAAGATTTAATTTTTGAAACAATTTTTTATTTAAGGCCCGGAGGAATAGATTGTGGTTTTGATGTTTTGGTCCTTTTCATCTTTGAATCATGTGAAACCGGCTTCACATGTAGAGATCTTGATGGAACATGTGTCATCCTAACATTCAAAGATGTGTGCATTTTATCCTTTGATCCGGAGAAGCAGTCCGCATTGCCTTTACGTCTGGATTGTGTCGTTCTGGACATTGCTTGAGCACTTGACCTTCTTTGCCACACCTAAAGCAAGCTTTGAATGGCTTTTGATGCGTTATTGTCCCGTGTGAGGCAACTGGGGATTTAGATTGTTTTGAGCTTGATTCGGCTTGTTGAGAAGCATTGGGTTTTACAACACCTTTTGACTCTATGATCTTTGATCCCTTGTGATTTTCATTCATCATTGATTCATCATCTGAAGTTGAGCAATCTTCTATAAAAAAATATTCTTCTAGTGAATCTTGATGGACTTGATTTGTAGTGTCAACTCTATCATCAAGTTCTGACACTGAAGTTTCTGAGTCATTTGAGCTTTCCAATTCTCTAGATGAACGAAACTCCGAATCACTTTGTGAATCATTGTTGCATGATGTTGACGGAGTAAACTCAGGAATTTCTTCAGTTAAGAACTTTCCAAACCTATTATTTTCAAAAGCGGGCACAAAAACAGGTGGAGCACAAATAGTTTTATCATCACAAAATGCAGATTTTAAATCAGCACATTCATGCATAATATCATCATGACAAACATCAGAACGTGAGATAGGTTTCTGCCTATCACAAACATTTACCACGCCATTCGAATCAACATTAGGTCTAGGTCCAGTACAGTCATCCAAATTTAAAACAGTTTTAGTCTTTTCATTATTCCAAATAAACCAATTAACTATTGAGTAACTGGCTCCTGGGTGACCCAACCCCAAAGTCTTTCCACCACAATTGTCATCATCTTCAACCACTGCCTTTTGTGTCACTTCTGCATTGCTTTTAATCATATTAGTACTAGACTCAGGTTTGACACATTCCTTTTCACATAGATCATTTTTAGGATGAGGTTTTAGAATTGGTATATATTCACTTTTGCTCAAGGGTAAAAATAAAGATCTTTCGATCCCATTTTTATCCTTATATCCAATTCCGTCTTTAACAAAAGATTGCCTTGAACACTCCACTAGATCAGCTTGAGCCTTCTTGCTTACATTCCATTTGTCCACAATAATTTGAAGATGATTTGTTTCGTTTCTTGATTTTTCTAACTTTTCTGTTAAATCATTTATTAAAAAATCTTTTCTAAGGACAAATTCTTTAAGAGTTTGCATTTCAGCGAGAGTTGCATTTAACTTTCGTTGATATGCCAACTCATTTTCTTTCATTTCATTGTTGATTTTTTGAATATCATCTCTTTCTCTTAAAACTTTTCGATTGTGGGACAAACAGTATGCAACTGCTGTGACACACCTTGGTGTGCACAGTTTTGTTTTAGTTTCAAGAGGAATGCTTTTTACCAGATCCTTCTCCGCATGATCTTTGTTTGATTCCTCATTCACAGCTTTACCTTTTTTATCCACATCCTGCTCTTGGCTCACCATGCCCTTGGAACAAATCTTTCCCATAAGATCTTTGTTGTTGTCGACTTTTGCAGTTGCAACTTCTTCACCCCAGTCACAGTAGTCCTCAGTCAATGCCATTGGTGCTTGCATTTTAGCAGCCTCATTATCGTCTGTTACCACCACCAATCCTTTTGTGGGCTTGATCTCATATCTAGAATTTGCTGAGGAATTATTAACACTGCCAGCTGAAATAAAAGATGGAATGGAGCTTGTCGCACTAACAGGAGTAGTGAAAGCCATGTTTTTAGATGTTGATGTTGATGTTGGTGGACTTGATATTGGAACGTAACCAACTTGATTCATCTATCCCTTTGTGACATCATTTTCAAACGACTTTAAGGTATTTATCACATCTGACAAAGTCATTGGAAAAATCATAAAGTCCTTTTTGACCGTCATGAATTTCAAGCTCCATTCCTATGGGAGTGAATTGATCAACTTCTTGATTGAATTGCGGTTGTTAACAGGAATCCCGACTTTCTTCATCTTTGTGAGCATATTCATGAAACGATCGACGTGACTGCTTAAACTTTCACCACGAATGCTTCCAAACATGTCATACTCCTTTTGAACCATGTCCTGCTTTTTCTTAATCATGTCCTGATTTCCTTCATAGTAGTCACACAAGGCATACCACAGAGACTGAACAGTGGTATACTCTTCGAACATGCTAAAAACATCATTCGACAAAGACATGGTAAGAGCATCGTAGGCTTTGTGATCACGTTGAACTAATTGCTTGTCAAGTTCTGTGAACGTTGATGGATCATCATTGTGCACCTCACCAGCATCAGTGATTCTCATTGGGATATGAGGTCCAAGTTGAATAGAAGTCCACTGATTGTGATCATTGACAAAATAAAATGCTTTCATCCTGTTTTTCCAAGTCCCAAAGTCCTGCGCAGCCTTCAATTTAGGTATACATGTTGTGGTACCGGTTTCAAATTCTGCTTGGGTTTTTTGTGTCATGTTTCTTAGAGACATTTTTTTTAAGATTTTAATCCAAACAAATTTTTTTTTGATCTACTTAAAACCTGGTTTGGATCATACTAAAAATAAACCCGTATTGACTCTTTTCTTGATATACCATAACTTTTAAAAATGAGTAAGCTCAAACAAATTCTTAAACACCCGGTCCAATTTAAACTTGTGACAAATTTTGTTGGACCAAATCAAAAATGAAATTTTAGAGAGGTTAAGATCAAATAATACCATTTATGGAGCAAATTTTGTTGGAGCAATTATTCATTTTTTTTTTTAAGTTCAGAAATCAAATCAAAATGTATCTTTTGGACTTCACCGAGAATTTTTGGATTACACTGCTCAACAAATTTGACTTTTTAATGTGTATAGGTTCATTTACCAAGAAAATCACATGCCCTTGCAGATGCTTTACATTTACGCCACTTACAATTTTTTAATATCAAATTAACTATGCTTTTTCTTTTATCTATCACCAACCTAACTTTAAAGTTGTTTTCTTAAATCCTCCATCCACAAACAGTACGTCTTCCCTCTCTATCTAATCGGTTTGTCATTCTTTTGAGAAAACAACCCCAACAAATCATTAAATGGCAACAGTGGAAATGGTGACAGTTGGTTGCGGTGGCGAGGGGAGGGGTGGTTGAAGTTGGTCGGAGATGGTGGTGATATGGGTTATCTCCGCTGAGGTGGTGGTGTTTGCGGTGGGGCAGGTTAGTTAGGTGAAGATGGTTGTTTGGAGTGGTGGATGACAGTGGGTGGTAAGGACAGTGGTGGTTGACAGGTGTTGATGGTTCGAAATTGGTGAACAGGTGCAGTGGTAGGTGACGGTTGTTGCGAGATGGTGGTCGGTTACCGGTGATGTGGGTCTCCCGTGGCAGAGGATGGTGGAGATTGGAGCTTGGTGTGGGTTTTGTAGAAGATGACGCCGGTGACGTTGACCGGAAAGGCGAGGCCGGAGACAACAGACAACAACCAGAAACCCTAAAATATTATCCTTCTACTTTTCTCTTTCTTTCTTTTTTTTAAATTAAGTACGCAACAAAAAATAAAGACGCCGAAAATGTACTGGAGTGGAAACAAATGCACCGTGACAAAGTCGCAGAAAACAAAGTCACTGACCCCAAAGTCGCCTTTGGTAAATACGTCGGAAAAAATAAAGTCGCCGGAAAATAAGTACGCAGCAAATACGCACACTCAAGAACAAATACGCCCAGGTCTATTTAAAAACTCCGAAAAGACGCTCAAAATCCTTCTGAACAGATCTGAAACACCTCAAAATGATTTAAAAGACCATTCTAAATCTCTATAAACACACCGTGATAAACCCTCAATAAACAAACAACAATTTTAAACTTTTTCAGATCTAGATTTGAAAGAAAAAGTAGATAAAGGTGAAAACCCAAAAAAAAAACTTCAAAACCTTTTAAAAAACTTCAACAAAAATCAGATTTTAGTTATGAATTTGTAGATGGTTAAATCTCAAATTCGAGTACCAAGCTCTGATACCAAATTGTAGGTTTGATTTCAAAGCTAAATCTGATTTTGATGATTAATAGAGATGAAAACACACAAAAATATGACAATAAAACCCACTAGATTGATTAGCAAATGATAAAAACAATAAAGCCCCCAAATCTCTCTAGAATGTGTGTTCACTCATAAACTATCAAGTAAACTAACAGACGTTAATAAGAGGGACATAATGTGTTAGCCCGACAAACGACAAGGACTCGGAGTATTATACTCGTGCTGAACCCGTTAGTTGGGGCAAACCATAGGGATGAAAACTGCAATTTTTGTCATCAACCAATCTCAACCATCCATCTATAGATCTAAGGGTCACAAACACTTCTTAGCCTTCTCACAAAAATCACCCTTTATATCCGAACCTTTACCGATATATATATATAGGGGAAGGATCCTGTGAAAACCCACTCTTATAGTGAAAACTGTAATATACATGATTTTAAGCATTTTGAACCAAGTTATTTTTCGTGTAACATGTGTTACACGAAAACTTACTTATTTAAAAAAACCGCTCAATGTTTTTTTAATTTTTTGGCTCAAAATGCTTAAAATCATTTATATTAAATGCCCTAAAATTTTCATAAAAAAAAGTTTGGGAAGTCAGAGTTTCCACAATTTTCACTATAACAAGGGTTTTCAAATTATAGTTACATTATATATATAATGAAACATTAAATATTTTAAATTTTATTACATTAATTATTATCTCTTTAATTAATTAGTCATTAACACTTTATCATACACATTATCAGGGTAGGGTTCCTGTAGGAAAATTGGTTTGTGTGAGAAGTGTGAGAAGGATTAAAAATTGATATGTATGCATATTTTTTTGGACGTATCCATGATATTTTGGATTGTTTTGCTTAGAAAAACACCAAACATAACAAATAATAACCGAAAACAACGTATTTTAGGCTTAAAACTTAAAACACTATGTTAAGAACATTTAAGCGTAGTGTTTTAAGTAATTACTAGAGTGTTTTATCTATAATTTATATTTAATGACTATAATAGGTTGGATCGTGTTTTAAATTTTTGTATATTGTTGTGTTAAGTGTTTTTTAAGCCAAAACAACTCAAAGCATCATTCCAAAATTAAAAACATAATGGCTACATGTCAATTCTTAATTTTTCTCACACTTCTTACACAAACCAATTTTCCTACAGGATCCTCTACCTATATATATATATAGGATTGGGATCAAATAAGAACCATCACCCTAATTAAGAACCATAAGAACTAATCATAACCATCCACCTTCAATCTTGATCATAAGGGTAAAACTGTAAAATAACAATCAACTATTTTATCTTTAAATTTTTTCCATCTCAATCCAGATCTAATCCACACTCAATCCTTCAAGCGATAAACTTTTCGTTTCCTACTCTAATTTTCACCGGAGGTTTCAATATTAATTAATTATTATTGAAGGGTAAACTTTTCGTTTAAGTTTAACTAGCTGATTACCCCGTGAGGGTCCCGGGGTTGAAAAATCTAATATGACGTGATAACCTATTGCAAATGGCTCAAGTTAACTAACAAAATCTCTCAATAACTGCATATTCATAATATTCTAATCAGTAATAACTCATATTCCCTAACCTAAAACCTAATCAGTAATCAGCTAAACAATCACTTATGTAAGCTGCAACTATTCAAAAACTCATCACATCACTCTAATATCTCTCTAATCTCTCACATTCAATGCAGAATCATAATCATAACCTACCTGATTCACCTACACCCAATAATCAACTTAATAAAAAACAAAAGTGATGGTTTCAAAAAACCACAATACAATTACACTTATTATTAGAATTCCTTAATTTTACTGAAAATATCTGAATTACACAAACATAAAAGATACAAAATACAGGTAAAACACCACAAAACATAACTGGTTATAAACATACAAGATAGAAGTCTTGTGGCCACGTCAACAAAAATGGTCTCGTCAGCAAAAAATTAACTATGGTTAGTCTGAGAATGACACGGGCCAATAAGTTGAAAGTACAGTGTGGTGGTGAACAATTTTGTAGTTCAGTGTGTCGGCAGCCAATAATCAATAGTTCAGAGGGTTAAAATCCAATTTCCCTATAAAAATTGTCTTTAAAACCTCACCAAAGCACAGATTCCAAAAGCAGCTTCATTCTTAATGCAACAAAATGCATAATCTAGCAATCCCAAATACTCTCTTTAACAATGGAAATATTTAATGTTATTAGACTAGAGGGTGTGGGGGGCGGCATTAATATTTTCTTTTTAATATTAATATAGAATATTAACTTTTTTATTGTAACATTAATATTTTTTAATTAAAAAAACAAAAAAAAAGGAAAAACATTAAATGATGATGGGCCTCTCTCCACACCCCCTAGGACCATCATCTCATGGATGCTCCTACCCCACGCTGACGTGACAGCTGAGGTGGAGGCAAGGCATGGATGATGGGCCTCCTCCATACCCTCTAGTCTTAGTGTTGTTGAAGGGTGTTGTTAAACATACCAAGTTAGTCAAACCTTTTACTAACTTATATTAAATGCTATTGGCTTTCCCATGCACACTTTTTCAATCAATTTATTACTTTTTTTTAAAACACATAATTTATTAAATAAGTTAGTATTTAGTTGGATTAAAGTTATTATTTTTTTTGAAAATCACATAAGTTATTAATAATACAATGACTATGGCCACCACCACAAACTTTTATTATAATTTCTTGTAGATGTCGATTTCTAGCGAAAACAACTCAATCGTATGAGGTGATTCTTTAATGAGTACACCCGAGTTTGTCACTAATCAGGTACCAATTTTTATTTTGTTGTTTCATGTTCATGTAGGATGTGTTTCAACTTTTATTTTGATTTTCAGGTGTTTTAGAATATGTAAATAAAAATTGGTTGAACGAATACAAGGAAAGGTTTGTGTCTGTCTGGTAGACTGTGATTACCGACTTCGCACCAGTCATGGGTTACCATGTGCTTGCGAACTTTCAAAGTATATCAGTTCACGTAAGTATGTTTGTGTACTTCCAATTTATTGTTTTAAACTCTTCTTTCTAAAAGTTTAGAGAAAATAGTACTTATTTATATTTGTGTGTAGATCAATATGTTCCCTTGGATTCGATTGATATTTTTTGGAGGAAGCTAGATATTTCACCATCGACATCTTTGCAAAATGACGATGTTAGCTGTGATAACGAATTGTAACTTTTTAAAGAAAACTTTGACAAGCAGTCCAAAGATGGAAAGAAAAACTCATGGACGGCCAAGCTTGAAGAAATCGCAGCAAAAAAGGTGTGACAAAAAGGAGCCGGCCAGACATAGCTCATTCGAATTTGACTTAAACAAGGAACCGGTGATTGACTGGACCGAGATCCCAGATGAGCCAGCCAGACATAGTTCGTACGTGATAGACTTGAATGAAGTACCACTCATGGATGGTTTAGATATGCTGGTTGATATTCCAAAAGCATTACATCCATACATAACAAATATACAAAATGTTAAATGCAATGGAAATTGTGGATATCGAGCACTAGCTGTTTTCCTCGGACTTGATGTGAAGGTTGCAGGATCGATGAGAGGGTTTGTGTTTGAGAGAATATGATAAACTTGAGATTCAATACATAAAAGAAACGATACAATGTGTTTGGTATTTATACAAATGAAGGGGTGTGTCCCCAACCAACATAACCGACTATAACCAACACACCGGTTAGTAAATAACTAACTTAATAATATCTAACTTAGGATATATATATATACACTTAGGATAAAGGAGGAATATGGGAAATAAGAATTATATGTCTAACATTCTCCCCCCTAATTCTTGATTTCCCCAAGGTCTTCGACTCCTATGAGACTTCGCATCTCTATGAATTTTATCCTTGGTAATGCCTTGGTGAGGATGTCGGCTTTCTGCATCTCTCCACTTATATGATCAACTTGTATCTGCTCGTTCTCTATGCATTCTCTGATGAAATGATACCTTGTGTTGATATGCTTTGATCTTCCATGAAACACAGGATTCTTCATGAGTTGTATCGCTGACTTGTTATCTACTTGTAGAGTTATCTTCTTTGGTCTTTCACCTGTGAGTTCGCTTAATACTCCTTGTAACCATATTGCTTGACATGCTGCTGATGTTGCTGCCATAAACTCTGATTCACATGATGATAAAGCTACTGTGCTTTGCTTCTGACTTGTCCATGTGATTGGTGAATCTTTGTAGTAGAATATTGTTCCTGTTGTTCCTTTTCCATCTTCTTGGTCTCCATAACTGCTGTCGCTGTAACCAATGATTTCTGCTTCTTTTCCTCTGCTGTATGAATTCCATAATTCAATGTGCCTTTGATGTATCTTATCAAATGTTTAACTGCCTTCATGTGAGTTGTCTTTGGTTTCTCCATGAATCTGCTCACGTATCCAACTGCGTAAGTGATATCTGGTCTGGTATGTGTAAGGTACCTTAAGCTTCCAATTAGCTTTCTGTATTCTGTCTCATTGACTGGTTCACTCTCATCTTCTCTGGTGAGCTTCAGACCTGGTTCCATTGCAGTCTTTGTTGGATTGCAGTCTTCTAGTCTAGCTTCCTTGATAACTTTCTTTGCGTAGGCTGATTGCTTCAATTGTATTCTTCCTTGTGCTTGGCGTACTTCTATTCCTAGATAGTATGTGAGTGGTCCTAAATCACTCATTTCAAACTTGCCTTGCATTTCCTTCTTGAAGCTTGATATGTCCTTCACTGAACTTCCTGTCACTATTATGTCATCGACATAAACTCCTATAATGATTGTTGACTGTCTTGAAGTTCTCTTGTACACTGCTTGTTCTTGTGGACATCTTATAAATCCAATCTCTTTTAGGATGTTATTCAGCCTTAAATTCCATGCTCTTGGTGCTTGCTTCAAACCATATAGAGCTTTCTTTAGCTTGTAGACTAGGTTCTCTTTTCCTTTCTTTATGAATCCATCTGGTTGTGATACGTAGACATCTTCCTTTAATTCACCATGTAGGAATGCTGATTTGACATCCAAATGATGTACTTGCCATCCTTTCTGTGCTGCCAATGCTAGTAGTAGCCTGATTGTTTCCATTCTTGCAACGGGTGCAAATACTTCATTGTAGTCTATACCTTCTTGTTGTACATACCCTTTTACTACTAATCTGGCCTTATGCTTGGTGATCTGTCCACTTGCGTCTCTCTTGACCTTAAATACCCATTTTAGACCTATTGGTTTCTGACTGGAGGGAAGTTTAGTCAGTGTCCAAGTGTTATTCTTCTCTATAGAGTCTATTTCGCTTTCCATTGCTTCTATCCAATGTGGGTAATCTGCTGCTTCTTTGTAGTTTGCAGGTTCTTCATCATATGCTAGATAAAGATGTTCAAATTCTTCTGGTCTAAGAGGTTCTGTGGCTGCATAGATGTCATTAAGTGATCTAAGGGCTTGAACTGGTCTAAGTAAGGAGCCTGGTGAGTCTTCTAACTCTTGAGTACTTGTCTCAACTGTTGGATCACTTGTAGATGTCTCCTGAACTGTTATTGGAGTTCTTCTAGCTGTGATTGGACTGCTGAAGAATTCATTATCACTCTCTTGATCTTCACTGTCCTCATTATTTTGTTCTTGTACAGCTTCACTTTCTGAATCTCCATGTATCTCAAATCTTGTCCAAGATGGTTCATCTTCACTTTCTTCTTTCAAGTAGTTGTCCCAATCCCATGGTTCATTTTCTATGAATTGGACATCTCTACTGATATGTATTTTCTCTTCTATGGGATCATATAATCTATAGGCTTTGGAACCATTTTCGTTTCCTAGATGTACCATTTTCTTACTTCTATCTTCTAATTTCTTTAAGTAGGGCATTGTTACCTTTGCATATGCTGTGCATCCAAATACTCTAATGTGCTTGATATTGGGTGCCTTTCCATTCACTGCTTCGTAGGGTGTCATTCTGTGTAGTGCTTTTGTAGGTAACCGATTTTGTATGTAAATCGCCTGTCTTGTTGCTTCTGCCCATAAATTCTGTGGTACGTTCATAGCCTTTAACATGCTTCTTGTCATACTCATTACTGAACGGTTTTTCCTCTCTACTACACCATTCTGCTGAGGTGTGTAAGGTGCTGTAAGCTGTCTGAGGATTCCTCTGTCCTCACAATACGTGGTAAGTGCTTTAGAAGTAAATTCTCCTCCACGATCCGTTCTTAATCTCTTGAGCTTTTGACTTGTCTCTGTCTGAGCTTCACTTAGAAACTTCTTGAAGTTCTCATAAACTTGATCTTTTGACTTAAGCATGTAGATCCACATATATCTTGAATAATCATCAACTATAAGGAAGAAATAGTTGTTGCTTGCTAATGATGTGGGTGTAATCGGTCCACATAAATCTGCATGTACGAGTTCTAGAGGTCTCGTTGCTCTAAAACTTGCTTGAGAGGGGAACGGAAGTCTGCTCTGCTTTCCCGTAATACATGCATCAAATACTTGAGATGGGTGCTTGATTCTTGGTATTCCATGTGCCATTCCTTTAATACTTAATTGTCGTAATGAATCGAAATTCACGTGTCCCATACGTGCATGCCATAACCATGCAGGTGAATCTATTTTGGCTTGTAAACAAATAGGACTTGTTATTCTGAGCCGTACCTTATAGAGTCTATTCTTAGCTCTTGGGACTTTCATCAATAGGTTGCTGTAGGCGTCATAAATCCTTAAATACTCATTCTCCATAATTACTTTACATCCTGATTCTGTAACTTGCCCGAGGCTTAAGATGTTGCTTTGGAGTGTTGGAATGTAGTAGACTTCTGTAACTAGTCTTTGTTCTCCGTTGTTGCATTCCAATAATACTGAGCCTTTACCTTTGATGTTGACACATGATCCATCTCCAAATTTTACACTTCCTGCTATCTTTTCATCTAACTCTGTGAAGTAGGAGCGTCTTCCTGTCATATGATTGCTTGCTCCATTATCTAAGTACCATACTTCATTTCCATTTTCTTCACTGTGATAGCGTTCTGGTATAATCTTCTTTTCTTCTAGAACTACTTTTCTTTCTTCACCAACTGCCATAAGTAATGTGGGATCCTCTTTTTCCATTACTAGGTGAGATTCTTCTTGCTTGTTTCGAGGTTTAGGACATCTGGGAGCTATATGTCCTACTTCATTGCAGTTGTAGCATCTTACACTGCTGCCATCTTTCTTAGGCTTGTAACTACTATCGTCATGACGATTCTTAGTGGGATTTCTATCACCTCTGTGATCTTGATGGCCATTTCTGTCAAAGTTCTCCCTCTCGTATCTTTGACTCTTATTGAACTTCCTAAAGTTCTGTCTACCTCGATTCTGATTGTAGTTCTTGTTGTTGTTGCTGAAAGGCCTTCTATCTTGCCTTGTAAATAACAGCTTCTCTTGACTTGCGGGTCCATATTTCTTCTCATCTCTTGACTTAAGGCGTTCCTCATACGCTTTGAGTCTTCCAAGCGCTTCATCTAGCGTCATGGTATCCATATCTGAATATTGTTCTATGGACGCAATAATCTGTAGGAACCTCTCTGGTACGGAGTCCAGCAATTTTCGCACCAACATTGACTCTTCAATTTTCGTTCCTAGGGTTTTTGACTTTGTACTAATCGCACTTAACCTACCAGCAAACTGGTCTATGGTTTCTGTCTCTCTCATCGACAACATCTCAAATTCTGTGCGTAATGATTGAAGTCTTGCTTTCTGGACTCGGTCAATTCCAATAAATCTGGTCTTTAATGCTTCCCAAATTTCTTTTGCTGTAGGATGTGACGCCACCTGCATCACCATATCCTCTGGAATTGCCTGAAAGAGATAGGCAATCGCTGTCCTATCCTTCTTTACATCTACCGTTGACGTGCCTTCTGTGGGTTCCACTACTTCCCAAAGACCATTTGCACTCAATATTGCTTTAACACGAACAGTCCAAATCGTGTAATTTGTATATGTCAACATCGGTGTTTGGAGGCTGAAAGTGAGAGTCTCCTCCGTGACTGTCTCTTTCGATGTCGTTTCTTTCGACATTGTGGGTTTAATGGGAGTCTTCTGCGGACTTTTTGTCTTTTTCTTCCCTATTGTCCAATTCTAATATGGACTACCCAACACTTCAATGGAACTCTTGCTTGACTACCCTTGTCAAACTCTACTATGATATCCTTGAGAAATACTATTTGCTTAACAAAGTTTTGATATTTGTAGCCGGCTTTAACAAAGTACCAAGATCTTCGTTATAATATTCTCCTATATCACTAGTGGTCCTCTAAGCAAATTCTAAAAAGTCAATCCTATGACTTGATAATCCTCCAATAATGATTGATTAGTGTCTTGCAATAACACCCTTTGTCAATCTAAAACACCCTTTCTAAAAACAAATCACTTGTTTTTCTACTATGCTTCAATCCTTTCTAATCTTTTCTAATTTTTTTGTTCAATCAGTGATAAAACCCAACAAACAAACACTGATATAATAATACCCTTCACAATATACCCTCAAATAATAAAGTAATATTATTCTGTTTGACTTTTGGAAGTCAAACTTCTTCTTCTTTGTTCTTTACGAACCCTACTGCCCAAAACAAACTTTCTGTTTTGATCCCTTTTGATCAAAACAATGGAACAAACACACTTATATGTTCCACAAACAACTATGTTTGGATCCTAATTCCAAACTATGATCGAATACGAAAAATGATTTCAGAAAAATTTCTTTTCGGTTCTCTCTCTTAAACCCGAATGAATCTTAATCCTTCTGTTTTGATAAAAACGACTCTGTTTTGTACGTATATACGTTTGGAATCAACACTGATGTCTGAAAAAATTTGTTTTTTGATTAAAAAAATTTTGGCGGGAAAAAAATTTGATCGAACAAAACAGAGTATCAAGAAAAAATTTGATTTTTTTGATTTGATTAAGATTATATGTATTCGAAATTGATAATAAACAAGGGCAGGGATAGATATAACCGATTAGGCGTGTTTCAACGATGATTCTGCAAGTCCGGTGTCACGCCGGAATTTTTCTGGTTTGGCCGGAAGAGTCTTTTCCGGTTCCCTTCTTGCCTTAAACGGTTATGTCTCTTGATGTATTGATCTTACTCGAATCCTGGTTGGCCTTGAATGATTGTTCTGATGATTACGGACTGAAACTTGTTTGTCTCTGTTTTCGGTAAAAACAGGGAACACTAGTTTGATCGTTGTTTTCTTCGTGTGTTATGTAGTCGGATGGAACAATTGAATAACCAATGCTCTGATGCCAAATGTAGGTTGCAGGATCGATGAGAGGGTTTGTGTTTGAGAGAATATGATAAACTTGAGATTCAATACATAAAAGAAATGATACAATGTGTTTGGTATTTATACAAATGAAGGGGTGTGTCCCCAACCAACATAACCGACTATAACCAACACACCCGTTAGTAAATAACTAACTTAATAATATCTAACTTAGGATATATATATATATATACACTTAGGATAAAGGAGGAATATGGGAAATAAGAATTATATGTCTAACATGATGAAGATAGATATTATGAGTACATTCGACAGATGATGACAGAAGAGTTACAAAGTCGATATGATATCTACGCGAACATTTTTGTTAGGGATGTAAATTCATTGTATCAAGACTTAAGCTTCTTTGGGTCGCCTTGTCCAGAAGTACACTGGATGAAAATGCCCGAGGCAGGTGTTCTGATTGCTAATAAGTTTGGTGTAATCGTCCATTCTTTAAGCATGTCAGGCAGTACAAGTATTTTCCCGTTTTGTAGTGGTCCAGAAGAGATTTAACATCACAGAGCTCTTACAATTGCCCTAGTTAATGATGAGAACCAATATTATGTCATGGTGGAATTACAAGGAGGGTACCCAATGCCTACTATCACGCCTTATTGGAATTTTCGCAACATTAGCCAGTCTGCAACTAGATGGGAAACCATGTATAGGTCGCGTCTAGAACTGTATACTCAACTTTGTCACCATGAAAGTGGTTTTATCGATCTAGTTGACTTGGTATTTTAATGTTTGCATGTTTAATTTTTTTAATAGAGACTCGTATTGTTGTTTATTCATAATGAACTTTTGCACTTTCGTATTTATTTATATTTTTTTTTATGAAAGATTAATTTTTTTTAATATTGGTATTAATATTATTAATAATAGTACAACAAAATATAAAATTGTAAATAAAAAAAGTGATAGTAGATAGTAACATAAATAATAAATAATAGTATAATAATGTAAATGCAGGCGCTTATCTATCATTAAATGCCTACCTTTTTTTTTTTTTTTTGGAAGGTGTACTTCAGCGGTGAAACCAATCGACAGACAACCCCTCGACCTGAGTTCGAATCACTACCCACGCACCGGTGTCCACTTTGAAGTTATCTCAAACCGTTATAGGGAATTTTTTCGTGGTGTGCAGGATTCGAACTCAAGACCAAGCCCGGGCGGGAACCCTCTTAAGAAGTAAACCCTCCCACCTCTCCCCAGCTGGGCTGGAGGTCATTGGCCATTAAATGCCTACCTATCATTAAATTTTGACTAAATTGGTATATTAATCTTCTTACTTGGTATATTTAATACAAGCCGTTGTTAAAACCATGCAATTATTAATGATTATCCAGATTTGATTAAAATACCAACATTTTGGAATACTGATTATTAATGGTTATCCAGATTTGATTAAAAAATACAGACATTTTGGAATACTGATTAACTAGTGAATAAGTCAATGATGATCGGCTACCATTGTTTAGAATAATAAGATTATAGGTACCAATGACTCAGTCAGTCGATAGATCAAGAAATCTTTTAAATTTGTATTTGTATGATTATGCCATTTAAATTGACGTTTTTGTTTAATAATTGTTGTATCCTACGTTAACGATATGAATTAATGTTAAATAAACTGTTGAGAGCATATATGTTTGTGGAATCAATTAGCGTAAGTGCCAAGTATCTTTCATGGTAAACTTCTCGTAGGTCTTAGAACTATAGCAACCACTGTATTTCTTGAATGGAAGCTAAAATGGCATCATTGCCTTGTGCACAATTATGCCGCCGGTTTTCACTTGATGAGATTTTATCAGCCACCCAAAATTTCGATGATGCGTTAGTTGTAGGGGAGGGTGGATTTGGTAAGGTATATAGAGCTACTATCAGTGTTGAAAATGATGCTACTTTTATTGTTGCCGTCAAGCGATTGGATTCTGATTCCACTCAAGGAGCACCTGAGTTTTGGGTTGAAATCGAGATGCTTACAACTTTGAGGCACTGTAATCTTGTGTCTTTAATTGGTTATTGTAATGATAACTCAGAGATGATCCTCGTCTATGAGTTTATGCCACATGGAACCCTTGATGGTCATTTGCACAAATACGGCACTAGTCTGAGTTGGGTACAACGGTTAAAGATAAGCATAGGTGCTGCAAGAGGATTGCATTACCTTCATACCGGAGCAAGCACCCAACATGGAGTCATACATAGAGATGTCAAAAGCACAAATATTTTGTTGGATAATGAGTATGGTGCTAAGATATCAGATTTCGGATTATCCAAAATTGGCCCAACAAATACATCAGGTGCTTATGTCAATACGCTTGTTAGGGGTACATTTGGATATCTTGATCCAGAGTATTTTTTGACTGGAAGATTGACAAGGAAATCAGATGTGTTTGCCTTTGGGGTGGTACTCTTTGAGTTGTTGTGCGGTAGGCCGGCATTGGATCGAAATCTTGACGAGGATAAGTGCAGTTTGGCTAAGTGGGCTCATGAATCTATTGAGAAAGGGAAAGTGTATGAAATCGTTGATTTTAATATCAAGAGACAGATTTTTCCAAAGTCGTTGAAGGTATTTGTGCGGATTGCGGATCGTTGTCTGATGAGCGAGTCAAAAAGACGCCCTACTATGGCAGAGATTTTGGTAGCTCTTGAACTTTCTCTGACATTACAAAAGAAATTTGAGAGTCGTATAAAGCCGGATGCAAGCACATTGTCATTTGCTAGACTGATTAAATGGCCCTTTCTCTCACCTGAAGTCAATTCTGGTATATTCTATTATTCTTAAAGTATTCACATCTCATTGTTACCCTCATTTCATTTACCTAAAAATCGGACTCAATCTCATTATTTTTAAGGCAAACTAAAGTGAGTTCTTAATAGAATTAAAGTAAAACCTTTTATTTTATAGATAAGGAATTGGATGTGGGGGTTTTCAAAATGAGAATAAATTTATGAAATGATATTTTTTTGTTAAATTATATAGCTACAAATAATAAATGCGAGAAGATGTTATGCCTACACTTTGTCTATTCCATGAAAATATTTATTTACAATATTTACAATTGATTATGATTTATGATACCTTGATACTCATCATTTCCCCTTGATAGCTCAAAGTGATACAAATCCCCCAACGATCATTGAAGGTACCACTGAACAAAATTCGTTATCAAAAGAGGATAGTGATTATCACGATGAAGTCGTCCGTTTGAGAAAAATGCTGGATCGTTTGGATCTTGTTGCAAGCAATCATATGACGAGAACAAAACCTGCGTTCACCGAGTTTGAGTACGTACCATAAGAAGTTGGATGGCAAAAGTGAAAGAGGGTTTAAATCATTGTCGAGGAAAGTCCAAAAAGGATACAGATCCTCATAAATATGGGAAAACTTCGGGTAATCCGTGACGTGATACTTGGTTAAGAAACAGGTAAGGAACATCCCCGTATAGAAGGTGAGGAACATCCGTTGGAGAAGAAGGTGATTTTATATACACATTATTAGATAGTTAATTATGTTAAAACTGCATTGATATTATTTTAAATTTTTAATTACTTTAATATGTTTTTGTATTTTATAGGTTTCAAGAAAAGAACGACATAAAAAAAATAAAAATTCATACTTAACAATAACATAAATATATAAATTAAGAATGGCATAGTTTAAAAAACCGATATATAAATTATAAACAACAAGCGTATACAATAAATTCCACAAATAGAAAAACTATTAATAAGGTTTGGGGATACGCCTTAGACAGTTAGGTGCTTTCTTGTACAGCTTAATACAAATATCAAGTTATTGTAATGGTTGAATCACCCCAGTATTGCCTCGCAAGACACTACTAGAAAAAAACCATTTCTTGACACGCATTGCGCGTTATAAAAGGGTGTTTATGACAAAAAAAGTGTCAAGGAAGAACATGCCATTAAATTTTATGACATGCAAGCGCATGTCATCTTTTAATGACACGTGTTAATGACATTTTTTTATGACACACTTTTTTGAAATGCATTTATGACACACCTTTATGACACTCATTTTGCGTGTCATGTTTTTGTTTACCTAAAAAAAATTCTGCAAAATGACTAATATCCCTGGATTTATATTTATATTTATAATTACAAAATCAATAAATTTTATAATAAAACTGCATATATTATATATACTACCAAAAAACCCATTACAATCATTTGTCGAATCCTACCACAAGTATTAACGGTTACAAAAACATTGTGTCAATACATTACGCTATTCGATCTAGACCTAAACACACGGATCACTTGAAAATGAAGATCGCGGCATAACCTGAACATTCTTCACGGATAAAATAAATATTTGCATCCGTGTAAAACTTCCACTCCTCCCCCAACCTAGGACACAGTTAAATTAATAAGATTAAAGGTTAAGGTTCACGATGGTTTTAGTTTCAATAAAACATGAATGACTAGAATTTGACTCGATCAAGAGTGAGTAAGTTATAGTACATAAAAAGGAGATCAAATAGATAGATGACAAAATTTACCCTTTATTTAAATCATTGCTTCATCATATAGATAGATGACAACATATGTAAACCATTGATGAAAGTAAGTTATAGTACATAAAACGGAGATCAAATTGTGCATTGTCATAGATCAGTTAACCTCAATGAGACCATGGGAAAACAAAAGCAATACACAAAACGACCTCAATCAGACCATGGGAAAACAAAAGGCATACACAAAAAGTAGCATGTACCACAGGTTTACATAACCCTCTACAACATTCACAGGGGACTAGTGTTGACTTATAACCACTTACAAAGATAATCTTGGCAGCAAAAAGAAATAAAAACCTCGTAGTTCAATAGTTTTAGCAGCAAATCTCCCTATGTAGGAACAACTACAGCTTTGATATAAGAGTAACAGTGTTAAAACCTTTAACTCATCATAGAGATGAAAACTCATTTTGCTAACCAAATTTCAACGTTACCAACTGCTACGCCTAAATACCATTGTTAATTAACGAAATTATATGAACTAGAACTAGAACATGCAGAAGCAATAAAGGGCAAAATCTCAAATCAGGTGAGCTAAGTGTAACCGATCAGATTAGTATAGAAATTTCAGATTTGTAAACTGAATTCAAGCAGATTTTGTGTCAAATAATTGTATTTTGGTGATCAAAGCCCCAAACCTTAAAGCAAATAAGGGAAAACGGATCTCATTAAAAGGATCTAATATCTTAAAATACCATAACAAGTAAAAGTAAAAGTCTCAAAAAAAGTTTTTAAACATAAAAACTAATGTACCATCCATGAATCTTCTCCCAAACTACTTGGGGAACTAAAACATAACCAGTTTTGTGTAGCGGTTGTATTTCATCTTTTAACCCATCTATTACCCTTATTTATACTTGCTCTAAAAATATGAGGAAACTAGACTCAACAAGCTTTCCAACCATATAAGATGCGCCCGAAACGGAAAAACTGTTGATTTTATATGCTATTTACAGAACAGTCCAAAATCTGGACAAAAGCTGAAAATTCAGCTCATAACCAATGTTTAGAAACACAGTATGCAAATATAATATCATTAAAATTTATATATTAGATAATTAAATAGCAATTACTCATGAGATCTCTAATGGTGTCATAATAGTTTGGAACATCACGAAGATCAACAGGTTCCTTAAAAGGCCAAGCATCAGCATGATCATGTAGTGCCTGCTAATAATAAATTATATTGATCAAATTAGAGGAACACAGAGCAGATTATAATTAGTGGGAGGATGTACAAATAGCCTAACTCTAAATTTAGGATTAAACCATGTAGGGGGAAGTAATGAAAATCTAAGTTGAAACGTAATAGTTTGTTTAGACTTGTGAGCTCGATAAGTGAAGCTCAAGCTCGGGGCTCGTTTACTGAACAACGTTAAATGAGTGGTAAATATTATTAAATAAAAACACTAATATTACACTAGGCTTGACGAGCCTAACGAGCTTCACATGTTAGGCTCGAGCTCGGGTAGCTCGCGAGCGGCTCGGCTCGTTTGCACCCCTAAGTCAAAGCATATGAAAAAAATGTTCTTTTTATTATTTGTTTTTCAAGAAATACAAAAAGTTTATGTGAAATAAAAAATTATAAAAAAATGATGATATTTATGTGGAAGGGTCGATCTTGCATCATTAATGGAGGAATTAGTTAAAACGGTATGAGAAGCCTGTATTTGTTTAGATTTGATATTGTCGTATAACATTATTGTGTTATCAAACACACAATGCAAAATAGGTTAAAAAAGTTAACAATGGTGACATTGTAGAGCCTAAAAAAACAACTAACAGAGCAGCCTACACAAACAACCAGAGTATCAAAACAACGATTTCAGCGAAAAACAACATTCAACAACAAAATCATAACCCCAAAACTAAGACAAAAACAACCAAGCAACAATGCAAAATTATCTAAAAACATCACCCTCTGTGAGAAGCGAACAATAGACAGAACACATATATACACAAAGTGAAAACATTGTATCGAACACCTTGCGTGCATACAAAAGAAACACAAATAACAGAACAAAAACCATGAGAATAAAACCACAAAAAGACAACCCAAATAAACCTTGTAAATGTAACAAAATGGAAAAAAAAAATAGAGGGAGAAACAACCTAAAAGATCAGTCAATCAATAAGCCAAAAATAGCCACATGCACCAAGGAAGCTAGAATCACGAAACACAATATAAAACATACATAAAAGAGAGAAAGAAAGAATAATAAACTGTAATGCCATGTTTGGCTAAACTTCTCCTTATCACCTTATTTCCTTTTCCACCTCCTTATCTCCTTAATCTCAAAAGTCACAAATCCTTACTTATAACTTATCTCCTTTTCAACCCACAAAAACTCCTTTTCAACCCATTACCCAAACATTATTTTCTCCTTATCTCCTTCTTGATTAAGGAGATAAGTTATAAGGAGGTAAAATAAGGAATCCCAAATTAAACTACACACACGAAAGACAAGTGTACCCTAAATTAAACTACACACACTAACCAGTATATTCAATGGTGCGTTAAGTATATATATATTTATGAAGATATTTGTTCACACAATTTCTAGTTTTAAAATAGTTTTTACCCTAAATTAAACTACACACACGAAAGACAAGTGTACCTATCGAAAAGTAATATAATTTAAATGGTAAGAACCGGATATCAATCCGTGGACGCGGTTTCTCAATACTAAACTTTTATTACTGTAGAGCTTTTTCGAGAGTTAGGTTGAGGGTATGTTTGGCAAGGAGCTTTTAAGAGCTTCAAGCTTCAAGCTTTTAAGAAAAAAGCTCCTACTCAATAAAAAGCCTTGTTTGGTTGAAAGAGCCGGAAGCTTTTAGATTGGAGAAAAAGCTCTATAGTGAAAAGCTACTAGTAGTAGCTTTTAAGAAAAAGCTCTACTAGCTACAAGCTTTTAATTAGTAAATGACACAAATACCCATTCTATTTTAAAAATAAAATAAAAACCTTTTTTACAAGTTTTTAATTATGTCCATTTTGGTCATTTTATACATTTTATTAAAAAGCTCCAGCTACTCTGCCAAACACCAAAATATATTTAAAAAGCTTCCAGCTACCAGCTTCCAGCTAACAGCTTGCAGCTACCAGCTTCCAGCTAACAGCTTGCAGCTACCAGCTAGTTTTGCCAAACATACCCTGAGTTTTCTAAATTATAGTAACTAAGTCCAACACTTGTAGCCCAGTTGGTTGAGGGCCTAAAGTTTCTTATGGGAGGCTTGGGTTCAATTCCCACTAGCTACATTTGGAGGACATTGGTGGAGGGGAAATGAGGATGACCCGGCCATTGGCTTGGGTTCGAGTCCTGATCCCGACCGGTTTTACCGATTATTTCACTGTCGTGCCTTCGGGCGGGTGAGTGGTCGGGTTTTCCCGGGAATTGGTGGCAATTGGTGGCCCGGGTACTCTCGAGTACCTGATTCGCCAAAAGGGTGCCCGAGAGTGCTCGGAAATTGATTCATTGGCCGTTCAAAAAAAATTATAGTAACTAAATATTAAATGACACTAAAAGTAAACGGATCTAAAAACAATATTAATTAAAAGTCATCTAAACTAAGATTCCACTAATGACATGTAATGTTCCTAGAGTAAGAAATGATGGTAAGACAATAATCTCTAATAATTAAGTTCCAATCAAGGTCTGTTAATTATATAATCCTTTGGAAAATTAAAATGACAAAAACACTTTAATCACCTAGAATCATTCTTTGAAGTCTGTTTTGTAATATTTAAGTTAATCTTTAAACACGAGTTATTCATTTGTCGAAATTCCTAACTCGACAACTTAAGGAAAATTAATTTGAACAACAATTTAATCACCTAAATTTGTTTTTATGTAGATAAATATTTATATTGTTCAAGTGGCAAATCTAAAGTTTAAAACTTGTAAGACAATAATTTTGGCCTAAACTATTAACTTACAATTTCTTATCAATCTTAGAATCTAACACAACACCATTATGATTTTTCCAAATCTAAGTGCAAGATTTCACACATGTTCAAGTTCTTCATCTTAAGTTAGTTAACAATTACCATTCCTAGTTTCATGTTATGAACCTAATTATTACTAACAAGACTCAATAATGAACATCTACACATGGGTTTTCCAACATTCATGAGCAAACATTCACCAAACTAATATGGATTATGAACTCTAAACATATAAAAAATTCCAAGAACAATACTAAAAATTCATCATCAAGATTAACATAAACTAAATACCATCATTTCTTACAATTATCACATTACATAATCAAAAGCTTCATCATAGTTTAGATAACTAAAGGTGTTTAGCCCCTAAGGCTTACAACAACTACAAACATACTTGCTAAACTACCAAAATTCATGGTTAAGATTAATAAATTCAAACCATAAGCAAGCAATGTAAGTAGGTTGGTTGATGTTCCTTGGTACTTCAATGGCCTTCAAAGCTCATTTAGAATGGTGAAAATCGACTGGAGAGAAGTGTGTTTGAAGCCCCAAGACCCAACAACCCACAAATGAGCAAAATGAGGTGTTTTTATAGCAATCTGTCAAAAAGCGCGGCTGTGCTTATGAAGATACAGTACAATGCTTTCTTTTTTATCACTTTACGTTATTGCCAATTTTAGCAAATCTCGAAACGGGCTCCAAGGTCAATCACACGACCGCGTTTTTCAAAAGCCCGACCACGCTTTGTCTGATTTTGAAGAATTTTTTGGAGAAGCACGACCACGCTTATGAATTGCATGGCCACGCCATTTCTGACTTGGGCAAATTTTTCTCTTGATTTGAAAAGCGTGACCACGCTTATGAATTGCGTGGCCACGCTTTTTCTCAGACTTCACCAAAATGTTTCTCAAGCTGTAGAACTTCGTTGTTTTCTTCTTGTGCGCTGCTAGGGGCTGTATTTTCACAAAAACAATAACTAAGTATCGAAACCAATGAAAACACAATTGAAAATCAACAAATGAGAGATAAATGTGGGTGAAATTTGTGCATAATTTTGCACATATCACTCATCTAAACCCCAAACAAGAAGAAACTAAAACTTGAGTTAATGTCTAGGAGGATGAATGTTGAAGGGTTACGATGGGAATGTTGAATAAATCGGGTGATTGTTTTGGGGATAACATTACAAATTCTAAGGGTTTGATATTGGGAATGGGGGTTTGATACACATCAAAGGGTTTGATATTGTGTGGAGTTTTTTTAGAGATCTGAGGGTTAGGACGGGATTGGGAGGGAAATAAAAATTCTAAATTATGTTATGACACAAAACCATGACACACAATATTCTATGTTGTCGGGTTTTTAATTTATTGACACTACATTCTCGACACACACAAAAACATGTCATTAATTAACCAAATTTTTTAAATCATGACAATTTTTTGATGACACACACTTTTGAATGTCATAAATGAGCGCGTGTCATAACATGTGCGTCATGAAAGGATATTTTTCTAGTAGTGAGAGTCAGAAAACCTAATGCCACCGTCACAACTCCCATCGGAAAGTATAATGTAAGTATCAAATCTCAATATAAATAATAGGGAAATTTGATTGTATCGCACTCAACTATTTGTTATTGGCCGATAACGCACTGAACTATAAAATTAATCACCAACGCACTGAACTTTAAACCTCTTGGATCGTGTCACACTAAGGCTGTGTTTGACAAGGTCCAAATGGAAGAATCCATATGTGTTAATTGTATTAATTTGTCACTAAGTAATCGTTTTAAACCTCTTTATCACTAAGTAATCGTTTTAGTGGTTCTGGACATGGTCAAACACAGCCATAGTGTGACACAATCCAAGAGGTTTAAAGTTCAGTGCGTTGGTGATCATTTTTATAGTTCAGTGCGTTATCGGCCAATCCCAAATAGTTGAGTGCAATACAAATATACAATCCAATTTCCCTAAATAATATTAGACAAATTTAAAATTTTTGTCCTTTATTTTGAGCAAAATTATGGATTAGGTCCTTTAAAAAAGAATACTTTTAGTCTTTATCCTTTATTTCAATAGTTTGTTACAACTTTTGTCCTTTACACTAACTGGGTTAATTATCGCAGTTAAATACCCTCACATGCTTGGCACGTGAGGGTATGTTTGTAATTCACCATCCCATTTAAGTCTATAATTTCCCCACCCTTTATATCATCGTCTCCACCCCAATTGAACTGATCGAGATGGTGTTTGGTTGGTGTGGGCAAGTTGTTGTTGTATGCACTTCTTGGACTACAAGGAATCCTGATCGATATTTCTATTCGTGTCCTGTAAAGGGATCAAGATGTCGTTTCGTTGGTTGGTGTGATACTCCAAAGTGTGAAATAGCCATTGTTGTTGTCCGGGTTGCTGAGGTCCTAAAATGAAACGGAATTAACAGCTCATAAGGAGTCGAACTACTACACAAAACTGAAGAAGCTGTTAATTGTCAGCTGGGTTGGGTTTTTTGTCGTTCTATTTGCAACGCAGATGTAATCAATGATGAATAGCTATGAAAATCCCTAGTTCTTAAATGAAGATGTAATCAAGTGAAGTTAAGCTTTTGGTTGGTATGTATGTCCAATGTGTTGTAGTGTAATTTTTTTTAATCATCTATAATGTCTTTGAATGTAAGTAGTACAATGGGTTTGGTATGTGCAATGTGTTTGACAAATAATAGTCAAATAACTATGAAAATAAACTGCAATTGGTTTGACAATTAATAATCAAATAACTGCATTTGGTTTGACAAATAATAGCTAAATAAACTGGACAAATTATGTTTATCAGGGTTTAGGGTGGTCTGATTGTGTGTTTGGGTGTGAGAATATTGAGGGTTCGAATATCATTAATTAACTGAACATTAAAAAGGATGGTGAATTACAAGTATACCCTCACGTGCCAATCATGTGAGGGTATTTAACTGTGATAATCTAACCCAGTTAATGTAAAGGACAAAGGTTGTAACAAACTATTGAAATAAAGGACAAAGACTGAAAGTATTCTTTTTAAAAGACCTGATCCATAATTTTGCCCAAAATAAAGGACAAAAATTATAATTTAGTCATAATATTAATAGTAAATACAAATTTAAGGTAATATAAAATATATATAATTTAAATAGTTATTAATGTAGTGATGTTAATAATGTATTAATTAAGTAAAGTTTATTAAATGAAGTTAGTTAAAAGACAAATCTGTCCCTAAAAAGTAATTTAATTTGTGCATTGTGTTTAGTACCTTGAGCATTCACAATAGATGCTCTATAATAGTGTGAGAGAGGCCTCTATATTATATAGAGTGGGTATAAGTGGTTGTGAGTAGAGGAGAGAGAAAATATATAGATGAGACACTGTTCATCAGTAAATTTGAAGGAGATACTGTTCACCCTCTATAATTTTTTAATATTTTTAAAAGTGGTTGTGAGTAGAGGAGAAAGAAAAGGTAATGATAAAAGTATAAAATAAGTATTATTAAATAGAAAAGGAGAGAGAAATGTAGTGATTTTTAGTGTAATTATAGAGATGGAGATGAAGGATTTAGTGTGAATGCTCTTAAGCAACTAAATTTGTACCTCTAAAGTTTTAAGAATTTTTTGAGAAATGCTTTATAATATAGTATAAACTAGATGGCGTCCCCCGCGCGTTGCAGCGGGGGACGATTTGGCAACAGGTAAAATGACTACGTATGTTGCTTTAAAAGATAAATGATCACATTCAACATTCTCATTGCGGCGAGTGCGAAAAACGTACAGAGTAAATTCGAATTTGAAGTACATACATGGAATCAAAATGGTTTACATAAATCGTCCAAAATTGAAGTTGCAATAGGTATAAAGCAACTATTAACGGTATTCAAATTCCAATGCATAAATTAATACCTAATGTAAATCGACAACAATATTGAACCAAGACGTAAGTAAATTCATAACCTAAACAATCGACGGCTCTGAGCACACTCTTCATCACAAAAATAATACGTGTCTCCTTTCCTTTTGACTTCTTCATCTTCGTAGTCGCTTTTGTATATAGCACCACAAAAGTAAAACTGAAATCAAAGTCGAGAGTCAATCCAACATATACTAAAGCTGCAAGAAATGGCAAACATTATATATTTAGGCAACCTAAAAATACTGAAATTACCAAGTAAAGTTCTCTAGAAAAGTTTTTTGCATCTAACGACGCTTCATCTAATGAATACTCAAGCCAAACTCGATGGTCGTCTCTCATCATTCGGGTAGTCTCTAAATAGTTAATGCCTAGCAACGAAATTTAATAACGTAAAAGGAATAATATCAAAGCAATAATGTAAAAAAACCATGTCGAGCGACACCATCTTGTAAAACTTACTAAACATGAACCTAAATCCAGTCAAATATAGATTCAACATTCCCTTTAATTTTATAATGTCCTAAATGCTAAAATATAAACCTCTTTTATTTATGCATGAGTACAGATCAGGGGCGGATCTATAGTAATAGCAGGGGGTGCGGACGTTGCGGCTCAACTTCGTGCGCGTAGTGGAAAATTAGTGGAAAATTTGTTTTTTTTTACGAAATTTGAAAAACGTTGCTACTAAATGAAAAAAATGAAAAACGTTACTACTGAAAAATGTTCCTAAATCCGCCACTGGTACAGATACCGCTCTATTACAAAACTACCAATGTATGATCATTCTAGTCAATTTTGAAGGACTAAACTTCTAGATTGGACTGCACTGAAGTTAGTCTCTATAAAAGACAGAAGGAATTTATAAAATGGTAACATTAGTAATTCACGTAATTGTAGGCGGTTATTATTGTAATAAAAAAAAGTGAAACATATCATTGCTGGTAGTTAACAGAAGTACAGAACGATTATATACATTATACAACAAACTAATCAACCGCATCACAGTTCCATTTTACAACAATGTAAAGCTGAATTCACAGCCCTATACAGCTTCATTTTGCAGTCATATACGACACTATAAAAGCCCCATTTTACAGCCCTGTACGATTATATTTTCCAGCCGTAAATTTCTGCATAACAATCCCGGTTATGCAGCCCTATAATGTTATATTTGCAGCCCTAATCCACCGCATAACAGTTCCATTTTACAACACTATAAAGCTGAATTTTTGTTGACCCATGCTATACAAATAAAATCATCATTTAACAACTTTGATCCTTGCTTGTCTACATTAAACTCATTCGAGTAGCTTTATGTATCATACACATGACTAACCATACACATGTATTAGATAGTATTTTAAATCCATAACAGCATAGAACATGACCTTATACGTTTCATATATACCTATACATTCCTTCATTAGTAAATACCCCAAATGCCTTTTTTACACATCAATGTTCCAGCAAACCTCAAAAACTAAAATAATGGTAGCTCAAAAATAAATTTAAACACTAAATCATTAACTAAGAGTACCTTGCTTGGTGGTAACCTAACATAACCTTTGATCCTTTGTTTGTTCTTCTCAAGACCTTCCCCTTATCCCCATCCTTGCAAAATACAAACATAATCATAATCCATTAAACAAACATGCCTCTGAGTCAATTAATTACTAAAATCATTAGACATGAACTTTCAACATTAACTGAATTGAAAGTGAAGTAGTGCCAAAAAATCAAACTAACCATTCTTAGGAACACCCACAAAACGTAGAATAGTTCTCATGATTCAATCATTTATCGATAATCGCTATCAAGACTTGCTAATCACTATTTGAAAAAGGAAGTACCAGCGCCACGGTAGCAACGCAACTATCGGCCTACTCAATTTTAATTGGGAAAAAGACAAAAATCGTGAACAATTGGAAGACTCGGAGGATTACCAGATAGAGAATATTAAGAAATAATGAACTGGGTCGCCTTATGGTGAATCTAAGTTCATCCTTCAACATTTGGATCATTGTTTTAACTACATACCCTTTGTTGTCAACCCATACACAACCAGTCGCCTAACCTACAATATTAGAAAATATTATCGCGTATAATTCAAAGAAATCACTGAAATTTTCATACTTTTGTCTCATATGTTGGTAAAATTACCATGAGTCCATGACAGAGTGTGCACAAAAAGTTACATGTATTACACAGATACAAAAGTGACTATTTAAAGTATGTTGCTATAAGCTCTCTACAATAATTCTAGGTTTAATTACATCTTATTGTAATGAGAGTAAAGAGTAAAACCTTACAAATTGTTAGCAGGTTAGCTGCAGCCCAATCTACACATCAAAGCATGACAATAACTGTCAACAAAAGTTTGTTGAAATAATAATAACAAAAGAACCTTCTCTCTTATTGGATGGTTACCTTCAACAACCCCTACTGTGGTTTATTATGTTGAAGTGAACATGAATATGGACACCACCTCCTTATTCTGTAATGTCTCTTTACGTGCTCGTTTTACATTTTATATATCAAACTTTAAAAAGAGTAGAATAGCTGAACTTAATATGAAAAAATGAGTTATTGTTTCAAGTTTTTAACTAACGTTTGTTTAATGTCTCTTTACGAAGTAGACCTTTATTAGGAAAGCAAATTAAGACGACACAATTCAAACCCGAAAATTCTTACCCCCAATGTGCGGTCTGAGGTCATCGTCTCCATCGTTGCGGCCGCCTACAGTCTCCTTAACCGCCGCGAAACACCACCATAATGACCCTACTTGCTTTCTCTTTCCAAACGGAAGACCCATGATTCCAACCCTATGTTGTAGAAAGAGAGTTGCCGACGACCTCATGTGGGGGCGGGGGAGGCTCGTGGTGGCTGGAGGTGGCAGGCGAGGCGGTGGTCACTTGTGACGGTGGCTGTGTTTAGAAGCAGAGTGAGAGAGAGAAGCTAGAGGTGAGAGAGTCGGTGAAGACAACAACAAAGCAAAAAGAAGGGTCTGGATGTTAATCAAGATAAAACCACCAGTACAACCCATCATGTGTAGAGTACAACATCACAGAGCTAAGAACACCAATGATGCATAGTGTACAACATCTCATTGCGTAAACAACTTGCTAATTAGAACTATATACTAGATTGCGTCCCCCGCGCGTTGCGGCGGGGGAATATAGTGTTTGTGATTTAGCTATATAGCATTTGATTAAACACTTTGATAGTTAATATTAACATAATAGATTATGTGCACAAAAATAGGTCTATCATGACCTAGCTTTACAAAAGCAAAGTTGTTAATATAGACATAGTATAACCAACCAAAGCGAAGTTAATATGGCATGCTTTACAAAAAGAGGCTTTGGCGAGCCGCGAGCGCTACAAAGTATCATGCTTCAGAAAAGAGATTCGATGAATTGCTGAAAGTAGCATGCCTGACAAAAGAGGGCTTGGTCAGCTTCACGAAGAACTTTTCTTCACAAAAGAGGTTATGTATGACGTTAGGCTGCCTTCTAGTGATTGAGTACAAAAGAGGCGACATATTTAGCCCTGATCTTGTGTTGCTTGTTAGGTGAAGGTTTTCTTGGACTTGTGCCCTGGATCTGCATTTAAAAAAGGTAATATATAAACAATGTTGTATGCGGCGGATGGTGACAGAAATCATGGCTAATAAACAAAAATATATATGCAGGTCCTGTTTATTGTTTATGAAAGCCACTGCGGATGAAGCAGTCGAATAAAGTATAATATGCCTATAATCATCCTATAATCAGCTATAATCAGTTGTACAATGATAATAACATGGACCTACCATAGATTGAACTATATAACTGCAGCTCTGTTTCATCTTTTTGTCATTTTTTGCAACTAAGTAATCCCTTTTAGCTGATGTTTATTATCCTAAGATATGCTGGAGTGCAACTTTTTTGTTTATTTTGTACTATTTGTTATATAAATTGATTAGAATATATGTAGATTTTAATATGTTTAAAAATGATTTTTTAAAGTATTGAATTTATGGTCTTTCATCTTAGTGCAAATATACACGTGCCCATTTTTATTTATTATATCTTTATATATTCAGCCATCAAGGAGACAGTAACAGTAGTAGCTGTATGAAGGCTATGTGAAGGTTGGTTTTTGCAGATGGCTATAATCAGCTATACATATGAAGGCTATCGCGGATGAAGCAGTCGAATAAACTAAAAAATGCCTATAATAGTCCTATAATCAGCTAGAATCAGTTATACAACGGATAAACTTAGAATCAGCTCAATCACTTAATCTCTTCCAAGCTCTAATGTATTTTACTAACATTCCATCTTTTGCGCCTTCCCAGCTACACGAATCGGACCTCAATCGCTCAGCTAACTGCTGCATAGTTGCTTCAATCTGCTGCAGCTCTTGCAGCTGAGTTTCCAATCCCAACACAGCTGCTGACCCGTATCTGTCCATCTCATTCTGTCCCCGACCCAGTTATCTAACAATAATCTAGTCGTCGCCCCATCACCCACCGAACTCTTCATTAACTGAATAAAGGGTCTTTTGGAACACACTCACATCATACCTATCTCTCTCTTATCTTTATATTCCATAAGCCCACTCCCTCACGCGTCCCTCATGTGGCACTACTTCTGTTACTTGCAAGCAATCCCACCACAAAACACTAAAAAAAATTCAAACCCAATATTTATTATTCCAGTCGCCCAAAACCTAAAACTATTGTTCGTCAAGGTCACACATTTGGTCTAGATCATTTGAAGCCCTTTTGGGATTTACTGTCATGGACTGCAGACATGCTGTTCTACTCAACAGCAGATTGCGTGTCGGAAGGAGCTGCTCGATTATTCTCTTCTGCGTCATGAATTTGATCAGCACAGCCCCATGGCGCAATTCACTGATAGTTCACTGTTTGGACGCATGCATCTATGCTACAAAAGAATCAAAAATGCTGGGTTGTCATTCTCTGTTTCCCAGGTTTAAGCAGAAGTAGCTGCTGTTTAGAGGCTCGGATTTGATGGTGTGTCTTATAATAAGAGGCTTGCAAGCCTAATCAAGGTTAGTGTATGAAACTCAGATTCTATGTATCTCAACCGCAGACTATAATTAGACGTAATCTATCCCCTTTTATAGTCGGGTAACTTTAATTAAGTTTTAAACAATGATAATAATTTTATCATCGTCAAAGAAAGATAAATAAGGTGTTACAATAAACGCCCGTTTCAATACATCATACACATATTTTTACATTTTTTTCTAAATCTATACAAACACGTCAACAATGCTAGATGTTCATGGAACATGACTCAAATCTAGATTTAAAAAAAATGTTTGAACATATTCTAAAAAGGAAAAAGAGCAAATAATGCGTAAACTAAACTACTAATATCTTCAATTATATTAAACCTAATCATTTACGCAAGTAAGATTAAATCTAAAAACATAAATATGATGAAATAGGATCTGGTTCCTCTTCCTCTCCCCCCTTCCAAATGTTAAATGCTTAAGAAAACAAATAGCAATCAACCAACAATCCAACAAAACAAACAACAATCCAAGCACATGCAACAATTTCATCCCCAACAAAAAACCAAAAAAATACACAACAGGCAAACACATAAAAAAAAACAGGTGAAAAAAATACCTGGACGGAATCAGCTTACAATCAGAACAAAGCCTGAACAATTCATAAACAAAAAGGTAAGAAAATCGAAGAAGAAAGAAATAAACAAACAAAAGAGATTAAGGAAAACCTCTTACAATGATGACAAACACGAATGAGCAAATGACCAGTTGTTCCATCGTGAAAGAGAAAGGAAGATACAATGTGTGTGTCTTCTGTTGTCAAGTAATGTCAAGTAAAGGAAAGGAAGAAGACCATACGTGTGGCAGGTAAGATACGTGGCAGATAAAAAACAAAACCACCAGTAGTACACAACTTTGAGTAAACAACCATCTAAACAACCAGTACAACCAGTTAAGCATGGAGTATAACATGGCATTGCACATTTCCTTTGATAATTAGAATAACTTAAATAAATATAGATATGTGTTTAAAGATTTAAAAATGGACCTTGAATTAATTTTGTGGGTTGTTAAAACTTGTTGGGCTTGGAACTAAACCGGGGTTGTTCTTGTGAGTGGGCCGCCAAAAGAAAGTCGGTGGAGCAAATGGGGGTTGACACGAAGTTTTGATGGCAACAGTTTCAAGTGTTGGTTAGGGTTCGAAGGCAGCAACCTTTGACGAATTGATATGAGATGGCAACGATTAGATTACAATTGTTCATTTATTTTCCAGCTTCATGAGCGACTAGTTTGTTTCCGTGATTACAAAGGAGACTATGGTTTTGTAACTCGTCTAACTTAGAGTGCAGGGAGTGGGGGTGGAAAGTGGCGTGGAAATGCTTTCACCCCCACCTACACCACCCCATGGGGGCATGAAACGAGCGTGAGTCTCTTGGGTTGGAAAAATTCCACTGGCATGTGGGGGGGGGGGGGGGCTTGAGATTGAGGTAGAGATTTTTGATTGGCCCCCTCTTTAAAAAAAATTTCAAACACACAAATTAACAATATAATATTACTAGATTATACCCCGGGAACGTCCCGATTTTGAGAAATCTAATATGTCATATCAATTTAACATATGAAATAGAATGATGCGCTTTGCAGTTACATGCAAGAAAACATCGGGTAGCACCTAACAAAAAACAATTAACAATGTATCTCCAATGTTAACGCCTAAGCAAACAGTACACGTAGCCTCACTAAACTTTTTATAAAATATAGGGCCCGTTTTTTTTTTTTTTTCTCTACTTGACACACAATCAATAGAGCCCTTTTTTTTACTTGTCTCACACACAGCCAATGGGGCCCTTTTTTTTCTACCTGTCACACACACAAAAATTTTCAATGGGATTTTGAGGACGAGCTGCATTATTATTTCTTTACACGGAAATTTTCATCACCAAACAAAGATCAAAATTCCATTTACATGTTTAACCAAATAAGAAATTATGCATATCTTAACCGAAACCATAGTAAAACTACAAATAATCAATGAGGAGAAACCGAAAAAATGACCACTTGTTAAGCCTTTACCAAATACCAACATAAATCAATGAAAAAAATGTTCCTATCATTTGTTACGAGGATGGATCGTGCATTGCGACTTGAAGCAAGAATCGAGAGATGACATATCCGTCACCCCACCACTGCTTTGTTGCATTGGATAAATTTTTGCGATTGCAATCTCTTGATTCATTTTTGCTTCACGATTATTGTCATGTGTAGGAAATGAATATCCCATAGGATGGCCGGCTTCTGACAAAGAAGTAGGCGAGAGTACGACTGGTGATAATAAGGGGATCACAGTTTTGGACATATCATGAGTGTGGAGAGCAGTAGGAGCTTGTTTTTGGAGGCGTGTTGGAGGCTTTTTTTTGGAGGCATTGTTGTTTGCTATTGATTCCGGGTTCATTATTTGAAATAGATAGGGCGGCAAAGGCGGTATCAGTGGTGGTAGTGGTGGTGACGGTGGTGGTGGTGGTGTTGTAAAAAGAACGGAGGGAAAGTGTGGGGTTAAGAAGAGAAAGGTGTAGTCATGTTTTAAAGGGCTGGTAGTCGGTTATTGGTGTAACGGTTTATATGATTATATCTTCCTTCAATTCACATGTTAATCATTGCTTATAAACATATGTTTGGCGTGTGGGGCTTTTATTGGCATTTTCAAAAGTAATATTAGTTAAAAAAATAACTCTCATCTTCATCTAGTATCGATATAGTACAAGCACTCGATTGCAAGCGAAATAGAAAATCCCAAACAATAAGTCGTCATATATCGGAAAAGATATTGGCAAGGGGGTTTATATCGATCAAAATTCCAAATAAGAATATTTGCAATAGTTTCGATGGTATCCATACCAATATAAATATTATCTGTGCATAATCAGTACGATTTATCATGGTACCGGTAGTTGCTATAGCTTTCTGGTAAAAAGAACTCTATTTATATCGCGGTATATATTTGATTTGTCAAGGTAAAAGAAACAATTATATTTGACTCGTTTGATATTGAACAAAACTTTTATGGAAACTTAAATAAAATTAAGGTCTCAACAACGTATATTCGGAAATTTATAAAACATTATAATGTTATAATTGAATTACTAAGATGGCAAACCTAATATAAAAAAAGTAAATGTGCTAACTTTGATAACATTTACATTTGTACTTTAATTACTCGTACAATGTTACTCACAACTCAGTTCAGATCAAATTTGTACCTCGATGTACATAAAATTAAACACGTGCGTCGCAACAGCATATATAAGGTTTTGCCATTTACCATTTCACATAAGCAGATCATCATTAAACTCTGGAACACGAAATTATGTTATATATTTCCTTTTTCTTTCTTGAATTCTCTTTCAGTACTTCTCTTTTTTCCATTTACTAAACATTAAAATACAAATTTGGAGACACGGTTATTTGCTAGTGCTTCCAGGTTTATTGTTTCAAACAAATAAGGTAGTGGTGGACGTATTTGTAAATGAACGGACGTAAAGTGTGGGGGGTTAAGAAGATAAATGTGACTTATTGTGGAGCTAGTCTACATGATAGAGAATTAGAGATGCGTTACATTATGATAGAAAAGTAGAGATGCAAGCCTTTTAAGTGAAAAGTCTTGGATTCAATCAAACGTAAAAATCAAAAGTAAAAAAGTAGATTATGATTAATTTTTTTTATGTAATTTAGAAATGAATAGAGGTTGAATAACATTAGTAGTTTAAAAACAGGTGAAGAGTCATGTTTTAAAACGTAGTACGTTACTGCAGTAACGATTTATATATGTCTTCCATAGTTCACATGTTTATCATTGCTTGATAAAATATATCTTGCGTGTGAAACTATTTTAGCATTTTGAAAACTTTCATTATCTTTCCTTTTCTTTTAATTCTTAAGATATTTTTTTAACAGTTTAATTCTTAATATACCAATAATATGACCAGCAGGCTTTTTGTCACACCCTCGTTACAAACATCGAATGCATTAGTCCATGGCGTTGTGTCATGAGCAACCATATGAAAACCATGTCTCGATGTACTCGGTTCAATTCAGTGTACCCTATACAAGGATTTTGGTTGAATCAAAATGTAAATTATTATTGGTAAATATTTTTTCTAAGAACATCTTTTTGAGAAAAAACTCCATTTTGGTTGAATCAAAATGTAAAGTAAATTGAATTTATACTGTATAATTATAAAGCAATGTAAAAAAAATCACAAAGTGTATATAGAGAAATAACTAACATGTGTAATTAAAAGGAGCTTACTATAGTTTTAAGAAATCAGAAACCACAAAAGGAAAAAACACACACATTTATATCAAGAAGCAACCATAAGTGTTTTGCAAAGTAAAATTATCAAGGTCGTGAGGTTTGAACATCAACGACTGTGGTTTTTAGGATGATAATAATAATAATAAGAGTTAATGGTCAAAATCGTCCCTGATGTTTGGCCAGTTTTGCTACATCAGTCCAAAATCAAAACTTTTACATTTATGTCCTTCTGTTTTACATTTTGTTGCCAAATTCGTCACTGACACTAAACCCAGTTAACTATTGTTGTTAACTTTGAGGTATTTTCGTCGTCGTCGTCGTCGTTATTTTTTTATGCATGAGAAGTGATAATTAAAAGTAGCATTTATTTGTTTCATGTAAATAAAAATCTTTACATTAAAGACCATATCACATGATACATACTTTCTGTAACTGGTGTCTATTAGCTACACATACATCAAGATTTCAATCTTACAAGGTTTTTTTTTTTTTTTGAACATTCACTTTCATTAGACAAGCAAAAGGCCTCAAAGCGAGCACTTAAGCACAAACTAAATCAAGTACATCGGGTATTTCGACCACTCATTCCAATCATTATTATTACAATTTATAATATACTAATTACCAAAGCTTTTATGCATTGGGTATTTGTACATTGTGCTTTAGATGTTATACCGGTGGTTTCCACAAATCTGTGTTCTGGTTTTGGGATGTGTGGCCTGGTTTTACACTCCACAAAACCAAAGTTCAAACCCAACTCAACTCTACTCTCTCTCTCTCTCGCTCTCTCTCATACACTGCGTCGTCACCTACCTTTGGCCAGTAGCCAACAAAAAGCCATGGTCTCAGGTCATTCGAGGAGGCGGAGAATGAGGACCTACAGACTCCAACCACCGCCATGGTCTTAGGTGTGTTCTTTTCTCCCTTTCTATTGAATTTGCTCGACTTTGTAGCTTTATTGTTAAAATCTTAGGCTTTTAGGTGGGTTCGGGTGGTTTGAAGTAGAGATTTTTGGATGTTCCTAAATTGGGAGTTTCCGTGTAAAGGCATCACAATTACTAGGGGCTATTTGTCTATCTAGGTTCGACTTAGTTACCTACCGGTATGGCTCTTATGCTACATTTTTACATGATTTATTTGAGTAGAATTACTTATATGTGGAAATGGGAAATCTGGTGTATTTGGTAAGCGTATGAATTTTTAACATTAATTCTTGGGACTAACCTTGATTATTGAGAAGCCAAACAACAGTGATTAAAGAACTAACTATGAGATTGTTTATTCTGATTTACTAAGTTACAAATTTGGCTTTTTGAATGTGTTTTGTTAAGAGGAAAATCCTGATGTGTCTTTGATTTACCAAGACATATTAACCTAAACAAAATTATTTTAAAAAAACATGTATTGTACATGGCACAACTAAGCCACTGCATAAGTTTTAGTATTTTCCATTCAAATGTTATTTGTTTATGCAGCAATACCAGTCTCACATTGCCTTTAAGCGACATCTTGATGGACGTCGCTGATAATAGAATGTTATTACAAAATCCTACATACGTAGGAGACGTTAGGTTATGAGATTTTGGTTAGTTTTATACCATTTATGAATGTTATGTTACTCATATATTTATATACTACTTAAATTACAACGTCGGTGACTATACGCGTGTTAAAAATAATAGCTAATACTTTCATTCAAATATTATATAAAAATTTTCTTATAAAATAAACAAATTGTTTTTATAAATTTTTTGTTTAAAATGTTTTGGACCGGTTTTATTATTTTTGTGGGTAAGTGTTTTTTGTTTCTGGTTGATTGAGCCCAGGAATGATAGCCCAGTTGTAAATGGCCCAGAACTGAAGCCAGTTGAAGTCTTTTAGGGTTTGGCTATAAATACCTCGTCTCAGTCATTCGTTCACCTCTTGACGATTCGCTCATCTCTCACACACACATTAGTTCATCTGTATTAGGTAGCGTTTGGTATGATGGAATGGAAGAGAGAATGGAATGGACCATTACAAGGTAATAAAAAATAGTGTGTTTGGTTGGTTAAAGGAATGGAATCACTCATTCCATAAGGCATTCCATTCCCTCAAAACCATTCCATCCACCCCCCATGTTTTTTTTTCATTTCATCCCTCATTCCCTTTTTACTAACAACACCATGACCCACCACCACCACCACCCACCACCATCATCAACACCACCCACACCGTTGCCGCCGCTACCACCCACCACCGCCGTCATCACCCACCACCGTCGCCCACCACCGCTGCCGCCACCATCGCCGTCATCACCCACCACCGTCACCCACCACCACTGCCGCCACCACCGCCGTCACCGCTTACCACCGTCATTGTCGTCGTCACCACCTCCCGCTACCACCACCACCGCTATCCAACACCACCCAACGCCGCCCACCACCGTCACCCACCGTTGCCTCCACCACCTGCCACCGTCACTCACCACAATTTCCTTTACCCACCACTACCGCCGCCACCCACCACCACCACCCATCACCGCCACTACTCACCATCGTCACCCACCTCCACCCATCGCCATCGTTTCCACCACCCACCACCGTCGTCGCCACCACCCACCATCGTCGTCGCCACCCACCACTGTCGTCGCCACCACCACCATCGCCGTTGCCACCCACCACCATGCTACCACCACACACCGCCACCAACCGCCACCCACCACCGCCACTACTCACCATCGTCGCCCACCCACCATCACGGTCGTCCACCTCCACCTTCCACCGTCGCTACCGTCGCCGCCGCCACCTACCACCATCGCTATCGCCACATATCATCACCCACCACCACCGCCACCGACCACCACCCACCACAATCACTCACCTCCGATTTTATTCCTTCGTTTTTTTCTACCTATCTAACAACACAAAGTAATGTTTTGTTTCATTCCCACGTGGCAACCAAACAAGACATGGAATGGTAATGATCCATTCCATTACCTTGTTCATTCCATTACCTCGTCCATTCCATTCCATCTCCATTCCATTACCTCATACCAAACAGATCCTTAGGGTTTGTTCTGTATTTGTAAGGATTTCATTATTTTTTGTATTTCCTTTATATTTTTACAGTGATTCGTCTGATCTTTCAATCAGAAGAATCACTGAACTCTGTATTTGTTTGAGCTTGTTGTTTTAACAAGTTCTTGGGTATTTGGGGGGCAAATCTTTGGGTTGGTTAATAATATTTTTAGTCACCTGTTTTGTCGCTATTTCTTGTGTTATTGTGTGGATTGTTCAGTTTATTCTTTGATCAGTGTGTTGTGATATTATCAAACCCTAAGTTTTCTACAACGCGTCACCCAATCTTTCCTTTTTTTACTAAGACACGTGTCTTTTTGTCTTGGTTTGTTTCTTTCGTTTAAAAATACAGAGAAAACAGAGAAAAGAGAGCGATAGATAGAGCAGTAGAAAGAGAAACAAGAGAGAGGTAGACCGAGGGCTCCGGGCGGAGAGAGATAGAGCGAGGGATCCGGGCGTGACACGCTTGAAACCGCCGACGGTGGTGGTATCGGTATGGTTAGACGACTGACGGCATAAGCCGCTAACTAGGGTTGGGCAGTGAACCCTCACCGGCGGCAATGGTGTTTTAGCGCTCAATAAGGTTTTTTTTTTACATTTTCTCTATCTCATATAAGGACTACCCCCGCTGTCACTTCCACAACCGAGCTTCGACCTTTAGATGTTGTAGTTTCTGACTCATTACCGCTCAATAAGGTTTTCTGCTCTTATACTCTATAGTTATCTGTAAAAATTTGTTGTTTGTTTTAATTGTTTATATATGCAACTCTAGGCAATTTTGACCCCATTTTGGCAAGCCAAAGTAGCAATTATCTTATTGTTACAGTTAGAGTGTGTCTTCTTTGTTTTAGGTTTATTCAATAATCTTATTTAGGCTACTAGAGTTGAATGGTTAGGAATGATGTAATTACATAATTAATTTTATGTTATGGTCTCTCATTTATGTGAATTAAAAAGGCAGAGAAGGAGAAATCAAACTTTGGTTTCAAGGTGCATTTTTCATTAGTTTCAACTTTTGAAGTAAGCGAAGAAGAATCAATTTAGAATGACAAAAATGTGAACATCTTTCGAAGACAAATAGTGAGATATCCATATTGTTAAGATTAGGAGAGCTTAATGAAGATGGAAGTGGTGTAGCAAATCACAACCCCTAATTCTTACATTGCACGTGGTTGACCTCAAAAGTCAAATGTTGTAACGAATAACAAGTTTTCGAAACAAAATTCTTAACAATTGATATATGAATTAAGCATGTATCACCGAAACCATGGCCAGTTGATCTTGAAATGCAAATAATATTCAAGAATGCATATGCTTTGATTTGACTTGACTTCTGCCAGAGTTGATTTCTTTTTGTATCATCCCCTTCTAATTTCTAATATTAACATAGTGTTTGTTAATATGTCTGACAGGCACAAGCATAAAACCAAGGCACTTGGAATAGCCATTCAAAGAGACAACCACCATCTTTTGCAAGCCATTTGAAAAGAGGCAAAGACTCAGGATCAAATGGTCAGACAAGATTAGCACAACGCAGGGATGAAACATGAAATATTTTATGATGCAGTATAAGTCCTGCAGCCAGAAAACATGAATGCGACTATGATCCTTATTAACATATGTAATCTAAGTAAAACGCTTTTAGTGTATGTAATGTATACGTTTGGGCCATGTAACTGGAAAGCTTTTAAACAACAGCAACCTTAACGCCAAGGTTCTAATGCCGAAACGTAGTCTGAATATAGTATATGTTAAGAACCCAAATACAAAACTAGGACAAATATACGTGAGAAGATGTTTCTTGATATTTTTATGCACGTTTTAAGTTCGGCATAAATTCGAGTCATTTTAAATTTCGCCGCCGCAACGCGCGGCGGGTCGAAATACTAGTTGTTCCTATTCTTAAACCACCAAAAAGAATTAGACAATCAATCTTACAAGTATACTTGCCTACTTGGCATATATAAGTAGGTTGTGTGCTGTTTAATTTATGCCATTCATAGTGTTTTATTTTGATTTTCATTTTGGAATTGTTTTGATTTTTTCTTCTCCTTTGAAGTTTGATATTTAAACGGTTCTTAAATTTAATACATAGCCATTAACGGGTTATATTTGTTAATCTAACTTCACACACACAAAAACAAATTGCAAAACCTCTGTTCTTGAGATTAAGAGTGTATTAGAGCATCCAAAATGCTTGATTGTGGACGGTCAGCTTATTTTGGACGGACTAACAAACCATTTCAATGCATTGTAGGTCCTTCGTCTGGTTACCTTGCTCCGCTATTCGGATGGTTTGTTTGGGGGTGGTGACAGGTACCCCACTTGTACTTTATGGATTATATAAAAAGGGTTGTTTTGTGTATGAGGTATATATAAATTAAATAAAAGAAAAAGTAAGTGATCAGTTGGAGATTTTAAATGGTTTATGGTTGGAAGAAAAAAGTTTGAAAGGGTTGTTATTTGGAATGGTCTGCAATGATGTGACGTGGGTGACGGTTTAAGGTAGTATGTTGGGGCTAGCTTTGTGGACGCTCTTAAGAAGGGCATGAACCAACACACGCCACCCAAAAATGTTCACTTTCAACGGGATCCATTTGTTCCAATCGAAGACTTTAGGATGAGTAACCCTATAAGCACCATAAAGAGCCTTTTTAATCACAGCCACCGAGAATTCTCATTTGTTTCATCTCCAACTATAGTTACGTTCAAAGCTTTGACTCTGTTCCAACGACCCGATCATTCAGCAGCCCACGTGTCCATCATGCATGATAATCTCCCATGCAAATGTAACATAACAAAACATCCACCTTCACCGATATCATATGATCTATCACCCAATAAAACAAATATTATTATTAATATTCACCGATTTCAACTTCTAAATTTCATCCAAAATCATCATGCAATTAGAATCAAACAGAAAGCATGCTGATGCAAATAATATTAGAACACCATATTAAAACAACCCATTTCTTACTTTTACGTGCATTATCAACCACCCTGATAAACCCTATTTCATTCCTAAACAATAATAATCACGAGGATTATGATTCACAGTCTGCTAATTTGTCTAATGTGGTTCAATTACAGTTACAGTTACAGCATGTTTATAATAATAATAATTCATACACTCTTAACAAGCTTATATCCTCATGTGCAAGTTCAAGATCACTTTATTTAGGTATTCAACTTCATTCATATGTTTCCAAGATGGGTTTTTGTTCAAATGTGCATATCGCCACTGCTCTTGTGGATATGTATGGTAAATGTGGTGTAATACATGATGCGCATAAGGTGTTTGATGAAATGCCTAATAGAAATGTGATAGCTTGGAACTCGTTAATGTCGGGGTATCTTCATGCCGGGCTTGTAGATGTTTTGATTAATTTGTTTGTGGGAATGCTTATGTTAGGGATGTCTCTGACTGATTATACTGTTTCGACTGTTCTTGTTGCGTGTTCGGAGTTGGAAGCAGTAGGATTAGGGGAACAAATGCATTGTTTATGTATGAAATACGGGATTCTTGATAATGTTGTGGTGGGTACAGCATTGGTTAAGATGTATTGGAAATGTTCTAATGTTGATGATTCGTGTAGAGTGTTTGACGATTTGCCTAATAAAAATGTTGTTACTTGGACCTCCATGATCACGGGTTATACACAGAATCAACAAACTAATAAAGCAATGAAAATGGTTAGAAAAATGATGAGTTTGGGTCATATATTGGATTCCATAACTTATAATACTTTGCTGACTTCATTTGGTCACCCGAACGATATGATCCATTGTGAACAGATTCATTGTTGTGTTATAAAAGAAGGATTACAAGCTGATATGTATTTGGCGGTTACTTTAGTGACTGTTTATTCACAATGTGGTAGTAGCATAGAAGACTTTTACAAGATTTGTTCCACTGTTCCAATAAAGAACAATATGTCGTGTAACGCCATCATTGCTGGTTTTGCAAATTTGGGAAATGGCGACGAAGCCCTTAATTTGTTTATGGAAATGAGGAACGTAGGTATTGATATTGACTTTTGTACAATTTCAAGCATTTTGAAAGTTATAGGAGTAATGTCACTTCTTGATGAGGGTAGGCAAATGCATGCTCTTGTAATTAAGTCGGCTCATTATTCGAGTATGAACATAGAAAACGGGATTATTTCCATGTATGCAAGATGTGGCAAAATTAATGAAGCAAAATGTGTATTCGCATCAATGACTAACCATGATACGATATCTTGGAATTCTCTTCTTTCAGGGTATGCTCAACACGGATATGCTAACGAAACTGTTGAAATGTTTGACCAAATGACAACAAACAAAGTCAAACCGGACTTGACCACATTTCTTATAGTAATATCTGCTTGTAGTCATGTAGGATGGCTACATAAGGGGCTAGAATATTTCGAGTTGATGAAAAATTATAGTTCCCTTGAAGCCCTGAAAGCCGAACATTATGCTTGTATTATCGATCTTTATGCTAGAGCTGGTTATTTAAATGAAGCAGAAGATTTTGTTAATAGAATGCCGATAGAAGGGGGACCCGAAGTTTATAGAGCTCTGTTAAATGGTTGCAGGGTTCATGAAAATAAAGAAATTGGTGCCCGTTTGGGAAGAAAGTTTGTGGGTCGTTTTCCTCATGATCCGGCGGCTTATGTGCAGTTATCATATAGTTTGGCCACTGGTGGTTACTGGGATGATTCTGCTGGAGTACATAATCTCATGTGTGGTAAAGGAATTAAGAAAAAAGCAGGCTGTAGCTGGATATAAGTATATAACTTAGTGGCGTGTTGGAAGAGATACACTCGGGTTTAATAAGCAACATATAAAATCATGTTTACACACATGAATGTTGTCTATGCCCACAGGTTTTTTTCACCATCTTAACAGAATTCTATTTTTTTAGTTTGAAACTACAACCTTGTTAATATCAAATCTGTTTGTTAAGTTCATTATTTCTTACAAAATGAATATCAAGAAGTAACTGACTTTTGTTAAATCCATTTAAACATTTGAGTTATGATTAAGTAATTGATCATGTAATGTAAATGACTGTGTCTCATTTAAATTACATTGCTAAGGGTGTTGTTAAATGCACTCCCTTTATGTTATTTTTACACTTTACAGTGTATACTCCCCCCTTGAAGTTTTAAAGTAAATACAATCAAACCTTTTATTTTGTAATATTTTAAAAACTAGGTAGATTATTCGCGCGCTTCGCAGCGCGTTCTTCGTTTACTTTCTCGCTCTTGCCTAACAAAAACTCGTTATTCTTATGAGTTGCATATTTTTTTTTTGTAAAGACAAATCATGTATTCAAAATAAATGTCAAAGTAATGTGAACCCCTTTTGCAATTTGCAGTTCCTACCATATCAATTAGTTTTTAAAAATAAGCCTGCATACTACATGATTTTTTTTATGGTAAATATCAACCCAAAAGACAATTTTGTAAATTAACCAACACTCAGGTTAAATCCCCCAAAATAGACAAACAAATTTCAGAAGATGTCCAACTCCAAATCACCAATGAGCAGTGACCCGTACTGGATTATATCAAAAAGTTTTTAAAAATAAGCCTACATACTACATGAATTTGCTGTTTCTTGATTCAAAATAATAACCCAAAGGATCATTTTGTAAATTAACTAACATTCAGGTTAAATCCCTCAAAATAGACAAACAAATTTCAGAAGGTGTCCAACTCCAAATTGCCAATGAGCGGCCTCTGTGCTGGATTATATATCCTTAGGCAACTTGAATTGGTTATCAAGTGCTTGCGCAAACAGCACTAATGGCTCAATTATAAAGTTTCAATTGTAAAAGAAATATACAGATTGGTACCTCATCAAATACAATTAGCCCATCATATTTTAATCCACACCACTGCACAAGCTGCTGCAACCGAGAGCGGCCCGTCTCAGAAGAAGCTATAAGACTGCTATACGTCAAGAAGATAACACCGTCTTTAATCCCAACAGACTTGGAATCAAGCTTGGAATAGGGGAGTTTGTTTAAAGCATGCACTGCAAGCAAATTATAACTACTGTCACCATGAGCAATCCTTGAATAATCGTTCAGTGGGTTCAGTAGAAAACAAAGATAAGCCTTTAGTCATGGAGATAATATCACAAGTGCCATCTAAAATATTCAGTGCATTGGAAAGATATGAGAGTTACGGCCCATACTGTTGAAAAGTTATAATAAGATGTCAATTTATTAACCAAGATGGGTCGATGGGTCGATGTATTGTCACGAGTTTGAACATGTTGCATAAGTTGTTTCAGGTTGTTGATATCAAGGGTTGAGTACTGGATAATATTGTTGCTGAGCTGGACATGGAATGGTTGCTGATGTGGATGCTTAGATGATCGGGTAGTTGCTGATTATTATCAAGTCAAGATGTCAAGTATTTACATTGGGCTAACATAATACCATTGTGGGCTAGTTATAATGTTAGATATTTACTTAAAGACCTAGCCCAATACCTCTTGATCAGTAGTTAATAATGGCCCAGTATCCAGCCCAATCATCAACGGGTTTTATTATTAACGGTTCAGATTGTTTGTGTTTTCTCTCAACGGTGAAGATTAATCTTGCACGGATCCCGGGGAGTGCTCGTTAGCTGGCCTATATAAAGACTTGATCTCTTCTCTTTCTCTGGTTACGAGTCCAGAGAGTTATAACAGTTGTTAGATATTTTGCTTTGTACTTTTCTCTCATCATCTAGGGTTTGGGTTAAGATCAGTGAACGTCTTGTTCCTGATCATTGTGTCTGTAATCTGTATCCTTGTGTAGATGGTAGTGATCGTTGATCAGAGAGGTTGTGAGGTAGAAAGTGTATCTGGTTTTATTTGTTATTGAGTTCTTTAGTTTGTAATCAGTTCAGTTTCTATATTAATAAAGATTAGAAGCTTTTGATATCATGTTTTTGACATGGTATCAGAGCCATAGGTTCTAGAGTCGATCCTGATTGTGATTATTTTGGGGATCTTGGCTGGATCTGATTGTAGATCTGTGGTTGACCTTCCGCTGGTATATTCAAGAACTCTTGGATCTGGTGTGTAGCTGGTGATCTGTGGATTACTGTATTGCTTGTTTTCTTGCTCTCTGATACTTAACCCTAAGTGAAGGTTAAGTATTACGAGTTGTGGCGAACCCTAACTTGGGAAAAACCCTTGGTGAGATCGTTCCTTTATTTTTGTTTACATTGTTTGTCTGTGTCTAGGAGCAAGGCCCGGGTTAGGAGGACCGGTATTGGCTCATCTATCTGGTTAATTGTGTGTGTCTGGTGTCTAGGTCTAGAGGCTCCCGAGTTAAGACCTGCGGTGGGGCCCCTGAGAGGAACCACTGATCTGGATCACTGGCTCGGCTTCGCCTGTGTGGTGTTATCTGTGTGATTTTATTAGTCTTATAATTGATTGTGAACTCTGTTTGTGACTACTTGTTCTGTGTGGTGTTGTTTGATTGTGGTGATTGTTCTTGCCTGTTTACTGTTGTTCTTAATATCTGTTGAGAGGTATGGGTGATAATGTGGACCCCAACGCTCCTGTTACTGGTGGGGGTGGCCCTACTAGTGGTGGGGGTGGTGGAGCAATTATAAACCCTAGTGAGACATTAATTAGTAAACTGGATGCAAGTGACCCATTATACTTGCATCCTTCTGACTCTAGCAACTTAACCATAATAACTATCAAACTTAAAGGATCAGAAAATTATTCAGTATGGTCTAATGCTTTAACACTTGCTTTACAAGTTAAAAACAAATGGGGTTTCATTGATAAAACTTGCATAAAATCTGAGACTAATGACATTCTAGCTAGGCAATGGGATAGATGTAACTCAATTGTCTTAACCTGGATCCTCAATTCCATTAGTGAGGATCTTTATATGGGTCATGTCTTCTCTAAGTCAGCCAGTGATGTATGGGCTGAACTTAAAGAGACATATGACAAAGTAGATGGTTCTGTTGTTTTTGACTTGTATCAGAAAATAAACTGTTTTAATCAAAGTGGTATGTCTGTGGCTGAATACTATCATAAACTGAACATTATGTGGAAACAACTTGATCAAATTTTACAACTGCCTGCCTGCACTTGTAATGCTGCTAAAGACTTCAATAATTTTAGCAGCATGATCAAGTTAATGCAGTTCCTTATGGGGCTTGATAATGTGTACCAACCTGTTAGGACAAGTCTTTTAATTAAAGATGTGTTACCAACTGTTAAAGAAGCTTTTGCAATAGTGTCAAGGGAGGAATCCCATAGGAATTCAACTGGGAATTCTAAGAAAAGTGGATCTGTGAGTTTTTTTTGCTAAAACTAATCCATTTTCTGACACAAATAAAAGAAGTGATAAAACAGTAGGACAAACAGGTGTATGTACACATTGTAACAAGCCTGGTCATTCAGCTGATAAGTGCTTTCAGCTTATTGGGTATCCTCCTTGGGCCAAAGCCAAGGGGATGCACAATAGGAAAGGAACTAGTAATAATGTTAGTAGTGATAAAACTGAGTTTCAGCTTTCATCTTTGACTAATGAGCAGGTGTCTAAACTCTTAAGTCTGATCTCTGATAAGAGTGTAGACCCTCCTCAGAGTCACAATGTATCAGGTAGTATGTTCACTCATCCTTTTTGTGCTAATACCTATATTAAACCTATTTTCTGTTTTAATGTTGCTGGGAATAGGGTTAAAATGGGTTGGATAATAGATTCAGGAGCCAACCAACACATGGTTACTAGTGAACATGATTTGTCTGACTACATTGATGTTTCTGATTTAAACATTCAAGTTAAACATCCAAATGGAACTAATGCCTTGGTAACTAAAATTGGAACATTAAAACTTGGCAATAATGTTGTTTTACAAGATGTGTTTGTTGTCCCTGAATATTGTGTCAATTTAATATCTGTTCACAAACTAGTAAAAGATAATCATCTGTTTGTTGGGTTTGATGAACATAATTGTTATATTCAGGATTTATCAACAAAGAAAACCCTGGTGACTGGTAGTCAGCTTGAGGGTTTGTATTTTTGTGGAGGATCATATGTGTGTAATAAGGTTGGTCTTTCAAATAAACAATTTGATCTTTGGCATGCTAGGTTAGGTCATCCTGCTGATGTTGTTATTCATAAGTTAGAGTCTATAGTAGGAACAATTGGTCCTAAAGGCTCTGAAGTGCCTTGTGATGTGTGTCACAAAGCAAAACAACATAGGGAGCCTTTCCCTTTAAGTGATCATAAATCACTTGCAGTAGGAGATTTAATTCATTTAGATGTGTGGGGACCATATAGGGTTCCAAGTAGGGAAGGATTTAAATACTTCCTTACCATAGTTGATGACTATTCCAGGACTGTTTGGGTATGTTTTATGAAGCATAAGTCTGAAGTGTTTGAAAATGTACAAGAATTTGTTAACATAATTAAAACCCAGTTTAATAAAACAGTTAAATGTTTTAGAAGTGACAATGGTTTAGAATTTGTTAATAATCAGATGTCAAATTTCTGTAAAAATCTTGGAATATTCCATCAAACAACTTGTGCTTATACCCCACAGCAGAATGGGATAGCTGAAAGAAAACATAGACACTTGTTAAATGTCACTAGGTCTTTGCTTTTTCAAAGCAATTTGCCTGTTAGATTTTGGTTTGAGTGTGTATTAACTGCTGTATACCTTATTAATAGGACCCCTTCTTCAGTTTTGGATGGCAAGACCCCTTATGAGCTTATGTTTGGTTTTGAACCCTTCCTAGGACACTTAAAAGTATTTGGGTGTTTGTGCTTCTCAACCATTTTAAATGAGTCTAACAAGTTAAGTGAAAGGGCTGAAAAATGTGTTTTTATAGGATACTCTAATGAGAAAAAAGGATATAAAATTTATAGTTTAGAATCCAAAATGATTTCTTATTCAAGAGATGTTAAATTCTATGAAACAATTTTTCCCTTTAAAGAAAAAGAGGTTTTCCAAAGGTTTAATGATAATAATATTGTTAGTATAGATTCTTTAAATTTTTTTGATAAGTTTGAGTCTGAAGCACAAACACACACTTACCCTGAAGAGCCCAATGATGAAGGAAGGGGCTCAGGTAGTGGTGATTCAGGGACACATGAATCACAGCAGTCAACTTCTGTTATTACAGAGACTAGTGATTCTTATGAATCACAAGTGCCTGTTGAGAACAGAAGTGATGACAAGGCTGGTCATGTGAGGACTGAAGGTGATCATACTTCCAGTTCTGAGGGCAATGATTCTATACTTCAAAGTGTCAGAAAAAGCTCTAGGGGAACTTCTATGCCTAAAAAGCTAGATGATTTTATTATAGAAGGGAAAGTTAAGTATGGTATAGAAAGATCAGTTAATTATGCTAATCTAACTTGTGAAAGTAAAGTGTTTGCTAGTGTGTTAAATAAAACTGTTGAACCCAAAACTTTTAAACAAGCTGTGCATGACCCAAACTGGGTCAATGCAATGAATGAAGAAATAGAAGCCTTGAATAGGAACAATACTTGGTCTTTAGTAGATCTTCCCAAAGGAAGAAGTTTAGTAGGATGTAAGTGGATCTATAAGATCAAGTATAAGTCTAGTGGTGAAATAGAAAGGTTCAAGGCTAGGCTTGTTGCTAAGGGTTACAGTCAAAAGGAGGGAATTGATTTTGATGAAACATTCTCTCCTGTGGTTAAATTTGTAACTGTTAAAACTGTAATGTCTATTGCTGTGCAAAACAGCTGGAAACTTTTTCAATTGGACATTAACAATGCATTTTTATATGGTGACCTCAATGAGGATGTTTACATGAGTTTACCTGAGGGATATTTCTCTGAACATGAGACAAAAGTGTGTAAACTGAATAAGTCTTTGTATGGACTAAAACAAGCTCCTCGAATGTGGAATGAGAAGCTTGTAAGTGTTCTGGTTGACTTAGGTTTTAGTCAAAGCAAATGTGACTATTCTCTATTTGTTAGAATTGCTAAGTCTACTTCTGTGATACTGCTTGTGTATGTAGATGATATAGTCTTAACTGGTGATAGTATAGATGAAATAAATGAAGTTAAATTGTGTCTTAAAGAGAAATTTCTTATAAAAGATCTAGGAGAGTTGAAATACTTCTTGGGTCTTGAAGTTGTTCCTGTAAAGGACAGCTTATGTTTATCCCAGAGGAAGTATTGTATGGATTTACTAACTGAGTATGGTATGCTAGGATGCAAACCAGTTAGTAATCCTTTAGAGCCAAATCACATCTTAACAAACTCTAGTAAAGATCATCCTGAGAAATTGACTAATATAACTGGTTATCAGCAGTTAGTTGGGAAATTGATTTATCTGTCTCATACCAGACCAGATATATCATATGCAGTGCATTATTTGAGTCAATTTATGCACAGTCCCACTGTTAGTCATTCCAGGATAGCTTTGAGACTGTTAAGATATTTAAAGATGGCTCCTGGAAAAGGAATTTCTTTTAAGAAAAGTTCACAATTTGATCTCTTAGCCTATTCAGACTCTGATTGGGCTAAGTGTACAGTCACCAGAAAGTCAGTGACTGGATTCTGTATCTTTCTAGGAGAATCTCTTATTTCCTGGAAAAGTAAGAAGCAGTCTACAATTGCTAGATCATCTGCAGAAGCAGAGTTTAGAGCAATGTGCACTGCTGCATGTGAGATATTATGGCTTAAGAATTTACTGTTTGAGTTAAACATAGAAATAAAGTTGCCTGTTAAACTCTTTTGTGATAATAGTGCTGCATTATCTATTGCATCCAATCCTGTGTTTTTTGATAAAACAAAACATTTTGAATTGGATTTATTTTTTCTAAGAGACTTAATCACCAAAGGTTTTATTCAAACTATCAAAATTAGTTCTGATCAGCAAGTTGCTGATGTTTTAACTAAAGGTCTTGGTGTTGGAAGTCATGAAGAAATGTGTAGGTTGTTGAAGTTAGAAGACCCATTTGGTTATTAAATTGTGGGGGGGTGTTGAAAAGTTATAATAAGATGTCAATTTATTAACCAAGATGGGTCGATGGGTCGATGTATTGTCACGAGTTTGAACATGTTGCATAAGTTGTTTCAGGTTGTTGATATCAAGGGTTGAGTACTGGATAATATTGTTGCTGAGCTGGACATGGAATGGTTGCTGATGTGGATGCTTAGATGATCGGGTAGTTGCTGATTATTATCAAGTCAAGATGTCAAGTATTTACATTGGGCTAACATAATACCATTGTGGGCTAGTTATAATGTTAGATATTTACTTAAAGACCTAGCCCAATACCTCTTGATCAGTAGTTAATAATGGCCCAGTATCCAGCCCAATCATCAACGGGTTTTATTATTAACGGTTCAGATTGTTTGTGTTTTCTCTCAACGGTGAAGATTAATCTTGCACGGATCCCGGGGAGTGCTCGTTAGCTGGCCTATATAAAGACTTGATCTCTTCTCTTTCTCTGGTTACGAGTCCAGAGAGTTATAACAGTTGTTAGATATTTTGCTTTGTACTTTTCTCTCATCATCTAGGGTTTGGGTTAAGATCAGTGAACGTCTTGTTCCTGATCATTGTGTCTGTAATCTGTATCCTTGTGTAGATGGTAGTGATCGTTGATCAGAGAGGTTGTGAGGTAGAAAGTGTATCTGGTTTTATTTGTTATTGAGTTCTTTAGTTTGTAATCAGTTCAGTTTCTTTATTAATAAAGATTAGAAGCTTTTGATATCATGTTTTTGACACATACTTATAAACACAAATGGTGCTCATTCAAGCATACAAGCGCACATCAGTACCTTTGATACATGTTACTCCAACATCATCCAAATCCCTTCTTGCATCGAACTTCAAGTCTGAACCAGCCGAAATCCACCTGGAATAGTTCACAATAAACATTACCAAAATGATAAATTGAGCATGATCAGATATGTCTCAAAGAAGATCAAACATATGAAACAATCAACAAAGAGCTTACAATGCTTTTCTCCTCCCATGCTGCCAATTCTCCCAAATTAGCCCTGCGACTGTACGTCCTTTACCGACACCAGCTCCATCTCCTATAAAAAATCCTGCCCTAGTGCCGTCATCAAGATGGTGCTGGTGTCTCTGTGAAGAAAACAGATTATAATGCAAGCATAAACTTATCAGAAGTTCAAACTTGAGTTATAAATGTAACTTGACAGGCATAAACTAATGTCTCAATCTGCAGACAAGATAACACTTTTGCAGCCTCCAAGTAATTCTTAGTTTTAAGATCATATGTGGGTTCAGGCGGCTGTACTGCAGATAAAGAAGAGGTTTCCACAATAGGATCTGGATGCGGAGGACCGATAGACATCTTAGGTGGGCGTTGCAAGCAAATAAAGTATAGCTATAACCCAAAGAATATTTTTGATTTGTAATTAATAAAGTATCATCTCTGATTCAAACTCCCATGCTAGGAGCTCATGAGGATAACCAAAAATATAGAAACTCACATAGTCGGTAAATGTTTCCCCCACGACGCATCCATTGTCTTCTTCTTGTTCCACTTCAATAGCTACCTAAAACGTCGTAATTCAACAAATGAAATAAAAAATATAACGAATAACAAACACCATTTTAGTATAAGGATAACCAAAGCACAGATAGTAGCATGCATTTCCTTGCTTCCTCGTTTGATCTGTAAGGTCAGATACATCATAGTAACTCTTTCAGTGTCATATGGGCCATATAAGTTTCCTAGAACCGACTAATGACACCGGTTTGTCGTGTCTTGTACATTCGTTAATTCAATCTATCGGCAGCCACTGGCATGTAAAGAGGCGCGAAGGCGCAACGAAAACACAATCGGTTGCACTGCGGCTGCGCCATGACAGTAGGCAGCACAAATGCTTACATCATTGCCAAGGGAGGCCGCATTTAACACATTCAACAGGCTCAGGTGCACAACGGCCAGCCAATCGGTTGCGCTGCGGAGGCACCATCACAATCGGCGAGCACGTCGTAAACGCCAACATCATAGCCAGCAAGTTATTAAAATTAAAAACCTCGGAAGAAGACTGACCAATTCACAGATAATAAGACAGTAGCGGCATCGCCCTAACGAATACAAACCGTAACAGCAAACTGCCAACCACCACTTCATAGAAATCACAGGTAATTATAGCTATACATTCGGCGTAAAACAGCCTTAGGACGTGGCAATTAAGACAAAAAACAGGCTCAGGCGCATAACGTGAAGTCGTTCGGTTGCACAACATTGGTGCCATCACGGTCGGCGTCCACGTCGTATAAGCAAACATCATAGCCAACCGCCAATTTAGAGGGGAAAACACATAATTGTACCGCTAAATGCAATAGAAAGCAGCCATAAACAAACGAACATACAAACATCGAGCGACATATTTACAGCGCCACAACCCTTAAGCAAAGAGGAAGCAGATGGCCACAAGGGTAAAACAACCAGAAGGCATCAGGAACAATCTGCCTATACCAATACCATATCCGTTTTTAATCCTACCGTTATACCCATCTTTAACCATCGTTTCAGTTACATGCTCAGTGTATATAGATTGAAGGCTCAGATCGTATTTTATGGCTGCAAATCTGCTTGCTTGCTTTCAAGCAGCATAGTTGCCTCGTGTGACAACCGTCACTTCCATCTTTCATTAAATTGACAATAATAGTCCTTCAAATGTTTCATTATATTCCCTGAAAGTTCGTCGTTTTCAAATTTAATTTTAAAGCAAGTTAAAAAGTTATTATTAATATTTCTTACGAATCAAGTTGTAACACCCCAACCCGGATGGGCTGACGTGTCACAATAGCATTGGTTCAGAAAGACGTAATTCCATTTATTAATTTATCAAAGGTATAAAACATTAAACGAACTAACTCAATACCTGCAATACAAAACTATCATTGTTAAGTGAGTCTACCCAACATCTTTAGATTTATTTCTAAGCTTTATTTTCTCTCTCTATCCCGCCTAAGGTAACCTGTGAACCTGTGAATACAAAGAGAATTTACGGAATGAGCCGAATGCTCAGTACGGAATAATAGGCTTAAAATAACAACTGAATATGAAAGCAACAAAGAGTGAGGGTAAGGATCCGTACCTTTAATGTTCCAAATCTCGTGCAACTTGTTTACGACTTTATTAGTTATCTACATTCGAGTTATATACTGCTTAGAATATTGTTCGGTTCTCATCAAACTAATACTTTGTTTTCAAATATGTATACAGTTAGGTTTTTAGTTTTAAAGATCACTACTTCTATTATTTTAAAATAAGTACTAGCTATAAAAATTGTCTAATAGTAATATGCTTACTCTCCAAAAAAAAAAAAAAAAAAAAAAGTAATATGCTTATGTCTTAAATTAATCATAAACAAAATTTATTAAACGTCAAATGTATTTATTTAACATAAAAGAATAACTGAATTATGATTATTAATTAAAGGCATGAATATCTATTCTATATATTTTATTTTTAATGAAATTAAGGATTTATGTTGACATTTACCAACTTATAATATTAATTTCAATAAATCTTGATGTCAGTTTACTTACTAAAACATTGACTCTTTCAACATAATAATAATAAAAATAAAAGGGAAAATAAAATATTATTTCAATTCGTCTTCTTCATGTGAAGAATAAAAAACCCAGGTTTCATAAATAAAACTATAAAAGTTTATAGCTTATGTGTGTATACCTGAAGTATAAGCTGGACAATACGTCGTGACAACAAAGGTCGCCTAAAAGAAACGAGCAGGTTGGTCGGAAAATACTGGCTGCAAGTTTTATGATAGGTTTCCAAACATAATGTCTTGATCAAAGGTTACTAACCAGGTGAAGATAGGCAGTAATAATATTACGTTGGTGTTTTGGGTTCGTTTTCGGTTCACCGGGAAACTGTTATAGAATAGAGTAGAGACAGCGATCATTGAAGGTGAATGAGATGAGAGTAATGCTTAGTCCGCCTCCTAATTTATAGCCAGGCTTGAAGCTTATCGTTATGGGTGACGTACGGTTTGACATCTAAACAGAGCATGCGGTTGGCATGGGTGGTGTGTATGCGACGTGTGGGTTGGTTGTCGTTCGCTTGTGCTCTTCCTCGGATGGTTTGTGGTTTATGTCAAGGGTGTGTGCGAGTGTGCGACGATGCGTGTGGTGAAAACGTACAACGTGTGTCTTGCTTGTGGTGGCTTGCGGTTACTCACCGGTAGTGTGAGGAGGGCCGATTGCCAGCCCATATTTGGCGTGTGTTCAGCCATGTTTGGCGTGTGTCATGTGTATTGTTTTGCAGGTGTGTACATCCATGGTCATGGTTATCCATGGTGATCAAGTATATATGTCATTTTTTTTTTCTTATATATATATACTAACATAACATGTTAGTCTTCCATATACTAAAGCAATAGTAATATTATATTATATTAATATCTATTACGGTTTTTTTTTTTTTTTTTTTTTTTTTTTTTAGTAAAAGTGTTTTAAAATTTTGGTTATTACAACTATTACCCCCCTTAAAAGAAATTTCGTCCTCGAAATTTAAGGGTCAGACTATACGTAGATAGAAGTTGCATAATGTAGATCGGAATCTAAGGTTTATGTTTACTTGGACTTATAGATTCTGTTCAATACACTAGGATACATGAATTGAATTGATTCATTGGTCTCCACTAGATTCATGTTCATATAATTTATTTCGTATGTCCTTAACTTATGAAATACTTGGATTCTTAAAACATTCGGATAGACACTTAACCTACATAATAGGAATCCCAAAAGCGCATATTTGTACCTGTAATTCACAATTATGTTCATGACCATAATTGTCAATTACCTTACAGCCATGCCCTAACGGTCTTCCTTTAAACATATCTAACCATATTGAAATTTTCAAATAACGTGACTATCGGTACAGATATTACGTACAAAGATGTTTTAGTGACAACTAAGAGATATTCGTAAATGACCATGGAAGTAATGGAAGCAAAATAACACATATTTGAAGAGTAAGGTTCACAGTTACCTAGACTAAATGCCATATGACCTCAAAAGACTAGGATATGCTAAGCGAACCGATTCTATGGTTTCCTAAGTTGCTTCGCATTCAGAGTGGTTCTCCACATAATATATAAAATGATAATTTTCCAATGCATAACTCTTTCTTGTCCATCTAGAACTTATGTTCATGTTTCTCTTCATATGATATTCCTCATGGATTGTATGTAATAGATAACTAATAATAGAGAGCGAATGATAATTGTATCCTTTCAACAGGGATACGCGAAAACAGCTATGAGCGTGCGAGAGTTGAGACGGTAGTGTAGTCGATGTGACGCTTCCTTAATTCTTTCAAGAATTTCAAATGAACCGATAAAATGCTGACTAAGCCTTTCCTTGATTTCAATTCTGCGAACACCACGCCAAGGTGATACTTTCTAAGAATACGTGGTATCCATATCTGAATTCCAGTGTTCGTCCACTTAGGTCTGCATAACTCTTTGGTCTACTCCGAGCCTCTTTCAGCTTCTCTTGTGCAATAGTGACTTTTTCATTCCGGTCCTTCCAGAATCTTCTCTTCAGCTTCTTCCAATTATTATTGTATGTGAATTCAACAAAGCACAAGTATTCATCCCCGTTACCGTTTCATACTAACGCGCATGTTCTAAGCATAACTTCTAATGTTCGGATGATTCGTCGTTCGGATTGCCCAATTGTCTGAGGTTGGGAAGCAGTGCTAAACTTCAGACGCGTACCCCAAGAATTTTGGAAGCCTTTCCAAAATCGTGATGTGAAGCGTGGGTCTCTATCTGAAAGGCGTGCAATGGAGTCGAATAACCTCTATTTAATTTGTAATAAAATCCGTCGAACTCTCATCTATGGGAGTATCTAGTGGCGGTAACGGCCTACTGGCTTGTTGATGCTTAATTTTTACTTATTAGTAGGTGAGATACTTACTTACATGTCAAAAGTTTCGTAGTATGTCTTGTCATATATATAGTGACCAGAAAACTTATTAATTTTAAATCAAAGCCCTTTTATATGTTAATTTACATAACTTGTAAACAATGAAACACATTAAATCTGTAAATAATTGTGTTAATGGACTTGGGTTCCTTTATATTATTTACATATAAACATCTAAAATTTGTTATTTGAATACGATTTTGAAAACAAGGTTTCATAAAAAGTATAACACATATAGTGTACATTATTTGAGGAAACTAACACGTAAACTCTAAAGTTGACGTATACATATTCACTTGTAATAATTTGTAGCATCTTTAAATATTATTAAAAAATATAAATTTCTTAAGTAAGTTTTATATAAAAATTATTTTTATAATAACCCAATGAAAGCATAGCTTCTAAAAATCTAATTGTTGTCATTTATTAACTTAAAAATTCATTTTTAAGTATTGTGCAAATTAAGTATGTGACTTTATAAATCATTCTTACGTGTGCTGAATCTAAAGGAACCATATTTTGCAATGTGAATAAAATAATTTATCTAACAATTTTTCAGTCTTTAACCAATTGGTATTTGAAAATTAAATCAATTAGTAAAGCGGTTTGACCAGATTTCTTAAATTACCATAACATAACATAAACATGAATATTTTATTCTAAAGTTAGCTTCACCTTCATCCTATTCATAGATTAAAAGTTGATATATTTTCATGATACTAAGCGAAATATAACTTGTATTTAGAGTAACTAACTAAGTGGTGCATTAGATAGTTGACTTTATACAGCTTGGTGTTTTCGTTATAGGCTCGACGCCAAAGATTAAGTCAATATTATCTCATGGTCGGTGGTAACTCCGGTAGTTAACTTGGAAATAGGTCAAGATATTTGAAAGGTGATTACTGTTACTAATAGAGGTATATCTAACCGAAACTAAAAATACAATCTAACCATGCGAGATCATATTACTAGCTTTAAGCGTGGAAATGTAGACTTATGGGTAGAATCGGGGATGACGTATTAAAAATATTATGCGAACAACGCCAAGTTGCTTCAGGAAAATGTGTATCTTAAATATCTAAAGTTTAAAACTATAACGTATTAATCTTGTTTTTAAATTATTGTTCTTGGATTAAGTATCAAAATATATTTAACTTCGCTTCATTTTAAATTAACAAAATAGTCCAAATACTTATTTACTAAGATATACGCATATAGTGTTTTTAGATATACTATCACTTAAACGATAAGTAACTACATTTAGAGGAATAACCAAATATTTTATTTTTCCAAAGTGGGTACGTATATAAACATAATTTTTTTTTTACACTGGTCATATATAAAAATAAGTAACTAATTAGGTTGCATATAACGGTTGTCAATCTAAGCATACAAAAATCTACATATATCATACTTTTGTGCTAAAATAATTATACTTGAACAAAATAAAATACATTTAAGGAATAGATTTATCTAATGATATGATAAAAAAAAACGATTCATGAAAAATTATAAAGAGGAAAAAAATTTTATAATGATAATAGTATTTTGTTAAAAAGATTTCGGAAGATGGTGGGTGTTTTCTTTTATGAAAGTGCTAGCCATATGTTCCAAAAGTGTGACATCTTTCAATAAGGTAGTTATTTGGAAAACAATTTCTTTTTCAAACCAATTAGACAAATTACTTTAATTGTCGTTTCATATGTGAACATTTTTCAAAACATGATGTCGCTAAGTTTCATACGATTCGATGAGGATTACCTATGGAAGTGGTGTTCGAAAAGAGTATTGTTTGCCACTGAATTGACGACGCGTTCACCTACTAATATGGACTCGATGATGAGAATATAGAAGGGACTACTAGTAAGGATGAATATGAAACTAAATCCTATCTTAAGTCTACCCAAACCTCACAGGCCTAATAACTATGTTTAAGTTTTCTACAGGAAAGAGCCTGGCTCTGATACCATAGCTGTAACACCCCAACCCGGATGGGCTGACGTGTCACAATAGCATTGGTTCAGAAAGACGTAATTCCATTTATTAATTTATCAAAGGTATAAAACATTAAACGAACTAACTCAATACCTGCAATACAAAACTATCATTGTTAAGTGAGTCTACCCAACATCTTTAGATTTATTTCTAAGCTTTATTTTCTCTCTCTATCCCGCCTAAGGTAACCTGTGAACCTGTGAATACAAAGAGAATTTACGGAATGAGCCGAATGCTCAGTACGGAATAATAGGCTTAAAATAACAACTGAATATGAAAGCAACAAAGAGTGAGGGTAAGGATCCGTACCTTTAATGTTCCAAATCTCGTATGCAACTTGTTTACGACTTTATTAGTTATCTACATTCGAGTTATATACTGCTTAGAATATTGTTCGGTTCTCATCAAACTAATACTTTGTTTTCAAATATGTATACAGTTAGGTTTTTAGTTTTAAAGATCACTACTTCTATTATTTTAAAATAAGTACTAGCTATAAAAATTGTCTAATAGTAATATGCTTACTCTCCAAAAAAAAAAAAAAAAAAAAAAGTAATATGCTTATGTCTTAAATTAATCATAAACAAAATTTATTAAACGTCAAATGTATTTATTTAACATAAAAGAATAACTGAATTATGATTATTAATTAAAGGCATGAATATCTATTCTATATATTTTATTTTTAATGAAATTAAGGATTTATGTTGACATTTACCAACTTATAATATTAATTTCAATAAATCTTGATGTCAGTTTACTTACTAAAACATTGACTCTTTCAACATAATAATAATAAAAATAAAAGGGAAAATAAAATATTATTTCAATTCGTCTTCTTCATGTGAAGAATAAAAAACCCAGGTTTCATAAATAAAACTATAAAAGTTTATAGCTTATGTGTGTATACCTGAAGTATAAGCTGGACAATACGTCGTGACAACAAAGGTCGCCTAAAAGAAACGAGCAGGTTGGTCGGAAAATACTGGCTGCAAGTTTTATGATAGGTTTCCAAACATAATGTCTTGATCAAAGGTTACTAACCAGGTGAAGATAGGCAGTAATAATATTACGTTGGTGTTTTGGGTTCGTTTTCGGTTCACCGGGAAACTGTTATAGAATAGAGTAGAGACAGCGATCATTGAAGGTGAATGAGATGAGAGTAATGCTTAGTCCGCCTCCTAATTTATAGCCAGGCTTGAAGCTTATCGTTATGGGTGACGTACGGTTTGACATCTAAACAGAGCATGCGGTTGGCATGGGTGGTGTGTATGCGACGTGTGGGTTGGTTGTCGTTCGCTTGTGCTCTTCCTCGGATGGTTTGTGGTTTATGTCAAGGGTGTGTGCGAGTGTGCGACGATGCGTGTGGTGAAAACGTACAACGTGTGTCTTGCTTGTGGTGGCTTGCGGTTACTCACCGGTAGTGTGAGGAGGGCCGATTGCCAGCCCATATTTGGCGTGTGTTCAGCCATGTTTGGCGTGTGTCATGTGTATTGTTTTGCAGGTGTGTACATCCATGGTCATGGTTATCCATGGTGATCAAGTATATATGTCATTTTTTTTTTCTTATATATATATACTAACATAACATGTTAGTCTTCCATATACTAAAGCAATAGTAATATTATATTATATTAATATCTATTACGGTTTTTTTTTTTTTTTTTTTTTTTTTTTTTAGTAAAAGTGTTTTAAAATTTTGGTTATTACACAAGTATAAGTTTTGATCAAATGCGTACGTTGAAACGTATTCGTAAAAGATTTAAAAGAAAAAAAATTAAGTTTTATAAAGTATTAAAAACATTTTGGTTAATTTATGTTAACTTGGTTAGTGTATTACAAAGAGGAAACTAACCAAATTAGAATAAAACTAACTAAGTTTAAGTTGAGGGACCATTTCTGCCATATTATGAAACTTTCAAAAGCTTCCTCTCCCTCTCACCTGGTTCGCGATTCCGGCCAAAGGATTCCGGCGACCTTCAATTCCGGCGAGCCCCGTTTTGGTTTGAAACGCCTTCTTTTTCTCATTTAAGGACACCAAATCGTTTCTCCTTCAATGGTCAATCAATGCCAACGAGTTAAACGAACCATAAACATGATTTTTAATAATTTTTAATCGGGCATTAAACTTTGAAACGTTCGGGTTTTATGACGAGTTAATAACTCGTTTCAGTTGAACCATTTTATAAATTATTGATACTATTTGTTTTCTGCACCTCTAACCATTCGAAACCCACAAAAAATGCATCTAAACACGTCACAAAAGCTGTAGTCGACCCTTGTATTTTTCGGCTGTTCGCACCTTGATTTCGATCATCATATCATCTTGTAAGTTTAATTTATTCATGCCGTTTTGTTCTAAAATTAATGTTCTTCGAAAGCCCTCTGATAACCGAGGCTAATGTTACTGAATGAAGGGTATTAGAAAACTAGGGTTAGGGTTTGGATGGTGAGGAAGAAGATGAAGTTGTGATTGTATGTTAAATATTATTTTAGTTTGAAATTATAAACAAATGGTCATGTAGTCTAGTGGTTAAAGCTTGTGTTGGCTGGGTGTCTGACTCGGGTTCGAGTCCTCCTGGACGCGAGTCTACACATTTTGTTGTTATTCTTTTTTTTTTTTTAAACTCATTTCTTATTATTTTTCTTATATATATAATATATAGAATTTGAAATAATTCATAATAAATTCATTTTTGCTCCAAAAATTATGAAAATTTAGGAGTAGCATCTTGACATCAGAAAGAAAATTACCAAATTTTTATTTTCTGGAAAATGTTTTATTTTTATATTTTTATTGATTTAATTTGTTTTAACCATATTTAATTGATTAAAAATTCATTTTTAATGATTTAAATTCCAAATTTTCTGGAAAATTATTTTTAAGGATCATGAACCTAAATAAAAATTGTTGGTTTAGAAAACATTTATTTTTATTAATTTTCCTATTTTTTTATCATTTAAACATGATTTAAACTCATTAAATTTATTTTAAATACAAATAAATTGAGAAAAATTATGGAAAAATTATTTTCACTATTATACATAAGAAAATAATTACTTTTCATAAAAATATCATTTTTGGGTCATACCTTGTATTTTTAGGTTATTTACATTTAATTAGATATAGTTAATTGTTTAGTTAAATGTAAATTATTAAAATATGTTTTATGGATATTTTTCTATAAAATAGAAAATATTCCTATAAGTGGAAACATAGTATTATAATTTCTTTGTCACGTATTAAATCTTAAATCATGATATACTTTATTTAACATTTTTATTAAATTCAAGATGTAATAAAACTTCATCTTCCCTACATAAGTCTAGCAAACCCTAATGCCTTAGAACCCTAGATACTTTAGACTTTTTAGACATTTCCTTATTAGTACACTTATACATTATAGGTTGAGTTCTTCGGAATTCCCAAGTTCGTCTTGCGACGAGTTTTGTTTGGATTTATCGCGATTAGCAAAATTGTGAGTGTATCTTTCCCCTTTTTACTATTTTACTCTTTTGGGGTGACTCATGTACACTATGACTAAATGTTTTCCTTTCACTAAATGCAATTCTCATGTGTGTTTGCTTTATGTTAATTTGTGTGTCTATGACTTGTCAAAATCATTAACCTTTGAGGGCCTGGCATTTCAATGAATAGTACTATGGTATATACCCTTGTGACTCTGTTGAGAGTCCTTGTCATTGCTATGTATTTCATTACTACTAGCGCATACTATATATATATTTCCTTTCATTTCTAGGGTTGATTTTGACTGATACTACTTATTACATAATTGCAAATGATACCACACATGAATTGCTAATCACTTTTTCTACTATATGTATTCAAAACAGGGTATGCTCACCAATACAATTTTTGTATTGACCAAATTATTTTGTACATGTTTCAGGTTATTTTGAGATGCATTCTTTAAGCTTTCGGATTTATATTTAGATTTTGATTCATTGTATTTCAGCTTAGTTGACATTTAGACTTGTTGTATTTTATTTCATTGTAATAAACTATTTAATCAATGTATCTAAATTTACACTTTAGTCCATGAGCTATTAAACAATTGTCACTACGTGGCACCTCGATGATTCCGCCATCGGTTGGGGTGTTACAGATTGGTATCAGAGCCATGGTTATAGGGAATTAGGTTATTAGAATGCCTTTTAGCCTAGTCTATAACTAAGCTTATTTTCACGAGTCCTCTCGTGTATATATCTCCTATTTCTTATATTTTCTTTCAAGATATTTTCGCTATGATTCTTTCTCGTTTTTCCTTCGATATTTTGCTTGGAGAAGAAGACACTCGTATTTCACAAACGAAATGATATCACCAAGTTAGGAGTGATATCCATACCTTGGTGATTAGTTTCACTCTTCTATATATTCTACATCTTTGGGATAAATATCTTTGAGATAGGAGTGACGTCCACACCTCAAAGAGTATTTCCTTCAAAAAGAAACTTAACCACTAAGCTGGGAGTGATATCCTTAACTTAGTGATTGGTTTCATTCCTCAATTGTTTTCAATTTTGAAATACATCTTTGAGTTAGGAGTGAAATCCACATCTCAAGGATCTATTTCTACATCTCGTTTTAAAGTCTCGCTAAAAGTTTTGAAATTTACCTGTGACGGGGTGCGTGCAATCGGGAAGGATGACCATTTACTCATTGGTTTAAGTACACTCCCCATAAGTCACTAATAATATTTCAATTTCTTTGGCTAGTCACCAGTTTCATTGGAAATATTTCTAGTATCACATTTCATTATTGGTATTTTCATTTGTTGTTTGAAACTCTCATCATAACTTTCTATAAGGAAGTTAATATGTCTTTTGAGTTTCTCTACTAGTAGCTTTCACTATTAGTGCATTTTTCAGTTTTAAAGTTATTGACTCTTAAGTTTTGTTTAACATTTGGATTTTAAGTTCCATCTCTCGTTGTTTTATATACCCATTGATCATTCGTTTTTCATTATCATTACTAAAACTTCTATGCGCTATTTTACTGTATTAAAACTTACACTATTTCAGTTATGTTTCATGATTTTCACAAAACATCATTTCTCTTGTTCAAAAACATTTTCCTATGACTTAAATTTTTAAGCTTATTGTTTAACTTTGATCACATCTTGATTTTTGAACGTTGCACAGTTAAACACGAATGTGGTTTCAAACTTATTAGTCATTTTGTTATTATTATCATGTTTACAAATTTACTCGATTTTCTTTTAAATATCAAAAGTCTATTTTTAGAAATGTTGTATTTCTAAACTTTTCACATTCACATCATTTCAAATCCTCTAAATTTTTCTAAAATATTTTGAACTCTATTTATGACAAATACGTTGGCTTTAATTATTCACGCCAATTTTTATATCTTGGTATTTTGAAACATATTTGATTTACACATACTTTATGAATTTGTTTCCTCTTGCATTTTATAACCTAGTTTGCATATTTGCAAGTCAACTCTAAACTTCTTGTTTTCACATACGTGTTTTTGGAAAAAAAAAAAAACAATAAAATTTGAGGGAACATACAATTAATAAAATGCCTTATAACAATTTTTAACCTTTCGTAAGCACATGAAAGTGTGTACCTGCGAAGTTCTTTTATACAAACTTGTTTTGGAATCTAAAACATTCTTCGATTACTAAAAAGTTTATTCTCATTCATTCAACTATATCACAAAGTTCGAGTAAACTACGTTTTATAAACGAAAATTTATCTTTTAATACTTGCACTCTTTCAGTCGCAAAACTTTTAGTCTAAACATTGGACATATCCTTATCGGAATGCTGCTAAATGTCTTTTAACATATAGTGCATATATTTAAACCCGCATGACCAGTAGACTATACGTATGTTCCGTTCACTCTCAGTTGCAGTAAATATCATTATCTTATTCTTACATCATTTTATTTTATTATATTCGTGTATTATCTTATTTATGATTATTCTCGGTTATTCTCACGCGTTATTAGCAATTATTCTCGCACTAATTATTAGTAGTCATTCTTACAACACTAGTTTTGAGCATTAATTTAACTTGTTTACTTTCATTTTGTGAAAATTGTGCGATTTACTTGATTTATATTATACTATTCTTTCGGTCGAAATTTTATGCTATACTTATATACTTGACGCATATTTGGTATGCATATTTATTTCCTGTTTTGAGCAAAACCCTGTTATACTTTACATTATTTTGTTCATCATCATGGCCAATGAACATACTAGTTGATTACTCGTATGAGATCTAAGCCGGTGCCCACGTACGACTCGGATCTAGTACTACTCCAATCCGATGGGAACGGTGAAATTCTCGGAGTTTATCAATATAGGTGTTTAGAGCCCAACGATGTGAACAGAAATTTACGGTTAAAGGGAAAACCCGGAAGGGAAGGACCTCTAACCATGTCATGATTGAACATTATTTCATTGCAGTATCTATTACTTAATACATATTGGTTGCACGCATTGTTTCTAGTATTACTTAGGATAGGGTTATGGAAAAGCATAACACCCTGGTGTAAGGTAAATCGATGATTACGGTCCGGAACGCAATCATGGGTTTACAGGTACATGAGGGTGGTGTGTGATTCTATTTAGGCTATTGGTAGATAATCAGTACGAGTCCAAAGTATCGGGAGTGTGGTGGGTCAGTTGCGGTACACCCTATATATAAGCATAAATGATACTGCGGGATCGGACTAGGAGTCTAACCAAGAACCTACCCATTACTTTGTAACCACCTCTTCATTAGATAGTTGACTAATAGTTAGTATTTTCGATAAGAATGTTTTACACAACTTCAATTCGTTTTCTTAGAGTCTTTCTTTTGGCCATCCACACAGAAAACCCAAACCTTATGTACACTTACACTTTTGGTTTATTTCTAAAGTAGGGAAGACTATTTCATCAGTGAGACTGCTCTCACCAGTTGCACATTCCCAAAACCTTACTCATTTAAACTCTCAACTTTCTAATCTCGAGTCAACTGTCAAACATTTTGAAACTTTTACCTTGATATTAGATAACTAATTTAAATTTTGTCAAAACGTGACTCATGAAAATTTTAAAAGCCTATTTGAGTTTTACAACGTCTTTTGTACCATAGTAACCTCCACTTGAAGGAATTTCGAGACGAAATTTTCTAAAGTAGGGGAGACTGTGACAACCGTCACTTCCATCTTTCATTAAATTGACAATAATAGTCCTTCAAATGTTTCATTATATTCCCTGAAAGTTCGTCGTTTTCAAATTTAATTTTAAAGCAAGTTAAAAAGTTATTATTAATATTTCTTACGAATCAAGTATAAGTTTTGATCAAATGCGTACATTGAAACGTATTCGTAAAAGATTTAAAAGAAAAAAAAATTAAGTTTTATAAAGTATTAAAAACATTTTGGTTAATTTATGTTAACTTGGTTAGTGTATTACAAAGAGGAAACTAACCAAATTAGAATAAAACTAACTAAGTTTAAGTTGAGGGACCATTTCTGCCATATTATGAAACTTTCAAAAGCTTCCTCTCCCTCTCACCTGGTTCGCGATTCCGGCCAAAGGATTCCGGCGACCTTCAATTCCGGCGAGCCCCGTTTTGGTTTGAAACGCCTTCTTTTTCTCATTTAAGGACACCAAATCGTTTCTCCTTCAATGGTCAATCAATGCCAACGAGTTAAACGAACCATAAACATGATTTTTAATAATTTTTAATCGGGCATTAAACTTTGAAACGTTCGGGTTTTATGACGAGTTAATAACTCGTTTCAGTTGAACCATTTTATAAATTATTGATACTATTTGTTTTCTGCACCTCTAACCATTCGAAACCCACAAAAAATGCATCTAAACACGTCACAAAAGCTGTAGTCGACCCTTGTATTTTTCGGCTGTTCGCACCTTGATTTCGATCATCATATCATCTTGTAAGTTTAATTTATTCATGCCGTTTTGTTCTAAAATTAATGTTCTTCGAAAGCCCTCTGATAACCGAGGCTAATGTTACTGAATGAAGGGTATTAGAAAACTAGGGTTAGGGTTTGGATGGTGAGGAAGAAGATGAAGTTGTGATTGTATGTTAAATATTATTTTAGTTTGAAATTATAAACAAATGGTCATGTAGTCTAGTGGTTAAAGCTTGTGTTGGCTGGGTGTCTGACTCGGGTTCGAGTCCTCCTGGACGCGAGTCTACACATTTTGTTGTTATTCTTTTTTTTTTTAAACTCATTTCTTATTATTTTTCTTATATATATAATATATAGAATTTGAAATAATTCATAATAAATTCATTTTTGCTCCAAAAATTATGAAAATTTAGGAGTAGCATCTTGACATCAGAAAGAAAATTACCAAATTTTTATTTTCTGGAAAATGTTTTATTTTTATATTTTTATTGATTTAATTTGTTTTAACCATATTTAATTGATTAAAAATTCATTTTTAATGATTTAAATTCCAAATTTTCTGGAAAATTATTTTTAAGGATCATGAACCTAAATAAAAATTGTTGGTTCAGAAAACATTTATTTTTATTAATTTTCCTATTTTTTTATCATTTAAACATGATTTAAACTCATTAAATTTATTTTAAATACAAATAAATTGAGAAAAATTATGGAAAAATTATTTTCACTATTATACATAAGAAAATAATTACTTTTCATAAAAATATCATTTTTGGGTCATACCTTGTATTTTTAGGTTATTTACATTTAATTAGATATAGTTAATTGTTTAGTTAAATGTAAATTATTAAAATATGTTTTATGGATATTTTTCTATAAAATAGAAAATATTCCTATAAGTGGAAACATAGTATTATAATTTCTTTGTCACGTATTAAATCTTAAATAATGATATACTTTATTTAACATTTTTATTAAATTCAAGATGTAATAAAACTTCATCTTCCCTACATAAGTCTAGCAAACCCTAATGCCTTAGAACCCTAGATACTTTAGACTTTTTAGACATTTCCTTATTAGTACACTTATACATTATAGGTTGAGTTCTTCGGAATTCCCAAGTTCGTCTTGCGACGAGTTTTGTTTGGATTTATCGCGATTAGCAAAATTGTGAGTGTATCTTTCCCCTTTTTACTATTTTACTCTTTTGGGGTGACTCATGTACACTATGACTAAATGTTTTCCTTTCACTAAATGCAATTCTCATGTGTGTTTGCTTTATGTTAATTTGTGTGTCTATGACTTGTCAAAATCATTAACCTTTGAGGGCCTGGCATTTCAATGAATAGTACTATGGTATATACTCTTGTGACTCTGTTGAGAGTCCTTGTCATTGCTATGTATTTCATTACTACTAGCGCATACTATATATATATTTCCTTTCATTTCTAGGGTTGATTTTGACTGATACTACTTATTACATAATTGCAAATGATACCACACATGAATTGCTAATCACTTTTTCTACTATATGTATTCAAAACAGGGTATGCTCACCAATACAATTTTTGTATTGACCAAATTATTTTGTACATGTTTCAGGTTATTTTGAGATGCATTCTTTAAGCTTTCGGATTTATATTTAGATTTTGATTCATTGTATTTCAGCTTAGTTGACATTTAGACTTGTTGTATTTTATTTCATTGTAATAAACTATTTAATCAATGTATCTAAATTTATACTTTAGTCCATGAGCTATTGAACAATTGTCACTACGTGGCACCTCGATGATTCCGCCATCGGTTGGGGTGTTACACCTCGCCAAAAATACTTTATAAAGGCGTCGGAAAGGACAGCAAATACAGACAAACATGAAGTTCAAACCCACAACCAAGGCTTAGGATAACCTCACAACCTCTTATAAGGTTCAAGCATCTCAAGTCATCAAAACAACAAAACTATTGATACCACATACTCAGATTACAAAATGAGCAATATACCCTGTCACACCAGTTATTAACGAAAAATGGTATGGACCTGTGCATCTTTTGTTGTCAATAATACAAAGTATAATGGTAGAGATTTTCACCAGTAAATCTCAAAAGCTTGGGTGACTTTACATAAACACCCTCAATTTATGTATCAGATTTACAAAAATGACATGGAAATCAAGATCACTGTTCAAAGTGAAAGCATTATTATTATAGTCTAACTAATTTCAAGGCCTCAATAAACCAACAAAAACAACCCAAAAAAACAAACCATCGTCGCCGTTGACGGCAAGCCTGAAACACCCCTCTTTCTAATAAATCAGTAACATCTCAGATGTCAAGCCCTCAATAAACCAACAAAGATATCAAGGCCTCAATAAACCAACAAAAACAATCCAAAAAAAAAAAACAAACCACCAACTCAGATCTGCAAGGGGCTCAGAGGCCGCCATGGCTGCAACCAGAGTTGCCATGCCAAGTAGCAGGCCATCATCATCGCCAAAACCCTAAAGTGTTCATCTCTCAGATGAGTAGCCATCGTCATCGACAAAGCCCAAGTTGTTTATCTCTCTACAAAATGATTCATCTATGTTTCTGTCTCCAGAAAAAGAGACAATCATAGCTTCGTCGTTACCATAGATGACAGGAACAGAAGCAGCAGATGGAATCAGAGATAGTAAGCCGGGAGAGAAGACAAAGAGAATAAACCGTTAGAGAGAGAGAGAAAGAGTAAATTATAGAGAGAGATAGTTCTGGTAAAAACACTTATCAAAGAAAGAAACAAAGAAAACGGTGGGATGCAAAACGTGGCAAGTGAAAGACCTGAGGAAGGGACACGTACAAAGCTTGGGTGACTTTACACAAATACCCTCAACTTATGTATCAGAATTACAAAAATGACATGGAAATCAAGATCACTGTTCAAAGTGAAAGCATTATTATTATAGTATAATTGCATCTAGCTTAACTTTTTAAACGATTACAAAAAAGATATTAAATTATATAACCCATATTTATCATATACTGTTTGAATTTGAATTAATATATATTTTTTCTAAATAATTATTTAAAAGGTTGAAGTTGATGCTTTTGGCAAGCCAACAAAGTATCTTGATTTTATAAACAAAATAACCATAAGTGATTATTATTATAGACAAAGAAAAGCTGCACTCGCGCCACTAACAACAAATTCTCTGTTTTTTAAGGTCTCATTTCTGTTTCTTTAAACCATATGTTTTCCTTTTCACTTTTCATGCGGTTGAAGTTCGATAGTATCATCAGTTATGGCTTCCTAAATTATCTCCTTTCGAAATTTAGTTTTAGATTTAGATTTGCATATAAAAAAACCGTTTCCATCGTATTAGTTATTATCACTTATACAAATTCAATAATAAGAAACACCAATCTAATAGTATATTCTTCAGGAACTACGACGGTGATTGTCACCGTAGGTGACATAATGTTCCAACCTTCGTCTTCTCTGCCACCGCGACGACCAATGACAACCAAGGCTGAACTATGTGCCTCTCAATTTGAGATTGAATGTGTGTCAATTATTTAGGTATATAAATAAAAAAAGTTCTTTTGTAGGGGTTGAATTTGACAAGTTTAGAAGTAATATTTCTAGAAAGAGAGTACGAAAAGTAAAAATGGGGGGGGGGGGGGGGGGGGGTGTGGTTTGCATTTAGCCTACCCCATTGCTAATGCTCCATTCACATGAGTCTAAATTTGGAAGGTTTTAAAAATTTTCAAAATCTCAATTTAAAGGGAAAATACTGAAATTGAGCACCTTATTAGAGATGCAAATTGATTTTGACAGTAATTTATGAATCTTGAGCTTAAAGAAAGAGATATAGAAAATAGAAAATTTTGGGTAAAAATCTTGATTGACAAAATTGAAGCCTTAAATCAAGGAATTTGGGACTGAGAGCAGGGACAAACCGCCTGCAGCTGTTTGTCACAAGATTCGTGTCGTCGAGACCTTTATGTCGCCTACTCGTGGGAGTCGTAACTCCAAACATAGCCCAAGTTATGCTCTTTTGAAGTTTGAGTCATTTTGCCTTGTTTCCTTGTGTACGATTTTGGTTCTGGTGTACGTTCGGACTTCTGGACTACATGTGGATTTTTGGGGGATCATGGTTTAGCGACTTAGAAATGTCTTCTCAATTAGTGTGCTTAAGCAGAAACTTGAAGGTTTTAGTTACATTCTTGGTGATTCTGTAGAAGCACTAATTAGTCGTGTTATCGAACTACTCATGCAAAACAATTTTCACCATTGAACTAATTAGTAGTCTTGTCGACCTAGGAACTACTTTTTTCACCATTGAATTTCTCCCATTAATTTTTCCTATTGAATGTCTACAAAACAAATTTTCACTAATTAATGGATACTAGAATATAGTTCAGTTAAGACCATGTTAAAACATGGTAAAAATGGGATTATATGAGTTGGAAAAAGCAGGTTAGATATACATTTAATAGATAAAAAGGAAACCTTCCATAGAACGGAATGTTAGCCTTTGTTGCATTTTGCTTCACCTGGTCACACACGTGTTAGTTTTGTGAGAGTGCCAGACCCTGAAACATGTACATACATTCTACTTAGAAAAAGTATTGGAACATTAATATATATGTAATAGATAGTACAATTTACAAATAATGTACCTTGTAGACCCACAAACATGACAATGCTGAAAGTTTATGAAACGTGATTTTCTGATTAACTTCAACTAGCAGATTACCCGTACCAGTCCGGGTAGCGACAAAAATCTATACATAATGAAAAATTATAAACATGCACACTATATAGTTAAAAAATAGTATCTATTTCGTACCACTGTAGCTCACTATCAAGAACAACACGCTGTAAGCATACACTTAATATGTAAATAAATAAACGGCCAAATTTATGCAATGTCATTTCTTATTCCCTCCTTAGCTGTAAACGTGAACACTAATAATATCTTACCAAAACATATCTCCGGTTACTCCATACAGCCAAATTTATAAGAGGAATATTTACATGATATCCATGTTCTACATATGGAAATAACAAAGGATATTGCAACGACATATCTTTGGAAGTAAAGATTGGTTTGACTATCTATCAACGGTTGATGCGGATCGAACTCGTAGAAATGGAAAAAGCACCTTTCCATCATCACAAAACAAAGTGAACCTCAAAACAATAGGACACCTCGATTTAATAGTTCGGTCCTCATACCAGAGCATACATCCGCAATGAACACATACGCGATCTGCATCGCCGTAATCCCAAATGAGTAACAAATATATGAAGCTCAGTTCTCCTAAAAGTCCATAGATCAAAACAGGGTAACATGAGTAACAAATATTTTAAGCATGATTTACGGCGAAATGCATCATAGAAAATTTACTTGTTGATAATGAAAAAAGCCGTTTGTTGTACACACACATACAGCGACCTACACACCTTGCCGGGAGCCAACTTAACAACTCAGACGCAAGTATATCACCATCAACATCATCGATGCATATCCAATAGCTAACCTGGTTTCACATATATTTTTTCTTAATACATGCATATTAATAAACAACCAAATTATTCCTATGCGTTTATTTTTTGTTAACAATAGTATGAGTTTATATTTGTTAATAAAACAAATGTAACATTATTATTATTATTATTATTAAATTATTATAAGTCAAACTATAATAAAAAATATAATTGAATAATCACAACAAAAGCATAATCAGTTTTTTACTTGTTTCATTAACCCAACTCTTCATCTCCTTCATTAACCGACTGTAAGTTATCATATCTTCCTCTTCATTAATATCGAACTCGATCAAGGCGGTAAGTTATCACCAATCATAAGTCCCAAATGCATAAGTACGGTATCAACTCTAACAACGATTAGTAGGGTTAGTGTTCGTTTATAATTATCAGATGATTGTGTTTATGATTCCTGTTTATTAGTTATTATATTAGATTTCCGGATTGATTAGGCTAAATGTGTGGTGTAAAGTTAGGGTTTATAGTTGAATGTTCATTATTGTTCAAATAAGATATTGGGTTTCATTAAGGTTAATGTTACCAGTTAAGTATTCAAAAGGCACTTAACTATAATATACAGGATAATATAGGGGCTATTAGTGTCAAATAGTGGAAGTTTGAATGGTTGTTAGTGTTAGTTGATATGGGCGGGTAGGTGTATGTGTATAAATAGAAGGTTATCAATGTACATATCAAATATTGAGATTGATTAAGTTTTATGTGTGATGTACGGTTAGGGTTTTTGTTTGTTTTTATGTTTATTTGGGATTCAACATATAATATCATAGGTGACATGATAAGTTAAAAAAATTGATTAAATAATACGGCAAAAGTGCAAGTTAATATTACTTTTTCAGGAATCAGGATTTAGAAGTTCACTCATTTAAATATATCTATATATAGCTTATTGGTATGAATGATTACAGAGATTACAATAAACATGGAAACAACATATCCTAATAATAAGGAAAGATATACATTGAATATACAATCAATTGTAATACATTTTATAATTATAATTGCTAACAGTCCCCCGCAGTTTGAACCGTAGCCTGACGAAGGCACAAACTGGACCAAAAACGAGTAAACAGCTGCTTGGATAGTCCTTTAATATAGATATCAGCGTACTGAAAATCAGCGGGGACATGAAGCACACGAACATCACTAATACGAACTTTCTCACAAACAAAATGTATATCCATTTTGTAGGATCGACGAACGTGTCAACCAACAATCACGAGGGTTATATTCAGAGTGCGGAAACCTCTGAATATGTTCTAATAACAAAGACAACTAAGAAACAATGATATGCGAGTAATTAACACACACAAACGGGTCAAAATATTAAAGATTTATCATTAAAACAGAGCTCGAGTGTTACAATGATCAAACCAGACTATCTCAGACTAGGGGAGGGTGTTTGGAGTGTGTGTGTGGCAAAAACTCATGATTAGGGTTATGATTGGGCCTATTTATACCTCCCGTACACGTATAGACAGGTACATGCGATTACAAAGCTATCCACCATGTAGTATAGGCGATTAGGCCCTAATCGCATGTAAGAACTAGCATTTATGAGCCTATCCACCATGTACAACATGTGATTAGGAGCCTATCCACCATGTACAACATGTGATTAGGAGGCTATCCACCATGTACAACATGTGATTACAAGGCTATCCACCATGTAATGATTCCCTACTCGCCTGTTGGTCCCAAACACTCCCAAAACGCTTATAAACAACTCCAAACACCCGAGACGCGTTCAAACAACTTATATACTAGCCTAGGGACATCATGTACTAACAGACTCCCCCTTGGACCAGGCTAGTATACGATTACGAGCCATAAACCACCCGATTAACCTTGCCAACGACCTATAGAGACCTATCACTAGCTAGGGACATACAAACAATGCACTTACACATTTCAACAAGCTTAGTACGTTGATGCTAAACGCGATTCTGTGTGAGATACACAGCCGAAATATTATCACAATAGAAAACCGTTGCTTGCTTGAAATGGATATCGAGTTCTAAGAGGAGATTGCGTATCCAGCTAGCTTCAGCAACGACATTAGCGACACCACGATGTTCGGCTTATGTACTGGATCGAGCAATGGTAGGCTGTCGCTTAGAACTCCAAGAAATAAGTTTATCGCCCAAATAAATGCAGTAACGAGACGTGGAGCACCGAGAGTCTGAGCACCCGCCCCAATCAGCATCAGAGTAAACTGTGAGAGATGTGGACCGGGACGGGGAGATATGTAGACCGAAGTCTAAAGTACCACGCACATAATGCAGTATGCGTTTAAGAAACTGAAGATGAGGCTCCCGCGGGTCATGCATAAATAAACAAACCTGCTGGACTGTATAGGTGATGTCAGGACAAGTAATGGTGAGGTACTGCAGCGCACCAGCAAGACTGCGATATAGCGTACCGTCAACAGCAAGCGCACCAGATTCGGCGGCCAATTTCGATCCTACTTCAACCGGTGTCGAGCAAGGCTTACAATTAGACATATTCGCATGGTGGAGAATATCAGTAGCATAAGCAGACCGAGATAAGAAAAGACCCCATTCTTCTGTTCAACCTTTAAACCCAAAAAATGATGCAGACGACCGAGGTCAGTCATAGCAAATTCGCCTTTGAGCATACCAATTAGGCGAGTGAGTAAACCAAAATCTGATGAAGTGAGAACTATGTCGTCGACATACAGAAGAAGGTAAGATGTCTGTGTGTCGTGCCTATAAATAAATAGGGATGTGTCGCACACGCTACTCTTGAAACCACACTGCAAAATAAAAGATGAAAAACGTTGATACCAGGCACGAGGGGCCTGCTTTAGACCATATAAGGACTTATTTAACCTGCAAACAAAACCAGGATAGTTAGAATCAACGAAACCCAGGGGCTTATGCATGTAAACCGTTTCTTTCAGGTTGCCATTAAGAAACGCGTTCTTGACGTCCAACTGATGAACGGGCCAAGAGCGAGAAACGGCCAAACTCAAGACAGTCCGAATAGTTGTCGGTTTGAGAACGGGACTGAAAGTCTCATCACAATCCACACCAACAGTTTGACTTTTACCATTGACAACCAATCTGGCCTTATATCTATCCAACTCACTAGAGGCCTGATATTTATGCTTAAACAGCCGCATACAACGAATTATAGGGGCAGACGAAGGCCTCGATACTAACTCCCACGTATTATTCTCTAATAAAGCTTTGTATTCGGTGGCCATGGCAGCGTTCCAGTTTGGATCCTTAAGGGCGGCAATGTGAGATTTGGGAAGAGGTGAGATTGGGGTGGTCAAGGTGGAAAGGTTGAAAGGCACGCGAGGTTTGGAGATACCGGCACGGGACCGAGTAACCATGGGATGAGCCGGTTGAGAGTCACTGGATGAGGATGGTTGAGGAACAGGGCCTGGCGGGCTGGTTACGGTTGTGGTGGAAGTGGATTAGGCAGTTTCTTGAACCGGACAGTGAGTGGGCCTGGGTGGGAATCCGGGTGGTGGCCCAGTAGGGTGGACAGGGGTGGGCCGAGGAATTGGGTTTGAACAAAAGCATGAAAATTAGTAAATTTTGTGAAAACCTCACATTTGAATTTTAGGGGTAAAACCAAGCGTATTGGGTGAAGTCGTTGATTAGCACCATGTAATACTTGTAACCGGCAGTGCTAACGACATGGGAGGTCCACACATCATAGTGTACAATAAAAAGGCATGGAAGTGGAAGTAATAGAATCAAAAAAAGGTAAACATTTATTTTTAGATAATTGGCACGAATGACAAACAAACATGGTGAGCCACATGCTACTGGAAAAAGACCAAGGCCCAAAAGAAGGAAACCAAGAAGTTGATTCAAACAATGAAACCATTTTAGTTAGTTAATATGCTTAATGATTAAGAGTTTGTGAATCATGTTTGTTAATATGCTTAAGTGATTAGGATTTTGTGAATCATGTTTGTAGGAGGAACCAGTGAATGGTGATGATCCAACTAAAAATGAAGTTGATTAAGACAATGAGCCTGGATCAGATGACAGTGGCAATGCCGATGAAATGCGTAAGCTTTTGTATTCGGTGTAAGGTTTTAATCACAAACATAAGTAGTTTTGTTACTTACTGATGCTTCTATGTAGGAGGATGCCAACGAAGCATCTGAACTAGCCTCTAAAGCAGAGGAGGGGAGCGGTGATAATGGCGACAACGGTTCTGAGGAAGAGAATAATTTTGAAGAAGAGGATGAAACCGAAACCACATAGAAAACTGTTGTTCAGTCGGCAAAGAATGCGGTTGGTGTTTTTGTTAATATGTATATATTTTCACTTTCGAAAAGCTTGAATATAATTTGATAATTTATATTATTTCAGTCGTACAGGTATTATGACACAGTACGGGAACGCAATTTGGCCATGGAAGCTTCTCTGCGCACGTGGTGGCCTTTGCCCTGCTTTCACACACAAAGCTATGTTCACCGTCTTCACAACCTTTCACGTGTGAAGACGGTGAACACAGCTGTGTGTCTGAACGCACCACAAAGGCCACCACGTGCATAGAGAAGCTTCCATTGCCAAATTGCGTTCCCATACCATGTCATAATACCTAAACCACTCGTCATCCACATGTCGGAACCTTGTATTATCAACCATCTCTTCTTGTGTGTGAGTGTTATTACCCTTGTTAAACGGGAATGCAGAGGAATATCAATAATAAAACATTGTTAGCAATATTATTTCAAGTTTATAATGCCTAATATGACATTGATAAGCGGTGTGTCGGTTTTAGTAGTATAAAAAAAATCATTTGTCTGATGTAAAAAACTTGGTGTTTAAACATAAAAACATTGGCTTTGGAAAAAGATGACTAATAGCAAACCATTAAAAAGTTTTAAATTTATAATTAAACGATAATTACTTACTTAAAATTTAAAACTAACGCACAGACATTGAACCTGATGTGCGTATCATAGATTTTTTAGGTTAAATACTGAGTATCGTATTCTAGAGAACGGACTTCACTTATTCGTTTATTTATTATTAATTTAATTTAAATAAATATTTAACGAAATATCTGAATCAGAGAAAATCCGACCCGAACTATCCAATGCCCGAAAACTATCCGAAATTTCGGATATTCGTATATTTGGATAGTGATTTTCAAAATTTTTGGATATTTTGAATATCTGAAAATCTATACATTTAGTTTTATCTTGATATCCAAAATATCCGAAGAATATCCGAAATTTTCCGCAATATCGAAAGAATATCCGAAAATTTATATTTATAATTTTAGAATATATAAAAAATAAAATATATTATAAAACATTGGAAATTCAGATATCTGATTAACTGTCCGATCGGATATCCCACATAGCGATTGTTCTTGGACGACACCTACACTCATAGGGCTTATCAATGACCTATTAGACAACATAAACTTGAAATAACTTTGTTAACAAATGGTTTATTATTGATATCCGTCCACATTCCCCCTTAAGCAGGGTAATAACACTGACACACAACAAAAGGTGGTAGACCAATATACGGCTTCACCTTGCGGGTGATGAGTGGTACAGGTATTATGGCATGGTATGGGAATGCAATTTGGCCATGGAAAAGTCTCTACGCACGTAGTGGCTTTCGCCCCGCCTTCACACACAAAGCTGTCTTCACCATCTTCACAGCCCTTCAACAGTGAAGACGGTGAACACAACTTTGTGTGTGAAAGCAGGGTAAAGGCCACCACGTGCATAGAGAAGCTTCCATTGCCAAATTACGTTCCCATACCGTGTCATAATACCTGGACCACTCGTCATCCACAAGGCGGAACCGGGTATTGTCAACCATCTCTTCTTTTGTGCGAGTGTTATTACCCCTGTTAAAGGGGAATATAGAGGAATCTCAATAATAAAACATTTGTTAGCAATGTTATTTCGATTTAGATTCACTATAAACCCACGGTTAACACACATACACACACTTCAAACTTAAACGACGCGTTGGAACGATGAAGAAGAGATTGCCTTGGTAGTGTGCTACCAAGACACAAGATACGGCTCGGCCCTACAACATGTCCACTGTCACCGCCACTCAGGGGGAGGGGGGATACCAAGTTCTGGGACTATGTATTGGTGTACTTCAACTGCCAAGGCGGTATCATCGACCGCACCATTGAAAGCCTCCAACGCATGTGGACCAATCTCAACAATAAATTTGATCAGTGGAGCACCCTCTACGCAAACACCTTGAGGGAGCACCCGGGCATTGATTTCACTACTGTAATGGTTACTTCCACGATAGTTCCGTTGATCCATTTACCATTGAGGCATGCTCGATTCACCAAAATCAAGCCACCATCGATCCGATTCTGGAACCATATCTGCTTGATTCCAAGTCTGATACCAATTCCATTGTTGATCCTTGTTTTACGTATTGTCCGATTGTTTCGATTCCATTTGTTCCTGCTGCTTTCCATATGTTTGATGAAATGCCAAAGAGTATTGCAACTGAAAGTGACAGTGAAGACGATCAAACCATCGATTATACGGTATCATCTATCCCAACTGAATCAATAGTTTCATATTATGTTGATTCAACAGAGAATAATATGATAGAAACTAACATTTGGGATGTTATTCCGTATTATGTTGATTTACCAGTTATGCGCTCTTTTGCGTGGGACCCACGTTTGATTGCACATGTTTCTCACCATCCTCTACCACTTCAATTGACTAATACTTCCCTGCCATCAGCTCTATACATATACCTCCACCAATTAATTGCTTTAATAATGAAGGCACAACCATTGTTACAACTACCTAATGCCGTTAATCTCGATCCTAGCTTGCTCAGTTCTACAATAGATATTCAGGTATCTTCAGCCACAACCATTCTTACAGCTGTTTGTACAAAGCTTTGTAATAGGGACATTTATTTTCTGGTTAATGCTAGTGTTAGTTCACCTTCGGGTGTTGAATTGAAGCATGGTAACATTGGTAGTTTTGCTGATTTTCATGCCGACTATGATTCGAATTTTGGGGCTAAATGGTTAGGAATGAACTGTGCTTTTGATGCCTATCCGCTTCTTGTTCACACATCTTATTCTAAGCCAAGGTTCCAAAAACAAATCTCGTAATTTGTTTTTGCAACCTTGGCCTATTTTTGTGGCTCCTGCCTTGTTGAATTTGGCACTTCCTACTCAACTATTTCTTTTGGAAAATGATTCAAAACCACCAGACCCTTGTACCTCCCTTTCTTCAGCTCCTTTTCAGTTCAAGGTTGAATTGAATAATCCTTTTTGGGTGTTGTTAATGGTTTAATCTCTGTGTTAAAGCTTCATGTTTCTCAAGAGGTAGCTTTGACTTCTTTGCTCCACGGTGTGCACAAATGGTTGTTTGATACAAATCTACCAGATGTTCCAACTTTTGTTTGGAAACTGGGTTTGATTGCGTATGTTGTTCAGGCATCTCCGAGGAAATTCATCATCCCTGGGCTAGCACACTTAATTTTCAGTTTGCTAATTCTCCTATGGTTAATGGTTCATTCTCACAGGATACCTTTCAATGTCCTACCTCGATTTTGAACCATGTCCCTACGGTTAAGGGTTAGGTTAAGCAGAATGCTGCACGTTTATCATTGCCTACTTGTAGTTCATTTTAGAATATAATCAAGACCTCATTGGTTAATACCGGTTGGGTTACTAAGACAAGGGAAGATATTGTTCGAAACTCAATGATGGCAACTAAACACGAGGGTTGCGCTCGTTGCGGGACTTAACCCAACACCTTACGGCACGAGCTAACGACAGCCATGCACCACCTGTGTCCGCGTTCCCTAAGGCACCCCTCTCTTTCAAGAGGATTCGCGGCATGTCAAGCCCTGGTAAGGTTCTTCGTTTTGCATCGAATTAAACCACATGCTCCACCGCTTGTGCGGGCCCCCGTCAATTCCTTTGAGTTTCATTCTTGCGAACGTACTCCCCAGGCGGGATACTTAACGCGTTAGCTACAGCACTGCATGGGTCGATACGCACAGCGCCTAGTATCCATCGTTTACGGCTAGGACTACTGGGGTATCTAATCCCATTCGCTCTGCTAGCTTTCGTCTCTCAGTGTCAGTGTCGGCCCAGCAGAGTGCTTTCGCCGTTGGTATTCTTTCCAATCTCTACGCATTTCACCGCCGGAACAAAAGATAGCAGCGGTAACTTTCCTGCGTTTTCACCATCTCCTTACCACAACAGCTGGTAGCCAAACATGTGACAAGTCTTGTTATGAACATGAAGTCGCTCCATGATATTCTTGTTCTAAGCGCAGGTCATATAGAGCCAATATTGGTTGTGTTTTATGGTGGACATTCTAGTAACACAAATAAACAGATGGTTTTCGAGGCTACCGACCTGCTAGCAGTTCGCTAGCTGTAGCCGGGGGAAGAAGCTTTGGTAAGCTTCCTCCCCTGTCGGCTACATAAAATTCTGTGTTCCACTTATTTGAAGATTTTAAGAGCACTATTGAGGGTTTGTAGCACCTTGGAATTAAGGTTGTTAAAGAAAGAGTGGTGAAACTGATGATGAAATGTGCATCAGTACATCACAATACGCAACATACATCAGCTCAATTATTAAAATTGTTTCGATATATGTGCATATGAAATGTGATGCTACTGTAGAAGCTTTCCAAGTATTCAACTTACTGCAGACTAGTGACATATTTGCTTGGAATAACTTGATAATGGGAATGTAAATGCATGAACATGCTTATGAGGCTCCACTTGATACGTATGGAGCATTTAATCCCTTACAAGATTTCTCTATGGCCATTCAGCTTTGTGCAGCAGCCTTGGTGACAACCAATCCACCAACTAGTTCTCTTGGTCAAATTTTAGAGGTTAGGGTTTCCATGCCATCAACAACATGTGCTTCTTTTCTTGACCTAGACATAACATCATTTGCGGCTCTTTATGGCATACACCACCGTCCATAACTTGTTCCATTCACGACTCATTTTGCAATGCCAAATTGGGTGCCCACATGTAGGAAAACATTGATACGTTCCCTATTTGCGTAAGCCACTTTATCGCAGTCCGTAATCAACTAAAGGCAACACAAGGGGATACAAAGGATGGCATCGCTGGTTCGCTCAATCTTTTTACAAACCTACACCTTGAGGACAAGGTGTATTTGAAAGGGGGAGTAATGTTGCGAGCGTGCCTAACTATCCAGCCCAACAAACTAGCCCAAGTCAAGGCAACACATACTGAATGGAATTAGGCTTCGTTAGAGAAATATGTAGATGATAAAAGGAGGTGTGAATTAGAATTTGGATATTGTTAGACATATAATTCTTATTTCCCATATTACCTCCTTTATCCTAATTATATATATATTATCACATATAATTAGTTATCCTAAGTTAGATAGGTATGTCGGTTATATAACTAACCATTGTGTCGGTTAGAAGTCAAGGGTCACAACCCTTCATATGTATAAATACTAAACACATTGTATCATTTCATTTTATGTATTGAATCTTAAGTTTATCATTTCTCTCTCAAACACAAACCCTCTCCATCGATCCTGTGCACCTTCATTTGGCATCAGAGCGTTGGTTAATCAATCTGTTCCATCAAGTATATAAGATACATCGAAGAAGACAACGATCGTATTCATCCTCTGTTTTCTTCCAGAAACAGAGACGAACAAACATAAGTCGTAAACGTTGGAACAAATCATTCAAGGCCATTCAGGATTCGAAGAAGATCAATACATCATAGGACATAACCGTTCAAGAAAGAAAAGACAACCGGAAACACTATTCCGGCCAAAAACAGAAGATTCCGGCGTGACACCGAATCAATCCAGAATCGTTCAAGAATACGATTAAACGGTTATACCATCCCTGCCCTTAGTCTATTATCAATTTCGAATACATATAATCTTAATCGAATCAGAAAATCAACTTTTTTCTATTACTCTGTTTTTTCTTCGAACAAAACATTTCCCGCCAAAAGTCATTTTTAATCAGAAACAAGTTTTCAGACATCAGTGTTGATTCCGAACGTTAACTTATACAAAACAGAGTTGTTTTGCAAACAGAAACACATCAAGGATTAAGATTATTATCGGGTTCAAGAAAAACCGGGAAATTTTTCTTGAAATCATTTTTCGTATTCGATCGTAATTTGGGATTATGATCCAAATATAGTTGTTTGTGGAACATATAAGTGTGTTTGTTCCATCGTTTTGATCAAAGGGGATCAAAACAGTAAGTTTGTATTTGGGCAGTGGGTTCGAAAGGAACAAGAACAAGAAGTTTGACTTTCTAAAAGTCAAAACAGATTATAATACTTTATTATTTGAGGGTATATTGTGAAGGGTATTATTAGTCAGTGTTTATTTACGGGTTTTGTTCACTGATTTAAAAAAAACAGAAAAGAAAAATAGGATTGAAGCATAGTAGAAAGACAAGTGATTTGTTTTAGAAATGGTGTTTTAGATTGACATAGGGTGTTATTGCAAGACACTAATCAATCATTGTTGGAGGATTATCAAGTCATAGGATTGACTTTTAGAATTTGTTTAGAGGAACACTAGTGATATACGAGAATATTATAACGAAGATCTTGGTACTTTGTTAAAGGCGCCTACAAATATCAAAACTTTGTTAAGCAAATAGTATTTCTCAAAAACATCGTAGTAGAGTTTGACAAAGGTAGTCAAGCAAGAGTTCCATTGAAGTGTTGGGTAGTCCATATTAGAATTGGACAATAGGGAAGAAAAAGACTAAAAGTCCGCAGAAGACTCCCAGTAAACCCACAATGTCGAAAGAAACGACATCGAAAGAGACAGTCACAAAGGAGACTCTCACTTTCAGCCTCCAAACACCGATGTTGACATCTACAAATTACACGATTTGGGCTGTTCGTGTTAAAGCAATATTGAGTGCAAATGGTCTTTGGGAAGTAGTGGAACCCACAGAAGGCACGTCAACGGTAGATGTAAAGAATGATAGGATAGCGATTGCCTATCTCTTTCAGGCAATTCCAGAGGATATGGTGATGCAGGTGGCGTCACATCCTACAGCAAAAGAAATTTGGGAAGCATTAAAGACGAGATTTATTGGAATTGACCGAGTCCAGAAAGCAAGACTTCAATCATTACGCACAGAATTTGAGATGTTATCGATGAGAGAGACAGAGACCATAGACCAGTTTGCTGGTAGGTTAAGTGCGATTAGTACAAAGTCAAAAACCCTAGGAACAAAAATTGAAGAGTCAATGTTGGTGCGAAAATTGCTGGACTCCGTACCAGAGAGGTTCCTACAGATTATTGCGTCCATAGAACAATATTCAGATATGGATACCATGACGCTAGATGAAGCGCTTGGAAGACTCAAAGCGTATGAGGAACGCCTTAAGTCAAGAGATGAGAAGAAATATGGACCCGCAAGTCAAGAGAAGCTGTTATTTACAAGGCAAGATAGAAGGCCTTTCAGCAACAACAACAAGAACTACAATCAGAGTCGAGGTAGACAGAACTTTAGAAAGTTCAATAAGAGTCAAAGATACGAGAGAAAGAACTTTGACAGAAATGGCCATCAAGATCACAGAGGTGATAGAAATCCCACTAAGAATCGTCATGACGACAGTAGTTACAAGCCCAAGAAGGATGACAGCAGTGTAAGATGCTACAACTACAATGAAGTAGGACATATAGCTCCCAGATGTCCTAAACCTCGAAACAAGCAAGAAGAATCTCACCTAGTAATGGAAGAAGAGGATCCCACATTACTTATGGCAGTTGGTGAAGAAAGAAATGTAGTTCTAGAAGAAAAGAACGTTATACCAGAACGCTATCAAAGTGAAGAAAATGGAAACGAAGTATGGTACTTAGACAACGGAGCAAGCAATCATATGACAGGAAGACGCTCCTACTTCACAGAGTTAGATGAAAAGATAGCAGGAAGTGTAAAATTTGGAGATGGATCATGTGTCAACATCAAAGGTAAAGGCTCAGTATTATTGGAATGCAACAATGGAGAACAAAGACTAGTTACAGAAGTCTACTACATTCCAACACTCCAAAGCAACATCTTAAGCCTCGGGCAAGTTACAGAATCAGGATGTAAAGTGATTATGAGAACGAATATTTAAGGATTTATGATGCCTACAGCAACCTATTGATGAAAGTCCCAAGAGCTAAGAATAGACTCTATAAGGTACGGCTCAGAATAACAAATCCTATTTGTTTACAAGCCAGAATAGATTCACCTGCATGGTTATGGCATGCACGTATGGGACACGTGAATTTCGATTCACTACGACAATTAAGTATTAAAGGAATGGCACATGGAATACCAAGAATCAAGCACCCATCTCAAGTATGTGATGCATGTATTACGGGGAAGCAAAGCAGACTTCCGTTCCCCTCTCAAGCAAGTTTTAGAGCAACGAGACCTCTCGAGCTCGTGCATGCAGATTTATGTGGACCGATTACACCCACATCATTAGCAGGCAACAACTATTTCTTCCTTATAGTTGACGATTATTCAAGATATATGTGGATCTACATGCTTAAGTCAAAAGATCAAGTTTATGAGAATTTCAAGAAATTCCTAAGTGAAGCTCAGACAGAGACAAGTCAAAAGCTCAAAAGATTAAGAACGGATCATGGAGGAGAATTTACTTCTAAAGCACTTACCACGTATTGTGAGGACAGAGGAATCCTCAGACAGCTTACAGCACCTTACACACCTCAGCAGAATGGTGTAGTAGAAAGGAAAAACCGTTAAGTAATGAGTATGACAAGAAGCATGTTAAAGGCTATGAACGTACCACAGAACTTATGGGCAGAAGCAACAAGACAAGCAATTTACATACAAAATCGGTTACCTACAAAAGCATTACAGGGAATGACACCCTACGAAGCAATGAATGGAAAGGCACCCAATATCAAGCACATTAGAGTATTTGGATACACAGCATATGCAAAGGTAACAATGCCCTACTTAAAGAAGTTAGAAGATAGAAGTAAGAAAATGGTACATCTAGGAAATGAAAATGGTTCCAAAGCCTATAGATTATATGATCCCATAGAAGAAAAGATACATATCAGTAGAGATGTCCAATTCATAGAAAATGAACCATGGGATTGGGACAACTACTTGAAAGAAGGAAGTATTTGAGATACATGGAGATTCAGAAAGTGAAGCTGTACAAGAAGAAAATAACGAGGACAGTGAAGATCAAGAGAGTGATAATGAATTCTTCAGCAGTCCAATCACAGCTACAAGAACTCCAATAACAGTTCAGGAGACATCTACAAGTGATCCAGCAGTTGAGACGAGTACTCAAGAATTAGAAGACTCACCAGGCTCCTTACATAGACCAGTTCGAGCCCTTAGATCACTTAATGACATCTATGCAGCCACAGAACCTCTTAGACCAGAAGAATTTGAACATCTTTATCTAGCATACGATGAAGAACCTGCAAACTACAAAGAAGCAGCAGATTACCCACATTGGATAGAAGCAATGGAAAGCGAGATAGACTCTATAGAAAAGAATAACACTTGGACGCTGACTAAACTTCCCTCCGGTCAGAAACCAATAGGTCTAAAATGGGTATTTAAGGTCAAGAGAGACGCAAGTGGACAGATCACCAAGCATAAGGCCAGATTAGTAGCAAAAGGGTATGTACAACAAGAAGGTATAGATTACAATGAAGTATTTGCACCCGTTGCAAGAATGGAAACAATCAGGCTACTACTAGCATTGGCAGCTCAGAAAGGATGGCAAGTACATCATTTGGATGTAAAATCAGCATTCCTACATGGTGAATTAAAGGAAGATGTCTACGTATCACAACCAGATGGATTCATAAAGAAAGGAAAAGAGAACCTAGTCTACAAGCTAAAGAAAGCTCTATATGGTTTGAAGCAAGCACCAAGAGCATGGAACATAAGGCTGAACAACATCCGAAAAGAGATTGGATTTATAAGATGTCCTCAAGAACAAGCAATGTATAAGAGAACTTCAAGACAGTCAACAATCATTATAGGAGTTTATGTCGATGACATAATAGTGACAGGAAGTTCAATACAGGACATATCAAGCTTCAAGAAGGAAATGCAAGGCAAGTTTGAAATGAGTGATTTAGGACCACTCACATACTATCTAGGAATAGAAGTACACTAAGCACAAGGAAAGATACAATTGAAGCAATCAGCCTATGCGAAGAAAGTTATCAAGGAAGCTAGACTAGAAGAATACAATCCAACAAAGACTGCAATGGAACCAGGTCTGAAGCTCACCAGAGAAGATGAGAGTGAACCAGTAAATGAGACAGAATACAGAAAGCTAATTGGAAGCTTAAGGTACCTTACACATACCAGACCAGATATTACTTACGCAGTTGGATACGTGAGCAGATTCATGGAGAAACCAAAGACGACTCACATGAAGGCAGTTAAACATTTGATAAGATATATCAAAGGCACATTGAATTATGGAATTCAATACAGCAGAGGAAAAGAAGCAGAAATCATTGGTTACAGCGACAGCAGTTATGGAGACCAAGAAGATGGAAAAGGAACCACAGGAACAATATTCTACTACAAAGATTCACCTATCACATGGACAAGTCAGAAGCAAAGCACGGTAGCTTTATCATCATGTGAATCAAAGTTTATGGCAGCAACATCAGCAGCATGTCAAGCAATATGGCTACAAGGAGTATTAAGCGAACTCACAGGTGAAAGACCGAAGAAGATAACTCTACAAGTAGATAACAAGTCAGCGATACAACTCATGAAGAATCTTGTGTTTCATGGAAGATCAAAGCATATCAACACAAGGTATCACTTTATCAGAGAATGCATAGAGAACGAGCAAATACAAGTTGATCATATCAGTGGAGAGATGCAGAAAGCCGACATCCTCACCAAGGCATTACCAAGGATAAAGTTCATAGAGATGCGAAGTCTCATATGAGTTGAAGACCTTGGGGAAATCAAGAATTAGGGGGGAGAATGTTAGACATATAATTCTTATTTCCCATATTACCTCCTTTATCCTAAGTATATATATATTGTCACATATATTAGTTATCCTAAGTTAGATAGGTATGTCGGTTATATAACTAACCATTGTGTCGGTTAGAAGTCAAGGGTCACAACCCTTCATATGTATAAATACTAAACACATTGTATCATTTCATTTTATGTATTGAATCTTAAGTTTATCATTTCTCTCTCAAACACAAACCCTCTCCATCGATCCTGTGCACCTTCAGATATGAAGAATGTTTTATAAAATTGAGTTTTCTCATCCCATCCCAGATTCATCTCTATCTTCCCATCACTTTCTTGAGTTCCTTATTGTTTTGTTTACTGTATGGATTATTGCAGCTTTAATTTGTAATTCTTTTATTAATACCAAGAACTACAACTTCTAATGGTCTTATTTGATTAGTAGTTGGTTGTGTTAATATCAGTTCACAACATCTGCACATGCTTAGCAAGTCTTACTAATATTGTTTGGTATCCAACTACACTATAGCCTCAATAGTTGAATAACCTTGATAATCATTAATCATACCTGAACCGAAAATGCTCCTCAAATCATCCGCGGACAGAAACGTGTTACCAACCCAACAAAGCCAACAGATATGTAGTCCTTCTACCAAACAAAACATCAAAACTTTCAATCACACATATCAATTAGAAGGAAAACGGACACTTTTAGGCTGCAAATGGCTTTATTCAATAACTCTCCGTCATATCTGATTTATTACATGTCTAGCTTGAAACAACTATATTTATAAAAAAAAAAAAAAAAAAGGATCTCCATTTAACTTCATTTCCTTATATCTTATAACTCAATACAACAAACAATTTAAAGTTATACTATAAACCATAGGAGAAATACTATTACATAATTTTTACCTGATCGAAGATGATACATGCAGCAATCTTTTGAAGAAGACGATCTGTATATATTGCCTCCTGTACGTATCAATAGCGACAAGGGGACACAAAAAAACCCTAATCGATAAAGGAAAGAATCGTTAACCATAATCTTAAAAAAAACAAAAAACGATTCAGACCAAAAAAAAAAGGTATTTTACCTTGATGTGCGATGCATGGTAACCTAATATTATCATGAATCAGCTCACTTTCAACATAACATTGTTAGTTGATAGATGTGTGACTAATCGGAATCAAGCACCGATTGTGTTTTACTACCGGATCCAACCACATAGAGCCCAGTCACCACGCACAGCAGTGTTTCATGGGTTATTTTATCAGAACCAAAAAATGAAGGGTGAGGATTATTATTCATGTGGAGTAACTATGTATAAAATAGACGGTGGGGATTGTAATCTGTGTGGTGTGTTTTATGATGCGTGAATGGTTGTATAACATGAAATAAGAGTTGTAACATATTTGTAGGGTATCCTGATTGGTTGGTGTAAATGTATGAGTGTCTTAATTTTAAGACAAAATTAGACGTATCTTTATATATAGTAATAAATAATAAATAATATGAATATTTTAATCAAACGAATACATACAACTTCTTGTAAAAAGAAAAAAAACATACGGGCTTGAATTTGATGATGGTAGAAAACAAAAATTTGCTACAGGTTATACCTAGGGATGAGCCAACTACCGGACCGTACCGGACCGATCCCGATATCGATTTTCGTCAAAACTTGGTACCGATACTGAAAATATATTGTAATGTGCATTATCGTTACGGTATTAGTATGGTATCCGATTTCTTAGGTTATTAAATTTTGTGACGTGACTTGCAATACCTACCCATTGTTCTTATGCATTCCGTGTACAACGACTTTATCAATAAATGTTGATGACTACATTTAGCAGCATTTATAAAGATGTGCTGCAATTTATTACATGGATTGCCAAATGCCAACCCATATTTCCCTACTTTAGAAAATGTTCCACCTTAAGTAAATCTATTAGACAATTCAGTAGCTGTCATGATGGTAGTAGTATAACAAAACTAGCAAAGAAACATTGATAATAACATTAAATTACCCAAAGTAAAGCAAATATACCATCGAAATATCATAACCTAAAATAATATAGTTATTAGAATATTTGATTATGACGCAACTTCCATATTTCAGATACCAAAAATTATATACTAATAATAAACCAACTGATTTGAACAGTGTTTTGTACTTTTACAGATTTTGTAAACATGTTAAATAGTAACTGGTTTGATAATTTAAACAATAGATTGTTTGGTGCAGTTGGTTAAGGCGTTGTTGTGTTTGGTTTGTTGCTCCGGTTCGAATCCTTTTAAGGACCGTTTTTTTCCCATTTTTTTTTGTCCGGTGTGAAAGGGGTATACAACTAGGTGTCACCATCTCAGACTTCTTATGACACCTGTTGATCAAGTGGCATCCACCTGTCTATTATTACACATACACACACTTTTCTCATCCCACGTGTGTTCCACCGCCCTAAATCTCTTTATCTTCTCTAACACACACGCCACGTATTCTGGAGAGAGAAGGCAGGGAAGAGAGGGAAGGTCATCGGGAAAGGTCTTCGTCCGATCGTTCTCCACAGGTCAGGATATTTGAGGTCAACCATTGCCAACTTTTCTCCTCTTTTCTCCTCTTTTCTCTTCATCATTAATATTATTATCTCTTTGATTCGTCTTTAATTGTGTTATATCTAATCCCATACCTAACTGTTATACAATTTAATTTAAGTTAGGGTTTGTAATTACAGGATTTCCTTGTGTTATTATTCAGCTATGGCTTCAAAGCGGATCAAGGATCTTCAGAAAGATCCGCCTACCTCTTGTAGTGCAGGTATTACATCCTTTTAGATCTGTTAGCTCCTGTTTTTATGTGTTTTTGTGAAATTTTGATAAGATATGTTATGTTTTAGGTTTAATTATGATTTTTGTGTTGAATTATCTTCTTGTGTCTTTGATTTGTTGTTTTATGTGAGGAAAAGTTCGATTTGTTGGTCATTATGTGGAAATTGTGAGGGAATATGATGTAGATGAAGTGATTTGGTTTGTAGGATAGGTTTGTTTGTTTGTTTGTTTGTTGATGTATGTTGTGGATCAATGATCCTATGGAGCTGCAGAACACAACCGAAGCCGTTTACTCAAGTTGATTATGGAACTGAACAGTTGTGTGTTCATGTATATTCAGATTCTCTGTTTCTGTCATTTTAACGAGTAAATGTAATCTGAATAAATTTTGGCTAATTTAAAAGGGATTGTAGCATGTAATCATAAGCTTAGAATCTACTGAGAAGTAATCTTAGGTTTTGACATACTAACTACTCCTTATAATATATGTATTTTGATGCAGTTGCCTGTTGAAGCGCCTTCCTTTCAAATCCTAGATTTTCCAGGTGGAAAAGTAAAGTAAAACCTAACATTTTTGTGGCGCTGGTTTTGTTGACAGTGACCACCGGCAAAATCGCTGATGATGTTGGTCTGCCTGTCAGTGCGAAGGTGTTTCGCCACCCCTGTTTTTCCCATTTCTGTTGATAACGGCAGCCAACCATAATTGTGTTCAGGTAAATTACACACAGAAGTACTAATTTGTTAAATTTATGTATGTGATATCACTCTGCAACTTTAAAACCTAATTAAATAACACTTGCTTTCCAAGTATGAAAGACTTACTATACAACCTTACTTTAAAAACCAATTAAATAACACACCTGCTTTCCACAAACATACATTTATAATGCTTTCAAGCTTCATTATCCAAATCAATTGTATCAAATTTTTACAACCACGTATTAGCTGGAACTGAATATACCAAAAACAGCTAAATTTAATTTAATGTGGACCACAAGCGTGTCTTTAGTATTTTCTTTTAGAGATTGGTGTGGCCGAAACGATCGTTCTGCACAAAATATGGTATTTAAATCTTTAATGAGGCCGACCCGTTTTCCTCTTTTTTTTAAAAAATTTGGTTACTATACAGGATGCATCGACAAGCGAGTAATACTTGAAGTTTGGTGCAAATTGAAATTCCATACAGATCTCTTATTTGTTGCCTTGGATTGTTAGGTATTAATGAGCCTTCAACATAAGAAATTTATGATGTGTTTTGAAACTTTAAATAAACAAATATGACGCCTAAATTTATAAATGATTTAGGAAGTGAGATTATAAAATGTGGCAAACCATCTGCACTGATTATATGATTGGTTCAAATTAACTTAATTAGACGGATAAGATATATCAAAACTATGATTTTACATGTTCTTTTTCAGGAAGTAAACTTTTGGGGGTCAGTTAATGCCACACATTTTGCACTTCCATAACTGAGGAAGAGCAAGGGCAGAATAGTTGTGATCGGTTCAGTTGCGGGATGGTTCAACTCTCCCAAAGTAAGCATCTATAATGTAAGTAAAAAAGATTGACATGTATTATTCTTATATTTTTGTTAAGGGTGAGCATTTCGCGGTTCTGACCGTGGGAACCTTGGACCCCACCCTCCAACACCATGTAACGGAACCTTTTTGTATATACGGGTATGCTTTCGGTTCTAGATTTATATGAAATGTCGGTTCCGGGTACAAATGTTCCTGAATTGTTGAGTGGTCTTTGTTGTTGCTAGCATATATTAGTGAAGCTGAATTTTAGTATTATTTTAGGTGGCTGGTTTTGTGGTCAGAGGACTACAAGTCTGCATTTTTTTATGACGTCTATATATGTTGACAGTTGTTTTCATTCTATTTCTTTGTAATTGTATGATAGAAAACCAGCAACCTACATTTCATCTACATCGATTTCCTTTTTTGAATGACAGATAAGTTCGCTCATGTTTCTTCGGTTGTGGTTTATGTAAGATCCCCAAATCGCTAATAATAAAGGTAATTAATTATATGAACTGATCGTTCTACTTATCATGTGTACATGATGATTGATTTTTTTTACGATTACAGGACCTTTATGTAAACAAGTTGCTTGCGCTATGGACTGGTGCCGATATAGGTTTTAAGAATAACAGCGAAAAAAATACCCACTTTTCTCTCTAATCAGGTAATGTACATAGGACATGGCTCAATACAGTTCTTAATTCTTCATGGTTTTCCTTTTCTCTGTGCATTCCAGCTTATTTTAACAAAATTTATGTTGATCATTTTCCTTTCTCAAAATGCAGCTTTCCCCTGAACTTTCATTATTGTTTGTGTAGGTTTTGCGTCAATGTCTCGCCCAATAATAAGCTTAACTTTTTATAAGTTTACTATTCATATACATAAAAACAATACCACATTTATAACCACTCTTTAGACCCTAATTTTTTTATGTCTTGGAGAATCCATAGTTTTTAAAAAATGTGGGTACACTACAGTAGTTTTAGGCCAGAAAATTATAGTTCCCCTTAGAGGAATCACCTCATCTCTAGCAAGGACCTTTAGTCTAAAGGTTTGTTAAAAAAAATAGTGCCTCATAATTAAGAGTTTACATGTGAATCAGCCAAGAATTAGATAGTCTTTAATGACCAGCTGCGAACAGGTTCAACTTAGGCAATTAACCAGACAGATTGAACTTGTCCAACTGCAGAAGATCGAGGACAAATGGATATGGATTCCAGGCTCGGATGGGGTCTTTTCAGTATCATCATGCCGGAAAGTGTTATCCAGGTTTGTTGTCCCGTATAAACCTTTTGTTTGGATCAAAGGAGTGCCAAAAAAGGTTAATATTTTTGGATGGAGGGCCGATCAAGACCGTCTACCAACTCTCTTAGGCCTACAAAAAAGGAATACATTCCATGGGTATCCCACGTGCAGGTTATGTGCAGCTGTTATTGAAGACGTTCATGCGCCGTCGCTGCAGTTATATGGAATAGGGTCGGATCATGGTGTAATGTTCCAGCTGCTCCATTTGTCAACATCCAAGAATTATTCTCTTGGTATAAAGCTGTGGTTCTGCCAAAAAAGAAACAAAAACTCTTACAAACAGTAGTTTTGGCAATGTGTTGGGCGATTTGGAAGGCTAGAGTGGAAATGATCTTATTTTTAATGGGAAATGGGTGATAGCGGAAAAGATTTTCAACGAAGGCGCGTTTATGTGGGCGAAACATAAGGGGAAATGGAATCATTTGGAATGGGACAAGTGGATCCCGTTTGAAATACACGTCGAAAGTAACGGCTAACGGATTGTTTTCTTTGGGTTTTGTAATGTTTTTTGTTTTTTTGGTGATGTACGCCTCTGGTCGAGTGTTTTGCGGCTTGCTAGCACATGGTCTGAATTTTTGAGGTTCGGAATAAAAGTCTTTTGCCTTTCAAAAAAAAAAGGAAGTGGACAAAAAATGAACTAGCGTTTTGTAACTAACATTAAATATTTCGTAATCATATACATGTAAAATCCTTCATGTTTTGTAACAGTTGCGTAGTGCAAGCGATGTTATTAGGCAAATTACTTATAATATGTCTAAGTTCGAGCCGTTGCGTTGCAGCGTCATTATTATTATATGTCAGTGGCGTCATTCTTAAAAGTTTTTGTGTCTAATATGCAAGTAATAAACAGTAATAGCAATTGTAGTTGAATTTTATATAGTAAAACAAAACATCTAGATGACACGGCAAAAAAAGGGCGGCGCAACGCGCGCCCCGGATAAACACCTAGTTATCATAAATAAACAATACCTACAAAAACTTTATATAAATTTGTATATGATTCTAAATTCTAAACCTACAAAAAGAAGGATAGGCAATAAGACGATATTAACGCACAAACCAGATCTACTTAATCCCATCGAAACGAAAACAATCCAGATCTGGTTTCAACGAATGAGAAACAAAAGGATTGCATATGAATGAAAATAATAATACGTGTAAGGGACACGGCATAAGATTAGTGCAGCTAGAGAGAGATGAGAAGATAACCCTCCAACACTAGTTGTCTAGATGAGAGCATTGAAAACCTAATTATGGTCGTCAAATATACACCTATCAACAACCAATCGATATGATAATATGATTAAAAAGATTTTAATCAGAATGTGAGTGCACATAGCAGTATTTGATCCTTCTTATCAAATATACACATATCAACAACCAATTATAATCTCACAACAAAACAAAACTATACTAACGGTAAGACCCTTACCCCCAAACATAGATTAAATGACATAAAGGAAAATTTAACATGTACGATTTTTTTTTCTTTTGATAATATTACTGGTTTAAGTTTAACAAAATCCCTGCCCAAACAACATAAACATTGTGACACATAGTTAAAACATGTTCCTAATTACAACATGTTAGATTTTAAGTTTAAAACACAGTGGAAGATCAAAAGTTCAACTATGGTAGCCAAATCCAATATGAGAATGTCTCAAATCAAAAGGTCGAACACGGCTTGACTCATTCGGTTGCTTGATCATCCTCCAGAAGTCCATCATATACTCAACCTAACATGACAATCATAACACAAGATTAGTTAGTACACCAATGAAATATAAAAACAAATCAAATTTTTGGTTTTGGCAAGCCCTACCGTAAGCTACGGTTTGTAAACCGTAGCTTACGGTTCAATCCTCTCTTTGTCTAACCCCGCCATAAGCTACGGTTGGTCAACCGTAGCTTACGGTTGGGATATTCTGGTCCTGGTTCGTTATTGAGCCGTAGGTTATGGCTCCTAGCCGTAAGCTACGGTTTGTAGTTGCTGATTTGCAGCAAAACTCCATGCCTTAGCCATTATTTCTCCCCCATTTCAAGTGTATATGCCTATGTTGGACCCAAACAATACCAATGCGCCTAAAATCCCACAGCTCTATGATTCTAAGGTGAAATATACAATGAAAAATGAGAGAAAATACACATAAAATGAGTATTGGGTGAACAACGAAGACGAGAGTTAAATCCGCTCATGGTTGATTCACAATCCACTCCGTTGATACTTTGTTACATCTTTCTATTAACATAAAAAATTAATCTTAAGTTTATTTAATAAACAAAAGTTTAAATAAATATGCAAAATTGTAACTTTAATCCATTATCGATTGAAATTCGTTAAAAGTAATCAACATTTGCAACTGCACCACCAGCAAGAACAAACTCTTCAAGCTCGCGTATAGTTTTGGTAAGCTTTTGCACCCCAGCGACAATTTGAAAGATGCATTTTATACCAAATTTTATTTTCCTCCTAAAAGAAGTGGCAAATAAACCATAGTTTTACATTTAAAAAATGTGAAGACAATCGAAACACATATTTCATTGCCTCACGTATTTTGTTTTATCTTTTATCGCCTCATAATTGTTAGGTATACGCACGCGGAAGCAACACACACACAAACGATTAATCTGCAGAAAATAAACGAACACGAGAACACAAGGATTTACGTGGTTCGGTCAGCTGACCTACGTCCACGGGCTGCAACCAGGATATTTTATTATTGCTTTCTGCCTCACTCGTGATGATGATTACAAGTACAAGATGCCTATATTTATAATACAAGATTAGGGTTTAACCCTTGGGGAACAAGAAAACTAATTATGGGCTAAATAAAACAAACGGACCGGACCCTTGTCTTTAATTAATCTGCCAATTAATTGTCTTCTTCTAACCCAAGCCCAAATCAAAGCTCCACAAAACCCAATAATCTCCCACTTGGAGGCTTAATAATCTTCAAACTGCCGTCCGCTGTGAACACTTGTACCTCTTGTAATCTTCCTCATTTTCCTAGTTGCAGCGGCCTTCTCATCAGTTAACCTGAAGGCCCGTTGAAGCTCCCCCGAGCTCCAACACATCAGTCATGGCTATGTCTGCCGCTGACCCATTCTCTGTATCTAGCGGCTCCCACTGACACGAACTGCCGGATCCTGAAACACCCTGAGAATAAACACTCTCCGAATAAAGCAGATAATCACCTGGAGAGACTTTGACAGCTGGAATACTGGTTCTCTTAACCCATTGTCGTCTAGTAACTCTGACTGAAACACAACTCATGCTCCCACTGCCACGAAAACCCCTGACTGGTAGTTCTGAACCTTTCCTAGCACGCTCAACCTAAATCTTACCTGTGGCTCTGGGTTTATCATCTGCAAAACAAACCTTCTTCTGCCCACAAGACTCTGTGAACCCGACTTTGTTTCTCTTCTGAACTGGGATGGTCACTCCCTCAGACGGTAAACTGACCATGTAAAGCGAACCCCGCTTTCTTCCTCGAGCTATGACAAGATTTCCCTTGATAACTTTCCACTGCCCGTTCCCGAATTTAACCTCATGTCCCTGTTCATCCAACTGCCCAACTGAAATCAACTGTTTCTTTAAGCTTGGAATCACCCTGACATCCTTCAAAGTCCATGAACCGGCTGAAGTTACTATATCCATATCACCCATGCCCGTAACATCAAGAACATCATTGTTCGCCAGTCTTACCTTACCAAAGTCACCTTTCTTCAAATTCCGCAATGCTTCAGTGTTGTGGGTAGCGTGAAATGAAGCACCAGAATCCATGACCCAGGAATCCACATAACTCTCTACACTACAAATTAATGCGTCATCATCTGAGCAGTTTGATGCATTGTTAACTTCTTTCTTCTCGTTTCGACATTGATTCCTAAAATGTCCAACCTCTTTGCAGTTCCAACAGGTTACATCACCTCGAGCCCTAGACTGACTCCTCATCCTGTTCTTACTCCCACTACCTCTGTTATTCTTCCTTCCTCTGCCAACATTCAGTAATCCACTTGATGATCCACCTGAATTTCTTCGTCTGACATCTTCGCCCAGAATAAGATCCCGAATCCCATCAAAAGTGAACTCGCTGGTAGAACTAGTAATCGCTGTAACAGTCCCTGACCAGCTATCTGGCAATGATGATAACAGTAGTAAAGCCTGAACTTCATCTTCGAATTTAATGTCCACTGACACAAGTCTGGCTAAAATCGAATTCAACTTGTTGATGTGCTCTGTAACTGAACTGCCTTCTCTCATCCTTGTATTTACCAGCACTCGAATCAAAAAAACCTTGTTAGCTGCCGAAGGCTTTTCGTACATGTTAGATAGGGCTAACATCATACCACTAGCTGTGGTTTCCTTCATGATGTTATATGCCACATTCTTTGACAATGCCAATGTAATAGCTGCCCTGGCTTTCCTGTCTTTAGATTCCCAAACTGCTGGTTCCATCTTCTCTGGTCTAACCCCTGATAACACAATATCTAGATCTTTTTGAACCAATAACGCCTCAATCTGCATTTTCCACCAACTGTAATCCGTACCGTTAAACTTATCGATTTGCACCTTCCCGTCTTCTGCCATGATAAACACGACTAAATGTATCTGAAATCGATTAAAAAAATCAAACTGAAACAAATAGCACCTGATCACAGGTCTCTGGTTTTGTTTCTCTGATCTTTAACGAAACAGTACCCGGAAACACTGCTGGCCTAACTTGATTTTTTCTGCGAATCGCTGTGTAACGAGCCAAAGCTCTGATACCAGTTGTTAGGTATACGCACACGGAAGCAACACACACACACAAACGATTAATCTACAGAAAATATATAAACGAACATGAGAACACAAGGATTTACGTGGTTCGGTCAGCTGACCTACGTCCACGGGCTGCAACCAGGATATTTTATTATTGCTTTCTGCCTCACTCGTGATGATGATTACAAGTACAAGATGCCTATATTTATAATACAAGATTAGGGTTTAACCCTTGGGGAACAAGAAAACTAATTATGGGCTAAATAAAACAAACGGACCGGACCCTTGTCTTTAATTAATCTGCCAATTAATTGTCTTCTTCTAACCCAAGCCCAAATCAAGGCAACACAAAACCCAATAATAACATGAATCTGCAACGTAAATACATACAAATATAGAACCAGATTTATGACCAAGTTATAGTATTACGTACAATGACAAACACTTAACCTTTTCTAATAAAGTAATTAAGGAGCCCTATATGTACTACGTAATAAAAAATATAATAATTTACTAGAAAAACCCTAATACTCCGAAGTTCTCGGAGGCGACGGCGGCGAATAGGTTTTTTCCGGAAAACGAGCATGACGGGCAGGGAAAGGTACGTGGTTGATAGATGGTATGATGCACCGACGAGGAAAGGAAGGAATAACAACAGGGTTGGGGGTTCGAAAAGCGGTGATCCGGTGGTTACGAAGTATTTTGTGTCCAATCTACCGGGAGGTTGTTCGTCGAAGGACTTGTACGAGTTGCTCAAGACTTTTGATAGTATCCAGGGGACGTATATCGCGCGGAAGTTCGACAAGCTAGGTAAACGTTTTAGTTTTGTGTCCTTTGCTAACGTTAGGGATCCGTTAGGTGTGGAAAAAGATTTGAAAGACGTGTGGATGGGGTCGTACAAACTTTATATTGTGTTGGCGAGGTTTGTGGATGGGGAGAGGGTTTTGCGGAAGGAGGACAAACAATGGGTTCCGGTTAATGAAGAGAAGAATGTTCAAGGGGTGGAGGATCCGGTTAACGTGGTGATAGATGATCCGAAGAGTTCTAGCTCGTCGGAAGGAAGGTCGTTCAGAGACACTCTTCTTGGTAAGATGGGGTAGAACCTATGGAGGAGGTTAGACTGGAAGATGACTTTACAGGGGTGGCTAGGTGGAATGGGTTGGGTTTGTTGGGTGTGTTGAAAGATCTCCAATCTTTGACGAGCCTGAAAGAGTGGTTAGTATCTGTAAGGCATGACAAGGTTGGTATTAGATATGTTGGGGGGCTTTCGGTCATCTTGGTGTTTGAAGATAAGGTTTCGATGATGGATTTCTTGAACACTAAAGAGGTTTGGGAGGCAATTTTTGTTAAGTTGGTTCTTTAGGAGGGTCAAAAGATGAGGTGTGAACGTATTGCATGGTTGAGAATTCTTGGTATTCCACTGTTACTGTTCGACAATAGGGTTGCTGAGCGGATCGCGTCGAAGTTTGGCCGAGTGGTGCAATCAGCGCAAATTGATGATAAGACGGAGGATTTTTCTTATGCGTTGGTTGCCGTGTTATGTAGTTCGGTGAAGCGTATTGCAAAAGAGTGTAAGTTAAAGTGGAGGAATGAGGAGTTTGCGATTGCTATTGAGGAAGAAATAGGAGAGTGGATCCCGGATTGTATTGGAATGGAAGTAGAGGAGCAGGAAGTGGTTTCGATAAACGAGAAGAGGCCGGTTGATGATGTGGGTCACGCTGTTTGTGAGAATATGGGAGAGGAGAGCAATAATGTTGTTATGGAAGAGGCACAGGAGGTGGGGGAGAATGGTGTTAACTCTTTGCATGGTAACATGGTGAACGTTGAAGTTGCCATGCAACATGTTGAGACTTCTACTACAGGGGGTTCTTTACCGGAAGCGGATGGCTTAAGCTTTAGCTTGCAGGACCCGTTGGTGTGTTCGAATTCTACGAAGAAAAAGAGAGGGTGTTTTCGGAAGATATCCCGGGGTGATAAGTCGGCTTCTCCGATAGGGGCTGAGCGACCAAAAAAGAGGGCGAGAGATGATGATGACCCCTATGATATTGATCGCCTAATTTTTAATGTTCAACCGGAGAATGAGACATCTATGGATAATCCTGGTGTGAATGTTGAGGTTAACCAGGAGGTAGGGTGGGATGGTGCTAGTAGGGGTAATGAGGATGGAGGTGTGGTAATACATTCAGAAGTTAATGCGAATACAGAAGTACAAGCAACGGTCGTGTTAGCTAACTCTTTGGGGGTGGAAAACATCTCTGGGTATGAAGCGGGGATTAGGAGTTTGGTCGACGAAGAAGGTTTTCAATCAGTTATTCAATGAATTGTATATCTTGGAACATGAGAGGGTTGGGTTCGTCGAACAAGTGTGCGTGGTTAAAGAAGTTGAGGGTGGCTAATGAGGCTGGTTTTTTAATGATTCAAGAGACTCAGTTTCAATCGCTTCAGGGGGTCAATGTTAGTTCGATGTGGGGTACGGGGTCGGCGGAGTTTGAGTGTGTGGATGCTGTGGGCAGGTCAGGGGGTCTTTTGTCGATTTGGGATTCAAAGTTATTCGCTAAGTCTTCGGTAGTTAAACGAAGATACCTTCTGGTGGTTTCGGGTTACATGAAGAATGATGGTCAAAAGGTGAACTTTGTGAATGTGTATTGTCCGCAGAAGATCATTGATAAGAGGTTAGTGTGGGAAGAACTTAAAGCGTTGATTACGTATGATGACGAGTGGTGGATTGTTGCGGGCGATTTTAATTGCGTTCGTGACCGTTTAGAGCGTAGAAACTCCAAGTTCCATGAAGGCGATTCTAGAGAGTTCAATGAGTTTTTGGAGGATTCGGGTCTTCAAGAGTTTTCTTTTCGTGGTAGGAAGTTTACGCATCTAGCTGGGAACAAGCTTAGCCGGATTGATAGAGTTTTTGTTTCGTGGTCCTTCTTTATTAAGTGGAGTAATGCGGAATATAGAGTGCTAGATCGGGTGGAATCGGATCATTGTCCGTTGTTATTAAAGATTGAGTCGAAGAATTTCGGGGCTAAACCAATTCGCTTTTATAATTCTTGGCTTAACAGAGAGGGTTTGGATAAGGTGGTTGAGGAAGCGTTGTCTGTTAACGTGAATTCGAGCAGGCCGGATGTTAAGTTATTGAACAAGTTCAGAATACTAAGGAAAAATATTAAAGATTGGCATGGGGTTGAACTCAAATGTGAACAGGAGGAGGAACAAAGTCTTAGAGCTGAAGTTGTTGAATTAGAATGTGTCATGGAAGACCGTGACTTGACAGAGGCCGAATTGTGGGTCTTAGAAGAAGCTAACAAGAGACTTAAAGATTTGGATAATTTTAAAGTTAAGGACTTGAAGCAAAAAGCTAGGGTCAGGTGGGCGAAAGAGGGTGATGCGAATACCTCCTTTTTCCATGGTGTTATTAATTCGAGAAGGGTGTCTAATTCTATTCCGGGATTGTACATCAACGGTGAATGGGTGACGAGGCCGAATGTGATTAAGGGTGAGGTGCGACGGTTTTTCAAAGAGAAGTTTGTTGAGGAGCTAAAGGTGAGGCCGAACCTTGTAGTTAATGACATTAAGAGCTTGGACAGGGAGGCAGCCGAAAAAATTATTGATTCCTTTCATGAAAAAGAGATTAAAGATGCTGTGTGGGAGTGTGGGAGTGATAAAGCGCCTGGGCCAGATGGTTTTAATTTTCGTTTTATAAAGAAGTTCTGGCATTTGTTCTCAGGTGATTTTGTAGAGATTTTCAAGAGGTTTGAGGAGACGGGGGTTATTAGTAGGGGTGTGGGGTCTTCATTTATTACCTTAGTTCCGAAAGTTAAGGACCCGGTGGAATTGGGTGATGTTGGGTTAATATGAGACCACAGTTACCAGGTTTAATCATGTTTAGCTATGTGTTAGAGTTGGAGGGTTAGTTATGTAATTATAGCATAGTTTATGTAGAAAACCCTAGTCTGCGTACTAAAAACACGGGGACTGCGAACTTATTGTTAAGTTCGCAGTCATCGGGTTCTCCTATAAATAGAACCTCATTTGTGCAGCTAGGGTTTGGGGTTTTTGTTGTATCTTTGAGAGCACAAGTTTGAAAGGTGCGAACTTATCTAATCCATGGTTGTTCACAGCTGAAATTCATTAATGGAATCGTGTCTTTATGTTTCTTGTGTGTCGGTTTTTATGATCTTCATCTAGTTCTTTAACTTGTCTTGATTAATCGACTAAAACACCTAATAAATAGGTGTTTCTAGTTGATAACACTCTAGTGCACACTTAAGATCTAGTATTTTTGGGACTACAATTTGGTATCAGAGCCTCTGTGCTCGAGATTGTATCTATCTAAAGATATCAAAACCCTCCTTGTTAGTTTTACTATCAAGTTTTTCAAAAATTTTTGGTGTTTATCAAAGTTTGAATATTTTCATTGTTTTGCCTTAAAATCTCGTGAATAGTGTTTCTAAGGTGTTTAAAAGGTATTAATTTCAGTAGAAACATCATTCAAGAGCTTCAAAACAATTGAAAATCTCTTGGACATGTTTTTGATAAGATTAAAATTACAACAGCCGAAGTTGCGTACTTAGGTGTGCGAACTTAGCTCAAAATTTGTGAACTTATTTCTTGCTTGTGAGTACTTGTTTCAAGAGTTGAGTACTTGCTTCAAGAATTGAGTACTTAGCTCATAAGTTGCATACTTGATATTTCAAGGTGTGCACTTATTAACAGCCACAACTGCGCACTTAAGCCAAAAGTGTGTGCACTTGTGTCTGTGTGAGCACTTAAATTTACACAAGGCTTTACAGCTTTCTCTCTCCTGGCACCACAACTAGGGTTTCTGCATACTTATCTGAAATCTCTAGTTGGAGTGCGAACTTACTGAAAAGGTGCATTTTCTGAGCACTTGGCTAGGGTTACTGCGAACTTAAATCTTAAACGAGAGTTTAAGTGTCTGTGTACTTGTACAAGTGCGCAGGCTGATCAGTCAAGACTGAGCACTTGTGCTGCTCTGACTTGGTTGAACTGCGAACTTAAGCCAAAAGTGGGTGCTACAGGGACTGCGTACTTAACAGGAGAATCAGGGACTTATCATCTTTGCTTCTTATTTGTTTCGGGTTTTCAAGGAACTGCGAACTTAGACTGCGAACTTGTGAAAACTGCGAACTTGTGAAAACTGCGAACTTGTGGACTGTTTAGATTTTTCAAGGACTTTGGACTATAACTTGCTAATCAATTCAATCAAAACCCTAAAATCAATCTAAAATCAACCTAAAATCAATCTTAAATCATGTCTGGTAACAACTCATTCAAAGTTAACCCCATAACTCAAGCTGAACTTGAAACGGGCACTATAACACGCATTCCCAAGTTGATGGGTGCTGAGGACTACGGCACATGGAAGAACAGAATGAAAGCTTTCTACTTTGTTAACGATCACACCCAATGGAACTCAGTCCAGCTCGGACCTCACATTCCCACCAGAACCACTGATGCAGGAGAAGTGTTCAACACTGATCCAACTACATACACTGATCTCGACAAACAACTGTTGCAGAGAGATCACAAAGCCTACGGTGCTCTCACCATGGCTTTGTCAAACGATGTATACAATATGTTTGAAGAATACGGATCAGCGCACGATCTGTGGTTCGCTCTGAGTGAGTATTATGAAGGAAATGCAGAGATGAGGCAAAACAAGCAGGATATGATTCAAAAGGAATACGACATGTTTGGAAGTATCCGAGGTGAGAGTCTGTCTTCACACATTGACAGGTTCATGAATTTGTTGACCAAGATGAAGAAAGCTGGTATTCCTGTAAACAACCGCAATTCCATCAAGAAACTGCTCGATTCTCTCCCAAAGGAGTGGAGTGTCCAATGTATGTTGATCAAAAAGGACTACTTGGATGCTCAGTCTACTTTGGCTGATCTCATAAACACTCTGAAATCATTTGAGATGGACATCACTAAAAGAGAAATGAATCAGACTGTCCCGAAGGTGACTCCCAGCAGTGCTATGAAGAATCTGGCTTTGATGGCCCCAATTGGTGATATGAGTTCAAGTTCGTTGCATTCGTATGTGGATTCTGCAGGGATTGGTAGTTCAAGTTCTGGGAAAGCTCCAATGTATTCTGAAAAGGCTGCAAAGACACTAACTCCACAGGCTGCTAAACTGGCTGCTGAACATGTGGAACTATTCAACTCTTTCATGAGCAGTTTTGAAGCTTTGAAGACAGGAGAGATTAAGAATGAGATGATGTCCCCAGAGGATATGTACCAGGTTGACCCAGATGACATGGAAGAGATGGATCTGAAATGGCAGATGGCAATGATCACTTTACGAGTGAAGCGTTTTCAAGACAGAACCGGAAGAAGAGTAGGTATGGGAAAGGCTGGGTTTGACAAGTCCAAGATCAGGTGTTACAACTGCAACGGGCATTTCAAGTACGAATGCCCCACACTGAACCAAGCTGAAATCAAGCCTGCAAAGAGGTTGGTGGCCATAACCGATGGTAATGAGGGAAACGATAAGGAACCACAGAAGGCTTTGGTTGTTGAAGATTTCGACTGGGGAGAAGAGGCAGCTGCTGCTGAAGTTGAAGTGAACAAAGCCCTGATGGCCACAATCTGCACCAAATCTTCTAATGGTGTGAACTCTGTTAAAGGATCATCTGCTGAGGTTCTAAAGGGGGAAATGCAGAAGAATGCCGGGCTGAAGAGTGTGTTGACTGATGAGAAGGTGAATGATCAGAAAAGAGAGGAGGCGCTGATAGCTGAGAAGACTTCATCAGAGAAGGTCGCTGAGGAGGTGAAGAGTTCTTCTAAGAAAGCTGAGGAAAGAGACATGGTAAATATTCCTCTAGAAATTAAATCTAAACTGTGCTCACCTAGGTGCGTTACAGCTGTCGCATACTGTTTATCACACAACAGACGAGTTTTAAGAGAAATGGATGACATTCGTAAAATCAATTCTGAAATGAAAGAAAATGAGTGGGCATATCAGCGAAAGTTAAATGCAACTCTAGCTGAAATGCAAACTTTAAAAGAATTTGTGCTTAAGAAAGATTTTCTGATAAACGATTTAACCTCAAAACTAGAGAAATCTAGAAATGAGACAACTCGTCTTCAAATTGTTGTGGATAAATGGAATGTGAGCAAACGGGCTCATGCTGATATAATCGAGTGTGGGAGACAATCATTCGTAAAGGATGGAATTGGGTATAAGGATAAGAATGGAATCGAAAGATCTCTATTCTTACCCTTGAGCCAAAGTGAATACATACCCATTCCATCACCTCATCCAAAAAATGACCTTTTTGAAAATAAATGTGATGAATCTGAGTCAAATACTAACATAAGTAAAAGCAATGCAGATGTGACCCAACAGGCTCAGGTGGAGGATGATGTATGTTGTGGTGGCCAGACAGTGGGTTTAGGACATCCGGGTGCCAATTACTCAACAGTGAATTGGTTTATCTGGAACAATGAAAATTCGAAAAACAATTCTATTTTGGATGACTGTAAAACTTTAACTAAATCGGATGACTGTAATAGTTTGCCTAGGATGGATGACTGTAATAGTTTAACTAGGTTGGATGACTGTAATCTTGATTTAAAAGGGGCTGTGGCTCCCGATGATAGGAAGCCTCCTATCAAACGATCTAATGTTTGTGTTGAAAATGTTATTCCTGTGTGTGTTGATCTTAATGCTGCATTCTCTGATGATAATCATGTGCTCAAACCATCTGTGTTTGTGCCAGAACTTAAGCGTAACAGGTTTGGGAAATTTCTCACTGAGGAAATCCCAGAATTTATCCCCTCATCCACAGATGTATCAGGTTCTGAAGAATCACAAAGTGAAACAGGTACCTCAAGTTCTGAAGAATCACTGAGTGATACAGAAAGCAGCTCCAGCTTAAATAATCTGGACACCAATGAAGAATCAAGTAGCAACAGGGAAGAATCAAACTCAACCGAAAGCTCAAGATCAAACAAGATCAAGAAAAGAACATCACAACCATCATCATCCAGATCTTCTCCTAAGATCAAGCCTAAGCATTCAAAATGCTTCAGATGTGGAAAAGAGGGTCACGTGGTCAAGAACTGTCACATAAAACCTAAATCACAAAAAGATGTCAAAACACAAAACTCTTTTTCGGATCAATTAAGAAATCTTCAAGAAACCGTAAAAAGTTTTGTTAAAAATACACAAATTTGGAAGAAACAAGAGTCAATTTTGGGAGAAAACCATGACAGATCAAAAATTAAACAAACTTGGATTCCCAAAGTTACTTAAGTTTCAGGCAAAATCACCACTGTACATAGATTGTTTTTAGTTTAGCTTTGTTTCTCTTTTGTTTTTGTATGTGCAGAATAAATTACAAAAATGGCTGATAGCTCTCATGAGATATCTATGGCATGTCGACAGCGGCGCTTCAAGACACATGACAGGACTGAAAGAACTCCTCAAGAACTATCGGTTCATCGATGGAGAATTTGTAGCGTTCGCTGGGAATGAAAAGGGTGGAAAGATCGTTGGCATAGGAGATGTAGTCTCTGACGCGCTAACACTTGAGGACGTCAACTATGTTCCAGAACTGTGCTACAATCTATTGAGTGTATCACAAGTCTGTGACAAAGGAATCTCAGTGTTATTCAACGACATGGAATGCATCTTCCTAAAGCCAGGATTTAAACCATCCACTGACATGATCATGCTAAAAGCCCCCAGACAAAACAATACTTATGTGATAAACATGAGGGATGCCAAGTCTGAACAACCAATGACTTGTCTACTGTCAAAGGCATCCGAGTCAGAGTCACTGTTATGGCACAGGCGATTAGGTCATGTTAACTTTAAAAATATAAACAAACTTTCTAAACTTAATCTAGTCAGAGGTCTTCCTTCTAAGGAATTTCCTTTTTCTGAAAAATGTTTAGCATGTGCCAAAGGTAAACAACATAAGAAATCGCACAAGTCCAAAACAGTGAACTCAATTGACTCTCCTCTTCAATTATTACATATGGATCTTTTTGGTCCTATCAGTATAAAAAGCCTTGGTAAAAAGTCTTACTGTTTGGTGATTACAGATGACTTCTCTCGCTTCACATGGGTGTACTTCTTGGAATTCAAGAGTGAGGCTGCTGAGACCTTGATGCTGTTCGTTCCTTTGATCGAGAATATAATCAAGTTAAAAGTAAAGTCAATCAGAAGTGATCATGGAACAGAATTCAAGAACCAAACTTTTGTGACGTTCTGCAGCGGGAAAGGAATTCATCTCCAATACAGTGCTACAAGGACTCCTCAGCAAAATGGAGTGGCTGAAAGGAAGAATCGTACACTTATTGAAGCTGCCAGAACCATGCTCATTGACTCTAAGTTACCGATCATCTTCTGGGCAGAAGCTGTGAATACCGCCTGTTATGTTCTTAACAGGGTCTTGATTGTCAAGCCTCGTGGGAAAACAGCTTATGAATTACTTTTCAAAAGAAAACCTCTCATTGATTATTTCAGGCCGTTTGGATGTTCCTGCACTCTTCTGAACAACTTTGAGAATATCATGAAGTTTGATGCTATTGGAGACGAATGTTTCTTTGTTGGATACTCGTCTAGTCAAAAGGCTTATCGAGTATACAACAAACGTACCAAGATGGTTCTGGAATCCTTTTATGTTGACTGGCAAGAATCCAACTCTACTAATGTGGGAACCGGTCCTGACTGGTTCTTTGATGTGGATGTTGTATTCAATCACTTTGTCATTCCTGAACAGCAAGCTCATGCAGATCAAGCTCCTGAAAATCAAGCTACAAGTTCATCTCCCTTTGGAAATATTCTCTACTCTTCTGATGATGAAGTCGCACCGTTTACCACCCGTTTCTCTCCTCTTGTAGCTGATCCAATCGTTCCTTAACTTAATAATGGTGATACTACTGCTGAAACCTCTAACATTCCTGAAAGCACATCAAATGCTGAAGGAACACAATCAAATCAGCAGTCTGTAAATGAACCATCCAGTTCTTCTACACCTGGAGATCATCTTTCGAATCTTCCTCTACAAGTGCAAGAAGAAGAAAATATGGGATTCAAATCTTCAAAGAACCATCCAATTGAAAATGTCATTGGACCAATCAGTGAGGGTTTTCTTACAAGAAATCAGACAGACAAGCTCAACACCGCTCTCTCAGCATTCTTATCTCAAACAGTACCTTTCAGCATTGAAGATGCAGTTAGAGATGCAAGCTGGGTAGAGGCAATGCAGGAAGAACTATTTCAGTTCAGAAAACTCAAAGTGTGGGAGCTCGTTGATCTGCCTGAAGGAAAATATCCTATTGGGACAAGATGGGTTTTTCGCAACAAAATGGATGAACGCGGCGTGGTAATCAAGAACAAAGCTCGTCTGGTTGTTCAAGGATTTCGTCAGCAGGAGGGGATTGATTATGAGGAAGTCTTCGCTCCAGTCGCTCGACTTGAAGCCATACGCATCTTCTTGGCATATGCTTCATATCGAAACTTTAAAGTTTTTCAGATGGACGTGAAGAGCGCTTTCTTATATGGGAAGATAAAAGAAGAAGTCTATGTGTGCCAACCGCCAGGATTCGAAGACCCTCATCATCCAAACAGATACTACAAGTTGGACAAGGCTCTCTATGGCCTCCATCAAGCTCCTAGAGCTTGGTATGAGACCTTGTCTTCATATCTGTTACAAAATGGATACACGAGAGGGAAGATCGACATGACCTTGTTCACCAAAGAAGTCAACAAACATTCTATCCTTGTTCAGATTTATGTTGATGATATTATCTTTGGTTCAACTGACGAAAATTTGTGCAGGGAATTTGAAAGCATTATGAAGTCTCAATTTGAAATGAGCATGATGGGAGAACTCTCATTTTTCTTAGGCCTCGAAGTCCAACAGAAAGAAGACGGTATTCTCATCCATCAAGCAAAGTACACAAGAGACATTCTGGCGAAGTACAACCTGTCGGATTGCAAACCGTCCAACACTCCTTTTGCAGCTCAAACAACACTTGTACCAGATCTTGAAGGACCTTCTGTGAACCCGCACACGTACCGTTCTATGATTGGCTCCTTGATGTATCTTACAGCCAGCAGACCGGACATCATGTGGGCAGTTGGATGCTGTGCTCGCTTTCAGTCAAATCCAAAGCAATCTCATGAGACTGCAGTCAAAAGAATCTTCCGCTACCTCAAAGGAACACCAAAACTTGGTTTATGGTATCCTAAGAGTGACAATTTTGACCTAATTGCGTACTCTGATAGTGATCATGCAGGTTGCAGGATTGACCGAAAGTCTGTCTCTGGTGGCTGTCAATTTCTGGGGAACAGGCTCGTGTCATGGCAAAGCAAGAAGCAGACCACCGTGTCTATATCTACCGCTCAAGCTGAATACACAGCCGCATCCAGTTGTTGCTGTCAAGTGTTGTGGATCCAAAATCAGCTGTTGGATTACGGTTTGAATATCATGAGAACCCCTATCTACATCGATAATGATGCCTGTCGTGACATCGTGAAGAATCCAATTGATCATTCGAAAACTAAACATATTGAAATTCGGATTCATTCAATTCGCGATGCGCACGACAAGGGGTACATACAGGTGTTGCCTATAGATACTGCTGATCAAAAGGCAGATATCTTTACCAAAGCTTTCGACAAAACCCGTTTTCGTCAGTTGGTAACATGGTTAGAGATGATCAACTTTGAATGATATTAAAAAAAAAAAAAAAAAAAAAAAAAAAAAAAAAACCTTTGTGAATAAACTATAGAAAAATCTTTTGTTTTAAAATAAAATAAAGATTTTTGGGGGAGAAATAACCGGTAGATCCCTAAATTTGCAAGTTTTAAAAACTTTTTCAAAAACAATCAAGAAATGATAGAGACTAATCATATTTGTCAGCATGTGAATAGGACCCAGAGGACGTTGTGGCTTCAAGCAACGACATGTCGGTAGATTCAGCCTGGAATTGAGTAAACTGCTAAAAGATGACAAACTAAAAAGTCTACACGAGGTGCTGGATTCCCACTGTGCTTCAGGCTTGCACAAGCTGAGTCCGGTCATACACAGGTTGAGAGATCAAAAGACACAGAAAATTTTGTGCATAAGTAATCAAAAGACACCTAAGAGTGCAAGCTACCAAAGCGGGGCTATTAAAATCAAAATGAGCAACAAAAGACACGCAATGTTAGTGACGTGCAAACATATAGATAGCTCACAAAGCAATCAGATGATCATCTTCTCTGCTTATGGGAACATAGACCTGAAGCTCTCATCATCTGATTGACATAATGATCATCTTCTCTGCTTATGGAAACATAGACCTGAAGCTCTCATCATTATATCTCAATAAACTTTGAGGATTGGTAGGCTTACACCTGGCACAAGTGGGGTCCATTAACATGTCGTCAATATTACCAAAACATGATAAAGATCATCATATAAAGTATGTTGAAAGACGAGAGGCATGGATTTAAGTGGACAAATATACCGACAGTTTTTCTTGGGCTACAGCTATCCAACGGAAAGTTGAAATGTGGTCTGGCAGGTATGACTAGTATGATCTTGATGCAAAAGGTGAGAAACGGTTGATCTCTAAACTCAAATCTTTGGTTAAAAAGGCTATTTTCTTGATTGTGGGCCTGCGCACTTAATGGCTATTAAACTCTTAAGTGGGCCTGCGAACTTAACATATTAGTAAGCCTTGTTGGGCCCGCGTACTTGACTGGGCTTTTGGGCCTGCGCACTTAAAGGTCAAGTACGCGGCCCAACCTAGTTCACCTATAAATACATCAGTAATTCTTAATTTTAACTTTTTTATTAAAACTAAAATTCTGAAACCCTAAATTTTTCACCACCATCAACCAAACCGTCGTGTTCTTCATCCTCAGCCACCACTTAACCACCATTAGACCACCACCAAACCATCTTCATCAATCCATTCCTGCTATTTATCTCTGTGTGTTTGTGTGATTTTATAAGGTATTTCAAAGATTCTAACAAGATCGTTGTTATATCTACAGGATTCTGGTGTGAAATCAGTGAAAACAGTTGAGGATTTGGGGTTTCATGAACTGCGCACTTAAAAATCTTGATGAACTGCGCACTTGTTTCATATGACTGCGCACTTGCATCATATGAATCAAGAATGAAAACCCTAAATGAATGCGTACTTGGGTGTGAACTTAAAATCCTAAACGAAAGTTTAGGTGTCTGCGTACTAGTCTAGTACGCAGACCTGATATCTCACCCTAAGCCGTTACCATGCCCGAGTCACTAGACTGCGTACTTGATCTCCTCGTGACAAATGACTGCGTACCAAGCAATAAGTACTCAGTCAAGGCTGAGTACTTAGATGCGCACTTGACTTGGGTTGCGAACTTAGGACAGTGTGAACTTAATATTGGACCAAAATGTTGACCATTGACTTGACAATTCAGGACATTTGACCGGACTACGTATCTTGACTCATTCATCCGTAAACCGTAACTGGACTCAAATGACTATTAAAATGGAAAACGAAACAAATCATATACACTTTAAAAATCTAATCCATAAAATGAATAACACACGTAAAACCAACTTAAAACCAAACCTAGTCTAAGTACGTCGTCCGTCAAAGTAAATGAAGTGTCTGTCATTAGTCAATTCAAAATCAAAATTCTAACTTACTTTTCGTGCACGTGTCCAACACAGATGGCTCTTGAATGGGATCCTAGAGGAATGCACAACCAACCGATGATTCTGGAAACTGATGATACAAAGTTTCGAGACGTTGTTGCATGGATCAGGAGAAGTAGGATCGGATATGCGGTAGAGCAGCACGTCCAAGTCTACAGCTCACACATTGAAGACTTCTGGCGATCTGCTAAAGTAGAGACAGTGGCACGTGTCAAGAGGATTAAAGCCACAGTAAGGAACAAGGCAGTAATCATCACAGAAGACACAGTGAGAAATGTTCTAAGATTTCAGGATCAACCAGCAACTGTTAGATCTTTACCGAAGACTGAGATTCATCAAGAGTTCCTGAATTTTGGATACAAAGGAGACTTTGACGCAAGGGGTGATATCAAAAAGAGCCAGTTGACCAGAGATTGGAAGCTTATCTGTCACGTATTTCTGATGTCTCTGTGTCACCGAAAAGGGGGGTACAATGCACTCAGTCCTGACTGGGCAACTGCCATGATTAAAGTCTGCAAGAATGAACCCTTTAATCTGTCTGGATTGGTGTTTGATTGTATGATGAAGAATGCTCAAGCTGAAAGGAAAAAGTGGACGATGTATCCCAGATTTGTTCAGATGATGATCAACTCTCAACATGAGGATCTGCCCCTTGGTGATAAATACAGTTTCGCCAAAGGTGCACGATTCTTCACTGAGTGCAACACACCTGATTGGGAACCCCTGCTGGAAAGTATGTATGCTGCTCAACGCTATCCAGTTGTAATGAAGCTGTACAGTGAGATGAAGAGAAGAAGACAATATGCTGCTAGAACTCAACAACCAACTGCAACCGAACCTGAACCTACTGAACCTGCTCCTACTGAACCTGCTACTACAATGCCTCAGCACACTGCTGAAGAAGTTGCCCGAGAAAGAACTGTTGGTAAAAGGGCGGCATCTGATCCTGTTCCTCAAAGGCCGACTAAAAGAAACAGGCCTACTGGTTTATTGCAGCAAGGGAGAGAATCATTGACTCCTGAGGAACTTGAAATGGCTGAAGCTGCCAGACAGAATGCTGAACTTGCAAAGGCAGAGAGAAGAAGGAGGAGAGAACAGCTGCCCGAGTCTGAAAGGCCACGGGTCATGACAGAAGAGGACGAGGAAAACGAAGCGATACTGGAATCAATGTTTGGTGTGGTGGGTCAACCTGGGCCTTCCACTGACAGGCCAGGGCCCTCTACTGCCAGGCCTGGCCCTTCCTCTGAAAGACCTCCCATTCCCAAGCCTCCAGCGAAGAAACAGCCTGTACCATCCTCATCTGTTCCTGGTGCATCACGTCGAAAACCGGTGCATCAAGAATTATATGAGACGTTATCTAAGGAAGTGGGAAAGAATGCTGCTAAGGAAATCTGTATGTTGAAGAATCAGATCTATAATAATCAGGAGTTGAGGAAGAAGCTGAAGAAATTGAAGCACAAAAACCGAAGTCTTGAAAAGGTGGTTAAAGATCAGCGTTATCTGATAAAGTTTCAGACTGAGGTTCAAATGAAGATGTTTGATATGCTTCAAGAGTTAAAGACTCAGGGTACCGATGCTCCAAGAATGACTTTTGATGAAGCATTTGATTTCGGGAAATTCATGGAAGAGGAAAAAGAGAAAGAAAGAAAGGAGGAAGAAATAGATGTCGATGAGATCAGTGAAGACGAGATGCCGGAGACGTTCGTAGAAATGGGTGCGGGGGAAAACACAGTGTATGAGATGGATGATGGGTACGTATTGGATCCTGATAGATCAAGCTGGTTCCCAAGAAGACCAATCACCATTCCTGCTTTTCACCAGAACATCCACCACACTCGTGCATCTCACCAAGAAAGAGTTGTTTGTTGGGGTTATGATGGGTTTAAACGTCTATTCTTTGTGAAGCGAAGAGGAGGCGCAATTCAGTACTTCAAGGGTCGACCGAATCTGAAGACCCTTCCAAGATGGGATATACGAGAGATGTGCAGAACACCTTTTCTAAACCACTCTGGGGATACCACAGCTGACATGGTGTCTGTGTTTATAGAAGATGAGTGCGCCCGTGACTTCAAGAACTGGAAGCCACAGAAGCCGAGGCGAAGAATGTCAAAGAAGAGAATTGACCCTGCCACCGGACGGGGAATGATAACCTACGTGATAGACCCTCCCCAGGTCGTCACTAGGGTTCCCATCCGTCCAGAGCTTCCTGTGCTTTTGTCAGATTTCAAGAAGTGGTTTTATGACAGCCGAACCGGTGAAGCTGTGATCAAACTAAGAGATGATACAGAGGCATTGAGAATAGTTGACCCAGTAGACGTGTTTGCTCTGAATCCATCTGATTTAACTACTCTTTTTGCAAATCAGATAAATGTGGGTGCTGGTAATGTGTTATTTGAGGAAGCTGTATTGTTCAGAAGGGCTGTGGAAAGAGCTTTGAAGCGAACGCAAGAACTGATTGATTTGGTGGCGAGGATCAATGCAGCTGACAAAGCTAAAGATGACAGAGCGATAGCTGCTGCTGTTGCTGCTGCTGCTGCAAAGATATCAGAAGCTGAAGTTATTCCAGAGGTTCAAACACAAGCTTCTACAGCAACAGTTGATCCTGAGTCTGAGCCTTCACAAGCCCCACCAGTCTCTCCAACTACAGCTCCAGAAACTCAGCAAGATCAAGCAACTGTAGATCTAGCTGAGTTATTCATCCAAGAGCCATCCACTGAAGAACCACACGCTGAAGTAACACATGCTGAAGCACCTCATACTGAAGAACCAACCGTTGAAGACAGCATAGTTCAAGCACTCCCGGCACATCAAGCAAGAGAAGAGGGGGAGTTGAGTGATGTCGAGATAGACTGATTTTGTAAAACTGGTAGCTGTGGTCTAGGGGGAGTATTGTTGGGTTAATATGAGACCACAGTTACCAGGTTTAATCATGTTTAGCTATGTGTTAGAGTTGGAGGGTTAGTTATGTAATTATAGCATAGTTTATGTAGAAAACCCTAGTCTGCGTACTAAAAACACGGGGACTGCGAACTTATTGTTAAGTTCGCAGTCATCAGGTTCTCCTATAAATAGAACCTCATTTGTGCAGCTAGGGTTTGGGGTTTTTGTTGTATCTTTGAGAGCACAAGTTTGAAAGGTGCGAACTTATCTAATCCATGGTTGTTCACATCTCAAATTCATTAATGGAATCGTGTCTTTATGTTTCTTGTGTGTCGGTTTTTATGATCTTCATCTAGTTCTTTAACTTGTCTTGATTAATCGACTAAAACACCTAATAAATAGGTGTTTCTAGTTGATAACAATCTAGTGCACACTTAAGATCTAGTATTTTTGGGACTACAGGTGAGTATAGACCTATTAACCTGATCGGTGTTGTTAGCAAAGTGATTTCCAAAGTGCTGGCTAATCGATTAAGGAAGGTGATTGATGGGTTGATTTCAGAAACGCAATCCGCCTTCATTGCAGGGAGGTACATTCTAGATGGTCCTCTGATTATCAGCGAGCTTCTTACGTGGGCCAGAAAATGTAAAAAGGAATTGTTCATGTTCAAGATTGATTTCGCCAAAGCTTACGACAATGTTAACTGGGAGTTCCTACTGTCGATTATGAGACAAATGAGCTTCCCTGAGAAGTGGTGTATGTGGATTAAGGGGGTTTTAGCTTCAGCCAGGTCGTCTGTTTTGGTGAATGGTTCTCCTACGTTCGAGTTTTCTTGTGAGAAGGGGGTGCGTCAAGGTGATCCTATTTCCCCTTTCTTATTTATTATTGTCATGGAAGCGTTTGCGGGATTGATGAGGAAGGCTTGTGAGGTGGGTACTTTCAATGGTGTTCGGCTTCCTAATAACGGGTTAGTATTGTCGCACTTGCTTTATGCTGATGATGCAATGATTATGGGGGAGTGGTCGGATAGCAATTTTTGTACGTTGCGCCGTTTGCTTAGAGTTTTTCATTTGTGTTCCGGCCTGCGTATAAATATACACAAATCTACGCTGTTCGGTGTTGGTAAAGGCTTAGACGAGGTGGCTGATGTGGCTCGGTGCCTCGGGTGTCGTTCGGGGGTTACCCCTTTTACCTATCTTGGTATTAACGTGGGTGCCAATATGGGTAGGATTAGTAATTTGGAGCCGGTGATTAAGGTGTTTAATACGCGGCTTACGAAGTGGAAATCCAAGGTTCTCTCTATTGGTGGTCGGTTAATCTTGATAAAATCAGTTTTGGAGAGTATTCCGTCTTACTATTTTGCTTTATATAAGGCCCCTTCGGCTATTATTATGAAGTTAGAGTCCCTAATAAAAAGATTTTTGTGGGGAGGTGACATGGATGTTAGGAAGGTTCATTGGGTCGCCTGGGACAAGGTTGCGCTCCCTAAGAAAAATGGTGGGTTGGGTCTTAGCCGTTTGGAAGATAGCAATAACGCTTTTCTGTTAAAATGGCTATGGAGATATAGAGTAGAAGGTGAAGCGATGTGGAGAAAAGTCATTGATTCCTTACATGGCTCGATTAGACAATGGGGGACCTTTCCAGCCAAAACGAGTCTTGCGGGCACATGGACCAAGTTGGTGAAAAATGGTTTTAAAGTTAAGGTGGGTGATGCTATTGGTGCGTATATGATTCGTGGCGACGTAGGAAATGGGTTGGTGATTAAGTTCTGGATGGATCCTTGGATAACTAACGTGCCATTGAAATTATTATTCCCAAATTTGTTCCGGCTTGAACGATACAGGTGGTGTAGTGTCGCAGAGAGGATTGGAGGTGTGTTTGGCAACGGTCCGATTAGCTGGAATTGGAGACAATATCCGGATACGGCCCAAGAAAGGTTAGAATTGGTGGAGTGTTATCGGTTGGTTCAGGCCCAATGTTTAGTGGGCTCGGCGGATAAGTGGGCCTGGTATGATAAAGGGCCAATTCAATTCTCTGTTCATGAAGCTAAACAATGGATTCTAGATGCCAGATGCGCTTCCTTGAGTGCTGGTCCCGAATTTTCCTGGTGTAAGTGGATTCCATTAAAATGCAATGTGTTTATGTGGAGAACTTTTCTAGACAGGATCCCTACTAAAGTGGCGCTGAATAGAAGAAATATTTTGCATGGAGATAGTACGTGCGATCTCTGCAGGATAGATGAGGAGAGTGTGGATCATGTGTTTACGGGTTGTGGCCTGGCGATAGGTACGTGGCAGGGTATTGCTAATTGGGTTAAAGTTCCGCCTATTTTCTTGTTCTCGGTTAGAGATATTGTGGAGGTGGTGAAAAGTACAGGGTGGTCGTCGAGTAAAAAGGAGTTATTATATGGGATCTTCATCGTGACGTGTTGGCGTATTTGGAAAGCTAGGAATGAGAGGATCTTTTAGCAGAAGACTCGGAGTGCTGTCGAGCTGGTAGCGGATGTTAAGTCCTTATCTTACCTTTGGTTGAGGAGTAGGAGTAGTAATGCTGGGGTGGATTGGAAGGGTTGGAAGTTGTTTGATTTTGATGTAATGTAACTTGTTTGTTGGGGTTCCCGTCTTGGGAGTCCCCTTGTTGTTTGTGTTTTAATAAAATTTGCCTTCCAAAAAAAAAAAATATGTACTACGTAGAAAGACCTAGCCCCCAATTATAATAAGGGTTCTAGGATTCATAAACCCTGTGACGTCACATTCTGGGGGTGACATCACATTTTGGAGTATGTGACAGCCTCTTATTGGTATGTGATGTGGGCCAGGGTGTATGAATCCTAAATAGGGGGTGTATGAATCCACAATCCCTTATAATAATCAATAACAGCATAACGCAACAAACATACGAAATTTATACCCCTGGTCAATTAAAGCATATATGTTATTGAAAAACACATCGTATATTTATTAATGATAAACTATATACCATACCATATCTCGAAAGAGATTCTGAATGAAAGTTTGAATGCTTCTCACATATCAAAGTAACTAGCTTTTATCCCGAGAGCGTCCCGGGTTGAAATATCTAATATAAAATATCAATTTTACATATTGAATAGACTGATGCGCTTTACAATTACATGCAGGAAAGCTGTAATCGATCATTCTAAAAAGAACTAACATGAAATAAGAAAAAAAAAAGTTATTTATTAAAATAGTATTATAATAACCTACATATATTTTAGTTACATACTATAAAGTTTTTAGTTTATGATGCTGCACGTATATTGCAAATATCGAACGCATTAGTCTAAGGGTCATGTGATGCATTAAAAATGCATGGGTATATGATCGAGTATATATTTCGGGTATTTGGGTATGTGGTTTCGGGTAATGGGTCGGGTATTACCTAATCCCAGACCCGACCCGACCCAAATCCACAATTTTTTTTAAACTAATCCCAAACCCGACACAATACCTGTCGGGTTACAAAAAATAGTCGTTTTTTTCTCCATTTTTATATAGCACTATGGTACCCGTTGGAAAGATAATAAAACGCTCGTTAATTTGGTGTAATTTTTAATTTTTTTTTTCTTTAAAAAATCTCGTATATAAAAGATATTAAGGTTTAAAAGTTATGGGATAAAACATGAGAGAGAAAATAATAAAGGTTTAATATTTAGATTTTGTAGATTAGGTTTTAATATATTATTTGTTTTTTTTAATTGGTGTAATAGGTGCCACCTATGATCCTACATGGCATCTCTCAAAAGAGAGAATGCCTAAATAAATGACATCTATTATTTCTCCCTTTGCAATATATATAGATATAGATATAGATATAGATATAGATATAGATATAGATATAGATATAGATTGGTAATCACCATATTCACACTCGATTCCTATGATTGCTTTTCTACTTTTATTTAAAAAACATATGACATGCTTTAAACATATCAAATTGTCTTGTTAAATTTAAAGTTGGAATCGCATTTTAGCAGTTTTTTCCTAAAAAATAATGGGTAATCACCATAGTCACACCTGTTACATTTCTTGGTAAATGGTTTAAAGTTATCCACTCTTGGGTCTGTGGTTGGATTCTCCTTGCTTTTTTGCAATTAATTTTCTCTCACAACAAAAAGTTCAAAATTTATCTTCTAGACCATTGGCGAAGCATTTAAGGGGCGGGGAGGGGCAGTCGACCCCCCCGAATTTTCGCTCAGAAGTTTTGAGTATATAGTCTTTGTATGAATTTTTTTTGGTATATACGCTTTCGACCCCCCGTTTAAAAAAATAGTTATATAAACCAAAACTTTAGCCCAAAACAAAGTAAATGTAAAGCGCAAATCCTAAAGTATTAAGCCCAACAACTACATGAGCGGAATAGTAGATTTAACGAGCAAGTTATGGAGTTGCTATCTCTTAGCTACTCCAGCTCGGCTTGGTAAAAAGCTCGAAACGAGCCGAACCTGAGTTAAGCCTTAGTGTAATATTAGGTTTATTAATATTTAATAATATATACCCCATCATTTAAGTTTGATTATTGAACGAGCCCGAGCCGAACTTCATTTATCGAGCTCCGAGCCTATTATTTATATAATTCTTGTCTAAAATATTAACTAATAGATAGCAAACGAGCCGAGCTCGAGCTCTCATAAGTTTTTCAAGCTCGATCTTGGTCGAGCTCGGGCTTAGCTCGGCTCGTTTGCACCCCTACCCATAATTGAAGAATTCAAAAATCTTAAACGTCGACGGGCTGAACTGTAAATCTTCATCGAGGTACCAACCCTTTGTTTCCTTTTTAATGTATTAGTGTCTTTATTCAATTGTTTGTTAAACATTGCTTACAACTTTGATAATTATTGTATTTAGTGTTTGACTTGACCCGAATCGAATCACCGACCCGAACATATCACCTGAACAGCTATAGAAAATTTTTTTAGGTCCCGTCCCTTGACCGCTGACTTCCGAGCCCCCGGTTCAAATTCTTAAGCTTCACCACTGTTCTAGACTATGGGGTGGGTTGGTCTGTTGTCTGTCACCAGAAGAAGAGGAAGGGGTGTTTGGGATTTATAATAATAATAATAATAAGTTTCAAAAAGGTCTCTTAAGTTTATGTTTTTATATTTTTGCCACGTAGACTGTCTCTTAATTTTAGGTTTTTTGCATTTTTGCCACGAAGACTAACCCGGTTAGACCTCCATTAGTTTTGGGGTGATGGAAGAAAATAAGTTGCAAGTTGGGAGTGCAAATGGCCAAAGTGAAAGTTGGGAGTATTTAAATCCATTTCCCCTAAAAATAAACACATCAAGTAACTAAACATAAACTACTAATAATATAAAAAGTCTAACGAATCAAATAGTTTGGAGAATACTGGATGGATACAACCATCTAAAGATAACAACATAAGAAACATGAGGAACTTCTACTCATAGACAAGCTTCCAACCACCTTGATCATATGCGTATGATGTGATTTTCGCAACCATGAACTTTATTGCAAGTAAACTACTCCTACGGTGCCATTTCTTGATCAAGAACCCAAGATAGGAAAGCTCCTAACCTTGGATGGTTTTTAGTCGGCTCTAAGGCCTCTCACAGGACCCCAATAAGGCTCAAGAAAGGTAAAAATCGACACACAAATGGCTAAGTTGAAGCTGCTATTTATAGGCAGAATTCGGGAGGAGCACGACCGCGCACCGTGGTGTCACGCCCGTGCTTGCTGCTCCATGTACCACGTACGTTCTATTGCTGCAGGGGACAGTCTGTGTGTACTCTGGAGTGAGCACCGTCGTGCACGGAGTTGAGCACGCCTATGCACCTGACCAGGTGATGTTTTCTTGTCTCCCAAGATGGCTGCTTGTCTTCTAGTGTGCAGACGTACCAATGTGAGTGGCCGTGCTTGGTGGATACCAGACTAATTTTATCATTATTTCTGCCTTGGGGAAGTCTTTACACACTCTTGGAACATGTTTCAAGTCTCGTGTTTCCAGGAATCTCCATTTCTTGCTGTTTTTGCCCTAGAATTACTTCTTTTCGGGTTAGAGATGGATGTAAGAAGTTATTAATTCTACTTTGAAACACAAAAGTTTGCTTCACATGAAATGGGACATTTATACCTTTTAAGCCTTTGTTCTTCCTCTTAGGCTTCTTCAGGCTCTTTTCAATGGAGTATCATCTTCATCATCAGGGCTGTCAAAATCATCCATATCAATCTCTATAGCAGCCTCATCTTGACTACCCTCATCATCTACATAGTTATCATCTTCTGGTTCAAGATCTACTTCTGCAGCAGCCTTAAATAAACCCGTGTCTACATATACATCTTCAATCTCATTGTCTTTATCCATAATATAGTCATCATCTTCATCATCATTCTGCTGCTTATGCTTCTTACCATTACCATCTTCACCTAGGTTGACGTGTGCGGATATACACATAATTTTACAATGAATAAACACACGTTTCTACTTTAATATTTATAAAAATGGTTTAGACCTTAATATTAAAACACACACACTAGGGCAAGTGTACCCTATCATATATGTAGTAATGTACAGATAAGAACCAGATATCGATCCATGGACGCGCGCGGAGCAATAGTACTAAAACTCTATCCCTGATTCACAGTAAGAAAAGATAGTTTGAAGTTTGTTTATAACTAGATTAATTCTAAAACATGTAAATAACTTAACTACGACTCCAAATAGAAAATATAACTATATAAGCTATAATACGCCAATCCTAGCATGTCATCTACATATAATAAGAAATAAAGGCGTGATCAACATTCCCATTTTCCGACAATTAGTTTCCCTCTCGGGCAGCCTAACATGATAACTATACAGAAAGCTAACACGAATACACACGTTAACCACTTCAAGTTGTTTATTAGCGCGCAACTGATATGATCTCATGAGAATCTTTTAAAGATAGGTTAGTCATCTTGTTAGGAGTTTTCTAACCGCACTAGGAGTTTTACCAACTTTGAACACAAATCTACTAAGATCGCCATTTTCACCAAAATAACTAACAAAGATCATTAACCGTGTCAAAGATTGGTAACAACACCAATAAGCCTTTTAAACTCTTTTACGTGCCGGTAAACATTTATAATCATTATCCGAGTGACTTTAACCAAAACAATACCCGGTAAACATTTTCATATTGTAAACATGTTAAAAACATTAAATTGTTGGTCAGATTGTAAAAAAACACATACCATATTCTTCGTAAGGATCAAAATGCACGAATGGGGTACGACCATTTCAGCATGAAAACTCTGTCATCGTTGAACACCAATTGTGAATCAGAATATTGTTTGAATATTGTTTGATTAGGGTTTTAATCTGGAAGAGAAAGGGGTAAATGGGTTTTAAATGGGGTAAATGGGGTAAATGGGTTTTAAATAGGGTAATAGGATTAAAAAGGGGATAAACGGACGAATATGCCCCTCACGTGGGGTGCACGTGGGGGACTTAACTGTGATTCTAGCCTACGTTACGTTTTTGGACTCAAAGGGTTATATTTGGAAAACTAAAGTGCTCAAGCAGTTAAACATTTCAGTTTGGATTCAAGTAGTTAAAACGACCAAAACACGGTGACTCAAATATTAATTTACTCTAGATTTATTGTTAAAAAGGGCATAAAGCTATCAAACAACTTTGGGTTACTTCCTATTTGGTTACTCCGAGTATTAATTAAAAATGTCTTTCTTTTAAAGGACAAATGTTACTCCTACTCTACTTTACACAAATTACGTAAACTACTCTTATGCTAAGGTTTGAACCTATGATCTCCTCTCGGTGAAAACTAATATTCAAAGAAATCATATTGGTAGAAAGTAGCTCTTACAGTTTTCTACTTAAAATTGGTTCTTCATTCAACACACTATTCACATACATAGTAAAAAACATCTGACAAACGAGACATAGCGGCAAATGACCTAATTTTCTTTAATTAAAATACTAAAACCGGTAATTTTTATATTTTACTTTATTTGTGGTTTTATTTTAAACATGTCAAATCCATGAGTTTCTGTTAATCACCTAATATAAAAAAAAGTCTTTTATATACTATCTAAACTATTTTGTGATTTAGAAGACGTTGTATAAATTGTTTTATTTTATGTCACTTACAAAAAATGCCGATACTTTTCTTTAATTAAACACACATTCGAACTTGTAATCATTTTTATCTCACTTACATTGCTGATACTTTCATTTATAAATTGTTTTATTCTTCCCAAATAGAGTGAACAAACTCTAAAATGATTCATTCTTTTATTACTACATAATTGTTGTTCAATGTTCATAAAACAAAACAAAAATTAAGTTGCTTCACATCCAATTAATTCAGGAAGAGAATGGAACAATGTGTTTTATTTCTTTTTAGGAAATTCTTTACGTGTAACTAAAGAAATTCTTATGCATCCCTATTTATTCATGCATCCCATTCTCTTCTTCTTTGCCTACACATCAGTCACACCTTATTATTTTATTTATCACTTAATATTGTTTATGTTAAAGAATTATAAAAATCTAACCTTTAGGGCATTTGTAAATTCCATTTGCATATAAATAAATTGTTTTGTTCTTCCTTTGAATAGTGAAGAAACTCTTATGTTTGTATTGCAAATAGATTTATTATTGTTAAAAAGGGCATAAAGCTACCAAACCACTTTGGGTTACTTTCTATTTGGTTACTTCAAGTATCAAATAAACATCTCTTTATTTTGAATGGCAAATGTTACTCTACTTTACACAAATTACCTAAACTACTTACTCTTATGCTCAGGTTTTTACCTATGACCCCCTCTCTAATATACCAATGAAAAGTAATATTCAAAGAAATCACCATGAAAATATGTGGTATAGAGTAGTTCTCACTGTTCTCTACTTAAAATTGGTTCTTTATTCAACACATATTATTCACATACATAGTAAAAAAGCCTCCAACAAAACGAGACGTTGCGTCAGATGACCTAATTTTCTTTAATTAAACCTACTAAAACCGATCATTTTTATACTTTATTTTATTTCCGGCTTTATTGTAAACATGTCAAATCCAAGATTTTCTGTTGATCACCTAATATAAAAATGTCTTTTATCTATCTTTTATATATTATCTAAACTATTTTGTAAGTTGGAAGATGTTGATGATAAAAAAATCATTCAAACTTGTAATCCTTTTATATGTCACAGCTTGCGTTGCATATACTTTCATTCCATACATTGTTTTATTCTTCCCAGGTAGAGTTAATAAAATCTCAAATCATTCATTCTTTTTTTACTACAGAATTGTCATTCATAAAAAAAGGTTACGCAAATGGAGTAAAGCTAACTAAAGAATTTAAGTTGCTTCACATGCAATCTAAGAATCTAATGAAACAATGTTTTTTAGGAAATTTTTTGGTGTAATCAAAGATATTCTTGTCCATCCCAATTTCTTCATCCATCCCCTTCTCTTCTTCATTTCCTATACATCAATCACACATTATTTTATTTACATCACTTAATACTGTTTATGTTAAAGAATTGTAAAAATGTAACCTCTAAAGCATTTTTAAATTTCATTTGCATATGAATAAATGGTTTTGTTCCCCCTTTGAGTAATGAAGAAACTCTAATGTTTGTATTGCAAATAGATTTATTGTTAAAAGGGCATAAAGCTACCAACCACTTTGGATTGCTTTCTATTTGGTTACTCCAATTATCAAATAAAAATCTTTATTTTGATAGAAAATGTTACTCTACTTTACACAATTTACCTAAACTACTTACTCTTATACTCAGGTTTGTACCAATTACCTCCTCTCTAATATACCAATGAAAAATAATATTCAAAGAAATCAACATGAAAATAAGTGGTAGAAAGTAGTTCTCACTGTTCTCTACTTCAAATTGGTTCTTCATTAAACACACACTATTCACATACATAGTAAAAAGCATCCGACAAAACAAGACATTGCGGCAAATGACGTAATTTTCTTTGATTAAACCTACTAAAACCGATCATTTTCATACTTTATTTTATTTCCTGCTTTATTGTAAACATGTCATATCCATATTTTTTGTTGATCACCTAATATGAAAAATGTCTTTTATGTGTCTTTCATATACTTTCTAAACTATTTTGTAATTTGGAAAATGTTGATGATAAAAATAAACATTCGAACTTGTAATCCTTTTATATGTCACAACTTGAATTGCATATACTTTCATTCCATACATTGTATTATTCTTCTGAAGCCGAGTTAATAAACTCTCATATCATTCATTGTTTTATTACTACAAAATTGTTATTCATAAAACTAAAAAAAAGGTTATGCAAATGGAGTAAAGCTAACTTAGGAATTTAAGTTGCTTCACATGCAATCAATCCAAGAATCCAATTAAACAAAGCTTTTTTTTAGGAAATTCGTTTCGTGTAACTAAAGATGTTCTTATTCATCCATCCCCTTCTCCTCTTCATTGTCTATACATCAGTCACACTTTATTGTTTAGAGTTTGCTGAATCCTCCAACTATCACCAATCATTTGAATTGTTTAACGTAACTGTATGCATAATCACAAACATCAAATTTAACCACCTTGGATTATAAACTTAACAAATCAACAAGCCGGGTATTTTTATATTATAAACACAAAGATGTTACAATGCATCCCAATTCAAATGTGTAATTGTGCTATGTAAATATCCTCATGTTGATTATATTTAGCTATTATTTTTTATTCTGTTTCTATTTTACATGTATTAAACCCATTATATTTCCCTATATCAGTTAAATTTGAACCTATAGTCATTTTTATATATTAGTTGCATATACATAAATTGTTTTATATTCCTTTTATAATGGATAAACTCCCATTTTTGTATTGCAAAAAGAATTATTGTTAAAGAAAAAACATAAAGCTAACCAACTACTTTGGGTTGCTTTGTATTTGGTTACTCCAAGTATCAAATTAAAAAAAATGTGTTTTCCTTTTGAATGGTAAATGTTACTTCTGCTCTAACTTACAAATAATCTAAACTACTTTCATGCTCAAGTTTGTACTTAGGACATGTCAATGGAAACTAATATTCAAAGAAATGACTGAGAAAATCTAATTGGTAAAAGGTAATTCTCACATATATATATACTTAAACTGGTTCTTTATTCAACAAACACTGTTCACATCTGGAGTAAAGAGCATCTAAAAAACGAGACGTTGCGGCAAATGACCTAATTTTCTATAAACCTACTAAAACCGGTCATTTTTAGATTTGATTTTATTTTCAGCTATATTGTAAACATGCCAAATCCATGATTTTCTCTTGATCACCTAATATCAAAAGTGTTTATTACCTTTGTATTAAAAACTATACTAAACTATTTTGTAATTTGGAAGATGTTAGAGGAACTTAAAAAAGATTCAAACTTGTAGTTATTTTTATATGTCAAAGCTTGCGTTGCATATACTTTTCATTCCATAGGTTGTTTTATTCTTCCCAAGTAGAGTTAATAAACTCTCAAATCATTCATTCTTTTATTACTACATAATTGTATTCATAAAACAAAACATAAAAGGTTATGCAAGTTGAGTAAAGCTAACTAAAGAATTTAAGTTGCTTCACATCCAATTCATCCAAGAATCTAATGGAACAATGGTTTTTTTCTTTTCAGGAAATTATTTACGTGTATCCAATGATATTCTTCTCCATCCCTATTTATTCATCCATCCCCTTCTCTTCTTCATTGCACATCAATATCACCTTTGTGTTTACAATTTGTTGATAAGAGAAAGAAGCTTTATCTGCAGCACTACACTACACTACAGGTATGTCTTTGGTTCTTCCATTTATTTGGAGTTTTATTGGTTTGAATAATTAATATACAAATCAGGATTTAATTTGTAAATCAAAGAAATATAAGATGAAAGGAAAGCAGAATCAATGTACAACTAGTGTTTAATAAAAAAGCTCAAATTCGGAGTATGTATTACATACACCAAGTGAAAAGGATGTTAGTGATTTTCATAATTTGCTTAAAAAATCATGCTCTATAATACTTGTGTTTAGTCATCACAAAGTTTTAGCAGCAAGGCCAATCACAAAAACAAAAAATATGGTTTCCTTATGTTTAATATGGATTACATAAGGCTTTGAAACAACGGGAATAACCACAGAATTACAAACAGGAGTGATACTTACGGACAAAAAGTTATGAAATGAACCTAAGTTGCTTGCCATTCAATTAGCCTATGAATCGAATAAGACAATGCTTTTTAAGGGATATTGGGTTTCTTCAATTTCTTTTGTGTAACCAACAATATTCTTATTCGTTTTTATTTATTCATCCATCCTTTTCTTATTTATTTAGTTTGCTGATCAGAGGAAGGAACTTTATCTGCAAAACTACAGGTATGTCTCTGGTTACCTTTAGACATTTATTCATCAGGAAAATTAATATATAGAGAATAGAATGCAGTGTCTGGTTAGAAGCGCAAATCTGCAGGAGTATGCATTATTATTTTATTTCACCTTGTAAAGTGATTATCATTATCTGCCCTGAAAATAATGCTTTAAATTGTTGGCTTGTTGCACATGGACTTAAATTTAGGGAATGTCAATTGAGGAGTATATACAATATAAGCGGATGTTAGTTATTACCGTTATCTGTTTTCAAAATAATGCTTTAAGTTGTTGCAGAATAATTATATGTGGGTTTAGGCAAAATCAAATTAACTGATTGAACTGAAATTACTAATAAAAGTAAGTCTATTTGTAGTTAACCCGAGGGTGAAGTTGTATTATTCAGTTCAGGAAATTTAAAACATCTTCATACCATACTCAAAATACCTCTGCGGTACCTATATAAGTGATTAGCGTTATCTATTTGTATAAACTAGGAGAAAGGCAGATGCCTTTAAGCTATGTGGGCCTAATCCCAAAATACCTTGTACCTATAGTCTCCTAGTTTAGCACGATGTAGTTTTCGCCACATTATGCCATACTCACACTACTAGCCGACTTTGTCTTTCGCTTCATCAACATTATTAAGCGATCCTATGGGTTCTCATGAACAATGGGAGTTATATGATGTGCTGATGTAGGTGAATTGGCTGCTCTATAGGATGCTTGGTCTAGATGACCTTAATATGGAAAATACATCATTGTCATTCAGTTTGATGATCCGGTTGGGGTTATCTTGATGTGACTGGGATTTTCTTAATTGGACATATATGTCATGTGTAAAACCTAGGTAAAACATACGCGAATGACAATGTACTGTTTTTAGGGAGAAATGAAAATGTGTTGCTTTTGAGTGGTGAGCGACCCGTTATGCTTTTAAGTGGTGAGCGACCCGTTATGTTTTAAGGGGTGACCAAACCATAAGGACTTACCCTGATGTGTGGCAAATTAAATATGTCGAATCTGTAACTATATTAAAACGTACTAGGATTATCATGGGCGTAGTTGGTGACATCATGGCACGTAGGCGCATGTATGTGGACACACCTTACCTTGTAGCCGAATGTAATGGGGTGTGTTCGATTTATGTAAGGCATGCCTAAACATGAAGTGTGTCAGAATTTGGCGTTTATGGTTTAGTGTAAGTCGATTCGGTTTTTATTTATCTTACTTTGTATTTTAACAACTCATTATTATTATTACTATTATTATTATTATTATTACTACTACTACTTTATCTTTCTGGTTAAATTTATAAATGTAATTTTTTTGTAAAAAAAGTTATATTCGTTTCTATATTATTGTTACTCCACTATTTATATTTGGTTGTCTAATTTTTATTCAAGCTCTTTATTCAAGAATCCTAAACCTATTTATTGCGTCTTCATTGGTCCAAACATACAAATTACAAGCCAAAGCTAGATTAAGCTACACACCGAACATCAATCTTTTAACAATCTTTTTTTCTTACACATTGAGATAACCCATTATTTTTTTATTCATCACAGCTGTTACGTCTTTATAGAATCTTTTTGTTGAAAGTAGTAACAATGGAGCAGCTCCAGCACTTTAGTCACGACCATCTGCTCAGACTTGTTCAATTGCAGCCTGAGCACAACAACGAAAACTCTGACAAGGAAGATGAAAATGAAGATGAAGTTAAAGATGGTTTTGCAATGGACGAACCCCATGTTGGAAAATGCAATATGTGTGAGGAAGAGATCTACACATTTCAGGTATGTTACTACACCTGCAGGGATTGTGACTACTCTTTGCACAAATTCTGTGCAGAACTGCCTGAAACCAAACAAAACCATCCATTACATCCGGGCCACAGTCTTAAGCTGTACCGTTTCGCTCCATACTCTCTTAGCCATGAACACTGGAGGTGTTTTATTTGTCAACATCAAAAAGACTGGTTATACAATTACCATTGTGCAATCTGCAGATTCACCATGGACATAATATGTAGTACTCTATCCAAACAGAAGATTGACCACCCAAGTCACCCTCACCAACTGCAACGTTTTATCGGTCAGATGATATCTCGTTGTAATGCTTGTGGCAATGAGCACAGTGGGACGTTCTACCATTGTGCCACTTGTTTTTCCTTTAGGATCCACTTGGACTGTGTTATTCTTCGACCCAAGTTACTTCTCAAACAGTCAACGAATGAGAGTTTTAGTCATTCTCATTTACTTACCCTTTCCTATTCCTTTCCTTTGATTGAGAAGATGGCTAAGTACCATCCAGTATGCAGAGTTTGTGAGAAAGATTTTGATTTTAATTATGGGTTGCGAGACAGTTCTTACCTATGGCATTACAGATGCGATAAATGTCGATACTACGTCCATGTTGATTGTGCGACTTCAAAGATGGAGGCGTTTATGTCTTCTATCTTGATCCCTGCTGGTGAGCAATATAAATTATTCTTTTCTTTTAATTGCAGGATATTGTGCTTGTCAATTTAACTTGTAACTTTAATTGCGTCATTAATTGATTAGGCATGGGCACAACATACAAAAATTTCACAGACGAAGATCATCTTAATCTGATCCGCTACCCATTTGCCGATGAAAGTGTCAACCTTGTGATGCACCATTTTATCAACAAAGGTGAAAAAGTTATTAAAGAAAAGATTGCTGGTGAAATGTTTAGCCATCCACACCCACTAATTCTTGTTGATACGCTCCTTAACGGGTCAGTCTCTCTTCATGATCCCATGAAAAAAGTGGAACTATTTTGTGATGGATGTGTAAGACCAGTAACGAGTGTACCCTTTTACAAGTGTTGCCATCATGATTGTAGTTTTGTTCTTCATGAGTGGTGCACTAGGCTACCCTCCGAAATACAACACCCTGATCATCCAAAGCATACCCTTGTTCTCATGCCAAAAGTCCTTAAAGATGTGGGTGTGTTTCAGTGTAACATCTGTGAGTTACTTTGCAATGGTTTCGCATATGGATGCAAGGAATGTGAATATTATGTTGATATCCACTGTGGGTTCATACCTGATGTAATCACACATGAAGCACACCCTAACCATCTCCTCCTAAGATTTAAAACTTCATCTAAATTGAGGTGTTGTAAGGCATGTCAGGGTTATATTTGGGAAAAGGGGTTCCATTGTCCCACTTGTGGCTTCTTTCTGGATATACGTTGTGCATTGTTATTACCTGGAACGATTAGGCACAGGTACGATAACCATCCACTGAGTCTGAGATATTATCCGGCTGAAAACCATAGTGGTGAATACTTTTGTGAGATATGTGAGGATGAAATTAACCCGGAAAAATGGTTCTACCATTGCAGCAGTTGTGCCTCGTCTATGGACACTGCTTGTGCCCCCGTAAAGCTTCAATGTGAGCGGTCTATCTCAAGCTCATATAACATCGGTATCTTCAAGTATTTAAATGTGAAGTTTGGAGGAAGACATGAGATAAAAAATCACCCACACCCTCTCACCTTTCTACCAGGGATTAATCATGAAGATGACAAATGCGTGGTCTGTCGTCGTCAAGTAGAATCGAATGATATGATCTTGGAGTGTATCCAATGCAAGTTTGTGCTTCACTACTATTGGTGTGTGAAGAGACTGATTGAAGGCTCTTCTAGTAGTACTAGTGGGGAACGGGGTCCATCCTAACAACTCCCAAAAATTCAAGAAGGCAGAGGAAGGAGAAATTGTTATCTAAATGTTTTTTTTAATCCATGTAACTTTGTTTTCGGCGGTTCTGTATGTTTTCCAGTAGTTGCATACATTTCTGGCTATCTTTTTTGGTGTAAGTGGGAGAAGGACGTTGATTTTAATCCTTCAATTGAAGTTTTAAAAATTCAACGATTTAATTTATAAAAACCCTAGAGTTAAATATTCAATATTATTAATTAGTAATTAATCATAACTACTAATTAAAATTGAGTAAATAAGAAATTTCACATGGGGAGTTAATCATTTTTAATTAAATCGAGTAGATCAATATTGTTTTTTTATTACTATACCGTGTTTTATTACTCTTGGATTTATTGATTTATTGGTGTTTATATTTTCTTAATGTTTGCTTAACCAAGTGACTTACTTTCGATCTATGTTATGCACATTTAAGTTTGATCCATATTTTTCAATGTCACTATATCATTAGGGGGAGGAGTGTTTAATTTAAGGTTCATTCCACAAGTGGTTTATGGACATCTAGTCTTTTTTAGAGGCATGTTATTTGCACAACCCTAATTTTTAATTTGCACAACCCTCTACGGGTCGTAGAGGCCTCTACGGCCCTTAGATATGGGGACCATTAATGAAGAGACTGATTTGCAGTGTGTCAGTCTGAAAAGCAACCCAATTACGGGCCGTAGAGGCCTCTATGGCTCGTAGGGCCCTCTACGGCTCGTAGAGAAGATGACCTCTACGAGCCATTTTCCAGCCATCTACAGGCCGTAGAGGTTTTTTTTTAGATTGTGTTGGAATTGATGTGTTGAGTTTTTTATAAAAAGTAAAATAGCATAAAAATATATATTTTTCACTTAATAATAATTTAGTACTAGATTATACCCCGGGAAAGTCCCGGGGTTAAGAAATCTAATATGACATATCAATTTTACATATGAAATAAATGACAATAAAACGATCTTTAACCAAAAATAATACTCTTAAACAAAACAATACCTAATTAGATATCTTTATCTTAACCATAAATTGTTAATCTAATATCAAGCAGCAGAAATACAGCCGTAACAATCTTATAGAACACGCTCTTAATTCTTACTAGCTAATATAGGCTCACACAAACAAAGAAGACACATTATGTTACTTATTAAATGAAAAAAAATTGTAACTGTCGGTACGGTTGGAGTTTCAGGGACCCGAATGGAGGAACTGGAAGGCCACAGGATAGATGATCATACTCCATACAAAGATAAGTGATAGAAGGTGACTAGAAGGCAATCAGACTCACGAAGCGACAATTACGTAGAGATTCGTAAATAAGAAAAGACTTCAGCTTAAACGGTTGTACCTATCGGTACGGTTGGAGTTTGAGGGACCCGAATGGAGGATCAGGAAGACGTATAATCGGACTCACAATGCGTCAATAACATAGATATTCGTACATAAGAAAAAACTCCAACTTAAGATGCTGTAACTATTCGTAGGGTTTAAGTTTCCAGGACCTAAATGGGGGAACCGGATGACCATACGATATTTGATCATTATAAGCACTCTGATAAATGAAGCAAAGCTAACCGGACAGTAATCATGGTCATGAAGGGATAATCTTATAGAACACGCTCATAAAAGAAGACCCAATATGTTACATATTAAATGAAAAAAAATAACAATAAAATTGTTGTTTATGCTGTTTTACCTTTATAATAAGAAATGAAAAAAAAATTATAAAAAACTCAAATAACATGCTTAAAACTAATAAACAACACTTAAAAAAAACATAACTAGGGCCCGTATAGGCCTCTACGGGCCGTAGATGGTGCCCAGAAACGGGCCGTAGAGGTTGTTTATCTACGGGCCGTATAGGCCTCTACGAGCCGTAGAGGTTTTTTTTAGATTGTGTTGGAATGGATGCGTTGAGTTTTTTATAAAAAGTAAAATAGCATAAACAAAATATTTTTTTCACTTAGTAATAATTTAGTGCTAGATAATAACCCGGGAAAGTCCCGGGGTTGAGAAATCTAATATGACATATCAATTTTACATATGAAATAGAATGATAATAAAACGCTATTTAACAAAAAATAACACTCTCAAACAAAACAATTGTCTGTATGAACTAAATTTCATACCTAAAAAAACTACTAAATTTAACAACAAAACTGAAGAAATGACTTATCCATCCGATTAAAGTTACTATTGGAACAATCAAAAGTAAAAAAATTCAATACTTAATTAGACACCTTTATTTTAACCATAAATTGTTAATCTAATATCAAGCAGCGGAAATAAGAACTCAAGTTTTATAACAAAAATTGTTGATTATGCTATTTTACTTTTTATAAAAAAAAAACTTAACACATACATTCCAACACAATCTAAAAAAAACCCTCTCTACGGCCCGTATAGGCCTCTACGGGCCATAGAGGGGATCACAATCATTGGTAGTCAGGACTGAAACTCGTACCTCGTTTTCATGTTCATCTACTGCCCGTAGAGACCTCTACGGGCCGTAGATAAGTCAAAAGTAGATCCCTACGGCCTGTAGAGGCCTCTACGGGCCGTATAGGGTTGTGTGAATAAAATGCACCCTTGTGTGAATATCCGGAGCCTTTTTTTATTTTTCATTTCGTAACAGCATTCTGAATCACTTTGTTTTCCTCTTTTTCATCCTTTTTATCGTCTTGTAATCGGTGACGATATCCACCAAACAATCCTTCCCTTTGCTTGACGACTTGACACTCAATCTATGGCAATTTTGGCACATTAAGTATAACTTGATCAGACATAGTTTATTTTGTCAAACAAAGTGTACTGATCAATTAAAATCATTATTGATCATTCAAAGTTAACTGTGCACAAAGTCACTATTAGAATGTATCACTTACACATTTTTCGTTCTGACCTTGTTGGTATTGTGTTTTTGTAGAGGTCGTAGTTTAATTGATGTCGAGAATGTCGCTTGTAAAACCATTCGTTGAGATAATGTAATTTGCCGATCGGTTGTTTTTCTTTTTCGGAAACAACTTCTCATTCAGCGTTCACGATCCACAACAATCAACAGATGGGTACCCATTTGGAATGGATGTCACAATCTCCCATGACGACATATAGATTAAAGATTTTGCCTTGAACGTTTTTGTGCATTCTTTTAGAGTTATCTTGATAATGGCAGTTTCATCAGCTCCACTTGACCACTTAGGAGACTATATAATTTAAATTAAACAATTAGGAATTTAAATTCCAACAAAATTGTAAGGGAAATTGGATTTTGAGTTAATTACGTGGTTAGTCCCTATGGTTTCTTTAAAGTTTCAAGTTTAGGTACTAATAGTTTCAAGTAACGGGTTAGGATACTAAGGTCTGTTTTTGTAACAATGTTAGGTACTAAGACTAACGATAGTTAATTTTTCTGTTAACTTTAGGTAAAGTGACGAAATTGAGTTTTTACAAAGTAGATGGGTCATTTATGTAAAACTCTTAGTACCTAAACTTGAAACTTTAAAGAAACCACATGGACTAACCACGTAATTAACTCATAAAAGTAATATTTTTACATTTTATTCGTATTTAAATTTAAAAATTTAAAAGTATTTTTCCCTAATACAAAATTTAAAATTATTTTTCACTAATACAAAAAAAAATTTAAAAATAATCATTATTTAAATTAAATAAATATATTAAAAATAATAAATATTTATTTTTCGGGAAAATAAATTTATAAATAAACTTTAGGGTCATATGAAACTAGGATAATTTTTATAAAAATTTTCGACCAAGTTTACTATTTTTAATAATTTTAATAGATTTATAATAGTTGTTAAATAAAAGGATGAATAACATAAAAAAAGAAACAGGTTCTGTCTCATAGGGGAGTCGAGCTTAGGACATGTTCTGTATATGTATTACGCCTGTTTGTTATTTTTAATGGATATGTTATTCTTTTATACAAAACCTAATTACAACAAAGCTTGGTCGTGTTTTGGAAGATGCAAGCGATCGCGTTTTGGAATTGATTACAATAAAGCTTGGTCGCGTTTTGGAAGATGCAAGCGATCTCAAACTAATATGCATCAAGTATCTTAACCTATTCGAGTGGTACTTCTATATGTTGAAAGACATGGTCAAAAGGAGGTTGATACATGTCTAAGTGAAGAACAAAAAGAGGTTGATACGTGTGGGGCAAAGCTAACGTGGAAGCAAAGCGAGATTTCTCCAAGGGATGTGGACGAAGTGGACTAGTGGAGCACCAATTGATCGAAGACACAAATTGATATGTGTCTTGACCAAGTCTACAACTATCTTCATGACCTTATTCCATGCAGCCATTATTTCCCTTTATTGTGTTGTTCACGTTCTTTTTTTTTTTTTTTTTGAAAATAATAATTTAGAAATTCTGTTTTAAATGAAAATAATATAGAAAAAAAAATGAAATTATTTTTCACTAATACAAAATGTTAGCCCCTATTTTTATATAAAATAATTTTTTTTTTTGTATTAGTGAAAAATAATTTTAAATTTTTAAATTTAAATGCAAATAAAATGTAAAAATATTACTTTTATGAGTTAATTACGTGGTTAGTCCCCGTGGTTTCTTTAAAATTTTAAGTTTAGGTACTAAGAGTTTTACATAAATGACCCATCTATTTTGTAAAAAGTCAATTTTGTCACTTTATTTAAAGTTAACAGAAAAATTAACCATCGTTAGTCTTAGTACCCAACATTGTTACAGAAACAAACCTTAGTACCCTAACCCGTTACTTGAAACTATTAGTACTTAAACTTGAAACTTTAAAGAAACCACAGGGACTAACCACGTAATTAACTCTTGGATTTTAACACCCTAAAATATTGACAATTGGCCGTTGACGCACTGAACTACAAAATTGAACAACACCGCACTATACTTTCAACTTATTGACCTGTATCACCCTCAGACTAACCATGGTTAATTTTTGCTGACGTGGCATGGTGACGTGTCCATTTTTTCTGACGTGGCATGAGAAATAAGCTGACGTGGCATGGACACATCACCTGCCACGTCAGCAAAAATGGACACCTCACCATGCCACGTCAGCAAAAATTAACCGTGGTTAGTATGAGGGTGATACAAGCCAATAAGTTAAAATTACAGTGCGGTGTTGGTCAATTTTGTAGTTCGATGCGTCAGCGGCCAATTGTCAATAGTTTAGGGTGTTAAAATCCAATTTCCCAAATTGTAACGACTTAGAATATAAATAAAACAATAACTTTTCAATGTAGCATGCGTTTTGCTCATTTTTGTATTGAAATATGTCAACCTTTGAAGTGAATTAATGAATGGTTTGGTTGGTTCCTCCAAGTAGCTTGTTAAAAGGCTCGAGAATCCGACACCAAAACGAATTGGGCTTTTTTTATTTCCTATCTTTTTGTCTTTGAAAATATGTAACCAATTTTCAAAGACACCCTATTCGAGTATATCTATGCTTGTTGAGCTTCTTGTTCTTGCTATTCTTCTTCTTCCTCTTCAAATTCTTGTTCTCCCTCTTCGTGTTCTTCATCATCCGAGTCGGAAGCTACATTATAGGTGGGTCACCGTATGGTAGGTTTTGGTAGTGGGGGGTTCGGTTTACAATACACGTAATGGTCAATCGTTGTTCTTCTGGTGGCATAGTGAAATGACCCGATGTGATTTGGGTTGGCATATTGGGTAGGGTACAATATTGTGGATATTGTGTTGGGAACGGCTGGGTTGGGTATTGTTTATCCTGTAAATTAAATGTATTCGATTGGCCTTGGCAAGCACGAACGTTCGGCCCACGGGTTTTTCTTTCTAGTCGGCCCTTTTTTGCTTGAATTCCCCATTTGTTATTTGTTTTTTTGTTTTTTTTTATAAAAGAAATGTAAATGTTGTAATAGTAGGAGAAGTGCAGAAAATTATAATTTTAAGAAAGTTATAATTTTGTGTGAGTTTATATAGTGTAAAACTAGGGTTTATTTTTTTTTTAAATTAATGACTGTTGGTAGGTAGTGGTCATATCATCTCCAATCCGAGCTTGTTCATGAATCCGTGGAACCCCCATAAGGCGTGACCAAGTGGGTTGCGATGGTGTTCCCGTCAAACACGCCGAACCCGTGACTCTATCTCGTGAATGCACAATCTCCCTAAGTAACCAAGCATGAATAGTTTTGCAATAGTGAAGTAAATAAATACGAATTGATTTTAACCTACCCGTTTTGACCTGATTCATTTTTTTCCATACTTGTTTAGGCCCTACCAATTTGTGTCTTCACTACTATAAATTAATTATGGATCTGTCATTAAGTGTGTGACTTCAAGGAACACCAAATAAATACAAGAATACAAGTATCTAGCTTTTTTTTGTTGTTGGTACTATTTCTCGTATGATTTGTTTCTTCTCGTAATACCCTACAATCAATGGGTTGTGTTGGGATAATTTTAGGGCACTATTGTCCTAATCATATTTAAAATTTTATAAGATTAGATATTAACGATTTGATTAATATATGTCTCAACCAACAAAAGGCATTCTAAAGTGACATTTACTTTTCTACATTTTATTAATAACTAGTAGGTTTTCCTATGCTTCGCGGTTGGCCTTCGATTGATATTAGTCTGGTTTGTTACCGTACGTTTACGATACACACACTCTTATATCAATCAAAACATGTGTTATAGCGATCGAAAACTATAAAACTGATTATCCGTACCGATATTATTCGGACGGTATCGGTTTGGTTTGTCATGATAGACAATTTTATAAATGAAACTATATCAAACCTTGAAACCATAAACACAACATGTACTGGTACCAATGATGTTCGGTTCGGTATGATATGGCATGGTAACAAGAATATGTCAATCTATCGGAAACGGAAATAAAAAAAATGATACTGGTAATTTCTTCTTCTCATTTGTGCGTTATAAAAAATATTATATACTTTTAAAGCAAAAGAATTAATTTGGGATTTCTTTTTATTTTAAGTTCGTTTATTAAATGTATAGTTTTCAATTTTAGTAAAAAACCTTCAATTTTAATATAAATCCAGTGTTATTCCGACCGACACATGCGGCAAGGATCCTAGTTGATCAAAACGCATTACGAAAGAGACAAGTATGTTAAAATAACAAGGTAACACTTGTTATTTGTACAATTTAAATACTTCACATAATATTTCATATATGTATATCTTGTCTTAATTGTTTTTTGTGTTTATAATTTTCATTTATGGATGGCTGAGCAGCTCAGGTGGCAGAGCAGCTGCGGATGTGGAAGCTGATGTGGCAGAGCTGCTGCGAATGTGGAAGATGATGTGGAAGACAGTGCTGACATGGAAGGAATTTGTCATTTGTTTAGACTTGTATCCCATCCGTTGGTAAACAATAATGCATATGGGTAACTTATTGATAATTACATGTTATACGATCATTGGTAATTTAGAAATACATGTTTATGTGAAATTATATGATTAAGCGTGTTTTGGATGCAAAATTGGGAGACAAGGGCGAGGGGATGGACCCATTCGTCTGGTTTACAGGGCGAAAGGAAGACCCCTTCACCTCCTGTAGGCCCTTCAGGTATAAATACTCTGTTTTTGCACACTTTCACCATTTCACAAACCCTAACTTACGCCCAAGTGCTCTCTCTCTTAATTCCAATACCTCTGTACCACGAGTTTTTGCCCTCAAATCACCCACTTCTAACCTAAAAACACCTACAAACCCATAGCAAGGCTTAGATCTAAGGTGTATGTTATATCCAACATCTTTTCCTTTCATTTTAACATTATTTCATAAACCATTGATATCTAGATCTGATTTCAAAGAATTTTCATAAACAAAAATCTTTCCTAAAGTTTTCCAAACAAGATCTAAACCATCTAATGAGTTTTAAGACAAAAACCTAAGTTTTTAAAGGTGTTGGTGATCTAGGAATTAGGGCTTTGTGTTATATGTTAATATAATGATAACATGATGTTGATATGATGTTTATTGATGTGTTAGAAGCATGTTTAGGGGTGTGTTTATTTGGATTATGAGGTCTTATGAATATTAGGGCTATTTTGGGGGTTTTGATGCTTTTGATAATTGTTATGGATGATAAGATGATTAGGTTATGTGTAGGATCATGATAGGAAGTTGTGGCATGAATTAGACATGATTATAAACGTGATTATGTGGTTTAATTGGGGATTTTACTGTTTATGGTAAACAATACATGCATATGTGATGTTTTCATAATCTTTGCCAAATTGGGTAAAACTTGCAAATTATGCTCAAAACCTGTTTTGTCTATGTGTTAAGTGATGAAACATGATGGGGATAGGCTAGGGATTGGGTTGGTAGTGGTCGGCTACGTCTGGGCAAGCTTCGGGGGCGATTCAAGGGGTTTCGGAAGACAAAAGTGTTGCAGCTGCTGCAGGGGGCGAAGGGCTCACCCCTTCGCCTACCCACAGTTGCAAAGGACTCTCACCCCTTCGTCTAGATTTTGACCTCTTCGCCCAAGAAGTAATCCCTTCACCTGGAATAGTGACCCCTTCGCCTAAGATGTTGACCCCTTCGCCTGGAATAGTGACCCCTTCGTCTAAGATATTGACCCTTTCGCCTACATGTGATCCCTTAGCCTATTTTCATGAGCCCTTCGTATGAAAGTGAACCCGTCGTATGTAACATGCTGATATAACCCGTTAAGTGCAAATTTACGTGTTTTCCATGTACAGTTACCTGTTAACTCATATATGACTATCAGACTGATATTGCGGGTCACCAATGGGATGTCAAGTCTTGTGTGGTTGTGTCGAACATCAAACACTCTTTTCAAACGTAAACAGTCATGGCTTGGACAACCAAGGGTTATTGGACACACATATCATCAGTTAAACACTTATAGGCGTCTTATGATAGGTTTTCGGTAATTAAAGACTATCATCACACGTTTTGTTTTATTACTTAAATACTCAACCTAAGGTGAGTTTCACAGCCCCTCTTTTACTGTTTTCCATTGGGGGAGAAACATGCAGGATAAACTTTACTTACTTTAGACCACGGTGTTACATTATATCACATGGGTACTAAGCGACATTTCATCACTTAAGTCCTTTCTAACTTTTGAACCATGAATATGTGGATACGTAGCGGGGAAGTGTGAATACATCTATTGGGCCCAACAAGCCCCACCCGGGTCGACTGGACGTCGGACGAGTGCATATTTGTCCTATCTAACGTTGTAATTTTTTAGACGCACTTGATTGAGAATTTAAATGCACGTTGTCTAGACTCCATGCTAATATTGCAATCACAAAAAATTTGGCATCAGCTACTACAATCTAGAGCACATCATAGATTCTCAATGCTAATTTCACACGAATACTTCAAGGAACACTATGCAAATCAACAAGTTTATGAAATCCTCTTTTTAAACCACTTAGATGTATAGCAGTGAAAGAAAACTAGCATGCTCTATTTTTTTGACAAACACAAAATTTTCAATCACAAACAAATAACATTTATGAAATGTTTGGATTAATGACATGGAATACAAATGCTTTACCAAAACGATTCCCATGGGCCATGGCAAAATTATTATTAAATATTACTCGTAATTGAAGTGCTACACTGGTAATGAGGGGGGAATATTACTTGAAATTCTAAGGAATAAAACTAGAACATTTGTTGAAGTGCGTTTAAGAGAATAATAAATAATAAAGTGCGTTTAATTAAAACGCATGCATTTAGAAAACGTTTTAAGACAATAATAAATAATAAAGTGCGTTTAAGACATTGGCACTTAAACCAATGTTTTTAGTACAAAGTTTTTTGATGTGATTTCTATTATCTTACGCCAGCAATTCTTTGTGACATCACTAAGTCCACGGTTTTTTAATCCTTGAAAGTCGAACACTCGGAAAATCAAATGGTTTAGATGAGGCAGTTGCAACAACAATTACAAAAAATTAAAGTGCGTTTGTTAATAATATATATTTTCATAACGTGCGTTTTAAAAAAAATGAAATATGAACCAGTTACGAGCGTTTTAAGACAACTTTACTCACTAAAATAACGCACCAAATATTACATCCCCAATTAATGCATGTGTTTGAACCAATTGTGTTTGAATTTTTTTTTTTTTTTTTTTGGTATGTACGTGCGTTTGATTTTTCGGTATGATGCTCTGTTTTTTGTTTTAAAAAACAGAGCATGTTTCAAAGTGGTGGATTGAATGTTCTGGCTCAATGTTTAAGTCTGCATTAATTAAAACAACATGATTACAGTAATAACGATTGAAATCGAAAAATTAATTAAAAAAACAGAGTGACCTGCCAATCATGTCGCTAAACTCTTCAATTGAATATCAATTTTGAAAAAAAATTAGATCGAGAAATAGTATTCTGTTCTGGAGTTACGAATTGAATTTGGAAAACGTTACCGAAATTAAGACGTGATTACAGGGGAAGCGTTGTATACAAAATGGTCTAAAATACCCCTAGAATAAATCAGGAACGAGTTTGGGAGTTGTAACTGCAGTTTACACGTGTCATTATCTTGTGGCTTTCTAACCTTCCTACGGTAAGAATCCTTTGTACCGAATACTTTCTCAAGAAAGTTTAACATGTACGATTTTTTTTTTCTTTTGTTAATAATACTGATTTAAGTTTTAAAAAAAAAAAATCCATGCCCAAACAACATAAACATGTGACACCCAGTTATAACATGCTCCTAATTACTTTTGTTTTAAAAAAAAAAACCATATTACATGCTTTAAACATATCGAATTGTCTCGTTAAATTTAAAGTTGGAATCGCATTTTAGCAGTTTTTTCCTAAAAAATAATTGGTAATCACCATAGTCACCCCTGGTGCTATTTCTTGGTAAACTAGGGGTATATATCGACGCGCGTTGCGCGTTTTACAATCATGATTTAGATGAGGTGTTGATCAATCAATGAATTATACAATTGAGATTCCATTTTGGTTGTAAACGTTAAAAAAATAAAGAAATCTACACATAAGGTAACACATGAAATTTGTAACGAAATGACATAATATTATGTTATTTATATTAATAGTATATAATATAATATAAGCCAATGATCTCCAGCCCAGCTGGTTTGAAGTGGGAAGGTTTACCTCCTTGGAGGGTTCCAGCCCGGGTTTGGTCTCAGGTTCGATTCCCACGCATCACCAAAAAAATAACCGATTGGGTTTGAAAGAAGAAACCCGTGTGTTGCTATAAGATTCGAACCTGGGCAATGGTCGCTTTGCAACACAGGGTTTACCGCTGAAACACTACTTTTCAAAAAAAAATATAATATAATATAAGGTAACACATGAAATTTATAACGAAATTACATAATATTATGTTATTTATATTAATATAATATAATAAAATTTTTGAATAAAATAATAATATAGTTAAAAAAAGTTTTTAAATAAAATAATATATATGAATATGAATAAAATAATATAATAATAATAATAATAATAATAATAATATAATAAACCAACTACTGTTCAAATAGTTGGTCTATTATATATATAAAAATATAACGAAATTACATAATATTATGTTATTTATATTAATATAATATAATAAAATTTTTGAATAAAATAATAATATAGTTAAAAAAAGTTTTTAAATAAAATAATATATATGAATATGAATAAAATAATATAATAATAATAATAATAATAATAATAATAATAATAATATAATAATAATAAACCAACTACTGTTCAAAGTAGTTGGTCTATTATATATATAACTAGTTGTATTCAATAACGCGCGTTGCGCGTTTGTCAGCTAACTTCAAACTTAACATTCATCACCAAAAATTATTTACAAGATTGTATCAAGCAAGATGCTAACTACAATCATACAATCGACACCCAAATACATCTGCAATACAATCAAACACCTATTAAGTTATGGGTATATTAAACGCTACCCAATTCTCCCACGTCCAACCCGATTGTTTATCTTAATGTTTCACCAAATTAAATGACATAGCTTGAGCTTCCCCGAACACACCTGTGACGTTGACTCTTTAACCGCTGAAAATTAGTTCGTTTCACGCTCTCCATATCGCCCAAGAAGCCGCTAAAATAATAATTCTAATCAATTTACGTTTCTCCTTTGACCCGTTCACAGTCCAGTGCAGCTCTAATAAGTCCTTCACATTGAAAACGTATATCGGAGTGATGCCAATCCACGCGCTGACTTTGTTCCATACCAGTGCAGCCACGTAACAGGAGGTTAGAAGGTGATCTGCATCTTCGTCGGCCTCGCCGCATGATTGGCAACTTGCCGACCCATGAACAATCGTCCTCTTCTTTAGCCCCAACAAAGTTGGAAGCCTATCTTGTAACGCACTCCACCCAAAAATAGATACCTTTCTAGGGACGCCTTTTACCCATTCAAATGGATAGAACGGCGCTGCGTTTCTGGGCAACAGCTTTCTGCACTCTGTAGCTGAAAAAACGACGTCTGCGCTTTCAATCCAAATCCATTGATCCCTTACTTGAGTTGTATTGATGCCCTGAATCAGGTCCACACATTGATTCAGCTCCTGCACCTCATTAACAGCTAACGGACTCCTCTTCCGGTCCCAACCCAATAGTCTTTGACCCACAGAAACACACTTATCAGCTTCTAAAACAAACAGTCCTGGAAATCTTGAAAGAAAAGTATCTTGCGTGTGTTTACTAATTTCTATGTATTTACATAATATTACCTCTTCAATAGCATTTATTAGGCGCCTATACTTTCCCTAGAGCTGATATTCACTACGCGTTGCAATTAGCGGTAACTTAGCAATATTTGCCCCATGAATCCTGCATATATAATCGTAAATTTCTTAATAAAGGGTCAATAACGAATTAATTAGGTTTGACAATATTGAATGGTATGATATGTTATTTAATTGAGCAGACTTTTATCATCTACATTTCATGCAAAATTAATGCGATTGTATCAAAGTTACAAAACTATCAAATTAGCCCTCATCTTCTACTCTCCTCAAGATATTTCTCTGTTGATTTCAATAAAAATAAATAAGCCAAAAACAAACTTGCCTGTAACCGTTTTCTACTCCAAGTCGGTTCCTTGTGTTCTTGAGCCACTTGGCTACATCCGCCCCTCTACTATTATATTCTTAGCACTGTCTTCAAGCCTGTTGTTTGTGTTCCTTAATTTACTACCATCTTAACTTCCACCTTGGCTTCACAATACTAAAACACATCCAGAAATCAAATATAAAAAAAGGCATGTTCCAGCATTCAACACAATTAAAAAAAACTAACTAAAATGTAAATAACCATAACCTCTATAACTTTATACATATCGGCTACATGTAATTGACAACTATGATGTAACATTTCAAAACAAAATCACCATATATGTGTTTATTGTAAAAAGATGAGGAGGTTCCATCTATTGAAGCATAACTGGGCATCGTGATATAGGTTAGAAGTCATAAAAAAACTTAAAAACCAAGGGGTGGTTTCTTTTGTATCCTACTAAATCTTACCCTTTCACAATACTAAAGACCACTTACTTGCTCATTCCATGATGAGTAAAATAAATCATTTACTTAAAACACTATAAACATCATATTTACTCCTTCCATAAAACTATAAATATCAAAAAGGGTAAAAACATCATATTTGCACTTTAAACACCAAAAACATCTTACTCATTCTGTAATGAATAAAACAATCAAATATTTGTAACCTCTTTTACTTAATAAATAAGGGGAACATCATGCAGACAAAGGCTTCACTGTAATAATCAGATAAGGTGCATGAATAAGTAAATTCCGCGAAAGATGAGAGGTAAAGAATGAAGTTGTAGAATACTTGAGGTGCATTTTGGTGGGGTCTTATAGAATTGATCATTTGTTGGTTACTAAAAGAAAGGGACCCATTTACCCTAATTCGATTGTAAATGTTCATCCCCATTTGCCCTTAAACTTTCTGTTTTGGCTGCAATATAATTGAAGAAAAGGCAACCACTTTTGACCCTTTGTTGGTTACTAAAAGAAAGGGCCCCATTTGCCCTAATTTGATTGTAAGCGTTCATCTCCATTTGCTCTTGAACTTTTTGTCTCGGCTACAATAAAACTGAATTGATATAAGAAAAAGCAACCACTTTTTTTTGGCAAAACAACGCTGATGGAATGTAATAAGCGTTACCGTTTACGCTAATAAGTAGGATTGTAAATTAAGCTGACAGGGAAAATGACCTTTGTGACCCATCAAGTTTAACCGGCTACCGAAATTCATCTTACAAATAGTCTCTCATTGTGACTGCAGTCAACATGGTTGCCACGTAAAAAAATTAGTTTACCAAATTTTTCACATCACTACAGGATGCCAATTGTTCCATAACTTTAACCTTTGATGCTCAGACGTATGGAAATACATCATTATAGCTGCTATCAGGTTGTTGTTAATGATAATGGGTCGCAGCCTCTCGACACCAAAAAATCATACTGTTTACACTCATCGTAGTTGTTATAAATTTGTTAATAAACATCATATCACTAATTCAATAACCTCCCAGATGAGCATCAGATCATCATCACCTACAAACAATATATATTCATGTCTAGAATTAAACTTAAATTTTCAAAATGAAGGTTAAAAAACCTATAAGTTTGTGATACCTTGAGTTTTTTTGGCAGGAAGCGTGTTTTTATGATTAGAAAAAGTTTAGCCGATGCCAGATCAAGGTGATAAAAAATATAGAAATTAGGCTAATAGCTATACATATCCATTCTAAACAAATTGAAACTTATTTCAAAAAAGGAGATGGATCTGACCATCGAAATAAGAGGCTTATGTAGGCTTTGCCCAATTCCTTTTGAAGCATCAACATGAGGAACCTAAATGTACGGTGATAAATTCCAATCCGTATCAATGTTCTCCTTGATCAGTTTGTCTACTTATGCACGAACAATATTAGGAAAAATTAGACAACCTCTTGAATATATTATCTTACCTAAAAAGCCCATCTGAAAGAACACCATTGATGACAATACTTGTTGCAGGGTCCTATTATGAGCAAAAGATAGCTTTAATTGAACATCAATTTATGTAAACTAAGTGTACTTAAAAGCAGTTTAAGAAACTCACATCCTCTTCATATCACAGATTTAATTCATGGATCCAAAACAATAGATCTGATTTAGGCACCTACATCAGCAAAATGCCCAAAAATTTGTAAGTTATAATAAACTGCTTTAAATCATGCACACATTTTTTCCCCAAATAAAAGGAAGTAAAACACCAAAAGTCAAACAAATCACATTATACAAAGACATGAAAGCAATAACAACTATTAATTATGTTGGAAAACACACTGGGGAGTCGTGAACATAATTTTTTTTTGTATTTTGTTTTAATAAAAGGAATATAAATTGTTACATAAAAAAATTCAGGGAAAAAAATAGAAGTACAGAAACCACCACAGTGTGGCACTGTTGCCGCCTCTGACCTCTGCAGTAAAGCTTTTCACAGCCGTTGGATCGTCTTCAACAACCGATTCCAAAACCCATCGGCTGGCCGAAGCTCGTCGGAAGTGAGCTGACGTCCCCTTTCTATTTTTCCTTCCCGCTCTCTATCTTTCGTGTGGGGTTTGGTGATAGCGGTGTATGGAATCTCTTGGGTTTCCTCTTCTCCCTCTCGGTTCTCTCTCTATAACTGCTTTCTCTCTCTAAGTCTCTCTCTCTCTCTCTCTCTCTGTATTTTCAAGATACGGATGGTTGTAGATGGTGATGGTGGAAGAGTGAGTCATTGTAAGCAGGACGTGGAGAACCAAATTAAACGACACCTGTAAAGCACTTTTTTTAAATAAAAAAATTGGCTTCCAAAAAAAGTAAAAACTACACCCCTTACAGGAGTCGAACCGGAACACCACATTAGACACAACAACCCCCAAACCAACTGTACCACATCATCCTTGGTTAACAATATCAAAGAGATTACTATTTAACAGCTTTTAAATTAATATAATAATAATAATATACCTTTGACATTTACTGTTCAAATGCTTTGGTTTTTTATTATAGTATAATAATGGTTTAAAGTTATCCACTCTTGGGTCTGTGGTTGGATTTTTCTTGCTTTTTAGCAATTAATTTTCTCTCAAAACAAAAAAGTTCAAAATTTATCTTCTAACTGATGGGAGAAGTTTTTAATTTTGTAGGTTGATCTCGCTTTTAAGCTAGACTGTGTGCATCTTTACTTGGATGATGTGCATAATACCCGAAACTGCAACCGAAGAAACTCAGACCGGTCTACACAGGTGAACGAGGAGTAAATAAGGTTCATATACGGATTTGATCAAACTGACGCTAAAGCCAACCTATTTCAGTATATAAAAAGGTTACCCGTTTTGACTTGTTGCTCAACCTGCTCGGTATTGCAGGTGGACCAAGGGGTTCCAATATGGATGACATCGGTGCTGCAAGAAATTTTTTGATGTAAAATATTATTGCTTTATACTCGCAACATATTATAATCTTGTTCATACAACTTAACAGCAGAAGCACATTTGAACATCATTTTCTACAACCTAATTACTCAATGTCAATATGCAGCTTGCTGCTGACCTACAGGTTCATGTGGAAAACATGCCCAGATATGTGTTTGCAGAACATGAAAACAACGAGGGTGCTCAGAGGATGTCAAGTGGAACCCATTCAAGTGTACCTGCAAACGGGTCATGGTTTCTCGTATGATTGACGTTGGGGTCAAGTTAGGATAGGCAAGGGCAGGATATACAACTGATCACAAATCTGAACTGGTGCTTTGTTTTTTAATATTTGGCGAGAGATATTGTGGGGTCAGGATAGCGGCGCAGCTTGTTGCTCGCTTACCCCTTATCCAGATGTAACTTGGTTTTTTATTGTAGAATAGTACACCAAAAAAATGTCACCAAAAAAAAATCATTTTCATCATCCAAGAAATATAGAAAATACCTTCTTGTTAAATTATCAAACTTGATCTGCATTTGCAGATAAATAATTGATTATCAAAGAACTTACAACATTTAATAATCTGAATATTCTCACTTTGTATAAAAAATAATCACAACCCTAACTCTCTTTTCAATTGGGCAAGTGCAGCTTCAATTTCATCTATGTTGTCTTCGATACTACTTCCCTTACTACCTTCATTTCCACTACCATTTCCTTTTGTACTCTTACCCGAAGCTGCAGGCTCTTCATATCTACTCTTTGTTTCCTCTTCAGTATCCGTTATATTCAGCTCTTTTTCAAGAAACTCGACGAACTCTTCCCCGATATCCTATCATTGCAAGAAAATTTAGTAACTTTATGAAACCCATTATTCGTTAGCTCAATTTACATAAAAACTTACGGCTAATTCCTCCCATAAGCTCTTTGGTTTTGCTTGTGAAGGAGCACTTGCCTCCCAGTTTCTATACTCTTCTTGCAAATCTTTAAGGAAGTCCCCTGTAACAAATGAATTCAGATTCCAAGAACATGATTGAATAGATTTCATTTTAAAGATAACGCCTTTTTTTGCCTGACATGGTAAATATATAGTATTTCACGATATTTCTGAAAAAAGATGTATCTACCTACTGATATTTGGACATCCCTCAAAAAATTACCTGCAGTTCAAAGTGGTTAAGGTATGAGGACATGAAACTAGAAGCTTGATTCTATTAAAGTTAGGTCATTTCTTCATATTGCGGTTCCGGTAACGAAAATCTTTTTACAAGTTTGGAATGAAAATGTTGGATAAACAAAGTGTAATTGAAGGAAGTGCATGGTTTACATTATGCACATGTGAGATTAGTTGAGACAACTCAAATGAAATATAAAATGCATAAACCTTGGTTTTAAAAAGCGCTAGGCGCACAAAAGCGACGAGGTCTAAGCGCATTGCGCGAAGCGCAAAAAGCGTGGGATTTTAGTACCCGAAGCGCACACTAATTATATAATTTTTTTTATATATCCCATATATATTCCATGAGTTTTTAGCTTCATTTACCCAAAATATAGCTATATATAATGTTTTTATGTGATTTTACCTATATGTACAAGCCAAAAACACCAAGGTACAACATTTTTATGCATAAAAAATACCCTGGGTACGTGAGGCGCGCGCCTCAGGGAGAAAAGCGTCTGAAATTTGACTAAAAAGCGCCTGAGGCGCGCGCCTTTGGGAAAACAGCTAGGCGCAAAGCCTTGATGCGCCTTGCGCCTAGGCGCGCTTCAGGAGCGCTTTTTAAAACCCAGGCATAAACTGGTATTATTTAGAGGTTGTGCAAAGAAACACATGTAGATAAAGATAAGAAACCAATAAAAAATCTAATAAGCTTTTGTAATTTACCAAAACCATAAAACTCTTCGGCTTCAGCAGGCTTGTAGTTATATGTTTCAGACGGGCGTTTTCCAGAGTCATATTTCTTCTTTGAATCAGAGTTAAGCACCGTGTTGTATGCGTGTTTTATCCTCATAAATTTCTCTTGAGCACCAGCCTGTGTTTCATGAGTTCAAAAATCTGTCAAACACTTGTAATCGCGCTATATCTAAAATCCGTCCTCATAATAACAGGACATACCATGGTTAAAAACCATAATTCTTTTAGTTGCAAGTTTCTTAAATCTTTATAACTGATTTTCACAAAGCGCTAACTATGACATTAAGATAATAGTGCGCGCTAAGTTACTACTTTGGGTGCGCCTAAAGAATTGGAAAAAAGTTTGTGCCGAAAACACTTGCAGTTCTCAGTGTCCCATTATGGAAGAGTAAGGGTGCTTGCGGATGCGAAGACGGCTCTCGCAGTTCGATTATGTGGCAATTTGGTCTCTTCTAAACCAAACCCCCCCCCCCCCCCCCCTTCTTCTTAAGCAATGTGCATTAAAGGTATATTGCAAAAACGAGCCGAGCTCGAGCTCGGCTCGGTTCGAGCCTAATACTTTGAGCTCGAGCTCGGCTCGACTCGAAATAGTTTTAGAACAATTATAAAGCTACTAAAAGCTCGGCTCGAGCTCGCTTGGATGACTTAAATGAGTCAAAACGCAACTAGAGCTAAGCTCGCCAATGTTATATAGTAGGGAACTATATATATAAAAAAAATAATATAACATTTGCTTGGGCTCGTTTAGGCTCGCGCCTAAACGAGCTTTGTATATAAGGCTCGAGCTCGGGCTCGATAACTAAACGAGTCATATTCCAGGCTCGGGCTCGTTTAGGCTCGGCTCGTTCGAGCTTTTAACCGAGCCGATCCCGAGTAACTCTCGAGCCGCTACGTGTCATTTACACCCCTAATTGCAACCATCACCATTGATGCAATAACACCACAATTTAACACATGTGGTGCATAACCAAGCAAAAACTACTTAGACACAAACAGATGTGAACCATATGAATGAACAGATAAATAAAGAAAAATCAATAATAATCAAAGAAACTGATACACACCTCTTTATTAACATCAGGATGATACTTCAAAGCAAGTTTCCTATAAGCCCTTTTGATCTCAGCAGGTGTAGCAGAAGGAGACACTCCCAAAACCTGATAAGGAGACTCTCTATTACTAGCTCTAACAAGGGTAGTATAGTAATTTCCCCCTCTTTTTCTTCTCCCACTCATATTTCTGTACATGGGTGAGAAGCAAAAAGATGGGCAATCAAGAAACTTGGAACTGAGATGGCCCCCATAGCCAAATCTGCAAATGGGTATGGAAAAAGATGGTTGATTTTGCAAGAAAAGAGGGATATAGGATGAGTTGAATGTTAAAGGCTTGAAATTTGGGGATAAAGATAAGGGAAGTGCATAGATATTCATCAAGTCATAACAGTTTAAAGATCACTGGAAAAGATGGAGGGGTTTGTTGATGTTGTGGTGGTTTGATGAATGATGATTGTATGGTTTGGGTTGAATGAGAGTTGGATATTGTTCTTCAAGTGTATGGGATATGAGACTAAACCGAAGTCTACATACATAGGTAAAGATCACTGAAAATTATATGTACTTTAAATAGGTAAAGATCACATGATCAATTTACAATATCCGTAGGTTATATATCAAGATTTGAAAAGATAATTATAGTTGTAGCTTTTTTTCCCGTAATGATTGAGGATTTAGATAACAAGTACCCGTCTTATACTGAAGACGGATGCTTATAAACCGTTCAAATTGATTTTCTTGTCTAATATCAAAAAGTTTAGTCATTAATTAGTGTAGTAGTAGTAGTGAGACGAGGTTGTGTGAGTTGCCATCAAAATGAATTGGGCCTAATCAAATTTTTTGGCTAGTTCATTAACATAACGATCCTGTTGGTTTGCTTTGTCATTTTTCGAAGAAGTTCTAGTAGGGGTGAGCAGAAATCCAATTACGCAAACCAAAACCAAACTGACATAACAGAACTATACAAAAAAGCTAATGGTTCCATTTTGTATTTTCTGAAAACCCAAGTTTATGGTTTGGTTTCACTTATGCATTTTTTGAAACAAAAAAGTCGAATAGCAGGAAAAAAAAATAACAATTTTAATGTTTGTTATTGAAATTATAGATTATAACTTTTATCTTTGAATGTTAAGCACCTTATAAAAAAATTAACAAATATTATATCCCAATAAATCTAGGCCCAAATATGTAATAATCAATTAAACATTAATTCGTCCTTTATGTTTACAACGTTTTTCAGCGGTTGTCCTTTAACTTCAAAATTGATGAGAATCGTCCTTTATGTTGTAAAATCTTGCAGCTCTAGTCCTTTAGCACTAACCTTGTTAAAAAATTCAGTTAAGTCTGATCATATAAGGGTAGTTTAGTTATTTTATCAATCTGTTTTATAAATGTTTAATAAATATAACAAAAACAAAAATTTAAAACTTAGTTATATATATATATACACACACTCATTACCACTTCTATCTGACTTTCTAAATTATCTGGAACAAAAAAACCCCACCACGATAACCACCATCACCACCACCACCTATAACCACCAAATTCTACTGAACCCACCAAATCTGACAACCACCACACCACTCCCACCTGAACCCACCACCATCATCATCGTTGTCAGTTAAAGCAGATGCTTTGGTGTTTAACAGTCTTGCAGAGGCTTTAGGGTTTAACAATTCGACAGAGGCTTCGGTTTAACAATTCAGCGAAGGTTAGGTTGTTTTGGACACGAAAGGGATCAGAATTTTGGAAATTGGATTCTAAACTAAAGAGTAGCCCTAAGTCCCAAATCTTCATCAAACCCTTACCCCAAACCGATTTACGGTGAAACCGTCGCCATCCATAAATCTAGTAGCAACAGGTTTGCATTTAGGTATTATATGCATCCCTGATTCTTCATATTCAGGTTCTTACTTTCTTTCTTTCTTTCTTTCTGATCTCGTATCTGCATCTTTGATTCCGACCCTGTTGTACGTCATTGATGGAGCAGTAATGGGTGTTTTGGGGGCAGTAATGGATGGTGTTTTGGGTGTGGTGACAGGAGGATGGGATGGTTGTGGTGGTGTGATGGTAGAGGGTGGTAATGGGGATCCTAGATGTTGAACGAGAGAAGGAGATAGATGAAAAGTGGTTTGGGCTGTCGGTGGTGGTGGTTTTTTTGGTACTGTGGAGGAGGTTTTTTATACTGTGGAGGTGGTGGTCGGCGGTACTAGTGGCAATGTTAGCTGGTGGTGTTTGATGGTGGAGATGGTGGATAAAAGGTAGAAAAAAAGAATACAGTTGAGAGAGAAATAGAAGAGAGATCTATAGAGAGAGAAGAAAGTTGGGAGATATTTTAAAAAATTAATATAGCATTAGAGTAAATTACACGGATGGTCCCTCATGTGGGGTTGAAATATGTGTATAGCACAGGGAAATATGTGTATAGCACAGGGACCATCCGTGTAATTAACTCATAGCATTATTTATTAAGTATATCTTAGATAAATGAACAAATTGACGAAGTTACCCTCATGTGGGGTCCACATGACCCAATTTTAACGTTAAAATTTAACGAAGTTTGTGCTAAATGACGAGAGCTGCAAGATTTCAAAACATAAAGGACGATTCCGATCAACTTTGAAGTTAAAGGACCCAACCATTGAAAAACCCTGTAAACATAAAGGACGATTTCTGTAATTTTTCTTTAATTAATTGACAAAAAAATTTAACTTAAAATTTTAGGCTCACATTTACTCTGGGGCTTTTTTTTCAACTAATAATTTTTAAGCCCAAATGGAATTTTTTTTTAATAAATAGTAAAAATTATCTATATATATTAATAGAAAGACACTTCAATAGTGTATTTCTATTAATATATATATTGGCCACTAACTTTTAGGTTTATTTTATTTTCTGCCACTAACTTTTAGGTTAACTTTATTTTCTTCTAATTTGACCACCAAACTTAGACTAACAAACTTTTCACTTTTAGGATTTAACACTTTGGCCACTAACTTTTAACTTAACTTTATTTTCTTCCAATTTGACTACCAAACTTAAAACTTTTAGCTTTTAGGATTTAAAACTTTGACCACAAAACTTTTAACTATTAGGATTTCAAACTTTGACCACCCAACTTTTTTAAACTTGCATTGCGCTTTGGCCAAACTTTTAGTTTTTAAGAGTTCAAACTTTGACCACCAAACTTTTAGCTTTTAGCCGCGAGTATTTTTTTGAAGCTCACGCGAGAATAACAGTCACGCGATCTTTAACGTCCACCAAATTTTCAACGCAACAGAAGCTCCCGCGGCGAAGCGCGGGTAATAAAATCCTAGTTAAAATCAAATCTATGAATGTAAAATTTGATCATACTGAATTATTTTATTTTTTGGCGGGACTGCTAGTAACTGGATTTGAAGGAGGAGCCAGTGATAATATATCGCTACTGTAAAACCATCAACCATGACACTAATAACGAATCAGCCACTTGCTTAGTGAAATGGAACCCATATTTTCTTACTAATTTTTCTATGCATTATTTTCGTTCTTTTCAATCGCCTTCTGATAATTACATAAAGATCATCAATAACTATTCTCTTAATCGAGCATTAGAATCAGGAAAACGTCTACATACCCACCTAATCATCAATGGGTTAGCTCGTTCCACCCATGTTGCCTCAAAGCTCGTAGATTTCTACATAAGATGCCGGAAAATAAATTATGCACGCAAGGTGTTTGATGAAATGCCGCAAAGAAACTCTCACAGTTGGACTGTTATGGTAGGCGCGTACGCACGCCATGGGTTCCACCAGGAAGCTATGGGTGTGTTTTATGAGATGCAAAGAGAAGGATTGGAAGTCAACAAGTTTGTGTTACCGAGTGTTTTGAAGGCGTGTGGGCATATGTTGGATCAGCGAATGGGGGAGACGTTGCATGCTATTGTTGTGAAACAAGAATTGCAGTCGGATGTGTTTGTTTGTAGCGCGTTGATTGATATGTATTCGAAATGTGGGAGGATTGAGAATGCGAGGAGAGTGTTTGATTTGATGGTGGAAATCGATTTGGTGGCTGTGAACACTATGGTTGCAGGGTGTGTTCAACATGGATTGGTGAATGAGGCGTTAACGTTGGTTGAAGAAACACGGTTTACAGGAATAACGCCGGATTTGGTGACGTGGAATACACTTATCGCAGGTTTTTCGCAAGCCAACGATGATGCGACAGTCGCTAGAATTTTTCAATTGATGCAAGAAGGCAGGATTGAGCCTGATGTCGTTTCTTGGACTTCAATTATCTCAGGCTTCGTCCAGAACTTTCAAAATGACAAAGCGTTTGATTCGTTCAAGAAAATGTTGGCTGCTGGAATGCTTCCAACTTCGGCTACAATTAGTTCTCTTTTACCTGCTTGTGCAAATCTTGCGGATTCGATTCACGGGAAAGAGATTCATGGATATTCAGTAGTGATTGGAGTGGAAAAAGATGTGTTTGTATGTAGTGCACTTATAGACATGTATGCTAAATGTGGCTTCATACACGAAGCTAAAACGCTCTTCAACAACATGCCTGAAAGAAACACAATCACTTGGAACTCAATGATTTTCGGCTTTGCAAATCATGGGTATTGCAATGAAGCAATTTCACTATTCAATCAAATGGTTGATGAAAAAATCAAACTTGATCATCTAACTTTCACAGCGGTTTTGACTGCTTGTAGCCAGTCCGGGATGGTTGATTTTGGTAAAAAGATTTTCTTGATTATGCAACAGAAATTCAAGATTCAACCAAGATTAGAGCATTATGCTTGTATGGTGCATTTGTTGGGTCAAGAAGGGAAGCTAGCCGAGGCTCTTGAACTGATTCAAGGAATGCCAATTGAGCCAGATTTGTTTGTGTGGGGTGCATTTTTGGGTGCTTGTAAGCTTCATGGAGACGTTGGTCTAGCCCAGATGGCTGCAAAACATGTAGCCAAGCTCGAGCCTGAGAGTGCAGGAAGCACTTTATTGTTGTCGAGTTTGTATGCAGATGTTGGTAGTTGGGGATATTCGGCTAGAGTCAAACATAAAATGAAGAAAATGAAGTTGAAAACGCTTAAAGCAAGCAGTTGGATTGGAAGCGCATAATCCGTTTGTATTTAAAATTTAGTTTATATGACCCACTGCAGGAACCGTAATCCTTTGCATAATGCCTAAAGTTCATGGCTTGCCGATACTCAAAACTCGTGAGGGAGTTTTTCAAATCATCTCGCCAATAGTCATATGGACCAAGTTTTCTTCAAGCCAAGGTACAAATACAGTATTTTGGGTTCTGCATTCACAGACAATCACAGTATGCTTCAGTTCGGTTGGTTTCGATTAGGGTGAACTAGATTTGAACTTTGAATCAACAAAGCTTCACAACTTCTTAATTAGTATAGTTTATATATAGAAATCTAGCGGAAGCGATTTTCTATTTGGTTTAGTTTATTGGTTTCAGCCCTGCAGCCGGAGGGCTACTCGGTTTGTGGTAAGCGACTCTCAAAACGGCTAATGGATTATTTATGTAACAAGTCTAGAGATGGAAGAATTGTTTTGTTATTGATTGTGATTATTGGTACATTCAAATGAGGAGATAACCTCCTCTATAAATACATGAAGGAAATACATAAAATGGGAATTGACTAATCTACACAAGACAAGGAGCTAGTCATGAGAGGCATAATGTAAGGATGACTTTGACTATAATAATAAGGTCCACTTTAACTATTTGACTAGTCAAATAGTCATAATCTCCAATAGACCAATATTATATGCTGCTTATAAATTAGATTAAAGGTCACAGATACTTGCATAAAGGCAACTTTTGAGAAAATGTTCCACTCTGGAATATTGTAAGCTTACATCTCAGTGTACAATACGAAATGATTAAGCTATAGTGGAACTATTATCTCCTAATTGAATGAAGAACTGTATGAGTAATGAAATAGAAAAGGAATTATTGTTTTTTATTTGTTGTGCAAGTCATTGTTTATTCTTTTAAAATATAAAAGGAACTCTTATATTTTTGGGAAAAATTGGTTAGTAAAATGAATTTTGGAAGTAAATAAATGTATCTATATATGAGTTATATATATATAATTATTCTCGGGTTTGTGTTCTACAATGTGAGAGTATCACAACGAACCAAATGTGTCAACTTATCTCACATAAGTGGGATGACAAAACTTGAAGTGTATACAAGGAAGAACACTCATTGTAAATTGTTTCCTTAAAGGCAAACACTGTTGTTCTGGTTGTTGTACCTTGTGAGACAGACACGCTCGCCCTAGAGGAGGTGCAAAATTTGCTTTAAAAGGCCCGCGCGTGTCAAACACGATCCTTAACCAAAACCATAAACTTTTAATATGTTCATTGTTGCAGTTATGGAGCATGGTTGAAAACTCAAGTCATGAATACTACAAGAATGTTTGTGGTCTTGTGAAGGTACCCAAAGAAGACGCGGCCGAATCAATTTTGGTATATAAATTGTATTTTATATTTTATTTTCATTCGGCTTTGCAAACGGTATTGTACAAACATGTATAGTGAAAGAGATTGAACTAACATATATTATCGTTATTATATAGTTTATTATATTATTTAATAATATTTTCATTCGGCTTTGTAAACGATATTGTACAAACATGTAAAGTAAAAGAGATTGAACCAACATATATTATCGTTATTATATAGTTTATTATATTATTTAATAAAATAAGCTGTGAACCCATTTCCTACAGACTATATATCAATCAAGGTTGTTTGCAATAGTGTTTTCAAAGTTGTTATGGTTTCGCTGTTAAAGTTAACGGATGCTTTAATGTTATATTAAAAAGGGTTTCACTCATCTCTCGCATGTTGCAGGCTAGTTAAACGTGAACTCTATATGTTTTGGGTTAAGAGTTTGATGTAAACTTACGTACGTTGGTGCTATTGGAGATAATTCATCTCCCTAGTTTTTCTCCACCATGATCTTACATTATGCATCAAGATATTTGCCTCCATGTATTATGCCCACAGACTAGCACTTTGACTTGTGCCCCAAAATTAGCTACTTCCTCATTTTACTTGTTCCTTTATGTATTTATATAGGAGGTTGTTTCCTCCTTGCATTGTACCAATAAAACATCTCAATCAATAAGAAATACATCTTTCATATTCATCTCTATTCTCTTATACAAATAATCCACTTGCCGGTTTGAGAGTCATTGTTTAGAAACCAAGCGGCCTCCGGCCGCAAGGCCGAAACAAACAAACTCAATCCAGACACAAAATCGCTTCCGCTAACCGAATACCAAACCGCTTCCGCTAAATTTTACATGGTATCAGAGCAGTGTTTTTTATTCCTAAAACAATCTGCTCTATCATATACGATCCTACCAAAAAAACAGTGTTCTTCCTCCTTACCCATTACAAAAAAAAGGTAGCATTTCTTGAATGGATGAACTAAAAATAATCTTGGAGCTCATGCAAGTGAAGAACGAATATTTTTTCTTTTCGGGTAACTGGAGATGAGTTTAAAAAAAAAAAATCTTGGTTTACGAAAAAGGGGCAGCAAATTGTTTGTTTGAAACATTTTTATTAGAGATAAAAAAAAAAGGAAAGAAGGGCAATGATGGGCGAATGCAAGAAGAAGAACGAAGACCAACAATTCTCAAAAAGAAAAGTCGGGTTTTTAAACCCGCAAGAAGAAAAGTCGGGTTTTTAACCCGCAAGAAGAAAAGTCGAGTTCTTTAAACTCGCGAGAAGAAAAGTCGGGTTTGTTAAACTCGCGAGAAAAGAAAAGACGGGTTCCTTTGAACTCGCGAGAAGGAAAGTCGGGTTCAAATCTTTGAACTCGACAGAAAAAATCGGGTTTCAATCTTTGAACCCGCAAGAAAAGAAAAGTCGGGTCCTTTGAACCCGCAAGAAAGGAAAAGTCGGGTTCACATCTTTGAGCCCGCAAGAAAAGTCGGGTTCTTCAACTCGCAAGAAAAAGAAAAGCCGGGTTCTTTGAGCTCGCGAGAAAAAGAAAAGTCGGGTTCTTTGAACTCTCAAGAAGACAAGTCGGGTGCTTTGAACCCGCAAAAAAGGAGAAAGTCGGGTCATTTGAACTCGCAAAAATCGGGTTCAAAATCTTTGAATCCATCAACAAAAGAAAACACTCCAACTTCAAGAGGAGTGTTCAAAAAGAAAGAAATATTACTTTGCAAGTTGGGCGTTCGTGATCTTCACGCTCCAACTTGAGGGGGAGTATTGGAGATAATTCATCTCCCTAGTTTTTCTCCACCATGATCTTACATTATGCACCAAGATATTTGCCTCCATGTATTATGCCCACAGACTAGCACTTTGACTTGTGCCCCAAAATTAGCTACTTCCTCATTTTACTTGTTCCTTTATGTATTTATATAGGAGGTTGTTTCCTCCTTGCATTGTACCAATAAAACATCTCAATCAATAAGAAATACATCTTTCATATTCATCTCTATTCTCTTATACAAATAATCCACTTGCCGGTTTGAGAGTCATTGTTTAGAAACCAAGCGGCCTCCGGCCGCAAGGCCGAAACAAACAAACTCAATCCAGACACAAAATCGCTTCCGCTAACCGAATACCAAACCGAATACCTAAATTTTACAGGTGCAACGTGTGAGAAAGAGGCTCTACACTTTTACAGGTTATGCTTAAAATCAAGACTTCATAATATTAGTTTTTGTTGATGTGTAATGTGTAAAAACGAGGACACCACGTGTTACGATGATGCAAGAAAGATGTTACATGAGGAATAGCATGTGAAGCATGACCCACTTTATACTAGTTACATGAGACTTAGGGGTGGTCCAACTTGTTTATATAATTAAACTCAACCGTGACCCGCATAAACTTTAGGTGTCACATGTGTAGTTGGTTCAAGTTGGTCAAGTAAACGAATCATCACGTATATGAAAGATAAAAGTGTTGAACTTTCGTATATAAACAACTTAAAAAGTCGATTCATTTATCCATAACTTGACCCGAACATGACTTGATTATCATAAGGTTTAGGGGGTAATGTTTAAGATGAGAATGTAAACTCGATTTATCTCCATATCGACTTCGTATCATGTTGTGAGTTATGAGTTGGTGATTGAAATTAATGAAGTTCATGATCTGGATTTCAACATACAATATATGATATACACTCAAATAAAAAATGAAATTTCTTCAAATAATATAATTTTAATGAAATTTCAAACCAGTTATATATCTATCATATGTTAATTGTGTACATCGGTGAACACTATACATATCTCACATAAGAGGCTTACAAGTTACAACTAATAGTTTCAACGCCAACTTATTGAAACATATAATCTCATCATTACAATTACAATCAATTTGGTAACATGATTTTTTTTTAACCTTTACATCAAAAAAACCAACAAGAATTACAAGTGAGCGGCGAGTAAACAGGCAACAAGTTGCGCCGTTACCACTTTTTAAATAGTAAAACCTACTCTATTAAAGATAAAGTTTGTGTTCTTGGTCGCGGGAGAGTTACTTTGTACCACCTTTTACATCCGATCTAAAAACTAGATTGCTTCGGGAGCAAGGCCTCCAGATGTGTCAAAAGCAAAGGACAAAAAGACGTGTTTAAGTAAAATTACCATTTCATAGAATTCAAGTTGTAGTATGGCCCTCTCAGTTTACGTAAAATTACCGTTTACACCATCTACTTTTCCCTTTGTTTTGCAACATACTCACATTTTTTTTTAAAAGATGGTTTATAAAATTCCTATCATAATAACATACTTATTTTTTTTCTACATTTCGATATAAATTCATTTAAAACTAGTTTTTATAATAATGTCCAACATACAATCAGTTAAAGCTATTTCTAAGAGGATATTCCATGAATACAAAATTTACTGTTTAAAATAAATAAAATTATGTTCGTTTTAAAAAGGGAAAAACAATATTAGGTTCAAGTTATTCTACACAGCGTAACAAAAATGAAAAGAACGAGAATAATACAAAAAACACAATAGATCACGAAAGATGACACAATGAGCCACAAAATATAACACAATGCCGAAAAATATAACATAAGGTTGAAGAAAAAAGACACAATGAAATAACATACATTCCAAAAACTACAAGTTAAAAATCCAAAAAAGCGAAAACTAAGATTGTAGGTTCGATAAGACGGTTTCAATGGCGTTTAAATGAGTTCCATCAGAATCCATTTAATACTCTTCGTACCATTTTTTTTTTCATTTTGTATTTTATAGTTAGTTAAGAGAATATCCCCCAATGAATATAAATTTTATTACTTAAAAAAAAATATTACTGAAGGGATAGGGAGCCTAATCCAGGCGGAAGAGGCATCCCTATCCCCATAAGACAGCTCCCTCGCGCCAGTCAGCGGCGCGCAACCAGCAATATATATAAGAAGGCGCGCAAGGGTAGCAACTGATAAGCAACATCACCACCTGATAAGCGCGTACCGTCACGCGCGGAATCTTCCCTTGACAACCATCGTACAAAGTACAGAAGACAACAAAAGGAAGATTCACAAAGATCGCTGACAGGGTACGCGCCAATAGCAAAGCGACAGGTGGCAAAAGTGGTCCAACAACTACAAGACAAGGACAGCAGCATGGCTGCAGCCATGCTTCCACCATACCAGCGTCTACAGTGACAGCAGACATCCCTTACTGCTGTCAGGAGCATGGTCAACGACTGTAGCAAGGACAGGGGCGCCGTCTGCCAACCACAGCGTGCCACGTGTCCGCCTCGAGCAACAACCATGCTGCCAGAGTGACGTCATGAACAGTACGCATGTTCTCCCGCCAATTCTAGGGAAGACCTTGGACTTGGGCCCGGACCAAGCCCAATAAAGAATGGCTACTCGTGGGCCTTTTGATCAAGCCCACGAGTTCTCCTATAAATACAAGGAGACCTCTCCTTGCCAAAGGATCCGAAAATAATTACTTGTAGCCTAGAGCATTCTCACTTGTACTCTTTGTGTTCTCACATTAATAATATTATCGGCTACTTACAGTGGACGTAGGTCATTATTGGACCGAACCACTTACATCCCGTGTTCTTACTTATTTTCACCACACACACACTTGTATTATCGTCAAACGGGTTTGACCACACGGTTTGGGTAAAGGATTAATCCTGACGAACATAGGTATTAACCCCACGTAGATTATACGTAATCTCCGTGTTACCTATTGTTTCTTCATTGGCGCCATCCAACGGTTAGAACCGCTCTTTTACTCATCTTTTCAACCCACCCATGGCTGAACCCAACCCTAATACTGCTGTCGTAAACCGTTCCGGAGAAGGGGACACCCAACTCCCGGAAAATCAAATAACACCACCCACAGTCGTCAAGAAACCCACTTCCAGGCTCCAAAGCCAAGAAGTTGAGGTGCGGGACGCCAACTCCGACGACGACAGCAGTGCTAGCTCTGAGGAGGACCTTGACCAGTGGCTCCTCCGTCAGAATACAAAAAACGCTGCAATTTACCAGCGTAAACTCTTGCAACAAGCCAAGAAAAAGGGCAAGGCCCTTACTTATGATACCCCATCCAAAAAGGGGAAAGACCCAGCTGTCTCAGGTGCTGGTCGTAGCGGGGAACTCGGCGGAGACGCCAGAGTTCGGGGCTACGCGAAGCACCGAGCAGAGCCTGATGGCTACGAATCCTCTAGTAGCGACTCAGGCTACAAAGGGAAGAAAAACGATCATCGCTCGCGCCACAATGACGAGGACGACGACTTAGTCAAACCATTCAGGCCAAAGGCTTTCGCCGAAAAGTCAAAGTTCGTCGCCCGCATAGCAACAGCAAGAATACCAAGAAAAGCAAAACTTCCTAGCAGCATCGGCAGATACGATGGCTTGCGTGATCCAGATGACCATGTGCACGACTTTGAGTGCGCAGGGATGTCGGTAGACTGGCCCGTACAAGTTTGGTGCCATTTATTCGCGCAAACTCTGACGGGCGCAGCCAGGGTTTGGTTCGATAACCTCCCCGCGGGGAGTGTTAAAGACTTTGATGACCTTACCGACAAATTCAACAACCACTTCTCGCACTTGCGCAAGCACAAGAAGGACAAGGCGCACATCCTGTTGTGCCGCCGAAACGACAATGAATCCATTGAGGACTTCATCGTTCGGTTCAACAAGGAGGCCTTGCTAATAGGCTGCGGGGAAGAACTCACAAGGGCAGCGTTCGTGCATAACGTGCGTAGCCCAGAGTTAATGAAATGCCTCACAGGCAAAGATGGCATACCGGAGTCCTGGGATGAGCTCATCCACTCCGCCAAGATATATGCCTCGTCTGAGAAATCCTTCAATCAGACACACAATTTCCAACACCACCATAATAATAATAAAAATAAAAACAAATCCATCTGGAGCCGCATCTCTGGCGTCGCGGATGAGGGAAAGTATTCCCCAGCCGGGGACGCCAGGCAGATGATCAGTCCCAAACAGACGCGGGACCAGCGTGGTCATTCAAAGAAAAACTATGACTGGACCCCGCTGACAAAGACACCATCTCAGGTCCTAAAGACTGAACAGGTCACATTGAAGGCCGCCCCGCCCCTGGGCAAACGCAGACACATGGACCGAAGCAAATTCTGTGAGTACCACAACGACTACGGTCACCTCACAGATAATTGCTATACCCTAAAGATGGAAATCGAAACCGCGCTGAAGTCAGGACAGCTCGGCCATTTGGTTAAGAACGTACACCGCACAGGCAAGAATCAAACGGGTGATGAGAATCAAGAGGAGGGATCACGAAAAAAGATCCGTGACCTGAACACTCACGCCGCCACATTGATTCCTCGCCACCACTGCAACATGACAAAGAAGGGCAAAAGCGCCTACCAAGGAAAGCGCGCCCGAGCGCCACCACCAAGCGATTCATGGAAAGAGGCTGACGTCCTCATGCCAAAGATTAGAGGCGGCGCCTCATGCACAGCCCCTCTTGTCATTACCGCTATCTTTGGACACTATCGCACGCGACATATGTTCCTAGATGGCGGCAGCAGTACTGATATCATGTACGAGCAATGCTTTCAACAGCTAGACCCGGAAGACAAAGCAAAGCTCGTCCCAGTCAACGAGCCTATCTCCGGTTTCATTCATGAAACCATCATGCCGCGGGGCATGCTGTCCATGCCAGTAACTTGGTCTAACGGCACCCACGAGCGCACGGAGATATGCGACTTTATGGTCCTACCGGCCAACTCCAATCATGACATTCTTCTTGGACGGGAAGGCATCGCACGCTTTAACGCCAACGCTTCAACGGCGCATGCGATGGTTGGGTTCCCAACCAAAACGGGTATTGCCTTCATTAGGGGCAACAAGGACTGCCACACCACAGAAACCGCCAAACCGCCAAAAATGGTGAAAACTGACACCCGCGCCGAGCCGGAAAAATGGGTTCTCAACCCTAAATTTCCGGAGCAAACGGTGGTCATTGGCCATGAAATCTCCGAAGCCATTCGAAATCATTTAAAGCAGCTTCTAATCAGTAACATCGATGTATTTGCGTGGCAGCCAGCCGACATGGTTGGTGTTCCACGCGACATTGCGGAACATAGACTTAACGTCTACCGCTCAGTGGAACCAATAGTACAAAAGAAGCGCAGCATGGGCCCGGAGAAAACAAAGGCCATGAACGAACAAGTCACCGAGCTGCTCAACGCGGGTATCCTTCGCCCAATCAGATACCAGACATGGGTAGCTAACCCAGTCATGGTAGCCAAAGCAAACGGCGGGTGGCGCATGTGTGTCGATTATAAGGATATCAACAAAGCGTGTCCAAAGGATTGCTATCCTCTGCCAGAAATTGACCTAAAAGTGGATTCTTTAGCCCCATATCGCTTTAAGTGTTTCTTAGACGCGTATAAGGGCTATCATCAAATCCAAATGGCAAAAGAGGACGAAGACAAAACGGCATTCCGCACAGACGCTGGCATTTTCTGTTACACGAAAATGCCATTCGGCCTGAAAAATGCAGGCGCTACATACCAGCGCCTCATGGATACTGCCTTCATCAACGAGATTGGCGTACGGCTTGAGGTATACGTCGACGATCTCGTAATCAAAAGCAAAGATGAGAGTGACATGCTCAAAGATATCCAGCAAACATTCGCACAGTTGCGCAAGGTGCGCATGAAGCTCAACCCAAGCAAATGCTCCTTTGGGATGGAAGAAGGCAAATTTCTAGGGGTAATCGTAACGCGCGACGGGTTTCGTGCTAATCCAGAAAAAGTACAAGCTATAGAAAGAATGCCCTCGCCTGCCTCCGTCAAAGAGGTGCAAACACTCATGGGCCGCCTCGTGGCCCTCAACCGATTTTTATCCAACTACGCTTCAAAGTCATTTCCGTTTGTTGACACTTTGAAGAACTGTTTAAAGAAGAGCAATTTCCGCTGGACGCCAGAGGCGGAATCGGCATTCAAAGAAATGAAACAATGTTTGATGAACCTTCTGACGCTAACAGCGCCCCTCCCCAAAGAACCATTAACACTGTACCTATCGGTCACGGACCGCGCAATAGGTGCAGTCCTCATGGTGGAGCGCAAGAACGTGCAAACGCCGATATACTATATCAGCCGCACGCTTTTAGACGCGGAAACAAGGTACACAATCATGGAGAAACTGGTCCTCGCTCTGGTGCACGCATCCCGAAGACTCCGCAGATACTTCCAAGGGCATCCGATAAACGTCCTCACAGACTATCGGATAAACGATATACTCGCCAAGCCCGAGTTGTCGGGGCGCCTGGCCAAATGGGCCATTGAACTGGGGGAACACACGATCCACTACAAACCCCGCCCCGCCATCAAGGGCCAAGTTCTTGCGGACTTCGCCACGGAAATCCCCGCAGACAAAGTACTTGAATGTCAAGCGGAAGAAACCCCCGCGCTAGCGCAAGACCCATCACAAAAATGGTCCTTATTTACGGATGGGGCCTCAAACGAGGATGGCGCTGGCGCGGGATTACGCCTTATCAGCCCAGATAAACAAGAGTTCACATACGCCATCCGCCTCGACTTCGAAAGCACGAATAACGAGGCGGAATACGAAGCGTTGCTGGCAGGCCTCCGAATTGCGGAAAAAATGGGGGCCAGGCACGTGGAGGCACACGTGGACTCACTACTTGTTGCGCGGCAGATCAACGGGACTTACGATGCGAAAGACGAAACCATGGCGTTATACCTGGAACAGGCCAAACAGCTGATGCGCCGATTCGACTCATGCAAAGTCGAGCACATCCGGCGCAGCGAAAATAAGCCCGCCGATGCGCTAAGTAAAATGGCATCAACGGTCTTTGAACATATGGCCAAAGAAGTCCGCATTGAGGTCCTGGACAAGCCATTTGTCCCCTCGCGACAAGTCAACGTTATCCAGACGGGAAGCACATCCTGGATGACTCCGATCAAGGCTTACCTATCATCCGGTACCTTGCCTGACGACAAGTCAGAGGCCCGGAAGATCAGGAACAAGGCTCTACAATACCAACTCATGGACGGTATCCTGTATCGCCGTTCTTACCTAGGGCCGCTATTGCGCTGTGTAGACTCCGCAGATGCTTCCTTCCTCCTACGAGACATACATGAAGGGACATGCGGACTGCACGCGGGCCCAAGAATGGTAGTGGCGAAGCTAATGAATGCAGGGTATTATTGGCCGGGCATGCATGTGGATGCGGTCAACGAGTTGCGCAAATGCGACAGTTACCAGCGCCATGCCCCGAACACCCTGCGACCCAAGAACAACCTGGTGCCAGTCACAGCGGCCTGGCCTTTCCAAAAATGGGCCATTGATTTGGTGGGCCCATTCCCAACAGCCCCGGGAAATGTGAAATACCTAATAGTCGCCGTTGATTACTTCACAAAGTGGGTTGAGGCGAAACCTCTAGCAAAAATTGACGGCGCGCACGTCAAAAAATTCATCTGGGAATTCATCATTTGCCGATTTGGCCTACCGTTACAATTGGTAAGCGACAATGGCACACAATTTGAAGACCAATCCTTACAAGAATGGCTGTCTCAAATGGGTGTCCAACAAATCTTCACATCTGTCGCGCACCCTCAAGGCAACGGTCAAGTTGAAAGGGCCAATCGTACAATTGTCGAAGGTATTAAGGCACAGCTGGGTACCAAAAGAACAGGGTGGGTAGACGAAATACCCCATGTCCTATGGGCCTACCGCACCCTTACGAAAACCAGCAACGGCGAAACGCCATTCAGCCTGACATACGGAACGGAGGCGGTCATCCCCGCCGAAATCGGCTGCCCCTCCGCAAGAGTACTCATGGCCAACAAGAGAGACAATGACAAAGAGCTCCGCCTAAACCTTGATCTCCTAGATGAACGACGTGAACTCGCCGCAATCAAAGAGGCGAAATACAAAACGCAGCTAGAGCGCTATTACAACAAGCGCGTCAAAGCTTGCACGTTCAAGATCGGCGACTATGTTTTCCGAAACAACGAGGCTTCCAACGCCGAAAAGCCTGGAAAACTAGCCCCCACTTGGGAAGGCCCATACAAGATACAAGAGATACTTGGCAAAGGCGCATACGCGCTAGAAAGGCTTGATGGGACACCTATTCCCAGATCTTGGAACGCTGCACAACTGCGCCGCTGATACTTGTAAAATATTTGTAATTACGGCTACACATGCCGCGTCTATCAATGAAAATTGTTCCCTATATCTGTTATTCTACTTGTTTTTCCGCGCCAAGGTCTTCAAGACTTAAGCAAAACTATCGTCGGACCACAAACAACGCGGTGTTGACACGATAAAGTCTTCTAGACATGCTTCGCGCACGTCGGACTTATAAAAATCGTATAACAACGCCGCATAGGATGGTCTTCAAGACAAAGTTTACTTGCCGGACTTAAAGACGCGCGCCACTAGAACAAACTTAAAGCCTTGTCTTCTAAACTTGTAACACAAGTTGGACAAAGAGCAAACTAGTCGAGCGCGCAGTCGTGGGTCTTCTAGGCAAGGCGCTCACGCGCTTAACTCGGACCTTATGGCACAAGTCACGCCCCGCTATAGTCTTCAAGGCAAATACTTAACACGCCGGACTATCTAGCAGGACGCGCGCCTAATTTTAACTTATTAAATCGGGTGACGACTTGGTTAGATAAGTTAAGTTAGGATGAGAAACACAAGATATAAGGAAAAACCAAAATTTTCATTCATAATGAGGGACTTAAAAACCCTTGATAATTACAAAGTATTTACAAGACACAAAAAAAAAAAAGAGACAAGCACCTATCAAAGCTATACATTTGAAGTGCCTTCGCCACTGGCTCGTTGGCGCTCCTCTTCAAGGCGCTTGCGCTCTTCTTCCCTGGCCAACTCATCAGATTTGTCAATAAAGTACTTGAGGGCAGACAAAGGATCGGCATTCTTGTTGCAATCAGCAACCACTTGAAGAATTGGGAAGTCCACCTTTTCAAACTTGAGCAGCTCCGCCTCATACTCGTCTTTTAGTGGCTTCCCATAATGCTCCGCGTCCTCAATCCGCCCACCATTCTGAGCGGCCAGAAAACCATCCTCATAGCCTTCGCCATACCCATAGGCCTGGGCGGTGGCGGCTATGGCAGCGACTTGGTCGCCCAGCTTAGGTTCTTGCCAGAACCTCTTGAAGACCTGCAAAAAGACTTAACAGTTAGCATCTAAAGTTTCAAAAGAGAACAAAAAGCACCAAGAAGGTCGGACTTACCCCAGTGATCCCATCAGTCATCATCCATTTGATGGAATCCTGTGTCTGTGTCTGGGCGGCCATCGCCTCATCCAAAAGGCGCTGGGCTGTCTCACACTCTTTGACAGCCGCAGCGCGAGCCTCCTCGGCAGAGCCAAGGTCTTGCTCCAGATCCTCTTTGGAGTGAAGGATCTGGACCCTCTCCTGTTCCAAGAAAGAGACACGCTCGGTAGCTTTAACAAGATCTGCATCTTTGAATTCAAGCTCCAAGCGCTTCTCCACAACTTGCGCAGTCCGCTCGGAGAGGGCCTTGCTCTTTTCTTCTAACTGCCGGGTCAGCGCCCGGCTTTCCTCCTGCGCCTCGGCCAGAGTCTGCCTCAACTTCATAGTTTCAGCATTAGTCTTCTTGCAAGACTCTGACCATCGGCGCTTATCCGCCGCCGCGTCCCCTTCCAACTTGGTAACCTTAGCTTCAGCTTCGTGGGCGCGACGACGGTACTTGGATATTTCAGCTTTGAAGGCAGCCTCCTTCTCAGCAAGGCCTGCCTTCTCAGCCTCCAAGCGATGAATATCTCGCCACACCGCCGCATCACGACGGCGTAGCGAGTCAATCATGGATAGCTGAGTCGCTTGATTTACACAGAGAGCAGAAATCAGCGCATCGCGACTCAGCATATCCTGGTGAGTGCGCTCATAAGGAGGCACCACCTCGCGGACAAACTCCTCAGCAGCCCAGGAGTTGGAAAACAAGGTGTTTTCCCGGATTGCCCAACGGGGGCGCCAAATGGCGTCACCTCCAGCCCATTGGGAGCCATCATATTCTCCGGATGGCTCCCCTTCATTCACCACAAAGGGCTCACGCCTAGATTGGCGTAAACCCTCACCACTGCCACCAGCGCCCGCCTCCAAAAGGGCTCTCTCAAAGCCATCCATCTCTTGAGAGCCCTCGGCGCTAGCATGGGCACTTTGCTCCGCCTGCTCCTTCAGCCGGCGAGCCTTCTCCTCCAAGAATTGTTGCTCTTGGAGACGAAGGCGTTCCGCCTCAGCATGTTTCGCCGCCTCAGCCTTTTGTCTAGCTTCATCGGCGGCAGCCTTCCTTTCAGCCTCAGCCCTTCGCAGCGCCTCCTCGGCCTCTGCCTTCCTCTTCTCAGCCTCCGCCCTTCGAAGGGCTTCATCGGCTTCAGCCTTCAAACGGGCCGCTTCCCGCTGCGCTGCCTCTTGCTCTTGAAAGAGCATATCCACCTCTGTCCTACCCACCTCCTTAGATGGAGACGTGGGAGGAGGAGTTGGTATAATTTTGGGCGCAACTGCAAAAGAGACAAAAACGTTAAGAAGAAAACAAATGAAAAGACTTAAGAAAAACAAAAGGAAATCAACTTACCAGGGGTTTTCTTCTTTATCAGCTTCTGAAACAGAGGCTGACGCGTGGGCGCAGCGCCTATGCCCACACTAAAGGTGGGGGCAGTAACCCCCCCAACACTGGAACTTTTCTCCAGCACCACCCCTTGCGCCGGCGACAAGGGGGAGGCAGTGGTCTCTGAAGCAGGGATTTCAACCCCACCACCCTCCCCGCCGGTAGCAGCAGCTACCTTCTCCAAGTTTGCAGCTGCGCTGCTAGAGGTAGCACCGGTGGTGCGCCTCTTCTTCCTTTTCTCCAGCTTGGAGGTTTCTTCCTCCTCCTCATCTTCAGAGGCAGGCCCATCTTTCCTCCGGCGCCGCCCTTTTACCACTTCGCCTACTGAAACGGAAGAACCCGAGTCAGAACTGGATAAAGGTTGATGGCTACGTTTACGCCTCCGCGGAGCGTGTTTCCAACGGCCACGCCCCGCGGGCGCCTTCTGAACCTCCACAATCTCCACTGAGGAGTCAGAGGCATCGTCGCCAAAGAGGCTAGAAAACAAAAGTTCGTTAGACTCACCTGTGGACTGTGGTATAGTAAGGCTTGGGCGCGATGGACAGGTCAGGATAATAGAACCTGTCCACAAACGCCTCGAGGCACGACACCTGCCCCTCCGCCACAGACCTCCACTTAATGCCCTTCTCCTGGCGGGCAGCATAAAACTGAAACTTGCTCACACCTGCGCAAGAAACAGTTAGAATAATATGAAATACAAAAATAAGGAGGTCAAAACAAAGAGACCATGCTTACCTTCCTGAGCAATGTATGGTTCCTTCCCCGCGCGCAAAGCCACGCGGCTCATCCCCAGAAGGTAAAAAATACCATCTGTGAGATTCTTGAACTCCAGCTTGGTGGCGTTGGCGGTGAGGGTGGTAAACCAGGACTGCTTCTTATAATCTTTCATCACGGGTATGTCAGCCACCCGCTGTCCGTCTGCAATCACCTTCCATGGCAGACTGATGGGGATCACCCCCCTCTTCAAGAAGAAGAACTTCTCCTTGGCCTAGTGTAGGGACTTAGGATTGTGGGTGGCCATTGGAGGCACCTTAGGGCGCGGCTTAAACGAGAACCACATCTCGTCGCGCGCAAGAAAGTAGAAGACATTGAGCATCTCAACGGTGGGCTCAATGTCCAAGGCGCGGCAAGACGCCTCAAAGTGTACCAGCCTTAGCATCCCAAAGGCGGTAAGTTGGGTTGGCCCAACGACATAAGCTACCAGGGTATCGACCTGGAAGCGCGTGCAAGGTAGCCGGAAGCCACACTTGGTGAAATGGGCTTCATAGAGGGCAAGCTGCCCAGGCCCTGCAGAAAGCACCGTCTCCGTCGGTGACGGCAATGTGGGTTCCCACTCCGGCAGGATGTCATAGATCCTGCAAAATTGACTGAAGGCCTCTTCAGTCCAAACACAAAATGTGTTTGTCATGAGCTTTCGCTCCTTTATCTTCCCATGTTCCACCTGCACTTCCTCCTCCACGTCATCTATCACCGGCTCCTTCCCGGTAACATCACCGGAGGGAGACCCAACGTTGGAGGCTTCAGACATTTTAACAGAATAATGAAGGAAAGGAAAAGAAAACTATGATTTATCAACAAGAACCGGTTGAAGACTCGCCGGAAAACTCAAAGGGTTCACCGGAAAACTCAACAGACACGAAGAAAACTTTGAAGACTGATCGGAATCTTCAAAGCAAACAAACAAGATGACACAAACTGAGAACAAACAAGAAAATGATGAAGATCAACAAGAAGTTTCACGATAAATCTTTGAAGATTGATCAAACAATCTTTGAAGATTCAAAGAAAACTTCAAATGATCTGAGTGTTTTGAAGAAAAGATTGCAAGTGAGAAGAAAGGATGAGCAAAATGGACAAGTAACCGTCCAACATGCCTCCCAACTCCTATATATACCCACTGCATTAATGGCAGTGGGGCCCAAGGAGAAACAACCGTCGTCACACTTTTTCAAAAATGGGAGAAGCAGATGACGACACGTGTCCTCATGCGCGAGCGAACGGCTGAGATCAAACACAGATCAATAATCCAACCGTCACTCGCTGGATGACTGACACATGTCACTAGATCTCACCAATTTAAACTGATCAGGCGCGTGAATGATCACGCGCCTGACAAGCTTCACGTGCCACTCGACACGTGGCACAAGCATAACCACACAAACAACAAGTGGGGCGCGTGACGGCACACGCGCCTGACACAGACGAAATGTTGGTAACTGCACCATAATGAGGGGACAGCCAACAGTCGGCACAGCAGACGAGGCTGACTCGTCAGCAACCCTCAGGCTTCCATCAGAAGCAACTGATCATTCGAATTCCAGGCGCCTTAACTCTCATTTATGAGAGACAAATTTAATGCCAATGATTCAAAATTTATTACAACTGCTGGAGCGCTTCCGAGACAAAACCACAACATGGCGGAAATTTGACGTAAAATGAAAAAAGACGTTCTCCGCCCAGCGCCCTAACAGGTCATGGCGGCAAACTTCTTTCATCGCGCAAATTTGACGTAAAATGAAAAAAGACGTTCTCCGCCCAGCGCCTTAACAGGTCATGGCGGCAAACTTCTTTCATTGCGCAAATTTGACGTAAAATGAAAAAAGACGTTCTCCGCCCAGCGCCCTAACAGGTCATGGCGGCAAACTTCTTTCATCGCGCAAATTTGACGTAAAATGAAAAGACGTTCTCCGCCCAGCGCCTTAACAGGTCATGGTGGCAAACTTCTTTCATGGCGCAAATTTGACGTAAAATCAAAAAAGACGTTCTCCGCCAAAATTTGCAGAAGTACGAATTTCAAGGCACACCAGCAAATGAGCTTTCATCCGCGACCTCATACTTTGAGTCTAGCGCTCCACCTACTCTTCACAAAGAATAGGAGAAGCCCTAGACTAGGGGGACTTGAAGGGATAGGGAGCCTAATCCAGGCGGAAGAGGCATCCCTATCCCCATAAGACAGCTCCCTCGCGCCAGTCAGCGGCGCGAAGAAGCAGCGGCGCGCAACCAGCAATATATATAAGAAGGCGCGCAAGGGTAGCAACTGATAAGCAACATCACCACCTGATAAGCGCGTACCGTCACGCGCGGAATCTTCCCTTGACAACCATCGTACAAAGTACAGAAGACAACAAAAGGAAGATTCACAAAGATCGCTGACAGGGTACGCGCCAATAGCAAAGCGACAGGTGGCAAAAGTGGTCCAACACCTACAAGACAAGGACAGCAGCATGGCTGCAGCCATGCTTCCACCATACCAGCGTCTACAGTGACAGCAGACATCCCTTACTGCTGTCAGGAGCATGGTCAACGACTGTAGCAAGGACAGGGGCGTCGTCTGCCAACCACAGCGTGCCACGTGTCCGCCTCGAGCAACAACCATGCTGCCAGAGTGACGTCATGAACAGTACGCATGTTCTCCCGCCAATTCTAGGGAAGACCTTGGACTTGGGCCCGGACCAAGCCCAATAAAGAATGGCTACTCGTGGGCCTTTTGATCAAGCCCACGAGTTCTCCTATAAATACAAGGAGACCTCTCCTTGCCAAAGGATCCGAAAATAATTACTTGTAGCCTAGAGCATTCTCACTTGTACTCTTTGTGTTCTCACATTAATAATATTATCGGCTACTTACAGTGGACGTAGGTCATTATTGGACCGAACCACTTACATCCCGTGTTCTTACTTATTTTCACCACACACACACTTGTATTATCGTCAAACGGGTTTGACCACACGGTTTGAGTAAAGGATTAATCCTGACGAACATAGGTATTAACCCCACGTAGATTATACGTAATCTCCGTATTACCTATTGTTTCTTCAATTACGTTCATAATATAAAGTAATTTGGATTTAGACTAGATTTTTTTGGAAGAATCAAGAACTGTGGGGTTAAAACATCCACGGTGGCAATTGGAATTAGATCCTGCACTTTTTCCACTTTTTAACAATAAACAATCGCACTTTTAACCTTCATTATTTCCATTTCTACCCTCACCTCCTAAAATATCTCCCTAACCACCCTTCGTCATCTCCTAATTTCTTCCCTCCATATCCATCATCATTCCCACACAATAATTTTACATCATAATAACAACTTTAATTGATTCGTAACTGATTCTAATCGTAATCTAGATCCACAATTATTCATCCATGGGAGAAGAAGTTAGACTCACCAACTATAATAATAATAATAATAATAATAATAATAATAATAATAATAATAATAATAATAATAATAATAATAATAATAATAATAATAATAATCGAATCACAGAGTGGGAGTTAGGATTACCTGCAGCCGTTGATCTGATGCCGTTATCTCAGTCGCTAGTTCCCACGGAGCTAGCGACTGCGTTCAGCATCACACCGGAGCCTCATCGAACCATGTCTGACGTCACTCGTGCGTCACAAAACACTCTATCCAATCTCCGTACACAGTCTGTTACACAACCGTTGAATAAACCGTTATTTAACGGTTTTAAATCGGTTGGGGATGAGAAACTAGGTGATGAAATATTCGATATTGAAACCGAAGAAAATGTTGAAACCGTTGATGGAACAGTGGACGGTTCAGATTTAAGGAAATTGAGGAGAGTTGATAGTGGAGGTGATGATTCGTCGGCTAGGACGTCGAAACGACCGCGTTTAGTGTGGACTCCACAGCTGCATAAGCGGTTTGTGGAGGTGGTTGCACATTTAGGTGTTAAAAACGCAGTGCCTAAAACAATTATGCAGTTGATGAATGTGGAAGGTTTGACTAGAGAGAATGTAGCTAGTCATTTACAGAAGTATAGGTTGTATTTGAAACGGATGCAGGGGTTGTCGAATGAAGGACCGTCTTCTTCGGATCATTTGTTTGATTCGACTCCTGTTCCGCAGAGTTTGCAGGAGTCTAGTGGGAATGGGAATGGGACGGGGGCAATTGCGATGGCTTACGCATCGCAGATGGTGCCAATGCCTTATCATGGGTTTGAGACGCATTCGCATCAGTTTAATATGATGATGCAGCAGAGAGACTGGTCTGGGAATAAGTTTGGTTCTGTTTCGGCGTATCAGCAGCGTATGACTAATGATAAATAGAGAATATTCACTGTTAAATGAATAGTTATCTAGCTAAAAAGTGAGGTGAACTGCTTGTTTGCTTTTTTTTTTTGTTAGAACTTTAGATAGGTTTCTATATTCTTTAGATCAGTAAAATAGAAACTAATGCAGCTGTGTTACACCGAGTATTGAGTGACTGGAGGAGTTGTTTGTTCTGCCCTTTTGCAGTGACTAAAATAGATGTTTTTTGTTTAGTTGTGATTTAAAGAGTAAAACCAAAGCCTTAAAGTTTTGGAAATCCTCAACTTGGATGTGTATCCAAGGATCATCCGGCTATGAAGGCTATGGGTCGGGTTGGTTACCGGATATCCTAGTTCCCTTTGGAAGAGTTAAGATCCTCAGATTAGCGGGTTAGGTCTGCCGCTGTTTAAGGACCTTGGGCTAGTTGAAGCGACTAAAATAAGTGTTTTGATAAATCAGATATTGCTTGATGACCAGATACAATGGTTCCTTGTAGATGAAATTTAGCGTTTATGCAAATAGGCAAAGAGCTTGTCTGTTAAGGAGTCGAAATTAAAGTTATAACCACATGCTCAATTTCTAGCAGGACTTATTGTTAACTGGATGATGTTACAGTCGACTGTTCAATTAAAATAGCTGTATACTTTTATGTTTTGATTCAGTCTCATGGAATCATGTTCATACACTTTTATGGAACATCTTATTGATACCAGGACATGATTTACTTTCACTATCTGTCCTTTGGATGAGTAATTGTCTACTTATTCTTTTAATTCAGTCTCATGGAATTATGTTCACACACATTCATGGAGCACCTTATAGGTATCTAGACATGGGTCAATTTCACCATCTGTCGTTTGGATGAATAATTCTGTTAATTAGTCAAACTTTTACATCAAGTATGTTCACTATTTACTAAGATCAAGATAGGGCTAAATCCATATGGTTCAGTAGACACAGCCACATATATTAGACACAATCTATATGTCATATAGCCTACCAACATGATATATGATAAAGTGAAATGCTAATTTTTTTTCTTTTAGAATATATTTGGTTATGTTTTGTATTTATTTGTAACCACAGTTTTTATTCCTCTCCAACAGGTATTGTGGTCCATGAGGTGGTATGGAGCTCCGCTTTATTAGTATAAGGTTACCAAGACATCAGCAATCAACTTATTGCAGATGAACGGTTTGATTTACAAAAGAAATCTGATTTATCTACTCTTTTCAATCCAGACCCTCAAATCAAAATGGGCATCGGGTGCAACTTTGACTTGTTCGAGTGTTACAAAAATTGGTGTGATGACGTGTGCTCCTATAATTGTCTGGTGGTATACAATAGTTCAACCTCATGGTTCTCAAATTCCAACTGTTGAGTTAGAGTGTAGCATAACCGATTATCGAAAGAGTAACTGACATTGCATAATGGGCAGAAGCAAAATAAAGCGCACTCCTAATATTAAGTGGAAAAATAGTTGGGAGCAGTTGATGTTAGCTTATATCTATCTAATTGTTTCAATGCTATTTTGTGAAATAAAAGGTTCTTTATTGATCCTTCTCTCTGTTTTTTGTCTTCTGCAAAATAAAGTACAAATTCAATGTTTTATTGATGTTTAGCATATAGTGTAGATTCGTAGCTCATGTGGTGTATGTCTTGGATTAGGCTCAACATCTAGGCCTAGTAGTGGCCTAGGGCCTAGATATGAATCGGCCCGTTGGACTTAATCCAGCCTGCATATTCCTTCTATAAAAGGAAGGGTAATGAGGTAATCCTCCCTTCAAAGGTGATTCTCTTCATGTTATATCTCCCTCCTTCAACTTGTCTATCTCTTATATACATAATGCATTGTGCAAGTATACATACATATACTGACTTGATCATCAGAGGGTGGTCTCGAGGGTACGGCCTTGAACACCTTCTCACGGTCAACTCCATCTTGCAGCTCAAATTTGGGGTTGGGAAAGACTAGAACGGTCCATCAGACTCCAAAACCCGGCCATAACAACCTTTGTAGCAGCAGCTCCCACAGATTCAGCATGATCCCACTATATATTAATCGGTTTGAAAATTTTGATAAGTTACACTTATCCTCATTGGTCATTTAATAATGGGTTGTTGGTAGATTGCTAGCTTTTCAGGTGGAAGCAATTGTCAGTGGATCAGAAACTCGAAGATTTTTTAGGTAATTCAGGTGAAGTATGCTGTCATATTAGATTTTCAATCTGATGATAACTTAAGTGATTTTGCTCTTTTTCTGATCTGCAGTGAAACCGGAGAACGATTGCTGGCTGATGGTTTAATGCGTATTTGACGTGGGCAGTGGTGAATCTTGACCCAAAACTTCGGGGGGTCGGAAGTCACTAGTTCTAGGGGGTCGAAAACCAGTTTCGGGGGGTCGAAACCTTATATACCAAAAAATTTCTATACGCAAACTATATAATCGGAACTTCTGAGCGAAAATCCGACCCCCCCCCCCCCCCCCCTTAAAAGGATTGCCACTGGACGTGGGATTGTCAGGTTTGTTCAATAATTGTTTGTCATACAGAAATTTATATTTCCTAATTCGTTGTTTTACTTTTTCAGATCTTTGTTACCGATTCTAAAGTTATGTCACATGTCAAATCATTACACCAGCAGATCTTCGTTACCCGTTCTAAAGTTATTTCATATACGACATCAACGATAGAGCTCTATAACTTAAATCACAAATCCAAGGCAACTTGCTAACCTCCATACTCGATAAGCTCTCAAACAACGCACCAAAACACAACAATGTGGAAGTAAAATCGACAAAAGAACACACAAAATTATGTCAAAAAGATTAATGACATACATCCATGCCTATCCCAACTAATCTCTCTGTGTTAGTTGTATTTGGTTTAGAGTAGACATTTAGTATATATTTTATTGTTGAATTAGGTTCTGAGTGTTTGACTATTAGTGGTGTCACATTTCGAAAATGTTCAATGAATTGGTGTCACTCGACTACCAGATACGTAAATAACACATAAAATTAAACAAGCATTAAGTATAATATTGCACATAAAAATAATTGTCTGGGTGTCTGGCATTGGTGTTTAGCATCTGGGTCCATCTTTGTTTGTGGGTGATAGGGAAGAAGTAGACAATGTTAGGAAACTTGTCATTAATAGTAATGTTAGTTAGGTGTCTATAGTGTAGTGCACATTCTCCGATCGCTCTCCAGGCCTCCACTTGACCCCGGTTTGAATACGACAAGACGTTAAACTAGTTTTATAGAAATCGGATTCTAAATACCATCCTTTATGCAGATAGCACTTTTGCTGATCTGTTGACACCAACCACCTCAATGTTATTGATGGCAGTGTTTCTAACTTAACCCCGTCACCAATTCAATTTCGAGCGAAAATTCCGACAGATTCCTCTAATCGCATCGAGACATAAGAGGAGTTCAACTGATAAATTGAGGAATCAGGGTTCTATGTTGAACAAATTGTCATTAAGAGGACATGTGAGTGGTTTAGAGTTTGTTAATTTCGTTGATGCGCCATGCTTACAGCACCTGATCATTTCACTACAAAAAATCATGTTTAGGGAAAAGTAGGGAAATTTCACTACAAAATCATGTTTAGGCAAAAGTTGGGAAGTTTCACTACAAAAAGTCATGTTTAGGGAAAAGTTGGGAAGTTTCACTACAAAAATCATGTTTACGCAAAAGTTGGGAAACTTTGGTTTGGGAAATATTTTTAATTGTAGTAAAATCTCTTAAAATAATTTGTATATGTTAAAAAAATTGAAGGATCTGGATTATAAAAATGTGGAATTTGTAATAGAGAACACGCTTGGTTTGAAAACTCTAATATGAATGAGAATGTATGATTATGATAAACTCACACAATCGGAATTTTTTTAAAAGAAAGCTTGGTTTCATATGTCCGTGAGGATTACACATTCACACTAGAGGGCATTTCACTTCTAATAGGTCATGAACTAGATCATAATCATTCTCAAAGAAGGTGTTAAGGGATCCTTACACTTATAATTCTTTTTCAAACCTGCTTCCATTTCAAGTCAAGAGATAGATAAATATACATATCCAATTATATTTTAGCTTTCTATGGATGGTAGAATTCATATATAGATTACTTATGTATCTACTATAACTATAGCATAACCTTCTTTCGTGAATTAATGCAGTTATTCGAGCAGATACAAACGATGAAATTTGATTATTTTTTTTGGGAGTTGAGATTTGGTTTTTGTTATTTTAACAGAAAATTTGGTTTTATAAGTTGAGATTTAGTTTTAAAATAATACTATAGAAAAAGAATAAAAGTAAGTATTCCTCTTATAAGTAGTTTTGTTATTGATTTCATCTTCTAAAAACCATCAATAAATTATATTGCTCAAATAGTCTCTATAGTTTTAACTTTACATTTAGTCCCCATCAATGAGTAGATGTTAAATGACAAAACTACTCTTGTTATTAATAATATAATAATTAAAAAAATTAAAAGAAATATAATTAATATTAAAAAATTGAAGTGGGTTTCATCACGTACCCCACTCATTTCATCTTCTCCACTCTAACTTTGTGTTTCAGAGTTTTATTAAAGGATAGAAGTGGAAGGAAGTGGAGAGAAAGTGAAAAAAAGTAGATGTGTTCCAGAGTTTTATTAGAGGAAGGAAGTGAAAGAAATGAGAAGGAAGGAGATGAAAAATCTTTCATTAAAACTTTCCTCCTAAAATGGAAGAAATGAAAGAAGGGGGATAAGATCCTGGGTTTGATTCTGACAAGGTTTAGGGACTGTTTGATCCTTGGTTCGATTCTCACAAGGGGTTTTTCTATATTTCTTGGGTTTCCTCCTAAATTGGTGTATACGCATTATTGCCTAGTGGAGATGAATATGATCGGGTGGTTCTGCTGGCGCCACGATGAGACTTTAGTGGTCCGTCAGTGATCCAAATTTGCCGTTCAAAAAAAAAGAAAGAAAAACAAATAAAAGGTTTATCATTTACAATTTTACCTTCATACTTAAACTACTATAATACACAATTGGGGTATAACTATAAAATTAAACCTTTGTTTTCTCTTCCTGAATACGAAATGAAGTTATATATTTTCTTTTCTCTCCTAAATTCCATTTCTATTCTTTTCTTTCCGTTACTAAACTCGAGAACATAGCATAAACCATCAACCACTCATCTCCACCTTTCACCACCACAACTTACATCCACCAATCACCACAGCCCCGTATTAGAACCTGAATCTTTGGAGGATGTCATGCTTGTTTCAATAGTGGGCAGTGATCGATGTCGGTGGGGATGGTAGTTACTGTTGTGGTTGGTGGATGTGTGTGGTGGTGGTGGTAGCTGTGGTAGTTAGTGGATGTCGGTAGTGGTGAAAGGTTGAAACGAGTGGTGGATGGTTTAGAGTGGAGAAGATAAATGGTTTAATCAAATATTATTTCATAGATAAATATTAAATATAATATCTTATAAATCTTCTGTGTTATTTTCAAATTGTTCATTAGTTCTAATTTCCGACTATTAGTTAAATTATTATTCTTTTACATTATACATCTTAAATCTTTCACGCCACCACACCTAGTCTAATTCGAAGTTTTTTTTATATTACGTGATGACTATTTGAGATAAAGAAGATGAAAGACACCACCGACCGGAGAATGAATGAAATTGTGCCAAGAAAACGGTGATAAAAATGCACAATGAATGTTGCGATAGAAAGTCTTTTTAGTTTTTTTTTTTAAAGGAAAACCTTAAATAAATGCTGAGCCCACTTTGAAAAGTACAATAAAATGTTTTCTGTTTTTTTTAAACTAAAATGTAATTTTGTCTTCCCGTATTTTTGTCTTCCCGTATTAGTTATGCACGAGTAAAATGAATATGTGACCAAAGTGTTATGCATTTAATTGCTATATCCTGTTCAGACTTCCGTCAATATTGATGCCACACGTAAATTAATATTTTTTATGATTTTTTTCCTTATTTTTTATTACAGTTTTGATATTTTAGGGAAAATAGTTTATTCTTTTGGATTTTTTTTTTCATAACAAGTTATTCTTTTAGATAAAGGGACCATCAAAGGGATAATAAGTGGATAAACTTTTAGACTTAGTTTAAATAAAAAGGAAATCATTAAAATGTTCTAAAATCTATCCACATATTAATAATTATTAATCAGATTTATATAAAAAAAATAAACAAAAGTGATAAAGAGATCAACCTCACACCACCCTTTATTTAGCATTAAAAAGGTATATACGCATTTATGCCTCTTATCCAGCATGTTGATTTGATTGTTTCTTTTTTCTTTTTTTTCATCTTTTTATCTGAAAGTAGAGTTTTTTTTTAATTAATTAAACTTCTTTTTTGCCAATGAAGCCACAGCTTAGTTGTGGAGGTGGAAGGTTTTAAGGCTTAGCTTATTTTCTACTCTGGGGTGCCCGGTTCGAATCCCACACCGACCGAGCTTTGCTCATATACAGCCCTGAGCGAGATGCCGTTAAAAAAAATAAAAATTAAACTCCTTTTTATTGGTAAGTTTCTAGCGTATTTCCTATTGATTTAAATAGGTAGCCAGGTAGGTGTCGAATTTTGTCATCTAGTTATATATCTAATAATTATAGATTTGTGTCTTACTGTCTTATATTAATTAAAACGCGTTATAAATTTATGTAGCAAACTAAAATGGTTAACTAATTTATTTTCTGATGGAGGAATTTTCACTTTTCTATAAAGTTGAAAAGTTGCATTGTTTTATTTATAAAGATGTTTTATGAATGCAATAAGTACTTCTTTATGTTTTTTCGGAAAAGTGTTACATACTTTCTTTGTAAATAATATTGTTTAGATTCGTGTCATGACCCTCCATCAGGAGCAAACAATGAAGATGTTGACAAAATATCATACGATTTTAAATATAACAAAAAACTTAAACCAAATGAAAAACTTAAAAGATGTTGATGACAGATCAACAATAACAAAACTATGGTGACAGAAGCTGCTACGATTGAGGCACTTTGGCTGCACGGAGATTGCAAGAATAAACTTTTTTTTGTATAATAATGGTTCCACACGCAATTAGTTTGTCACTGAGACAAGATGAAGGGATAACGAAAGAAAAAGTTTTAACTCAAAGGGGAACAATGGGGAAGATGGTCAACAACTAACCAAGATCTCGCAACCGTCCCTCGGTGGTTAAAGGGGGTGCTATAGGGGCTAGTTTCGCACGTGGGTTGTCGGGCGCTAAGGGCTGAGATGATGGGGGCCACTTGAGTTCCACCAATCAAATTTGTTTCTTTTTTATACACTCTCTTTTATCTTTTTGTTTTTCTTTTTTTTTTAATTAAAAGTTAGGAAGCTTTAAACCACACTCTGGTTGTTAAAGCATGAGTGCTTTAAAGCCCCTATGCCTACGCTCCACAATAACTAACAACGGGCTTCAACCCTAAGTAGGTGCAATAAACCCTAGTTCAACCATTGATCATAAGTTGTTTGTTCGATGTTCATCCATTGTGCATTAGTTCTTCATATATTGTTATACAATCCAAGAGCCCTAGTTTTATTCTCATTGGCATGTTTATCAACAATGCTTTTGTTTTACATGCAATAATCGTTACCATGATAAACTTTTTTTTGTCACATTACAATCCTTAACTTACCACCATTTGTTCCCAAATTGTTTCTTGTATCCTTACGTGTTCTATAAATGATTTGTGATTGTGGATGTAAATAATTGTTGCATAACCGAAACCGCCCGATGATAAACCGCCAAATATTGTAAGTTTTTGGTTTCGATTCCTGCAAAATCAACCCGGTTTGATTTTTGACCATGTTTGCCCTTTGGACAGTATAAGTATTGTACAAGACCACGTAAAAAAAGTTTGTTATAGCGAGGTCAATCAGATCCTAGAGAAAGATTTGTTTAAGATCATGAGTGAAGTCCAAAGCATCGGATACCTCATCAACATCAAACTAATTTGTTTATTGTGTTATTGACGTAATTTTGGATATTGAAATTAGTTAACAGATTAGTAAAAAAATTGTAGTGTCACTGAAACATTCTACTAACATATATTATATGGTTTTGTACTAATAACAATAATTAAGTTCTTATATTTAAAATGTAATAATGGTACTTTATATTTTATATATTTATATAACATTTGTGTGTTAGATGACCTACAAATAAACTAAAATAGTCAACGGGTGAATAGGTTTTGTTTTCTTTTGTATAGTGAGGAATCCGATGGATTTTTCTATCATATGAGGGGGAATGTGGCGTAAAATGTATTAATTTTTTATATATATCTCTGAGAACGTGTAAGAATAAAAAACAATAAACTACTGTATCCGGACAAATTTTGAATTTAATAGTTGATAATTAGATATCACAAAATACAGTTGATTGATAAGTTGTAACAAATAATTCAAATTCTAAAGAAAGTAGATTTTTTTTACGGCAAAGAAAGTAGAATTTTAATTGTTAAATACATAAATGAGAAATCTGACGAGTTATCTGATTAATGGATGTTAGGCAATATTGGAATGGGGTGTGGTTTAAAGCTCTAAGAACTTTAAAGAGTGAATAGCTAAACTAAGGTGTGTTATTCATCTTAAACCTTTACTATGTTATTGTTTTGATCCCTAAAGGTCCAGATCTGGTTTTATGATGGTTTTATGATGTTTGTGTCTTTGAAAACCTTTGAAATCAATTATAAAACAAGTCTAAACCTTCAATATGTGTTCTATGTGGTGTATTCATGCAAGTAATGATTTTTATGGTTAAAACATTAAGATTCATATGAGTTTGAAGTATTTCTGATATAAATGAGTTGTTAGGATGTTTATCTATGAGTTTGAAGGTTAATGGTTGTGTATTGATGCTAATATGAGTTTTGACCCGTTTGGGTGATTTAGAAGGATTTAGGGTGTTGTAGTATGTTTTGTTGATTGTATGATGTTAGGGTTTGCTCTAGGATGATGTAGTAACAGTATGATGTTGTTGTGCAACGTTGTTATGTGATGAAATTTGGATATTTGCCATTTAGGGTAAGTTATGCATGCTTGATGTAATGTTTTCATAATATTATTCCATTTTGGGAAATACTTGCAATTAGGGTGTTAAACTGAGGATAAAATTGGGGGTTTTCATTTAGGATATGTTTCTTGATGATTTGGGTGTTCTTACATGTTTCGGATCTGATTGGATGGTTAAATGCGCAAAAAGTGGCCCTTGGACTGCAGGGGGCGAGTGGGAAAGCTACTCGCCTGATAAAGGGGAGATTAGCCCATAATCGCCTGCCCTAAGGAGCGATTAGCCCTCTACTCGTCTGATAAAAGGGGCAATTAGCTTTCCTAATTGCCTGTTTGATTTCCTAATTGCCTGTTTGATTCCTAATCGTGTGTTTTGCTCTTGTAAGTGTATTTTGACATCCCGAAACATGGTTTAACATCTAGGAACATGTTTGGAACCTCGTGACATGCCTAATAACCTAATATCAAGTGTTCAGACTCGTTTATGTGTTATATAAACTGTATGCTAGACTTAGTGAACTTATGCGCATGTTAAGTGTATAATTGCATATGATTGCATGATATCTTGTATTTGGCTAACACGTGGGATGTCGGGTCACCAATGGGATGTCGGGTCTTGTCTGGTGTGGTCAGTTTAACGTTCAAACATATTTTCAACGTACACAGTTATGGTCTGGACAATTGGGGACTAATTAACCTTCGGGTTATTAGTCTAACATCTTATACACTCTTCATGATAGGTCACCGGTAGTTGGAACTATCTATCTGAGTTGATTTACTTATTTTTAGAAGAAAGCAACCTAAGGTGAGTTTCACGGCCCCACTTTAAGTCTTTTCGTTTTCGGGGGAGAAACATGCTTCATACTTGGATTTCGTAAAGATCATGTTATATTAGTGTTATTACTTTTTGACTTACTATAAGATTCGTTTAAGTCCCGGGGAATACCATGAATATGCGGGGATGCATAACAGGGGGAAATGTGGATAGATCTATTGGGACTGACAAACCCCACTCGTCGGTTGGAGGTCGGCGGGTGCATATTGTCTCGGTCATTAAAGGCTGTAGTGGCGACGGTGGTACATAGTCGGGCACTTTCATGCACTGTCTTGTCAGTAATGGTTTCCAAGTCGTAGTAGTATCTTACATGCGTTTAGCTAACTCTATCATTTTAACATTGTAGTAACATGGATGATCTTTCATACTTACAACGTTATTATAAAACCTGTGAACTCACCAGCATTATATGTTGACAACTTTAAGCATGTTTTCTCAGGTCGCTAAGGTAGCAGCATTGGATAGGCGCACGAGTCTCACGGCGTCTAGTTTGCATTTCATTTTTTGAGACATTATCTTTTATTTTCTTTTAAACATTTGGATTATTGTTTGTATTTTGCTTCCGCTGTAATCGAATGGGTTTTTAAACTTAATGGTTGATTATGTATTTTAAATCATATAGTTGTCGTTTATTGTAACCGTTGACTTGGATCCTAGTGTGTCACGCACCTCGCGGTAAAACTCCGCATGTGGAATTTTAGGGTGTGACACTGTGACAAATTGGTATCAGAGCTAATGGTTATAGTGAATTAGGACTGCATGTAGAGTCGAGTCTATAGTCGATTCACACACACTAGATGGTCACATTCATATGAGTCATACTATGTGGGAAACTTACAAAAATTGTCGGGGTGTTGTATCATTACCATCATCATCATTTATGTTTACATCATCTATCTTCTGTTCTTATTCTATCTTCATCTTCGGGTAGAAAGCGAAGAGGCTTGTTGATCCTACATGGCAGTTGCGTATATTGGAGTGGCTTCGGCATATTCTTGAGATCTGTCCAAGATTCGGACATCTCCCTTTTATACTTCAATGGACACACTTGCCCACACACACTATCGCGCACTTGTACTTGTTATAGTACATCTCGGGTGTTTGACCACCTGGGGATCTTTACTTTTTCTAGAATGTGGGTACCTTGTGGCTTGAAACTCAAGCTAGGAGCACGCCTTAGGGACCATGTAGAGTGATTTATCATTTCGGGTGCCCACGAAATAATAAGTCAAAATGCATGAAAATCTTGGTGGACTTCGTGTTTGAACCGATAGTCATGGTTGAGCCCAGTTCTCGAATTTACTTCTGTTTTCTAGTAGTTTCACACTCGCTGTGAGTCTGAATGTCTTGTCTTTTGTTTTGACAGAAGATGTCGGGACGTCGTGGTAATCGTGTTGGTGGCCGGAATGGCGGTGGACGCAATGGTGGTCGTGGCAACATCAACATGACCCAGGCTGAGCTGAACAACCTGATTCAGGAGCACGTGTCTGCTGCTCTTGCTGCATATCAGGCAGCCCAACAAGGCCTTCGTGGTAATTATATTACTACTACCCTCATTCCTTATCCTTTTGTTGTGTTGTATTCGTTTTGGTGACCAGCGTTGCTCGTTGTAGCAGGGAATGTTGTTCGCCCTCCACCACCTCCTCATGGCCAGTGTACTTTCAAGATGTTCAAGGACTGTAAGCCTCATAGCTTTAGTGGATCTGAAGGAGTAGTGGGACTGCTCAGATGGTTGGAGAAGATTGAGTCAGCTTTCTCCATGTGTAACTGCCCAGCAGAGTATCGTGTGAAGTATGCTTCAGGGACCTTCGAAGGTCATGCTTTGACATGGTGGAATTCAACAGTGCAGGCTATTGGCTTTCTTAAGGCCCATGTGTTGCCATGGACCTAGTTTGTGTTTCGCTTGAAGAGGGAGTACTGCCCCAGAGATGAGATCAAGAGTTTAGAGCACGAGATGTGGAACCATCAGATGGTGGGATCTGCAGTTGAAGATTACACCACTCGATATCATGAACTGGCACTTCTGTGCCTGGATTTGGTGACTCCAGAGTATAAGGCTATTGGATTCTATGTTAATGGGTTAGTGCCAGAGGTTCGCGGGTTTGTGACCGCAAATGATTCTGCCACACTTCAGGATACCATTCGGTTGGCTCACAAACTAACCAAGCAGAAGGGTCAGGAGGGCATCTTGCCTCCTAGGGGCGCTGCTGTGAAAGCCCCTGAAGGCAACAATAGGAAATGGGAGAGCGCGGGAAAGGGTTCTGTGCAGCCTCAGTAGCAGGCGAAGAAATTTGAAGTTGCAGGTTCGTCTTCTGATCAGAAACAAGGCGGGTATACTGGGAAGCTACCTGAGTGTAATCAGTGTGGGTATCATCATTATGGGAACTGTAATCGTTGCAACCGTTGTAAGAAGATCGGGCATCAGGCCAAGGACTGCAGGGTTAATCTTCAACCGGCCCAGACTCAAGGGGTTGCCCCAACTGCTGCTCCTCGGGTGTCACACCCCGCCAAGGCGGAAACGCGAGGTGCGACTTCGAAATATTTCCAAGCACCAAGGTCACACGAGCATCAATTAAAATAAAGCGGGAACTTTCATTAAACAACCAAATCCGTTCAACATTAGTTAATTGTTTAATACTTAAACCATTGTATGTAAATGTCTAAAATTATTATGACAACACAACGATCCAAAAGAAGGTATCCCACAAATGCTCGCACACGGCCCCTGCAAGTTCCATTATCCATGTTAATTTCCTGAAAAACATGCATGTAAAATATATGGGTCAACACAAAGTTGGTGAGTTCACGGGTTTTCTATATGATGGACATGTAATCCAAAACCGACTAAATCATTGTCTAGCTAGGGCAATAATCAATATGTGATCTGACATGAGCCCATAACCAAACCTTGACATATTATGCCTCGCCATTGTACACTAAAGACAATGAATAATGTGAAATACAAGCACTCTTTTGATATCTGTCATCCGGTCAGAGCCACAGACCAAGAGTGGGGGTGTCAACCTAATAGATCTATCCCGGTGTTTCATGGCTAAGTCCATAGCTAATGCTTATGGTATGATGTATGACACGAGGGCTTAATGGATCCTGAACCTTGATGTCTCATGTTCACATAATAGTCATGTATTGTAATTGAAAACTGTACGCATGCTTTTCCCCCGAAAAAATGTAAAAATTGTAAAAAGGGGTTGTGAATACTCACTTGGTGTCTGAATGTTAGCCTGAACTGGACCTGGCACTGTGTGTCTAACCTGGGGATGCCCTAAGTTCATATAAAGGCACCTTAGGTCTATGTTTCCTTCTAAATACCATGCAACTGTTCACCCGACTGTAACACTCATGGACTAGAGGTTTCTATACCACTATCCACGCGTGTAACACACTGTATGTGTCAGGAATGTTCGTTTTGTTGGTTAGGTGACTATGATTAGTCTATTTTTGGGTAAAACATATACTTTGTCTTACTAAATGTTACTAAATGTTATGTATGTCACATTTATGCGAGCCTAGGGTGGCATATGGACATGTTTTTGGATATTGTTGTATGAAAACAACTTGTTTAGATGTTTTGCCTTGGTGTACACTCGCATACCATATGTTTTCAAGAAAACTCTTGTGTTAAGCTTGTTAACACATGTTTTTATAGTTTCTAACACATGTTGTAAAATAAAGGGGATTAGACTACTTTTGGCCCGGGTCTTAGCCTCATACACGCACGCATACAGTCATGTGTATGTGTGTGCATCGTTTATGTCCATACCTGTGTATCTCAAGGTGTATTTACCATTGTACGTATATATGTATACATAGGCTATTCATTGAGCTTTTTAACATGAAACTTAAGTTGTTAAGTTAGTTAATTTCAAACACTAGTTGTTCTATAGTGTGTGCGAGTATGTATAGGCTTCGGGTGAGCATTACATGTAGCCGAATAATGTATAAACAAGACTAAAGGTTCGGGTGTTATACCTCACGTATATTACCGAGAAAATAAGAAAATAATAAGTTAACTCCTCACAATAAAACTCCTAGATGCTAGATGTGTACTTGGATCCCTTGATTGATGATGATAAACGATCGAACACGACCCGTTGGGAGTGATTGGGTCTCGGCCGAAGGTTAACAAGGAAAGATGGAGAGGTTTCAAGTGTTAGTGAGTTTTTGAGAGAATGTGGTGTGAATGTCTTGTGCTCTCATTCCCTATATATAGCCGATATGGTGAGGGGAAGGGCTTGTTCCATTGGTTCACAATTAGGGTAAGTCAACCTCTTGATTTCATGGTGTGCAAAAAGGTAATTTCCTTGTTAATGTAACTAGTTGTCTTGGCTTCTTGGATGTTTATGTAGGGTGGTATGGGCCGAGATTTTCATGGGGAAGGGACATGGTTGTTTTGGCAAGTTGACAAAGGTTAAATGATTATGGGAATTGTGTTGTTACTATATTAATGCAAAGTCTTTTGTCTATGGGTTTGGTAGAACATGAAATGTGACCATATGTGTATATATATATATATATATATATATGCGTGTGGAGTGTGTGTGTGTGTGTGTGTGTATAAGGTAGATTAGTGGTGAATCCTAGACAATACTCTTGGCTTCCTTGGGAACATATGAGCCGCAATTTGTCTTAGGGAATGGGCATGGAATGTTCTTGCAAGTCAAAACATCATGGAGATTAGTGATCATAAAGGTGTTTGCTAATTTGGGTAATATTCTTGAGGTTTGTGATCATGCTTAGGAGTGTTGAGGGAGGTTTGACCTTGGCCGATTATAGGGAAGGGAAAAAGAATAGTTTGGAGGGTTCTAACATGGGTAAGTTGGGTGTATATTGTCATGGATGCCATATTAGTGTAATGCATTGGGAATGAGAGGTCATGGTGAGTGTGGGAAAGTTATGTGAACTTGTGTGTGTATGCGATCATATATATATCTATATATATACATTGAGTTTGTGTGTGTCTTGTACAAGCTAGATAGTGTCCAAAAACCTTTGCATACCTCCTTGCCTTGGAAATGTGGAAGTCGAAACATATAGGGAAGGAACAAGGAGTTTTTGGCAAGTCAACTTGTGTAAGGTTGGATGATTATGGTGGTCTATGATCTAATTTTGGCAATTGTCTTGGATTTGGTGGGATTGTGATTTGATGTGTACACGTATGTGAGTATGTATAGCCGTATGTGTGTATGTATTAGTTATAATGTATTTTTGATTCTAATACTCACACTAATCCTTGTGGATAATTTTTAAGGTTACGTGTGGACACATTGTTTGTGTTTTTGCTAGCTTTGTGTTGGTAACCTTATTGTTAGTGAACATTGTTTGTTTTTGTTCTTGTCGGGACAACAAATTGGAACCCTATGTTCACTTGCATGGATTCCTAAAATTAGGGTTTTTGCATGGATTTCCTATGGTCTAGTATGAATCATTTGGCTAGTTAAGGCCTTGTACTATCTAATGCGTCTACTGTTAGACTATATATGTGCCTTGGAATTGACTTGTTGGAACCCTGTATTGCCCACTTTTAACAATCTAGATGACATGTAATGCTATGCACATTGTATAAACATGTAATTAAATGAACGGATATGATCTGTGATTTCGAAGGGTGTCACATTGGGGAAACCAAGGATGTTACAACTGTGGTGAAGCAGGGCACTTTAGGAAGGATTGCCCTAAACTGAAGCAAGGGGATGCTGGAAAGAATGGTAATGGCAAGGGTAACGGGGCTGGCGGCAGGAATGCGCGTGCCTTCGTCATTGGGTCGGGTGAGGCCCGATAGGATCCGGATACTGTTACTAGTACGTTTCTTCTTAATGATCGTTATGCCTCTGTTTTATATGATTCGGTGCCGACAAGAGCTTTATATCTATTGAGTTTAGTCAGTTGCTAGGCACAGTACCTACACCTCTAGAGGTTAAGTACTTAGTAGAATTGGCTGATGGTAAGGACATTGAGGCAACTCATATTCTTAAGGGATGCCAACTAGAACTTTCTGGACTATCGTTTCCTATAGACCTCATGCCGGTGTCCTTGGGTAGTTTCGACGTCGTTGTGGGCATGGATTGGTTATCTTTATATCGTGCGGAAATTGTCGTTTGTTTCGATAAAGTCATTCGACTTCCTCTTCCTGATGGAGAGATTCTTTTGGTGCATGGTGACGTGTGCGGATATACACATAATTTTGCAATGAATAAACACACGTTTTGCTTTAATATTTATAAAAATGGTTTAGACCTTAATATTAAAACACACACAATAGGGCAAGTGTACCCTGTCATATATGTAGTAACGTATAGATAAGAACCAAGTATCGATCCATGGACGCGCGCGGAGCAATAGTACTAAAACTCTATCCCCGATTCACCAGTAAGTAAAAGATAAGTTTGAGTTTTGTTTAAAACTAAATTAATTCTAAAACATGTAAATAACAAATATAAGACTCCAAATAGAAAATGTAACTATAAACACAATCCTAGCATGTTATCTACATATCATATAAAACACAGGCGTGTGATCAACATTCCCATTTTCCGACAGTTAGTGTCCCTCTCGGGCATCCTAACATGACAACTATACGGAAAGCTAACACGAATACACACGTTAACCACCTCAAGTTGTTCATTAGTGCGCAGCTGATATGATCTCATGAGAATCTTTAAAGATAGGTTAGTATCACCTTTCGGGAGTCCTCAACCGCACTAGTTAAGGAAAGCAATATCGAATACACAATACGACCACCTACACTAGCATAAAGTAGAGCATTTTACAACCTATTCCATTTTACCAACTCTGAACACAAATCTACTAAGATCGTCATTTTTACCAAAATAACTAACAAAGATCATTAACCGTGTCAAAGATTGGTAACAACACCATTAAGCTTTTTAGACTCTTTTACGTGCCGGTAAACATCTATAATCATTATCCGAGTGACTTTAACCAAACCAATACCCGGTTACAGTTTCATGGTGTAAACTTTATCAACAAGTTAACTAGTCTACTATCGAACGATTAAACGGACGGTTTCTTCAACAAGTAATCCGCCTAACACATTCGACAATCATCAAAGTCACCCAAACACAACTACAAATCTAACAACAATGAAACAAGGTTGCGCTATGATCATCAAGATCCAAACATGAAAAACGCCAAATTCATACAAAACTTGATTTCATACAAACGATTGTTTTAACTATTAACTAATACTAATGTTCTTGCCCGTAGGCGTACGATTAACTAAAATAACATCACAATAGCATACAAAATCAGATTTGGATCTTAAAAAGCTTAAAGGATCAAACCATAAGAATGCTAAAGAGATGGATTGGATGATGAATGATGGATTGGATGGATTCCCGAGCTTGTTCCACGGCTTTCCAGCAGCTTGGTTCGTCCGAAAATCGCCCAAAATCGCCTCTCCAAGACCCAATACTTGATCAATGGCTGAAATGGGCTATTTAAAAACAGAACAGACGATCCGACCGGCCGCGCGGATGATTCGACCGGCCGGTCGCTTTACTCGGGTCAAAAAAGCTTCTAGAATGCTGACGTAGGCCTTCTAGAAGGTCCCCAGAAATATTAGGTTGCTGTGCGCGGCCGGTCGCTTCGTTCGCGCGGCCGGTCGGATTGACAAACGTTCCGTTTTCGCGCAGAAACCTTCGTTTTTGATCCGGTTTGCTTCCTGGATACCGTTTAAGACCTGTAATCATAAAAATGCCCAAATAAGTACCAATTCATCGTGTATACGGCCAAAAACGTATATAAAGGGGAGTTAAACTGGGGCTTTTATATGTATAAATTAACGTATATCACATGGTGAGAAAAGTGGTGTTCCTTTGAGTATTGTAACAACCCGGCTCAGACCCCTAAAAATTTTTCGCGTTATAGTACCGTGTTATAATAAAAAGTAGCTAAAATAAATATCAATTGAGTCGATAATTTGCGGAATTCGAAACCGAACTAAATAATATAGACGATATTATTATAATACGCGTATGAGACCGAGTTTGAACGGGAATACGAACCCGAACCTGTGCCCGTTCGGAAAGGATGAGTCACCAAGGGAGAGAACACTTGTCCTCCCCTCTTGGTGACATCTTCCCTTGGCCTCCTTATAAAAACACTCATAAAAACACACACACACACACTATACATCAGACACACATATGTAGAGAGAGAGAAAGAGAGAGGGTGGACTAGAGAGATGAAGGGGGACCGGAGGTCTCCTCCTCCGGTGAAGCTCCGGCGACCGGCCGGTCAACCCAACACCACCACACCATCACTTAACCCACTCCATCCTTTTATTATTGTTAGAGAGAGAGATCCGAGAGGAAGAAAGAGAAGTAGAGAGAGAGAGAGACGCAGAGCCGAGAGGAAGAGAGAGAGAGGTAGAGGAGAGAGAAAGGAGAAGAGGAGGTGGTGGTGGTTCCTGCAGCGGCGACGGCGGTTCACGGTGGTGGTTTCAGATGGCGGCAATGGTTCCTTTATCTCCATTGAAAACAGGTAAAAACCCCCAAAATCACCTCTATTCTCTTGATTCTGGTGCCCGATGATGAGGAGGTTGTATTGGTGGTGTTTATTGTTGACAAGGAGGAGGGTTACAGGGGTTAAGGTGGGAGGCTGTGGTGGCTACGGTGGTCATAGGTGGTGGTGTCGACTGTGATGGTGGTTGTGGTGTATCCGGTGATGAGTAGAAAGAGAAGGTAGTGGTTGTTGGTGGTGAGGGTTACGGTGGTGACTGGTATGGTGGGGATTATACAGCGGTGAAGGTGGTGACGGGGGAAAACCCTTGGCAGCAGGTTGATTATGGTGGTCGATGGCAGTGGTCTCGGTGGTTGTGGTAGACTTAGTAGTTGTGGTGGTTGCTCTCAGGTTAAGTGACGGGTCAGCCTTCGGGTCAACAACAGTCAACTGAGTCAACTCAGGCAACAAGTCAGTCAACCGGGTCAAACCCGAGCTAAAGATGAGCGATAGGTATAACCGAACTCGACAGTTAGACTATATATTTATTTATACATATAACGCGTGTGGGACTTTGACGAGCAAATATGACGAACCGAACATAAAAGCAAACTAAAACCAAACCATAAGATAAATTGTACCGTATAAACTTTAACTTGGGTATTTGGACTAGATAATGGAACTTGGACATGAATTAGATAAGAAGCGACATATGGTAAGTTATAATATGCGAGCTTGATATTTGGACGTGGACATAAGAACAATAGGATGTTATAATATAAACTCGGATATATGAATTAGTCGCCTAAACCTTAGATAACATGGAACCTTGAGACATTCGGACTAAACATAAAAGCATGCTAATATACAAATTTATTGGATTGGATAGCTTGGGGTTTGGAACCTTAATACACGGGACTTGGACACGAGTAACTTAGATAAATTGGACGATCACCTTTATGGGATTTAAGGTTCGGACACATGGACTAGATGCGAACTATATACATTGGAAACTATTACATTGGGCATAGATTAGAATACACGACACTTAGATTATGGACTCAACGGCTAAAACCCGGACATGGGCATTGGATAATTACAAAGAAAGGAAACATAAATAATATGAACCATATGATCGAGCTCGTTCCCACACGTGACCAGTACGAATGAAAACCAAAGATTAATAATATTATCAATGTGTGTCGACATAGGGCCCAACCAGGAGGATGTCAGTATTCGATACTGAGTACCCGGTTTTTATAATTGAGCTATGCAAACAGGTGAGTTTCGTGAACTCCCCTCTTTTTACTTTTATAAATGTTTTGGGGTGACGCATGCTTCTAAACTGTTTTGCACATTATTATGGTGTTAGTTTTACAGAGCGTGATTACCTGCTTGCTTGTTATGCATACTAAACCAGGAACTCATTAACTCTAGGATAGAGCCGACTTAATATATGGGTAGTACTACTTGGGGAAACCCCCACGCACAGTGGCCCGGCCTAGACCCGGAAACCCCCACTGAGACCGACGGGTCGTTGCGGCATATATTTTGCCATTGGGGAACCTATGGGGCAGGGCATAGGTTGAGAGCTATGACAGTAACGGGCATAGTTTATGTTGTTACATCTAGACATGGTTAGGCATGGGCTAGGTGCCAAGGGTTGAGTGGCCAGCTTGTAGGATTGTAACACCATAACTAGATAAACGTGTTTGAAACTGTTAAACTTGTTTGGAATAACTGAAACTGTTTTGATAAACTATTTTGGGCGCCTATGTAACTAAACACACGAACTCACCAACATTATTGTTAACAAAACCATTTTAAGCATGTGTTCAGCAACCGGCTTCGGAGATGAGAAGAACGTACGATTGCAACTCGGAGTCATAACCAATGGACGAACCAGAAGACGATCGAGTAACCATAGAAACCAACCGCGCATGTACGATCTGGGAATAGATGTAGTTAAACGAGATTGTATTATGTAATTAAATTGTATAAATTATATTAATAAAGTTAGTTATTTCTATACCGTTTCCGCTGTTGCTTGCATTCGCGTGAATGTCGTACCAAACTGTAATTTCATCCAGCCCCCTGTGGCCGGGTTCTGACAAGTATCATTTCGTGCATGAAAGCTTTTAAGTATCTAACAAAAAAGGTATTCTACCATTTTAGCTCTTGTTTCGGTTTCATCTGAAGAAGGGAAGAAGATCGAAGACATTCCGGTTGTTTGTGATTTCCCTGTCATGTTTCCTGAAGATCTGCCTAGCCTTCTGCCTCATCGTCAAGTCAAATTTAGTATTGATCTTACACCCGGTGCAGCCCCTATTGCTCGAGCCCCTTATCTTCTTGCACCTCCCGAGATGTAGGAATTGTCTAATAAGTTGCAGGAGTTATTGGAGAAAGGTTTTATCTGGCCCAGTTCATCCCCGTGGGGAGCCCCTATCTTATTGGTCAAGACGAAGGACGGAAGCCTTCGCATGTGCATAGACTACCGTGAGCTGAACAACATGACCATTAAGAACCGCTATCCCCGTATCGATGATTTGTTTGACCAACTTCAGGGTTCCAGCTTTTATTCTAAGATCGATTTTAGGTATGCGTATCATCAGTTGAGGGTGCAGGAGGTTGACATTCCAAAGACTGCCTTTCGAACTCGCTATGGCCATTTTGAATTCCTAGTCATGACCTTCGATCTTACCAATGCACCTGCCGTATTTATGGATTTGATGAATCGTGTTTGCAAGCCCTATCTTGATAAGTTCGTGATTGTCTTCATTGACGATATTCTGATCTATTCCAAGAACGAGGTGGACCATAGGGAACACCTGCGTCTAGTTTTGGAACTCTTGAGGCGAGAGCAGTTGTACGCTAAGTTCTCAAAGTGTGACTTTTGGTTACGTGAAGTCCAATTCCTTGGTCATGTGGTTAATGACAAAGGAATTCATGTCGATCTAGATAAGATAGAGGCCATCAAAGACTGGGAAGCACCAAAGACACCAACTGAGGTGCGGCAATTCCTAGGTCATGTGGGCTACTATCACCGTTTCATTGAGGGTTTTTCGAAGATTGCTCAACCCCTCACCTATCTTACTCAGAAAGACAAGAAGTTTGACTCGGGCGACTCGCAAGAATCAGCATTTCAAATGCTGAAGCTTAAGCTTTGTTCTGCTCCTATCCTATCTTTGCCTGAGAGCTCAGATGATTTCGTGGTTTTTTGTGATGCGTATATTCGGGGCCTCGGTTGTGTGTTGATGCAACGCGAGAAGGTTATTGCTTATGCTTCCCGTCAGCTTAAGGTTCACGAGAAAAACTATTACTACCCATGATCTGGAATTGGGTGCGGTCGTCTTCGCGTTAAAGATCTGGAGGCATTACTTGTACGGTACCAAGTGCACCATTTATACCGACCACAAGAGTCTTCAGCATATCTTCAATTAGAAGGAGCTGAACATGCGACAGCGTCGCTGGGTCGAGCTCCTTAATGATTATGATTGTGCAATCAAGTACCATCCTGGCAAGGCGAATGTGGTAGCAGACGCCTTGAGCAGGAAGGAATCCGCTAAGCCTCGTCGTGTTCGAGCTCTACATCTCACCATCCATTCTAGTTTGCCTGACTGAATCCGTTCTGCTCAACAGGAAGCTTTGAAGGAGGAAAACCTTAAAGCGGAAAGCATGCACATTGCTGATAAACACCTTGAGCTCAGGTCTGATGGCCTGCATTACTTTATTGGTGGCCGAATATGAAGGCTGATATAGCTTCGTATGTCAGCAAGTGTTTGACCTGTGCTAAGGTCAAGGTTGAATATCAGAAGCCGTCTGGTCTTCTGCAACAACCTGAAATTCCAAAATGGAAGTGGGAACGGATTACGATTGATTTTGTGACCAAACTTCCAAGGTCACCTAGTGGTTGTGATATGATTTGGGTGATCGTCGACCGGTTGACAAAATCCGCACACTTCCTCGCCATTAAAAAGACTGACAGTTTGGAGCAGTTGGCTCGTATCTATCTTAAGGAAGTGGTTGCTCGGCACGGGGTGCTTGTTTCCATCATTTCTGATCATGATTTTCGTTTCGCTTCCCGCTTCTGGAAGGATTGCATAAAGCGTTAGGTACTCAGTTGGATATGAGTGCGGCATATCATCCGCAAACTGATGATCAAAGTGAGCGGACAATTCAAACGCTTGAGGACATGCTTCAGGCATGTGTTGTCGATTTTGGTAAGACTCATCTACCGTTAGTGGAGTTCTCTTACAACAACGGTTACCACTCTGGTATCAAGGCAGCTCCGTTCAAGGCTCTTTATGGACAAAAATGCTGATCTCCACTTTGTTGGGCCGAAGTGGGTGAGAGTCAACTCACAGGCCCGAAACTGCTGTACGAAACTTCTGAGAATATCGTGCAGATTCGTAATCGTATGGCAGCGGCTCGTGATCGTCAAAAGAGCTATGCCGATCGTCGTCGCAAACCTTTAGAGTTTCAGGTTGGCGATAGGGTTTTGTAAAAGTATCTCCATGGAAGGGCGTTATACACTTTGGGAAGCGTGGCAAGTTGAATCCTCGTTATGTCGGACCGTTCGCAATTCTGGAACGGATTGGACCGGTGGCATACAGACTTGACTTGCCAGTCGAGCTTAGTAGCGTCCATAATGTCTTCCATGTCTCTAATCTTAAGAAGTGTTTGGCTGATGAATCTCTCGTTGTTCCTCTCGAAGAAATCAAAGTTGATGATCATCTGCGTATTGTGGATGAACAGGTCGAAATTCTTGATTATAAGATTCGTAGCCATCGTCGAAGTAAAATCCGCATCATTAAAGTTCGTTGGAATTCAAACTGTGGACTGGAGTTCACGTGGGAACGGGAAGATCAGATGAAGGCCAAGTACCCTCATCTGTTTCCTAAGCGTGCTTTTGTGTCAAATCATATTACTGCTGAAGCTGAATAAATCTCGGGTTGAGATTCCTTTCAGCAGGGGCTTTCGTCTCTTCGTTTTCAAACTTCGTTTAATTTTCAGGACGAAATCAATAGGGGGATGATGTGACACCCGGCAAATTCAGGTTAATACTTCCACAAACATACAAGTCTACCTTAGCGAAAATATTTACTTAGCACTATACTTAACTAGGAGTTAGGTCGTTTGGATGATTCTGGGAATCATCGAGAGTCGTTACAATGATCTAAGAGATCATTGGGAGTCGGTCCGTAACTGTGTGTACAAGGATTGGTGATTAGTAGAATTGTCGGGTTTAATGCACACACGCAAGTCTTGAGTCTCGGAAATTGGTGAACGAATGTAAACGTGTTAGTTATCATGCATTATGTGTTTATAATCATTATGTGACTTGTCGGTATGTTAATACGTGCTTGTATGCGTTAAAATAGCGTTTAACGCGCCGAAAATCCTCATCAGCCTGCAGGAGGTGATTAGCTGAGCTAATCACCCCCTGCAGGGGCTTAACTACTAATCACCTGACTACTCGCCTGTAACAGGGGTGAGTAGCTTGCTACTCGCCTGTTGCAGCAAGAACGAGTAGGAACACCTATAAATACTATCCTTGTGTTGTAAAACATCATTTGTGAAACCCTAACTCGCCCCAAAGCTATCGCACACTATAATCAACCTATGTAACTCGTTTTTGCCCTAAAACCCACTATTTTCAAGGTCTACACACTCTCTTTAGCATAACCTAAGGTGTGTTATCCATCCTAAACCTTTACTATGTTATTGTTTTAATCCCTAAAGGTCCAGATCTGGTTTTATGATGTTTGTGTCTTTGAAAACCTTTGAAATCAATTATAAAACAAGTCTAAACCTTCAATATGTGTTTTATGTGGTGTATTCATGCAAGTAATGATTTTTATGGTTAAAACATTGAGATTCATATGAGTTTGAAGTATTTCTGATATAAATGAGTTGTTAGGATGTTTATCTATGAGTTTGAAGGTTAATGGTTGTGTATTGATGATAATATGAGTTTTGACCCGTTTGGGTGATTTAGAAGGATTTAGGGTGTTGTAGTATGTTTTGTTGATTGTATGATGTTAGGGTTTGCTCTAGGATGATGTAGTAACAGTAGGATGTTGTTGTACAACGTTGTTATGCGATGAAATCTGGATATTTGCCATTTAGGGTAAGTTATGCATGCTTGATGTGATGTTTTCATAATATTATTCCATTTTGGGAAATACTTACAATTAGGGTGTTAAACTAAGGATAAAATTGGGGGTTTTCATTTAGGATATGTTTCTTGATGATTTGGGATTGATGTTGGGTGTTCTTACATGTTTCGGATCTGATTGGAGGGTTAAACGCGCAAAAAGTGGCCCTTGGACTGCAGGGGGCGAGTAGGAAAGCTACTCGCCTGATAAAGGGGAGATTAGCCCTTAATCGCCTGCCCTAAGGAACGATTAGCCCCGTACTCGCCTGATAAAGGGGCAATTAGCTTTCCTAATTGCCTGTTTGATTTCTTAATTGTCTGTTTGATTCCTAATCGTGTGTTTTGCTGTTGTAAGTGTATTTTGACATCCCGAAACATGGTTTAACATCTAGGAACATGTTTGGAACCTCGTGACATGCCTAATAACCTAATATCAAATGTTCAGACTCGTTTATGCGTTATATAAACTGTGTGCTAGACTTAGTCAACTTTTGCGCATGTTAAGTGTAGAATTGCATATGATTGCATGATATCTTGTATCTGGGTAACACGTGGGATGTCGGGTCTTGTCTTATCTTCTTCCTCCCTCTTGATCTTATCTTCTTCCTTCCCTCATTAAAACTGGAAATTGAAGTTCATGTTGTTCAAGAACTTCAACACCACCCTCAAGTGCAATCGAAGGTGGCTCAGGTTAGAATGACCCTAATTCCGATTACAAATGTTCAGTTTCTTGTTTTATCATGCTCAAGTGCGCTATTTTCAAGATAAATGTAATAATCAAGGATTAATCAGTAGGTGCCACACATTGTGTATCCATTTTTCCTGGACTGAAAATGCCATGATTAGTGGTGCGTGTCGAAGGTGGGTTCTGTCTGGAGACGAATGAGCGGCCAGAGAAGACACAAAAGAGGCTTGATGTAAGATGCGGCTTTAGTGAAATCACACGAGTGTAACATGAGGGGCAATGCATAATGTGAGGTTGATAAAGATATGGGATTTCCGACTAGTGGTGAAAAGATGGAAATGCCCCCATATTCATATATCAGTAACGGAAAAAGGTGGCGGTGTTAAAAGGGATCCAAAATACACAAAAAGTAAACATAAGGGGCATAACTAGCAAGATTTTATAAATGATGACTTAGGTTGACTTCGTCTGTAAACGATAAAGACCCAAATTAAACTTTACTTTTTTTATATATCTATCATCAAAATTATACTCAATAAATATATCTTACACAACTTGAGGTTTATCATTCTTATAAGGATTATTACATGTAAACAACAAAATACTAAATAACACAAGTTAAAAATGGTTCAACGGAGAAGATAAAATCAAACCGAGGTGTTCGCGTTTTCTTTCTTAAATGTAGTTTCACGGATTTTCTAACTTAAATTTAAAAAGTTAGACCATGAATACTATATCCTTATCCTATTTAATTTTAATTTGAGTATAGCATTGCTAATTTAAAAGTTTATTTCTAAAAATGTTAGTATCACTCCAACTATTATAGCGATACATCTAACTTGTTAATCACAACACGATGTTTAAATTCGATATGCATAAAAAAATACAAAGATATATAAACATGTGCCCATTGCGATGAAATTCGGTTGTTATTGGACTTGAACTAGAGACCTCTTAGTTTCAACCCAAATCTCTACTTCCCCTCCATGAAGTTGAATTACAGCCCATTGGCATAAACAAACAATATGATTATAATATAATAATACATTCAAGTTAAAGACAAACAATATGATTATAATATAATAATACATTCAAGTCAAATTGCAGACCCTCTAGGGCAAGAGTAAAAGTGCACTGATTTTAACGTTATTTTGTTCATTTCGGAAAAATAACATTAAAAACGACGAACGGTTAATCATGCATCATATAGTGGTGTTGATAGCAAAAAGATAAGGGGGTACACACCAATTGGGTTTGTTCCCATTATTAGGTGTTATATGCTTTATGTTCTAGCCTTAATGCAAAACCACTATCGAGCTAAGTGTTTTACTGAAAGTAGCCCTTTATTTTCATTTTGTGGTTAACCTCTTCTTACCCTAATGTGAAGGGTTCGAGTCTGTAAAAATATTGTTACAAAAATTGCCAAACAAAATACTGGTATCGCAACCGAAATAGCACATAGATTTCATGTACAAAAATCATTTTAGAGTACCGACATATCCGTATATATCTAATCATCATCACATTTAAAAAATAATTTAAAATCATTAAAAAAACACTTATAAAAAGTATTTCCAGTACGTTAGTCGCCTTAAAATGAGTACCTACCCTGCACTCTCCCTTCCATCAAAGCAAAACCCCACAACGTCTATCTAGTTGTTTGTGCAATAACAACAACCTTCTTCCGGTAACGGAATATTCTTTTCCGTCAACTTCACTACTATTACAACTCACCGGATCTAGTCAACCGTGTACCAATCCACAGGTCAACGACCAAGTCAACTCATTTCTGCACAAAATAAAATGCCAACTCCATCATATTGGTGTTATCGATGCACTCGCTTAGTCAGAGTAACTGACCAATCCGCCGTCGTATGTCCAGACTGCGACGGCGGATTCATCGAAGCCGTTGAGGCTAACGAACCGCCTCGGCCGGAAAACCGGCGTTTTCCGGCCGCGGCGATGTATATGGTTGGCGAAAACGACCGCTCACGGTTCCGCCGGCCACGTAGCCGGCGGAACCATGGTGAGTGGTCACCTTTCAATCCAGTAATCGTTCTTCGTGCCGGTGACGGAACCGACATCGATTCCGGCACCAGTGATAGAGGTTTTGAATTGTACTATGAAGACGGAGCTGGCTCCGGGTTACAACCGTTACCTGCGATGATGTCCGAGTTATTGATCGAATCAGGATTCGATCGATTACTCGAGCAGTTATCGCAAATCGATATTAGCGGATTAAACCGTAACGAACAACCGCCAGCTTCAAAATCCGCTATCGAATCGATGCCGACTGTAACGGTAAATAATATCCACGTCAGCAAGGAATCTAACTGCGCAATATGCATCGAAGCGTTTGCTCTCGGTGCTGAAGCGCGTGAGATGCCGTGTAAGCATATCTACCACTCTGAGTGCATAGTTCCATGGCTCACGTTGCGAAACTCGTGTCCTGTCTGCAGACACGAGCTTCCAACAAATTTAACAGATTCTGTTGTAACAGAATCTGTTACAACAGAATCTGTTGAGCCAAGAACTGTTAGATCGGTTAATCTACAACAAACAAACGCGGAAGAATCAACCGCGGTTGGATTAACTATTTGGAGACTGCCAGGAGGCGGTTTCGCTGTCGGTAGGTTCACTGGCGGTAGGAGAACCAGCGAGAGAGAGCTTCCGATTGTGTACACCGAAGCGAACGGTGACGAGCCAGGAAGCCCTAGGAGAATTACATGGGAGTCGAGAACAAACCGCACGGGTAGAAATGGAATTTATAGAGCTTTTCGCAATATGTTTTCGGTTTTTGGTATATCGAGAGCGAATTCTAGCTCATCGGACCACAACAGTGGTTCGATGAGCAGAAGCCGAAGCTTATCGAGTTCGATTTTCAGGCGAATGACATCCAGAAGAAGCAGGACTTTGATTTTTGAACAGCAGAATGGTATGCCTAGATGGTAATTTTGATTCAGTTGTTGAAATTGAAGGTTATAATTCAATTATCGTGTTATCTTTTGAAAGATTGTATATATAAAATATAAGATAAGATTAATTTCGTTATTAGTTTTGAATTTGTTGATATGTTATTATGTTGAATTATGCAATTTGTTTATTGTTGTTAAGGGAACGAAGCTTATCCATTTTCAATCGCTTTTCTCCATATTTGATATCGGTTTGATATTGACCAAAAGAAAGTACATGAGGCTAATATCTTTTGGGCAAACTTTATGGTGCCCTCTATACATGTGATGAAAGCTACTTTGGTCTTAGATGTATAAATATCAATATATATGCACACACGTTTAATACATAACAATTTTAAGTAAAAAGTTGCGCGAACCAGATTAACGTATGATGTATAATGTATATGTGCATTGAACTTGGTAGGTATCTTGAGAGATAGAAAGGAATTGAAGTAAACGGTTAATCACGGTGTTATGTACAAAATGTACGTATAATTTACTTGTGCATTGAACTTGGTAGATTTCTTGAGGGTTAGAAAGGGATTGAAGTAAACGGTTACATCACGGCATTATGTACAAAATGCATACTAAAGGTACAAATGTTTATGCAGTTCTGACGGCACTACCTAAATATTTGTATATTTTGCTTGAAATGTGATACGTTAAGTGATTAACTACCTAAATATTTGTATATTTTGCTTGAAATGTGATACGTTAAGTGAATAACTGCTTACCCTATTCTTTTGTTTTCTGTGATATATTAGCAAAACTATATATACAATTACAATACATTGGTTCTTAAAACTCTGTTTAAAAATGGTTCTATATTGACTGATGATAGGTAGGTGTATGTTTATTTTTTGGTATTATTTTAGGTTTTGTTTATGGGAAATAGATTTGTGGTGGTAGTTCTTTTATTGTTGTAGGAAAAGTTCACAAAACAATGAAACATATTTGTGGAACATGTGTCCTGTAGATAGGGGATATAAAACATCACTCATTATGCAAATGTACCATACCTTTAAGTGTGGGACTGTTTTTCGTTTTTTCTTGTATTTGCTCTCCAATTTCTTGCTGGTTTCTATATATATATATATAAATAAAAGTTTTGCCGTTCAAAAAAACCCATACCCTTAAGTGGTTAGCTACCAAATTTGCATTCATGTGAAAATAGACTGACATTTATTTATGACATAGCCCAATAATGGGAGAAGGCCACTTTAGTTGACTAGATATTGTGAAATGCTGTCACCTTTATTTGACTTGTTATTATATATAAATACAATTAGCAACGTCGGCTGTGAGGAGGAAATACTGTAGCGGGTCTGGGCTGCTATTGGCTGACCTTGGCGGTGCTTCTCATCCCATTGGTGAACTGTTGCGACTCTCAATGGCATCGTAGTAATTTGTTGTTATTTTAGGGGTTTGTAAGTCTTCCACTCCGTACAAACTTTTCATGCTTTGTTCTTCCATTGTACAACTCGCCTTTGCCTATGGTGACCGGTGCATCCGGTAGCCGGTGCCACATAACGGCGTTTTTGGTTTTTTCCCGACGACAGCAGCGACGGTGGCGGATCCATATCACTGTCTTGATGGTGGGTGACGACCCGACCAGCCGTTTCGTACGAGAAAAAGCACAACCGCTCCAACGTCATTCACCGTATTCGTCTGTGTCTCTTACTGTTAATGTGCGTGACGATGATGGCCTCTTCGTTGCTTCTCATAGATCAAAGAAAGGCAATAGAATAAAAGCTGGTTTCGTTTGGGTGTGCTTCAGTAATGGCAGTGTTTGCTGATGGTGGTAGTTGTGTTTGTGATAATGGTGGTTGTGGTGACGATGATGATGGAGGTGGTGATGATAGTTGTCAGTGGTAGATGATGTTATGGTGATGGAAGGTTAACGGCTTAAACATAGGTGGTTGATGATAGTAGTTTTGTTGTGCAGTTGTAGAGAGGAAATGAGGGATGTAGTGGTTTTGTTGTTTAAGTCGTTGAATCTTCATTTCTTATTGTATGATAGTGGTTTTCTTAGGAGGTGGTTTTATGAGAGGTAGGGCACATAGTTTCTTTCTTTTCCAGCAGGGGCAAACATTTGGCACACCTTTATTAAAAATGTGTTGGAATTGCAAAAAGGTTATTGTACGATAGTTTTTAAAGCTTGCCTCATTTTGATTTTCATAAACATAATTGATAATACTAGAAGTGAGACTTAGAAAGAGGCACGTGGGCTTCATTTTTTTTTAGAGCTTGCAAAGTGGCATCATATGTCATGTGGCAATTTTTTTAGGTCATGTGTAGTGGGGCGCTAATTTGGGCATTTATCCAATTTTAGCATCCCAAACATCAATACGAGGGGCGCTAAAAATCCCAAATTGAGTGTTCGACGCTAAGATGATAACGGCATTTCTTCTTTGGTTGATGAGCCAACTTCTTGCAGCCAATCATGTTGAAGGAGGGGGCGCTAAAATGGATTCCCACTACGGAATGTCTAAGTAATTAAAACCACAATATCTCTCATTGCCACAGTACACCAACAAAATTACTAATATGTCCTTTTTCAAGTAGCAAAATTATAATATTGCCTCTTGACAAATGTCATTAACGTAAAAAATGTTGTATCACCACTAGCAATGTATATGTTATAAATACTACCAAGCGGATAAGAAAGCCGAACACTAATATTATCATTCCGCCTGTAGCAGAGTAGCAAACACTAGGTTGTCGTAGCAACGCGCGATACGCGGTGACAATATTATAGGTTGGCATAAATATTAACTTGCTAATTATAGAAAATAAAATGTCATGTTGCTGTCATTATCGTAACGCTTGACGCCACTTGCGTGTGATCGGTTAGCTTCCTCAGGGCAACGATAACAAGTGAATATGGATGTCCGTTGTGTGAGACGGCATCGATAGGCTGCAACCATGCAACGTACGACGTAGTAACCCGTTCGCCCCCCGCCGCAGCAACGCGCGGCGGGTATAAAACTAGTTTTAACAACATTTTGTATTCACATCATCACATGTTTACAAGTTTTTCCTATAGTTTAAATATAAAATAATATTTAAATTGATTAACGTAAGAAATTAAAATATTTTTTTTTTTTGCTAAGTTTCATAAGGAATTTTGGATGATTTAAAAAATTATAATATCATATTAAAAAAATTGTAATTACCACCACTGCAACAACATCCACTAAAATATTTTTACAAACTAAAGAGTATTGTTTTGTCAACTAAATGTCTAATGTTATTCTCTTTTCCAAATGTGAGGTTGTGGTTTAAAATCCTTACAAGTGCAAGGTGGGTGGAATTAAGACGTAATAAAATTTGCAGTTAAAAAAAAATGTATCATACTTCTTATTTAAGATATTTTAATAGGTTCGAAGTTTAATAATTACTCTATAATTCGTAATGTATAAATTGATTTGACTTCAAAGATATTTTCACAATTCGCACTTTCCAGCTATACGATTTCTAACAAGTGTATCAATTATTGGTTAACTTGATTAATGTCAAATTGTCGTGGGATGTTTAGACAAATTTTCTTTTGGCAATTTAATATATATAAATATTATAATTGTTGGGAGTCCTACATGACATATTGGAATGCATAGCTGTTATCTCAACAATTCTGCAGTAATGTATTGTATTTTAGTGTTGATTTTATTGGGAAAATTGAAATGATAGGTACATTCGAAAGAGAGATAAAGAGGGATGGCCATGGTGCCCCCTCCCCCCCCCCCCCCCCCCCCCCCCCCCCGATTTTATAATGCGGGTTGTAATCAGGTCGAGCAGGACCAGGGGCGGACCTTAGGGCTGGCAATTCAGACACAAACATGATAACCTGACAGGAACGTACATGATTTTAACAGTTTCGTGTTTGGCCTTAATAGGTTTCGTGTCTATAACAAGTCGACATGTTAAGACCTGTTTATTTTCGTGTCGTGCCGTGTTTACCTGTTTCGTGTTCGTGTCTTAACAGGTCTTGTCGTGTGTTATCGTGTTTCTTATCATGTCTTGTTGTGTCTTGTTGTGTTAACCTGTTTTACTAGATGTTCCTTATCGTGTTAACCTATTATACACATATAGGTTTCGTGTTTGTGTCTTAACATGTTCGTGTAACCTGCTATACCAGCCCTAGCGGACCTACAATACGGATCGGGGGGATGGCCACCTCCCGTAAAGAAAAAACGTATTATTTAGGCAAAAATCTCGATCGACCCCATTAAAAGTTTGATTAAGCTCCCCGACCCCCCCCCCCCCCCTTCAAGAAAATAAATCCTAGATCTGTCACTAAGAACGTTAATCACTATGTACGTTCGTACGTACATGTATGTGCGTAGAGAGAGTTGTTTTCAAAACTAATAGTATCTAGCTTTTTTCACACCCGCGTATTGCGACAGGGATCCAACATGTGTAAACTTGTGGCGACAAGTTGTTAGGTCTAAAAGTAACTTTCAGTTACGGTCAAGACCATCAAATAAGGAAAGTCATATATAACAATATGAAATCATACTATTTAATTGCATAGGTAACTTTGTCAACTTTCTGCTTGAAAATAGCTGCAACTTTGCGCCTTAATCCACCATTTTAGTAATGTGTAAACGCTATTCAGTTTTGAAATTAGTGATTGGAAACTTGCTGAAACTCATACATGATGAACCCACTTCCAATTTATCAATAAATCTAAAGGCTTCAAGCAAACTTTCATCTCTCAAACTTCATGTGCAAAGTTACTCCAATAAATAACCAAACGATAACAAAGCAAAGGTGAGTCATACTTGCAAAGCTTACTTCACATGTCGTTGTTATACGATCAACTCACAAGACGTAAATATATGGGCCGAGTTTTGGTCATTTTGTCATGACGTAATCTAAAACTAAAATCTTATCGATTCGTTCAAGCACTCAACAACTGATTATTATGACATCAAATCACAATAACCTAAACACAACACGATTTTAAATGTGTCCAACACAACACGTAAATATATGGGCCGAGTTCGGGTTATATTTAGAACCGTCAACCTCAAATCCTTCAATCCACCAACCACAAACCCAATACTATTTGTTTTTTTGAACGGCCAACTAAATATCACCTGAACTACCAGTGGGTTAGCACTGGACAAATGGCTGCCCACTGGGCAACCCAAGTCCACCAAGCCACCAATTCGGGGGAAAACCTGCCGCCCGAAGGCCCACAGCAGTAAAACCCCTTTGGATCGGATTCGAACTTGAGACCAAGTAGCCTCAAGCTCTTATCTTCATTTTCCCATACCACTCCACCAAATGGTGGATGGTACAAACCCAATACTACTAATACCCATAAAAAAAAATTTTGTTTCAGAATTATAATGTGAAATTGAATCACAATTTGTTATGGTCGGCTAATCAAGTATTCTACTGCAAATCGGTGCAATGGGTACAACTTAATAATAAGCATAGATTGTTGGCAAATGTATTTTTAACCAAAAACAACTTGGTTAACCCAAACCAAAAACATGTTCAATAAAAAGAAGTATTGTACCTAATCATGAAAGCTATTAAACACCAAACTTATAATAGGAAAAACATCACCTGTCACTTCAAGCATAAAGAGGTAATCTGATTGAATTGCTAAACTGGAAAATATGTTAAAACCTAATTTTTTTATTTTTTTTTTTGCTTGAAACATAACCACAAAAAATCGACAAGAGTGCAATGAAGATGGTGCGGTTTGGTGAGATGTTGTGCTCAAGCCTCCACTACTGTTTAACCATTCTTATACAAATGATGGCTCAGTTCTTTCCATAATTAGTATGAAACATGATAAGAGGCTTACAACGATGTCCCATAATTCAAAAACAACTTTAAGAAAAGAAAAAAAAAGGAAGCCTAAAATCGAAGCAACCAAGAAATAATACATAGGAGCGAACCAAAAAGCTTAAAACCAAATCAATAAAGAAACCCATAGGAGCTATAATTGAACAGACAGAAATAATTGAAGGCAAACAAAAGGAACTAATAAAAACCAACAACATTACAACTTGGTAAGGACAACAAATAAGAATTAGTTTGAATTCATACACAATAGCAGAGAAGGTTACGGACGGTTTTAAAATATATCCATCTATATAATAATTGAGGTTAACTTGGGTTGAATAAAGCCCTTAGAGAGAGTTTGAGGTATCCATATTGAATATGGAGCTCCAACTTACTCACTATAAATACTCTTTTCTTATTTTAATTATCTACATTCTTCCATCACACTCTCAATTCCTCACTATAAAAACCTCTTTCTTTTATTTTTTTTTCATTCTCCATATCAAAACGGGGTTGGCTAAATGCACACCCTCTTTTTACTTTTTACACTCACTTTCTAAAAGTATTACTTTTGAAGTTGTCAAATGCAACCCCTATAAAAATAAGACTTAGTTTTATAGTTTTAATATTTTTCTGAAAGGTTTAAAAATTTTGGACAAGACTTGGTTATTTAATTTAATTAATTTTTTAAATGTTTAAAAAAAATAGTGTTATCTAAGAATGGTTATATTTATTTTCTCCCAAGTTTTTGATTTGTTTCACTAAATTTTCTTAGTATCGCTTTGACTTTGGTAGGCCCTAGTTAATTTGTTTGCGTACATCTATCTATATAATAATTGAGGTCACTTGGGTTGAATCAAGACCTTAGAGAGGGTTTGAGGTATCCATATTGAATATGGAGCTCCAAGTTAGTCCCTATAAATACTCTTTTCTATATTTTAATTGTGTACATTCTTCCATCACACTCTCAATTTTCCATTTCTACCAAACAAACCTCTTTATCCTCCTACTTCATCTTTCACATTTTCTTGATTCTCCATAAACGATTAAAGGTAATCATCGATCATACTCTTCTAATGTTGATTCCTATTATTATTTTCGCTTCATTATTTATTCTTAAGTTACGATTTTTAAACGATTTACGATTCATTCTCCACAACATAAATCAATCGTTCTAATATTTTTTTAAACGAGTTACGATTCTAAATCATTCTTGGTTACAATGTTTTAAACGACTTTTTTTAAACGATTTAGGATTCTAAATCATTCTTGGTTACGATGTTTTAAACGACTTTTCTTGGATGATTTATCACCTAAGTTACGATTTTTTTAAACCAATTATGAAAGATGAAGTATTCTGATCTATTCATTTCAATGATAAAATATCGATTTTGTTAAGAAAATAATATAATCATTACTATTATTTGCCGATTGAATAGCAATGTTAAGAAATATTGAAGCGAAAATAATATAATAATTCATTCGTGTGTTTCAAGAAGTTTATCATTCCGATTTATTCGGTTTTGATTATTCTTTTTAAATATCAATTTTTTTTAGTTACTGATTTTTTAGATATATTTTTAATCGGAGTTAATATTCACTCTTATTTAATCATTGTATGTTAGTATTAGTAATCGAATTTAATATTAGTTTTGATTAATCGGACTTAATATTAGTATTAGTAATATCAATAATCGATAATTAAGTTCAAAAATATTAACAAATAACTACAAAATGATAATCAATCATTCAAATCATGTACATTAAAAATCATATATTAAACCGAAATATACATCTAAAAATAGTAATACCAATAATCAATAAATTTGATTAAAAATCTTAATAAGTAACATCAAAATCATATTAAAAATCTTCATAAGTTACCATAATAAATAAGATTAAAAATCGATTCAAACAGCAAATTTATCATTCCGATTTATTCAGTTTTGATTATTCTTTTGAAATATCGATTTTTTTTAATTACTGATTTTTTAGATATATTTTTAATCGGATTTAATATTCACTCGTATTTAATCATTGTATGTTAGTATTAGTAATCGGATTTAATATTAGTTTTGATTAATCGGATTTAATATTAGTATTAGTAATATCAATAATCGATAATTAAGTTCAAAAATATTAACAAATAACTACAAAATGATAATCAAGCATTCAAATCATGTACATTTAAATCATATATTAAACCGAAATGTATATCAAAAAATAGTAATATCAATAATCAATAAATTAGATTAAAAATCATATAAGTAACATCAAAATCATATTAAATAAGATTAAAAATCTTAAAAGGAAACCATAATAAATAAGATTAAAATCGATTCAAACAACAGATTTATTCATACGAAAATCACGTCATGATTCCTTTAATCCTGCAATTGACAACTAATTTTAGGAATGTTTTGAAAATATTAATAAATAACTACAAAATTATAATCAATCAATCATTCAAATCAAATTCATAATATAAAAATTAAATTCGGTCAACAATATTAAACGTGTGTTCGTAAAAATAGTAATATCAATAAATAAGATTAAAACATAGAATGATCATTCCGATTTATTGGATTTTGATTATTCTTTTGAAATACCGATTTTTTTAGTCACTAATTTTTTAGATATATATTTAATCGGATTTAATATTCAATTAGACTTAACCATTCTATGTTATTATTAGTAATCAGATTTAATATTAGTTTTGATTAATCGGATTTAATATTGGTATTAGTAATATCAATAATTGATAATTAAGTAGAAAACATTTAATAAATAGCTACAAAATCATTATCAATCATTCAAATCAATGACATTAAAAATCATATATTAAACCGAAATATATATCTAAAATAGTAATAACAATAATCAATAAATTAGATTAAAAATGTTAATAAGTAACATCAAAATCATATTAAATAAGATTAAAAATCTTAATAAGTTACCATAATAAATAAGATTAAAAATCGATTCAAACAACAAATTTATTCATACGAAAATCACGCCAGTATTCCTTTAATGGTGTAATTGACAACTAAGGAAAGTTTTAAAAATATTAATAAATAACTACAAAATCATAATCAATCATTCAAATCAAAGTCATAATATAAAAATTAAATTCGGTCAACAATATTAAACGTGTGTTCGTAAAAATAGTAATATCAATAAATAAGATTAAAAATAAGATTAAAACATAGAATTATCATTTCGATTTATTCAGTTTTGATTATTCGTTTGAAATACCGATTTTTTTAGTTACTGATTTTTTAGATATATATTTAATCAAATTTAATATTCAATTAGATTTAATCATTTTATGTTAGTATTAGTAATCAAATTTAATATTAGTTTTGGTTAATCGGATTTAATATTGGTATTAGTAATATCAATAATCAATAATTAAGTAGAAAAAAATTAATAAATAACTACAAAATCCTTATCAATCATTCAAATCAATGACATTAAAAACCATATATTAAACCGAAATATATATATCTAAAAATGTTAATATCAATACTCAATAAATTAGATTAAAAATCTTAATAAATAACATCAAAATCATATTAAATAAGATTAAAAATCTTAATAAGTTACCATGATAAATAAGATTAACAATCGATTCAAACAACAAATTTATTCATACGAAAATCACGCCATAATTCCTTTAATCGTGTAATTGACAACTGATTTTAGGAAAATTTTTAAAATATTAATAAATAACTAAAAAATCATAATCAATCATTCAAATCTTCGTCATAAAATAAAAATTAAATTCGGTCAACAATATTAAACGTATGTTCATAAAATAAGTAATATCAATAAATAAGATTAAAACATAGAATGATCATTCCGATTTATTCGGTTTTGATTATTCTTTTGAAATACCAATTTTTTTAGTTACTGATTTTTTAGATATATATTTAATCGGTTTTATTATTCAATTATATTTAATCATTCTATGTTAGTATTAGTGTTGTTGAGCAATTCACCTCAATTACCAATCTTTCCATTTTTATAATTTAAATATATAAATAAATAATTTTACTAATAATGGTAACTTACCATTTTATTATAAACTTTACATAGGACTTTGAATGTTTATTATTATTCTTAATAATAAGAAAAGTTTCTCAAAATATACGATCGATTTAAAATAAGAATGTTAAGTTACCAATTTACTATACAAATTTACAATTAACGTTTATTATTATTAAGAATAATAAATATTTTTCTCAACAATAATAATAAATTCAAACAATCATTCAATTATACTAAAACTAAAATAAAAGTGCACTAATTATTATTCACAAAAACGTTTCATACCTAAGAATGGTATGTTACCATTTTACAATAAACTTTAGTATTGATCCATTAACGTTTATTATTGTTGACCGAATTTAATTTTTATATTATGACTTTCCTTTAATCAATTGTCATTAAAGGATAATCATCAAAATCATTTCAACAAGTGTGCTAATTTTAAGATGTCAATAATAATTTGTAGATAATTGGTAAGGCAGTTTGAAACGCGGATATTTTTAATGTCATTGATTTGAATGATTGATTATGATTTTGTAGTTATTTATTGATATTTTTAAACTTAATTATCGATATTACTAATACTAATATTACGAATTTAGTTAGTGTTGTTGTCCAAGTTTCACGACTTTCTAAAATCAGTTGTTAATTACACGATTAAAGGAATCATGGCGTGATTTTCGTATTAATAAATTTATTGTTTGAATCGATTTTTAATCTTATTTATTATGGTAAGTTATTAAGATTTTTAATCTTATTTATTTTGATTTTGATGTTATTTATTAAGATTTTAATCTAATTTATTGATTATTTACTATTTTTATGACTTTCTAATCAGTTGTCAATTACACGATTAAAGGAATTATGGCGTGATTTTCGTATGAATAAATTTATTGTTTGAATGTCTCTGTATTATAATATTATTTATATATTATGTTTAATTTGATGTTTATGTTGATTTGCATTAACATTTAAATAAACATAAAATAAAATTTATTAATTTAGCTTCAATAAACATAAAATTTAATTTATTAAACAACGTTTGTGGTTATACAATACATTGGTATATTAACATTTAATGTGTAGGTGGATTTTTATAATTTACATTTCATAAAAACATAATATGGCGTAATAGTAAAAGGGATAACTTATAACAATAAAAATCTCTATAATATTTATAGCTTATTTTCAAATATGACATGTTATGGTTGGGTATGCCATTTTTTTTGTTTGTATAATTGGTTTGGAGTATAACATGGATAGTGATTTTGTAATTTTTGTTTGGTTTGAATCCTGATACCTTTAAAGTAATGGTTTATGTTGGTTTCGCATATTGTTTTAGTAATGAGTTTGTAATGTTTTCGTTTGATGTTAGTTATAGATATTTTATGATGTGAATTATGTTTTTACTTTCTTTTCCCTCATAATTATCGTTTACTTCGTCATGTGATATTTTGATTCATGATATATTTTAAAGTACTAATTAAATCTGATGAAGTTATTTTGTTCTCTTTACATATTTTGTCACTTTTTATTTATCTTTTGTTCTACACGTGTAACAAATCATATTTTGTATAAATCGTTTAATTTTCTATATAATTTTTTAGTTGTATGTTTTGTTAAATTATATTTATTTACTTTGAATTTTAATGTTCATTTGCATCATGTTACAATAAATATGTTATTATTTATTTCATTATTTGTTTTTAAATTACATCCAATCAAACATTTGTTGATTCATATATTCATTATTGAGTAACATTAAACATTTTTATGATATTTTGCATGCAACAAAAATCCATACGAGTTGTCTTACGTAAGTTTCAATAAATAAAACTTGCATACTACAATCTTTATAAAATAATTTTCTTATTTGACTCTAAGATGTACCGGGTGTACACCCGGGGCTCTAACCTAGTATATAATATATGTGAACATAATTTAATTCCCAGATAATTTTACGATCACGTCACTTTTTTATTTAAATTATAAGATTATTGTATTAACGCTTAATTGAGTTTTTTTAGTATACGTGGATAGTTATAATTGAAAAATACTATGTACAACGTTAAAGTATACATAATAACAACGTTATTAATTAAACTGTCTATCAAAGTTAATTGAGATAAAACTTGGTTATAAAATTTAATTTATTTTTAAAATGCTTAAAAATTCTGGATAAGACTTGGTTATATAATTTAATTAATTTATTTGAAATGTTTAGAAACTTAAAGTTGATACAATTAAAAAATAGAGAATAAAAGGTTTTTGATTGTATTTATATTAAAGTTTAAGGGGGGAGTGCAACTAATAAAATTAACAGAAAAGGGGGTGCATTTAGCAACACCATATCAAAACTCTCATACTACTCTTCTAATTCCAATTGATACTACTCAATATCAAAGCTCCGAATCTAATTCCTAACACATCTTAGAGGCTTACTTCTTCATCTTGCATCATTTCTTGATTATCCACAACTGATTAAAGGTAAACATCCTTACTACTCTTCTAATGTTGATTATCCACACATATTCAATCGGATTATGATAAACAGATTTGTAATATAGAAATATTCAATCGGATTTTTTTAAAAGCAGATTTTCATTCATTTGAAATAATTTGAAGCGTACTTTGATTCATTTGAAAACATATTTTTTTAAAAGCATATTTTCATTCAGATTTGTGATAACCGGATTTGTGCTAAACACACTATCAATTGGATTGTTTTAAACCGATGTGTAATATACCCATGTATTCAATCGGAATTTTTTTTAAAAACATATTTTCATTCATTTGAAATCATTTGAAGCGTATTTTCATTCATTTGAAATCATTTGAAACTGTATTTTCTAAAAGCATATTTTCATTCAGATTTTTAAAAACAGATTAAACGGAATCGTGATAAACACATATTAAATCAGGTTTATTATAAAGTAATAACAAAGATACTAATGAACTTTCTTATTAGTTTAAATGGAAATCATTCTTCTTAAGCATATATTCTAAAGAAGCGGATTTTTATATTTAGATTTGTTATAACCGGATTTGTGCTAAATACATATTCAATCTGATTGTGATAAAGAGATTTGTAATATACAAATATTCAATCAGAAATTTTTTAAAAGGATAATAATGATTTTTTCATTCGGATTTTTGTTAATTTTATTACTATTCAATCGGTTTTACTAATGCTATGTTTTAACATTTAAAAAACAAGATTTGATCCGAAGACACAAATTCTAGGATCCAAGTAGGTATATGGAGCTCCAGCTTTGTATCTATATTTTAGGTTTTGTTTATTTATTGACTAAATCCTTTTATGGTAAACTTAAATTCGTATTAATGTTAATATAAATTCGGTCAATTATTAAAAGATAGTGGAATAGCATTCCAACTTATAAGTATACCTTTACGACGTTTATATTATTTTGTTATGTTATTGTTATGTTATGATATAGATATAATGTATTTATAATTCATTTTTGAGAAATATGATGTTTTAAGTTTCGTGACTTTTTATGAATACTCATTTTCTACAATTGAATAAGGACTTGAATTAATAATGAAAAAATCGACTAAATTATTATTGCTTTCAGATGTGTTTGAAAGCGGATTCGTTCCATGTGTATGAATATTCATTTTTTCATAATGTCAATTTTCGTATTAATTATCTTTTATTTTCAACACTTTTATTCATTCCTAATTTTAGTATAATCTTGTGTACACCCAAAGAGAACAATGGCCGCCGCACAAGTACAAGAGTTTACCATGGTTAACGAAATTGATGTCAACCAAAATGATTTTGCTTTGAAGCTAAAGATTATTCGGCTTTGGTGTCAACCTAATCGTCGCAATCCTAACGATGTTTACTCAATTGAGATGATACTAATTGACGAGAATGTAATTCCCAAATCCATATTTTTTTACTAACATTCTATTTTAGTATTTCTTTATTTACTTTACACTGTTGAATATATATATATATATATATATATATATATATATATATATATATATATATATATATATAGTCGTAGATTATATTAATGGATTCTTTACTCCTAAAATAAGTTGTCAATTACACGATTAAAGGAATCATGGCGTGATTTTCGTATGAATAAATTTATTATTTGAATCGATTTTTAGTCTTATTTATTATGGTAACTTATTAAGATTTTTAATCTTATTTATTATGATTTTGATGTTATTAATTAATATTTTAATCTAATTTATTGATTATTGATATTACTATTTTTACGACTTTCCTAATATCAATTGTCAATTACACGATTAAAGGAATCATGGCGTGATTTTCGTATGAATAAATTTATTGTTTGAATGTCTCTGTATTATAATATTATTTATATTTAATGTTTAATTTGATGTTTATGTTGATTTGCATTAAAATTTAAATAAACATAAAATATAATTTATTAATTTAGCTTCAATAAACATAAAATTTAATTTATTACACAACGTTTGTGGTTATACAATACATTGGTATATTAACATTTAATGTGTAGGTGGATTTTTTATAATTTACGTTTCATAAAACATAATATGGCGTTATAGTAAAAGCGATAACTTATAACAATAAAAATCTCTATAATATTTATAGATTATTTCCAAATATGACATGTTATGGTTGGGTATGCCATTTTTTTTGTTTGTATAGTTGGTTTGGAGTATATAATATGGATAGTGATTTTGTAATTTTTGTTTGGTTTGAATCCTGATACCTTTAAAGTAATGGTTTATATTGGTTTCACATATTGTATTAATAATGAGTTTGTAATGTTTTCATTTGATGTTAGTTATAGATATTTTATGAAGTGAATTATGTTTTTACTTTCTTTTCCTTCATAATTACCGTTTACTTCGTCATGTGATATTTTGATTCATGATATGTTTTAATGTACTAATTAAATCCGATGAAGTTATTTTGTTCTATTTACATATTTCGTCACTTTTTATTTATCCTTTGTTCTACACGTGTAACAAATCATATTTTGTATAAATCGTTTAATTTTTATTTATAATTTTTTAGTTGTATATTTTGTTAAACTATATTTATTTACTTTGAATTTTAATATTCATTTGCATCCTGTTACGATAAATATGTTATTATTCATTTCATTATTTGTTTTTAAATCACATAAATCAAACATTTGTCGATTCATATATTCATTATTGAGTAAGATTAAACATTTTTATGATATTTTGCATGCAACGAAAATCCATACGAGTTGTCTTACGTAAGTTTCAACAAATAAAATTTGCATACTACAATCTTTATAAAATAATTTTCTCATCTGACTCGGAGATATACCGGGTGTACACCCGGGACTCTAACCTAGTATTATATAAGCTAAGTATTGGAGAAAATCCATTTTTTATTAGAAAACCCTACTTCCCGAGTTTTTTTTTTTGAAAATTTTAGACATGTAATATATATGTTTTTAAAAGTTTTGAGCAAAAAAAAATCAAAAAAATCGTCGAGTGTTTTTTTTAAAATAAATAAGTTTTGCAGTGTTACACACACAGAATAGGCTGTGGTTTGTCTCACAAGCCAGGTGAATTTTGGTGATCAAACTTGTTTATTAATGAATCCTTAATTGAGGGTAAAACAGGGTTAATCTCGAATCCGAGTTTTTAGCGAATCAACACTTTTACAACACTAGTCACGTTAACACATATATGTACACATAATATATTATAGTATAAGTGTATAGTGCATAGACATACATATAGGTTTTCAACTTTCTGTTCTAAGTTGAACTAGAATTTAGGACGCTCTTGTTACGGCGAGAACCATTAAACTGAACGAAAAATAAACGTAAAAACGTCGAATCACATGACATACACGTGTGAAGTGTTAACTCCGCAAATTTAGACTAAAACATATACATTTGCAACATCATATGAGTTATAGTGGGGATAGAAATCATGTTACAAATATTTGAAAGTAGAAAAAGAATAACTAAGTCAAAACGGTTACAAAACTCATGTAAAAACGGAAATAAAAAAAATAAAAAAGCTTTCATGACTTATACATTAGCAAACTTACATCGAAACGTAGATAAAATTAAGTTCTACTTTGAAACTACTTTCATGAAAAATGAGTAGTGGAAAACAGAATCTAATAAAAAGCAACCGTAAGACTGTCTCCAACAGAGAGGTGCCCTTCCTTCCCTGCCCGGTGCCAACTCAGCCTGCCCATCTGTCCCCCCTCTCACAGTCCTTGTCTCTCTCCTCCACAGGCGCGCCCTTGCCAACGTGCGCCTCCCATCCCTCTCTATTCCACGTCGGAAAACCTTGCTACGTGTTGCATGCGCATTGAAGACAATCTAAGCAAGTTGGAAATATATATACTTTAAAATCGGTTACTAATTTCTTACAATAACCGGCCACATTTTATTTTTATTTTTATTTTTTTGTATATATTCGTGCAGAAACGAGAAATGAAACAAAGGGATGTCCGGCTTTGGTTGCTAAAGCGTGCATGTTACATTAGCGCAGCATGGGTTCAATCCCACTAGCTGCGCGGTTTGATTCGGTTCTGTGATTTTTAGTCCCTTCGCCCCTCCCTTCTTCCCCTTTTTATTTATTTTTTTTTCTCTTTTGTATGTTCTTTTTAAAATAACTTTTATTATTATTCTTTTCCTTTTTTTGTTGCTCTTTAAAAAAAATAATCTTTCTATTTAAAATTCATGTGTTCAATTATTTTCCTTTTGGACCTTTTTAAAATTTAAGTTTAACTAAATTCTTTTTAACAATAATTGAAATGGTTTTCCTTTTTTTCTTTTTATATGTTATAGCGAGTACATTAAAATCGATCAAGTATCCAAAAGCCTCAACATACAAGTCCAGTCCCACTAGTTATAGCCTATGAAAACATTGTGAACTTTTAATATATACATATGGAACCTGTAGACCACGTGTGTCTATCCTTATTAGAAAAACTGAAAAAGATACTTGTATGCAATGAAACGACAAGGTTTGGTAATAAGGGGATTCTTCATCCAAAAAGAAAAGTTTTTGGGAGAATAAACCCTTTTAACTTCTTGTAGTATGTATCAGATTTTTTATTAATATTTTTCTCTAGATGGTGTTATCAGTGGCGAAGCTTGACCCGAAGCTTCGGGGGGTCAGAAGTCACCGGGGGGTCAGAAGTCGCTAGTTTCGGGGGGTCGAAACCCTATATTTCCAAAATTTTCTATACGCATACTATATAATCGGAACATCTGCGCGAAAATTCAGGGGGATCGGCCGCCCCTCCCCGCCCCAACTAAGCTACGCCCCTGGGTGTTATATTAGTTACATAAGAAATCATTTCTTATTTGGACGATATCATCATATGTTAATATATGTCTTTTATTGATCGTCACCAATGTTGAAAGTTTTTGAGTTATCTAGAAATAAATTATTACTAACTAAACTAGATCAAGAGGCTGGGGAGCGACAGTGGCAAGGTGCATATTATCCGTGTGGAAATCGCCCCGCCTCTAGGTGCTACAAAAATACACCTTTGGGCTTTTCCATGTCGATTGATGATGAAGACAAAGAAAAAAAGAAGGAAGCAAGAGGGAGGCCCGGGGTAGTGGTGTGCTGGCAGAGAAAGAGTGTGGAAACTCGAGGAACGGGAGGGATGACACCCTCTGACCTAATACTTGAGTCAGATTGTGGTCTGTTCTATCAGTGCTACCACTTAGCGATTTCCATTGGTATGAGTATGAAAAAGAAACCTGACACAATGACGACTAAGTTTCTTATGTCTTCTCATAATCACGTTCAGTTGTGGTTTCAATATTATGTAATTTGGGGATTTTACTAGATTGACAAGTTACTCTTTTGATGACAAACTTTATTTATATACTTCTGATGTGGATTATATAAATAGTGTCACAGTGACATGGTTTTTCTTGATTAAAAAAATACTATGTATATTAAGTATTATATGCTTAATGGTTTTTCTTGATTAAAAAAATACTATGTATATTAAGTATTACATGCTTAATGCTAATGTGGATTATATACTTAATACTGATGTGGATATAATACATGGTGACAAAGTTTTTATTTTTATTTGTCTTAATTAATTTAGAAAAAGAATTATTATTTTTTTGTCTCTTTAAGTCTAAAACATAGTACTCATGGTTTCTTTAAGTATGAAAACTATTAGTAAAATAATCATTTTTATCATTTAGGTTCTAAAATTTGTGTACTTGGTTTTAAAATACGAAAAATACAATTTGTGAACTTCAAAAAAGGAGATGACTATTTTGTAGACTTATGTGTTCAAATGTAAATTTGAGAGAAAAAAAAGAAAGGAAAAGATAAAATTTCATTTCGTATTCCTAATTTCAAAGGAAATGAAAACAATTAATAAAGATTTTATGACTTACTGAGTTGAAATAAAGAAAAAGGAAAGGTATATTACAATTATACTATTGTTAGGTTTTATAGGTTAAGTGGGTGTAAAATAATAAAGGGTAAAACCTTATATATGTCTTCATTTCACTTAGTAATTAGTAATGTAAAGTTATGAAGAAATATCTTCCTTCTATTTTCTTCCACTTCATTCCGTTAAAAAAACTTTCGAACTCAAAATATTTCCACTTTCTGTCCACTTCGTTCTATTAGCAATTCGGGAACACAAACAAAAACTTATTGTTCTTTGCAAATTAAATAGACACATGGCATTTTTATTATTTAAAAAGCCACGTCACAATTCGTATAATTAACATAAGCAATAATTATTAAGACCACAAGGTGTGGTTGCCGCCCCCCACCCCTATGCCGCCCCACCACCTGGGCATTTTGGCCCCACCACCATGTTTGGCCCGGCTTAAACGGCAAAATAATGCCGGTGATGCCGCCCCACCCCCTATGCCGCCCCAGGGGGGTGGTGTAGCCAGGGGCATCATTTCATTGCCCAGCCTCCACATCATCATGCCGCCCCGTTGCCCAGCCCCACACCCACTGGTCTAATTAAAATAAAGGTTACATGACAGATGATCACGTGTAATCTGTTAACTTGGTAAACACCCTATGTAAAATTGGAACAACAAATTAAGTTTAGAGAGACAAAATAAAATTTGAGTGACTTTAATAAAGCATATGAGAAATTTGGTTGTTATTTATTTTAACGTACAACTAAGTACTCCGTACGCGGCTCTCAATGGCCAAGTGGAGCCTTAGTCGGCTTAATCCGGACGGATGGAGTCCCCGGCCCACCAGCCATCAGTTCCGGGGAAAACCCGACCATCCACCCACCTGAAGGCACGACAATGGAATAATTGGAAAAACCCGACGTTCTCAGTAATCGAACCCATAAAGTCTTCTATCATTGAGCCTCCATGTCACTCCACCATAAGGTGGTTGGTGAAATTTGGAGTTGTTATTAAGTGAAGTTAGTTTTGTTGATCGTTTAAAAGTTATTAATGCTTTGGAGTACAGTTGATTCTAAGAAGCTTAAGTGGGTGAGTTTTTTTAGAATGTCAACTCACAATACCATCTAACCTATCTGTAATTCTTCTCCATTGTCTACTATGAGACCCGAATCCTCAATCTTTAAAAAGGGGCCTCATTTAACGCACCAAGATACTATTAGATTAAATACTTTTTAGTGCTTGATTGGGGGTTAGTTGCAAGTGTTCTCACCAAACTTGAGGGGGTCCATAGGGATATGTAGCCTTAAAATAATGTTAAGAGCCTCCTTTGTATGGTTAAGATATTTTTATGCAAATATGCCTGTACTGACTGTGCTAAAAATCTTTATGGTAGTGATAGTGGACTCACTTCGTGTCGGCCATGGGCTTGAGAAGAAATAAAAGGTTGCGGTTTGTAACTTTGACGTGTCAAAAAATCGACGTCGGCCCGCCAAACCGATTTATAACCCAGCCCAGTGCAAAAACAAAATCGGTTTAAGCCCGAACCGGCCCCACCAGTTTGGTATCGGTTCGAGATTTGAAGGGAAATGTTTAAACCCACCCGATTCAGTTTAAAAAATGGCTTATTAATGCGTTTGGGCCTAAAACCGGTTTAGAACCTGATCCTAATCGATTTGAATGGGGTAACACTTATGGTTCCAACGGAGGTCATGTCTAACGAACAAGTTCAAATTTTGACTAAGGTCACTTACTCCGGTCTCGATACTACCTTCGAGAGGATTTACTCCATTTTGGTAAAGATACCGAATTCTATTGAAGAAGCCAATGCTTATTTCAACTAGATGATCCAGTGGCCCAAGTTTAGCCACTTAGGTTTGGTTTCTAGTTTGAGTTTACATCTTTGACCCTCTTATACATTGAACTCTCCTATATGTCTATTAATATCTGATTTGTTTCTTCATTTGTATTTGACTTGTAATTAGATTATCTTGGTGATTATCATTATTCATTAAAGTGAAACATGACTTTGGGCTATAGATTTTACTATGCATGCGATGACATATTGGGTTTGTATTCATTGAAGAGATATGTATCGGGATGCGTGAACGCGTAAACAAATACATCACGCAAGGCCGCACCCACACGTAAATCATTAACGAATAATCAATAGAAATTTTTGTGGGGCCCACATGTTACGTGACAGCTACAGAGAGAGAATGAAATGGACGTTTAGCCAATCAGAGGTTAGCACCCCCTGCTCAATGATCTCCTGCCATTAGCAAGGACAGAAAGGACGAGTGAAAAGGACATCTAGCCAATTAGAGAAGGACAACGCAAATTCCCCCAACGGTCTCACCTGGGGGGGGCGCACTAATGAGTTGTCAACCACTATCAATTTGTGGGCTTACACCACACACTATAAATACCTCATCTCCTTATGGGGAAGAGGTCGGCCATTTTTCACACTCAAACACACACAATAATACTCTAAGTTATTGTATGAAAGATTGGTTGAAATATTTGTCCATTTGATACTCGTTGTAATTGTCAGTGTAATCATTAATAAAATCTCTTCATTCCTCTTTATATTTGAGTATTAGTTTGGATAGGTGTTTCTTCATTGACGCCATCCGTATAAAGCAATTACTAGAACAACAAAAAACCTAATATCTTTGATCGGATGCCGCGGTCCGGTCAAAGATAGTATTTATAAAGTCCTAATTACCTCAAACTATGTAGCTAGTGGTAACAAGGGTGTCGAACCACGAAGAGTCTGTGGTTGGCGAATAAGGTCTTAGTTGAATGAGAAAACGTCACTTTATGAAGAATTAGTTTAATTATGAAGTTTAGTGCTTTTGTTCATTTAAGATTTTTGGTTTGAAGGTTGTGAATCACAAAATGATTCAAGATTATAATTTGCAAAAGTGAAAAATAAAGCTTGATTAATAATAAAAACTTTAAATGAAAATACTTGATTGTAAACAATGATAATAAAATGGAGATCACATCGGTTCAACAAGTAACCTAGAGTTCTATCACAAATTGGGTTGGATCAAATACTTGCAATGATGATTAACGGGTTAATTGTTTCATTAGGCTTAGGTGTCAAGTTTCATCAACATCAAAGATGGACTAAACTACACTTCATTACTCTAGAACATATAAACCCTAATAACAAGTTAAAGCATAATTAACCGAATTCATTTCCCTAGTAATTGGCGCAAGAAACAATTATCAAAGAGAATTCAAAACAAGATTAACGCAATTAACAAGTTTGTTCAAATCAAAATTACAAAGAATTAAGAAAATACCCAAAATGTTCAAGAACCCTAGACTACAAGTCTACACCGGGTGATTCCAAGGATGATTAGCCGCTCATGGTGATAGAGGTTTCAATGGTGATGGAAAAGATATGGGAATTAGCCATGAGGAATATTGGGGAAGTAGGGTTTATGAATGGTGAATGAAGGTTTGGTGATTGGTGATGAAGATGGGTTGAATGATGATGATCTTGATTAATGGAATATGATGATGGATGGATTAGATTTGAGTTCTTGATGATTGGAGGCACCAAGAATGGTCCAAGATCAGCCCTAGAAGGTTAGAATTGAAGGTCTGGAGTAAAAAATTCGAATTACCCATTAAAAACTCATCAAAATGTCAGTTTCACGTTTTTTGTGCTGCAGACTGCGTCTAGGACGCCCAGCTAATGTGCCCTGGACGCCCAAGGTCTTTTGGAGATGCTCATCTAGACGCTGACCAGCGTCCAAGACGCCCAGAGGTGAGTCTAGGACGCCCAAGCCTATTTTGCTTGATTTCCTTTGTCTTGCTCAGTTTCTCGCTCCCGTTCTTGCTAAATCCATTCCAAATCCCCGTTAAGCTTCCAAAATGCACCTTAAACCTTTTGAGGCCTGCAAAATGAAAATCTCATCGAAGTAGCGTGTCCGAGACTATAAAATCACATAGAAATGCAATATTAAACACTAAAAACCTTGGACTTTCAACCGCGTATCAATCTTTCATTACAAAAACCATGAGTTCTCAAATGCCTGCGTTCCCTGGGAACACTTCTGCCACTGGTGCTGCTCAGTTTAGTGCCAGTCCGCAGGAACACCCGCAGGGAGGGCAGGAAAACCAAACAGAAGCTCTGCGCATCACCTCTCCATCCACAGCTACCCACCACTTGACCCCCTTTTTCATTTCGCCAATGAAAATGCTCACGCGCGACAAAATTCTTTTACAGAAAACGCCGCGTTAATGTGTGCGAGGTTATATATAAAAATAGCACAAGTTTTAATTAAAACGACTCACCTAAAAACTACACACGCACGGCAAGTGTACCGGTCGCAAAGCAGTAAACAGATAAGACCGAGTATCGAATCCCAAAGACGCGGTTTCTCAATACTAAACTTTTGTTACTGTAAAGTCTTTTCCAAATGGTTGGTTTTGGTTTCTTAATTTAAATTATAAAATATAAAGCAAATAAAGATAGTTTTCAACAACAATATTAATCAAGAGTTATCTAAACCGAGAATCCACTAATGATATGTGACGATCATGAGGTAAGGAATAATGATAATGCAAAATTCTGAAATGTATTAAGCCTAGTCATAGGTCCTTAATTAAGTGACTTTTAGCAAATTAAAACTTCAAACACATCTTAACCAACTAAAATTCACTCTTTGACGCTCATTTTGTGTAAATCATGTTAATCTTTAAAGGCGAGAAAGTCGTTTGTCAAAATCTCTAACTCGACAACTTTAGGGAAAGCCAAAACGATAATCACACTTTAACCACCCTAAGTTGCTTTTATGTAGAAAAACAGATAATTATTTTCAAGTGGTAAATCTTTGGTAAAAACTTGTAAGACTCATAATTTTGGCCTTAATTACTAACTCACAATTTTATTATCCTTAGAATCTATCACAACACTTTTATAACCTTTCCAAGTCCAAATGCAAGAATTCTTAAATGGTCAAATCCTAAGCCCTAAATTAATTAACACTTCCCATTCCTAGTTTCATGTTAAGAACCTAGATTCATTAGCTAATATTTACTTAACTGTTTTCCAACTTTACGTAAGTAAATTTCAACTAAATTAACAAGAACTCAGATTTTAACCAAACAAGAATTTCTAAGAAAATAACTAAATATCTATCATGAAGATTAACATAACTAATTACCATAAATCCAAACAACAATCGGGTCACAATATCAAAAGCTTCATCGGGTCTAGATAACTAACAATGTTTAGCTCATAACAATAACAAAAACACAAACAATCATACTTGTAGAGTTATAATAATTCACACAGAAAGATTTCAAACCACAAACATAGAAAGATTCGTGCCGGATTCTTGATCAAATGCTGCTGTTGGACACTCCCTAGGCCTCCTCCTAGCTCCTAGCACCTCAAAAACGGATCTTGATATGCAAAATGGTGTTAGAATGAAGTTTTGGTAGTGATTTTTGGTCTCAACAGACGCTGGACGAAGTTCTTGGTCGATTGCGAGTTGTTTTTATCGAGCTCGTGGGTTGCAGAACAGGCTGGAAAGGTTCCAGCTCTTAATCGCATTAACACTACCCCGCGGACCGCGGAGGAGAAGGTAATCCTCCCGCGGTCCGCGGGGGATTAAAATATTGTTTTCTGGATCTGGGACGCGCCGCGGACCGCGCGAGAGAAGGTTATTCTCCCGCGGTCCGCGCGGGAGGTTTGTGCACGAAAATTTGATTTCCGTCATCGTTTTCAACCGTTTCTCGCTCCGATTCCCGTTCCGGCTCGTATACTCTCGCTTAAGGCTCGTAAAATGATCTTTTTAGCGTTTTAAGCGCTTCTTCCAAGATTTATGAATAAGTAGCTCTCTCCGGGCAAATCTACACACAAATAAACATAAAAATAACAAATTAAACTAAAAATATGTGGTCCTTTCGGACTCACATCACGCGTCGATGGTTAATCTAGAGATGTGGTACATTCAGGAACAGGAGGCTTTGCATCGCTGTTACAACCAGATAGTTCGTGAACAACGTCTTAAGGATGTCTCTAAAAAATTACTATTTGAGGATGTTCGAGTCCACGCGGCCTCTGAAAGTCCATCCTGCCCTAGCACAGTGCGTGATGGGACCTTGCGCATAGACTCCATAGGGACCGGGTACTATAGCGGGAGCAAACAAAGATACCCAACATGGAGGGAGGATTCAGACGAGTCCCAGAGTCACTTCCGGCGTTACAATAGCCAGTCCCATGCTAACACTGTTGCGTGTGGACACTATATGTTCGCCGAAGAGGACCTCACCAAACCATACTACCCTCCATCGCTTAGTGAGAAGTCAAAATTCACTTAGCGCATTGCGCTGACTCCTTTGCTATCAAAAACTAAAACACCAAGTAACCTAGGTAAGTACGACGGTTCCTTGGACCCTGATGACCACATAAGGAGCTTCGAAACTGCGGGCAAAGTGGCAGGCTGGACCTTACCAACTTGGTGTCACATGTTCACGCAAACCCTCACGGATGCAGCGCGAGTGTGGTTTGATAGCTTGCCACCTGGTCATATTGATGGTATCAAGGAACTCACTAACAAATTCTCAAACAGTTTCAGTCAACAGTGTAGAGTGGAGCGAGACTCCACAGACATCCTGTAAGTGCGTAGACATGAGAATGAGTCAATCAACGACTTCATAACCAGGTTCAATAAAGAGGCACTCCAGATTAGGCCGATAGGATTTAAGCTTTTGAAGGCAGCCTTCAAACAAGGCATACGGCACGATAAACTCATCTGCACCTTCATAGAAAAAAGGGCATGCTAGACACATGGATGAGATCATGCAGTGGCGTAGCTTAGTTGGGGCGGGAGGGGGCGGCCGACCCCCCCCCCCCCCCCCGGATTTTTGCGCAGAAGTTCCGATTATATAGTATTCGTATAGAAAATTTTGAAAATATAGGATTTCGACCCCCCGAAACTAGTGACTTCCGACCCTCCGGTGACTTCCGACCCCCGGAACCTTCGGGTCAAGCTTCGTCACTGAGATCATGAATATAAAATATACACGTCATATTACTCCAAACGAATTCACTTACTATAAATCTATGTAATATTACGGTTACTATGAAATACAAAATGTTCCATGAGACCATGATTAATATCTAAAAATTAAATCGTATTTGCACGTCTTAATGTTTCTTTTCATATTTGATCCTTTAGTATTATCGTCATATATTAGTCATGTCAAATCTTATTATTTCCCCATTTCAAAGTTAGCATAAAAAAATCATATGTTAGTTGTATCCTCTTTTATAAATTCTAGAAGGTGGTCTATAACTTTTATGAGACTTGATAAACATTTAAGCTAACATTTTGTTCTTTACCAAGTGTCGGTGTGCAATCCAATCTTTTTTAATTTATTTTATAACATCTAACTCATGCCCATTAATTATACTCTTAAATCTTTACTTTTTTTCCACTATATGACTCACTTGAGCCCTTAACCTCATAGGAAGATACATGTTTCAACACACCTTGCTCTTTGGTGCAATAAGTCTTAACTCATTTTACTTCCATTAAATTTCCAAACAATTTTAACTTTAATTTCATATGCTAACAAACAATCAACTCAGTATATGTATTATATCCAAGGCAGTGGCGGATCTAGAAATTAATTTTAGTAATAATATTTTTTATTTTTTTCATTTTAGTAGTAACGTTTTCCAAATATCGTAAAAAACACAAATTCTCCACTAATTTTCTACTAAGCACGCGAAGTTAAGTAGCAACAGACGTGACACCTAGCTTTAAGCTAGGTCCGCCCCTGATCCAAGGTAATGATTACAAATTTCATTGTTATTTATTAATGGATACATTGCTGGATTATTAGATCCATTACCAAAGTTTTATTTGCTCTTTTACTTTTACATGTATAAATTCACATCAATAACTTGTATTCTTAAATCTAAACTTATTACATGACCTCTTGTGGTCATGCACAACAGAAAAGATCCACAATTACAGCCCGAGTTTTGTGCTTAGCAAGTTCGGATTCGACTCTATACCTAACTGCATACCTAATAATAAGTCCTCTTGCATCTCGATAACGCCCAATCGTTGCAAGGCATGTATCTTGTAATGTGCATAATATGATTGCTATTGAAAAATCATGTGTTTAAATCTTGTCCATTCTTCATGTTTGAAACAAAGTTACTGTTCTCGAAACTTGTTTCGGTCAAGTTCCCCATCCGTATCATGATGATATGATTACTTTTACTTTAAATGAAGGTTGGTACGATGTCGTATTCTTTGTTATTTGAGAATTGAGATGAAAGTTGTTAAGGCCCCTATTTGGTTGAATTTGTACCATCATAACCTAACATGTATAACTTTAGGGATTCATTATTAGAGCTTGCCTTCTGTAACAAAAATAATTGATTGGTAAACAATCTAACCATTGTTTATTTTACTTTATTAATAAGAGTAACGGTTGATGAACTCCAATAGAGTCTATTTTATTTTTCCTTGTCTTCGACACTTTCCCTAAATGCCCTCCAAAGTTTTAGTATCATTTTATGGAAATGATAAGGGTTTTTATGAAAACTTATCATTATTATGGAAATAGGATCCCTAGTTGACATGTTGCCTATATACTTATTCTTGTCACAAACGCAAACTATAAATAAAAAATCCTAACTATTGACTATTGACCAATAACAGTCCCAACTACGAAAATAACCACTAGCGGTCCCAACTTTCGACATATTGGCCACCAATGGTCCCAGTTAGTCTGATCACTAACGTCGTTAGTTGCATGCTGATGTGGCGTCACATTAGCAACCCACGTCCTCGGACATGTGTGTTAAGTTATGACACATAAGATGACATATCAGCAACCCACTAACGACGTTAGTGATCAGACTAACTTGGATCATTGGTGGCCAATATGTCGAAAGTTGGAACCGCTGATGGTTATTTTCATAGTTGGGACTTTTATTGGCCAATAGTTGAGATTATTTATTTCCATTACTCCTTTATCTAAATGAGTCAAACATGTTGACGGGTTGTAACCATGGTACATGTTAGCGGTTGTAAGGCCTTGAATTTTATATACATGTATTTATTTATTATAGTTTTCAACAGGTTGTGGATGCGCCGACCTTTTAATATCAATCCGAACACTACCTGTTTATTGAACATGTTAGAAATGACAATCTAAATCTAACTATTTTTGTTTAAGGGTAACATAGTCAGTCCTAGTAACTGAGAGAGTTGACAAGGACACAATTGAACTCAAAATCAGATAAATTGACTTTAACACCACTCTATGAGTATTGGTCCACATGCAGTAGGTAAATATGTGTTGTTTACAATTAGACATGCATACATTCCTATATAACACACTATTCTCCATATGTTCTAACCATCATCCAGTTTCATTTACTACTAAAGCCAATATTCAACATGGGTGTACCATCATTGTTTTTGGCTGCTTATTTCTTCCTCTCATGTATAATTTGCTTGTCCCCTGACCTGGCAATAGCGACAAATGTTGCCACTGGCATTACTCGACACTATACATTTAATGTAAGTTTAGATTATAAGTTATAACGTTATACGTACTCGTGCTTCATGTGAGTTTTTCATGTGTTTTCAGATACGATTGCAAAATGTGACAAGATTATGTCAAACGAAAAGCATAATAACCGTCAATGGGAAATTCCCCGGGCCAAGGATTATAGCTAGGGAAGGCGACCGATTGGTGATCAAAGTTGTGAATCATGTCCCCAACAATATTAGTATCCATTGGTAAGCAATTTGCATTGGCACGTTCTATAATTTAAGTAGACTCAAATTAAAACGTTGTATAATTTGAGTGACCCAAATCCATCAACCCAGAATGGATAATGGATTCATTTTAAAAGTTGGTAATAAATTAAATTAGACTATAATGACTGTTGCTTAGTATAATTTGTTTGACAAATGTAGGCATGGAATTCGTCAGCTTCGTAGTGGATGGGCTGACGGGCCAGCATACATAACACAATGCCCAATTCAAACGGGCCAGTCATACGTTCACAACTTCACCATTATTGGGCAGAGAGGAACACTTTGGTACCACGCCCATGTTTCGTGGATTAGGGCTACACTTTATGGCCCCATTGTCATTCTCCCGATGCGTAACACTTCATACCCTTTTGTCAAACCTTACAAGGAAGTCCCGATTATATTTGGTACTTTACTAAACCTTGTGTTTTCGAATATACGGGCCAATGGCTTTTTTCTTGAACTAATTACCCACGTCGTTTGATTAATAGGAGAGTGGTGGAAGGCTGATACAGAAGCGGTGATCAATCAGGCTCTTCAGACTGGAGCTGGCCCGAATAATTCAGACGCTTTTACTATTAACGGGCTACCTGGACCGCTATACAATTGTTCTTCACCAAAGGGTACCTAATTCTTTTCTATCATATTCATCTACCAGTAATAAAAACCATAACAAATTACAAGTGGATGGCTGATAAACGGGCAACAATCTACCAGTTTCCAAGATGTTGAATATGAAAAACCTTTTTACTATATGCAGAAATTTTTCGACTCAAGGTGAAGCCCGGGAAGAAATACCTCCTTCGTATAATCAACGCTGCCCTCAATGACGAACTCTTTTTCAAAATCACAAACCATACGTTCACAATTGTCGACGCTGATGCAAGCTACATAAAGCCATTTGAAACAGACACAATTTTCATTACACCGGGCCAAACAAGCAATGTTCTTCTCAAAACCAAAAACCTCACCTCAAATACCATATTTCTAATGGCGGCCCGACCCTATTCCACCGCTGCAGCCGGAACATTTGATAACACCACCGTAGTTGGTGTTCTCGAATACAACAGTAATAACATGCCAATCTCCAATACTTCCATCAAAGGCCTTGTTTTACCTTCACTACCGCCAATCAATGCCACGTCATACGTAGCCAACTGGACCAATAAGTTTCGTAGTTTGGGAAACTCGCAGTTCCCAGTTAATGTTCCACAAACCGTTCAAAACAATTACTTTTTCGCTGTCGGGCTAGGGAGCGACCCGTGCCCAAAAAATCAAACATGCCAAGGTCCCAATGGGACCAAATTTTCAGCATCCATTAACAACGTCTCCTTCACCTTACCAACAACTGCGCTTCTTCAAGCGCAGTATTTTGGTAAGGCAAAGCGCGTTTTCTCCACCAACTTCCCCTCATTCCCTCTCAACATATTCAACTACACGGGCACCCCACCGAACAACACCAACGTTTCCCACGGCACAAAAGTAATCGCACTACCATACAACACGACCGTAGAGGTCGTGATGCAAAGCACCAGCATTCTCGGATCCGAAAACCATCCACTCCACCTCCACGGTCACAACTTTTATGTAATTGGGCAAGGCACTGGAAACTTCAACTCCTCTAGTGATCCTGCCAAATACAACCTTGTTGATCCCGTTGAACGAAACACCATTGGCGTGCCTTCAGGCGGGTGGGTAGCAATTCGGTTTCGGGCTGATAACCCGGGTGTGTGGTTTATGCATTGTCACATTGAGATTCACTTGAGTTGGGGGTTGAGAATGGCATGGGTTGTAATGGATGGGAAGCTTCCAAGCCAAAAGTTGCCTCCACCACCTTCTGATCTTCCAAAGTGTTAATTGTTGAGCTTGACTCGATCTATATGAGTCTTTTCTTTTCATGGCGCTATTGTTTTTCGAGTTGTTAAATTATCATCATTGTTCAATGTTTTGTTTTCTTTCAAATGTATAAAGTAATAATAAGAGATTGTTTTGTGAAATATGAATATATATCATTTATAGTTTTCGTCAGAATTAATTTCATGCATTTTCTTTTCGTGATTTTAACATGTAAAAATTATCAAAATAAAAATTTGAATAGTCCGCTATACAAAAAAATATACAATAAAAGTTTCTAAAATAAATATGTACTATTTAGGCGAAAACACTTTTTTTTTAACGGCAAATTTCTACTCCTTGTGGACTTGAACCCATGACCTCCCACTTAGGTGTTTCTAGAAGCTTTGTTTTTACAATTGGGCCACCAACCCTAATTAGGCGAAAACACTTGTCACGTGAAGATCTTAGTCTTAGCAATATTGTTCCAACGTTGTCAAAACAGTATACAATCCCTAATGTTCTAACAAGCTTTAAAAGAATTAACAACTTTTTTTAAATTTTGCCGTTTTTGTCAAAAGAACATGATATCAGATCAAACTAAAAATACTCACAGCTCTATTAACTGATCTTCAAGAATCAATACAAAGTACAAACAAACACCTCTTACTCTCACAACTCTCTGATCATTATGATCACAATACTATCTAGACTACAAAGATTACAGATACACAAGAATCAGAACTAGTTGTTCAGACTCAAACCCTAATCTAGCCAAAAATATGAGAGAAGACTTTGAGAGTAAAACAAAGAGATGAGATCTGAATGATTATTCTTCGACGAGAGGAGAGAGACAACCATTATATATCACCTCTGGAAGCTTCTCCTCAAGAAACACAAATGTAAACAATAAATGGCCATAATCTACTCTCAATATAAAGATCAATGGCTGATATATCTAGCTGGACAATGACACGGATTGCCAGCTAGATAATATAACGACTAATAATCAGGCTTGACTTCTTGATCTTGGGCTAAGACACCAGTCTAATGCTTCTGGCCCAATACTCGAACCAGCAACACTTTAAGCCCAACTCCAGCTAAGCCCAACTCCAGCTATTCTTTCTTTATGCAATCCAAGCCCATTATGTAATCCAAGCCTGCTAACATTCCAGGCCCACTCTGACCTGAAAAATACTTATGCAAAATATTCAAGACAAATGTTTATAAAAAATATGAACAAGATGTTAAATTGTATAGAGAAATGTATCACATTTCAACACCCCCCCCCCCCCCACAATTTAACATCCAAAGGCATCTTTCATGCCTAACAACTTACACATTTCTTCATGTAGACCAACACCCAATCCCTTAGTCATAATATCTGCAATTTGTTGACTAGACTGAATCTTTGAAAGATGAATAATGCCTTTAGAAACTAATTCTCTTAAAAAGAATAAGTCTAGTTCAAAATGCTTTGTTTTGTCAAAAAACACAGGATTTGCTGCAATGGACAAAGCAGCACTATTATCACACATTAACTTAATAGGAAGTTTTACTTCAATCTTAAGTTCAGATAATAGATTTTTAAGCCACAAAATTTCACAAGATGCAGTACACATTGCCCTGAATTCTGCCTCACACATTGCCCTGAATTCTGCCTTAGCAGATGACCTGGCAATTGTAGTTTGTTTTTTACTTTTCTAGAAAATAAGATTATTTCCTAAGAAAATACAAAAGCCAGTAACAAACTTTCTAGTATAAGTGCATTTAGCCCAGTCTGAATCAGAGTAGGCCATAAGATCAAAGTTAGTGTCCCTTTTAAATGCAATGCCTTTTCCAGGAGCCCTTTTCAAGTATCTTAACAACCTAAATGCAATCTTTAAATGTGCATTTGTAGGTTTGTGCATGAATTGACTCAAGTAGTGTACTGTATAAGATATGTCTGGCCTAGTGTGGGACAAATATATCAATTTTCCAACTAACTGTTGATAACCAGTTATGTTGGTTAGTATGATGGTGTGTGAAGTATATATATTTTTATGATGATATTTGTTCACACAATTTCTAGTTTTAAAATAGTTTTTACCCTAAATTAAACTACACACATGAAAGGCAAGTGTACCTATCGAAAAGTAATATAATTTAAATGGTAAGAACCGGATATCAATCCGTGGACGCGGTTTCTCAATACTAAACTTTTGTTACTGTAGAGCCTATTCGAGAGTTGGGTTGAGTTTTCTAAATTAAAGTAACTAAATATTAAATGACACTAAAAATAAACGGATCTAAAAACAATAGTAATTAAAAGCCATATAAACTAAGATTCCACTAATGACATGTAATGTTCCTAGAGTAAGAAATGATGGTAAGACAAAACTCTCTAATAATTAAATTCCAATCAAGGTCTCTTAATTATATAATCCTTTGGAAAATTAAAATGACAAAACACTTTAATCACCTAGAATCATTCTTTGAAGTCCGTTTTGTAATATTTAAGTTAATCTTTAAACACGAGTTATTCATTTGTCAAAATTCCTAACTCGACAACTTAAGGAAAATTAATTTGAACAACAATTTAATCACCTAGAGTTGTTTTTATGTAGATAAATATTTATATTGTTCAAGTGACAAATCTAAGGTTTAAAAACTTGTAAGACAATAATTTTGGCCTAAACTACTAACTTACAATTTCTTATCAACCTTAGAATCTAACACAACACCATTATGATTTTTTCAAATCTAAGTGCAAGATTTCACACATGTTCAAGTTCTTCATCTCAAGTTATTTAACAATTACCATTCCTAGTTTCATGTTATGAACCTAATTGTTACTAATAAGACCCAATAATGAACATCTACACATGGGTTTTCCAACATTCATGAGCAAACATTCACCAAACTAACATGGATTATGAACTTTAAACATGTACAAAATTCCAAGAACAATACTAAAAATTCATCATCAAGATTAACATAAACTAAATACCATCATGTCTTACAATTATCACATTACATAATCAAAAGCTTCATCATAGTTTAGATAACTAAAGGTGCTTAGCCCATAAGGCTTACAACAACTACAAACATACTTGCTAAACTACCAAAATTCATGGTTAAGATTAAGAAATTCAAACCATAAGCAAGCAAGGTAAGTAGGTTGGTTGGTTGATGTTCCTTGGTACTTCAATGGCCTTCAAAGCTCCTTTGGAAAGGTGAAAATCGGCTGGAGAGAAGTGTGTTTGAACCTCCAAGACCCAACAACCAAAAATGAGCAAAATGAGGTGTTTTTATAGCAATCTGTCAAAAAGCGCGACCACGCTTTCCAAAAGCGCGGCCGTGCTTATGCAGCTACAGTACAATGCTTTCTTTTTTCTCACTTTACGTTATTGCCAAATTTAGCAAATCTCGAAACGGGCTCCGAGGCCAATCACACGACCGCGCTTTTCAAAAGCACGACCGCGCTATGTCTGATTTGGACAAATTTTGGAGAAGCCCGACCACGCTTATGAATTGCATGGCCGCGCCATATCTGACTTGGGCAAATTTTGCTCTTGATTTGAAAAGCATGACCACGCTTATGAATTGCGTGGCCACGCTTTTTCTCAGACTTCACCAAAATGTTGCTCAAGCTGCATAACTTCGTTGTTTTCTTCTTGTGCGCTGCTAGGGGCTGTATTTTCACAAAAAAACAATAACTAAGTATCGAAACCAATGAAAACACAATTGAAAATCAACAAATGGGAGATAAATGTGGGTAAAATTTATGTATAATTTTGCGCATATCATAGTACAGCTGAGTTTTCATTGCACATATTAGTTAAGACATGATTTGGCTCTAATGGATTGCTGACTGGTTTGCATGCAAGCATGCCATACTCAGCCAATAAATCCAAACAGTACTTCCTTTGTGATAAACACAAAGTTTTATCCAAAGTAAGAACTTCCAATCCTAGAAAGTATTTTAACCCTCCTAGATCTTTAATCATGAATTTATCTTTAAGACACAGCTTTACATCATTAATTTCACTTATATAGTTTCCAGTCAAAACAATATCATCTACATATACCAGTAACAAAACAGTTGAACTAACAGTTATTCTTATAAACAAAGAATAATCACACTTACTTTGAATGAAACCAAGACTACACAAAACACTTACCAACTTTTCATTCCACATCCTTGGGGCTTGTTTCAAGCCATACAAGGATTTAATTAGTTTGCAAACCTTAGTTTCATTATTAGAAAAGTATCCTTCAGGCAAGGACATATAAACATCCTCATTTAGATCTCCATAAAGAAAAGCATTATTAATGTCTAACTGGAACATTTTCCAGTTATTTTGAACAACAATAGACATTACTGTTTTAACAGTTACAAACTTAACAACAGGTGAAAAGGTTTCATCAAAGTCAACACCTTCCTTTTGACTATACCCCTTAGCAACTAGTCTAGCCTTAAACCTTTCTATTTCACCATTTGACCTATATTTGATCTTGTAAATCCATTTACACCCAACTATACTTCTACCTCTGGGAAGATTAACTAAAGTCCAAGTGTTGTTTCTATTTAAAGCTTCAATCTCTTCATTCATAGCAGTTACCCAATTAGGGTCAAGAGAAGCTTGTTTATAATTTCTAGGTTCAACACATTTATTTAACACACTAGCAAAGGCCCTATTATCACAAGACAGATTAGCATAATTGACCACTCTTTCTACCCCATACTTAACCTTTCCTTCTATGATGAAATCATCAAGTTTTCTGGGAAAGGCTGACTCCCTAGAGCTTCTCCTAACACTTTGACTGAATTGATCATTGCCCTCAGAATTTGAAGTGCCTTCATCATTTTCAGTCATCACATGACTAGCCCTGTCTGAACCTTTATCAACTTCTGGACTGGGTGAAGCTAGGGGTGTTCAGAATTCGATTCGAATTCGAAAAATTCGAAATTCGATTTAATTCGATTCGATTATCAAAAATTCGATTCGATAATCAAGAATTCGTATTCGAATTCGATTCAATTCGAGTTCAGTAACTCGAATACGAATCGAATACGAATTTATGATTTTAAATTCGATTCGATTCGAAATTCGAATAAAAATAATACACATTTATTTATATTTAAAAATATATAATTATATACACATATATAGCTTTAGAACTTGGGTTAAGTTATAAATTTAACCCAAGTCATAAATTAGCCCATTACCAAGCCCAAGCCTAACTAAATCCCATAACTTAAGTTTTAACCTTAAACGAATTTATTCGAATTCGCTTCGAATTCGAGTTTCTTATACGAATTCGAATCGAGTTTTTTATTCGAATACGAATTCGAATCGAATTGGTCAGCTTTTAATCGAATTCGAATCGAATACGAATTCAGTAAAAAAAATAAATTATTCGAAAAATTCGATTCGAATAATTCGAAAATTCGTTATTCGATTCGATGAACACCCCTAGGTGAAGCATAGTGTTCACCAGTCTCAGAAGGATTCAAGGCTGACTGCCAATTCCCATGTGTCCCTGAATCACTACTACCTGAATCCCCTCTATCATCATTGGGCTCTTCAGGGTCACTGGGTGTTTGATTCTCACTTTCATATAAGTCAAAGAAATTTAATGAGTCAAGGCCTACAATTTTATTATCATCAAATTTTAAAAAAAAAAACAGTTTTATCTTTAATAGGAAATATAGTTTCATAGAACCTAACATCTCTGGAATAAGAGATGACTTTTGATTCTAAACTATACACTTTATATCCTTTCTTTTCATTGGAATATCCAATGAACACACATTTTTCAGCCTTCTCACTAAGTTTGTTTGACTCATTTAGTACAGTTGAAAAACATAAACACCCAAAGACCTTTAAGTGATCAAGGAAGGGTTTAAAACCAAAAATAAGCTCATAGGGAGTTTTCCCATCCAGCACAGAAGAAGGAGTCATATTAATTAAATATGAGGTAGTTAGAACACATTCTGACTAGAATCTAACAGGCAAGTTACTTTGAAATAATAAAGACCTAGTGACATTTAACAAATGTCTATGTTTCCTTTCAGCAATTCCATTCTGCTGAGGTGTATAAGCACAAGATGTTTGATGAAAAATACCTAAAGACTTACAATAGTTAGACATTTGGTTATTCACAAATTCTGACCCATTATCACTTCTAAAACATTTAATAGTTTTGTTAAACTGATTTTTTACTATATTAACAAACTCTTGAATGTTTTCAAACACTTCATTCTTGTACTTCATTAAACACACCCAAACAGACCTAGAATATTTATCTACTATGGTGAGGAAATACCTATAGCCTTCCTTACTTGGAACTCTATAGGGACCCCACACATCTAAATGAACTAGGTCTCCAATTCCCAAGGACTTGTGTTCACTTAATGGGAATGGTTCTCTATGTTGTTTTGCCTTGTGACATATCTCACAAGGCATATCAGGGTCCTTAACCACAACAGATCCTATTATGGACTCTAATTTCTTAATGACCACATCAGAAGGATGACCAAGCCTAGCATGCCAAAGATCATATTGTTTACTGGTATACCTACCTTATTACTAACATATGATCCACCACAGAAATATAACCCTTCAAGTTGACTACCAGTCACCAGGGTTTTCTTTGTTGATAAATCCTGAATATAACAATTATACTCATCAAAACCCACATACAGGTGATTATCTTTAACAAGTTTGTGCACAGAAATTAAATTCACACAATACTCAGGAACAACAAAGACATCATGTAAAATCACATTATTTCCAAGTTTTAAAGTTCCAATTTTAGTGACTAATGCATTTGTACCATTAGGATGTTTGACTTGGATATTAAGATCAGAGACATCTATATAATCAGATAAATCATGCTCACTGGTTACAATATGTTGATTAGCACCAGAATCTATTATCCAATCCATCCTAAACTTCCTACCATTTACATTGAAACAAAACACAGGTTTCACAAAAACATTAGAACAGAATGGAAGGAAACCACTACCTGAAACATTGTTACTTTGAGGAGGATCAACAGTCTTATCAGAAAGCAGACTTAACAGTTTAGATACTTAATCACTAGTCAAAGAAGACAACTGATTATCAATACTATCATTACATGTATTATTAGAAACAACTCTTCTACCCTGCATACCCCTTGCCTTGGCCCATGGTGGATACCCAATGACCTCAAAGCACTTATCCACTGAGTGGCCAGTTTTATTACAATGTGTACATTTAAGTGTTTGTCCATTAATTTTACCAACCCTTTTAGACAAGTCAGGACTCTGATTTGATTTTGCAAAAAAACCAATTGTTTGTCCCTTTTTTGAGTTTCCACTAGAGTTTCTATGGGATTCTTCCCTAGAAACTATAGCAAAAGCCTCCTTAACAGTAGGTAAAATATCTTTAATTAACAAACTAGTTCTTACTGTTTGATACACATTGTCAAGTCCCATGAGAAATTGCATCAATTTTATCATATTACTAAAGTTATTAAACTCCCTAGATGCATTACAAGTACAAGCAGGTAATTGCAGAATCTGATCTAGCTGTTTCCACATTATATTCAATTTATGATAATACTCAGATACAGGCATACCATTCTGATTAAAGGAATTTATTTTTTGGTACAAATCAAACACTTCAGAACCATCAACCTTGTCATATGTTTCCTTAAGTTCAGCCCATACATCAATGGCTGACTTGGAAAACACATGACCCATGTAAAGATCCTCACTAATAGACTTGAGAATCCATGTTAAGACAATTGAGTTACATCTATCCCATTGTCTAGCAAGAACATTGTCAGTTTCAGATTTTATGCAACTTTTATCAATAAAACCCCATTTGTTCTTTACTTGTAAAGCAAGTGTTAAAGCATTTGACCATACAGAATAATTTTTAGAACCTTTAAGTTTAATAGTAATAATAGTCAACTTGCTAGAATCAGATGGGTGTAGATATAGTGGGTCACTAGCATCAAGCTTACTTACTAAGGTCTCAACAGGATTAACAATAGGACCCCCACCACCACCAGCAGTAGCATTGGGATCCACGTTATCACCCATTATAATCAGTAAAACTCAGTAGCACAGTTAAGCACAGATAGCACAGATAGTAACACACAAATTACCAGATCCACACACACAATTAATCAATCAAGATCAATCACAGAAGTACACAAGTAGCAAGAACAATCAAGAAACTAACAAAGAATTAACAACAATAGACACAGGCGAAGCCAAGCCAGGGACCAGATCGTTGGTTCGTCACTCTTAGTGCCGACGCAAGCCTTAACTTGGGAGCCTCTAGACCTAGACAGACACACTCAACAACTCAGACAATGAGCCAATACCGGTCCCCCTAACCCGGTCAGTGCTCCTAGACTCAACAATGAATCAAAAAGAATAAGGGAACGATCTCACCAAATGATTTGCCCAAGTTAGGGTTCTCCAACAACTCGCAATACCTAACCTTCACTTAGGGTTAGATATCAGAGAGCAAAAGAAAATATGCAAATCAAGATCCAAGCTATCAATCAGCTTCAACACAGATCCAAGGATTCTTGAATCAAACCAGTAAAGACTACCCAGCGGAAGTCACACCCAGATCTACAAGATCCTTCACAATCAGGACCCTATCAAACCCTAGAGCTCTGATACCAAGTCAAAAGAACATGATATCAGATCAAACTAAAAATACTCACAACTCTATTAACTGATCTTCAAGAATCAATACAAAATACAAACAAACACCTCTTACTCTCACAACTCTCTGATCATTATGATCACAATACTATCTAGACTACAAAGATTACAGATACACAAGAATCAGAACTAGTTGTTCAGACTCAAATCCTAATCTAGCCAAAAGTATGAGAGAAGACTTTGAGAGTAAAACAAAGAGATGAGATCTGAATGATTATTCTTCGACGAGAGGAGAGAGACAACCATTATATATCACCTCTGGAAGCTTCTCCTCAAGAAACACAAATGTAAACAATAAACGACCAGAATCTACTCTCAATATAAAGATCAATGGCTGATATATCTAGCTGGACAATGACACGGATTGCCAGCTAGATAATATAACGACTAATAATCAGGCTTGACTTCTTGATCTTGGGCTAAGACACCAGTCCAATGCTTCTGGCCTAATACTCGAACCAGTAACACTTTAAGCCCAACTCCAGCTAAGCCCAACTCCAGCTATTCTTTCTTTATGCAATCCAAGCCCATTATGTAATCCAAGCCTGCTAACATTCCAGGCCCACTCTGACCTGCAAAAATACTTATGCAAAATATTCAAGACAAATGTTTATAAAAAATATGAACAAGATGTTAAATTGTATAGAGAAATGTATCACATTTCAACAGTTTTCCACCTCGATTCCATTTATAACTACGTGGTTTCCCGCACCTTGTGGCGGGGACGGTGGTGATTGGATCTGTTTATGAAGGAAGCTAATCTGATCAACATGTTAATATGTGAAGACCAAAATTACAGGTGTTTGTTGCAGCCTGCGTTTCGCTGTAGGAAACATAGTATGGGTTATATAAAAAGGTTGGTTATTTCTAGGCATTAAACTTGGAGCCCTCACGCTAAACACAACTAAGAACTTACAATGCATGGGCAGCACAGGCGTTGCGGCGATACTTTCTAGCAGGCATTCAATGGGTATATGTTCGATACGTTTAAGTATTGAGACGATATTTTCATTCGGTAGATGTTTTTTGAACGAAATTTGTTTGTTATAATTCCACTTCTTTAACGTACCAACACTCTCAGCAATGCAATTGAAAGTTAAAACTCAATGCTAGAGCGTATTTTAACAATAACGTCAAATATACCAAAATGCCTTGTTTAAAACTCAAAGCTAGAGCGTATTAAAGATAATCACATATTTATTACTATTAAAATTACTGAAAACTTAGGTTGCTTTTTTTTCCCACACAACGTGGCAAGAGTTTGGTCATTATCAGTTTGGCTTGTCAGAAAACATAAATGCAAACACCGTGACATTGATACCATTTCCATTATGGCGAAACATCCGCAACCATGTTATTCGCTCATAAGCGGGTGAGTTTGTCACAATGTAGCAACGATAAAGTCAATCGGTCGACGGAAATTTGGTAAGTGTTGGTTCGTTTTGTTACGGTATTACCACGATAATGACACTCGTTAACTTGAAATACTTTAATTTTTTCTTTGTGCAGCGACAACTCTATTTGGTGTGCGCTCCATTATCATTTATTTTTATAAATATAAGAATAAGAATTTAATATATAGTTATATCTATAAGTTCTAAATTATAATTTTATTTGTTACAATTGGGTATCCGACTATTAGTTGCATGTTTCCTTTATAGTCTAGAGAAAATAAAAGTTGTTTTGCAAACCTGTGGGTTCAAGACCCCGTTTACACAGTCCCTATTCTGTCTGTCTCCCTCTAAAATCTCTCTGCAGCTTAGTTTTTAGGTTTTCGCTTGTTTGGGAGTTTTAGCTTGTAGTTTTTAGAATTTACGTTATATAACGAGTGCCCTTGGCATATGTTTATGGTCATTGCAAAACCTACATATATAGGAAACTGTTGTCGTTGAAACTTGTATGGAATTTTATTGTCAAAAGGTATCAAACTGATGTGTGGAATGTATGTGCACATAGCGATATTTCTTCCAGATATTATCTGAGTTCAATAACACGTTTACCTAGTGTGGTAATATTTAGTCTAGTACCATTACAAAGACCATTTTGTTGATCAAGGTTTCATAGCAACATCACCGGGAGACCCACATTTAGTACTAATCTATGGTTCGGTACTCCTGATACTTTGAGCCCATTAAGAATGCCAAGAGAGTATAAGTTTTGGTGTGAGGGATTCTTAACCTGTTTAAATCAATATATATATTATCGACGCTCAAATATTCTACCTCATCTCTTAGAAACATTTCTAGCAATCTTTCGTAAATCTTATGGACCACTTCATTTACAAGTGCAAGAATTTCTCTCAAAAAAAAAATAAAAAATTATTACATACTTTTGGTAGAACATAATGTTCCAATTAATTATAGCTAAATTATACAAACATGCTTATTAAAGTCATTTTTTTTTTGAACAATCAACTAAAGTATTGCCGGGTACTCTGTACGCGGCCTCCAATGGCCGAAAGGGGCCCCAGGCGGCATCTAGTCCGTACGGACAGAGCTCTTCGGCTCACCCGTCTCCTGATCCAGGGAAAACCCGGCCCGCATACCCGCCCGAAGGCACGACGGTAGTGAACCGGTAAAACCTGGAGGGGTTAGGAGTCGAACCCATGACCACAAGGATCAAGTGTCTCTCCATCAAAGTCATTGTTATATTATTATATTATTTTTGAAATGAAATTAGAATCAAACAACTTGTTAGGTATGGTGACACCTTTCACATTCAAAAGTCCAATATTATCTTGCTACCCAAGTTTTGATACAAAGTCCATAATAATAATAATCAAAATAATAACTAAACTCAAAGAAAACCTACACTTCTTCTTTAGCCGCGTTTCATGTTTTTCCATAATATCCACCGTCGATAGTCGTGGCCCAAACTTATAACAAACAAATATCTGGTCTTTTCGTCGAACACCTCACAGGCATCCTTTTCTTCCCCTCATATTATTATCTTTTCCCCAACAAACATCACACACTCGTATGCCAATTCATTAACCCACCTCTAAATCATGATATTTTCACGCCTTGGTCGCTCAATCGCTCGATCATCTCGTTCTAGGGTAAGTTGCTTTCATCTCCTGTAATTGATTGTGTTTTCTTCATTTTTGTTGGTTTTTGCTATCTGGGTATTTGATTTTTTTGTTGTTTATGGTTTTTTATAGAATGTTTTGAGTGGAAGATCGCGGGTTTTGACCGATTGTTGTTCAGTTTATGAATCTCGATTGTACGGACAACAAGATGAAGGGTTGGGGGTTTTGAGGCGTTGTTTGGGTTCGTTAGCTGGGAATAATAATAAGATTAATGGTTATGGGTTGTCGTCTAATAAGGTGTTTGTATCGGATTTAAGCTCTGTTCTTGCTAACCCTAGGTTTCAAAGATTGTTCTCCAGTGAAGCTCCTAAAAAGAAGAGTAAGATTATTATTATTATTATTATTATTATTATTATTTATTTGAAATTAATATGCTTATTAGTTTCACTGATTTGGAACCACTTACTACTACTAATAATAATCTTTTGGATTTGCTAAAATTATTTGTGTTCTAACAAAAAAAAAATGTTTTTTTTTCAGATTATGAGAACTTTTATCCAAAGGAAAAGAAGGAAACTCCAAAAGGGAATAATCAGAAATCTGAATCTAAAGGTTAGATCTTTTTTAGTAAAGGGGCTACTTTTCGAGTGTTCTTATTGTGGTCTTTATGTCTTTATATTGCTTACTAGTTCTTAGTAGTCTTATTTGATTAAGTCACTGAAGTTTGCTAGAAACTTGGTAACCATGAGAATCTGTTAGTGAAGTGCTCATTGGACCTTTCGATACCTGGCTAACTAACGGGATCAGGGGTGAACTTCAAGAGGTTATGGTAGGAAAGCGAATCAGGTGCTTACCAGTTACCATTGTTTGACCATTGAAGGTCATGTGTGCTAGAAATAGGCTACTCTTAGAATGAACAGGCTTGTAAGGTTGTAGTATGGAGCTATGTCAAAAGAGCAGCGCAGTGATAGTGCCTTGTGTGTCCAAGACTCCAAGGCGGGGTTTTGTGACTTTTTTGAAAAAGCGGAGCTCAGCCGAGCGCCTTGAGACAGGCGCGTTGCACAGAGGCGAGGGCTTCATCCTAAGCCCCAACATGCTTCGTCTTTCTTCTCTTCTATACACTCCTTTTCTTCCAGCGGCGCTACCTTTTTTCTTTTTGACCGATACCCTAGATGGGTTTTATTATTCGTTTGTTATATTTGTTTATTGGGTTGGACCTTCTTTTATTTGTTATGTTGAACTTCTGATTTTACTTGCTGGGCTTTTACTTTGCATTTGGGATTTATCTACTGCGCTTCGTACCTCTCAAACTCAAAAGTAGTTCTGAACTTTTTGTATTATATTTTCCTTATATAAATATTTACATATATAAATTATTACTATTAACTTTAAATTTTTACATATCTGTATTAACTGTATTAATTTTATAATTGTCAATGTCTATTAGTATATTTATATATATTGTGCTTTTTTTTGGTCTCGGGCTAGCGCTTTTTTTGCGCCTAGGCTCCAGGCGAGGCCTTTGCATCTTAAGTGCGCCTTGCGCCTTTGACAACATAGGTATGGAGTATGGATCTATTGTTGATAACATGGATTGTGGATATATTTCCAGAATGTGTAATCATCGTGTAATGTAATAATAAGAACTAATGTACTGCATAAGTGCATATTCGAGTATATTTACCTTGTATGCATATCCAGGTGTGATATCTTGTTTAGTAAGATTAACTATTCGATTATGCATATGCTTCGATTGTGTTGATTGATGCAAAATTTTGAATGTATTGATTTTATGGTATATGACCGATTGATCACATACTTAGTTTGTTGGTTTAAGTACTAATGCCTTTATACAACGTGTAGAGGAATCAAACACAGAAGATGATGGAGGTTTCTTTCCAAAGCAGTTTCAATTCCAAATACCTATCCCTATGCTAGTTATTGGATTGTTGCTCTTTTCATCACTCTCTTTTGGTCCGCGTGAACAAAAACAGGTCAGCAATGATTAAATTTTATCTTAGATAAATGTGTAATATTAATGTTACCATCTTTTTCATTTTTCTTTTATTGTTTACAGATTAGTTTCCAAGAATTCAAAAACAAGCTTCTGGAACCAGGCTTAGTAGATCACATAGTTATATCCAACAAATCAGTCGCAAAAGTATATGTCCGAAACACACCACGAAATCAATCAACTGACGGCGCTATGGAAGGAATCGATTCACCATCAAAAGTGAACACAAGCCAATATAAGTATTATTTCAATATAGGGAGTGTTGAATCTTTTGAGGAAAAACTAGAGGAAGCACAAGAAGCACTTGGCATAGATCCTCATGATTATGTTCCTGTCACATATGCTTCTGAAATGGTTTGGTATCAAGAAATTATGCGGTTTGCACCCACGCTTTTGTTACTGGGATCCCTTTGGTACATGAGTCGGAGAATGCAAGGTGGTTTAGGGGTTGGCGGTGGTGGTGGAAAAGGTGCTCGTGGGATATTTAATATCGGAAAAGCCCATATTAATAAAGTTGATAAGAATGCTAAAAATAAGGTGCTTTTTTCATCTCTTATATAATTTTCTTTCACAATATTGTTCTTTATCGTCATTTCACGCATTAAGTTTTTAACTAATTAGAATTTGTGAAACACTAAAAAACAATCAATAATTTTAACTCTTTACAGTTTGTTAATTACAATTGTTTTAAAATCAGTCACATAATCACTTCAATCTCTTATACAGGTCTTTTTCAATGATGTTGCTGGGTGTGACGAAGCAAAACAAGAAATCATGGAATTTGTGCACTTCCTCAAAAACCCGAAGAAATACGAGGAACTGGGAGCTAAAATCCCAAAAGGTGCTTTACTGGTCGGCCCACCAGGGACCGGGAAAACCCTTTTAGCTAAAGCAACTGCAGGAGAATCCGGTGTCCCGTTTCTCTCAATATCCGGATCTGATTTCATGGAAATGTTTGTTGGTGTGGGCCCATCGAGGGTTAGAAACTTGTTCCAAGAAGCTAGACAGTGTGCACCGAGTATCATTTTTATTGATGAAATTGATGCCATCGGCCGAGCCAGGGGTCGTGGTGGGTTTTCAGGCTCAAATGATGAGAGAGAAAGCACGCTTAACCAACTTCTGGTTGAAATGGATGGATTTGGGACCACTGCTGGTGTGGTTGTTCTTGCTGGCACTAATCGTCCGGATATTTTAGATAAAGCATTGTTGAGGCCCGGGAGATTTGATAGACAAATTAGTATTGATAAACCTGACATCAAAGGACGTGAACAAATCTTCCAAATTTATTTGAAAAAGCTTAAGCTTGATAATGAACCGTCGTTTTTCTCTCAGAGACTTGCTGCTCTAACTCCAGGTTTCGCTGGTGCTGATATTGCAAATGTTTGTAACGAAGCGGCATTAATTGCAGCAAGAGGTGAAAAAACTAAGATAACCATGGAACATTTTGAAGGTGCCATTGATAGGGTTATTGGCGGGCTAGAGAAGAAAAACAAGGTAACATGAAGCAATTTTTGTTATTTAATATATTAGGTAGCGTTTGGTATGAAGGATTCAAAGGTGGAATGGAATAGATCATTCCCATGGAATGAAATTAAACATGTTTGGTTACCATGTAGTAATGGAATGGATCATTCCATAAGGAATGGGTTTCCTTCCATTTTAAGAAATTTCATTCCTTGGTAAGGTGATGTTTTTTTTTTTTCATTCCTTCAAGGAATGAAAACAAATATATTATTATTATTATTATTATTATTATTATTATTATTATTATTACAACCCACCATCATTGTCATCATCCAACCACCACCGCCTATTGCCGCCACCCACAACCATTGCTACCATCGTCGTAACCCACCATTGTCACCACCGTCCAACCACCACCACATGCGTCACTGCCACCCACTGCCTCCACTACTGTCATCGCCACCACCACCCACCGTCACCGCTGCAACCCACCACTGCCGTCGTCGCCCACCCACAAATCGTCACCGCCATCGCCCACTGCCACCACCACCATTGCCGCCGCCGCTACCCACCACCACCGTCACTGCCGTCATACACCACTCACCATTGATTTTAAATTTTCGTTTTCTCTTACATACCAAATAACACAAAGTAAGAATTCATTCCATTCCCACATGATAACCAAACAAGTCATGGAATGGTAATGATCCATTCCATTACCTCTCCCATTCCATTACCTCTTCCATTCCATTCCCTCTCTCATTCCATTACCCCATACCAAACAGACCCTTAGTTATTTACAATTCATAAAAAAGATGGAGAGAAAACGGGTCTTGTGAACACAACCTGACCTGTATTAACATTTACTTGTTTTGATTCATTTTATTTTGACCTGTTTTCCGACCCACCACATGTACTAATACTTCTTTTGATTCAGGTTATAAGCAAGCTTGAAAGGAGAACTGTAGCTTATCATGAAGCGGGCCATGCGGTTGTTGGGTGGTTTTTGGAACACGCCGAACCTTTGTTGAAAGTGACGATTGTTCCTCGTGGTACAGCAGCACTTGGTTTTGCTCAGTATGTACCAAGTGAGAACCTACTTATGACCAAAGAACAGCTTTTTGACATGACTTGCATGACTCTTGGTGGCCGAGCTGCTGAACAGGTAATTTTGTTTCTACATATTGCTAATTATAGGATTTAATAACTCTTTATTAATGGCTTGAGTTGGCAAGTAAGTTTGTGTTTGGAGTTGAATTCTTAATAGTCCGTTTCTTTGGAGAAAATTATTAGAATCGGTTTAATACCATCCACAACAAAACTCTATTACTTAAAAGGAATTTAAACTGCTTCGTTACCTTTTTTTTTTTTTTTTTTTTTTTTTTTTTTTTTTTTCACAAACACCCCCTAAAAATAAATATATTAAACCAAAACAACCAATTACAAGTGATACGTAGGTAAACGGGCCACAAGTTGCGCCGCTACCCCTTTTTGTATTGCAAAACCTACTCTATTGAAAATAAAACATTGGCCCTTAGTAGCTGGGGAATTACTTTTCTTCTATCTGAAATACTTTTCTTCTACACTTCTCGTTGGAGTTTTATATTATGATATCTATTAAGATAATAGTTTATGGAAAATAGGTTCCTAGTTAACAGACGAATTACCATATTATAAAATTCTTACTTTTACTATTATCTGGGTTTTAAAAAGCGCACCTAGGCGCAAGGCTCATCAAGGCGCAGCCTAGGGCGCCTCAGGGCTTTGCGCCTACCCAATTTCCCAAAGGCGCGCGCCTCAGGCGCTCTTTTGGCAAAATTTCAGTCGCTTTTGACCCTGAGGCGCACGCCTCACGTACACCATGTATTTTTATGCATAAAAATGTTGTACCTTGGTGTTTTTGGCTTGTACATTTAGGTAAAATCACATAAAAACCTTGTTTATAGCTATATTTTAGGTATGAAGCTAAAAACTCATGGGATATATATGGGATGTATAAAAAAATTATATAATTAGTTTGCGCTTTGGGTACGAAAATCCCATGATTTTTGCGGTTCGCGAGATGCGTTTAGAACTTTAGACCTCGTCGCTTTTGTGCGAGGTGTGTTTTTTTAAACCAAGACTATTATAACAGAATGCTCTTATTGGCCCTTTTACGTAAAATCCAAAATTTACCAAGACTCAAATAACCAATATTCTGATTAAGCTTATATATTGATTTCTTGATTAAAGGTGATATTGGGAAAGATTTCAACTGGAGCACAAAACGATTTGGAGAAAGTAACAAAAATGACGTATGCTCAAGTTGCAGTATACGGGTTCAGTGAAAAGGTAGGTCTGCTCTCATTCCCACAAAGGGAAGACGGAATGGAGATGACTAAACCATACAGCAGCAAAACCGGTGCAATCATCGACACTGAAGTCCGAGAATGGGTCAACAAGGCGTACACCCGCACAGTTTCACTTGTCGAAGAACATAAAGAAAAACTCTCCCAAATCGCTGAACTCCTGCTTAAAAAAGAAGTCCTTCATCAAGAAGACCTGCTCAAAGTTTTGGGCGAACGCCCCTTTAAAGCAGCTGAAATGACAAATTATGACATATTCAAGCTCGGGTTTGAAGATGAAGCAAAAACGGGTCAAGCTGAACAGGGCAGTGGCAGTGGTGAAGACAGCCAGACCCCACTCGAGCCTGATGTAGTTCCTGCATAGAAATGTTGTTATTCGGAAAAATTAAGGTTCCCCTCCCCATATGGATTTGGAAAGGATTTGGGTGGAGGGTGTCATAATTCAAGTTGTGTTATTTGATGACATATTTAGCTTAATGCTGATGATGATCCACAAAGAACACAGGATGTAAAGGTCACTTGTTGCATTGTTATTTTTATCTCTGAATTTTTTTCTTACATTGTGGATTTTGTTTTAGACATTTAGAGCTAACAATCTTTTTTTTTTTTTTTTGCATTAAGTTGGATTTCAGTAGTTTTTTAATGTACGCTTGTTATTTAATAAAACTTTTGTAACAAAAATAAACCAAGTTGATTTTAAGGGCATATGTTTTGATTTCGGTTGGTCTAGTTCCAAAATTTGAAGTATATATATATTGCAAATAGAAAGGGTATGATTTGATTTGATCATTAACTAATTGAATGTCTAGTTGGATGGTCTTATACACGTTTTAGTTTTTGAGTAACATGCTTTCATTTATATTGTTGTAGGAGGGGGTTTAACAGATTATATGTTTTGTTAGAGGGTGTTTGGGATTGCGTTTTGAATCTGATTTTTAGATTATTGCGTTTTGAAAGCGCAGATAATCAGTTTTTAGTGTTTGTCAGTTTTTTATGCTACCAAAACGCAATAATCTATAAGCAGCTCCACCCCTGCTTTTCCAAAACGCATAATCTGTTTTGAATAATCAATCCCAAACACCCCCTAATAGTAGGGGTGAAACTACTTTTAGATTATTGCGTTTTGGTAACCTATTAAACGTAAATAATCTATTTTTATAAAGCTTTCCCAAACACTAAAAATTGATTATTTGCGTTTTCAAAACACAATAATCTAAAAATCTATTTCAATACTCAACCCCAAACACCCTCTATTAGGTCGGTTAGCATCAAAAAAAAAAAAAAAAAGCCAAATCTAGAGGGTGCCACTGGATGAAAGTGCAGCCATTCACTAATGCCACGACCAAAATGCTAAGGGTTCGGGTTCAATTAAGAATGTGTAAGGTGTAGGTTCTTGGCTAATTATATTTTAGGGAGTGTTCTAACAATCTAGTGAAGATGTTTGGTGGAAGCATTTACATGTCTAAGTACTCTACTAGTCGAAAGTTCAGGTCAACGGTAAACCATAACTATAAACTAGAAAATGATTGATTTATGATTTCACGGATGTCACACGACATTCATCAAAATATGTCCGGTACAAACGGTATAAATATATATACAATGTAACTTAGTAAAAATTAATAAAAGTAAAAAGTTTTAAACTTGTCTTCTTAAATACAAAATAAGGAAAAAGACTTATAGGTATTATCTTCATAGTTAAATGGTCATAGGGGAATGACGTCTGTCTCTTATTGATAGAGCGTGACGGCTAGCTAATTAGTGGATGTCATGTGACATTCGATTTTCAAATTAGTACATGTAAAGTTGAAGCGAATTCCAGTGTTAAAAGAGTATGTGTAGGAGTGGCTTTGTTGTTGAATGGAAAATCAACGGGTTCAATTTTATCTTATTCAAATTTTATTCCTTTATGTTAATGTTAATGTCACAATTGACATCCCTAAATTTTAACAAGTTTTTTTCCTTATCTTTTTCTTGAGTCAAATCACGATGCTACCCGCTACACTCTAATAAAGTTACACTTCCTAAACTTTAATAAAAAATTTCTTTGACAAGTATATTTTTATCTCTGTCCCAATTTAATTTATTTTTTAGATTGTGTCACGAGTAGTAATGTACAATTAATAGAAACACAAATTTACATGTTATTAAATCGTCAATCCTCTTATTGTGGAGTGACACCCTTTTTGTTTTCTTTATGAGAGGTGGGGAGTTCGAGTCCTGCTGTGATAGCTATGGAAATGAATTAGAGAACAGAGAGAGAGATTATTCAATCAACATAGCATAGCTTCTCATTCATTGATTGATTATTCTTATACAAACAGCTAGTAACAAATTAACTAACTTTTAAACTATCGCTACTTGTCAAAACTAGTCCCTGATCTTTCTATTATTACATTTCTGACTTATTATCAATTAACTACTATCATAACTCCCCTGCTGAAATGATTCTTATCCTCAAGAATCAGCAAATTCAGGAAAACGTAAAACAAAATCAACTTCATACTCCCAAGTTGCTTCAGATAGTGACAAATCCTTCCAATGAACTAAAACTTGTTTAACTTGTCTGTCACCCCTTCTAACCAATCTTTGATCAACAATGGCCCTTGGCTGCAACATAAAACGATTTCCCACAGGTAGAGGCAGAATTGGTAAATGCTGACCATGAGCTCTTTTTAACAATGACACATGAAAAACATTATGGATCTGAGTATCATCAGGCAGATCTAGTTTGTAGGCAACTTTTCCCACTTTAGCTAAAATAAAAAATGGTCCAAAATACTTAGGCCCCAATTTAGAATGCTTGTTTCTTCTCAGTGTAGTCTGCACAAAAGGTCTCAACTTCAAATAGACCCACTCTCCAGCTTCAAAGGATCTTTCAGTTCTTTTCTTATCTGCATATTGCCTCATCCTGTTTCTGCTTTGCTCTAAAGATTCTTTAAGCTTAACAATCATCAATTCTCTGTCTCTGTATAGCTCTTCCACAACAGCCACATTAGTATCATTAGGAATGTAAGGGATATGGATATTAGGAGGAAATCCATATATGGCATCAAAAGGTGTTGTCTTTATGGTTGAGTGGTAAGTTGTATTATACCACCACTCTGCAAGGCTTAACCACTTCATCCACTGACCAGGGCTATGCATACACATGCATTTAAGTATGCTTCCAAGCATCTATTCAAAACTTTAGTCTGCCCATCACTTTGAGGGTGATAAGCAGTTGAAAATGACAATTGTACCCCTTGAAGTTTCATGAAGTCTTTCCAGAATTGACTCATAAACAAGGGGTTTCTATCAGACACAATGTTCAAAGGACAGCCATGCAATTTGTAAATGTTATCAAGAAAAGCTTGAGCTACATGAGGAGCAGAATATGGATGAGAAAGGGCAATGAAATGAGCATACTTTGTAAGCTTGTCTACAATGATCAGAATTGTATCTTTGCCCTGTGACTTGGGTAGACCTGATATAAAGTCCATTAAAATGTCTGTGAAGACATGTGTAGGGACTGGTAGAGGCTGTAATAATCCTGGACTTGCCACAGTTTCATACTTGGCTTGTTGGCATTCATGGCAACTCTTGACAAAAGCCAGGACATCTTTTGAACTCCCCTTCCAATAAAAAATGCTCTGCAATTTTTTTAAAGTAGGAATATGACTAGAATGACCCCCCAATGGAGAAAAATGCATCAACTTCAGAATGTCCAGTTTTAATGCTGGATCATTGCCTACCCAAATTCTTCTTTTCTTCCTCAACACCTGACCATCCCAACTGACTAGAATGACCCCCCTTGTTGCAGCTGTTGAATGACAGACTGCAAATGACTATCTTGCCCCCATGAGTCTTTTATTCTTTGCAGTAACATAGGGTCCAAAGAACTTATAACCATCTCAAATAATGCCAACCCATTAATTCTTGAGAGTCCATCAGCCACTGTATTATCCACCCCTTTTTTGTAAACTATCTCATAATCATAACCCATAAGCTTTGTTAACCATGTCTGTTGCAATGGGGTGGTGATCTTTTGTGTCAACAGATATTTCAAACTTTTATGGTCAGTTTTGATTAGAAACTTCTTTACAATGAGATAGTGATGCCATTGTTTTACAGCTAATAAAACAGCTAGCAACTCTTTCTCATAAACTGACATAGACTGCTGTCTAAGGGATAAAGACTTACTAAGGAAGGCCAATGGATGACCTTCTTGCATTAGTACAACTCCCAATCCAGTAGATGATGCATCAGTCTCTACAACAAACATCTTTTCAATATTAGGTAATGCCAATACAGGAGCACTAACCAGGGACCTTTTTAACTGATCAAAGGCTTCTTGTGCCATCTGGTTCCACTGAAAAGCATCCTTCTTCAGTAATTCAGTAAGTGGCTTTGCTATTTCCCCATAAGCCTTTATAAATCTTCTGTAATAACCAGTTAGACCAAGAAAACCTCTTAATTGTTTAAGAGTCTTAGGGACAGGCCACTGCTCAATAGCTAAAATTTTCCCTGGGTCAGTTTGGACTCCTTTTGCAGAGATCACATGGCCTAAATACTCCATAGTTTGACCACCAAAAGAACACTTTGATCTTTTTGCATACAAAGAGTTCTTTCTCAAAAGTAACAAAACTTGTTCCAAATCCTTTACATGCTGAGACATGGTTGGACTGTAGACTAAAATATCATCAAAGAAAACCAAGGTGGTTTTCCTCATCAATGACTGAAAGGTGTCATTCATGAGAGCTTGAAAAGGGGCTGGAGCATTAGTTAAGCCAAAAGGCATTACTAAGAACTCAAAGAGACCTTGAGGAGTCCTAAAAGCTGTCTTATGGATATCTTTTTCAGCCATTCTTACCTGATGATACCCTGCTCTCAAATCTAGCTTAGAAAACACAGAAGCTCCCCCTAATTCATCCAACAACTCCTCTTTTAAGGGAATTGGAAACCTATTCTTAACAGTGGCTTCATTCAACTGTCTATAGTCCACACAAAACCTCCATGTTCCATCTTTCGTCTTAACTAGGACTACAGGTGAAGCAAAAGCACTTTGAGTATGCCTTACAACCCCTGAATCTACTAGTTCTTTAGTCATTTTCTCTAAGACATCTTTCTGAGTTGCAGGATATCTATAAGCCCTCTGATTAATAGTGACATTCTCATCCTTTAACACTATTTGATGGTCACAATTCCTCTTAGGGGGTAAAGTGGTTGGAACAGCAAAAACATCATCAAATTTGCTCAACAGTTGTTCCAAATCTGTATCTTTACTTTGCTCAGAAACAATTGGATCATGTTGAAAAGTTTCACCACCATTAGTACTCAAACTGAATATTTGAGCATTTATGAATGGATCATTGCTTCTCAACAAGTCATCCATTTTTTCTGCTGAGCACAAAGATACTTCATTATTATCTATCCCTTTTAGTTCCACCCATTGCCCCTCAATTTTAAACTTCATGGTCAGGGCCTTAAAATTCCAAACTATATCATTGAGTGTTTGCAGCCATTGCACACCCAATACCATATCATAGTTAGATAATGGAATCAAAATTACATCAGCTTTAAACCACTTACCATGCATTTTCCACTGGAAATTAGGGCACATCTGAGTACAAGCCACCTTATTACCATCTGCTACAGTGACTTTAACCTCTGCAATCTTCTTGATGGGACAGTTCATTTTTTGGCTAACTGTTCATCCAAGAAGTTGTGAGTTGATCCTGAATCTGTCAGGATATGTAAAGTTTTGGTACCAATAGAACCCTGAACCCTCATGGTTGAGAATGATGGCACTCCCATCATTGCATTTAGTGAAATCTTAGGTTCTTGAATTTCTTGACTCATTATCTCATCAAAGACAGACATCTCATCCTCCTCATCAATGGCTACCAATTCAATAGAGAACAATTGTTTATTCTTGCAAACATGACCCTGAGAATACTTTTCTGTACAACCAAAACATTCACCCTTAACTTTCTTTTCCTCTATTTCTTTATGGGTCAAAGTCCACCTTCTTGAACTAACAGGTTTTGGACTAGGACGCAAAAAAACTTTATTAGTGTTGGCCATTGTAAATGGCTTATTATTATTATTATTATTTTTATTATTATTATTATTATTATTATTATTATTATTATTATAAGTAGTGTAAGTGTTTCTTGTGCTTCTGGCCTGAACAGGCTGAATGGCAGTTAATGCCTCATCTTTCATTCTTGCAAGTAGGTATGCCTCATGCAAATTTTTAGGCCTCAGTAATCTGACCTGATAACCAATCTCTGGTTTCAAGGCCCTTAGGTAAAGACTCACTGCATACTCATCACAAATGGTGACCCTAGTCAAAGCCATATCAAAATCTTGATTAAGCTTGTCAAGGGTACCTGTTTGTCTAATGGATGCCAGAGCACCCATAGCATCTTGGTTTAATAACAACCCAAATCTAGCAGTCACAACATTCTTGTACTCATTCCATGTCACATTATCAATATTACCTCCCCTTGACTGCACAAATGATTGGTGCCATAATAGGGCAACATCATACATGTGAACAATTGCATGCCTCACTTTTAAAGATTCAGGTGTTTGGTCAATTGTAAAGAAATGTTCCACTTTACAAAGCCACCCTTCAACATTATCACCATCGAATTTTGGGAATTCAATCTTTGTCAATCTATTATTGTGTGAATTATAATTCATTCCAGTGTTTTGAAGGCTGTTATGAATTATATTATTATTATTATTATTATTATCATTATGAATATTTTGGGTGGTGCGATTCATATCAGGAATCACATTATTACTATTATCATTATGCCTATTATTATTATTATTATTATTATTATTATTATTATTCAAAGATTGACTATGGATGGTTTTCAGTATCTCATTAATCTGTTTTTCTAATTGATCTTTCATTGCATGCAAGTTGTCAGTATTCTTCTGCAATTTCTCAGCATTCTTTAGGGCAAAAGACTTCAACCCTTCAATTTCAGACAAATTCTGGCAAGCAGTTGCCTTTAATCGATTCAAAGTGTTGTCATGCTCTTGATTAATGACAATTACAGATTACAGTCAAGAATTGATAGAAAGGACAAAAAAGAATGGACAAATCCAAATGATTAATCCACAGAATTGATTAACCACAAATTGGTTGATCAATAAGAATGGTATGATCAGCAATGATCAAACCGACGCTTGAAATGAAAAGAACAGATGAAATGAAACAAGAACAGGAAGAAATGAAAAAAATGACGAAGAGTAGTGGTTGATTATGGTGGTTAACGACGGAGCACGGTGGTTGATAATGGTGGTGATCGGAGGTCGAAAGGTTCGACGGCTCTGATACTAATTGATAGCTATGGAAATGAATTAGAGAAGAGAGAGAGAGATTATTCAATCAACATAGCATAGCTTCTCATTCATTGATTGATTATTCTTATACAAACAGCTAGTAACACAATTAACTAACTTTTAAACAATCGCTACTTGTCAAAACTAGTCCCTGATCTTTCTATTATTACATTTCTGGCTTATTATCACTTAACTACTATCATGCTCGCACCAAAATGCTGTTGGTGAGCCGGGTTTTACCGCAGTGGGCCTTCGGGCGGCCGGTTTACTCCGAGAATTGGTGTGAAATTATTGGTGGACCCGGGTTACTCTCGAAATTCTCCTTTATCTAGTAGGTACTTCGTGAGTGATCGGGAATGATTGCGCTAGAAGTCTACAACATATACAAATATAAAACTAGTCTATTAACACTGTGTTCCAGAGATTCATTAATGGAAAGAAAGGAAAGGATTTGAAAGGAAATGAAGAAAATTGGTGTTCCAGAGTTTTTTTTATGAAGAGAAGAGAAGGGGGGAGAAGAGAAGGGAGGGGATTTGTAGTGTAATTCTCAATCTCTCCGTATTGGAAAGATTATGAGAGAAAGGAAGAAAGAATATCACGTTCTTAGTTTCATTCCAGATTTGCCCTTATCAAAAAATTGGCGGTATATCTCCACCAACAACCCGCCATATATTCAGCCCTTCCATCATCTCTATGCAGAAGCTGTTATCCATCATCGATCGATCTTCAGCTCATCTTCTAGGTAACACACTAACATTCAAAATTAACGTTTTTCTGTATGTGATTATCGATAATATCATACTATGCCCTCGTCAACAAATTGGGGGTTTTCTTTTGTTTGCTCTAAATTGGGCTGCTTTAAAAAAAAGAAACTGATTAATTTTGTTTGTTGTTTGAATAGATTTTGTCTTCTTAGTTTTGAGTTGTTGAATACTAATTTACATCATTGATCATCGATATTCAGGTTTAATTAGATAACACAATTTTAGTGATTCATGATTTGTTTATAGCTTAACAGAATAGTTAGTCGATCAGTATATATATGCTTTTACCAATTCTCTTCTATGTTGAATTATTAGTTTTATGTTCTTAATGACTTATTTAATTTGATCATCATATTGTAATAAATGTTGGTTACTTGAAATAATATTGCCTTCGTTTCAAGTTAATTTGAGAAAAGGAAAATAATCAATCAATAGTAACTAAAATTCTTATATGTTTTTATTTGTTTCACTTCTGAAAAAAATAAAAAATAACTAAAAGTGTTATGTTTATAAGAAAAATTATATTAGATTATCACTGGGTGAAGTTTTTTTTGTCTATAGTTAGGTTTGGATGTTGGCGATTCAGGGTCTTATTTGAGGATTTAACCGTAGGGTTGTTAACGAGAGTCGAGCCAGGTGGGCTCGAGCTCGAAGTTAAAGAGGGAACTCGAACCGAAGTTAAACGAGCCTAAGAACAAGCCAACGAGCCAAGCCAAGCTCTTACAAAATGAGCGGCTTGGCTTAGGTCGTCAAAATCGAATTTTTTAGCTAGTTTTTTTTCGAGCGAGGTACGAGTCTAGTTGCGAGTTTTTTGAACAAGCAACTCCCAGTCTGTTTATTTCAGTTTCTCATCCTCAAAATAAGCGGATACTTATACTCGTTTTGCTTCAAACAAACTCTGAAAACATATTTTTTGATGTTTCAAAAGATTAAGAACATATTTATTCTAAGCATTCCATAACTAATAATCAAAACAAGTTCTGCTGCACCTAATTATCCGATAAACATAGCAGCCTTAAGTTGATTTGAAGGCTACTGTTAGTTTGTTACTTTGAACTTCCCATAGTTTTTCATTTATTTAAACCCCAATTTAGGTGGCAATTTGTTATATCTCTAGTGGGTCAAACACATAAAATAAGACGTAGTTAAAATGGTTAGTGTGTCTAGTCAACCAAGTACTTCTAGTCATGGGTCAGCCCAAGATGATTATTATGCTTTAGGAGACGTGTATATATGGGGTGAAGTAATCTTAGATAGTGTTATTAAAGTGGGCCCCGATAGAAGCACTAATTATTTAACCACAATAACTGATATACTCCTACCCAAACCGATAGAAACAAACGTTTTAGTGGATGTAAATCAGATATCATGTGGGGTGAGACATGCAGCTCTAGTAACTAGGCAAGGTGAAGTATTCACATGGGGTGGGGAATCAGTTAGTAGGCTTGGTCATTTGGAGTGTAAAAAATGCAGTTTTCTGCGCGCCAAATGCAGTAAAAAAGTGCAGTATTCTGCACTCCAAATGCAGTAAAAAAATGCAGTTTTCTGCACTCTAAATGCAGTAAAAAAGTGCAGTTTTTTGCACTCCAAATGCAATAAAAAAATGCAGTTTTACACACTTTATTATTGATAACTGCCTTGTATGTTTTTTTTGTTGAGGAGGAAAGTGTATGCAAGTTGAGAAGCAAAATGCAAAAGGGTATAATAGTAAAACTGTTTATTTTCTTTTCCTTTCCTTTAATGAAACTCGGGAACACACAAGATGTTTATTTTCTTTTCATTTCCTTTCCTTTAATGAAACTCGGGAACACGAAGTAAAATCACACCCCCTCCTTTCCTTTCCCTCCTAATCTCCTTTCCTTTCTCTTCTTTCCTTTAATGAATATCTGGAACACATTGTAAGTGTCTAAACAATTTTTTGAAGAAAACGGATACTAATTTGAAAAAAAAAAAGATCATCTTTTTGCTGTAACCCTAATTTTGAAAATTGTTCAATGGCAAAGCGCGACTTATCAAGCACACTGAAGAACTTGAAGGTAAAACCACCACAAATCCTTATTTATTTTTTTAAGCTACCGTTCAGTGATTACTAATCATAACTTTGTTAGAATTGTTTAGAGTTATTGCTCAATTACATCGGTCCTAAATCTCAATTCATAACTCAAACTCTAGGTTTTTCTTTGCTTGATTTTAATATTATAAATTTGTATTTTAAAGGATTATTTATAGCTGTTATTATTTATATGTATGATATAGTTTATGCAAAGAGGGGCTAACAAAGAGGAGAAAACTAAAAATGAAGAAGAGATTGTATCTGATGGAAACTTCCCTACCAATCTTACTACTAAAAAATGGTATTACTTTTTGTTAATCATCACTCATTGGTTTTAATGTTGTTTTGCTTGATGGATGAATAGTTTATAAAATTGGAATTCATGATTGATATGAGACGAGTCGAGCCAGGGTAGGTCCGAGCTCGAGATTAAACTAAGCAGCTCGGCTCGGCTCAAGCTTGAAGTTGAACAAGCCTAAGAATGAGCCAACGAGCCGAGCTCGGCTCAAGTCGTTTCAAATAGAGTTTTTTTAGCTAGCTTTTTTTAGCGTTTTTTGAGTGAGCTGCGAGCTTTTTGAACAGCCATAGACCGCCCTCTATGTATAACTAAATAGGTTTGACATACGGCAAGAAGCTGCATCTATGATCGCTTTTACATATTAGGTTTCTTATCAAGTAAATAAATAAAAATTCATTCCTTTGGTTTTTTAATACATATTGGCCTCTAACGTCTTACAGACCCTAAGTGTGACCAATTTTGATTCACATATGCATGAAGCACCACCTCGAGGCCCTGAGGCGTTTTCCATATAGACTTGCGCTCCCCATGAACACTTTTTATAACCAAGGTTTTTGGTATATAAGCTTACATCAATAGGCCTAGATGACTTCTTATATTGGCATTTCTTTATGTTCCGTTTTCATAATTATGCCTCTATGATCATTTAAAATCATTTACTGTTTGTACATGCAGTATGATCATTATGGAAAGGGATCCTAGTCCAGGGGCCATTAGAGGCCATATGTCGTTTCAAAGTTTCAACCCATCTATTAATGTAAGCATAATAGCTGGGTGATGAGATGTGTTTACGTTACTATATGGTCTATGCCTTTTTTTTATATATTCTTTCTTTTCTCTTTTGTAGAAACTGAATGAAGAAGCTTCAAACCTAAGACAATCTGAAGGTGATACGACATGCTATGGCAATCAATGAGGTAAACCATCTAACAGATTGGTCAGCCTTGACTTTCTAAAAAAACTCATGACAGAAATGGGTCAAAAGTTGCCTAACTGTATAATGCATAAAACCTCTTAAATCACTTATCCTTAAATCTTATTTATTAGACATAAATCAATTTTGTATTTTTTTTGACTCTCGTTATTTGTAAAAGCTTTATCTATTTTTGGTCAAAAGTAGTCCCGGTCAAACCGACCGACTTGTTTTGCCTGGTTCCAAAAAAACCCATTTTGACCGTAAACTATTCTGAGTTCTGACTCATTACCAGACCAACCCATTCTTGCCCATAGAATCAAAGTTGCTCATCTTAAAAGTCTTTGCTTTTTAATAATAGAGAAAATGAAGAACCAGTAAGCTTGCATAGCAACAAAGCCAATGGAGACACCAAAAGGAAACAAGTGGAAGCCATTACCAAGGTACCATTTCACAATAATTCATCAAATGTTATTGAAGGCAACCATATTTCTTCGTCAACTAAGAGTAGAAAAAATACTAATAAGCGAGAAAAGCTTGACTTCAATGTTTAAGATCTCCAAACAGCCAAAACAGTATGGGCTGATCCTTTTCAAGTGATACAAATAAGAATATTTTGGTCATGTTTATTGTTGTAGAAGTTCCCTGTCTTTAGCTTCCATTGTTTGACTTCCTATAAGTTTTGTAGTTCTATTAGTTTATATTAATTAATTTTGACTAAAATGAAGTCAAAGAACAATCTTTTGCCTTTAATGTTCAATGCCAGTTATTTTCTACATCAGATACATAAAGGGATTGTTTGGTTTGATGGTATGGGTCTGACTAACTGTGTTTTTGTATGCGCGGTTTAACTCTGCGCGCGTGCGCGCATGTGCATGCATGTGCATGCGTGTGTGCGTGCGTGTGTGTCCTACAGGCTGGTCAAACAATTTGCTCCTTATGACTAACTGGTGCTTTCTTTTTTTTTTTTTATATATAATAGTTTTTACAAAGTTTGAATACTATGTGATGACACATTTGTCCTCTGGACTCTTCTTGATCTATAAACTATTCAGAACTGGATGCTTCCAGGAAATTGAGACATAATGGACCATTGAGACATAATGGACCAGGTTCAGGGAATGCAAAAAGTGCAACATGATTTTGATGTTGTAATGAAAATACAATAATATTTTGAAAATGACAGGCATTAGATTAATCAAGAAGTTAAACACGAGCTGGATAAAAAGGGCTTCAAATATTAAATTTGATTTTACTTGCTATGAATTTGTTCTCAAAGGTCAAAAGTCAAATTAAATAACAGGTAAAATATGTGTTTTACCTTCTGAAATTGTCATCATTTGAACCGGTCGGCCTAGTTGGATCATATTTTTTTCTTTTCAAAATCCTAATTACTGGTTCATTTACTACTTTATGCTTCATTTTTTGTTAAACATTACAAATAACAAATCTATATTCAAAAATAAATTAGTTTCATATTTTGTTTTAAATTAGCTAATTTTTATTTTTTATTACTCATGTTGTCACCTGGTTTTAAAAACCGGTCCAAGGCTCCCTGTTGTGGAGTTGAGCCCCCCATTCAAATTGGGGGTTTTCATTGGGGGTGAGTCTGAAAAATGGGGCTCACACATCACACTTACTCCCTTGCCCGCCAACACACTCATGAGAGCCCTTTTGGTGCCCTCGGAGCGATGTTGGGGGCTTTAGAAGCTGGTTGCGTGGGGGCGTGATTCGTGAATCCACCCCACCCAGCCCAATCAATGCCATTATGAAAACATTGATCGAAATGGGCTGTTGTTTATATGTCTAGTAAGAGTCGGGTTGGGTTGGGTCGGGTCGGGTCAACATATGCTATTTTAAACATATAGACACCCTATTCTTCTTTTAGCTTAACTTCAAAAAATTTCTTTATAGCTATAATAAAACCAAATTAACCTGAAATTACCACCCCAAATATGTTTTCAAATGGATTTCTTGATGTTTGAGATGATTTTGTACCAGAGTAACCATTTCCAAATGAAGTACTTAAAAAAGCTTGATTCATACTCTAGTTAATAATAAAAATAATAAAGACATGAACAACATAAAAAATGCAGGCAGCTAGCTAAGATAGTAAGATTCTAATTGTTTATGCAGGTTTCCATAAAGAACAAGCATAAAGAACTCTCCCTTTCCATCCCTGCAATATCCATTTACCATCTTCATCCACAAGAAAATCTTTATGGTAACTCGACCTCACCTTACTCTTCACTTCCTCCACTTTATCGCGGTACATTGGAACCTGCCTGAACCCGGCCCGAACGTTCCTCGACTGCCACTGCTTATACGCCTCGGGCCTCTCGACCCGTGCAGTCCCTTCGCATGCCACCACATTCATGACTTGCCTCCCAAACACCTCTTGCTCATATAACAACCTCTCTTTACTTTCTCGGGCCGCTGTGTAGTCGAAAATGTCAAACATAGTTGAGAAATGGAAAAGAGCCTCTCTAAACCGGTTTAGCAAGAACGGCGCATTGTGGGTCCCGTTGATAACCCCGAGAACGAACATGTCCGGGTTTATCTGTCTGATCAATTGCAACACCATGTCCCTGGGGCTGCTCTCTATTACCGTCTCGTCGAGTATATTATGCATCCGGTTGACCGAGTTGACGACAGTCAACTCGCTTCGATCGATGTTTAGATCACCAATTGTTATCTCCTCCCATTTCTTTGCTATCCCGGTGTACCTGAACGGTACGTTAAACCGTTTGCAATATTTCGCCAGGCGTTTACCAGTTTCTTCGACCCTTTCCGCTGGGCGGAACCCGGGTTGTGGAAGATCAATGCCGGTTATTTGAAGTGTGGGCGGGCCGCCAGCTCGTGTGGACAGATTCTTGATAAAACATGGCCACTGGAACCCGTATAAGATCCCAAAATCGATAATGTGAAGCTTATCCGCCCCTTTCGATAGCTTGTCGATCGACCCGTTAGCTAAAATATTCGACATCCGGTGAAACGGGCATGCCATCAAGTAAGAATGGTAAGCTTTCAAGATCTGAGCAGCTGATATCTTTTTAAGATTCGCCACTCGGTAAACCTCGGCCCCGCTTCCTGCTAACCGTGCTTCGATCGCTTTCACGAAATAATATGCTAATCGCTCCGTAGAATCGCCATTTGGGGAACAATGCTGTTTGATTCTAGTCAGCAATTCACAAACAGAACTTGGATTGTTGTTTGTGATTGCTTGAGCACATTGAGTTAGCAAATCCCTTAAATCAACAACAATTTCTTGAGTGATGGTGTTCTTCTTCCCTCGTGGTCGTCCTCTTTTCGACGATTCGTGCATCTTTTTACCTAATTCAGTTGAACTGAACTGTTGTGGCTCGTTATCGTACAGCAGCAGATCTTCATCATATGGTTCGGGTTGATCGGATTCAGGATCCGAAATGGTTGCCATTTTTGTTTCTCGTACTTCTTCTCGATCCGGGCTTCTCTTTTTGCTATAAGCACATGTATTACTGCTGTCTTCACTGCTCGTGGCTCCAACTAAGTAATCCGTCGAATTCGATGGATGATTGTTAATGAGAACATTATACAACGATCTCTCTGTCGCCTGTAGGGACAAACACTCGTTCAACATACACGGTTTTTCCTTTAAATCATCTTCTTCCATTAACATCTGAGTCAGAAACTTGAGAACAGAATCATAGTGATCCTGACTGTCAGACCCGTTGCCTTCAACAGCTGCGGATGGCGACAAATTCTGGATGTTAAACCCATCGCCGTCCACAGCTGCTGACGGCGATGAGTCCTGGCAATAGAACCCATCGCCTTCAATAGCTGCTGACAACGATGGGTCCTGGCAATAGAACCCATCGCCTTCCATAGCTGCTGACAGCGATGGGTCCTTGTAGAACCCATCGCCGTCCACAGCTGCAGACGGCGATGGGTCCTGGTTATAGAACCCATCGCCGCCCATAGCTGCTGACGGCGATGGATTCTGGTTTGAGGACCCATCGCTGTAGACAGTAGTTAATTGCGATGGGTCCTGATAATGCATGGGGGTCAAGTAAACATTCTGGCGGTTTACTTGAGCCGGGTCAAAGGGTGTTTGAGCTGTATGGTGGTTGTAACTGTTGAGGTAGTTGTTCATAGCAGTTGCATATAGAGTGTCCATAAAATAAATAAAATTTGCAGCTTTAAAAGTGTGAGAGTGTGTTAAGTGTGAAAATGTATGAAACATAACAGGGTTGGGTTCATGGGTTCATATAGAGTACTAGGAGATGCTTTTTACTTTATCCAGAGAGTGGTATGTACAACTCTTAATGCATGAGGTATAAGTGATTAGTGAGTGGTTGGTTTAGTTTTGTATGTTAGTGGAGTGGAAGGTTTATTGAATAATAATTGTGTATAAAATATATATAAATGGAAGGTTCCTGGAAGTGTAGTGATGTGGAGGAAGCTTAGCCACCATGCTAAAGGTTTACCGGTTACTGGTTGGTCCGGTGAAAGGTTCAGGTGAAGGAAGATTCAAAGGAAGGTGAGTTGAGCCAAGTTGGAATCGTCATTTGACTGGATTATTTATAAATGTTAAATAAGATTAACATGATGATGTTGATGTTGATATCAAGAAAATTACAACTATTAAATAGTGTTTAAGGTTGAATAATTAACATTCAATGAACTCAATGTCTTTTTTTTTTGAACGGCAAACAACTTTCATTTCATCACCCAAAATATGTAGAATCGAGACAATAGCAAGGTGCTATATAATGATTTGTATCACCCAAGTGAACTCAATGTCTTAATTCGGTTCCTTAATCCATCACTGTACGCAAAATGCTATTTTTATACATTGACGAGTGTAGGATAACCACATAAGTATTTATATATGCTGTTTTGATCAATGTTTTAAAACCGGTAAATACCGGCCGGTTATACCGGTATTACCGTTTTCGGATGGAAATCCGATACAAAACACTCCGGTAAATATGTGAAACGATATCGATTTTGTACCGCTGGTAAAAACCAGTATACCGGTTTGAACTGCTATACCAGTACCGACATAGGTTGATTTAGGTTATTTTTAGATTTGTTTTTTTTATTTTATTAAGAAATGACTTTTAAAAAATTAAAAACTTTTTGATTATCTTTTGATATGAAAGAGAGAGAGAGAGCAAGTGACTTGTGAAGTTATGTAATGTCTTATGTATCACACTAAAACAATAGATACAACTATTTATAGGAATTTTACATTCCTGATTATGTTTCAAACCTCCTCTTCCTACATATAAACTATGTGACTGTATTTCAAGACATATTTTGTGTATTTGTTCTCTAGGTCACAAGAGTGATTGCCATACCTAGATTGCTTGCCATAACACCTCTCTTTGTCAAGTCAGCACCACATCAGTTTTTACCATTACTTGCTATAACTTGTCAAATCATAGGAAAGTTGTATGATTTTTATGTTTATCATGCCACAACTAGTTTTTAAATTAAATTAAAAAAAACTAACTAAATGTGATTTGTAAGATTTGGTATCGGGCCCACCTCTCTCTTTCTCACCTTGCGGTATCGTGGCAAACCAACAACACTCCTTGTCGATTGCCACAGCTTGACGAAGCCCAAAGAACATAACAGAACATGCTGATTACCCGTTTGTTGCCGATGTGAATTTGCCGCTACATTTCGAGCAGCCATAGGTGTTTGCGGTTATAGTTTATGTGTTAACTAGTAAAAATCCCCGCCGCTTCGCGGCGGTGGCGTTGCCGGTGCCATCGCACAAACGGCGCCGGTATGCGCTGCGCTAAGCGCGACGTAGAAACATAACGGACGCCGATTCGTAAAAAGCTACAGATTTTTCCGACGAATAGCGGAGTTACACCAACGGTATTGCGAGGGTCTGCTAATTGGATAACACAACGTAGAGAGTCGTATTGTTTCGTGGGTACGCCGATGCGCGTTGCACCACCAAAGCGCCTAAACCGTATTAAATGAGAAAGCACTAAACTACAAAGGGTGTAAATGGAAAAAAAAAGGAAATAGTGGGCAAAAAGTGGAATAACAAAAGTTTGGGCCGGAAAGTCGGAAACTGGAAAAGCCGGTGTTCCACCGACTGTTAGGATTTAGTTATATATATAAATTAGACAACATTTTAAAAAAAATATAGGATGATGCCTGTTTTTTGTAAATAAAATCATCTATATATTAAAACATTTTTATAGCTCAATTATCAAAATATATTTATTTCAAATTCAATATAAGCATGTCTAGTTATAAAATAAAAAATCTTAAAAAAAAAATCCCTAATAATACCGTAACACATTTTGATACTTGTCCATATAAAAAAACTATAATATTTAACATTTGGTCAGTGTCAAAGTATTTATTGTAGGAATTATTCCTTATCCACAATATTTTTTTTTTAAATTATATTATAAAGGTTTTGGACTTTGGTTGAGTGATTGCAACATAAGTTGAATTTAATATTTTCTCAATGTTTTTGACTTGCTCCCCACGTACATATAATATAATTTTGTCGCCTTCTCTCTTTTAAATGATTCTTGAAAATTCATGTTCACATTACACAGTCAAGATCCACTGCCCGGACCCATGTGTTTTGAAGCTTCCCGTTCACACTTCTTTTTTTTTTTTTAATTTAAAAACACAATAGCATTGCGTTTGGATAAAATTGTATCCATATGCGACCGATTGTTACATAAGTAACGTACAATAAAAACATAAACACATGGCAAAACTGACACGTGTAATGAAAAGACACAATCACATCAAGGGTTGGCATTTTACCTGTAGCGTGTTCCCGTTCATCAGTCTTCCCAGACTCATCCGCCAAAACCAACCATGGATGTTACCCCATAATGCAAAGTGCGTGGGCTTGCCCGTTCATCGATAGCCATATGGTTTTTTTTTCTGCTGTGGGTCATGCATTGCAAGTGATCTAACCACGGGTTTATTAAAAAAAAATATTGATACCATGAGGTCAAAATCTGATTTATTAATCAAATAAAATACTCACGAATTCATAAAAGCCTTATATTATACCAATAACGTATTTTCTTTAAAATACAGAAAAAAAGATAGCTAATTTCAAAACACTTTCAAATGTCAACAGAAGAATTCTACACATATAATTTACATCTTTATATAACATGTAAATTAAAACTTTACAGAATAGTTATTTAATTGTTAATAAGATTTGCGTCAAAAGGAGTGGGACATACTAATTGTTGTAGATTGGCTACTATCATATAATGGTCGGTCAAGTTTGATGGGCTTTATTTAGAATTAAAGCTATTCCCTTTTGGTAATTTGTAGGGTTATGTTCCATTTAAATTATGCAATTCAAATAACGTGACTAGTAACTATAATAAGTAATAAAGTAGCTTCTTTAAACTCAAGTTGATTTTCTCAAATTTACGGGCTATGTATAAAAATCTGAGTCGTTTTGGTATTTTATAAAAAGAACATACAAAATCACCAAAACTGAAAAATAAAATTAATATGACATGAACGCGTTGAGCCATGAGCCGGAAGCGAGCCGAATACGACTATACGAGCTCAGTATCACATCAGAATATTAAGTCCAGCCAGCCCCACTCCTATTACTCTTGACTCAAGTCTGAATTGATTCTAGCTCAATCATGAGTTAACTCTGGTTGGAACCCGAAATAATTATGGATCGACTTCAATTATTCGTTGAACAACTAGATAATTATTCGAAGTAAAATATACATATTTCCTCATCTTAAATCTAAAAGACTGCTATAGCAAAATTAAAGTGTAATCATAATATATTTGACTAAAAGTGAATCGAATAATTAAATTTGATGAGTAAAAGGGAGAATATTTAGCTGTTCAAAAAAAAAAAATTGATGAGTAAAAAAAATATGTCTTTATAAAAATATGGGTCTTGCTATTCAAACCCCCCAAAAAATTATTTGTACCCCCTTAAAGCACTGAGCTTTGGGCAAAGCTCGGCGTATTGGGCCCACGGGTGACCTCGTTGTCACACCAATCACTGCTTTATCAGACTTTAAGTCACATCACTGAAACATCGTACTTCAAAGCGCTGAGCTTTGGCCAAAGCTCAGTGCTTTGAAGCCCAAAAGCTGACAGCAGCACATGGGGCCTTGGGATTGCCTCCTAAGCGTTGAGCTTTGGGCAAAGCTCAGTGCTTTGAAGCCCTAAGCTCAGTGCTTTGCTGCCACGTTTAAGCCCACGAGCCACTGCATTTTGCCCTAAGCTCAGCGCTTAGGGCCTTTTTAAAAAAAAAAAAATTTGTTTTAATGTTTTTTTTAATTGTTTTAATTAATTTTAATTCTTTTTTAAGTATTTTAACTTGTTTCCAATAAAAAAAATTGTTTGATGTGTTTCGGTTCGTTTATTGCTCGTTTGTCGTTTTGAGTAGAAACATCTGAGTATGAACAACTTTCATAAATTAGTGTACGTGATACATGAACTATACAATCAATACCGTTTTTTTTATCAAAATACATATTTAGCATGTCTAATCGATATCCTGGGTATCCAGACTCTGTTTGACGCGTTTTGGTTCGTTTATTGCTCGTTTGTGGTTTTCATTAGACATATTCTGTTGACGAAGAACTTTCACAAATCATTGTACGTAATACATGAACTATACAATCAATACCATTTTTTTTTATCAAAATACATATTTAGCATGTATAATAGATATCCTGGCCGTCCGGACTCTGTTTGATGCGTTTTGGTTCGTTTATTGTTTGTCCGGACTCTGTTTGACGCATTTTAATTAATAAACTTTTTAATTATAAATAGGGGTAACTTTGCTAATTATAAATATATTTTTGAACAATGACATAACCATTTTTCATTCCCGTATCTTGTACCCAGTCGACTAACTCCTGGCGTGAAGAAAATGTTCGGTCAGTCTCAAACGAAACTATGATCGGGTAAGAGCCAGGAGTTAGTCGACTAGGTACAAGATATGGGAATGAAAAATGGTTATGTCGTTGTTCAAAAATATATTTATAATTAGCAAAGTTACCCCTATTTATAATTAAAAAGTTTACTAATTAAAACGCGTCAAACAGAGTCCGGACGAGCAATAAACGAACCAAAACGCGTCAAACAGAGTCCGGACGCCCAGGATATCTATTAGACATGCTAAATATATATTTTGATAAAAAAAATGGTATTGATTGTATAGTTCATGTATTACGTACAATGATTTGTGAAAGTTGTTTGTCAACAGAATATGTCTAATGAAAACAAACCACAAACGAGCAATAAACGAACCAAAACGCGTCAAACAGAGTCCGGATACCCAGGATATCGATTAGACATGCTAAATATGTATTTTAATAAAAAAACGGTATTGATTGTATAGTTCATGTATCATGTACACTAATTTATGAAAGTTGTTCATACTCGGATGTTTCTACTCAAAGCGACAAACGAGCAATAAACGAACCGAAACACATCAAACAAATTTTTTTTTGATTGGAAACAAGTTAAAATACTTAAAAAAGAATTAAAATTAATTAAAACAATTAAAAAAACACTAAAACAAATTTTTTTTTTAAAAAAAGGCCCTAAGCGCTGAGCTTAGGGCAAAATGCAGTGGCTCGTGGGCTTAAACGTGGCAGCAAAGCACTGAGCTTAGGGCTTCAAAGCACTGAGCTTTGCCCAAAGCTCAGCGCTTAGGAGGCAATCCCAAGGCCTCATGTACTGTTGTCAGCTTTTGTACTTCAAAGCATTGAGCTTTGCCCAAAGCTCAGCGCTTTAAAGGCGGTTGGGGGGTTTAAATAGACAAGATGGGGGTACCAATAGATAGGGCCAAAAATATTTGATAAGATATGTTGTGATACCTTAAAACCAGTGATAGACTATTACTTTGTCAGCAAGCTTCAAATTTAGATGGTGAAGTGACCAGATACAACCCCCCTTTCAAGCTCGGAGTATATAATAAACTTTTATGACGTAAGATATTGATAAAAAGTTAAACCACTCGTACAGTTATTATTATATACAGAACCATTCAATTTAAACCCACTCGGTTCTATTTCAACCCCCACTAAAGCGTCTCGCTTTGTCTAAAGCGAGGCGCTTTGGGTCAAATCGTGGTACTAGGTCGACTGCTTTATCGAAAAATGCAAAAAGCAACTTCAAAGCGCCTCTCTTAGGCCAAAGCTAGACGCTTTGGCCCCTTTTTTCTAGGGGGGGTGAATCCGGACATGTTTTCTAGATTTACCCTCAAAGCACCTCTCTTTGGCCAAAGCTAAGTGTTTTGGCCCTTTTATTAAAAAAAAATATTGTTTTAATTAGATTTAAATGGTTTTACTTAATTAAAAAAATATTTTAATTCATTTTTAATTGTTTTAACTTGTTTCCAATAAAAAAAAATTAGTTTGGCGTGTTTCGGTTCGTTTATTGCTCGTTTGTGATTTTCAGAACAAACAACCGAAAATGAACAACTTTCATAAATATATGTACGTAATACATGAAGTGTGCAATCAATACCATGTATTACCAAATTTCAAATTTTACATCTCTAATCGATATTCTAGACTTCCGGACATTGTTTAACGCGTTTTGGTTCGTTTAATTGCTCGTTTCAGAGCAAACAACCGAGTATGAACAACTTTCATAAATGAAGATACGTAGCACTTAAAGAGTGCAATCAATACCATGTCTTATCAAATTTCAAATTTTACATCTCTAATCGATATACTGGACTTTCAGACCTTGTTTGACGCAGTTTTGGTTCGTCTAATTGCTCGTTTCTTAAGCACCTCAACGGGTAGATAATGGGCCGGTCAGTTCGAAACTGGTACGGTTCGTTACCGGACCTGATCGGGTCGATACGGTCCGGGTGGATAACGGGCCGGTCAGTTCGAAACCGATATGGTTCATTACCGGGCGGTCAGTTTGAAACCGGTGCGATTCGTTACCGGACCTGATTGGGTTGATACATTTCCGGGTGGATAACGGGCCGGTTAGTTCGGAACTGGTACGGTTCGTTACCGGGCGGTCAGTTTGAAACCGGTACGGTTCGTTACCGGACCTGATCGGGTCGATACAGTCTGGGTGGATAACGAGCCAGTCAGTTCGAAACCGGTACGGTTCGTTACCGGACCTAATCGGGACAATACGATCCGGGTGGATAACGGGCAGGTCAGTTCGAAACCGGTACGGTTCGTTACCGGACTTGATCAGGTCAATACGATCCGGGTGGATAACGGGCCGGTCAGTTCGAAACCGGTACGGTTAGTTACCGTTTAAAACCGGTAAGGTTCGTTACCAGACCTGATCGGGTCGATACGATCCGGGTGGATCACGGGCCGGTCAGATCGAAACCGATACGGTTCGTTACCGGACATGATCGGGTCGATACGATCCGGGTGGATAACGGGCCGGTCAGTTCGCAACCGGTACGGTTCGTTATCGGACGGTCAGTTTGAAACCGGTATGGTTCGTTAACGGACCTGATCGGGTCGATACGATCCAGGTGGATAACGGGCCGGTCAGTTCAAAACCAGTACGGCTCGTTACCGGGCGGTCAGTTTGAAACCGGTACGGTTCGTTAACCGACCTGATCGGGTCGAAACTGACCGGGTGGCTAACGGGCCGGTCAGTTCGAAAACGGTACGGTTCATTACCGGACTTGATCGGGTACGTTTTAATTGATCGGATGTGACTTCTGAAAACCACAAACGATCAATTAAACATTCCGAAACGCGTCAAACAGAGTCCGAAAATCAAGCATGTCGATTAGACATGAAAAAATTGTGTTTTGAAAAAATACGGGTATCGAATGTATAGTCGGAGCACCACGTACAATGATTCATGAAAGTTGTACAAACTCGGATGTTTCTACCAAAAAACACAAACGAGCAATAAACGACCCGAAACGCCTCAAACGAATTTTGTTGGATTGGGAACAACTAAAAACATTTTAAACTTAATTAAAATTATTTTTTTATTAATAACAAGTATTTAAAATGAATTAAAACAAGTATTTAAAATGAATTAAAACAAATTAAGTTTTTTTTTTTTAAAGGCAAAAGCACCTAGCTTAGGCCTAAGCTAAGTGCTTTGGATGATCTAAAGCGCCTAGCTTTGGCCTAAGCTAGGTGCTTTGGATGACGTGCCGGTCAGTTCGAAACCGGTACGGTTCGTTACCGGACCGGATCGGGTCATTACGATCCGGGTGGATAACGGGGCCGGTCAGTTCGAAACCGGTACGGTTCGTATCCGGGCCTGATCGGGTCGATACGATCCGGGTGGATAACGGGCCGGTCAGTTCGAAATCGATACAGTTCGTTACCGGGCGGTCAGTTCAAAACCGATACGGTTCGTTACCGGACCTTATCAGGTCGATACGATCCGGTGGATAACAATCCGGTCAGTTTGAAACCGGTACGGTTTCTTACCGGACCTGATCAGGTCGATACGGTCCAGGTGGATAACGGGCCGGTCAGTTCGAAACCGGTATGGTTCGTTACCGGGCGGTCAGTTCGAAACCGGTACTGTTCGCTACCGGACCTGATCAGGTCGATACGATCCGGGTGGATAACGGGCCGGTCAGTTCGAAACCGGTACAGTTCGTTACCGGACCTGATCGGGTCGATACGATCCCGGTGGATAACAAATTAAGTTTTTTGTTTAAATGGCAAAGCTCCTGGCTTTGGTCAAAGCTAGGCGCCTGGTTTTCTTGATTGGACTACAGGCGCCTTGATTTGACCAAAGCCAAGCGCTTCGCCTTTAAAAAAAATTAAAGTTGTTTTAATTCTTTATAAATATTTGTTATTAACTAAAAAATATTTTTAATTCATTTTTAGTTCTTTTAAGTTGTTTTCAAGCCAAGAAAATTCGTTTGAGGTGTTTCGGTTCGTTTATTGCTCATTTGTGTTTTTCAGTAGAAACATCCAGCTTTGATGAATCAAAGTACGTGGTGCTCGGACTATACCTAACACACAACAATTTGTAGGTTATTATTATTTCTTTTAAAATAAAACATAAAAAATTAACACTTTTAGAGTTATTAATGATAGTTTAATTAGGGGTAAAACACCCGACTTTAAAAGTTATATTATTATTTATGAAAGTTGTTCATTCACCGTTGTTTGTTCTGAAAACCACAAACGAACAATTAAACGAACCAAACCGCGTCAAACAAGGTCCGAAAGTCCAGTATATCGATTAGAGATGTAAAATTTGAAATTTGATAAGACATGGTATTGGTTGCACTCTTCATGTGCTACGTACACTGATTTATGAAAGTTGTTCATAATCGGTTGTTTGCTCTGAAACGAGCAACTAAACGAACCATAACGCGTTAAACAATGTCCGGAAGTCTAGTATCGATTAGAGATGTAAAATTTGAAATTTGGTAAAACATGGTATTGATTGCACACTTCATGTGTTACGTACATATATTTATGAAAGTTGTTCACTCTCGGTTGTTTGTTCTGAAAACCACAAACGAGCAATAAACGAACCGAAACACGCCAAACTAATTTTTCTTTGATTGGAAACTAGTTAAAACAATTAAAATATTTTTTTAATTAAGTAAAACCATTTAAATCTAATTAAAACAATATATATTTTTTTTTTAAATAAAAGGGCCAAAGCACCTAGCTTTGGCCAAAGAGATGTGCTTTGGGGGTAAAGCGCCTAGCTTTGGCCAAAGCGAGGCGCCTCGCTTTTAAAATTTAAAACACCAAAAAACTACCAAAAAATAAAGTTAGATCCTAAGCGAGGCGCTTCGCTTTTAAAATTTCAGCTTTTTCTGACCTCGTACTGACCTCCTCGAAATGGGGGCAAAGCGCCTCGCTTAGGCCTAAACGAGGCGCTTTGAGGGGGGTGAAAATAGAAGGTGGGGGCGGGGGGGTTGAAATAGACCGAGCCTAAATATATTAATACCTCTGCTTGTTGAACGGTGATTGTATTTATGAGGCTTGGCCCACCTTAGTTACAAAGTTATTTATATAGAAGATTAGGGATAATAAACAAATGATGTTGCAGCTTAGTTGGTGTGGGTGTTGTTTGTGTGACACCCGGGTTCGAGTCAGACGTACTCCGGTTTTTAAAGTTTATTTTATTTTATTTTTTTAAAACGTTCCAGCTGTCCGGACACGTGTCTTTCCCTCTACTTCCTCATACATATAACCTTACGTATTCATATATCTGATCATATACACACACACGATCTTACACACACACACACCATCTCCTTTCTCTCTCTGACTCTGCTGATACGACCACCATCCGCCGCCATACTACCACCGTTCCTTGCCTTCTCAACTGTCACCGTCCGGCGCCACTACTACCACCGTTCGTTGCCATCTCAACCGTGACCGTCCGCCGCCATTACTACCACCCTTCGTTGCCATCTCAAGCATCACCGTCCGCCACCATCCCGCTTATATGTTACGCGGATTCCTATGGTGTAGCGGTTTCCAAATGGTATGTTTTCTTATTATTATTATTATTGTTATTATTATTATTATTATTATTATTTGAAGTCGTCTGCATGCATTGCCATAGTGTGGCTAAATCTGATTGTTTATTGTTTTGTTTACGCAGGTAGATCTGGGTTAAGATGGTTGTGTTACGGACATGATATTTTTTGAAGGATCTGATGTAAGGCTACTGTTTTATGGTCATTGCTTTTCATTGTTTGTTAGCTTTAGATTAATTCGGGTTTTGGTGTAGTTGATATTGATTTGTAGTTCTTTCTTTACGTTTGATAAGTTTAGGAAGATTATATAGTGGATGCGGATGTCATTGTTGTTGATCAAGGTCTGTGTGGTGATGTAGAGTATATATAGTGTAGGCATTAAATTGATAATAGAGGTTTATGTGGTTATATAGAGTAGTATAGTAGTTAGGTTTGTTTTTTTATAGAGATTTATGTGTAGGGTATATATAGCGTAGGTGTTAAATTGATAATAGAGGTTATGTGGTGATATATAGTAGTATAGGGGTTAGGATGAAGTCGTCCTTGATAAAGGTTTATGTGGCGATAAAAGTGCATATAACATGTTAGATAGGTTGATAATGGGGGTTTGCGTAGTGTTGTGGAGTGTTTATAGTATAGGACTTATGAGAATGTTTGATATAGTTTTGTGTTTTCAGTCATATGGTTGTTTAAGGGTAAAGCCGTTGGAATTAGGACAACATCATAAGGCTTTGATGAATTATTAGCGTGGGGTATTATTCTTTGCTTACCTTCGTTACCGTTTGTCGTTGCCTGAAACGATGTCACTAGCATGGGCGACAATTATTGTTCAGTCGGAGTGTAACAACCGGCAAAAATGAGGTAATTTTGTACAAACTAATTAAGGAATTAATTAATATTTAATATTAGTTAAGTGCAATACTAAATTATTATATTGGCTTTTAGAGAATAGAAAATTCCCCATAGGATGCATAGGAATGCGTTTGTTTAAATTGACGCACGACGAAATCGCGTGCAAATGTATTTATCCGAAACGGACGTTGGTAACTACCCGGTGACAAATAAAAATCTGGAAATGATCCCAAACACCCGGGATATAAAATAAAGGGGTATTCTCATAAAATATTATGTGTTTTGGAACTCCAAAACAATAATTAAAAACTTCAAATACAAATCACCCGGTAATGAATAAAGTGCGCGTATCGCACCCGATACGCATATAACTCGTAATTTCACCCAACCCAAGCCTAAATAACTTATCAACACTTAAATTAGACTATGTTTAAAGGCTATTAGGGCTGATTATTATGTCCAAATAATGCGCGATTAAAACCCGAATAAAACCCGAATAAAACCCGAACGACGGCCGAATAATACAATCTTAACACAAATAACAAGTTTATAAAAATTTTGTAAGTGGACCCCACCACCACACCCCTAGAACCGGCCCCTCCCTTGAGCCCCATGCCATCCCACTCTGCCATGGAATACTATTGAATTTTGAGTCCATTTACTTGAAATGTGAAAGATTCTTGCATAGGTTTTGAATAAATAGATGTAGTTGTGTTATTAAAGTGTTATAACAAATTCATAAACACAAAAACTCTCTCGAAAAAATTCTGCTTTGGCCGTAAGTTTTATCACACACACACACATCCATTTTTCATTTTTAAGCAACAAGAAATCATCCATAAACACCCACATTCAAACCCTTATTGTGTGTTATCAAGCTTGGAGCTTAACCCCCTTGGAAGAACACACTAAACCCCATCAAAATCAAGTGTTTTTACCTTCCCTAGCCTTGTGCTAGTTGTAAGTCTTAATCTTGTTTTTGTTCTTTAAATACTCTTATTTTTCTTTTGTTTTAAAGCAAGTTGTACAAGGGTTGGAGAATACATTTTTAACATATGATTTATATATTGTTACAAGACTAAAATAGATGGTTAACATGCTAATGATATGGGCCGTAGGTTGTTGTTATTGTTAGTGTTTTTGTAGTTAAAGATATTAACATAATCTAACACATGTTAAAGCTCTAAAGTAATATTGAAAACTAAGGTTTTAATCATGATATAATATATGTTTTTACAAGTTTAACAAGGATTCATATATGTTTATAAAATGCCGTGAGTTTCTAGTGACATTTTAGAGACTTTTGTAATTTTTATAAGTTCACATAAGCTTATGTTTGATGATGTTTTGAGTAGCTTTTGTAAATATAACTTGAACATACTTAAAAATGGTTGTAATCATCTTAATATAACCATCTAAAACATAATAAAATGTTGTAACTTAAAAATGGTACAAAGTATAAAAAAATTACATCTTTAGAGAAACTAACTTTAAATCTCTAAAAATGAACATATTGGAAACTTGGATTTAAAAATGTGACTTGGAAAGTTTAGTGAAAAAAGTGGAAAATGTTAATTTTCCAAGGTTGTTTTGTGAAGAAATTGTAAACTTGCAAAAATATGTCCTTGTATAAAAATGAATTTTTATAAAATAAGATTTTATAAAAATATAGATTACCAAACGTATAGGAAATATATTGTCGTAACTCTAGAAAAGTAACAAGGTACAATTATATATATATATTTTGGACGTCGAAAAAATAACATTCATGACGAGAGGTATTTATTCCCACAATATATATATATATACACACAACTTATAGTATTCGAGACATGAAATTGTATATATAAATACACAATCGAGTGTAACGTATTTGTATTACGAACTTAAATATGGAACGGATGAATAAATATGCGTAGTATAACTTCCTACAAAATACATATATAAATGTGGTCGCGTTTAATGAAATGAATATATATATATATATATATATATATATATATAGGGGAAGGTTCAATTGAGAACTCATAGTTAGGGAGAGAACTCGAGAACTCTATATTACACATATGTAATATATCATATGTTGTATATTACACTTGTGTAATATATTACTATTGCATATGTTGCACATGTGCAATATATCATATGTTACACATGTGTAATATATATTACACATATGTAATACACTCAATATATCATATATTGCACATATGTAATATATCATATGTTACACATGTGTAATATATATTACACATGTGTAATATAATTACACATGTGCAATATATCATATATTACACATGTGTAATATATATTACACATGTGTAACATATGATATATTACACATGTGCAATATATATTACACATGTGTAACATATGATATATTACACATGTGCAATATATATTACACATATCAACATATGATATATTGCACATATGTAATATAAAGTTCTCGAGTTCTCTCAATAAAATGAGTTTTCTATTGAACCATCCCCTATATATATATATATATATATAGGATTTGGTTCAAATGAGAACCTTTCCCCAAATTGAGAACTTTGAGAACCATTCTGGGCCACACATTTCTCTAAGGCAAAAAAAACAAAAATTTTTTTTTATTTTTTTTTTATTTTTTATTTTTTATTTTTTTGCAAAAATCGCTGCTTTATATGTAAGAAATTTTTTTTTTTATTTTTTTGTATTTTTTTTTCAGTATACACATGTGTATAATTGCATTATACACATATGTATAATGCAATATACACATATGTATAACTGAAATATACACATATGTATAGCCGAAAAATGCTATATACACATATGTATAATTGCTATATACACATATGTATAATTGACATATACACATATGTATAAATGAAAAAAAAATTCAAAAAAAATAAAAAAATTTTTTTTTCCTTGCATAAAAATGTGCGATTAAAGCAAAAAAAAAAAAAAAAAAAAAAAGTTTTTTTTTTTTTGCCTTTATATGAAATGTGTGGCCCAGAATGGTTCTCTCAGTTCTCAAATAGGGGTTGGTTCTCTTAGGATCCCTACCCTATATATATATATATATATTATGAATTGAAATATATAACTTGGGTGATAATACATAACAGTTTCCTAAGTGTTGGAAATTTATTCATGAGAAAACTAACGTAAGAATCCACAAAGATTTCACGTTTAAAACGAGCATGTGAAGTTGACATCCTTCGAATCGACAAAATCCTAATATATTTATTTAATGGGAAAGTAAATATATGGTAAAGTGAGTCGAGTCGAACGTTGAAAGTAAAATATCGAATCGACGATATCCTAATATATTTATTTAATGGGAAAGTAAATATATGGTAAAGTGAGTCGAGACGAGCGTTGAAAGTATAATATCGAGTTGACGAGATCTTAATATATTTATTTAATGGGAAAATAAATATATGGTAAAGTGAGTCGAGCCGAGTATTCAAGATGAAAGGTCGATCGACAAGATCCTAGCATGATTATTTAATGGGAAAGTAATCATGCGGTAAAGTGAGTCGAGTCAACAATAAAATAAGACGACTTAACTAATACGGAAATACAAGTGTAACTCATAACAAGGGTAACATAACACCAACGTACATAGGATATACATTTAATTAAACGGGGAATTGGACTAAATAATAGCATCGAGAATTTGATGTACAACTTGCCGGAAAACACGCTATGGACTTAGTAATTTATACGTCTAAGATATTTATAGGTGTTTGATCTTGGACTTACTATTCTCAGCCATTCACTTGCACACCATCCTACAGGTGAGTTTCACGGCCCCATTTTACTGTTTTTGTTTACGGGGGAAAGATATGTTTTGTTGTAGAAATATACTAAGTGACATGTTGTGTACTTGGGTTTATGTTGTTGCTGTTCATACACCACTCGAGGTGAGACCTCGCCTACTGTAACCATTTACTCGTGTGATGTTGTGTATCAAATCGAGAACCAAAGGAATATTTGGATAGTACTATTGGTGTCCGACAAGGCCCACCCCTAATCGATAGTGTCGATTATGCAATTGTGTATGCCAGGGGTGCACGTATTCTGAACTAAGTTGTTATTTCGGAGAAACAAGTATTTGCGAGGCATTATTTGTCTTGGGTTGGTTACAGGCTCAAGTAGATTGTAGGAACTTGCAACTCTTACAATGGTCGCTACTTTGATATATTTCGAATTGATGTTATTAAATGTTTTGTAAGTATAAAAACTAAAACATGTGATCTCACCAATATTTTATATATTGACTTTTTTTTAAACATATCTTTCAGGTAACTAGATGTGGAAGGTTACCATGGCTAGAGCGGGTGGGGATCGTACCTGAGTCGGAATCCATCAAGGGGTTTTGCTATGTCAATTCATGGGTTGGAATGTCTATGGGAAAAACCCCAAATTTTATCTAAAACAACGTTGTTGAACTAATGTGTGTGGATTATGGACCTAATTTCTGACGTTTTAAATAAATGATCCTTTTCTTAATTTATTATTGTTTGCGTTGACCTTGACTTTATACTCTTTGAACGTCGCGCTACGTGTTTCCGCCATTGGCGTGGTGTGACACGGAGATCTCATTTTCTGGCAGTGTAAACCCAATCAAATAAGGCACTAAGCTTTTAGGTATCCCAATTTCTCTTACTGTAATTTAGGGATTTGATCAAATTAGGTTACTATGGGGTTGACATTGTTTTACATAGTAATTTTAAACTCAAATACAAAGCGAAACCATTGGTCCTTCTTGGTCCTTTATTGTCCTTTTGTTAGCTAATCTTTATTGGGATAGAATTCAGAAGGTTAGTATTGTTTTGTAGTTCAGTTTGCAAGTATAATTAACATGTACTAAAAGTTAGTTGTGGAAAAACACATCAGTATGTTGGGTTGGGTATGCTAAGATTTTTGTGGTTGAGTGAAACTGATGAGATTTTTTCATAAATCAGATTTCTTATTTTTTCTTCTGATTGTAGGATTTGGAAGAATATGCGACGTAACTTTTGAAGTTGGTGCATGTGCTTAAAGCTTGAAAAAGGTTCCATCATACTTAAAATTAGATTGTGATATCACCAAGTAAATTGATAAGTTCTAGTACTAAATCCGGTTAATTACAACTCAAAAGTTTTTTTCACCTCATCAAACTATGCTAACATTCTAAATGGTCAAAAAAATAAATGAACTGTCACGTACTAAAATGGTCAGATGAAGACTAATTAGAAGCATTTTTAGGTAAGCTAATATCCTTTTGTCCTCTATTTTGAAAATGATATATGAAACTGCACTGTTAGCATGCCTTTGTTTTTGTATGCTAAATCCATATTCTCCCTCACAAGAAAACTTTCATGTAGGCCTTACTAAGTTATCTACAGTTTGACATTTGATATATAGATTTAAGTTTATTATGTGTGCTGTATACATTATATTGGAATCCACGTGTGAAAGTTCAACGAAGCAAAAATATAAGTCTTGAAGTTGATATAGTAGTTGGGGAGGACTAGAGAGAACAAATTAAAGGAGGATTAATGAAATTTGAAACATACTGCAACTCTTGATGTGATGCGTAAGGTAATATATTTAGAATCGTGTCTTTAAGAGAATTGAGATATGAAAGCACGTGGTTCGACGTATCCGATCTAACTCTTTGGTTTTTATTTTGATTGTCCTTGAAGTTTTAGATTTCACCTTAAGGTCGAACCGATGTTGCGTGTGTTTTGAACCATGTTGTTATTTGCAACTATTCAGGTAAGCAATAGGCTTCTATCTTTTCATCTGTTTTAGCTTTTCATTGGCCTATGTCTTTTCCTTCTGTTTTAGCTTTATTTTAACGCTGTTTTCTACTGGATGTTCAAGATTTCATTACAATTGAGTTGTTCTTCTATGCTTTTTGGTGGTGTGTTATCGTGTTTTCATTACAGATTTGCTCTTGGTTTAAAAAAGCGCGTCTAGGCGCAAGGCTCAAGCACCTGTGCTTTTGGTAGCATAACTAATTTTAGTGCTGAAAGAACTTTTTGCACCATTAATATGGAATACCAACAACCATTGTTTTATTTATAGAAGCATGTGGATAAAACAATGGTACACAACCATTGTGTACCATTGTTTTAGTACACAATTGTTGTGAGTCAACTAATAACTATGCATTGGATGTGCTTGAATAATTATAGAGTTGTGTTTCTTAATGCCTCATATTTTAAGATATAAAAGTGTCATTTATGGTTTTTTCTGAACAGATCACTGAGAATAAGAGACAACCTTTTTTAAACAACATCCGAAGGACGACACAGAGTAAAACAAAAACATTTTGAAGAGTTAGAACGGCGTAACAAGGAAGATGAACAAAGACGATGATATGTTTTCGCTCTTTCACACAAACACCCCTATTTATTGTTATGAACATCGAGACTCGCGGCGAAGCGCGGGGTACAATCCTAGTTTCTTCATAATCACCATGTCTAAGCACTTGTCACTCCCTAGTTGACTGACCTAAGACTGCCTAAGACTTCTGCAATATGTGTGTGTGTGTTACGAATACAAACTTATCTTTTTAATTATGAAATATATATTATCATATTATTTAAATATTTTAGATATATTAACTTTTATAGTGATAATAATATGTATGTAATTAATCATATTTTAACTTTTTTAGTTATCAAGACTAAATTTATACATAAATTATAATTGTAAAAAAAACAGCTATTTTGAAATTCCAACAGTATTTGTGTTAAGAAACTAATAGGTACACTTGATACCTGACTGTTAATTACTTGACGAGTATTAGGTTGGGTACGGTACATGGTTGTAAGGCCACAAACCCAAGAGACCTCACAGATAGTTTCATGCATCAAATCATAGTCTTAAACTGATAAATGTTTTAAATTACTGTAGCGAAATCGTCAAACGTCAAACTCATTATTTATCAAATAAGAAAACAGTCAATGAACAAAACAAATCATCTAAAGTCGGTAGGATGCACAATGCAGCCTTCATTTCATGTAATGGACATCATATCAAGCATCAATACATGTTTAAGCTGACATACATATTAAAAGTCAGCTACACTGACTGAGTTCTACTTTAGGTAAAAAGGAAACATCAAGAAACCATATGTGTCAATCGTCAATCTAAACATGTATTGTGAAGCAAACTCCACCGTCAACAGCTGGACATTTGGCCAAGAAAACTTACACCGACATAAGATTCCATTAATACCTACTACGTCGCCGTACTCACAAGTATTATCAATAGAACAAGCAACAAATGTTAGTCATCAATTGTCTCGTCAATCATCAAACAGTTATTGTTTACCTGAAATCTATACTATTAGTCAATTTAGCACCAATTAGTGTATGTAATAACTATTTAAAGCATGCACAATAAAAGTATGACATACATCAGCCCCATAGTAGTGAAAACTGTAAAAGTGAGCATCTAGCACTCACCTGAGAGTTAACTTCTGACTGCAACCCATTGTCATAGTTTAATACTATTATATGTATAGTGTATAGAAATTTTTGCAAACTTTTTTTCTTTACAAAAAATTGTAATATATTCAGATAGATGTTGGTTGACACGCGCATATAAGTCATGTTATACTGTTGAATAACAAGCCTTTGGTTTTCCATTTGAAAAATCGTGTGCTTGCAGTCCCTGATAATTAAACCAAAATTTTACCATGTTCTTTTTAACGTCTCTAATTCAAAACCGAACATGAAACTTTGGTTTCATTCGGCTCCTTTATGGAAAATGGATCAATTGCTAGATTTAAGATGTGAACCAACTTACAAAAAAATGATACCCATCTAAAAAAACTAAAAAAAAAAGATACCCATAACATCTATGTCAGCTTTTTGTTTGAAAATATTTAATTCAAAACGACTTGCTTTTTATATGATCCCTCTAGAAGAAGGCGATTCTAAAAATCTTCTAAACAGTATTATAGTTCTATGTTACTTACGTTTGTATTTATATTATTGTAATATTTTGTAAGTAAAAGTTCATTTAATATCCAAGCTTATTTATTTTTTATCCAACGTACAACTCAAACTCTTGAGTGCTATTCAACTTATCAAAGATTCTGTTAAGTATATAACATATATTCTTAAAACGTAGCGAAATATAAGACTCCCATATGCGAGCTAAATGTAACTTTCCCAATTGGGCAACAGTTAGCCACAAACATATATGTAGCTAGCAAACCAACATTTTGTTGATTGTAACATTACACCATTAATACATTTCGCTAATACGACATATTCTTAGCTGAACCATACTTTTCGTTGGGTGTAACATTTCACTAGAACCAACAATTCGTTACTTCTTACATTTTGCTAGGAACATACTATTCGTTGGATGGCTTTGGTGACATGTACCTGGAACCGTCGGCTAGATCCAGCCTTGTTTGACTTCAAGGTCCTAAATTAGGGATAATTGCACAAATAAACATTTGACCAAAGTCATTTGCAAAAATAAACATAGTATGCGTCTAAACAACAGGGATGAGACACTCTTTGCGTCTAAACAACAGGGGCGAGACACGTGTAAAGCCTCCAGACGCCTTAATTTTTAAGGTCTCTGCGTCTTATCTTTAGACGTGAAAAAGGATTGCGTCTAAAGAACAGACTCTTAAATTAAAGAGTCCAAACCTTTTTAGACTCTTTAATTTAAGAGTCTGTTCTTTAGACGCAAGCCCGCCCGAGAGACTTATTGAACCCGAAAAGAAAGAAGGGAGAAAGATGCCCACGTTCGAGAAAAAAAAAGAAGAGGATCGAACCATCTCTTCTGAATCTTTTTCAAATTCGATATCCTTTTTCGCGTCTAAAGATTAGACGCGGGGACCTTAAAATTAACGCGTCTGAAGGCTTTACACGTGTAATCGTCTGATTGGTAGACGCAAAGAGTGTCTCGTCCCTGTTGCTTAGACGCATCATATATTTATTTTTGCAAATTACTTTGGTCAAATGTTTATTTATGCAATTATCCCCCTAAATTAATCATTGAGAATGCATTATAATCGGCAAATAGCATCACTCTAGGCGGTAAACATAAAAAACATGTATCTTTTTACGTGATTCTCACCTTAAAACTGGATGGAATTGGACCAAGCTTTAAAACCGCTGAAAACCCAATCAATAAATACAGGGTTTTCTCTTTCTAGCTTTCTCTCTCTAACATGCAACACGAATCTACGACGAAGCACACAAACCGTGGGTTTGGGGTCTTGCATAGAGGGTTTCTCTTTCTAGTTTTCTCTCTCTAACATGCAAGGATGATTGGATGAAGCTAAGACTAGAGGGTATGGGGGGCGGCATCGATTAGCCGGGCCTCGCTACACCACCCCCAGGGGCGGCATAGGTGGAGGGGCGGCAAGAGTGGCATATTTTTGCCGTTGATGCCGTGCCATTTATTTGTTTGTTAATTGATTTTTTTTATTATTTTTAATAATTCTGACCAATGAGGAGGCCCGTCATCATAGGGCACACCACCCCCTTGGAGGCCCATCATCAAGATGCCTCTTCTCCCACTCCTACGTGGCGCCTATGTGGCGGCCCATCATGAAAATACCACCCCTCTCCACACCCAGTAGTCTAAGAATGGTTCGCATGAATTGAATGGAATTCAATGGAATTGGAATTTGAATTTGAATTCCAACTCCTTAGGTGTTTGGTTCATTGAATTTGATGGAATTGGAATTTCAATTCCAATCTTGTGTGTTTGGTTGACAAAGGAATTGGAATTGGAATTTGGTATTAATTCCTTCAAATTCCTTTAACTAAGGGAATTCAAAATCATTCCAGTATTAGAAGGAATTCAAGTCAATTTATTGGAATTCTCGAACGGTTGGCATCATTTTGACCAGTGGCGGACCCAGGAAAATTTTTCATGGGGTGCGGAGTCTCTAAGACACTGGGTCGTTTATCGATCAGGTGGCCCGGGTCGGGTCGACTCGTATGCCAAAAATAATAATAATAACTAGTTTTTTACGCACGTCGCGCGTTGCGGCGACAGTCTAACGTTTACGATCTCATTACAAGCGATATGATAATAACATTAACGTGACTTTGTTATACGTTAGCAAAGCGCCCTCAACGTGGTGCTAGAGGAAAGAGGGTGATGCTTATACTTTCTCTGACGGCGTCGAACATCGTGATTCCAGACAGTAACGGAACCAGACTTGTCTAACTGGAGGGTCATAGTGTAACTTTTACATACACATGTATACATTTATTAATTATGTACTGATCAATTACTACAACGATATCAACATTAAATCACTAATCATATTATTAACGCTTATACCAAACAATATTTATATTTGTTTTGAGCTTTTTTATGAAAGTATATTATAAAAACACAACTCAACATTAAATTAAATAATTTTTTAAAGTAAAGATAACAAACTAATAGAAATATAGCAAAAGGAAAAATAATAATTAAACAATCAAGTTTAACATTTTAATATAGTTTCTGACCTTTTTGTTGGGTTTGCGCCTAGGCAACTGGGCCACCAGTGACCACTTGTATATAATAAAACCTTAAAAAACACATCTTCTTCAAAACCCTTAACCTAATAACAAAACACAAGCAGTGGCGGAACTAGAATGTTTTGACCGGAGGGTCAATATATATCATCCGCTATCGTTAGTATTAATACCTTACATTTTAAAAAAAGAAGAATAAATTAAGGAAATATTGACATTTTTTTAAATTAAATTAAATAAACAAAGTATATTAACATTAACAAAAGAGTGAAATTTCTAGTACATGACTTACGATGCACTGTATCATTTATAACTATTTTTATCCAATTTTTAAGTATTTAATATTTGACATATTCAAAACAAATACAGGCAGTACAATGACTTTGACTGCCACAGGGCTTATACTTATTTTTTATTATATGGTTAATGACTAAAACACCCTTCATCTTTTCCCATGTTTTAATCATCTTCTTCACACCATTTAAGTTTTTTCACTCTCCTCTGTAACTACAACACATATCGGAAAGGTATTTCAGTCATCACTTTGTACACTTTTTCTTCTTTTTCTTTCTTATTTTCTCTATATTTGCTGTTCAAGGGGTGCGATTGAAAATTTCCAAGGGGTGCGGACGGGATTAACGCGCGTATATAACACTAAATTTTTTTTTTTCATGGGGGGCGCCCGCCCGCCCACCTTGGGTTGGCCTTGGGTCCGCCCCTGATTTTGACCCGAACCGATTCGAACCGTACCATTTCAACGTGAACCGCTTAGATCCGAACCAATTCGGACCGTACTAGTTTCGACCGGTACCGTTTCGACCCGAACCGTTTCGTACCGTACTATTTTCGACTGGTACCGTTTCAGACCGTACCAGTTTCGACTGATGTCGTTTCAACAGGTATCGTTTCGACCTATACCGCTTCGCACGTAACGTTTTGGACCGTACCGGTTTCGACCGGTACCGTTTCGACCGATGCCGTTTCGACCTGTACCGTTTCACCCGTAACGTTTCGGACCGAACCAGTTTCGACTTAAAAGGGGTGATAGATTCCAATTTATTAACTAACCAAACACAATAACATAGGATTTGAGATTCCAATTCCAACAATTTCCAATTCCTTTTGGAATGTTTAAATTCCAAATCTAATTCTTTCTATTTCCAATTCCTACACAAATTCCAATTCCAAACCATTCCACGAACCAAACACACCCTAAGAATGAAGGAGATGTTGAGCATGCCCTTTCCGTAATAGGTTTTAATATGCAACATTTACCACATTGCCCTTCGTGGACTTCCCTTTTCTTTTTCCATGTACTTTGGGATTTCATTATTTCAACCCAAGTCTTGTTTGTTATTAAAATCGAAATTCTGGGATTATAAGCAAGGTTTTTAAAGCCGAGTATGGGACTGGGGTTATCGATACCTATCCTAAACCCGACACACATTACCATCGAAGAGATGTCCTATTATATTTGTTGGGTGAACCTCTATTTACATAGAGGAGTTGGGTAACTCTAATAGACTTATCTCTTGTGGGCAAACCAAAACTTGATAGACCTTTCATAATGTAGTATGCTTATCGAGCATTAGCCTACCCACGTCATCACTAATTACTCTATAAAAGTTATGTTTTATTTTCATAGAGTTCATTGTAGAGAAATTGTTCTCAGATATTCATGCTTGACAGAATATTGGAGATAGCGAATATTATTAATATAAATCCTATACTTTTTTATAACAAATTATGTATTATGTGTCAACACGTTTCCGAACGCTAAGAAATATTAGAATAGCTTATCACTATTATCATGGCCTATGATTTAGTGTGAGACAATGTGGTTTATAATATTCTCATTCTTGCTTTGGAATGTACATATTATATAAATAACAATTCTTGCTTTGGAATGATTAACGCAATAGTTTTATAAAATAAATTAGTGGTTTTACACTCATGATGTTTTATTTTTGATCGACCACTGTCATGATGATTGTTTGAGTAGGGCCAGCCAGCACTATTGTCTTAGCAACCTAGGCTAAGGCGTAGGGCCTCCCAACTAATGGCCCTAAATAAAGTCTCTCTTTATACATCCTTAATTATATGAATTCATAACCACTACAAAAAAGACGGTCGGTATTTGTGACAGAAAAACTAGTCTCAGATCCCCCTCATACTCGTAAATCAATACTTAATAGTTAGTAAGGACCAATTTTACCAGTCCCCAACCGGTTGGGGCGGACTTGGGCAAACCGGACGACACCCATTGTGGGGGTGATCCGGTGGAAGTTTGGTTTGATATACCGGACGCGTCCGGTTGGTTTTTGTGGGACTGTTATTTTAGGTTTTTTTTTTTTGTTTATTTGTCATATTTAAACTAAAAATTTGTGTAGCTGTGGAAAAAATTAATCGTTTGAATATTAAATATTATTCTCAATATTTGTTTTTTTATTTAATAAATTTAGCTTTATTTTCCCATACTTTTATTTATTTTAAATTTTTATTTAATAAATTTAGTTTACTTTTCCATAGTTTTAATAAATAAATAAAAAATATTCTTATAAGTAAATAAATTAAAAATGTAGTATATGAATTCAGAGATATAGGTTAAATAAAAAAGGGAAAATATGTGATAAGGTGGATAAAAAGTTGAAGGTTCGGAGTGGTTATGGTTATAGGAAGAAATGGATTTAAAATGATTGATTTATAATGATGTGGTATGGTGATGAAACGGTTTGAAAGAATGAACTTCCTTTACCATTGTGGATGCTCTTAATACTGCATGGTTTTTATTAAAAAGCAGACTCTATTGCATGACATCAACGAAAACTAAACATCAACTCTTCAATACATATACATATGGTACTTAATATTCACTAAGTACACCTCATTTCATTTCATGCATGAACATGTCCCTTAAGTCATGAAATCATGAATCATACATGACTAATGCATTGTGGTTGATATATATATTTTAGAAATGACATGAAAGGTGACATTAATTAAGCTTTTGTATTTTATATTTTGACAATGAAAACAAAACAAGACTTTATAAGTAAAAGTAAACAACAAACTTAACAAACTTATTATACAAACAAAACATAAAAACAAGATTCAAACAACATATCATATGATCCACACCAAACATGAGCTATGCAGTCTTCCATGATGAAATAGCATAGATCACCCTCCCCTTCCACCCTTGCACCATCCAATCACCATCATTATCCACCATGAAGTCCTTATGAAAACCTATTTTCACCTTAGCCTTAACCTCCTTCATTATGTCTTTGTTCATAGGCACAACCTTCAAACCTACCCTCTCATTTCTTACATGCCATTGTTTATATGTTTCTGGCCTCTCAATCCTCCTTGTTCCTTCACAAGCTATCACATTGATCACTTCCCTACCAATCACCTCCTTCTCAAACAACAACCTCTCCTCGTCTTCGCGGTGCAATGCCGCCTCAAACATGTCGAATAACACCGAGAAGTTGAAGTACGCCTCGCGAAACCTTGTTAAGAAGAATGGGGCGTTGTAGTTCCCATTCACGACTCCATGGATGAACAAATCTGGCTTGATGCTCTTGATCAGCTTCAGAACCGACTCACGCGGACAATCCACGGTTCCAAGTACGGTTTCATCAAACACGTTACGTAGTCGATACAAGCAGTTCACCACGAGGATCTCGTCCACATTGATTTGGAGATCCTCGATCTTCACGCTATCCCATGGTTTTGCGATAGCGTGATACTCAAATGGCACGTTGAATCTTTTGCAGTAGTCAGCGAGTCGAAGACCAGTCTCTTCAACTCGCTCAGCCGGGCGAAAGCCTGGCTGAGGAAAGTCAATTCCTGTAATCCTGAGGCTTGGCGGCCCACCAGGCCGCGCTGACAGACCCTGGATAAGACAGGGCCATTGGAATCCGTACAAGATTCCAAAATCTATTATGTGGAGCTTAGGTGAACCTCTAGCTAGGTTCCCTATCATCTTATTGGCATAAATATTAGACATTTTTTTAAAAGGACATGTAGAGACATAAACCTGATAAGCTTTAACAATGTCACATGCATTGATTTTAGTTGAAGCTAGATTTGTATATAGCTCCATCCCCGTCCCCGCGAAACGAGCCTCTAGCGCATTAGCAAAGTAATGCGCTAAACGCTCGTCCGCATCTCCACGAGGGGACGAATGGTTTCTAATCTTCTTAAGAAGGTTATCAACCATGAGTTTGTTATTCGACGAAACCGCTTGGGCACATTGAGTAAGTAGACTCTTCAAATCAACAATCTGTTTAGCAGGGTTCATCCTCTTCCTCCTTTGTTTCTCCGCAAGCAAACTCGGATTCGCCGGCTTATCAAAAGGACAACAAGCAAGCTCATCATGCAAACCAACTTCAACCGAACCAGGACAAAGTAAAAGCTTATCAATCATAGTCATAACCTCAGTCTTCATTAGTTCTTCCTCACTAGAACCACATGCAACTTGCTTATTACCCCTATGTTCCTCATGGCCATTACACTCAGGCGGTTGCCTGTTCTTCTTTCCCCTCAAAGAACCCTTAACCGGGTCGCGAACATATTCGCTATCCGGACCCTGGACCGAGTTAAAACCGAGGTCCAAAGCCTTGATCATTGAAGGAAAGCTAGGTTGGGTTTGAGCAAGAACATCATAGAAAGATTTTTCAGTTGCTTGAAGAGCTGAACAATCATGATACATAGATGACTTGTTCATCAACTCATCTTCTTCACCCATGAGCATATCGTTTATGTAATCAAGCACTGCCTCAAAGTAGTCATGTGGGACGTTTGGATCATCACACTCAGTGCAGCCACATGAACACCACCCCTTCTTCTCGGTTTGGCTCGGGTTTGGAGATATTATTGGTTTTAAAGTGGTTTCAACTAGGGTGTTCATGGTTAGTTGTTGATGGTTGTAGTGTGATTATGAAGTGAGCATGCATGCAAGGGTTTATATAGAATTAGAAAATGTGTTTACCGATAATAATGTGTGATGGGATTAATGTGGATTGGATCGATGGATGAGTGATGATCGGATCATGTTACCTAACGGACTAGCAATGGAATGATGTATGTGGAGGAAACCATGAAGGCTAAGAAATCGATGGTGTAATATTAAGAAGATATGTGATGTGAGGTAAAGCTTTTGCTAGATGGGGTGACGCATGCATGTTGTTTATTATTAATATTAACTGCCGTTCCTTACCGGAGAAGAAGGCTGTGGTTTGCTTGGGTTTATGTTTCTGGTTCATCATCATCGTAGAAATCCCACCAATAGCAAAACTAAGATATAGTGTATGATGAGGGTAAGATGTAGACAGTTTTATCTCTACCCATGGGAATATATAGAGAGGTTTTTTTTTGCAGTGAGACCTTGGCTTAATAGTAGTTTTACATCAAGTCTTAAACCTAAAGCACATAACACTAGCACTTATGACAGAGGCTGATTGGTGGATGTACCCTATGTCTTTCAGCTATCAATGTCACTACATGATGTATGATTAACTGCTCATCGCTTTTACAGTTATTTTCGAAAAACTAATAAAATAACTTTTAAATTAGTGCAATTTCAACCCCCCCCCCCCCCCTCTTGAAGGCCCACATATATATACATTATATTCGCACATCACAAGCAGAAAATCATACAAATAATTGTTTAGATGGATAAAAACGAAAATTAACATAAGGGAAAATGAGGAAAATAGACATATTGACCAATAAAATTAATAAAATAGACATTTACTTTTAGCCTATGCCAGTATAGACATGTCCAAAATGCGTAGGTTTCAATAGACATGTCCAAAATGCGTAGGTTTCATTTTGGGACCACTAAATTCTAGTCATCGTAGCTTGAAAATCCTATTTGTCGAATCTCTTGATTTTTTTTATTTGGACATGCTTATTTTAGCACAAGCTGAAATCTAACGTTATTTTGTTAATTTTGTTGATGAATGTATGTTTTATTATTTCTCCAAAAAAAAAATAATCACCAAAAAGTCAAGTCATACGTCACGTGTACGTATGAGTATGTTATTTTAGCACAGGCTGACATCTATTAGTTTACTATTATATCATTTTGTGGTCGATAAGGCTAGATGTGTATTTGTGATGCTAACATCTAAGGTGACATGCATACTAGATATATCCGGCATGTTATTAACATAACATAACACGAATAGTGTAGTGTCATTGTAAATTAAACTTACGATGACATGCATAAAATGAATTAAAAGCAAAAAACTAAAAAAATGTAAAAGTATATGTTTCTACTAAGGGATAATTGCATAAATGATCATTTGACCAAAAGAATTTGCAAAAATAAACATACAATGCGTCTAAACAACAGGGGCGAGACACTCTTTGCGTCTACCAATCAGACGCTTACACGTGTAAAGCCTTAGACGCCTTAATTTTTAAGGTCTCTGCGTCTAATCTTTAGACGCGAGGCTGTTATTTAGACGCAAAGTGCTTTAGACGCGAAGAACTTAAGGTCCCTGCGTCTATACATCATACTCGAAGCTGTTCTTTAGACGCAAGGTACAACCTTTTTAGACGCATCAATTTAAGAGTATGTTCTTTAGACGCAAAAATTTTCCTTAGAGCCAATCTCAAATGTGAAGGCTAGAGTTTAGACGCAATATTTTGTAGACGAATCCGTACACTTGTAGACGTATCCGTAGACTTGTAGAGGTATCCGTACACTTTGTAGAGGTATCCGTACACTTTGTAGACGTATCCGTACACTTGTAGACGTATTCGTACACTTGTAGACGCATCCGTACACTTGTAGCCACATCCGTACCTTTGTAGACGTATTCGTCTACAAGTGTACGAATGCGGCTACAAGTGTACGGATACGTCTACAAAACATTGCGTCTAAACTCTAGCCTTCACATTTGAGATTGGCTCTAAGGAAATTATTGTGTCTAAAGAACAGACTCTTAAATTGATGCGTCTAAAAAGGTTTTACCTTGCGTCTAAAGAACAGCTTCGAGTCTGATGTATAGACGCATGGACCTTAAGTTCTTCGCGTCTAAAGCACTTTGCGTCTAAATGACAGCCTCGCGTCTAAAGATTAGACGCAGAGACCTTAAAAATTAAAGCGTCTAAGGCTTTACACGTGTAAGCGTCTGATTGTTAGACGCAAAGAGTGTCTCGTCCCTGTTGTTTAGACGCATTGTATGTTTATTTTTATAAATTCTTTTGGTCAAATGGTCACGACCATTTATGCAATTATCCCTTCTACTAACTCTTTTATTCGGCTACATGGGGTCAAACACTTCTTGATTCTTCTATATGTTGGGACCACGTCATCTTCTTACGCTATCAATGTTTGCAAAAGTCTTGGACCACGTCATCCTCTTACGCTACCTTCACGTGTGTGACAAAGTTCGAGCACTCTATACGAAATTTAGTTTATCTAGATTCTATTTATTAGCAACGACTCCATTTATAGGAAAAAATATCAATTGAATTAATAATTTATTAACGTCTTTAACTAATTCATTCATATTGAATAAACGTTAAAATTTCATCTTTTTTTTCCCATATACTTGGTCCACAATTCTTGCTTTTGATTCTTTAGTTTTATGTTTATTTGGATGTATCAATTTGACAAATAAATTTGTTTTGACACATAGTACACGTATGAACAGCGCATCACCCGATTTGGTCACGGGTACTACCAATACGGTAACACTGTCACTACCAATACTGGTAGTGATCCCGTAAACCAAATTCGGGTTCTAGTTAACGGACAGTGAAGGTGGTAATGTTGACCATTTAACTATTTGGTAACATTTTATATTATTTCTTTTGAACGTTTAAATTTAATTAAAGCATAAATTAAAACCTAACTAAATAAAAACATAAAGAAGAACATAAAAACATTAATTTATTAATATTAAAAATAAAATTAAAATACATTAAAACAAATAAAAATAAACCTAAGTTTGGAGCAACAATTGTCATGCTTCGACATGGTCGAATATGTTGTCGTATCGAGTCTCATAGTCCACATGTGTGAACTCGATAGCCAACTCCGGATAGAGATCCAGATCCTCCCTCAACGTGCGCTTGTAGAGGGTGATCCACCGATCACACTTATTGTTGAGATCGGTCCACTTCCGCTGGAGGCTCTCGATGGTCCGGTCGTTGATGCCGACTTGCTGGTTGAAGTCGGCCAACACACGATCTCAGAACCCCTCCAGGTGCGAGCCCGAGGCCCTCGAGCGTTGACGTTGTTGTAGAGTCAGGTCATTTCGAGCGTCTTTGTAGCACACCACCAACGTAATCTCTTCTTCCTCGGTCCAGCGAGTCATCTTTGTGTAGAGTGTGGGTGTTTGTTTGCTTAAACTGTGGATTGCGGGTGTGAGTTTTAACCCCACGGTCTGGTGTGTTTATATACAAATTTTAGGAACGGTTTCTATGTTAATATTCAATTTTACTGACCGTTTATGTGGACGGTTTCATGAATTCAATTCAATTTTACTGACCGTTTTGGTGGGACGGTTGTAATAGTGTGAAATTAAAATATTACAACCGGTTTAATAATATTACAACCGTGTGAAATTTAAAAAAAAAATAGATATGTATTTAAGTGAAAATAAATAAGAGAATCAGTGGAGTGTTGCTTTCAAAACTGTGTTTCAGTTAAGTGATGTGGCAGTGCAAAATTGGTTGAAATCAGTGAAGTAAAAAAATAATTCAATGAAGTGCCCCCTAGAAAATGAGTAAAAGCAAATTAAAAACAACCAGATCATTTTTTAACAACAATCTAATCTAATATATACTACATTATAAAGGAGGAGGCATGGACAAATATGTCCAAAGTTAAGATGATATACCAAGGGTCCTTTACAAGTCACTAATTTTTTTGTCATTTTCTTATTTGTATCCACATGAAGATGTCACCCTTTCATAAACAACATAAACACTCAATTGAATGTTGTAATCCTTGAAACATAAATATTAATTTGATGAGTAAGTTAATATAAATATATAAAATAAAATAAACTGTTGTATTCTTTTGACACAAAAAGAACACTACGTAATAGTGTGATTTTTTTAATTTCATAAAATACATCATCTATATTCTTATAGATGATAGTTTTTTTTTTCTTTTTTACAATATCAGGTATTTAATGTCACATTTGTTAGTTTTAGAGCACTCATAGCATGGTTTTAAAAATCCTACCCAATAAATAAATTTTAAAGTAAAAGTATAAATAATAAAGAATTAGATAAAGATGAGGAATCAAATTGTATATACCTTTTAAATAACAAAAACTTAGGAGGATGATGTGTTAAAAAGACAATTTTACTCTCTAAGTTCATTTAAATTGGCATCATAAACGTAGAAAGTTGTACTTATGTCTTATTAAAAATATTAGTAGTATTTGTTGTATGTTAAAAATAGTAAAATTTATAGTTAGAATGGTATATCGTTCAATTAAATTTATACAAAACTATCAAGTTAAGAAAATGTACATTACTAATGCTAAAGAGGTTAAAGGATAATATCAAATTTACATGCAAAGAAAACTTTTTGTTTTCTTTGTTCTCCTTAAACTCATTGATGAAACCGACGGAGGAGTATAACCGCAAGCATTGATTCGAAATTCGAAGTTAACTATATGTGAAGTCAAACCGACAATCATCAAGCCTCATCATTGTCAAACTAATCGAAACCCTTATATGATCCTATACATATATCCCATTATACAAATAGTGAAACACAAAATCTGATCCCAACTCTTCTATTTTTCGTTAATTCGTCGCATGATTTTTCCCGCGAGTTCTGCCATGACGGCACGGACCTTGAGGTAATTGTTATGCTAGAGAATCGTCACCCCTCCCTCACCTCCTGTTAGACCGTTGCCGATTATCATCCCTGGTTCGGGAGTTTTGGGACTATTGCTGCGCTTCAGGCACGATCACCAACATCGGTCCAACCTCACTGTTAAGCTACGATATAATGTGTAATTCTGTTTCTAACTGTGCCTGAAACTTTTACAATTTCTGTTGTGGGTTGGGAAGAAGAACCGTCTACGACTGTCATTAAATGTATTATTAAATGACACGTAATTAAATTTTCAAATTTCACCATTACCCGTTTGTTTGCTGTCATATTACACCAGTAGGTTTGGTGTTCACTTCAATATTTGCTTCTTAAATATTTCCCTAGGTTTTTGCGGCTAGCATCACTGTGCAAATGTTTTTATGATCGAAGTTTAGTATAAGCTGATAAGTCCTTTAATAAATTATCAACAGAAGTATTTTTCTCGTAAGTGAACAAACTAACTCTTTGGACCGTCATATAATTTATACATTATTTTGTGATGTATTAATAGTTGATAATTGTAAGATAATTATGTTAACAAATTGACAATGTTTATGCAGTGTTTTTACGATTACAATTGTTTACCATGTACGAATAACAGTTATAAAATAAATCATTAGCATTTTAGCTTGAATAATATAAATTGTATCAACTCTTTTAAAATGGTTTGATCCAAGTAAATGTATATTAAGTGAACTATTTTGTTAAAGTTTACAATAAACTCATAACACGAGAATCAAAATAATAAACGAACTAATTATAAAGAAAAGTGATATGAATCTCGAATACGATAATATTGTAGGTGTTATGGACATTTATTTAAGAAAGTGAAAAAAGATTAACTATATAAAGTGAAACTTGAAAGCATCAAAATGAAAACAATGAGAAAAATTCAAAGCAATGGGGGCGGCCAACATTAATTGACTTCTAATCATAAGGCCCTTCACATTAGCATTAATCAATGTGGTGGAGTCAGCGGTGACATCGTTAGGTAGAGGTGTCGTGGAGGTGGCGGCAAGAGTGGTTATGGGAGTGGCAATGGCAGTGATTAGTAACAGGCGATGGCGGCACACAAATGTGATCGGTCGTGCTCGGCCCTTTGGACGTATTTTTAAGTAGCAAGTTTTATAATAGTAATAGTGCTGAAAAATTTTGCCCTGCAATAACGCACAGACTTCCCACTAGTTTTAGTTATACACTATTGTCTACCACAAGAATTAAATCATCAATCTCATGACAAGAGACATCATTTTCCATATCTTAACCAATAATTGGCATTACTAAGCAAAAGACCCGGTGGAAATCAGTAAGGTGTACAAAATAAATGATTAGGGGGCCAGTTAGGTGTGACAAAATAAATTCAGGTGCGAAATCTAGAAGTCTCTAGACATGGGTACATGACCTTTGTAGCTTTGACATGTGTACATGACCTTGGTATCAATAATTGTTCTCTCTAGGGTCAAAACCAGTGGATTGGTATCAGATCTCCATCCTTCAAAGTACAAACGATTGAAAATTGAAATCTAGACTCTAGGCATGTGTACATGACCTTTGTAGCTTTGACTACATCTCTCAACTTTTCTACAATTTTGACTTTCACAAGTCAAATTTCATAATTATAAGACCACACTCTTGTCAACTTTTGAAAACTATTCACAACACAAATCATGCATATTAAACTAACAGACATGTCATGTGATCACATATTTATACAACTCGATTTAAAAAAAAAACATAAAACAAAATTAACATCTTAAGATACAACACCATTGCTACTAGGAATACACATTCAGTTTCACCTTCTAAGCTGGTACCCAACATGAACTAGCATACAGTATTCGTCCTTTCCATCCTTGAAATATCCATTTCCCATCTTCATCGAACACGAAATCTTTGTGATACCCGGCACGTTTACATCTCAATTTCGAAACAAGGTCCCGGTCCAACGATTTTAGCTTGAACCCAGCCCGCGATATTCTCACCTGCCATTGCTTATATGATTCAGGCCTCTCGACCCGTTCAGCACCTTCACACGCGATCACATTCATAGCTTCACGCCCAAAGAACTCCTTCTCAAAATTCAATCTCTGTTCATTGTCGCGCTCTAAAGTGGAATCGAAAATGTCAAACAAAGAAGAGTAATGAAAGAGCGTCTCCCTAAAACGGGTCACGAAAAATGGAGCACTATAAGCTCCATTAATAACTGTGTGAACGAAAATATCAGGCTTCATATCACGAATCAATTTTAAAACCTGATCTCGCGGGCTTTCTTCAGAAACTGTTTCATCGAGTAAGTTATGGAAACGGACTAAACTGTTGACCGCTAAAAACTCGTTTCTTTGCAGCTTTAGGTCTTCAATTTTAATCGTCTCCCAGTTTTGACTTGGTATGGAGTTGTACTCAAATGCAACGTTGAACCGTTCACAATAATTGGCTAAACGTCTGCCTGTTTCTTGTAACCTCTCGGCTGGGCGAAAACCAGGCAGTGGATACTCGATTCCAGTAATCCTCAACTTAGGTGTACCATTGGGTACCGCTTCTGAAAGATGCTTAATGAAGATGGGCCATTGAAACCCGTACGCAATACCAAAATCAACTATATGAATAGTTGGATTCGATGAGGCTAATGCTGAATCGAATATCGTTTTGTTGGCAAACGACATGCCGATTTTTTTAAACGGGCAAGCAGAAAGATACACTTGATATGCTTGTAATTTTTCAGCAGCCGAGATCCTTACAGCACATTTTGCTGCATAGAGCTGAGAACCGGTGCCAGCTAAGCGGGCCTCAATACCAGTTGCAAAAACATGGGCTAACCTCTCTGAAGCATCACCAGAACTAGAAGCGTGTTGTCTTATCTGATTTAGTTGTTCGGTTGCTGTCCTCTGGTCACCAGCAGCAACTGCCTGTGCACAGTTGACTAACATGGCACTAAGGTCAACTGTTTTATCCGTCTTTTTTCTAGAATCACGGTTATTGTTAGAGCCACGGGTTCCGTTTTGCTGTAACTTGTTGTCTACTTGAACGGTAGGTGGTGCATTCCCACAAGCTACATTCTTGTCATTAGCATATGAACACTTGTCATTAGCATATGAACAGAGAAGAACTCTATCAAACATTTCAGATAAGTTTTCTTCTTCTTCTACATAAACAGCAGATTGTTTGCTACTTCTTTCTTCCTCATAAACGTTGTCCTCCAATTGATAATGTTTTCTTCCCTTTAGCCCGTTTGATGGTTTAAGCTCGTTTGACGGTTTAAGCCCATTTGACGGTTTAAGCCCGTTTGATGGTTTAAGCCCGTTTGATGGTTTAAGCCCGTTTGATGGTTTAAGCCCGTTTGACGTTTTAAGCCCGTTTGAGGGACTATCTTTCTCGACTTTGACTGCAACCTTTCGGGTTTCATCTCTTGAATCTTGAGGCAAGTCATATTTATCCAAATCAATAACCAGAGGTTTAGTAGAAGGTAAAAATTTACTAGCTTCCTCCATCCCTCTATTGAACTGCCTGATAGACTCACTGTCAGTGAATATGTTCTGGGCCATGTGTGTATTTAGCATTTCATCATTAGTCACACTAGCGGTCGAGTCAAGTGACCACAACGGGCTGGGCTCAAGAGAACGGGTTAGCGTGACTGGTGAAAAGGAATCAAGAGGATATCCTCCGGGCCAATCGGGGTAAGTGGAATTACTATTACTTGAGCTGCTGTTTGTACTGTGCTCACCAGAAGTACTGAAAAGATTCTCTTCTGAATTTTCAAGATTTGGACCTGGGACTAATATAGGAGGCGGTTGGGAAGAAGAGGGGTATTCCTGACCGAGGGCTTCGTACAATGATCTCTCAGTGGCTTGTAATTCCAAAGGGTCACAAAACAAACTTTGTATACCCTCCACATTCTCTTCCACAAGAATCTGGTCTATGTAGTTAAAAACACAATCATTGAACTCATCAGGAGAGTCCGCTTGTGAAGGAACATCAGGGGACACACTTAAGGAACCAGGGTTAGGGTTAAGGTTAGGGTAGAGTGTGGTGTAAGGAAGATCTAGAAAGCTGAGATCTGGATGTTCGTCTTTAAATCTGTATCCATTTGTAAGGCCTGAATTTTGATCAAATATGGGTAATATATCATCATCATAAGGTGTGAAACCATTGATGTGATCATAGAAGTTATTTTGATGTGGCTCCATGAACATATAACCTTTAATCTCCTAAAAGATTGAGTCAGAACTGAGCTTCAACAGGCACGAAATGTTGAATGTTTTCCACTACAACCTACAAGAAATTGAGGCACATATCATGTTTTGTTGCATAAGGTCTCAAAATTAATAGCATAATACCATTCATTAGCAAACAGAATTATTTTTTTAATTTTTTTATTGCAAATAATAAGGTTTCTACAGGCTCAATCTAACTTTAAATTTAACAAAAACAATCAATTAATAGCTCAAACAGTAAATAAGAAGAAAAAGAAAAACCTAATAGATCTACGGTTTGCACACATCACACACCTAGAAATTACTGAAACTACTAGAATCGTAAAATAAGGCTTCAAAATTAGAAACGTAAGCCCATTCATTAACAAACAGAAAATCCTTTTTGCAAAGAATAAGCTTCCAGAATACAGAAGCATAAAAACCTAATAGATCTAGTTTCTGCATATATCATATACCTATAAATCATTGAAATTATTAAATTCATAGAATAAGGCTCAATATTAAGAGCATAACCCCATTCACTAACAAACAGAAAATTCATTTTTGAAAGAATAAGGTTCTGGAGGCTTAATAACCTTCCACACTTACAAAATCAGTCAATTAATATCTCAAATAACATAGAAGAAAAATAAAAAAGTAACAGATATAGCTTCCGCTTACATCACACACGTAGCGATCAACGAAACCACTAAATTTATAAAACAAGACCTCAATATTAGCAGCATAAGCCCATTCATTAACAAACATAATTTCTTTTTCTTTCTTTTCCAATAAATAACCTTCTACATACTCAATCTAACTTTTCATATTCACAAAACCAATCAATTAACATCTCAAATAACACAAAACATGAATAAAAACCTAACAGATCTAGCTTCTACATACATCTAGGTTTTGCCTAAATCACACACCTAGAAATCACTGAAACTACTAAACTCACAGAATAAGGCCCAAAATAAGGAGCATAAACCCATTCATTAACATCAGAACAAAAAAAAAATTGCAAAAATTAAGCTTTCTACAGGCTCAATCAAACTTTTAATAATACAAAAAAAAAATCAATTATTTGCTAAAAGAATAAATAAGAAGAAAAACCTAATTAGATCTAGGGTCTGCACACATCACACACCTAAAAATCACTGAAACAATTATCCTCAAAATTAGGAGCATAAGCACCTTCATTAATTACAAAGCCAATCAATTAATAACTCAAAAAAGACAAAAACAAAATTGAAGAAAAACCTAACAGATCTAGATTCTGCATCCATCACACAAATATATACAAAAACAGAACAAAATCATTAACAATAAACCAAATATCATAACATCGAACAAATAATTGAACAAAAGAGTGAAAATAATGATGAAAGAAATATAGTCAACGGTAGTTTTACCTGAGGTTATGATGGTGGCGTGAAGAGGTGAAAAGTAAAGGGTTGAAGATTAGAAAGGTTAATAAGGAGTGTGATGTGAGAGTATTTATAGAATAAGAGAGAGCATAGGGATCTGGAACAGACCACGAAGCCTCCACGACGTGATGGTGGGACCGAGTGGACTCCGGCTGCAGTGGCTGACGATGATGGCTGGTGGAAAGTGTGAACACACACAGTCAATGTGTGTAATAAGTTCGTTAGTGGGTTGGAGTTTTTTGGGTAAGAATAATATTCAAATGACCTTTCAACTTTTTCTTTTAAATATAGAATTGTTTTCTTTTTTACCGCATCTTCTCGTGATGTAGCAAGGAACATAGGCATTTTAAGGGTGTGAATGGTTTATTTTAGTTCGGTTATTAGTCTTAATAAAAGTCAAATTCATTGGTTTAACCAATCTTATTAACCAATCAGTTAAATGCTTTAGTTTGTTTTGTAAGATTCTCTATTTTTATGTTCAATTAATTATTGTTAATAACCACAACCAACCTTTGGCTAATTTTTTTTGTAGAAGTACATGAAATGGGGGTATAAATACATAAGATTGAGGTATAAAAACCAAGAATATATATAATGTTCTGTTTCGGTTTGGTTAACTAAGGATTTTGATAACCACTATTAAGTTAATTCAGTTTTTAATTAATTTGGTTTGGTTTTATCCTTTTTTCGTCAATTTTCAGTTATTGCTATGCTCATCCCTAGATATTGTTAATCATGTAACACATCAATTTTTTAAACTGGAAAATACTAACAATACTATACTCAAATTAAAGAGAATAAAATGGTCGTTTTTATGATTTAGTTTTTGTTTTCTTGAAAAGTTATACCTATGAAAAAATTATGGTTATTTAAAAATAGTAGGGTAATTGGCTTATAAAAAGAGAGAAAAGAAGTGTAACTATTATTTAATAAAGCAAAAGTTAGAAGTAAAGTTGAGGTTATTAAAGTATAAACCGTAAAAGTATTTGAAACACCCTCATTTTAAGGTTATACCTTATGCATTAAAGGGAAAAAAAAGTTCTTATCCATCCGTGTGATAGGGGCATTCATCTTGTTGAACTCACAACCCATCATTCATTAATATTGTACATCATCATCCAATACATCCATCCTGCACGAGTTTACGAAATCGGAATCAAACCCGCCAAGGGAACCCATTATGGTTACTGCGGTGTTTCGTAACTATCCGCATGAAACCACAAGACTCAGGTTCAATACGGCTCACCTATATCAATGGCGCTTCAAAGTAGGAATCGTTGAGGCCCTCTACCATAATTCCAAATAATATCAGTCTCCTTTCCACAAAGGGGCATAGAGATCGGGTATCAAACCATGAGTCCATGACGTCCATGATGTTTCTTCATTATTCTTGCCATAAGCGTGATTTAAACTCAGTACCTAACGCTTAACCTAGCTAGTATTTGTCAACGGATAATGTCAATCAAAGTTGTATGTAACACGTTGAAATATGATCCAAATTCCAGGAAGCCTTTGTTAATTTTTATCTTTTCCTGTGATAATAAATGACAAATTTTTAATTTCATAGGACTTGATTACATTATCAGTATAATAGTTAAAGTGATCAATGTTTAACAAAAGTTTGTAGAAAATCTTGACTATGTCGCTTTAGGCCCCGCCACGTTGCGAAACTTTTGTTAAATTTATAATATAGTTAAAGTTATAATATAAAAATGTTATCATTATAGATTGTATAATTATTGTAGAGATATATACAACCCATAAAGATCTAATAACAATTTAAAACAAAAATGCCTTTTTTTTTCTAAAATAGTTTTGTGGGGCTTCCACTGTCGCTAAATAGGCCCGTCCTGGTTGGTTCTCATCAGTTTTGTGGGGTTGAGTTTGATTTGACATGGTGAGGTGGGTTGGGTGGGCTCGACAACTTTGTCGAGATTGTCCCGACCCCCCTAAGAGAATTTTTGTATTTAATGTATTTATAAGGTACAACTCTAAAATAAGGAAAATTAGTCTTCCAAATATTAATTATACTTTAATTACTCATTCTAATAACACTTTGAGTCTCTCATCTTAAACCAAATTCTGGTTAATTGATAAGTAACTACATCATCAATCTCTCTTACAAAAATCCTAAGTACTCCGTAATTTTTCAAATGGCTATAACTTTTTTCGTGCGTCAGTACAACACCAACAACCTTACCCAGTAGATCCCATAATTAGTAAAGCTGAGAGTAAAGTCTGGGGAGGGTGAGATGTAGGCAAACCTTACCCCTATTTTTCGTGTGTCAATATTTTTATAAAAAAGAAATACACCACAAAATGAGTATCGTATTCCCTTTAATTTAAGTACAGTATTGTTGTAGTTTTTAACTAAAACATTTATATGTTACGTGATTAATGAATCGTAAACCGAAATCAACAAAAAACTAAATAACCAAAAAACCATTTATCCGTTTTTTTTGTACCCTTGTAACCAAAACAACCAAACCGAACTATTCATGTTTTTCATAGATACTACCTTTTGTACATTATTTCATGTATTTACACATCCGATTTATGTATTTATATCCCCATATCATTTATTGTGTAACTTAATTTCATCTATTTTTAAGAATTTGTTTTTTTTTACAAAGTTTAGTTTTTGTTATTAACCAATATTAACTAGTCCGACCCAAAACCTAATAATCAGAGCGAACCGGACTGAACCGAACCGAACACACCCCTAACAATGTATGTATTCCTCACCCCATCATACGGGCGCCCATCAGGCACCATTTTGGAGTAGGTCAAGCTGGGTGACAGCCCGAGGCCCAAATCTCTCGAGGCCCAAAGTTTTATTCACCGTATATCCATCACTACAAGTGTGTTCCGATACTTTAGCGGCTAGCTTTTTTTCTTTGAAGATCCTATGTTTGACTGGTTTCTTGGTGTTTTTGGTGTTTGACCCTTCAAGTTATCAGTAAAACTAGATAAATATAGCGAGAAGGTAGTAGAAGGTTTAGATCTGAATTTTTTTTCACTTGTAAGAACTTGCCGTTGCAAGTGAAGATAAAGGAAAAATTGCAGAGGAATAGGAAAAGAATATAAGGTGCCCCTCAAAAATAAATTAATATTTTATTAGTTATTTTGTTTCCATATGCAACGTTTTATGATTTTTATATTTATATTTATATTTAAACAACTTGTATTTAAGACTAGGGGAGTGGGGCGGTTTTTGGAGGGCGGGAAGGCATCCCTGGGCGGGAACACCGTCCCTAGGGGGCGGGGAGGGTGGGCGGTGGGGGATTGCCAGGCGGGGGGGGGGGGGGGGGGGGAGTGGAGGGTGATGTGGCGGGTTTTGGTTGGACCATGTGTTGACCGTTGGGATTAAAGAAAAAAGAAAAATGACCGTTACAAACGGTAATATTTTTGAAAAAAAAATATTTTTTAAATCTATATATATATTAACCCACACTCTTCTACTCAAACCCACACTCTCCTATTTTTATAAAATCCTCTCAAAACACTCTTTTTTTTAAAATACTTGCAAGATGTCGGACCAAAGTTCCAGTTCGTCTTCGTCGTTTGCAGAACTCGTTTTGGGCTCCTCATCCGATGACGGCGCGGAGTTGATAATGGCTACCGTTCAGACACTCGTTAAAGTTGTAGCGGATGATGATGAAGCGACCTCGGAACCCAAGCGTAGAAAGTATATAGTTCGTGAACGACAAGCCGCAAATGATTTATTGGTACGTGATTACTTCTCGCCCGAACCAAGATACGATGAAAAAACTTTTAGGCGGCGTTTTCGTATGAGTCGTAATTTATTTATAAGAATATCAAACGATTTAGAAAATAATTACGAATATTTCCAACAAAGGCCCGATGCGCGTGGTGAGTTGGGATTTACCACGTTTCAAAAGGTCACAGCCGCGCTTAGACACTTGGGTTACGGGCAAGGTTCCGACATAATGGACGACTATCTAAAGATGTCGGCCCGAACGGCTAGGGAAACTCTCCACTTTTTTTGTTCGTACGTCATTGAACTATATTTAAAAAAATATTTGAGAAAACCTACGTTTAGTGACGTACAACAACTTTTGGAATTCCACGACGAAAAACATTGTTTTCCTAGTATGCTCGGGAGTTTAGATTGTATGAAATGGGAGTGGGAACTTTGTCCAACTGCATGGCAAGGTCAACACTCAAGTGAATATCATAAAAAGCCTTGTATGATGCTTGAAGCGGTTGCATCACAAGATCTTTGGTTTTGGCATGCGTTTTTTGGTGTGCCCGGTTCGAACAACGATATAACTATTCTTAATCAATCCCTAATTTTCAACGATCTTGTAAATGATGTTGGACCGAAAGGAACTTTTTTTGTAAACGGGGTAGAATACAAGTACGGGTATCTTCTAACAGATGGAATTTACCCTGATTGGGCCGTTTTCGTAAAATCGTTTACACGGAGGACTACGTTAGACGATAAGAGAACAAAGTTTAACAAAGCTCAAATGGCTGCACGGAAAGACATTGAGCGAGCTTTTGGTGTTTTACAAAAAAGATGGCGCATTTTATCTATGCCATGTCGAATGCTGGAAAAATCGCAAATAAAAAATGTGATGTATGCATGCATTATTTTACATAACATGATTTTGGAAGACGAAGGGCGTGCAATATGCGAGTATTTTGGTGACGAACCACCATCAAGTCAAGGAAACATTACTGATGCAGAAAGATCGTTAAACAACAAGGAAATCAAAAATACTCAAACACATCACAACCTTCGGGCGGATTTGGTTGAGCATATTTGGACTGTACCAAGACAATACCCATCCGACAGTGATGATTAAAAACATGTTTGATGTATTTGTTTAGTTTATGTATTTTTTTTAGTTGATGTATTTTTTTATTTCATGTTTTTATATTTTTTTATTTTGTAGTTTATTATTAATTATTAATGTTTTTTAATTATGTTTTTATTAAATTTGTGTTTTTTTATTACTTTAATTAAGAAAAAGAAAAAAAATACTTTCCACATGTCACTTCCCCCCACTCTCCCCTCCCCCCCCTCCCCTACATGGACCCCACAAGCGCCACATGGCGCTTCCCCTCTCTTTCCCCCCCCCCCCTCCACTCCCTCTAGTCTAATGTAATATATACTTTTGGTTTTGAACTATATCAAGTGCATTGATAACAATAGAACGCACAAAATAGCACACCTTAAATTTTATTCACTTTAGATATTAACCTTGAAACAGGAATGATATGTTAAATGAAAAATTAGAAAATAACATCTAATTTTTGTTGATATGTTAATTAGAGATGTAAATTTGTAAAAATTAAAAAAGCTAAAATAATATATAGCAAAAAGGCCTCCATTTCATTATTTGCTTTAGACCCCGAGAAACATTGAGCCGACCCTGTTTATAGAGAAAGGATGGTTAGAGGCCCAAAATCTTTTTAGGGTTCTTGGGGACGACCCTCCATTTCATTATTTGCTCTAGCACTAAGCTCTATTTTCTTTTTAATTCATTCCTTCTTAACTATTAAGACATTGGGTCACTTTGCAACAATTAAAATAACATATTTTATCATTAATCTCGGGGGCCCAATATTTATCTCACTTGAGACCCAAAATCTTTTTAAGGTTCTCGAGGACAGTCATGACGCCCTTACTATATAAGACTATCCGTTGTGGCCCGCGAGCGACTAGCTGTAAGCCACAAAACATTCCACGTGGATCACTCGAACCATAACAGCCTTCAGCGAACGACGGCGCGAGCGAGTAGCCGTTAGTGCACTTGTGTCTGTTAGCGAGCTGAATATAGCCGTTGGCAGTCAACTAGCCGTTAGCCAACGACTAGTTGTCCTATTTAAATACAAAAAAAACTAATTTTTATTCACCAAACAAATCAAATACAATATTCAATCAAGCTACACTTCAAAAATCAAGCAAACAAAAAATGGACTCACAATGGCAAAATTGCTACCAACCCGCAATGGAGTTTCTTGATGAAGAAGAGTATGATGTTAGTCCAACGAACGAAATCGAAGTTAACCTAAGCCAAATGCCACCGCTTTCACTTTCACCGGATTTAGTTCCGGATACACAACCACCAACAACTCAAAGGCGAGGTGGTAGAGGTGGTGGCTGAGGACGGACGGCCGAAGTGGTGCAAGGGGTGGTGGAGGGGCGGCCGAAGTGTTACAAGCGCGTCTCGTGAAGGAATACGAGATGAAACAAGAACACCCCATTGACAAGGAAGAGTAGTTTATTTTTTTAAGTAGTTTATTTTTTTTATTGTATGTCTTTTTAATTTTTTTTATTAATGAAAATTTAACGTTTATTATTTAATTTGTGTTACAAATTTAATTATTATAAATTTAAAATAACAAAGTTTAAAAAAAAATAAATAAAAACTGGATAAAGCTGCTGCTCACCTCTAGCCACAACACCATCAGGCTAGTAAGTCAGAGCTTTATCACCCTGCCAACTGAGTGCTTACGTGGCTCAATATGAGAGGATAGAGTCATTCTTCACCTCTAACACAACGAATAGTCTAACATGCATATAAAAAATGGTATGCTTGTTAAACCCTAAAACCCTTATCGCAAGTAGTAAATAATAAATAAATTGATATCAGAAATTAGAATTAGAAGTATCTTAAAATAGACTGTTGGTTTTCGCCAAAATAGTAAAACCTTATCCTACATCCTTATGTGGATGGAATTATGGATCACCATCCCCAACAATAACGACACCACGCCTATCTGATAACGATGTCGTTTTTTATAACGAGACAATTTTAGTATTTTAGTGTTGAACTTGGTGAACACGAAACTTGTTGAACAAGTACAAATTCAACGAGCTGCCGGTTTATTTCATTGGCACAAAATTTCATTGAAATATACAATCACTGGATTGTTCTGTAAATAAAATTCAATCTATTTATTTTCTTTTGTAAATTTGCAATTAAGTATTTTTTTTTTAACTGCTAATTTCTCTTCTCCTTGCTTTTCACCTTACCCAAGACTTGAATCTGAATCATTCTTCAAAGAGGTTTTCCCTCTTTGAATTAAGTATTTACGCATATTATATAAATTATCAAGATACTATTTATCGATTTTTCCTCCATATTATTTGCTTTTATAATTAACTAAAGGGCTAACTACGCATAACCTAGTGGTGGACAATGGTATGGTGTTTGCCTCTTTTAAAAGTGATGTGAGTTTAATTCCTCACAAGTGTAAGGTTAATTGGATTTAGGTGTAAAAAATTACCGCTAAAAGGGCGAAGAATGTAAATTTTATAACATAAAATAGCATATCTTTTAATCTAACGGCTTGGTTGTTAGATTACACGCTAGATGCGTCCTTAGGCTCCTTTAGTTTTCAAGTCATGTATCACATAATATCCTTAAAATCCTTAAGAACCTCAATTTCATCTTCAACTCTACAAATATCCTTACCATTCTTAATTTACACCTCATCACCTAACCATTACACCTAATATTTAAATAAAACTTTTCTTTTTTACTTTGAGCCCACCTTAGTACACCAAGACAAAATCATGCTCTTGTACAAGGGCATCTAAGTCCTAAGAGCTCCTTAGGATGGATACTGATAAATACACTCCAACTCCAATGCTAAAAACATCTACGAGCTTGATCTCCAATAACCCTTAATTTGAATATATTCTTATATTTCATATATGGTGATGAATCGATGATACATGCAACTTTGTTTAAAGTACGATCAATAGTAAATTACTTACCAGTGGCAAGTTGATCACCAATGATAGATAACCGGTAACAAAAATGAAATGTTGAAAACGGAACCCATATATAAACAATTTAAAAACAAGTTAGTTTTTAACTTTTTATACTCTTTTAATCAAATCATTATCGTTACCAAGATCTAGTTGTCACGTATGGTTCACCCGAACTATTTTCAGTTTTTTTTTAAATCGATTATCCGTTAAATATTAAAACTTATTATAAGGTGTATAAAAATGACACATTTTAAGGTTAAATTAACATGTGTTTATCAGATTATTATTGTGCAATGTTTTAAACACGTATATGACATCATTTAAATTTAAATTTCATAGATGAATTGAAAAATACTCAGAGTAAAACAGACATGAACTTATTAATTGAATTATATTATAGTAAGTTGGTCAAGGATGGATTAAAATATATGGTCCACAACAACTTTTAAACTCACATGGACGATGATTTGTTTTTAGTAGACTAGGGTTCTTTATTTAGAAGGAAGTAACGACGCAACTTGTTGTCCGCTTACATGCTATCCTTATGTAATTTGCCCATTTTATTGAAATGAAATACTTGTCTATTATATATGTATTATTGAAGAGTGGGGTGAATCGTGCCATCCCCCCTCTTATTGGTTGAGAGGGGCGGTGGCCTTTATTATTATTATTTTTACAACTTTGGTAAACAATATATATTAATGGTATCAATTCAAAACATAAGTATGTTGGTGGTGGAGTGGTTTGTGGTGAGCTTTCGTTGTTCAAGGTCGGGGGAGGCCTTTATTTAATTTTTTTTACAACTTTGTTAAACACTAAATACTTATGGTTTCATTTCAAAACACAAGTTGTGTTGGTGGAGTGGTGGTAGAGTCGTTTGTGGTGAGGTTTAGTTATCCAAGGTCCCAGGGTTGAACCTTGGGGGAGGCACTTTATTTTTTTTTCTCACAACTTTGTTAAATAATATATAGAGTAAAGATCTTGTACAAATTGTTTTTTTTTTGTAAGAACTGTAAGAATCAAAGGAGAGTATTTTTTTTATTTTTTTTCAAATTTTTTTTCTCATATTGTTAAACATGTATAATAGTATTGAAAACTAAAAAAAAAAAATTGGTGTAGAGTTATTACGTGTAGAGTAATTACATAAATACTCTAGTGTAAACTAATGTATTTACTTTAATGACGTAATTACACTAAAAAAATTTATTTATTTATTATTTTTTTTGTATTATTCATCTAGAAAGTATGTTTAAACACATCGGAAAAAAAATTCTAAAAAAATAAATAAATTTTTTTTACCCCCTTTGATTCTCACATGACACTTTGTATTTGATCTTTACTCATAATATATATCTATGGTTTCATTCAAAATAAATCAAAGTCAGTGATAAAAAAAACATAATTATTTTTTTAAATGAGTATAGCCGTATAGGTAGGCCGGGGCTATAACGAAAGAGCAAAGAAAGTTGTGAAAATTATGTTTTGCAATGCTATGTTGTACCTAAACAATAAGGTGATCGTCAATGCCTAGAAACGTGCAGCGAAGCACGCACAGAGATCTATCTAGGTTTGATTAAAAAAAATAGTTTGATGCTTTTAAATAATATAATTCAATTAAGTATTCTGTTGATTATGATTAGTTGACACTTTGACAGCTCCCAACTAAAAAGATTTCCAAAGTTTGTTTCGAATTTTGTTTGCTTAACCATAATTGTTTATATATTATTTATTTGTTTTAGATGTAACAAATAAAAGAACGGTTTTTATAATCTATAACTTATAATAAAAGAATTGAACTTTGATGATGTGGCATTTAATAGAGGCCTTAACCACTCCTTGAATGTGCCACATGGCATCATGTAGGATTTTTTAATTTTTGAGTTTTTTAATAAATCTATATATATTATAATTATTTTAGGAAAAGATAAGAATTTAAAAACAAAATTAAATTTTCTCTCTAATGTTTCCTCCTATAACTTTTAAACGTTAATATCTTTTATATACGAGATTTTTTAAAGAAAAAAATTACACCAAATTAACGAGCGTTTTATTATTTTTCCAACGAGTACCATAGTGCTATATAAAAAACGGAGAAAAAAACAACTACTTTTGTGTGTTTTGTTTTCAAATATATTTTACCCTACTAATACATCATAAACGATAAGCATAGTTCATAGGCAGAGATTCATTTTTTATATTTGAATATGATAACTTATGGCAGAAATTTGTTTAAAATAAATAATAATAATAATAATAATAATAATAATATTATTCATTAATCATGTATTGGCAAATCATTAATTATGTTGTCATATTAGATATTTTATTATGTTATATTAGATATTTCAACCCCGGGACACTCCCGAGATAAAAGCTAGTTTTATTATAGTAGAGTAGTATTATAAACACAGGCATGAGGTTTTCACAAATCTCTATTAAAATTTAAAACTAATTAAGTTTCAGTTACATACACAACAAAAGTCATTCAATACAGAACTTTATTTTAATTAGAAACTGTATAAAATCATGTAAAAACACATGTATATGTATCGTTTTAAGTGTGATAGATAAGACGACTATATAATTGTAGGGTTTGGATAAAATACACAGTGAAATAAAAATAGGAAGTCGTAGGAAGGGTATCAAACGGACAGTGTTAAGTGTCGGGTAATAAATGTTTTACAACCATTATATAACTTGTCGATATGTGGATACGTGAATTAATGTGTTAAATTAGCGAATAACACGTTGAAAACCCATGTGTGTTATTCATCCTAAGCATTTGTTAAGTTGTTATTTTGAACCCTAAAGGTCCAGACCTGGTTTTAATGTGTTTTTATCAATGAAAACCTTTGGAAAAACATTTCCTAAGCTAAACCTAAACATCTCTATGAGTTTTTGATAAAAATACAAGCTTTAAATGCTTTTGATGATCTAAAACGTGGGATTTCTTATGTGTTTGCTATTAGAACGATTTAGGGAAGTTGTTAGGATGATTATCTAGGGATTTGAAGCTTGTTTGATGTGTTATGTGGCTTTTGTGAGTTTTGACCCGTTTGAGGAATTTGGTGAAATCTAGAATGTAATAGGACGATTTGATGATTATAACTTGTTAGGGTTTGTGTTAGAATGATCATACAACAGCTTGATGATGATTGGAATGGGATTATGTGATGAAATCAGATTATTTGCCATTTAGGAATACTTTTACATGTTGATGATGTGACTTACCCATAATCTTATCTACTTTGGGAAAACTTGCAAGTTGCATGATAAACAAGATGATAATTGGGGCGTATTGATAAGGTTGGGTTGTATAATGATTGTGGATTGATTGGGGATGTTCCAATGCGTTTCGGACATGATTTAGAGGGTTTCATGCACCAAAAGGCCAACATGCAAAACAGGCGACCGGCTAGCCAGTCGTGTGCCTGCAGGCGACTGGCAAGCCAGTCGTGTGTTTTGATGCTAGCCATGTGTTTAATGTTTTAGTAGACAGTCGGGTGTTTTGAAGCCAGTAGTGTGTTTTGGAACCCCGTAATGTGTTTTGACACCCAATAACATATTGTAAACCCCGTGGCATGTCTAGAAACCCCGTAACACGCATTATGACTCATACGTGTATTACATGAATTATATGCTAGGTTTTGTGAACTATTCGTTGTATAAGATATTAAGATGCGTGTATTCATGTGATTGCTTACAAACTTACACTTAACTGATAAACGAATATATCGGGTCACCATCGGGATGTCGGGTCTTGTCGTGTGTGGTCATGTCAAATGTTAAAACACTTTTACAAACGTACAAAGTCATGGTCTTGGACAATTAAGGGTTATTAGACAAACGTATCATCGGTCAAACACTTATGGGCCATCTATGGTAGGTTTCCAGTAGTCGGACTACCATAACACGCCTGACTTACTTACTTAATTGAAGACGCGATTTAAGGTGAGTTTCACAACTCCTCTTTAACTGTTTTTCGTTGGGGGAGAAACATACTGGCAAACCTTAACTTTTTTTTACCATAGTATTACATCATATCACATGGGTACTAGGCGAGTTTCATCTTAAGTCATTTCTAACTTGTGAACCATGGATATGTGGATATATAGCAGGGAAAGTGTGAATAGATCTATTGGGCCCGGCAAGCCCTACTCGGGTCGACTAGAGGTCGGAGAGGTGCTTATTTGTCCTATCTAACTTACGACACAGAGTGATGACCGATGGCGGGGAATTAAGGCAACTTACTAACGTTTAGCAATGGTTCATAACGCTTTAGTATCATGTAACGATGTCTAGCTAGCATCAGGTATAGATGTAAGGATTGTTGGGTCTAATTTTCAAACTTTTACTTACTTTTGCAAACATAAAACTCCATGAACTCACCAGCACTTTATGTGTTGACTAACACAGCATGTTTTCTCAGGTCGCTAAGGTAGCAGTCAAGGAATAGGATGCACGGAGTCGCAGTGCATCCTTTTGTTGCATTCCACTGTTGAACATTGTCTTTATTGCTTTTCAAACATTAACTTTTGTTGGCTTTTGAGTTGTACTTTTAAACTAGTTGGGTTGTAAACTATTTACGCTTCCGCTAAACTTTTGAACTGTGTGGTTGTTTTCAAATGTTGTATTTTCTAATATAGTTATCCTTTATTGTGACCGTTGACTTGGGTCCTGATATGTCACGCGCCTCGCGGTAAAACCCCGCAAGTGGAATTTGACAGTGGCAATTTAGAACGTCAAACGTTTTTTATTCAGTTTCACATATACCGGAACTAATACTAGTATTCGTTTTTATGGTTTTAATTCGATGCAAAACATGTGTTAGTGTCCTTCTAATCACTATTCACCAGGGCTGGAATATTGTGTCAGACACGACATGTTAATACACGAAACATGTAAACAACACATGATAACTTATCTTGTCGTTTTTTTCAGACACGAACCTGTGTATACCAGGTTAACACGATAAGACCTGTTCAGAAACACTATAAGTCAAAAATCCATAAAAGTCTTAAAACGACAAGACTTGATAAGAACATGTCTACTGAGAAGGATTTGAAATTGTAATTAGGGTTTCTTTGTTTTTACTATAGGCATGTATATATCCCACATCCCCACCCCACAACCTATATTTTTTTAAATAAAAATCCTTAACATGTCTTAACGTGTACTTAACATGTATTTAATCTGTTTCGACATGAATATTAATAGGTATATTCGTGTCTACCTGTTTAGGTCATGAAACATGTTAAGGTCATACACGAAATACGTTTAAGGTCGTGTAGGTTCATGCCATTTAATTGTGTTAGTGTTTGAAATTGGCGCTCCTACTATTTATGTCACATCATGTTTTATTTTTTCAATTTCACAAATATTGAAATTAGTACGGTATGTGTTTTTCGAAGTAAAACATTTATCGGTATTATATTGGGTATATGACGACTTTAATTTTTGAGTTTTCTATTTTAATTGCTATAAATTAAATTAGTTTAAAAAAATTGCTTTAATTAGTGTCGGTATCATAAAGCACCGAATGATCCTGCTAGCTAACATACATAACTAAATAAATAGTAGAAACACCAACAGAAAAAGATATTAATAAGTTGGTCAAGGAGAAAACTCTAATATGTAACTATTCGCAGTTTAATATTATTACAAAATAATAGTATCAGAATTAAAAACAAAAGAACCCGTTGAATATGAATCAAAATGCTTTCCAAAGTTGTTTAGAATTTTGCTTACTTGCCCGATAATTATATATTTGATTATCTATATATTATATTCCAAAAGCTTTTAAAGACAGATAAATTTAATATGAAGTGATAAAATATGTGTTATGATGTAACATAGAAATTAAAGTACTATAATATGAGAAAACAAAAATTTTAATCATGTGAATAAGAATAAAAATGTATATTAAAAACAAGATGTATGTTTGGATGAGGAGCAGAGCTAGAAACAACAATCGCAAGGCGTGATTGTCTGATTGAGACGGTGATCTTGAAGGTGTGACTTTTTTTTTGACAAAAAAGTGGCTTTAACCTATTCTGCTCTTGATGAAAATAGAATTCTTAGTTTGAACATGATTAGTGACTTGCCTATACATGATTAATCAATTACCTGAACACATTGTGTTTTTTTTCTGTATAAACAAAAACCCACAAAAAGTCGGGTTTTTTTTTTCGTTTTTGTATAGGACTTTGGTACTCGTTGGAAACATAATAGAACGTTCGTTAATTTGTTGTAATATTTAAAAAAAATCATATATAAAAGTTATTAACGTTTTAAAATTATGGGAGAAACATGAGAGAGAAAAAAACTTTCTGCATAGAAATAAAGAGTAGGATGTCACGTGGCACACCCAAGAGGGGAGGATGAGCTCTTTGAGTATCATGTAGGATTTAGTGCTTTGGTTTATTAATATGCATAGATATTAATATTCCAAAGCATGAAATCCTACATGGCACTCAAAGAGACCAACTTCTACCCTTGAGTGAGCCACATGGCCGTGGAAGAATTGCAAAACCGCATGAGTTGTCAGAAATATGCTCCACAGACGATATGGCCGAAAAATAATTTGATACCAGTCACAACCGCATGGCCTTTCCAGAAGTGGGGTGTAGACTTAGTGGGCCCTTTTCCTCTGGCCCCAGGAAAGCTCAGATACTTAATAGTCGCCATTGATTATTTCACAAAGTGGATCGAGGCTAAACCGTTGGCAAAAATCGAAGCAAGCAATATTCGGAAATTCTTATGGGAACACATCATTTGTCGTTTCGGGGTCCCTCTATACATTTTCAGCGATAACGGAACAGAATTTGCAGACAGGGCGTTGCAGGAATGGTGCAAAGAGCTACACATAAAACAAATTTTCACGTCCGTGGCACATCCCCAAGGCAATGGCCAGGTAGAAAGGGCAAACCGAAGTATCCTGGATGGGATAATGAAACGACTGGATGCGGAAGGAAAGTCATGGGTTGAGCAACTGCCCCATGTCCTTTGGGCTCACCACACATGCCAAAAACAAGTAATGGTGAAACATCATTCAGCTTAACATTCGGACCAGAAGCCATGATTCCAGCTGAAATAGGTGCGCCATCTTTACAGAGGGACAACAAAGAAGTCGATAATTAGCAGATGTTGCGGCATAATTTGGAAATATTGGAAGAGCGCCGGGAAGTAGCATGTATTAATGAGGCCCGCTACAAGAGACTTATGGAAAAATACAACAACAGACGGGTCTTAGAGCGATCTTTCAAAGTAGGTGACCTGGTGATGAGAGACAATGAAGCAAGCCGATCACGGCCGTAGGGCAAGTTGTGGCCAGTTTGGGAAGGCCCATACCAAATAGCAGAAACACTTGGAAAAGGGACATACTCCCTTAAACAGCTTAATGGAGAACCAGTGCCCCGTACCTGGAACGCGGCAAAATGCTACATTGATACGTTGGCCTTTTGGTCGTATAGTTAGTTCACAATTCTTTTTCGACTTGTTGGTCACTTTGACTGTTTGTCTTTATTTTCCCAAATGACCTGTTGGTCACAATGGGGTACATTTATGTTCAATATTTCTAATAAAACGCTGGCACAACGACATTGAATTTAGTTTTTAACAACGAGTGTTCATATATATCCACATATTCATACTAAAAAAATTACATGATGACATAATTACTGCTAAACAGTTCATCATCTGGGTAGGGGCAGGAAAAAAAATCCATCGCCATAACAAAAATCGCCTACCGTCGTATAAAAATTAAGCGCTATCATAGTACCCTTTTCAAGGGTTTACTATATACTATTCACAAGTACTTGGTGCAACTAGACATTCGTCTAGTATTTCTAACACCTCTATAGGTGTGTACAGCAGATCACCTTCGGGTGCAAAATCAGGGAGTAATAAACCAAAATCTCCAAAAGGATGACCCTCATCATGTCCTGCACTAGCAGCGTCACCTACCGCTTTATTCGCTTCAACATTTCCGCCTACTTCCACCACAGGAAGCACAACACCATCATGAGGAGGAACGACAATGGCCTCAACAACCGGCTTAACGATGTTTTCCTCTACAGGAGCCATAATCCCAGGAGGAAGATGTTCATCAGTGATACATGCTCAACAACTTCCATCGCCGGCTGGGTTGCCATGAATAAACGTTGAGGACCACGTTTGTACGTCAGCTCATACCTCCTAGCTGCTATCATCTCTTCAGTCCTTCGATTGAACTCCTCCATCCTGCTCATTGCAGCATGTTGAGCGTCAATGACTCGAGCCCTACGTTCTAGCATTCTAAGTGCATCTAGGGCATCGAGTTCGACTAAGTATTCGTTTAGTGACACGTAACGTCGACGCATTCTTCAAAGTGGATATGGCACAAGTGCATAAAGTGGATTCGTTTTTGATATGTTACCTAACTTATATAGAAGCTTCTAAGCTTGGCCTAAGGGTTGTTAAAACCCTACCATTATTGTCTGACAGATTCCGACTGACACTGGCAGTGACGGCTGGTGAGCATTGCAAACGTCATAACATGAAGAAAGATATTAATTGTGATTTGAAAGGATATGATGACAATTGTCTAATCAGCAAGTTGTTAATTAATCTGCAACTTAGCTATCATTACATCCTAGTTATCACTACGTTCTCAATATTAGTGCAAATACATTAACTTCCATTGAAATTTATCATCCAAGCTTACAAAATAATTTCCCAGATTACAAAAGCAACAACAGTCAGAAACTACCAATCACAAGAAATTAAAATTTCTAACACTTCATGAGGAAGTTGACTCTTCATTGTCTGATGACCCAGATGACGAACCAATCACAACTGGCTCGAGTATCCCCCAAAGGGCAGATATGCCTTCATCCCCAACCTTGCTGCTGAGCTGCGATATCACTTCCAAGGAATCACTACTCAGCACTTGCAAGGTATCCGCCGTCCTCACCTCGACTAATTTTTCATCATCATTAGTGGGGGGAAGCTTCTTGCCGATTGATCATGCTCGATGACAACGCATTAACCAATCTTGATACCCGAACTCAACGGCGGCTTGATAGAAGTCGTTCAACCGCTGTTGATACTCTACACCCACACGGATGTAACGCCACAAAGCCGGTATGCCCTAGGATATTAACCAATCACGATCAGCTTGTAGAGAACCAACCTGGGATTCGAGGACTTTGACTTGAGTCTTGGAAGCATTGGCAGAATTCATAGATATATCCACCCAGTCATTCGTATAAGACAATCGGGATTGCCATTCATTCAGTTTTTGCAACGTAGCATCCCGACCTTCTTCAGCCCATCTAACACGGGATTCATAGTTCTCAACTTTGGCCGCCAATTACTTGTACCTTTCGATGTCTGCCCTGGCCTTTGCCGCTTTCTCTTTCTCAACCACCACCTTTTTTCTCCAGGGTCTTCACCCGGTCATCTAGACGAAGGATATGTCGGTCCTGTTGGTCTTACCGATGTAGCAACTCAACCTTTTCATATGCGTGAGTTACCACCATCCGGGCTTTGTCCTGCTCGTATACCTCTTGAATGGACTGTTTATTAACCATCTCTACTTCCGCATCATTCAATAACCTCAATGCTTTCTCCTTCTCAACAGTAATATCCCTGTGCTTCACACGGAGATCCAACAAGTCACATAAATTAGACCACCATCGTCATAGGATCTCGTACAACGATGTTGTCCCATTCACACTTGACCCCATAGCATTCTCTACAAGCTGAGAATTACTCAAGCCTTGCAGGTAATATCTTTCAACGGGGCGAAAGCATAGTCTGCCCAATGACGGATGATTTCAGGGTAGATTAACCTGGTGGATTTAGCAATTCTTCACCCAGGCATATACTTGGCATCCTTCAGCAACGGTCGCTAGTTGATCCCAAGACCATTGACGTTTGGCAGCATTTCCCAGAAGTTGACGATGAAAAAGCATCCAGTGTTGCAGTTGATTGCATACCGCCCGAGAAGGTGATGGGATGATGTTGGACGTTGCACTGCAGTTTTGTGAAGCTTTTCTCGGGTATAGTCGTTGAGGTAGTCAAAGGAGTGCTAGCATGAGTATAGATTGGTTTCAACTGAGCCTTCCCGCGCATAGCAGCAGATGTTGGGACAGTAGTAGCATACGAGCTCACATTTATTGTTTCCATGACAGGTGATTTGAGACTTGCACTAGAGATACCGGCAGAGGCACTTGCCTTCATATCACCCGCAATGGTCTCCGTCACCTCTGATAGTTTACCTCTTGTTTCAATAACCACCTTAACATCCCCCAGATTCGGCTTCGTGGGGGAGAGCATTATGACCACTTCTGCATGCCGGCCTGGAATATCTCCAGTCCCGATTTGTTGTGCTGGCGCGTCCTCCAGTTGCAAGCAAGCATTTGTTTGCAACAATAACACATCATACGGGTCAGTACTGCCCCGCACACCAACAAACAGTTAACAATGTTATATGAAGACCAGCAGTTCTTACCAAGTTTTTCTCTTTCGTCTCTAGCACCTGCCTTCCTTTCTCAAGAAATACATCAACATTCGGAGCCTGGGCCTTCCTTTTCCTCGACTTCTCTTTATTTTTCTTGACATCCGCAGTCGTCTCCCCGGGTTCTGCAACACTGATGGGATCAACATCTATGGGGGAGCGACCTTGGTTTCCTGCACAGACACCGGGGTGTCTTTCACATCCTCGAGAGTAGTCCTGGAAGTACCCGCCTCGCCGGTGGTAACCGGAGGTGCTGGAAAAAGGAAATTTGTGAGAGTCTGGCTTGGAATGTCAAGCTCCTCCTCCTCGATGAGACGGTTATGCTCTATCAAATAGGGAAAGGCCTCCATGATCTAACACATCAAAATACTGCCATTCCACTGTGTAGGCACAAAAGGTTACCACCTAGCTTAAACACCCTTTAAATTAAAACGCAATAGACATAAGGAACTTGCGATATTCAGGAAAGGATGTCTCATCTACCCACACAAGGCTCATACCTACAACAACCAAGGCACGTTCAGGTATGTGGGTGCATTGAATGTGATTGTTGATCAACGCCAGATACAGTGAATCTTTCTCAAACACAGTTGGGGCAGGACATTCATCTGCCAGTCCTCTTCGGTTCCGGGTAGCGAATAGGCACGTTCACGGGCAACACAGGTTCATCGATAAAGAAGAATATTCGCCCCCAATTCTTGTCCCGGGTACTGGAAGGGTAATTCTCGATACACGAAAATGCACCAGATTGACGATAAAATGTGAAATACTCACCTTTGTACATCAAAACATACAATACTCGAAAAATTTCCAGCCGGGGTACCATCCCAAGACCCCTGGCACAAAACTCAAAGTGCCTAATCTTGATCAATCCCAACGGATGTAACTGGGAAATGCTCACTTGGTAATACGACAACAAAGCAAACAAGAAATGTGTCACCGGTAGCCACATCTTTCGGATCTGGACATGTTGGCCCCCATTCGGCCAGAATATGCCACTCGCTCAGAAAATTTATGCTGTTACCGACCAACTAGAGTTTATCTCGGCAACACTCGTGACTGTGCACGACGTACTAGTTTTGGGAGCCATTTCTGGTGATTTTCTAGTGGAAATCGTCAATATACTAATCACCTCTTTATAAACACTCAAAACTGATGGTTTGAATTTTTAATTGAACCGCCAACAGCCACCTTTCTTGTCAATCAGTCTGCCCAAATAGCTGATTAGACTTTTGGGTAACATCATACTATGTGCATAGGTCATGCGGCACTTATCCCAAAAAAAGATTTAAAAAAGTATTATTTTGGATGAACTTTTTCCGTATTTATACATATTTTTATTTTTTTTCTGTTTGAGTCTAGTAATATTCACACGTTCTTATCACTAGGCTGGGGGGCATGACGAGATTGGGCCCGATCCAACTAAACTGGCCCACACCACAGAAATGTGATCACCCGGTCCACCAGGTTTAAACAATTAGTGATAAAGATAAAACGCGACTGATAAGTCAATCTCTTTATTACAAACAACTTATTGAGCCTTTTGCGGAAACAAACGTAATAAATAAGGCTTATCTCCACCATCTTCGGGGATCATATTTGGAATACAACTCTCGAAGGTTATCATAAAGGTAGACATGAAACTAGGGGTGCAAACGAGCTGAGCCCGAGCTCGACCAGGCTCGAGCTCAAGCTCGATTGACTTATTAGAGCTCGAGCCCGATTGATTTATAAGAGCTCGATCTTGGCTCGATTCGAGCTTTGTTTTTAAAGTTCGAGTTCGGCTTGTTGACAATTTGTCAAGCTCAGGCTTGGCTCGTTTATTATCAACTAGTTAATACATTGAATAAAAATAATATAAATAATAATTCGTTTAGGCTTGTGAGCTCGATAAGTGAAGCTCAAGCTCGGGGCTCGTTTACTAAACAACTTTAAATGAGTAGTAAATATTAAAAAAACTAATATTACACTATGCTCGATAAGGCTCGACAAGCCTAGCGAGCACAACATGCTAGGCTAGAGCTCGGGCTCGATAAATAAACGAGCTTTGTGTTAGGCTCAAGCTCGGCTCAAGCTCGATAAGGCTCGACTCGTTCCGAGCTTTTTACCGAGTCGAGCTCAAGTAGCTCGCGAGCGGCTCAGCTCGTTTGCACCCCTACATGAAACTATAAAAGGAGTTCTAAGGTAAACCCTAAAGGAGCATTCCAACTCTCAGTACTCTCACATTTAATCTTACATTCACCAAATACTTATTCTCACGCCGGAGGGTGGTCACAGGGAAACCCCCCTTTATGTGACGAGTCCTAACGGTGTCATGTTTTGCAGTAATCCAGGTCGAAACTATTCACGACAGCCCGAACCAAGATCTCCTTATTTCACCCAGAAGACTAGACCCCTCAAGTACTTGTTTCTTCAGCGCGGGATCCTAGATCGACTTAGTTAATCTTTTTAATGTTTTACACACAGTCTCGCAAGAAAACGTCTTGGAACAAAATACTAGTTATATTTCATTTACCAACCAAACACATTAACCATGTAATCGAATTTCTAATCTAACTAATTTTAAAAAACAAACACATTAAAAAAATTGAATTCATGTGTCATAAACTTTATAAATTACAAATTCCCTAACCAAACACAACGTTAAAATATGGCACCCATAAAATTAAATACGTACATATCTCAAGAAACAAAACATTAATTAAAAACCCAACACATGTTTTTTTCCCAACACCTTTGTCCATTAGCAGATAGCAGCCCACAAGCTTTCGGTATTTATTTCATCTCCAACGATGGCCCAATCCAAGTTTATTAACTAAGCCCATATTAAGTTTAGGCCACCTTCCAATTTCAATGAGCCATCAATTGTGTTTTATTGTGTACCATTGTACGTAGACTGTAGAGACTAGAACCAGTTCAAGACATACCTCTTTACTTTTTATTTACTCTAGTTACTTGATCAGGTTAGAGATAATAAGGGTGATTGAGGTTTTGAACTCGTCGATTAATAACATCTTGTTATATCATCTTCAACTTAATTGTATCATTTAGCTCATTATCTCTTGCAATCGCTTTGCACCTACAAAAAGAGTATAAACGATCCAAAGTAGACCATGTTTCACTAAAACAATTGTCGCACAAAATAATACAATGTATACGTGAATATTTATGATATGTGGTTAACATGTTAAGTATAAATACTATAAAGTGTGCCTAAAAATACGACTAATAATGCCATCACCGTAATCACCTACAGGTCGAGTGCCACCATTAGCACCACTACCATTGATGGTGGCTAGGTGCAAGCAGCCGATGCGAAAACAATGAGAAGAAAAATGCCAATTAGTTTGGTTGAATTCTTTCCCATTTTGAAAAGGAGTGGAATCCTTTACATAATGGAATTCCAATTATATTTCATTCTCCAACTAAACACGTTAACCATGCAATCATAATCCTAATCCAACAAACATTATGAAACAAAATTACACATATATAGGTAAAGGTTCGTGTACAAAGGCAATATTTCGTTAAAAGTGTGAGAATGATTAAAAATTAACATTTAGACATTATGTTTTGAATTTAAACTTAATGTTTTAGGTTGTTTTTTCTAGAAAAACACTAAACACAACACAATGGATTATAACCATGGAACTTAACACACATCTAAAACACAACACAATGGATTATAACCATGGAACTTAATACATATCTAAAACACAATAGTTTAAAACACATGTTCTTGGCATGGTATTTTAAGTTTTAAGCCTAAGATAAATTGATTTGTGTTTTTAGTTGTTATGTTTGGTGTTCTTTGAGCGTAAATAATCCAAAAAATCATGACTAAGTCCAATAATGATTATTTAATCATCATCCAAGCATCTCCTATTACACCCCCTTTTAGGTTTTTATAGTGGGAAAAAAGTGTGCTTATGTATCACTTATGTGGCAACACTTTTTTCTCACCAAAACCCCCAACCAAAGCCCCGTAAGTCCATAACACATTGCCTTATAGTAGATAGCAGATGTTTGGTCCATCTAGTTTAATAAAGTTTTCAAATTCCTCTTTTAATATTCACTAATACACTAGTTTTTTTTTTGTTTTTTTTACATTAATTTTTGTAATGTCATATTTAAACCAACCGAATTTCAATGGTGCTTATGTGTTGAATGCTATTTTTCCACATGGTTCAATGTTATCTTTTACATCGATATATTGTGTACCACTAGTTATTATATATACTATAATAACTAATACACTAGTTTTTTTTTTTTTTTTTTTTTTACATTAATTTTTGTAATGTCATATTTAAACCAACCGAATTTCAATGGTGCTTATGTGTTGAATGCTATTTTTCCACATGGTTCAATGTTATCTTTTACATCGATATATTGTGTACCACTAGTTATTATATATACTATAATATTATTGTAGATACTATCAATCCTAATCACTCACGAAATACTCATTAGATAAAGGAGTACTCTGAGAGTAACCCGGGTTCACCAATAATTTCACACCAGTTTCCAAGAAAAACCCATCGCCCGAAAGTCCACTACGGTAAAACCCAACCCACCAGCAGCATTTTGGTGCCGGAGGGACTCGAACTTCGCAATTCCCATAAGGAAAACAAAGAGGGTACCACTTCACCATAAGACTATCCGGAGGGGGGGGGGGATGGGGATGAAGAGCCATGTGGCACTTTTGGGTCCCACGTGGAGGGGATGAAAATTGTGGGGAGTGGAAGGGGGGAAAGGAATATTATTATTATTATGTGTGTGTTAAAGTTTAAAAAAAAATCAGCCAATAAAAAAGTGTCACCTCACCCCCATCAAGTGCCCCACGCCAGTTGGAATCTCCCCGCCCCCTCTTTCATGCCCTCTCCACGCCACCCTGGTGTGGTCCCCCCCCCCCCCACTCCGGATATAGAATTCGCTGATGTAGATAGTGGTTTTGACTTTTTAGTCTTTTTTTTACATTATAAAATTATTTGGTTTTTACTTTTTACTAGGGGTGTGAATTTCTGACACGACCCGAAAACACGAAATTAGCAGGTTTAGGTTTAGTCTAAATGGATTCGGGTCAGGTTAAGGTTGAACCCGCGAACCCGTTTAACTAAACGGGTCAGGTTTCGGTTAACCCCGGCGGGTTGGCGGGTTGACCCGTTTAACATATTTATACTATATATTGTTTTTTTACAATATATTTTATGTTATAAATTAAATTGGTTAGGCATTCTATACTACACTTATAACTTAGAATAGAAATTGGTAATAGATTTTATAAATAAAACATAAATGTTTTATAGATGTATGTGTTTTTTGTAGTAAAATTTTAATTTTAATACATTAGTTTGCAAAAAAATAAAAAAAAAATCAGGTTGAACGGGTCGGGTTCGGGTCAACCCGAGAATATTCAGGTAGGGTTTGAATTCATATGTATGTCATAATTTTCGGGTTCGGGTCAGGTTCGGGTTCATGTAAAATTTTCGGTTTCGGGTCGGGTTGGACCCGAAATAATATACATTTTACTATACACCTTACTTTTTACTATACACCACCCCTACGTTTTACTATACACCTTATACATTTTTAACTATATATCTTATACTATAAATAATATACATTTTCAACTATATAGTTTATATTTTTTTTCCTTTATTTTTTATTTTTTTTACTATACACCTTATACTTTTTTTAATTGTACACCTTATACTATAAAAAAGATACATTTATAACCATATTCTGCACAATAATTTTGACTTTCTCTTTTTTTCCATTATTTTACACCTTATAGTATAAATTATATACATTTTTAACCGTATAGTTTATAATAACTATCAACTTGCCAATAACTTTGATTTTTTTAGGTTTCATTTAGACGCCTTATACTATAAATAATATACGTTTTTAACCCTATAGTTTTGTTTTTCCTTGTAAATTTCGTTCTTCAGTTTTTTTATGAAGACTAAATACGTATTTAATTTATTTAACTAGTTATAAAATTTGAATTGGTCAAAGGTTTTAAGTTACGATTTTATAAAACTGTAGGTTACTTTTTAGTGATTTCAACGTGTTCTTCTATCTACATTTGTGTCTTTCATCTACTTTCGATGTCATGTCTGCTTGCGGCCACAACGCGCGGGTTCCTATTCTAGTATATATATAGGATTAGGTTCAATTGAAAACCACTCCTTCGTAAAAAAACCGTAAGAACACCGACGTAAAATGTGAATTTTAAAACTTTTTTTTTCACCGGTGTAAAAATGGGTAACCCCGACGTAAAATTTTTTTTTACAGTGGTGTAATGACCCATGGCCCACCTTATTTTGTCTTATTAGGCAAGAGAATATTCCCTTTTATTTTATATTCAACTTTAATGGTGGTCCACAAATCCTTTTTGGATTAAAATAAGTTTGTGGTGGAAAAGTGAGTTCCGTAGTTCTTTTACGAAAAGTGTGTTTTCATTTTACCCTTTCTCTATATATATATATATATCTAACAAGTGAATAGTACCTTTGACTTTTATTTTAAGTTTCAACTACACACCTTATACTATAATTATATACGTTTTAACCCTAGAGTATAGTTTATAACAATTACCAACTTGCGTGAATGAATAGTAACTTTGGCTATTTTTTTAAGTTTTGTGTGAATGGTAACTTTGACTTTTTTAAGTTTTAAATACACACCTTATACTATAAATAATATACGGGTCCTAGGTTGATGTAGTTATTCTTTTATATGTATTACGTTTCAATGTAATTTTTGCGTGTTAACATGCTGCAATGGGTAGTGGCGAATCAAGAACAAAGTCTAGTGGTAACTCTCATTTTTTTAATAGTACATTCATACAATGTAATAAAAGCAACACGATAATTAATAAAGTTAAACAAATACCTAATAAACGACATGCTTGAGTGGGGTTGTGGAGCAGACGACAGGGAAGGGATATGGTTGTTCACGAGCCGAGCCAAGCCTAGCTCGGGCTCGAATCGACTATAAACCGATGGTGAACCCGGGAAATGCTTTCTAGAAGTGTGATTTGGTGGTTCAATCGAACTTTTAAGGGGCGATTGGGATTTTAGCCTACAAATTACACATTTTTTCTTTTAAGGGGAGCGCCCCCCTCCCCCCTTAGGACGTATGTAGGTCCGGCACTGTTATAAAACAAGCTGGCTCGGCTCAGATTTGAAACCGGGATGGAAATCTAAGCTCGAGCTCGACTTGGTTATGCTCAGATTTAGAAAAAGGTAACTTAATACACTGATTTCAAAATTCAATAATCTGAAATATCGTTAAGTAGTTTAAATGAACACATTAAAATAGGTTCAACTCAATACACTAGAGACCAAAATCAAGCTCAATCAAGTATAAAGTAAGTTTCAAATTTTAGCAAAACGATATATGTTCATTAGCATCTTAATCAACACACAAATACGCCCTAGATATCCATTTACACTCTTCAATACTTGCAAATAATAAACATTTTCTATAATATATGTATTTAAAACAAAATATATTATAAGCAAAATTATCCAAGCTAAACCGAGCTGAGTTAACGAGCGAGCAAAAGCGAGCCAACTTGGCTTGTTACGAATCGAGCTGAGCCGGCTCAGATCTGTTTTAAACTCATCCATATCGATCGAGCTTTTTTCGAGCTAAATTTGATTGAGCTTCGAGCTAGTTCCAAGCAAGGAAATTTTTGAACAGCCCTAGGCAGGGGTGTGTATTTTTTTCCCCAATTCAAAATCAAGGGTGAGAGATGTGACACCCGAAAAACTCAGGTTGATAACATTGGTTAAGTTAAAGTCTACCTTAGCGAGTCATGCGTGCATTATACTTAACTGGGTCGGTTGAGTCGTGTTATGGTTCGGAAGTCGTTACAACGGCTAGAGGGTCAGTAGATGTCGGTCCATAACCATGGGTACAATGATTGACGATTCGTAGAATCGCCGGATTTTAGTACACACACAAGTCTCGAGTCCCGATAATTGGTGAACGAATGTGAACGTGTTTATTTTCATGAATTATGTGTTTATAATCATTATGTGACTTGTCGGTATGTGATTACGTGCTTATATGTGTTAAAACGGTGATTACACGTGATTGCATGACATTGTAGGTGATTACGCGTAATCACCTATAGGGGTAGGCGATTGGGAAGACTCTGAGGGCGATTGGAGTTGTAATCGCCTATAGCTGTTGGTGATTAGGCCCTAATCGCCTACACTGCTGCACAATCGCCTGACGTGTTTTAAACGACTAGAAACGCCTATAAATACCACCCTTGACTTGTAAAACATCATTTGTGCAACCCTAGCCGTCCCATAACCTCTCCCAACTCACAAACACCCTCTGGAACACGTTTTTGCATCAAAACCCACCTTTCCAAGCCTTACACCTCATTTCCTTACAAATCTAAGGTGTGTTCTTCATCCCCAAACCTTTGTATTTTATTGTTTTGATCCCTAAAAGTCCAGACCTATCTAAACATTTGTGTCTTTGAAAACTTATTAAAAACAGTTTCTAAACAAACCCAAACCTCTATGCATGTTATATGTGATATATTCATATAAAGGTAGGATTTTTATTATTGAAATATGAGTGTTCTTGTGTTATTGATATGTTTCTAGCTTATATGAGTTATTATGATGTTAACCTAGGAGTTTGGATGGTTATAGTTGTGTATTGTTGATAATAGATGTTTAGACCCGTTTGAAGGATTATGTGGAATCTATGATATTATGATGTGTTTTGTTGATTGTTTAAGATTAGGGTTTGTTTTAGGATGATGCTAGAACAGTATGATATTATCGAACAACGTCATTATGAGATGAAATCTGGATATTTGCCATTTAGGGCAAACTTTGCATGTTGATGTGATGTTTACATGTTGAATATGCTATTTTGGGAAACGCTTGCATTTGGGACTGTTAGAATGATGATAATTTAAGGGTTTTGCTTAGAATAGGTTTATTAATGTTTTGGGTTTGATATTCGGTGTTTCCACACGTTTCGGATCTGATTTGGAGGGTTAAACGCGCGAAAATTCGGAACAGAACTGCAGGGGGCGATTAGGAATCCTAATCGCCTATAAGGTAGGCAATTGGGAGCCTAATCGCCTATAAGATAGGCGATTGGGGGCCTAATCGCCTATACTGAAGGTGATTACGATCCTAATCACTAGTTAGATCCTGAAATGCATGTGGTATAGGCCTAATCGCCTATAAGGTACTAGAATAGGCCTAATCGCCTATAGCTGAGCCTAAATGCCTATAGTGTAGGCGATTACCCCTCCTAATTGCTAGTTGACTTTCCCTAATTGCTAGTTGACTTTTCCTAATCGCATGTACTGTTGCTGTAAGTGCATTTTGGCATTCCGAGACCTGATTTGACACCTAGGAACATGCTAGGAACCCCGTAACATGCATAGTAACATGGTAACACGTGCTCGGACTTATTTATGCGCTAATTAAACTATATGCTAGACTTGGTGAACTTTAACACGTGTTAAGTGTTGATTGCATATATTGTATGTTATATTGTATGAGGTTAACACGTGGGGTGTCGAGTCACCAATGGGATGTTGAGTCTTGTCCAGTATGGTCGGTTAAACAGTCAACACGTTTTCAAATGAACTTGGTTATGGTCGGGACATGTAGGGACTAGCTAACCTACGGGTTATTAGTCTAAGTACTTATATCTGTCATATGTTAGGTCGCCACTATACGGGACTAACATTTTAATCATTTACGAGTAACGCAACCTAAGGTGAGTTCACGGCCCCACTTTCTTTGGTTTTACTTTTGAGGGAGAAAACATGCGTTGAACTATATTTTGAGAACTGTTGTCATACTATGGGTTATTACGGGTTACTATACGATCTTTTAAAGTCCTGGGGAAACCATGAATGTGCGGGGATGCACAACGGGGGAAATGTGGATAGATCTATTGGGTCTGACAAACCCCACTCGACGGCTTGTAGGGCCGGGCGGGTGCATATTGTCTCGAACTGGTAACATTGGTAACATTGCAGAACACACTCGGGTTGAACATTGGTAACAGTCTAGTAATGGTTTTCCAATCGTAGTAGTAACAAAACATACGCCTAACTAGCATACTTGGGTTGAGCATTTTATAGTATTGACATGTTGAACTTGGTACACTTTTGGAACTTGGTAACCTTTATTTAAAACCTGTGAACTCACCAGCATTATGTGCTGACGTACTTTTGGCATGTTTTTCTCAGGTCGCTAAGGTAGCATCTCAGGGCTTAGGCACACGCGTCTGCACGGCGTCTAGTCTAGGTTTCATGGTTTTTGTTTGTTGAACAAGCTTGGATACTTTTGGGTTTCATTTTGTAAAACAATGCTTCCGCTGTTTTGTCAAATGGTTTAAACTTGTGTTTTGAACTTACATATGTCTCATATAGTGTTGTTTATTGTGACCGTTGACTTGGATCCTGGTTTGTCACGCGCCTTGCGGTAAAACTCCGCAAGTGGGTGAGGGTGTGACAAGAGATCTGGGGTTAAGGGGTGGGCTATGGTGTGGATTATTTATTTTTTTCTTTCAAAAGGTAGGCTTTTAACTTACATTGGATCGTTGATGGACTATTGTTTATGGTGTCGATTTTTTTAAATAGTTAGAGGGGTAGCATAAAAAAATTGAGGGGTAACGTAAAAAAACTCAAGGGTAACATAATATGTAAAATGTTAAAAAAATCCACTACGCTGCAAAAGTTGAGGGGTAGCGGATGTCACCCCCTCATCTCTTATTATGTCCGCCATTGGCAATAGGCGTGCGTGGTTCAACGTTTTTACGTATCCTTTTCATTCGATGTATCTTTGTATACGCTTTGATGTAAATTTTGTTCAAATAACTTGGTTTCGTATGCAACGGAAGTAACTTTTCCATTATTTTCAAATATACCGTTGCGCCGTTGTTTTATATCATCACTTTCGCCATTTGCTTATTTTAATCTACATTTCAAACCCGCCACGAAGCGTGGGTGATAACCCACTAGTGTAATGATAATCAAATCCCCTTACAAATAGGGCTGTCCAAAAAGCTCGTGGCTCGGAGCTCGCTCGAAACTCGCTCGGATTTAACTCGAAGAAAGCTCGCTCAATATGACTCAGTTTGAAACTGAGCCGAGCCGGCTGGGATCCGTTAGAAAGTGAGCTTAGCTCAGCTCGGTTTGTAATGAGCCGAGCTGGCTCGGTTTGGGTCGGATAATTCTATTTTTTAATATATATTTTTTCATATACATATAATATAGTATAAAAATGTTAAAAAAGATCGGGAACATTTTACATTTTTAATATGTAGTAATAGTAGCATGGAGATTGTGTATTTCGGATTGAAGTTACAACTAATCAAGTTATTTAAATAAACCATAGCATAATGATAATTGTCCAAGTAATCAAGTTATCAAACTTAATACTGCTTTTGATTTCAAAGAGGTCAATATTTAAGAGTTCAATCAGATATCTAATGCATATATAGGGGGTTAATTCATATGTTGATGAACTTATACTGTATTCCGTTGAAATTTGAGACTAACTTTGTATTTGCTTGAAGTTGATTTTAGCTTGTAATGTATTAGGTTAAACTTATTTTAATTGTGTTATTTTTAACTATTGAATAATACTTTAGACTATTAATTTTTGAAAGCCATTTTTCTTTTTTTCTTTTTAAATTCGAGCCAAACCAAGCCGAGCTCGAGCTTTGATTTTCAGCTCGGTTTCAAATTCGAGTCGAGCTGGCTCGGTTTATAACCAAGCCGAGCGTGAGCTTGACCTAGCTCGGCTCGGTTTAGCTCTTGAACATCCTACTTACAAACTCACTTCCTAAGACCATGTGTAGTGGTGAGTTAATTTCAAGCCCATCCCTTGAGCATTTTGTGACATGTGTCATGTGTGTCCAACATGGTGCTTGAAAGGGCTTGAAATTAACAAAGGGTGTAGTGGTTTCAAGCCCCTTCCAATCATTACTTATTTTTTTTTAAATTTAAAACAAATAATGTGATTTGTGGATGAAAATTGGAAGATGCCCATTGGTTCATCAAATCTCCATTGTCCCATTTAAAAATTCACGCCAAAACCCCCCTTTCACATTTGGCGCCCCTGGGGCAGTGTAGCCAAGTGAAATGGGACTCCAAATCCCCCTTTCACACCCATTTGGTTGACCACTACACATTGTCTAAGAGGGTGTTTGCGATTGAGTTGAGAAAGTGCTTATTGACTTATTGGCTTTTTCAAAAAGTCAATAAATCAATAAGCTCTTTGTTTACTGCAGAAGCACTTTTGGTTTTAGCTTTTTGATAAAGGTTGAAAAGTTGTTTTTAAGAAGTCACAAATCCTGACTTTTGGCTTTTGGAATAAAAATTACACACCACCCATACAACAATTTTCACAATAAACTAAGCCAAACACTTTTTAGAAAAAAACAACTTATTAACTTATTGATTTTTCTCATTACAAAAACTAATTCAAACACCTTTTAGGAATTCATTTTAAAAAAGTGATAAAGGTAATAAGCGTTTTTAAATTAAATAACCAATCCCAAACACCGTGTAAGTCAAATATGGCAAGCCTGAACCTATAACATTATCCTACTAATCCAATTAATTTCCAATCCCTTAATTACTTAATCCCTCCAAATTCTAGATCACAAACCCTAAATATCATTTAATTAATCACCCATACATTATTAACATTAATCTATCTCTGATATCACCAACAACCAACATCTTCAATTCTTCATCAATAATCACATCGATTAATCAAATATGAAAGACAAGAAATCTTCGAAGTTAAATCTTCAACATAAACAACATCAGAATGGTCACTTATCCTCATCCACCTTCTCTAAATTGCTTGATCCAGAAGCTTCTTGGGATAAGGTCTGCTTCTATTGTTTTTAAAACTCTTTTGTTTATAAAAGTTAACATGATTAATAATAAATAAATTGTATGTAAAATTGTATGATTTTAGGTTTAGTAATAGATAAGGAAAGGTTAGGTGACCAAATTATGGATCTAATTGTTGTTTAGTAATTAGTACATAGTGTTTAGTGTCTGCATATTAAACTTATATAGTGGATACTGACTGAGGTGGTTTAAGGTATTTTAATGTTGTTAGTGAACTGATGTGAGTTAGTTACAATAGATTTGTCGGTTGAGATCGCTGTTTGGAAAACATGATAGATGATGAACTTAAGTGCTCAAGTGTGTTCTGGTGTGATACAGTTGCGAAAAGATTATTGTATGTATATTAGGAAAAGGTTTGGTTGATTGGATTGGATTGGATTGGATTGCTTAGTTGTGTTTGTTAGACCGTGAATTGCGATGAAAAAGCGGGAGTGTTGATTCGATTTAGTAAAGTGTTTGTATCAGTGCTGCAGTTTGAAGGATTTTAGGTTCGTAGGGTTCTTAAGTATTCGTTGGTTGTTTGGTATTTTTTAAATGTCAGGTTGAAGGTTATTATGTGACTTAAAAAGCATTAGGTGCTCTCGAGTCTCACATGATAGGGTCCTCGGAACTGAGGCAAAAGGCGAATGCATCACGTACGTGACACGTACTTGTTTTGCAAATAACACTTCTTAATTATATATCCACCATCTTTCATTCACATAATGAATGCCACTAGTAGTACAAAACAAATGAAACAAGTATGTATTAGTCCTGGAAATTGTATAAAGTAGAAACAAATAAGAAAAATGATGCTCAAGTGTCTACAAGAGTTTAAAGACTAAACCGGAAGTGATCTTTGCTAGTTGCTACCCTTTTCATCATCAACATCAATCTTAGGTATCGCATCTTTCATGTCATCTTCATAAAGGTCAATAAGCTCTTCCATCTTTTCATCCTCTTCATCACTCAGCAAAACTCTATGCTATGGTGCTCCAGAACTAGGGATGTTGGTATGAGCAGCTCCCTTTCCATTAGGTTGATGCACTATATATGTTCTACTAGTATAAGTAGGTTAGATGCCAATTAGCTCCATGAACAGGAGCCCATGTTAAATCATCACCGTCAAATGCGAAGTCCACAACAATTTCCATGCCATTTTCATCATCCATCTCACCCATCAACCACTTGTACTTTCATAAATTCTTGCGATATTGCAAAATTATAGGATTTGTGGCTTCCTTTCTTTGAAAGTATCGTTTCAATGCACGAGTATATTTGGCATACACCTTGTCATTCAATCAACTTTGTGCCATTCCGTTTCCCTTCTTAATACGAAGTTGTTTATTATTTTTAATTAAGTGATGACGTAGAAACTAATATTATTAGAGTTAAATTTTTATTCACAACGAACATGTTGGACGAGACTCCAGTTTCTCTCACAACCCATAGCACTAGCACTACAGGTGAAGGCTAAGAACGCAAATAGCAAAGTTTTCTAAATCCAGAGCAGAGGCCGGATGTGGACCAACAAGTCAAAAGATTACTAAACGTAATAACTTGTTTTTTTTTTTAATATTTAATCTTGTCTAGTTCGTATTTTAACATGTAATCTTGGATAATATGTTAGATTTTTATTTTTCTTACTTGCCAGAATGACCTAGGGGCTAGGGCATGTTGGTATGAATCTAGTTGTGCCCTATCTTGTTTTTTTGTCTGCAAATTTGGGTACTAATCTGTGAATGCGAGAAATCAACCTGTTCGTGACCTCTTAACTCGTGATTGTCATTAAGCATTATAAACTTTCAAGGTTGGAAAAAGGTGCCACATGCAAAGGTCTATGAAGTTGATATACTTAAATGCTTTTTTTATATTGCTCATTTGCTCCTCTGTCTGTAAGAAACTACAATGGTATAGTTAGCCATATACTTAGATTAAAAGATATATCTAGTGGACAACTTTTTATCTCTGTCAACCATTCAAAGGACCTTTACAAGTGGTTTGTCAACTTGACAACATGTATGCTATTTCTCCAAAATGTATCTTGGAGAATAATATATGATACTATCTTCCCTATTGATTCCTTTAACCACTTGCCTGTATTTCAATTAGGAGTGGTAAAGCACGTTACACAAGTTATTCTTTCCCTTGTGTATTTGTGGAATAGTTATGAATGATGAGGCAAACCGAGTCACTTTTTAGTCTATGAAAATTTCCCTCAAGTGTTGCTCCTTAGGTCTGTTTTATAAACGTCATTAATGGCTTGTTGTGTTTCTCCTTTTCTATCTTTGGATTTAGGAGGTAAGAACATATCCATAGGTTCCTTTTGCCTTGGCTTTTGGGGATTTTTTTGCAAGATCTTTTGTTTGCTTTGCATTGTTGAATAATTTTGCATGTATACTCTGGTGACTGGTCAAAGTTAACAAGCTTAGTGAATTTTAATGCAAATTGAGGCAACATCTATTTGGCTAATTGAGCTTGACCAAGTGATTCAGGCTTACTTATGTGAAACTAGAATCATTTATTCGGATCCCTTGTGTATCACACTACTAAATTACCAGGAGTATGTCAGACGAAAGATCTACTCTCTCGTATGATTCATAGTTCTAAAATAAGAATTCAGATTTGGTAATTAACTTTGAGTTTGATTTTGTTTGGAGTGGCCGATTGGCAGACTAGTGAAAGTTTGGTGACAAATTATATTTCTATAATTGTTTCGTATAGTCTATAGTGTACGCATAGTAACCTTAAAAAGTTAATGTGGTAATTTAAGACTGTAATGTTCTAAGTGAACTGTTTCCATTGTCCAATACCTTAAATGGTTGCTGTGGGACATTAAGATCGAAAGATTCTAGATTTACTTTGTAGGGTGCTTATATGGTTAATGATTTATTTGGTACATTTCAAATATCAAGTTGAAAGCTATTAGTCGTAAAAGAATGTACTCAGTTGACTTTAGAGTTCAACAAAGTTCTCGGTTGTTGACCCGACCTATATAAATTTTCTTAAGCGAATCACCTGAGCGAAATCTTCGTAGCATAAAGCTGAATTATCAGATTATATGATGTCACAAAGGTGGTTATATATTATTCTGATATGATGGTAGATTTTGAGTTAATGAGCATCTTGTTTGTTTGGCTGCAGGACCAATTAGGAGATGTACTTCACTGGATTAGGCAAATAGTGGCCCTTGTATGCGGATTACTGTGGGGTGCAATTCCTTTGGTCGGCGGTATCTGGCTTGTCACGTGAGTTAACTGTTGCATAAGTTACCTCGTTTTGCGCGTCTTTTATTTATAACATCGATTGTTTAATTTGGTTTCAGATTTCTGCTTATTTCTTCTGGTATCATCTATGTTTATTATGCAATCATACTCAAGGTTGATGAAGAAGAATTCGGTGGTCATGGACCGCTTCTGCAAGAGGGTCTTTTCGCTTCAGTCACACTCTTTCTGGTACATCAATTACTTCCGTTATTTTCCATCGCATTTTTTTATAACATTAACTTATTTTCTACAATATTTATGTTTTTTTTTCCAGCTGGCTTGGACTCTTGTTTACAGCTTGGCACACTTCTAATGTTCTAGTTCACTTACATGAGGCTCAAAGCATAAATCTGAAGTTTTGGTATTCCAAGTATTGAACTTTAACATTTGATCTTCATAATTGTGCATTAGTAGGTGAGATTAAACATTTAAACTAATCACCGTTTCGCGATAATTATCAGCAGAACTTTTCTTTTCTTTTATCATTTTGTGTCTTAATGCAATTTTTTCGTAACCTGGTCATCGAAATGGTTGCCTTACCGGTCAGATTGTCGAATTTAATTAAAAAACCGAATGTCATATATAATTTACAAGCTGAAACTTTACATGCATGCATATAGAGATATAACTAACTTAAAACAGAATATGAAACTGTTCAATCTTTTGATTTGGATTTACAGGGTTAATAAGACATGAAACTTTAAATAAACAAATTGAGTATGAAAAGAAACAAGTTTTTCAAATCTAGTAGAACCTCACCCGCTCCAGATCAACCGATAACCAAACGGTTCAAATACACTTAACTGGGTTGGTGAGGTAGCCGGTTCGGGTTCTGTTTCGAAAAGAATGGTCTTAGTGCTAAAATTCACCAGTAATCTCCACACGAGCAATAGCCATTCTTGAAATGATGAAACCGGCTTCGGTCTCTGATGACAATTTCCCTTTCAAAGCTCTTCGAAATTAGCTTCATCACAGCATGACAATCGCCACAAATCCTTAAATTCTTCACTATCCGTATAATGGTTCCTTTAGTTGTAGCGATAAGACCAAAAGCAACCGCCATCTTCTCGCTATGATACAACAACGCCTTATCTTTCTCTTCATCTTCAACATCGAAAAACACCTCACTACGGCTTGCAACATGTCCTGCCAACCTTAAACGACTCAAAATCTCATCGATCATCGCATGAATCTCCTTCACTCTTGGATGAATCTTGTCCTCAGCTCCAAACTCATGGATCTCGCCATTAACCTCAATCGAACTACACCCACGCAACTTATCAACCCCTTTTGTTTTCATCAGTTCTCGTGTTCTCGCCATGTCATCCCACCTTCCTGCATTTGCATATATGTTGGACATCATAGTAAGATAACCCCCATCTTCATCCTCAAGCTCATTCAAGTGTTTGATAGCCGTTTCGGCTAACTCAACGTTCTTGTGAAGCTTGCACGCACCAAGAAGTGCACCCCAGACCCCTGTGTGTGGCTCCATCGGCATACTTTGAATCAATTCATAAGCTTCATCAAGTAAACCAGCTCGCCCGAGAAGATCAACCATACAACCATAATGCTCTACTCTAGGTGCTAAACCAAGATCTTTAACCATACTATTGAACAGCTCCCGACCCTCGTTCACAAATCCTGCATGAACACAAGCACATAGAACACCAAGAATGGTGACTTCATTTGGTACGACGGATCCCATTTTCATACGCTTGAACAACTTCAAAGTCATCTTACTTTGCCCGTTCATCGAGAAGCCCATAATCATGGCATTCCAAGCAACAACATCAGGGTTTTGCAGCTTATTAAACACATATTCAGCACTCTCCAAGTCTCCACATTTCGAATACATATCCACCAAACCCGTCCCAACCACAACATTTGAACCATAACTGTTCCTATCAATATACGAATGCAACCATCTGCCCGTATCTAAAGCACCAACTTGAGCACACGCAGATAAAAGGCTTGCCAATGTTATCTCATTCGGGCGTATGTTTCCACCCAGCATTTGGTGGAAACAGTTCATAGCTTCTTTGATCTGGTTATCCCGGACTAGCCCACCAATGACAGTGTTCCAAGATACCAAATCCTTCGCGGGCATATTATTAAAAAACTTAAGCATCATGTCTACTTCACCAAATCTAGCATAACCACCTAAAACCGTATTGTACATTAACAAATCCTTAACCGGAGCTAAACTGAACATCTCATACGCGCTTTGAACATCACCGTCTTTAATATACTGAAAGATCATAATATTCCACACCACAACATCTTTACAAGGCATTTCATCAAAAACTTTACGCGCAGCCTCCAAGTGGCTACAATTATCCACACACGAAGACAAAAAAACAGTCCAAGCAACCTTATCTTTCACAGGCAATTCACCAAACACTTGATGCGCAGCGTCCACATCACCAAAAACACCGTAGAACTCAATCAAACTAGTACCAATGAAAGTATCCAACTCAAGCCCAACTTTAAACAACAGCCCATGAACACATTTCCCTCTAACATGATCAGCCAACTCGGTACAAGCCCGAATCACAAACGGGTAAGTAAAACAATCCGGGCCAACGGGTTGAGCCCGCATACGGTAAAAAAGACCCATTGCCTTTCTGGGTTCGTGGTTTTGTTGCAATCCTCTGATCAGAGTGTTCCAAACGAATGAATTTGGTTCAGGCATTTCATCGAACACTTGGTGTGCGTAATTCATGAGGCCTAAGTTTGCACATGAAGTGATGAAGTTTCCAATGGCGTAATTGCTGAGGTGGAGAGATGTCCTGAGGAGGATGACGTGGATGGATTGGAGATGTTTGAGGCATTTGATTGATTGAGGGGTTTTTAAGAGAGATAAAGCTTGTTGCTTTTGTAGTTCTGTCATTGTTTTGAAGAAACCCATCCATTGGTTGGTTGATTGTGATTGTGAAGTGTGAGGGTTTTGAATATGGACATACAGCTTAGAACTGGTATTCAATATGGAGAATTAGAGCAGTGGAAACGCTCGCTGCAGAGACTTGATGTGAGCGGACCGGATAAGATTTGCTAAAGATGCATCTTTCTAATGATATGACCGACCATAGGAGTTTTTGGAGACATAGACATATAATTAACGTTAAAGACTTTTAGAAATTTTATAGTTGTGTCTTAGCTTTGTTTTAGAGGGTTATGTGATATTGCATCTTTGTGACACCTATATAAATATTTTGTGATGGTATATTTGTTTATATTTTACTATGTTTTATATTTATATCTAATTGACTATGTTACTCTCTCACCACCTCTTATCTTATTGTGCTATTGCAATTTTTTTTACTCTTGTTTATTTGTATAGATTCTTTTGTGCTGATGGTCTCTCTGGAAATAGTCTCATTATTCACACGGATAGAGGTAAGGTTTATTTACATCTTACCCCTTTCGGACCCTGCAAATAGTTTTGCTATATGTGGGATTTGTTGGGTACAGTTATTATTGTTGATTTAAGAAGTAGAGGAACTAAGGAATGAGGAATTGATAGGTTAAAAACATTTATTTTTTAAGGAATTTGAATTTATAAGGAAAAGAATTGAGTTTGTAATGTGTTTATTTTTAAGGAATTTGAATTTGTAAAAAAAAACAAAGTATTGAGTTTGTATTGTGTTTGCGTGGTAGAACGCAGAACAATCAAATTCCTATCGCCACAGCTATCACTTAACGGTTGTGGCCACCCTTGCAACAACTGCAACTTACTGATTGGTATCCCTATCAACTCGGCTTCTCCGTCAACACCGGTTCCTCACTAAACTCACTCAGACGCTCGCCTCACGTCACACTTAGGCCCGGGCCAAGTCGACACTTACCAATGTGACGACAACGAGTGGTCATAGATTCCAATTTCTTTGGTTGAATTCCTTTACAGTTTAAAAGAAATTTGGAATTGTTCACATAAATAAATTTGAGTGAAGGAATTTTAATTCTTATTTCATTTATGATTTATGTCTCAGCCAAACACATGAAGAATGAAACTCATAATCTAATTCAATAACTTTTAGTCTTTTAGAACCAAGTACAGATTACAATTCCATTAAATTCCGTTAAATTGAATATCACTAGGGGTGTAAACGAGCCGAGCCGAGCCCGAGCCTGACTGGGCTCGGCTCGGGCTCGTTAAGGTTTTGTGAAGCTCGAGCTCGAGCTCGGCTCGGTTCGAGCCTACAATCTTGAGCTCGAGCTCGGCTCGCTAGTAAAATCCAAAGCCCGAGCTCGGCTCGGCTCGGCTCGAGGTGATTTGAGAATCTCAAACGAGCTCAAAAGCTCGGCTCGAGCTCGCAAAAGCTCGGCTATAACTTAGGCTCGCGAGTCCAATCGTTAAGGCTATAACTTAGGCTCGACTGTAACTTAGGCTCGGGCTCGGGTTCGGGCTCTAGCTCGTTAAGGCTCGATTAGGCTCGCGAGCCCAATCGAGCTTTGTATCTAGGGCTCGAGCTCGGGCTCGATAACTAAACGAGCCATATTTCAGGCTCGGGCTCGGGCTCGGGCTCGTTAAGGCTCGGCTCGTTCGAGCTTTTTACCGAGCCGATCCCGAGCCGATCCCGAGCCGCTACGTGTCATTTACACCCCTAAATATCACAATCTTTTCATTATTAGAATGCCAAGATGTGATGATGTGGCTAGTTTTGGTAATTTTAGTGTATTTAAGCTCATATTAGTATGAGTTAAATGCCAAAATGGCCCCTGTGGTTTGACCCAAATTGCCACTTTGGTCACTTTTTTGAATTTTTTGCCGAAACCACCCCTCAAGTATCGAAAAGTGCCAAAATGACCCATATTTAACTGAGTTTCTAACTGAGGATGGAAAGTCAGTTAAGTATCAGGGGCATTTTCGTCATTTCATCTGTAAACTGAGTTAAAACCCCTTTTAACCCCATCTTCCTCATCTAAACTTCATCTTCTCCAACAACCCTTACTAACCCTAATTCCCAAATCATCTTCTCAACCAAGCCGCACCTGGAACGGTCGTTAACAATCCGGCTCAAATCGATCTCAATTAGTAAAGTTAAAGATTATACATATGAATTAAACCATAGTCCAAGGGAATGAAATATGAATTAAACGACGGCGGAGATGTCAGAGGAAGGGGGTGGTTACTGGTACAGGGATGGATCTGCGTTGGTTACTGGTACAGGGATGGATCTGCGTCTCTCTCTTGTATAACAACATTTGTTTGGTAACAAGGATGGGGAGAGTAAAGTGGTTAGGGAAAATAAGATGATGAGTCGTTCTCCTCATGGAATAATAAGATTGGAGGCAGAGTGAATATAAGGAGTTGGAGAAGAAGGTGTGAAGGATGGAGTTGTAAAGGAAGATGTCTTTGTGGGAATCGAAAGAGTTGAATATTATGGTGGAGGGAATGGGGAGGTGGAGAGAGGAGTATAAGGAGATGAGTTTGGAGGAGATGAAGAGGTTGTTGGAATGGTTGCCTGTCGTGATCAGGAAACCGTGGTGTTTCCTTAGGGTTTTCAGGCCTGTCGGAGGCCGGAGAGATAGGAACCTCTTGATGTGCTCAACGATCACCTTGCTGCTTCCTGCTGCTGATGATGATGAATGCAACAACAAATGCTGCTGCTGCTGACTCATTGATCCCTTATTATGCATATAATTGTTGTTGTATAATACTAATTTCATAAGTCACTTGTTTTGAGAGATGTCAGAAGAGAGAGAGAGAGAGAGAGAGAGAGAGAGAGAGAGAGAGAGAGAGAGAGAGAGAGAGAGAGAGAGAGAGAGAGAGAGAGAACAGGGGCATTTATTTGGAGAAGATGAAATACAGAGTGAAAGGACGAAATTACCCCTCAGACTTAACTGACTTTCCAAACTCAGTTAGAAACTCAGTTAAATATGGGTCATTTTGGCACTTTTCGATACTTGAGGGGTGGTTTTGGCAAAAAATTCAAAAAAGTGACCAAAGTGGCAATTTGGGTCAAACCACAGGGGCCATTTTGGCATTTAACTCTATTAGTATAACTAGATTTACATAAGACAAAAATGAAATTCTAGTATCCATCGATACAAGTTTGGAGAAAGATGACATGAATGGAACAAAGATAATTGAGGTGTCTTTAAGAGACACTAAGGGGGATGGGCACTCTCGGCAAGGGATGCTCGATTAGGGTTGCCGTGCGGCAACACTGCCGCCACCCACATCGGCAACAGTCAAATTTGTTACCGTCCGGCAAGATGTGAGTTTGATTATTTTGAGTGTAGATTTGACATGGCAAAGGGAGGTTGGATGGGGCTCGGCAAAGTTGCCGAGAGTGTCCCGTCCCCCGTAAGACAACTGCTTGGTTTCGTCATACTTCCAAGTAAACCTATCCATTGATTCCTTGATTCAAAACTGTGAGCGTGAGAAGCTATTACCATTAAGGTATGAGTGACAAGATGCAAAAAGATTAATGCAACCCGAATATTACACATGAAAGAGTTTAAAGCTTATATATTCATTTACACAGTACAATGTAAAAAAAAAATTTTTTTTTTGGATACTATGCTTCAAAATTCAATAGTTTGGATATCATGACCTTTCTCTTTTTTCACATCTAAACAAAAATACAAACAGGCCCAGCTCAATAAGAAACTAAAGGGCTAAAACCAATGGTTGTTATTGTGTGTATAAAAAAGTTTGAAACATTGTATTCATAGTATGAATACAATGTTTCAAAATTTCATACCGGATCCATCTAAACCTAAGAATCTGGACAGAATGAGGCTCTTGTAGGTTCATGCGATTGATTATGGTCTGTTCTTTTAAAGATTGGAGCATGGCGGTATAATGAGTTAGGGTACGTGGATGGTCTACTCTAGGAGCGCTACATAATTTTCTTATTCGTAAGTTTATTCATTGAAGAAATAGACATGTTCATATTCAATATGTATTTTTTCAAATAAGACACTCCCATAGTCGCATATGTACATATATAAAAACAAACATATTCTTCTGTAAGTACTATTGAGTCTTAGATATTGAAATTTGTTACAAAGTAAATCTATGTGGTGGCGTCACATAGATTTTGGGGGCTTTGCTCTCCATATCGGAAAAGGGAAGTGGTGATGAAAGGCAAGGAGACAAAAAAGTCAAGTGAGGATGGTGGGGAAGAGGGACAACACCTATTGAAATATTGCCCTCCATAAGAGGCAGCAACCAAGGCCCATGTGAAATGTGGACATGGTGGTGTTGGTGGCGTGGAGGGGCTTGCCCTCCCCTCTCTAGGCCTCTACTTCGTATGGTCTAAGATAGAAGGGTGTAATCAGCCTGTAGCGATGAATAAAAAGCTAGGTAGCACACATGATGTCTACATGATGTCATATGATTGATGACTAGAGCTTTACCTTACAATTTGACATAATCATTAATTTTTTTTTATGATTACATGATTTGGGCGCCATGCAAATATGCAATGTTACGATGAAAATCTTTGTATAACAAGAGATTCTACCGAGTTTAATAATATGAAAAATCAATAATACTTTCTTATTATTCATAAAAAAGGACCAATATAATTTGGATGTATACAAGTAATTGCTTTTGTTAAATAAAACACAAAAATCAAGCAAACTGTATAGTATTAAAGTTCCTACGTACAATTGCTTAAAATGTATGTATTTGTAATTTATTTATTTTAATTTACTATCCATATCCATTAGCTTTTTACTGAATCCTTTGCAGAACTAGGCTACTTTTTGGATTTCAAATTATAAATGGGTGGTTGAATGGAAAATTTGTGTTTATGGTAATGGTTCTAAACCATTTAGCGGCATCAATCATAAAGATATAGGTTTCTGACTTGTGTAAGGTGAAGCCGCTAATCCGTTTGGGGTAGTCACTGTAGCCGCTGAATGGGATGGAGGATTCACCCTTGATGCCGCCAAATGGTTTGGAGGAGTCACTTTTGATGCCGCCAAATGGTTATAAGGCATTGATGCCGCCAAATGCATGGTTGTAAGGCATCAAACCTATAAATACTCTACGTCCACATTACCATTCTCTCAATCCCTCATCTTAATCCCACAATTTTACAACACAACACATTCTCTCAATCCCATTTACAACACAATTGTAGAAAACTAAACAAAATACCAATAAGAGATATAATACTTTTCCCGCAATTGTTCTGGAGGGTACGGTTTTTTATTGATATTGGATTGATGTTACATCCACATGGAGATATAATAGTATTGGGCGGGGGAGTGTTTAGTTTTAAACTTGTATCATTCATGCTTAAAAGCATCCTCTCCTGTTTCATCCCCCGCCTTGCATCGCTTTTCTGGGGTCCAAAAAAGCGGTGTCTTTGGATCGGTGTTACATCCACATGAAACTACTTGGATCGATGTTACATCCACACGTGGTATAACACGTGTAGAATGCAACATTGTCTTTGTAGTTTATAATATTAGAGAGTCGGTTGTCGTTTTTGGTCTCAATCTCCAGTGTACCACCCCCTGGCATGCCGACAGACTCTTTAGGGGGGACAACTTTCCAGGCAAACCCTGTAGCGCAAGGCCATCCGATGTTGAAGAATCACGGTCGGTGATTAGCGACGTCGGCGATATAGGAATTTGAGATTCTTCATCATGCTACTTTGGTATGGCAGCCTGGGTTGATCATTGAGTACCTTTAGATTTGGTACCAATGTTCAACATATTGATTGATCTTCCCCTGTCACATTCAGATGGATTTGAATCTGAATGCGGTCCTGAGTTCCCGGAGACTGGAAGAATGAGTTTCTGGGTCCACAAGCTATTGTTGACTTCAATAAAGCAATTGTGATGGAAGGTGCGAAACAGAAACTTAAGGAACTCTGCAACAAGAAACGGTGGTAGAATATTGGAATTGGTGATCTCGGAAATAGATTAGATTGTCTTGTAACTCGGTAGATTGTATAGTTTGATTGAGTAGTTTGGAAAAATAGTTGTTAAATAAATTTGTATTATTTGTTAAATACATTACTCAACTTCTCTCTCTTTCTTACCCCTTGAGGATCTTAGAAAAGTTTGAAAATGGAAAACAATGGAGAAGGATTTTACTGTTCACAACCTGCTCCTAAAACGGCAATATCTATCCAACAAATATGGAGGCGTTTACGAAAGCCATCAACAGCATTCACGGGTGGTTCGTCTTCAAAGAAACCACAAACCAATCCACCTGAAAACGAACACGATAAACCATCCGAGCATCCCTCAGATAACCCTCCAGAAAACACAATAAATGCTTAATAAAAAAATTTTAATTAATTAAAATCAGAATTCTGGTTGACTCCAATAAATGGGTGGTTCGTCTTCAAAGAAACCACAAACCAATCCACCTGAAAACGAACACGATAAACCATCCGAGCATCCCTCAGATAACCCTCTAGAAAACACAATAAATGCTTAATAAAAAAAATTTAATTAATTAAAATCAGAATTCTGGTTGACTCCTCCATTCGAATCAGCGGCATCAAGCTGATACTTCTAAACAGATCAGCGGCTTCAGTGACTCCTCCAACCCGTTCAGCGGCTTCAGTGACTCCTCCAAACCATTTGGCGGCATCAAGGGTGAATCCTCCATCCCATTCAGCGGCTACAGTGACTACCCCAAACGGATTAGCGGCTTCACCTTACACAAGTCAGAAACCTATATCTTTATGATTGATGCCGCTAAATGGTTTAGAACCATTACCATAAACACAAATTTTCCATTCAACCACCCATTTATAATTTGAAATCCAAAAAGTAGCCTAGTTCTGCAAAGGATTCCTTTTTACTTTGTTAAAACTTGATGAAATGACAACACAGCAACCACGAGACTCTCATAAGGGGGGCTCGGGCAAATTGGCTTCCCTTGTTGGGAGCCCCGCCCGATAGTGGTTCCCGAACCGGAGAAAACCCGATCCCCACCCGTCCGAAGACCCGCTGTGGAGAACCGGTAAAACCCGGGCGAGATCAGGACTCGAACTCCTGACCATAGGCCATGAGTCATCCCTCATTTCTCATTATGTCCTCCAAATGTAGCTAGTTTAAATATCTTGAATTACTTTTCACAAATACATGTTTTGTAGACATGTATAAGGATTTTAATATAACAAAATTGGGTACAAAACGGTTCCTTTTAATTACACAATCAAAATTTAATTCTTTCTGTCTTCAAAATATATTGTTGGCAAACGTTTTTTTTTTTTTTCACTTGGTGGGCCTAAAACCACCTTCATTGCATGTTTACACTTCCCATCGTCTTTTATTGGTGAAGATAATTATGCCTTTAATTTGAAGCAAGAATGTGCTTTCTAGTTGGGGTATATTGAATTATAAAGACATTTAACCCCTGTAGCATGAGAGAACAAAGGCCATCATTCTTAGGATGATAAAATTTTTCCTCATTCATAGGAGGGGTAGAAAGGTAAATTCTCAACAATGCCTTAAGAACAAAGATCTGAATATCATATCATTTATGGGCACTTGGGCAGTTGGTTCCTCATGCCTGGTTTAAACAACAATCATTGCATAGCCAAATTCATAGCTTGAGTAAAGTCATTATGATTTATTTGATTTAACTTATTAGTGAACCCGGATTACTCTCAGAGTAATTCTTTGTCCAATAGGTACTTTAAGAGTGTTCAGAATTGATTTGTTAGCTGTTAAAAAAAAGCCCTGCCAAACTAATTACTATTTAATATAGTATTATATTATAAAACCTACCAAAATAGTTATTATTTTAATGTTCTAAATTCATTTATAATTTCTTGGTTGTATGAGAAATTGATTGTATATTGTCATTGATGTTACTAAGTAAAAAATTGCATTTCAGTATGTCACGTCACTGTTATGTCACACAGACAATAAATTTTAAAAACGCACCCTTTATGTTCTAAAGTATACACTTTGACACTAGCACTTTTTTTTCTCTACAAGTGAATGACACAAGTGTATTGGCTAACCGTCAAGACAACAATATACATGATCCTTGACCTTTTTGGGTAATAGAGTAAATTATTAAAACCGTGCTTGTGGTTTGGCTCAATTTGCCACTCCAGCCCAATCTTTTAAAAATTGCTTGAACAGTCATTGACTTTTGAGAAAATAGGCCAAAACAGTCTAATGACTTAACCTAGTTAACTTTTTGACGTTAAGTCATGGGCAATTTGGTCAAGTCACAACATTATTGTCTTCTTCCCCCATTTTCTTCTTCTCCAACTCACCTATAAAAACCCACTATTTTTGCCCCTGAATCTCTCTCACACACTGGTGCCTGGATGGAGCAGAACCCTGGTTAATATGTACAGGGTATGGAACACAGAGGAATTTAGAGTCTTCATGCAGAAGTATTTCTAAGGTTTCTATTGATTTTATGGGGAAGAGTTATGCTAATATATCACCACTAACCCATCAACACTTGCTACAACCGTCACCTCCACCACTTGCCACAACTGCTACCACCCACCCCCCCACTATCACCCCCGTCGTTGGCCATCAATAAGTATCACCCGCCCAGACCGCTGTCGTCACCCACCTCCACCATCTAGCCATAACCACCATCGCAACTCCATCTCAAGCTGATTAATATACCACCATCTCTGGACCACATTCTTCGTCACCACAGTACACATGATTTCACCATCACCTCTGTTACCATCTTTGTCATCAAAACCCTAGCACTTAAACCCTAGCCGCCACCTTCTGTGTTGTTATCAGACCTGTTGTCTTGAGTTCAGAAGCGTCTCCATTTTTGTCTTGATTAACCACTGCCACTTTGTTTGTCTCCCTAAATCATTTTGTTTTTAAAAAAATTAGGGTTTCTTTGACTGGGTTTTTGGAAGGAAATCAGGGTTCGTTGCCGATGGTTCTGAAATGATCCTTCTACTACAAACACATACATTATATAATTAGTATAAACCTTTGTATGTTTTGCTTAAAACATACTCCCTCCGTCCCATTTTAAATGTCCTCCTTTCCTTTTTTGTTTGTCCCAAATTAAATGTCACTTTCCAAAAATGGAAATGTAATTTCCAGTTTTGCCCATAAAAGACAAAACACAATCACCACTTTTGAGGATATTATTGTCATTTTACCACATACAAACAAAAAATTTCTTAAAATGTGTGTTTTTGGAAGTGGGACATTTAAAATGGGACGGAGGGAGTACTAGATACCAATAAGTCATTAGTCGTAGTCCTTCAATTAATGGCCTTTGTATGTTTTACTTGTTTACAACATTTTATTTAGGGGTGTGCAACGGTTCAGAACCGGATCGAACCAATCTAAACCGAAACTGTTTAGTGCTAAATATAAGAACCGAAACCGAACTGTATAAAAACCTATCGGTTCGATTTGAAACCGGTTTAAACGATTCTTGCTAGAACCAGATGTCAATTAAATCCTAATATTTACAATTAAATAAAAGGAAACTTTAGTAAACTAAGGTTGTGGCGTTGAAATCATATTAATGACCTATGATATATATCTAGAAGTGCAAAGTACCAACCGCATTTATGCAATGATTGTAAAATATTGACACTATCAATAATGTGTCATGCATTACTAATGTTACATGTTACATTACATTACATCATTACCCGACACACATTATAAGCCAACCCGTGCACCTCCTAAATAATTTTGTAAGCGTCGATTCTCAGTTTATGCTACTTTCTTTCCCTTTATCATACTTTATATGTTTTTAGAAAAATTACATAATTAGAATGGAACTCCTATCTCAACATGTTTGTTAGATGTTATATAGTTAACATGATTTGAACAATATTTTTTATGAATATTAAACTGGAGCACTGAAAATGTGGATGGTTGGTGTACATCTTACTAAATCAATAGGGCTTTTAAATATAATTTAAAATTTTTAAAGTAACCTGGTCCTAGCGCCTAGCGGTTCTTTAAATGGACTCGTGGTTCTGAACCTAACCAAACCGAGAACCATTTTCAACAAATTTTAACAATCAGACCCTAAACACAAGAATACGGTTCGGATCTAGCTGTTCAGTTCCGGTTTCTCGGTTCTAGCAGTTCAGAACCGTAAATTGTTCAGCCCTAATTTTAATGGACAAAGTTGTGAGTGTAAACATAGAAGGGGGATATATTTACAGGGCACAGTAACCGTACAAAGTAATTTATGCGAGCGAAGTCAGCGAAGTACATCTTACTGATAATTACGTAATGTAATCTTACTAATAATTACGTAACGTATGATATAAATTACGTAATGAAAACACATATTTACGTAATGAATGATAAAGACATATATTTTAAATGACATAAATTACGTAATCTGTTCTTACTAATTACGTAATGAATGGTAAAGACATATATTTTGAATGACATAAATTACGTAATCCGTTTTTTCTAATTACGTAATAAATGCAATACAAAACAACTTTGCAAAAACAATCACAAATGTTAAAAAATGTTTCAATTACGTAATGACTATTAAAAATGTTGAAACAGCCTGAGAAGAACTACTCTAGCTCTATCATTGAAAATAATACCTGGAAAATCACGTGATAAACATAAAAAATAGTAACATATTGATCTAATAAGCATAACTATAATTACGTAATGACCATTACAAAGAGGTATAATGGAAAGAGAACGAACTGATTTAGAATTGATCGTTTGAATTATGATTGAAATTTATACTGATTTCAGAATCTAATATCGATTAAAAAGGAATTTGAAATCTCTGATCCTTTTATAAAATAGTTAAAAGGACGAAACTACACTCAGTGAAAAATAAAAAAAGGTCGTGTGGCAACTTTGTACACTTTGCATGTTTTGACGACTTTGTATTTGAACCACCTATATTTACATATGACATATATTTGGAGTTTAATTTGGAAAATTTTATATTTGTTAAATAGAGTTGAGTGTATGGAAAAAAAAAAAAGAAAAAAGAAAGAAAAAAGGTAAGGTGACGCGTGAGGCTCGAGATAATCGTGGGCGCGAGTGATGTCCCCCCCTCATACGTAATATGGAGGACTTGTACATAATGGAGCCGGTGATCACGGTGATATAAAGAAGGGTCCCGTCTCTTTACCTAAATATTTTAATATTATTACAAAAGGTAAGGGGTATTTGACTATTTGGTTGGTATATTTTTTAATTTTTAAAATAAAAGAGTATATAAAAAATGATTTACTTTTTTTTAAAGTAGAATTGAAACTAAAACCAACCCAGGCAAAATCAACACACAAAGGCGCCAAAACTGTGGGGTAACATTCATAACCACCTTAGTTGGATGGCACCTCCAACGCCGCCCCTCTACCAAACAAGGCGTCAAAGACCCTCTCGCTAGCCCCCTAGTAAGCGTCAAGGTCTGATTTTGTGGGTCTCATGTGCATATACGTGACGTTGATATAGCACATACGTGGCGCTTTAAAGCCCCAGGGCTTTTTTCCACACACAAGGGGCAAAGCGTTTAGAGGGTCGGGGATGCCCAGCCCTGCTGGTTTTTGCTCAGTAATGTAAATTTACTCGTTTTTGTTTGAAAATTTTATACGTATTGAGTCTAACCCCTTCGTTTTAAGGGTCTCATGGATTTTGGCCATCTCAAGAAAAAAAATTCAAGCTCCGCCAGTAACACTCCAGCCTTACAATGGTGGCATTAAAGGGCATTAGGAGATGGTAGCATCAGTGGCTTAACAAGAGCAATGAGAGGTTGTGTAAGTAACGTTTTTAGCCAACCAAAGCATGACAAAACATTTTTTTTTACTTTATGTAAATTCTTTTAGTTAAACGATTATACACTTTTGAGAGAATAGTTAGTGAAAACCCTGCTGCCTATGTGGTAAAAAGTATCAGTCTTTTGATAGATAGTTAAACCAATATAACGGTGAACACCTCCATGTGGATAATGAGTAAGAAACGATTTATATCATTCGTGTATCGAAACAGTAGCTAAATTGACATGTAAGAAACGATTTATATCAATCATGTATCGAAATACCTTGAAAAAGAAAACACAGTTAATCTATATTTATTCAAATACTTTGGATTATCTATATAAAAGAAAGTTGCCAATGATCTCCAGCCCAGCTGGTTTGAGGTGGGAAGGTTTACCTCCTTGGAGGGTTCTTGCCCGGGTTTGGTCTCAGGTTCGATTCCCACGTTCCACCAAAAAAATAACCGTTGGGTTTGAAAGGAGAAACCCGTGTGGTTCATATGGGACTCGATCCTGGGCAGTGGTCGCTTTGCAACACGGGATTTACCGCTGAAACACTACTCTCAAAAAAAAAAATATAAAAGAAAGTTATAGAATAAAAGAAGTTGGTAATCATGAGATTAGGGATCTAATTGCACACACTTTAATCACGTCCGTTAGTTACGGCTCGATTGCTTCCATTTTTATATTTGAATCTAATCATTCTAGTATGTTAATTCAATGCAATAATAAAGAATTGCGTATCTTTAAGGTGTGAATTTTGGCGGTAACTTTCCTCTGTTAAGCCGACCAGTAATTAGTGATTAAAAGTTGCACCGACAGCCAAATTAATAGTACGGATGTTTTGTCGCATGAAACCATTTGGAGAAAAACAGTAGTTATACCAAAAAATGGATTAGTGTATATATTTCCCGACTAAAAATTAATTTCGTAAAAAAAAAAGTCAAATTTACATCTGGATAATAGGTAAGCGGGCAACAAGCTGCGCCGCTATCCATTTTTAAATTGCAAAACCTACCCTACTAAAAACAAACCCTTGGTTTCTTGAACTCTACGAGTCTCTGTGAACCACCTTCTGAATAAAGTATGTACGTAAAATGATTCAATTTATGTTATTGCTATACAGATGTAGACTTGTCTTACGTGATTATAAAAGGTATATATATATCTTTGAATTAGGGGTTAATCCGGTTTTTGGATATCCGAAAATTTCGAATAGTAACTATTGATATCCGAATCCGTATCCAAAATTTCGGATATCTGAAAATTGGATATCCAAAATTTCGGATGCGGATTATCCAACGGATATCCGAATCTTAAAAAAACAAAAAACAATATCTTGTTTATATTAAAACTAAATCAGACTTGCTTAATTCAAAGATTCAAACTACAAACAATCAAATTTTTTTTTCAAAGTATCAAATTCAAAACAAATACAAAGGTAAATCAGATGAAAAGAGTGCTTTAATCAATGGATCCAATTCTATATGATTTTATGTGTTTGTACTATCAAAACTACGCAAGTCAATAATAAGTAAACCCATAATATAGTTATGATTTTATATTCGGAAACAGAAAAGAAAAAACGAAAGGATTTGTCCATGGTTTTATTTTCGGAAACATATGAAAGGATTTGTTGATGGCTGATGGCTTTATATTTGTCGATAACGAAACATAAATTAAAACTTACAGATCTACTCGATGGCGAAAGTCGGGATGATGGAGGATGGTGGGTGGTTGCCTGGTTGGTGGGAGGAGAAGTCGGACAGGAATAGGATGGAGGCTTTTAGAGGAGACGAGGAGTGGAGGGAGGTTATGTTTGTTATTAGGGTTAGGTTGGAATGATGATAAAACTTTGTATATATAATTAGGTAGAGGATCCGGTAGGAAAATTGTTTTGTGTAGGAAGTGTAGGAAGTATTTTCAACCATTAGATCAAATCTAATTAAATCTTTAGATGAAGGGCATTATAGACTTTTTGTCCATTTTTTTATTTATTACAAACCCACTAAATTAGCAACTAACATCTACATATTTATGAAGATTAATCATTCTAAATTAACTAATTATTCATTATTTTTCATAAGAATCATAAGATATCCATATCAAATAAGTTGATCAATACCCTAAAACTTGTTCGATTCTTCATTCATATAACCCATCTCTATCAGTTGTTCGATTATTCAAGTCATGACAGAAGGTAAACATCAGGAGTGTTTTATAATAACGTCAGGAGTGTTTTATAATGAAAGAGAAACTAGTATGCATTAATAAGGAGTGTTTTATAATATCATCGGAAGTGTTTTATAATAACATCAAGAGTGTTTTATAACGAATCAGTAGTGCTTTATACGAATCAGTAGTGTTTTAAAAACGAATCATGAGTTTTTTTTAACAGATATTAATATTTTTTAGTAAAAAAAAACACTATTATTCGGTTAGATTAGCAAAAAAAAAAACTATTACTTTAAACCCACTATTATAGAAGATGAAGAATAACCGGTGCAAAGAAGGTTTTGTGGTTCTATTTGTTTTTTTCTTTTTGGAAGATGAACAAGTTTGAATGTATGAGAGAAATTATAATCATTAATAAAATTAAGATTAAAATTAAAATTAAGATGAGAGAGAAAGAGGAGCATGATTTAAGGGTGAGAGTCAAATGGTTTCTTTATTAAAATACAAGAAAATGGCATTACTACCCTCATTTAAAACACTTATTGGACCATCCTACCCTTAATTATTAAAATATAATTAGTAGAATCTTAACAAACCCAAACTTTTAATCTTAACCATCCATTTCTAGATCCAATGGTTGGAAACACTTCCTACACTTCCTACACAAATCAATTTTCCTACAGGAACCTTACCCTATATAATTATAATATATATATATATTTTAATTTTTTTAAGATTTCAGATTCGGATATTTCCGATATCCAAAAATTTGCAAAAGTCATATCTGAATCCGAAATTTCGGATATTTCGGATACGGATTGTCGGATATTTCGGATTTAGATGTTTTTGAACACCCCTATTGAATGCTATTTAAAGAAAGATATTTTGAACTATATGTATAAAATTAATAAGTTAGATATATTTTTAGGCAAACGTTACGTATTAAATAATATACACCATATTCATTTTCGTAAGTTTATTTGTTTTGTTTTGTTTTGTTTTGTTTTGTTTTGTATACGTCTTCTTTTAATTAATATTTGTAGCGTTTGGTATGATGGAATAGAAGGGGAAATAGAATGGACCATTACGAGGTAATGAAAAATAACGTGTTTGGTTGGTTAAAGAAATGAAATCATCCATTTAACCTAGGGAGCGCACTCTAACACCGAAGTTAATTTCAACCTTTATTTATTCCCTAAGAATCGACTTTATCTTGTTTTGCATACATGTAGAATGCTTGTCTAGGCATCATCGCTTGTTTCATATCTACTTTGACGATGTCGTTAAGAGACAATCACCGTTTGTATATTAATCAACTCAACAAGAAGGTAACTAACATGGTTTTCAGGTCATCACCTCTAAACCCCCCTAATGACACCATTTCACCAAGTTACGTTATTTTAGTATGGGTGATCCTTTTGTTCTACTTTCTTTATATTGAATAGTAAGTTCAAAACTTTTGACTGAATGTATAACATGATGAAGCGGCTGTTTGGTTGATTAAGCGCTGAATCATTAAGATGATCTGAATGGTTAAGAGGCTTTGAATGATTAAGAGCTGAATCATTCAGCATTCCTTATTAGCTTAATGGTTCAGCACTTAACCATTCCATTCAGATGCTGAAACAAACAGTCTGAATGTTGAATGATTCAGAACTGAATGGTTAAGAGGCTAATTAAGAGGCTACCAAACAGCTCCTTAGTCTTCTTGTCCCACGTTGGTAAGAGAAGTAAAAATGAATTCAGTCAGTGTTTAATGGTTCAGCAACATCCTAAGTCTTAATGATTCAGCCTTACTCATTCCATTCAGATGCTGAAACAAATGCGCTGAATGCTTAATCATTCAGCGCTGAATGATTCAGAAGCTCATTAAGAGCCTTACCAAACAGGCCTGAAGTGTCATAAAGTTATTATTTTTTACACAAAGTTTAAAATCATTTTCATATTATATAATTTTTTAAGTTACGTAATTTTAACCATATCTGATAAATAATCTAGATGTATAGATGATTGTTCTTTTGCTAGTGGTCAATTAAGCTTGGGAAAACAAACGGATTGAGTGAGTGGCAGACTCATAAATTATTTTTAGGGAGTGCGATCGGGGGGGTTTAATCGAACTTTTAAGTGGTGCAATTGGGATTTTGGACTACAAATTGCCCTAAAAATATTTTTTTAAGGGTGACGCCCGCCCCCTGTGGACATGAGTAGGTACGCCAACGGCTTGAATAACAAATCTGTAACGGGTTTGACCCAAATGGATACCGTGCAAATTGAGTCCATATCAAAACCGGTTTCTCTTTTTTATAAAAGAACAACAAAATGAATATCCTTTGATTCTTTGAATATACTTCTTTTGGCACTGAGTGAGTTGCGTTGGTGGTGTTAGTAGCATGCTAGGGACAGTGGTTATGACAACAGTTGTGCCCATGGATGGCGATGATGCACAGGGCTAGGTGTGTTGGCAATGACGAGTAGATGGCGGTGACAAACAATGATTTTGGGTGCTAACCCATTTGGACCTATGTAGTTATCAACTTACAAAAAAAGTGTTTGATTTTGATATATTGTATAGGTTAAGTAAACAACTTAAGTAGAGTTAAGTGAACCATATAGTAACTTTATTTAGTTATAAAATCATTTTATAAAAGTTGGGCTTCAATCAAAGTATCAAACTAACATCCTGTTTTTTGAACCATATCAAAATTTTATTTGAATATCTTTTGACTTGTTAGCCATCTCTTCTAGATGAAAGAGTAGGAACAATTCGTAGTAATACTATATTTAAATAATCTAGATCCGAATAACTCAAATAACCAGGACCCGCCAAATAACCGGTGGTAAACTCTGTTTTTTTTTTTTTTTGGTGTGAATGGGCCACACTCCACATGTCGTCAACAACCAATAAAAAAATATATTAAAAGTCATTAACTTCCTGACATTCGCCACAATTCCCTCCATAAATACCTCACTAACCACCTCCCATTAATCCACATCCCCTCTCCAACCAAACACAAGACCTCATTGTCTTTTGCCGCACTAAAATGGGCATTCCCGTCGGCATTCTACTAATCATCATCTCACTTTCCTTGGCCGCCGACGCCAGAATCCCTGGAAACTACGCGGGCGGCTCTTGGGAAAGTGCTCATGCCACATTCTATGGTGGCAGTGACGCCTCAGGCACCATGGGTATATCTCATTTCACTCACATTGCTATATTAACATTTTAACAATGTACATAATATTTTTAACCACAGTTCCTATATTTTATAGGATAAATACATCATAGCTATTTATACATATATTTTTTTTTTGCGTATACACCACTTAACCATAAGTATATTAGAAATAATATATTAGTTAGAATTACTATAACTATCTTTTATATATTAAAATAATAATAATAAACGCTAACAATGTATTCTCTCTAATACTTTTATTATTGTAGGAGGTGCGTGTGGATATGGAAACCTATACAGTCAAGGTTATGGAGTGAACACGGCCGCATTAAGTACGGCATTGTTTAACAAAGGGTTTAGTTGCGGTGCTTGCTTTGAAATTAAGTGTGCACAAGACCCACGATGGTGCCATCCGGGTAGCCCGTCCATTTTTATTACCGCTACCAATTTTTGTCCTCCTAACTACGCGCTACCTAATGACAACGGTGGCTGGTGTAACCCGCCTCGTACTCACTTCGACCTCGCTATGCCCATGTTTCTTAAAATTGCTGAGTACCGTGCCGGCATTGTCCCTGTCTCTTATCGCCGGTAAGTGTATTTGCACAACAAAATGTGACAAAAAGTTAAATGCCTTCAGTTTAAATGTTAAAGGCTTATAATTTGTGAAAAGACGAAAATGACCTTGGTGTTTGTGATGTTTTACTCCAAAGAGTAAAACACGGCGTCAACTAAAACTAAGGGTCTAAACGAGTTAAGTCGTGCGTAAGCTAGTCAAGATCAACTCATAAAAAACTTGAGTGAAGCTTTTTTTTTTTAATGGAGGCTTCTTTAATAAACGAACATGAGCTTTACATATCGAGCTCAACTAGCTCACGAGCCTAAATAAGTTTTTATTTATATAATTTTTTAAATTAATATATTGAATATATAGTTATATAATAATTTTTATATATAAGATTATGATAAAAGTAATTGCAATATATATTATATTGTATATAAAAGCTACACTTAGAAATATATATGTATATGATTATAAAAATATATACATCATAATTGAGCCAAGCTCGAGCTTTAGATATATAAATCTTATAGAGTCAGCTAAACCAACATTGTCTAATATTTTTTGTTTCAAAAAGACGAGAATGACCTTGGTGTTTGTGATGCATTACTACAGGGTGCCATGCAGGAAGAAGGGTGGGATCAGGTTCACAATCAACGGCTTCCGTTACTTCAACTTGGTTTTGATCAGCAACGTCGCGGGTGCAGGGGACATACAGAAGGTGTGGGTGAAAGGCACAAAGACTAACTGGATGAGCATGAGCCGCAACTGGGGTCAAAACTGGCAATCAAACGCAGTCTTGGTTGGTCAATCACTCTCCTTCAGGGTCACAGCTAGTGACCGACGCACATCCACCTCATGGAACATCGTTCCGGCCCATTGGCAGTTTGGTCAAACATTCACTGGAAAGAATTTCCGAGTGTAGAACACTAAAACAGGATCCTAAATCTAAGGCTGATATTGGTTTCACTTTTACCCTTTTTTGTCGTTGACTTATTGTTAGTGGGTTGTTACTTTTTTTTTTATTTGATCAGGGGCTAAAAAGCTTATATGTCAAAAGATGAAGGGTGGAAAAAGACATGCTTGGAAAAAATATTAATTTTTGGGGATACGTAGGTTTGTTTGTTTAGGCTGAGGCGGCTTCGAAAACATGTTGCCCGCAGCAAAAATCTAAAGGGAATATATGTATAAGTATAATGGCTTCGCTTTTATAAGTTAGTGGCATTTTGGTATCTTTTTTGTTTTGTTTGGTGATGTGTTAATTTTAATTAATGGATTGATTTTGTTATGTATGATGTTTCGCGGTAGGTTTAATGATATCGATTATAATCAAAACCGAACGAATTGACAAATTAAGTTAAAACGCAAAAGATAGAACACGCATCCAATAAAAATATCGTTACATACACGGTATATTAGTTAAAAAAAATGAGAAGATTGAACCAACCATCTTGTTGTGATTGGAGGGGCTATCAGATATGTTTGAAAGGTGTAAACATAGGATACCTTAAACATAATCATCGTGAGATGTTTGATGATGTATAGTTAAAGTAGAAGAATTTACTAATGTTAACTTTTTAACATAAAACCATCTATTTTATGCACTTAAAATACGAATGTTGTTTACTTTACCATTCCAATCACCGGGAGAGGCAAATACACTGAATACATTAATTATTTAGATTAATAAAATAACAACTTACACAGAAACAACTAGTTGAACATGTATGTATAGGCAAAAAAAAAATGGACCAATTATATTATATCAACTTCTAGCTAATCAAGTCGATTGTATAGTAATACGATCTGCTAAGCCTTATTTGGCTAGTCAAAGGTAGATTTATTGTCGATTATTGCTTTATTGGGCAAACCGCTACAAATATATTTGGAAGACAATCGGATTAGGATAGACATTTTATAACTTTGATATTTTTTTTTTTAAAAAAAAAGAAAAGAAAAAGAAAACTTACGCATATAATGAATTGTGGGATTGAAAACTTTAGATTCTTTGAACACAAAAAAGAAGAAAGATAAAAAAAAAAGAGGGAGCATGAGATACCCTTTTAATATGTTAGCTGCCCTTTAATCAAGGATGGGTCAAATTTACTTCTCTTGGGGGAATTGCTTTTTGCACCACTCAAAACAAAAGGCTAGAATTTGGCATTGGGTATTTGTTTTGTTTCCATGTAGGCTAAAATGGGTATCTTGGACTCTATGTTTAACTTTCTTTATGCTTTTACTAAACACCTTCAACTTTCATTCTATCTCTCTCTCTCTCTCTCTCATAAAACATCTTTTGTCTCTAGATACCAAAATTTTCCCTCATCCCAAAACTTTTGTATCTTATTGTTTAAATGTTTAGTATTAGAATTAATTATTTCTTCATGGTCTTTGGAGAATAGCATATAGTAACGGTTTCAAATAAGAAAATGAGGAATGTATTTATGAGTCATCCAAACACAACAAATAAACATGTAAAACCAACCATAAGGGACAGTGTTTAGAAGTTGGGACCCTACGGAAGAAAAAAAAAATTGAATCAAGAAATTGGCATGTGTATTGACTTTATCTGAATACTTTTGATAGGTGGACCAATAAAAATAAAATTTTCAACATCTTGTGTATGGAAACAAGATTTAATAATAATAATAATAATAATAATAATAATAATAATAATAGTAATAATAGTAATAATAATCATTATTATTATTATTATTATTAATTTTTGAAAATTTCATCTAATATGTATTTACCTTTTTCTAATGAGTAATGACAATGGTTAACTTGTTATATATGGGCTGGAGGATGGGCCTTTTAGTTGTAGAAAGCCTGTTAATAAATTGGTCTGGACCTGTCTTGTGTTGTGGCCTTATGAGATGGAAAACGATCAGATATTGTAGTGTTGTTAGAATGTTAGTTGCATAACTCTTCATATGGTCATTGACATTGACTTGAATTCTTCATCTTGTTTTGCTCATAATTTTTTCATGTGTTTGGACAGTTGAACCGTAACATTGACCGTGGTTATGCTATTTCTTTTAGATCTCATTTTCTATTGTGAACTACAATCGTTCGATACACAAGTCGACAATGGTTTTTGTTTTGCGTACTTGTCAAATTTTGGTCCGTACTTTAGGTGCTCGATCTATGTATCAACCATGTATATTTTGTGTGAACTTTGACATCGTGTCATGAACGCTTTGGTTGATGTGACAATTAAAGGGAAGGGATTACAATTGATGAGTATTTTTAATGGCAACTAATTCACATATTACCATTTTTATAATCATAGATTTAACTTATTCTTTTAACACATGTGCACCAACAAGAAGTTTCTTTTAAGGTAATGGATTTTTTAAGACTTCTTAAACCATTTTTTTTTACCCACAAACTTGTTTTTTTAATGGTAAACTTCATTAAAAAGCCAAACAACGACCAACCCACAAACTGGGAAGGCCAAAAAAACACCTTACAAAGTTACTAATTTACACCAATTGGATCATGAAAATGACGAAAAGTTAGCTCGACTTTTAGCCCAAAGGAAGCCAAGCGATTAACTTCCCCTATAATGTCTTCCAACCTCCACGCCTTGTCTTCAAATAAGAAACCATTCCTAGCTCTCCTAACTCCAAATAACCGATAATGATAATACCATGAGGATCTTCTTCTCCTTATCTCTTAAACCTGAGTAAGTATGAAACTCCAAGAGATCTCTAAAAGAGAACACATAGAAGTTTTGAACCTGGCACCACGAACTAATGTGTTGCCACAAAACTGAGGCAACAACACGAGGAAAACAAAGTGGTCCACGGACTTATCGGCTTCTTTGCAAAACGGGCAGGATGCATCATCGATGGAAATGTAAAATTTGACAAACAGTTTTGAGTTTTTAATCAGTGTTTGATATAAGAAATTCATTATTCATTAATCATTCCAACATGATTCAAAAAAGGTATGTCTCAATCTCTTCTAGTAACATCATAATATGTACAATAAACTCCTCAATACATAGAGGAATGTAAAAAATAAAGCTAGTAAGTGCCCCTAATTAACATGATCACAATAACAACATCTAACTAACCGGGCTCACATATTCACAATGGCAAGTATACATACTCATGTACACATAATAATGGTGAAAGGAAAACTCACTTTATTAAAATAATAATATTCCTCTTAGTTTGTTAATAATATGTTATAAGATGTATCATATTTCTCATAATTCCAAGTTGAACATTTTCTAGTTTGGATATGTTTGTGATCCTAAGTTTTATTATTATTGTGTAATGTTTGTTATGAGGTTTTCAGGTGGGCTTATACGAATGGGCTTATATCTCATTAAAGGAGTTTGGGCTTATGATTGGGCTTATGACATGTTGAAGAGTCCAGCTTATCTCAGCTGTGTTTGGGTCCATCGACAATTGATCCAGGTTATAAGTACCAAAGAAGTCTCTGGATTAGGGTTTGGTGCGCATTATTGTTCACTCACACACACTCTCTCTCTTTCTGGTCTTTGTATCTGGTGATTAGGGTTTCTGTCAATGTTCTGATTGAATACTCTATCATCAGTTGTTGTTTTAGTCTTGTCTTTGTGTTTTGGTTGATTAAGATCAATTGATTTGTATAATCCGTTGATCAGACTTTGTATTTTAGAGTTATCCTGTTTAGAAGAACTTACTGGGAACCATGAGCTTATAGCTCAGTGCTTTGGGGAAATGATGGAAGACTTCTGGTCACTTGGTCAAGAATTCGATTCCTGATCCACCGGGTTTTACCGGCTCTTTATTGTCGTGCCCTCGGGCAATAACTATCCCAAAAGGACAATGTTTAGAAGTTAGAACCCTACCAAACACAACAAATAAACATATAAAACTAACCATAAAGGACAATGTTTAAAAGTTAGAACCCTACCAAAGAAAAAAAAATGAATTAAAGATTTGGCATGTTCATTGACTTATCTGAAATGCTTTTGATAGATGTTAAACTTCTTGTGTACTTATTAAGAACTGATTTATTTATTTATTTATTTTCTGAAAATATCATCTAGGAATTGATCTATTTACCTTTTGCTTTATCTAGGGTGTCCACCTGCGGGACTCCAAACTTGACCCATCTAGCAATCCTCTGACGTGGCGTATATAAATTACTCATTCTTTTCTCTCTCTCTCTCTCTATACCGCCGTATATTTAGTCTTTGTCTCTCCAACATATTTACTTTCATCTCTGCAATCTCTTTCAAAGGTATTGTTTTCCATACGATTTCTTCACGGTTCTGAGTTAGTATTTCGTTCTATAATATATTTCTTCGCAGTTCATGTGTTACTGATATTTTTTGGATATTCAAAAGTTAGGTTTTTTAGGGTGTCCTGGCAGTGGTCTAAAATACGTATGAATATATCTGTCTCATTATATAATCTTAGGGGTTTCAAAGATTATACTGTTTATATGGTTAATTGTATGTAATTATCGTGTTTCAAAAGTTAGGTTTTTTTAGGGTGCCATAACAATGGTTCTAAAATACGTATGAATATATCTGAGTTTCATCGTATAATCTTAGGGGTTTCAAAGATTATACAGTTTATATGGTTAATTGTATGTAATAATCAGGCTTCTATGTCTTAACTTTTCATATATGATATTTATTTTGATATTATAATCAAGTTATTGTGAGGGTATTTCATCATATAAGCGTTTATTGTGAGTGGATTTCATCATATAAGCGTTGACTCTTCAGATAAAGGTCATGGCTCCTATGTCTTTTATTTTTTAGTGTATTTCATAATATAATCATTGTTTTGGGTAAATCGTTTAATTGGTAAGTTGTTACAACTTTAATTAATCAATGTAAAAAACAAGTTAAACTTTAACTCACATTTAATTTAATAATCAACTTATATTGAATTTGTTTCTTTTTTAGATGACGTGGAACGAACACCATTATCTAACATTTCATATGGTATTTGAATTATATGTTTTTTTTTCTAACTTATAAATTTTAGTATAACTATTTATTACGTTCATGTTTTATTATTCTTATATGAATATTTAACTTTTTTATTAATGCATGTTTAGATTTATTTTTATTCAAAAAAGTTTAAAATCTAAAGTATTAGTATTTATTGAACCGTTAAAAATATTTAACTTTTTTTGTTAATGCATGTTTAGATTTATTTTTAGTCAATAAAGTTTAAAATTCAAAGCGTTAGTATTTATTGAACCGTGTGTCCATACGGGTAATAATATAGTATATAATAAAAAAAAGTTTTTTTTGCCGACATGACGTTCAATGAGGCCATCCTCCCTCTCGGGTGTGACGCGTGGCACTATGTATGATAATTAAAAAAAAATCTTGAGTGACACATGACATCTTCCCCTTATTTCCCTTCAAAAGTCTTTTTCTCTCTCTCATGTTTCTCCCACAATTTTTAAACGTTAATAACTTTTATATACGAGATTTTTTTTAAAACAAATTGCGCCAAATTAACGAGTGTTTTTTTATCTTCCTAATGAGTACCATAGTTCTATACAAAAAACGAAAAAGAAAAACGATATTTTTAGTGAGTTTTTGTTTATACAGGAAAAAACACAATGTGTTCAGATAATTCATTAACCATGTCTAGGCACAGAGACTTCATTCGAGGAATAGGAGCACACGTAGAATTAGAAGTAGTTTCTATGGGTATAAAGCGTTGATCATTTAAAAAAATCTGAAAAAAATAGTAGTTAATATATGGGGTAGGGATCCTAAGAGAACCAACCTCTATTTGAAAACTGAGAGAACCATTTTGACACATTTCTTATAAAGGCAAATTTTTTTTTGCTTTAATCGCATGTTTTTATGTAGGGGTGAGCAATGGTCCAAAACCGACCCGACCCGACCCGAAACCCGACCACTATATAAACAAAGAACCGAAATGAAACCCTAAAAGTAGGTTCGGTCTTCGGTCCTTGTACCGACGGTTCCGTCGGTCCCAAATCCAAAAACCGACCCGACCTGCAACCTCCGATTTCATGACAATAAAACCTCGGATTTCATAACTATACTATTAAACCATTAGGTTATTGGATTTAGAATGATGGTTATCAAGTTAGCAACCACAGGTATGATAAATATATGAATAAATAGTAGGAATATGCAATATGTTTAATAACAAGGCAGTTTAAAGCAGCAAAATGTGTTGCCGGAGCTTCAGCATTGTTGGCGGAGACGGTGTTGGTGGGCGGAGGACAGAGGTGGCGGATCTCATGGAAGGTGGTTTTGTGGGGTGGTGTTGTTTGTTCTTGGGTTGGTATTTTTCACATAAAGTTTTTAAAGGAAGATTGTTGAAGAAAAAAGTGATATACTTTCTCTCTCTCTTGTTCATGTACACGTGTAATGAAATGAATGAAAAATCTTGGGTGTTAACTGTTATCTTGAAAGTTGAAACTTTTTTTTTTTTATGTTGTTTTGTATGGTTAGTTTTAGTAAATGCCAGGACAAAACAGAAACAGAGACATAGATTGGAAGCAAAATTCGGTCCAGATTTTTTTTCGGTTTTAATGGCTTCCTGGACCGACCCGACCCGATACCCGATTTGGGGGATATACAAGGACCGACCCCAAAACCTAAACTACAGGTTCGGTTCGGGTCAGGTGTAAATTCGGTTCGGTTCTCGGTTTTATTTCGGTTCGGCCCTATTATGCTCACCCCTATTTTTATGCAAGAAATTCTTTTTATTTTTTTTTCATTTATACATATGTGTATATTACATTTTCAGCTATACATATGTGTATATTGAAAAAAAAAATTCCTGCATATAAAGCATCGGTTAAATCAATTTTTTTTTGCCTTAGAGAAATTTGTGGTCCAGAATGGTTCTCCCAGTTCTCAATTTGACCAAAGGTTCTCATTTGAACCAATTCCTTAATATATGTTTAGAAGATGACAAAATTATAGAAAACGTCTTTTACGTTTACCCAAAATTGCAGGTTTCATCCTTAATGTTTAAAACTTGCAGGATTCATCCTTTAACGAAGTTTTTGTTACAGGAACAACCTTTAACAAAGGTTTTGTTGCAGGAAACATCCTTTCTCACTAATAAGGTTAGTTTTTCTGGTTAACTTCTCCTCTATAGACCACTCTTGTCAATTTTCAAACTTTTCCAAGACACCATTTTTCAATCCTAAAAAATCATAACTTGTGCTGTTACCACTTGTACCATTCAAATCACTAATGGTACAACTACAACTGCACTCCTTACTATTTTGTATTCCAAAACATATTATTCCACCACCAAAAGTTCTCCCACTGGTCATGAACGTCGGCCTACGATACGACAGGAAATCGTTTTGGTTATGATGATGTGGCGGCCCAATTCTTACGCTGTGTTCCCGAGTTTACTAAATAAAAGAAAAGAAGAGAAAGGGATATTAGGAGAGAAAAGAAAGGAAAATATATAATTTTATTTCGTGTTCCCGAGTTGAAAGGAAAAAAAAAAACTAAAGATTTTATGTGTTCCCGAGTTGAAAGGAAGAGAAAGGAAACGTATATTTTACAATTATACCCTTATAAGATTTTATTATAGATTAAATGAGAGGGTAAATTGGTAAATGATATACATTAATTTTTTTTTTACTTTCTCTTCCTTCCACTTCCTTCCAATTTGGAAGGATTGTTATTTGGAGGAATTTTCCTTCATCTTCTCTCCACTTCTTTCCCTTAATGAAACTCTGGAACACAAAATTGTTCCCCTTTCTTTCCGCTTCCTTTCCTTTCCTTCTATTATTAAACTCTGGAACATAGTGTTAGTTCCAAGTTTAAATTTGGGCCCTTTCTTAATCATTTTCCGGCAAGGTGTTCATTATTATTATTATTATTATTATTAATATTTATTGATTTAATGTCTTTTTCTTGTTGTTGTTCGGGTTTGATGAGATGATGGGTTGTGATTGGGTAGGTGGGTGTTGAGAATGAGATGGTGGGAACGACGCCGTGTGGGGTGGTGACATTGTGGTTTGTGGTGGTGGTTGGGGTCGTTAAGTGGTCGGTGAGCCGTGAGTGGCTGGATTGATGCCTCGTTTTAAGAGTTTAACAAAGGTTTTTGTTCCAGGAAGATCTTGGTCAATTTAACATAGAAGTTGACCTAGACAGTTCCTTAACAAACACAGTGTCAATTGTTGAGGGCAACCTTGATGCCCTCCCACCTGCACTAAATCCCATAAATTCAACCACTGAGGAACCCATATCTTCGTTAAAGTCATTAAATTTTAAACTATTGCATCAGACATATCAGTTGAAATAAAACTATATCAGTAAAGTGTGCGTGTAGTGTGTGGTGTGTGTAAGGGGGTTTATATAGGAGGTATTGGTGGTGTGTGTGTCGTGTTAACGTGCATCGGTTTGGTTACGTAACATGTATCCGCATATAATAGTTATTATTATCCAGCTCTGGCGACTGGTTGGCTGGATCCGGTAATGAACTCGCCGGAAAATAGAGAGGAGATGGATGAAAAGTTTGAAAATTGGCAAGAATGGTCCCTAGAGAATAAGTTAACCAGAAAAACTAACCCCGTTAGTGAGAAAGGATGTTTCCTGCAACAAAACTTTTGTTAAAGGATGTTCCTGCAACAAAAACTTCGTTAAAGGATGAATCCTACAAGTTTTAAACATTAAGGATGATACCTGCAATTTCATGTAAACGTAAAGGACGTTTTCTGTAATTTTGTCTTTAGTTTATGTTATTTTATTTTCGTTGCAAAGTGTTGATTATGAATATTTAGACATGGATATTTCAATTTTTTTATAATGTTACAATCACCTTCATAACTAGGTTAGAGCCCCGCGTGTACACGCGGAAAGTACCCGAGTAAAATAAAATAAATATAAGATGACATTAAGTGACAATTTATAAAATACATACATGCATCATCATCATCATCATACTCAGTTAATCCCACCAATAGCAAAAGCTAAGGTAGGGTCTGAGGAGGGTAAAATGTAGACAACCTTACCTCTAACTCGTAGGAAAAGAGAGGCTGCTTCTAGTGAGACACCCGGCTCGATAGTGATTTTGTATCAAGCCTTGGACATAAGGCACATAACACTTAGCAATCGGGACAAACCCGATTAGTGCATGTACCCCCTTGTCTTTTAGCTATCAACGCCACCACATGATGCATGATTAACCGTCCGTCATTTATACCATTATTTTCACGAAATTAGTAAAATAACGTTAAAATTAGTGCAACTTTAATTTTGCCCCCCGAGGGCCACACATATATACAGTATATGCGCACAGCCGTAAGGGGCTAAAATACATACATGCATGTTTTGTATAATAGTAGTTAAATCTCTAACATGACAAACAAACGTATAAGATTTATTAGTTTTAATGTGTAAAGTATCTGTATATATATTGTTTTGCAAACACTATAAATTATTATAATATAATCACCTATGAACGTTTCTTATAACTGTTTAAAATATGCATATATTCAATAATTGTATGTATACATATAAAATTGTTGGGTCTAAAAAAATTTAAGTAAAAATTTTTTTTTTGGTAGTCAACTTTCATAGATATAAACATAATAGCTTGAGAAAAACCTTATGTATATATACGTAATAATATACATATTCATATGTGATGATTAACGACCTTCGTTTAAACAATAGTACACATACACATAACACAAAGATTGTAATCATGTTTTGTTATTACCTCTGTTTTTCAAAGTCATCAGCTATTTCATAATAGAGAAGTTTTCAAACTGTCAAAATTCGTTCAGCCACAACGTTGATTGAATCAAATTCGACATATCTGAATCAATAATAAATTCACATTATAACTGCAAATTGCACCCATGTTAACAGATATAACTAAAACAAAAGTTCAGAATAACATTTCCTTTAGTGAGTACATGTAAAGAATCACCAAACATCCGGCAGCTTTTCCATTTCTGTGGCAAATGCAAGACTTAGTTGGCCTTCACTACGATGTTGCATGTAACCAATAACATATGAGATTACTATAATTGTGCATAACAAATATTGCCATATATATAAGATAACATCATTCATTTTGCGGAAATCATTACAAATTTAACAACTTTACTTCAACTTCACACAAACTACAGTAAAATATGTCGTCTTCACTCGTTTGAAGTTCAGAAGAATCATCATTCGAACTTGAGCAATGGCACATCAAAGCATATGGAATCAAAGCCAAAAAGCAAGACGGTTTGGCACGTTTACACAGTTTTAGACACATTATCCTATGTTCTCAAATATTCACTCGTTTGAAGTTAACATAAATTACATCAAAATCAGTTGAAAACTGTGAATTTTCACTTGACCCATCCCTGTACCCTACTACACTTGATTTTCTCCAGCAATAGTCGTCACACCTATACATACATTTGTTCTTCAATAAGCTTTTGAAGCATTCGATCTTACATTCAAAATAGATATTATACTCATGTTATTAGTGTTTCACGAGCTAAAATAAGAATCACCTATCTTAAAGTATGTCATATTCATGAGGTGACAATATGAAATTGATGTCAAACCTGCTTCACTGATGTTTCTGATGGCAAGATTAGACGTATCAACAACATATTACTATTTTGTGCAATATTAGAGGAGCATCGTTTGTTTTTCCATCTACATGCCCTATGTAACCCTGGAACGACCCGGTAATTAATCTTGCACTACTATCTGCATTCACAATTCACTAAACACAGATTCACACAAATAGCATAATGATGCCAACTTATGTAGTTAATTAATCACAAGCTACGTTTATCGGATCTCAAAAGAAGCTTACATTGAGATAACGGGGGAGTAATTAGAACAATGTTACTATTGACCGGATCAACAGCATAAAATTCATTACCAATTGATACATGAATAGAATACGGCACAACCTCTAATTGATTCCCTTCCACAACTGTTTCCGGTAAATAACCATCCTAAAACTGAAGAATATTCCCATTTGAATGATATATTATTAAACACCAAATTAAATAATTAAAAAGCCAGGCCACATAACCTAATCCTAAATCAATACAAACTTCATATTTTCTATTTAACAAATCAAAACCTAATTGTTAAAGGTACCTGATACTGGAGATTTTGTTGGAGACTTAGCTGTCCACTTGATAATTGAAGTTAATTACTTCATCACCGGAGCTGATTCAACACAACGGTATCATAATACAAGTAAATCAAATAGACGAATCACATAAAATCATCCCGGGTGAAAGAAACAAACCGAAAATACAGATACCGAATTTCTGAAAAAATACCCTGTCAAATCTACCGGTACAGTAGGCACTTGTTACAAACTATTCAAGTCAATCAGGAACAAACCTTAGTGGTGGGTTAATACGGATTATATCTTATTAATAAAACTTAAAATTTGAGCTAAAAATGCAGTTCAATCAGTAATATTATCTTTGATTACATTAGCACGGTAAGACTACTCAACTGGAATGAGCAGTAGTTAACTACTGATGCAACATCTGCTGATGAAACTACTGTTGAGGTTATAACCACTGATGAATGATAACCTCTGAAGACCTCTGAAGACTCTTTAGAGGTTATCATTCATCAGTGGTTATAACCTCAGTAATAGTTTCATCAACCTGTACCATTGTTCAAAGATAAAGTTATTAAAAGAATGTCAGAAACAACTTACCGTCTAGGCATAAACGACAATTAACTTCATTTTACAGTGGATACTTATAGTAATCTTGTTAAAACTTCGATTTTCAGCAACATGTACCATCTTTTGCTACACATCAGCATCCACAAAAGCATTAGTGGTTATAACCTGTAAGTTGAATAGTAGAAATGAGATAAGACCATCTCAGACCATCAGTTTTTTTATTGTAGATAAACTAATTGCAACAACTTTATGGTATGGCTAGGTTGCTACATTAAATACATAGTACATACACCAAGAAGTGTTCCCATATTTGGGTGGACCATTCCAGAACCTTTTGCCATTCCCCCGATTCTTATACGGATGCCACCAATGCTCCATCAGTTCTTGCAAAGTCAACTATAGTAAACTGCATTTTAAAAGTCAAATCAGAAAAAATCCATGAAAATATGAATTTATAAAATTTTGGCTTAATATAAGTTGTTTAGTCACCAACCTTTTGTTCTACAGAGAGCGCTGAACCACATAGCACCAAATTCTTTCCATCATTGAGCAATGTTGTGCACGGATTCAGATTTGTAGGTAATCTGAAGTCATAATACATGTTAGTAACAAATTAAAAAAAGGTCAATTATTTGAAAATAAGTTCAGCTTTTATACTTACATTTTATCATCGACTTGTTTCCTTGCTTTTGATTTCTTTTCTCTTGGAAATTTGTGAGAAGCATGGTTTGGACACAGCAAAAGGAAGTCATTCTATTAAAAAAAACAATTTAGAAAATTATGAACATATTTATAACACTTAAACGGCTAAGCCGGCACGTGCACACAAAGCATTTGCTTACACAATCCCATCTGCAATCCACGATGTCGTATGCACACGGCACATGGTACGTATGCATGATTTCACATAGCACCCAAGAACCGCTCCCTTTTTACCACAACTGGTGCATTTTAGCTTGCTGGCCCTTGCTACTTCCGACTCCAAATTCAAGATCTTTCCTTTCTGAAAATAAATTTGAGGAACCCTGCAACATATATTCATCATTGTATCTTTATTTTTCTGTGTATACGACCAACTGGTAATAAGCTCCAATTCTGTCCTGAACTCACTTCCAATTTGAATCATATCAAATATGTAATAGTAACCGCGTTCGTTTGACCTTGAATGTAAGACAACAAATTCACACATACCATTAATATCAAGAATGCTTTGCTTCAACTTTATGCTTACCTTCCACAAGAGAACCCCGAGAGACAGGACGAGAACCGCAAGACAGCCAAAACTGATTCCCAAAGCAACCGCTACCTTTTTCGACTTACCTTTACCTAAAAATATCCAAACTTTTAGAGAAAGAAACTTGTTTTAGATAGAGAAAGAGGATCATATTCTTTAGAAGTCCAAACCTAATGGTGAATTAGGCTCAAAAGAAAGAGGCTCACTCATAGCAACTTGATCTACTGCTACTGGTCTGCTGCTGCTGATCTACTGCTCTTGGTCTGCTACTGAACTACTGCTCTTGGAATTACCTTCTCGTCAATGGGTATCATCTCAATTGAGTAAACATCTTTAGGATTGTGACGATCAGCTTGCCGCCATAGCCGAATGATCTTTAGCTTAATAGCAACATCATTTTGATTGACATCAATTTGGTTAACCATGGTAAACTCTTGTGCTTGTGCAGTGGCCATTGTTCTCTTCGTGTAATCAAAAAAGTTAAGACTAAAATTAGGAATGAAATAAAAGTTTATATCATTCTTTTTCGTATTTAAAGTTTGTTATGTAGTAACTATCATTTATCACATATCTATGGTCAACATTTATCACAATGAATAGGTAAATCTCAGGAAAAGCAACACACATTTCCTTATTTTTAATTTTTTTTGCCAAACAAAGCCGTTAAGATGGTAATTGTGATTATTGAGTTATGTTCTGTGGGTATATATCTTATTGTGAGATTTCAACAGCAATCGTCCTTGCAAAATTCTTATAACAATCATCATAATGTTAATATAAATTCGGTAAAAAAAATAATAAATGTCATTATTGCGGTAAACATAGTCATTAATGTAAATATTTACTTTGTATAATCAATGAAGTTATTTAATGTCAATTTTTTATGTATTTAAATAAAACTATTTGGTAAATTGACATTAAATTTTTAATTTTGTAGGAACAATCAATATGTTGATCTTCAAGTTTTAATTTAGTAGGAAAAATAAACATTGTTGACTAAACATTATGTATTCAGTCAAAATAACATTAAATAACAATTATGATGATGCTAATCTAAATTCGGTAAATTGTTAAAAGAATAAATGTCATTAAGTCCGGTCAACATATAAATTAATCTAAATAAATAACAATGATTAATATTCAAATTCTAGATTAAATAAAATTAACATCAGTCAACACTTATTATTGTAAATAAATAACATTAATTCTGAATTAATGACAATAAATTTGATCAAAAAAAATTAATGACATTAATCAAAAAACATCAAAGTATTTCAATAACATTAAACATAAATTCGAATTACAAAAATTAATATAACTTAAATCAAACTTGAAAATCAATGACTTCTTGTTGTGCAATCTTAGTAACAAAGAGCCTGCGATGATTTGAACACCACTTAAATATACAATATTCGCCAATGGTAATACATTCGGATTCAAGCAGATCAGACCATCCAATCACCGAAGGATCATGCAGTATCTTGAAGAACTTAGAACCATTATGATAAGACATAATAACCTTTGCGTGTTCAAATCAAATCCTGTGGTATAATAGATAGAGAAACATATATTATTAAAAAAAATCTTGAAGACAAAAACAAAGTTACCATAATCGATGATATCTACTTATAAGAATGAATCACGGATTAAATAAGAATGAAGACAAAAACAATTATACTACAATCGATGATATCTGCATACACCAGTTACCGAACTTTTAACGTGTGAATAAAGACAGATAATGGTGTCCATGCAATTACTATTAACATGAAAGATGAACTAACAACTTGAAACAAACTCAAAAAAACCTTTCGGCCCAAAGTAGAAAGCCACGTACCCATATTATTATTTTTATAAGGAATGTTTATAAGCTGGACATTAATTTTCGGGGTAATTGATACTGAATTGTTAGCCGATGATTGCTACATGAGTGTTTAGTTTCTTAATGTTCTAAAACTCATTATTCTATAAATCACCTTCCAATTTAACATTAAGAATACATTAAATATTAGCGGAAATCACTATGAATTGAAAATTATTAACTTGACAATGATTCGAAAGTAAAGGCACATTAAATACGGCAAAATTGATGGATAATTGACTATATCATAAATCACATTTGCAATTTACCATTAATAATATTAATATTAATAATAATAATACACATTAAATGTATTTGACAATCACACAAATACGTAGAATATTTAATGGATTAAAACTCGGATACTACCATATTACCAATGGGCTTTGTAATTTAGGAATGTTTATAAATATTGAATGTATTGAAATCGGAAATTAAAGACACATAAATTAGTGCAAAATTGATGGTGAATTTACCATCTAAAAAAGGCAATTGAATTAAACATAAAACCGATTCCAGATTGAATTTTTAATTAGATTGGTTGTTTTATCAATCAATTTAATTTATTATACTCCCTACATTATTTCATAATTTACGGCATTAACATTTCGTAAATCAATTAGTTTCGTATTACCGAAAATACATTATTTACTATGAATTGAAAATAATTAACATGACAATGATTAGAAATTAAATACACATTATTTACGGCAAATTTACAGCAAAATTTATGGATATGTTAACAATCTCATAATGGCAAAACAATTCTTTTAAAAATACCGGAAATCAGTTGTTTTAATATTTCCGAAAATAAGTTTTTGCATTAAATGTTTTGTAAATCTTTAATTGAATTTTAAATTACATTGGTTGTTTCATCAATCAGTTTAATAAATTATACCACAAATTTCCTTTCATAATTTACGGTAAATAGATGGATAATTGACCATCTAATAATGGAAATACAATTTCGAAAATCAATTAGTTTAGTATTACCGAAAATACATTTATCATTAAATGATTTATCAACACTTAATAAATAGATTTGTAAGAAACATCATTTACGGCAAAATTGATGGACAATTGACCATCTAATAATGGCAATACAATTAGGCATAACTACGATTAGTTTGAGATTGCTTACAATTCGTTTTGTAACTTGCCATTAACATTAGGAAAATCAATTAGTTTACTATTACCTAAAATACATTTGTCATTAAATGTTTTGTCAACACTCATAAATCGAATGGTAAGACACATAATTGTCAATTATGTCAAGTTAATTATTTTCAATTCATAGTTTACTATTACCTAAAATACATTTGTCATTAAATACATTTGTCATTAAAGTTAATTATCTAGACAAACCGGTTGTTGCAAAACATTGTTATCTTCTTCTACTAAGTTGTCAGTAAGAACTTTGAATAACTTCATTTGACGACCATGCTTGTTAAAAGTATAAACATTAAACTGGTTGTATTCCTTTTTTTCAAAACAAAGAAAATCACCAATCTGGAGACGTAGATCGCTTATGAATTTGACCCAACCATTACAAACACAAAAGTCAAGACCAATCTTCTTTATTGACACTTTCCAATGATGTTTATCATCTACATGCATGATCATTGGCATATTAGGGATTCCATCGGGATAGTGTTTATAAACAAAGGAATTAGGTAGTACCTGAAATAAAACGTAACGTAAAACAATGGACAATTAAGATAAACTTCAGTATTATATTAAAAAATGTATAATAAAATAAGTTTAGTTTAATAATGCTTACCATAGGTGTTGTCAATTCATGTTCAATCAATTTGCAGAATGATAAATCCAGTTGCATGGTAGGAGAATGATTGTAATGTTTCATCATGAAGGTGTTAGGACTAACAAACTCGAAAATGATGTAAAACATCGAGAAGCATAAATCATGAACAACCTTAGACCAACCGGTTGTGAAACAAAATAAGTCATCTATCAATTCTAATAAAACCAACCAAGATTGTCCTTGATATGTAGCCACTGTAACGACACTATTGTGTATGTTCTTAGAAACCAGAAACTTGTTCATAACTGTCGACAATGTCTGGATTAAACATTAAAAACAACATTAACACGATTTATAATCCGTGTCTTCATGTTAACAAAGATAGTTACAAAGATTAAAATTAGAATCATACAAAAGCTCTTGCGGATGGGTCATGCATGATCTTGAATAATTGATCTCCCTTGTGATACGCCATTCACTCTTGTTAGGGTTAGGATGGTATTCTAGTATTCTATGAAAACATTCAATGAGAAAACATGAAAATACAGTTTATATCGAAACTTGTTTAAAAGACGATCTCCTTTTATTCATTCATAAAGGTTTGAATATTGATTGTACATAGACGTTTTATTATTGTTTCCACATCTCGTTTATTACTAATTAACAACCTTTATAAAACTTGATTTCATCTTTGAATATTAAACCGGTTTATGCATAAGAAGTTGATTGATGTTACGATAACATAACAGTTTTCCAGGTTAGAATACTAAACCGGTTTATGCGTATTTTTTAACCCATATGAATCGGAACACGTTACAATGGATGAACTTCAATCGATATACGTGAATAAGAGACATACCTAGAAGAACAATGAATAAAAAAGAAGAGTGAAGAATGTGGGTTGGAAGATTTGTTAGAGAGGATTTGAGAGTGTATGGAAGAATGTAGGGAAAAAAAATGTAGGAAAGACTATTTATAGGGAGCTAGTTGGAGCTCCATATTAAAAATGGATACCTTAAACTCTCTCCTAGGCTTCCATTCAACCCAATCTCACCTCAATTATTATATAGATAGATAATATGTAGTAAGTTCGTAAAGTAAAGTCAGATCACAAGGTGAATTGTGCAAGCACGTCTTCAACTGTTTCTTTTGGGCTTATAGACTTTTTTTTATTAAAATTAGGTGATAGTTGAAATGTTGTAGAAATATAGTCTAGTTTTTGTTGTTTATGTTGGGAAGATGTCTTTATTATTTTTATGTTGGGAAGAGGTCTTTATTATTTCGAATAAAATTCCAAAGGTTGTGGATATAGTATTGGATATTAAGGCTTTGGGGTTTCTTTGGTATAGTAATAAGTCGAAAGGAGTTTCAGTGGATTGGGATAGGTGGTGTAATTTCGAGGTAATGTGAATGATTGTTCGTTTTCGGCTCCCTATTCCATCTTGGAATAGTTAGCCGGTTTTTGGTTGAATGAAAGTTGATTTCCAAGAAAAAAAAAATCAATCTTCCTATTTTAAAAGGGAAGGCATAGATGCTTGGATTATGCTGTCTTTAATGCCATGATACCAGATTGAGATCTATTATGCAAAATTATGCATTTAACAACAAAAATAATTATTTAGTAGATTCCAAAAGTTTTAAGTCACAATAATCAATTTTCAATATTCGTTTAATGCAAATAACCAATATTTGTTTAAGTCACAATAATCAATTTTCAATATTTTAAGTATATTAAGGTGGACGGTGTCAGCCCGGGTAGGGGTGCACGGGTATACAAGGCGGGTGATAGTTGCCGAAGACGTGTGTGTGATAGAGAGAGAGAGATGTGTGTGTTGCAGGTAGGGGTGTACGGCGGTCGGGTGGTTGACGTCGCAGGGTACCTGCGGTGTCTTCCGCGGGTTGCACTCTGGCCACGCTTATTAATTTGTAATTGTCTTGATTGTTAAAGTCATTACATTGAACATATTTCCAACAGGCTTGTGCAGCTGCATATTGATCTGCAGATTGCTAAAGTTATTCTTGACTGTGCCAAAATAAGTCAAAGGCTGCTGAATGCAAAATCGGCTAGCTCTCGCCGAATGCACCCTCTCTCACAACTCTTTCTCCCTCTCTTCCACTACTCTCTCTCTCTCTCTAAAAACATTCTTAGGCTAGTTCAGGCTAGGTGTTTCCGGTGTTTAGACTAGTTTGCTGTTGAAATGACGTGACGCAGTGAGATTGGTTACTGTTGGACGCTTCATTTTATTAGGTTGTATTTGAATCTGATTGATTAAGAGCTTTTACGGTTTTAATTTTCTGGTAATCACTTTGCTTAATTGACAGATTCATCATAACATTGTGGAACCATCCAACTTACTGAAGTGTATTGTTATATCACTGGTTGTATAAAACAAGATTTGGCAACGATACAAATTATAAATTCTTGAGTAGGGCTTTAATAAGACAACATAGAAGGCATTTTTTAGAAATTTCGAAGAACCATTGAGTAGGGCTTCAATCATATTTCCTATATGTCATTTTTCTTTCCGATGCCATTCGTTTTGTAGATTTTCAATAAAGAAATCCCACATTGTACGATAATCAAAGAATGCACATTATCTCAAGATATAGAGGCTGGTTATTAGCTTTTAAATGCAGTTTTAGAGTTGATTATGTTTATTACTTATTTTAAATGAGAAAGGATTGCAGCACTTCCAATTTGTACTGGATGTGTGTATGAAAAGCAATGCCGGAAACTGTTTGCACCACAAGCTTTGCAACTAGTTCATGCGGACAAAGTCCTTGGGGAGGTAATTCATACTTTGTAATGCTCACAGATGATATTTTACACGCATGTCATGGATATATTTTTTACACAAAAATCATAATGCTTTGGGAAGTTTAAGAGTTTTAAAGCTCGAGTTGAAAATGAAACCGAATAAAAAATTATTGCTCTAAGAACAGACCATGGAGGGGAATTCTGTTCAAAGGATTTTTAATGTTTTTTGTGAAGTTCATGGTATTCACAGCAAACTTCCTACAGAGTTGCACGCGGAATTCTACTTTTGTTGTCTAACTGTATGGGTCAAGTAATTATTTTTGGTAATGTTACAGCAAAACTTATACTCTAAAATTGAACTTAACTGAGCTGTTGACTCTCTAAATTGATGTAGGTGGGATATTCACCAATTGATGACTCAAAAGCTGCAATGAAAGGGCTTTTAAGTCCAATGATGATGATAGCCATGGTGCAGTTGATCTTGATGGGTGCAGGTCAAATGGGTACTGATCATGGAGCTAAACCGGTTTGGTTTGAATGGTCTAAAGCAGCACGTTTATTTGCAGTTGTTTAGATAGATAGTTGTGCTATAGTGCGTTTCAAATGTGGGTCTGTCATCTGTTTTTTAGGATCATGTTTGCCGGTTTTCTGTTGCTTATTTATGTAAGTTTTATTGAATGAATGAATGAATGTAGTGTGTAACTTATAGAAGCAGTAACAGCTAATCAACTAACTATTACAACATATGATCTATTCGTAACATTATCACTAGAGGAATTTGAGTATTGAAGGATACCTACATTTTGGCGCAAAATTCTAATATGCAGTTCCCAAGAAGCAATCCGTCCGGATGCCTCAACTATCACCCCATGAAGACTAAGCAACTCCGCTTCTAAAGATTGGATATAGTGAAGAAGCGAGTTAAGCACCCCTATGGCAACGTCACGCTCGGAGATTTGCTCGTTATTTATAGCACCGCGAACAACATTCCCATTTCCATTCACTCCAACAACATTTTGGTTTCCATCAGCGTGTGCGAGGTTTCCATTTACACTAGCAACACGTGCACCATTATTATTTCCATTTATTCCAGGAGCGGGTACAGCCATCGGCACAGGTTTGTTAGAAAACTTACACTGTAATCGCTACACGCCTTTCGTACATGAAGGTCGCAGGTATCTGAATCCATGTGCTTGCTGCAGGAAACTGTAACAGAAGATGAAGTCATCAAAATGAACTGGGCTTGTGTTTGACACAATTCCCTTAAACAAATTCTCGGTCTGTTCCCAGGGTACACCGGTTTGAAACAGTGACGGTGCACTGCCGGACTATCCCACTTGCCTGAAAAATAATCGTAACATTGGCTGCTACTGAGTTTCGTGATCATTGTTTTTGTGTGTGTCTATTTCCATCTTTTGCATAAAGAACTCTTCTTGTTCTTCTAGACTTTGCAATAATGATCTCCATTAAATTGGTGATAATCATCATCTGGAACCTTCTTTTAGTCACAAGGATGAAAAACTTGGAGCTGCATTTGTGTCCGCGGGTCGTGCGGGCGTCGCGTCGGTTCAAGAATTTCCCTCGAACCTAAACCCATTTTTGCACCCTCCCTGCACGCGCGGGTAGGTGCCTAAGTATAAAGTGACTAAACATTTTATTCCTTCCAATTTGGTTTCCTCTTATAAACCAGTCTAGTTTTCATTCCTCAACCAATGTGGGACAAGACAAACTCACATTCACACATAAAATCCAACAAGGTTCAGTTATCATCATTTGAAATCGTGCGAGATTCGCTAAGTGGTAAGCTGTTATTAACAGCATCTGTAATGGTTTCCCGCTCATCAGTAATCCGTTGTTCCAGATTCGCAATTTGATTTTCCATGTTGACTGAAAATATTACATAAGATCAACAAACAATTCTTTTGTATTTTTCTAACAGATATCCTTAATCAATCATCCTTTATTGCTCTAATTTCACAATGGTCCAGAATGTAGTTTAATTTAAAAAAAAAAGGGCTTGAAACTTATTTCACAGAATAAAGCTATGTCATACGACATATGTTGGACTATCTAATTCAAAGATTTTCACAGAAAACTCGATTGCATATGTTACTTTCTGTTGTATCAGTTTATACACTAATTGAAGAATTTTATTAAAATTGATCACATATATTCACAAAACGACTTAAAATACAATATGAAAGTAAACAAAAGGCATAAAAGATGATTGGACGTTGTGTGGAGAGGCGGGAGAATGGAAACAATGTCGTTTCTTGAATTTAGTTGTAACAACTTAATTAATATAAACAAAAAAACAAAGCTAAAAAGACCCAACAGCTCTGTGTTACGTGACACAGAGCACTATTCATAGAAATTTAAACTTAAACATATAGGATAATTATCATGGGATGTTTGATGATGTGTAATTAAAGTAGAAGAATTCACTAATGTTGTAAACTTTCAAATATAAAAGAGGTATTGGATTTTAATAATCTAAAGTTTGGGCCATTGGCCGATAATAATCCGAACTTTATCGTTGGCTCAAAATAATCTCAAGTTGACATGTGGGTGTCAAAAATGGATCTCCGTTAACTCTGAACTAACTGGGTTAGTGTATGCTGATGTGGCAGATGACGTGGCATGCTGACGTGTACAAAAAATGATGACGTGGCAGATGACGTGGAAATTATTTTTTTTAATGCCACATTAGAAAATAAGGCTTATTATTGGCCAAACGTTAAAGTTCAAATTATTGGCCAATGGGAAAAACTTTGGATTATTTAATACCCCTTTTTATTACTATAAATCTTTAAAACATTATTGATGTCGTGTGGATTAATGGTTTTTATGACTTAAAAGAACTTTTTATTTTAAAGGAAGCAAGCCCCCGGCGGATGTGCCAAAAACTTGATCCAAAAGAATTTAAATCAAAGCTTTAAATTAAAACACTTTTCAAGTTTTAAATTTAGAATTTAAAACGATAGTTGTGAATTATTCTAAACCCACACAATAGGCAAGTGTACCTACCGAGTGTAGTATAGATTTCCAGCAAGTACCGAGTATCGAACCCAAAGACACGACTTCCCCTACTCAGTCCTAAGTTGTTTTGATACAGATAAAATAAAATAAAGAAAGAGAGTGAGAGTGACCAGCATAAAAATCAATACCGACACAAAGTGTTGCTTCAGGATCCAACTTTATCTTGGGACGGATTAATAGTAGTCAATTAATTAAGTGGTATGAACAAGTGCGCACTTATGCTTAACGTGGAGTTGCTACAGCATTCTCCAGAGGTGACTGTTATCGCAAGACGAGCTGTGTTCTTGTTGTAAAGTGAGGGTCTCCCGAACCGGTAAGCTCACCTCTCAATACTGACAGACGGACGACTCAAAAGTGTGTACACCCAACCCTGAATGATCCACCTCCCAATATTGCAATAAAGACATCTAAACACTCAAAACTTTTATGGACAACTTGTCGGTGGCCGGAGCATGACCGAACAAGAAACCACTTGATATCATAAGTGAGTCGTGACCAACTGGCACACGTGCATCTTTTACTTGAATTAATTAACCTTTTAAAAAGTGAATGATCTATCATTAACTGTGTGGCAGTATAATGATAAAAGAAAATAAAGACCGTTTTCTTTTAACACGGGTTCACCAACACTTAACCTGCCCCAAAGCTAACACATAGACCATGTAGCTAAGTCGAAAGATTAAGCCTTGGTTTATCACTATGACCAAGTATAAAGACCGTACCGACCCTAAGTGAGATATTTAGTAATAGAGGATTAAGCCATTAAGTGTGTGTATTTCTTCCCACAAATGGGCCAATCACTACTCGCGGGATTAGGTTAGCTCACAAGTGCATGGGTTTTTACACATCATGGGTACACTCATGAGTCCTCCCACTTCCTACCAAGACACCCACAAGACCAAAGACTAGTTAATTAGTTAGTTAATTCATCAAATAAAGTTTTAAATGAAAAGAATTAAACAAGAACACAACACCACTAATCAAATAAAAAAACTATATAATCCATACCAAAATAAGTTTTCACCCTAGCAACACTTGATTAATCTAGCCAGACATTGGCTGTACAACTATCACACTATCTTTGGTGTATGAACAACACATAGTGGTTAGTATATATGGGATTAAAGAAGGTGTTTGGGTGATTTTTAGTGATCTCTCTCTCTCACTTCTCAATCAACAAGTGTTTATGGAGTGATCCCAGGCTCCAAAGGTCACTTGAAAGACCCTCAAGATGGATGGAGAGTGTGTGAACTCTAGTGGAATGGATGGGTGAAGGGATGCCTCAAAATGTGGGGTGGAGGCCTCTATTTATAGGCAAACCAGCTCAAGCACGCCCTCGACAAAGCTTTTGCACGCCCGTGCTCAGACAACGCGTACTGCTGCAGAGTCCTTTGTGTGCAGAATTGCCCCCCTTTGTGTCTTGCACGCCCGTGCCAAAGTCTATGGCACGCCCGTGCTTCCCAGTACATCTAACAGTCTTGTCAGTTTTGGTCGGTTTTTGCCTTGGAGAACACGCTGCTCTAAAGCACGCCCGTGCACACCCTTGGAGCACGCCCGTGCACATCTGAAATCTTCAGATTTGACACATGTTGACTTGGAAATGTTGACTTGTTGACCTGAAACAGCTGGCACGGCCGTGCACGATCGGAGCGCGACCGTGCTCCATCTGAAACAGCTTCGAAAGTCTTTAATTTCTTGTCTTTTGTGTCGTTTTCCTTCTTGGGCTCCAAAACTTGCATGTGGGAGACAAGATTGTTGTACCATGTGCCATTTTTGTCCCCTAGAAGCTTGCTCTCTACTCAAGATGTGCCTTTTTCATTCCTTTTTGCTTTTTCCTTTCAATAACCTGCATTTATCTTATAGGAACGATTTAACTATATTTTATAAAAGATAAAAGCATAAAAAGGTACAAAAAGGAGGTTAATTATATATGTAAAACATATTAAATTATCGGCACATCAATTATTATAAATACTTAAAACAAAACACCCAACTTCGTTCACCAATACTATCAAACCACCACCTTCCACCACCACCACCACTCCACACCACCATCATTTTTGGCGAAAGAAATGCGATCATTTTTTACGAAAGGATTGCGATGTTGGTTTGAAGATAATTGATGGCAGAGGAAGTTGACAAAAAATGATGGTGGTGGTCATCGAGGAGGTGGTTGGTGGTGGTGGAAGGTGTTGGTGAACGAAGTTGGGTGTTTTGTTTTAAAGATTTATAACAATGTTTTAAGTATTTATAATAATAAAAAGCGGTATTAAATAATCCAAAGTTTTTCCCATTACCAATAATAATCCGAACTTTAACGTTTGGCCAATAAAAAACCTTATTTTCTGACGTGGCATTAAAAAAATAATTAAAAAAATAATTTCCACGTCATCTGCCATGTCATCATTTTTGTACACGCCAGCATGCCACGTCATCTGCCACGTGAGCATACACTAACCCAGTTAGTTTAGAGTTAACGGATGTCCATTTTTGACACCCACATATCCACTTGAGATTATTCTGAGCCAACGTTAATGTTCGGATTATTATCGACCAATGGCCCAAACTTTGAATTATTAAAATCCAATACCCCAATATAAAACTATCTTGTTTTTGCACTAAAAATACGACTGGTTTTACTTGTAAAACAGTAGCATAGACAAATACAATGGATAAATTAATCATTCTATATATATTAAAAGACACTTCAATAGTGTCACTAACATGCGCAATATATATAATAATGACTTGCCTACATTCTTGACTTTTGTATAAAGCCTTTGACTTTAAAAGGCCTACGCCACCCATTTGTAACTCACATACGCTAATTGAAAAATGTGGGCTCATATTTGGTGAACAATTAATGGGCAATTGTGGGCTTCGTATTTGGTGAACAAGTAATGGGCCGCGGTTATTGGAAAATTTGGGCTCCAGATGAAGTCAACAATAGGCAACCCAACTGTTGTAATGTTAAGGCTGGTCTGCAAGGTAATGGGCTGCGAGTATTTTTTTTAACCCAACTGTTGTAATGTGATTGTGGTGGCAAATTTTTAAACGGCTTATTCGCTTCGTTTTGCAATGAAACCGGTATTCGAAGATATTTTACCACGCCATACACGCCACAACAAAACGGCGTGGTTGAAAGGCGGAACCGAATGATTTTGAACACCACAAGGAGCATGATGAAAGGCATGGGTGTACCGCAAAATTTATGGGGTGAAGCGGCGCTACACCCCGTTTATATTTTGAATCGATCTCCCACAAAAGCGTTAAAAGATATGACTCCATACAAAGCTTTGCACGGGAAGAAGCCAAATATCAAGCATTTACGTGTTTTTGGATGCAAAGCGTACATGAAAGTTCCCTCGGTCAACACTTCGAAACTCGATGATCGTAGTAAATTACTCGTTTATATTGGTAGTGAACCCGGTTCAAAGGCATATCGTTTATTTGACCCAGCAAATAAAACCTTGTATGTAAGCCGAGATGTTAAATTTGAAGAAAGATCAAAGTTTGATTGGGCGGCACATGAACATGTTTTACAAATTGGAGGTGGACCAGAATGGGCCTAGTTTGAGGTCCATAACAACAATGCTATTTTAGTCCCATGCGACAATTCTAAAGAATTCATGCAACCTGATGCAATGCATGAAGAATCTCCTCTAGCCCATGATGAAGTTTCTGATTCTAATTTAGATAATCACCAGAAGGCTTTACATGAAGATGTTGCTGACCAACCACAACTTAGAAGTTAGAAGGTCGTCGAGGAACTCGTTTTTACCAAAACATTTAGAAAATTATGTTATGTTGCAAGATAAAGAACCGATTGAAGTCGATGATGAACCTGCAAAATTTAGTGATGCTAAAGATAAAGCCGTGTGGCAAGAAGCAATTAAAAGCGAGCTGAGATCAATCGAAGAAAATGAGACTTGGTTTTTATGTAATTTACCCAAAAATTCTAAAGCTATCGGCGTTAAATGGGTATTTAAAATCAAGCGGGATGCGAATGGTGATGTAATCAAACATAAAGCTAGATTAGTAGCGAAGGGGTACGTTCAAGAACACTGTATAGACTACGAAGAGGTGTTCGCCCCGTTCGCGAGAATGGAGACGATTCAATTGATTCTAGCTTTGGCGGCTCATAATAGTTGGCGCGTATTCCATTTAGATGTCAAGTCGGCATTTTTAAATGGAGATTTGAAGGAGACGGTATTTGTAAAGCAACCCGAAGGTTTTATTATTCCGGGTAAAGAACACATGGTCTATCGTTTAAAGAAAGCGTTGTACGGGTTACGAAAAGCTCCAAGAGCTTGGAATGAGAAGTTGGATGAGACATTGAAGTCGTATGGTTTTATTAATTGTGCGCGTGAACCGACCGTTTATAAAAGAATTGCTAAAGGCGAGCTAACCATCATTGGCATTTATGTTGACGACTTGATCGTGACGGGTTCAAGTGTTGTGGAAATTATCCAATTCAAGGAGCAAATGGAGAGTAAGTTTAGTATGCAAGATCTTGGTTTACTTACTTATTATTTGGGTCTCGAAGTGTCACAAGAGCATGATCGGATTACTTTAAAACAAGCATCGTATGCAAAGAAGATTCTAAAACTTGGTGGAATGTCCGATTGTAATCCTACTCATTATCCTATGGAGCATCGGTTATATCTAGACCGAGATGAAGTTGATGAAGAAATTAATGTGACCGATTATCGAAAACTAATCGGTAGCTTACGGTATTTGACACACACAAGACTCGACATTAGCTTCGCGGTTGGCTTAGCTAGCCGATTCATGCAAGAGCCGAAATTATCACACTTAAAGGCGGTGAAACATATTTTGTGTTATATACGAGGAACCGCTGATTACGGTTTGAGTTATGAAAGGAGTGGTAAGATGGAACTAAGAGGCTATTGTGATAGTTCTTACGCAACGGATCAAGTTGATGGAAAAAGTTCAACGGGCATGGTTTTCTATCTCGGTGAAGTGTTAATATCTTGGAATTCTCAAAAGCAACATACAGTGGCGCTTTCTTCGTGGAGTCAGAGTTTATGGCGGCGACCACAACAGAGTGTCAAGCATTGTGGTTACGAGGTTTGCTAAGTGACTTAACGAGTCGCAAGGAAGAAATGGTTTTGTTACGAGTAGACAACAAATCAGCTATTGATCTAATTAAAAACCCGGTGTTACATGGTAAAAGCAAACACATAAAGACAAGGTATCACTTCATAAGAGAAAGTGTTAAGAATGGAGAGATTATTGTTGAGCATATTGAAGGAAGCAAGCAACGAGCCGATATCTTAACAAAAGCCTTACCTCGTGTGAAGTTTGAAGAAATGCGAAAGTTGCTTGGCATGGTGGACCTTGGTGGAACGAACAAAGATTAAGGGGGTGAATGAAGTTTAATTAATCTTTGTTTTTATTATTAAGTTGGTTATTAAATTTGTTTTATTAATTCATTAGATAAGTATTATTATTTAGATAAGTATTAGGTTTATGAGTTTGTGTCTAAGTAGGAATATGAGTCCAACTAGGAAACCCAAGGTTCTATGTGTATAAATAGATCAATAGGTAGGGAGCTTATTATCCCATCAAGTTTGTAATTCTCTTTTCGTTTGATAATAGAAAAAGCCGTCGTGAGGTTTGTCCACCTCACAAAAATCCGTGTGTTCGTTTCGATACCGTTGTTACGTTTCTAACATCCGCTAAGTCTTATTTGGCTACTCGAAGGTAGATTTATTGTTAATTATCACTTTAGTGGTCAAACCGCTAATAATATATTTTGAAGACAGTCGGATATTCGCTTTATAACTTTGATTCTTTATAACACTTTTGATAACTTACACTTTAAAATCAATAGTGGAATTGAAAGCTTTAGATTATTTGAACACCAAAAAAAAAAGATAAAAAAGAATAAGCATGAGATACCCTTTTATTATGTTCAACTGCCCTTTAATCAAGGATGGGTCAAATTTACTTCTCCTGGGGGGATTGCTTTTTGCACCACTCAAAACAAAAGGCTACAATTGGGCATTGGGTATTTGTTTTATTCCCATGTAGGCTTATATGGGTATATTGGACTGTATGTTTATGCTTTCTTCATTCTCTTATAAATGTTTTTTTTGGTCTCTAAATACTTTAATTTTCCCTCTTGTCATAAGCGGTATAAAACATTCTGTGTCATATCGTACAATATAAAAGTAAGTTATTTCTCATTATCTTTGGAGAACAATATATCATAATGGTTTCAAATCAAACAAATGAGGTATGCGTAATGCATCTATGAGTCATCCAAAGACAACAAATAAACAAGTAAAACCAACAATAAGGGACAATGTTTAGAACCTTAACAAAGAAAAAAAGTATGTTATAGATTTGGCATGTTCATTGACTTATCTGAAATACTTTTGATAGATGGGCCAAAATTTGCAACTCCTTGTTTATGGAAATAAGTAGTATATATAATTTTTATAAACCCCACCTAACAATGATGTAGTTGCTTTTTTCTAATGGTGTCTCTAGTTCACATTTGATCTGTCTAGTGGACTATGCATAACGTTAGATTGTTGGAGGTGCACAAAAATACCGGTCATTAACCATAGCCGAAACCGGCTACTTAGCGTACATGAAAAACCGGTTTAGGTTAGAAAAAGTAGTTAGCGACCGGTTTTGATAGGGTGAGAACCAGTTACTAACTAGGTTTTTTAAACTAGTTATTTTAGCCAGGTTGTTTTGGTTAAAATTGGTTATTGTTGTGAAACAAGCCTAATAGCTAAACAATACAACTATATAAGAAAGAGATGTATGAGGGAGAAAGATGTTTATATTATTGATCGGTGTGTTTACAATGAGATACAAAAGGCTCTATATATAGGAGAATAAAACTTGGAGAAGAAGCCTAATCTATATTAGGCATTGATAACCACAATAATATATATTTATAACACTCCCCCTTGGTTATCAATTTAATACGCTTTTAGATGTTGCCTCATTAAAAACCTTGCTAGGAAAACCCAGTGGGACAAAACCATAGCTAAGGGAAAAAGAGTGCAGCGCGTATTGTCTCCTTCTATGATGTTGCCTCGTTAAAAACCTTACTAAGAAAACCCAATGGGATAAAACTCAGTGAAGGGAAAAAGAGTGCAACTTGTATAATGCTCCCCCTCATTTGAACATCTATTTTCTAAGTGACTGGTGTGGATCTCCGTATAGCTCAAAACTTTTGTAATTAATGATTCGTTGCTTGATTCCTTGAAATGCAATCTTTTATGTTGAGCAATGTAGTGTGTTCTTCATATGAGACTTCTAGTGCCTCCTCTCGTGAGCAAATACCATAACATCCATAACTATGTTGTGCTACATTCCCTGCATCTATAAGACTAGCCAACTTGTTTTCATGGGTTAGTAAAATATAATTTCATATCTTACATACCTTTGATGTAACAAAATAGTTCTAATAACCCATCCCAATGCCTTTTTGCTTTACACATACTAACCATGACAATAAGTTCAAATAAAAAAATATTATAATCATGCATAGCTAGAAAGAAATATGTTGATGCACATATGCATTTAACTAATGACACTTCTAGACTGAGAATCTCTACTTTGATAAGAGATGAAAAGAGTCATTTTCTATATAAAATAATTGGACAACCTTCAATGTATATTAAGTATGAGCTTTGGCCATTGTAAAATGTCACAGCATTTCTATGAATACTTTGATGGATTGATAAACATATCATTACACATATACTCGAACTGCAGGGTCGAGCAATAATTAAACTGTGTCAAGGACTTTCAAAAATTCACTCTTTAAAAGTTCTACAGAGTCTCTCGATGATGCCTAGACATTATCACTGTAAACTGCGATTATAGTGAACTTTTAAAAGAGAACTTATGTCAAAAGATAGATAATATTATAAGCCTATATTCCTCTTTGTAGGAATACTTCATGAGTTGTACAACACTCAACTCAACTATTTTAGTGCATATATATTTTGTTAACTTTACAAAATACTTGATATCGATGCATTAGGCATCATCAATCCATCAAGGACATTTTCCATCTTGACCCAATTAATGCCAGTGCTTTACTCTTTAAGAGCTTTGGTACATGAAATTTATCATATAGTAAATCAATTAGAAAAATCAATTTCATTCGTTTGCCTACTATTGTTATACATTGAAGTATCATAATCACCAGGTTTAGTTTATTACCTGTAGTGTATTGGTGCACAATAATTACATCATACGATGTTTCATATTATCTTTTAAGCACTTGGTTGCTTTAGGATACTCATGAGGAGTTCCACTTATATTCAATTCAATCATATAACAAACATAATGTATTCAGAATTGAATTATTCCGATCATAACGTTCTCGAGAACTTACGTTACAAGATATTTATTAGACGCATTTCAATTCTCTCTTTGCATTACCAGACTAATAACATAATGAAAAATCATTGTATCCACCACTGGAGAATGCTTCTCCTCATAATCAATTATGGGTCTTTGCGAAATTCTTGTGCCACCAATTTTACCTTATATCATTTTCTTTTCAGATGTTGATTCGCACAAAAGACCTTTTCGTATTGATATGTTTTACTACTTCTGTTGTCTGGACTACTGGTATAAGAACTTTCCATTTCAATAGAGAATTCAACTCTGCCTCATTTGCGTCTTTCCATTTTGGCCAATCCTTTCTTTGTATTCCTTCATAGGCAGATCTTACATTTTGATTCTCATTTCAAGCGCTACCTTACATAAAATTTATAACGACGTCGATTTTATTTTGATTCCATACATTTCGTAGACATGATACTATATAACGACATCTCTTTATTTTCAGGTTCCTGAGGTTCTTCTTGAACCATCATGTCTAATGTCTCTTCAGGAGATCTTTTTACTATAACCTCGACTTGACCATCTTTATTACTTGCTTCAATTTCTCGAAGATTTTTATTCATGGAATCAACCAGTCTATCACGCTTTAGGCGTGCAATAGACTTATAAGATTATTTGGAGCATTAGCAGCTGGTATATGTGACTTAATTAGCTAGTCCACATATTTAGGTCAGTTAATGTGTCTGGTAAATGATTTGTTAATCGTTGTAAATGAGTTATGCTTTGAAATTATGTTCGAACTTCATTTTTGAGGATCAATTATAACTCATACCAACTCATTTCGTTACCAACTGCCTTTTATCTCCCCCTGATGTTGGGAATGTTAATCCATTAAGATGGATAACAATTAATTGAGCCATAAATAAATACCTCATTAAAGGCTCTATTCATCATCGTATATTCCCAACCACCTTTTGAGGTCCCATCTTTGTGCGTCATGGTGGATCAATTTCAATATATGTCGCACAACAAAAAATATTAGATGGGAAATATTTGGTTTCTGACCAAAAACCAACTATAATGGGGAGAAACTATTACCATGTATTAGCTTAATGTGAATAAATGTTACTGCATGTAAAATCAAATTTAAACATGAACTTTTGCTTTCATGATCATTGACAATGCAATCAATAGCAGACGTTTTAGTGATCATCTCAATGAAAGCAATATTTGTATGAACATAAGCCATATGAAGTTCAACACTTATTCCAATGATCATTATTATCTTGGGAATTGATTAAATATGTCAATCTAGAATAATATGCTTGCTATCTTATTAGCTAAGCCAATCAAGCAAACTTCAGGTTGCAAACTTGATAACCATTTAGATGATGCATCGATTTTAAATACTAAATGGTATCATGTTAGGATATGCGTATCCTTTAATCAATTCCAAAACATGTAGTGATACTCACCCTACTTTATATGGAAAATATATAATTTCGCTTAAGAGCAAACATTACATGCTATGTACCAGATTGAAGAATCTTTAAGTTCTTCATTATGTTCACATCATTGACTCGGTGTGGTCTTACCGGTCATGCCAACTAATTAAATAATTATGATCCATAAAATAAACTTCTAGTTTATGATCGAATATGCATTACTTGCACGTATGTAATACAAAACATATGATATGAAAGAATGTATTGTAACTTCAATGTTCAAACCATCATGTTATATAATCACTCCTTTTATTTGCCACATGTGGTGGTCAATCTCATTAGTAACATGATCATTATTGCATTTTTGATAATCAATCTCATTATTTAACTTGGCTATTATTATAATCTTTGATGGTTGATCACATTATGACCATCATTGCAACTTTCTCAATTATTTCCATGATCACGACAATTTCAATTATTGTTATATAATCTCATTTACTTCAAGAAATTGAGTAAAACCAACCAAGCTGTATTATTTTCTTGGACATAAGAATATAAAGTCATTTCAAACTTTTTCATACCCTTTTAATGGTATTGCTACTTCAGGAGCGTATTCGTTCTATCCAATTTTCCCATATAAAATTGAGAAGTAATTATATTTCCTCAATTACCATGATCATGGACTTTACACTGATCATTATATCATCACATTCACTTCAGGGAATGGATTATAACCACAAAACTTTCATGGTGGAATCATTACAACTTCCTTAGTTATGTACATGATCATTAACCATTATACCGATCATTTTTCATCACATTCACTTCAGGGAATGGATGAGAACTACACCACTTTCATGGTGGTCGTTGACTCGTTTCAAACTTTATATATTCTTTAATAATCTTGCTACTTCATGAGCATATCACACATGTGGTAAATAGAAAAAATCCATCCAGATTTTCTTACTTCAGGAGCATATCTCATGTGTGGCTAATGATAAGTATTTTATCCGATTTTTCCTTATAACTAATCTTCTCACCACAAAATATAAGTTGAGAAGTAATTACATGAATGTGTCATGTTAATTGGTCTAAAAATTAACAACCTTTTGGAAATGGATAATGAAATATTGAGAGCATGAAACTTGGTGGTTCACTTATAACCATATCTGTACTCTTTCTGGAAAATGATAATGGAACAAATTATATATAATTGCAATAGTGATCATTTTCTAATAAAACCATTAAACATCATTCTATATTTTATCAACATCCACTAAGTGACTTTCACAACATTGTTGCTCCATAAAAATATATATGATGAAAGGCAATACCAAAATCATACCTCTTGAATCATAAATTACACTCGTATGCGCATGCATATAAAATTCATACTTGAATCTTATTTGCAAAAATCTGGTTGATATAAGTGCAATCAAATCCATACCAATAGTTGAATTAAAGTTCTAATCTTTTATGAAACCAAAGAATACATGATTGTTTCAGCTATAAACCAAACACTTGGAACTCTAAAATCAAAAGGACTTGAGTACTATAACTAAGAATATCAAATTAAAAAAACATGGATATATATCAACCCTTGAGTAGAAAATATAAACAAAAGGCAATGGCTTTTCAACTACGAACAAACCATTTTTCATTTAAACCCATCTATATTTGAATAGAACACTCTTAACTTTAATTTACTACGAATCTAACTTAAACATAATCATTTAACCAAATATATGTACGATGATTCACAACTTTTACATTAATGGTATGTAACATAATTCCAGTATATGATTTCAAAAACAACTAAATTATATTCTTGGTTCATGCAAATATATTAGCAACATACATAAACTTTATCAATTATTTGGCAACTAAATTATATTATTTTGCCTAGATTTTAATCTGAGATCAAGAGCCATTTTGCGTTTTCCAGAGAATATTAATAATAGATTACGAACCCAGGAACAAAACAAACTCCCAATATAATACTTCAAATAATTAAATATTTAGAAAAGATTGAATGGAAATTTATCACCTGTCCATGCCGCATCAGACATAACAACAAAGGGGTAGTAGGGCGACTTAAAACAGAGAGCACTTCGTGCTAATAACGTGTTGTGAAACAAGCCTAATAGCTAAACAATACAACTATATAAGAAAGAGATGTATGAGGGAGAAAGATGTTTATATTATTGATCGGTGTGTTTACAATGAGATACAAAAGGCTCTATATATAGGAGAATAAAACTTGGAGAAGAAGCCTAATCTATATTAGGCATTGATAACCACAATAATATATATTTATAACAGTTATTGTTTTTTTTAAAAAGAGTTGAGTTAATTGCTAATTTAGTTTCTGAAGTTTGTCAAAAATTGTCACTTTCATCCAAATCCTTTTTTTTATCATTTTAGTCCCTGTGGTTTTATTTTTTTGTCATTTTAGTCCCTGTGAACTAACAAGATTTGGATGAAAGTGACAATTTTTGACAAACCCCAGGGACTAAAATGACAAAAAATGAAACCATATAGGGACTAAATTGATAAGAAGAAAAGATTTTGATGAAAGTAAAATTTTTTGACAAACCTCAGGGATTAAATTGACAATTAAACTATATTAATAGAGCAATGCATTTAAATAGTGATTTTATTATTTTTATATTAATAGCTGATGATATATATATATTTAGTTATCTGTTTGGTTTAACGAAATAGGTTGGTGTGGTGTTAGCATTGTTCTATGTTGAATTTCATGTCTTAGTTCGAACCTTTTGTTCCCTTTTTTCCTTTCATTTACCCCACCTTTACTGTTTTCATTTTGTTTATTATAAAATTCGCACAGGACACCGTGCTGTTCTTCTTGGTTGCCGCCAACTTAATTCCACTTCCATGTGTAACTTCACTGCTTCCACCTTTTTCTTTCTTCTTTATCCTCATTCTCGCCTCAATCCTTCCTTATCCTCCTCCTTCTTCATCGATTGACTGACTAATTAGTTGGGTGAGGGTTACGAAGTTTAGCATATCTTTGTTTTATTTTCTTTTATATGTGATGCTCTCTTATAGTTTGTGTTATGGTTGAGGCTTTTTTGCTTTTGAAACCAGTATCTTGACTAATTTTTGGCTTTTGAATGGCAGCACTGTCACTGATAAGTACATGACTTTATGGGTGAGTGAGACTACTAAATCTATGTAACAACTATATTCCTTTATCTTTAGCTAAGATTTGTAGCTATTTTTTTTCTCTTATGCAGGAGTAGATTTTGAAGACATGGTAGACATGCTACTATAGTATGCCAACGTTTTAACTCTTATTTATTTATTTAGTTTTGAATGTGATATAAGGGTTGGTTTCTTCGGTTAGTTTAAAATTTTGGTTTTCAATCGCTTTTGAATGTTATCCGGTGGTAAAAATCATCTTTGCCCACCAAGTGTTTGCTAAATTGTCTAAAAGAATTTGGAACCGTAGTCTGTGTTTATGTGTGTCGAGGAGATGGATTTCATGATTGAACCGTACAAATCGAATCAAATCTACAGGTTTGGCCAATTTACGATTTGTACGATATGATTTATTTGTCATTTGATCTAAAGTTAGTAGTTTTTTATTGGGTTGATAAAGCTGAAATGAAATGAAACATGCTCTTTTTACCCAGTGAATCAAGATTTAGTTGTGGAATAACTTAGATGTATAGACTTTGTTCATGCACTCTGTGCATACGTTCATCAACTTTTGTGCTTATGTTTAGAATCAAGCTGGATTTCAAATAAAAACATTTCTTTTACTTATAATTTGGAGGGATACTTAATTTAAAATCGCCGATATGTTGGCTATTTTATGGATAGTCTTATGCATACAAAATTAGATATGATTTTGTTTATATATTTAGTCGGTGTTTTTGGAATTTGATGATGATAGCTTTTGTTGTATTTTCCATTGATGATCTAGGAACTGTTATGACATCAAAGTTATTCTGCAAATTACGTTTTCCTTTACATGGTGAGCTTTTTTCCCATTGTCTTCTGATCTTTTTATCTCCAAAATTAGGTCTTCATGTTTGATTTTTTTCATTCTGTGCTTTTAATGTCTTATGTTTCTCCTCTTTAAGACTGGGTCTCAATAAGTTGTTGGACTTTGACCACCGCCAACACATCGCCATCTGGTCTCAATTATAAGTTTATACACCAGTTACATTTTTTCCCAATAATTGTTATGTATTGCGACAACATACCACTTTGCTAAACTCATTACCATCAAATACATGAAGTGTTATTTGATTCATAAGAACAGATTTACAAAAAGTGGTCGTCCGTTGGGTTTCATGTTCATTAATGTATGTTCAAATAACTTTTAAGGGCACCTTTGAAAAATGGCATCCCTCCGAAAGAACTCCTCGCTAATCTCTACGTGTATATTTGATCTAACCTTTCTAAATATGCAACTTTAGAATTATCACATAACAGACCAACTAATGCTAAGACAAAGTGAAGTATGATAAAATTGTATATGAGTAATGTGTGGGTTTGAGTGAAATCGACCCAACAAAAGAGGGGGAAGGAGACTCTAAAATTTATTTGGCTTCAAAAATTTAGTGAACATCTTTATCTTGCAGATAACACTTAATTTTCCGTGTTGTTTTGGATGCTTATTTCTACCCAAGAAAACAAGAGGTCAAATCGAGGGGCATCAACTAGGACCATCATCAAGCAAAGGTAAAATTGTTACCATCTTTCTAATTGTAAGTTTATTGCATTTCTCATGATTTATTCAAAGTATAACTATCAAGGTACATTATAAAATGGTTACATAACCATGTTATAAAACGTGTTGAGGTATGGGTTCATGACCTTTTAGTGGTGTCCTAAAAGTGTGTTATTGATCATGACTTAAAAGCAAAAAAAGTGAGTAATATGTGTGATGGTTCTACGAACCATAGAAGCATGAGAAGCGTTTGGGTAGTATAACCATATTTAAGTGATCAAGAAGTATGTTTTTACAATCAAGTAATGGTTTGACCAAAAGTGAGATTTGGTCTTATAACAATAAAAATATATTATGTAGTAATGGTGATCTGCGCTAATGATCATAACAAAAAGGAGTATAAGGTGAGAGTATTCACCAGATGAAATCATGTTGCGATAATGTATTAAAAAGGGAGTTTGCATCTTATATGTTTATGTGGAATTCCTATCTTAAATATGATTTGATGATGTAACACAAATGATTTGAAAACAAAAATAATAGAATAAATTTATAGTTATAGCGTAAGCTTATAACAGTATATTATTTCAATGCAGAGGCTGGAAGAGGAGCAAACCGTACGCCTTATTGAAGCCATTTTTTTAAAAATCTTACATCATGTTCAGTTACAACATGAAGCCATTATTTAAAAAAAAAATCTTATAACAGTATATTATTTCAATGCAGAGGCTGGAAGAGGAGCAAACGTTTTGGAGCGCCTCACGCTTTGCGAAACCAAGATACAACATAACTTTATACAACATGACTTATTTCAGAATGTCAATAAGGAAATCCCAGGAGTTTTATTCAAAGAAATGGGGAGCGTTGTTGGAGAGAGATGGAACAAGTTGCCAGGTCCGTATACAGAATTGACTTTTGTCTTGACTGTTTGTAGATAGTATTTTATTACTTTTTTAACAAGTATATTTTAGCCCCACATATTTTATTTCTCTGCCCACATGTATACTTTAAAAGATGTATCATCAAGTGTCCTTCACTGTTATATATATCTGAAAACTTATCACTTGAAAAAAAAAATTATACATCAAGTTGCTATCTGTGTTGTTGCAGACGAGGCCAATGAATTGGATTTGGATTTGGACATGCACAAATAAGGTGTTTCCTCAGGAAGAGGGATCAAAGATTGCAGTGTGGTGGCCTATTGGAGACGCCGACGACGCAGGAATAAAGGCGATGGTGCCAACCATAGAGAGCTGAAGTGTGTTTTTTAAAGGTGTGTTTACTTATGATTAAGTCAATCTGGACATATACATTTTGTTGCTTTACCTATATTAATAATGTTTGCTATTTTACTATTGATCAGCGAGTAAGTCGTATTGAAGTCATATCAACATATCATGATCTTGAAAAAAAATTTAAAGGCCACAGTATGGAGGTAAAGTTAATAGCTAAAAATAAGAACTAAAACTGATTGTCTTTTTATTAATCAGAAAAGTGATGTTTCAAGTCTAACTCTTGGGGTTGATAAACAAGAATTCAAGGAAGTTAAAGAAGCATATGCCAATGGAGAGGTTTCACGTCAGAGACCCAGCCAGATCTTGTAATTTTCATAGGATGAATTGATTTTTCTGTTTATAATTCCAGCAATAAATAACGCATTTTAAGGCTTTGGTGTATGTCAAGGGATTAGGATGTTTTAAGAACATGTAATTAATAGATTGCAATTATAGAACACCCACTGCTTTGTTTGGTTAAGATACTTTATAAATGGCATCTGAGTTTTTAATCAACTAATGGTAGCATCTTCTTTTTAGCAAGGCATAAATTTTTTCAGCAACGCATTAGTTTTATTTGTTTGGTTTTATTCGTGCAGATTTTGGATTTATCGGGTCGGATCGTTCGTGTCTCGATATCCGAACCATTTAGTGTTCGGGTTGGTCGGGTGTGGGTTATTCGAATTCGGGCTGGTTTTTGGATAAAACTGAACAACCATAGCTGAGATCGCTTACAGTTCTGTACATGGTTCTTATTTTGTTGGCGACCACGTATGATACGTTTATTTCGTTTTGAAATTGCTTCATTGATGTTTAGCCCTATAAATATAAGCAACTTTTAGTGTTTCTTTCCTCTTCCAAGTGGCTAATAATAGGTCGGTTCTATTGTTTTGGACTTTATGTTTAGATTACAACATATGGGTTATTGTCCATTTACAAGTTGAAGATTTTTGCTTTTTTTTCTATTAGCATTGTAAAGTATATTTTTGATCTGTTGGTTTTATTTTTTAGGGAACTCATATTTTAATCACCTAAACTACTTTTATGGTCTCCTATACGTTTTTATCTTACAGAATCATAGGGTGCGCATCGCGCACCTTTAAAACATACTAGTTAACTCAAAAGAGTTTTCCAAACATTTTTACCAATTTTAGAGTGTTTTTAGTATTTGCTCTCAGGCACAAATTTTTTGAGTGAATTTTAATGTTTTGTTTAATCAAATTAATATCATATACTTCTTTTCATTTTTTGATTTATTTAAGTATTTCAAAAAAAAAACCAACATTTTACTTATGGGGAATTGGAACTAAATAATCTATCTTTGTCGGGTTGGAAGACAATAATCTCAGCTTGAAAATTGCAATCTAATAGGCCTAACTTATCTTGTTTTTTATTTCACTGGACCAAAACTAACTGGGTTTAACCCAGTTAGTTTTCTACCTACGTGGCATGCCATTTTATACATTTTATGTGTTCTACTGACCCATTTGCATTTTATAACATGCCATGCAGGCAGAAAACTAATTGGGTTAAACCCGGTTAGTTTTGGTCTAGTGAAATAAAAACCAATACAAGTTAGACCTATTAGTTATTAGATTTCAAGTTGAGATTATTGTCTTCCAACCCGACAAAGTTGAGATTATTAAATTTCAATTCCCTTCTACTTATTATAGGTTAACTGTCCTTTTAAAAACCTAATCGGTTTATGCAAGTTATAGTTATAGATTGCCACCATGCAAAACTGGTTATTAACCTAACTTGTTAATTTACTACCTGATAGAGAATAGGAATAGAGTACTCCCATAAATGAATGAATGAATGGGACTCCTGGTCCTGAATGAACCAGAGATTCCGACAACCCTTAATTTTTTGGTTAAGAAACGGGTTTCGTTAAACTTTGTAACCGAATTTTGCACCTCTAGATTACATAGCATTAGCGGGGAATGAGCACTACCATAAATTTTTTTCAACTTCACTGATTTCAATCAATCCTGCACTGTCACATCACTTCACTTCACCGATTCACTTCACTTCAGGGATTCTTTTATTTATTTTCATTTAACTTTAATAAAGTAACCAATTAAAAATTTTTCAACGGTTATATTAACGTTTTCTAACCCCAACGGATTAATTTTTACCCTATAAAACCCCATAATTTCTAATGCCAAAACCAAAATCTTCTTTTAATCATCTCGTAAAAATGGCCCTATGGAATGTAAATGAGGAGATTGCGTTAGTGACGGCGTGGGTAAATGTCCAAAACCAACATCAACCTTCCAGTTTAAGGAGGGCTTCGTTTTGGCGCAACGTGTTGGTGGAATTCAATCGACTAGCGGTAAAAATGACCGCACCATTGATTCGCTCGTCGCCAAGTGTAACCAATGGAACGCACTCTTTGAAGCTACGATTGCGGAGCACCTTGATATTGCCGAGGATGTGTCAATCCAACTCACACAAGTAAACTATGTGGCTACGCACGGCATCAATTTCACCCATGTTGAGGCATGCTCATTGTTGCATAAGTTAAATAATGTAGTTTGATTTAATTGTTGCGTTAAGTAAAAATAATGTAATTTGATAGTTGTAATTTCTATGATTGATATTAATGTTTAATTTCTCTTTTAATTATTTAAAATTTCTAAGATATTATTGTTTAATACATTTCTAAAATTAAAATTTAAAATCATTACATTCCTAAACTTAAATAAATACATGGCTAATAAAAGAAAGAATACGCAATTGACTCGAACGAAGACCAGTCACAATCACTATCACGTCCGTCCAACCTCTCGTATCGATATCTCTCCTTTTCGGGTCTCGGGCAAGACATTTCCTCATCCGAATCCGAATACATTACGTATTCGGCCCCGGGATCAATTTCGTAACCTTCAGCCCAACTTAGAATAGTTGTGGCACTGGAACTCTAACAACATTTCCAATCCGTGTCGCTTCTAGTTGCAGTAAAGTCATTGTGTAATCATATATGTAATGTTGTAATGTTATTCTTCCGTCAGCAAATCTCCAGGAAGTTATGACTCGTAAATTTCAAATGTTGGAGGGTTTGACCTCGATAGGTTGGTAGCCGGTGGGTTTAAAGTCGGAGGGTTTGTTGTCGGTGGGTGTGTAGTAGGTGGGTTTGTAGTCGGTGGGTTGTTTGTAGGTTGGCGGTTAACCATTTTGATATTAAATGTATGTAGTTGTATAAAATTGGGAATATTTTATAAAATAGTAATCATGTTTTTGGAGTGTTCTAATTAGCTCACTCCTAAAAATATTTGTTCTAATTAAGTCATTTAAATTTACTTTATGTTCTAATTCTATATAGTTTACCTAAATAGCAAGTAACCATCCTATGTGGCATTTATTTAGTTATTTTTAAACATGTTGACATAATTATGATTTTAATTAATTAATACGCTTCGAATCATTCTACAAGTTCCGAACACTTGCATTCATCAATATGCTTCCAATCTGTTATGTTCTTCAATGAATTTATAAATCAATTCATCTTAATTTAGTTTGGTTCTTCGGTTGTCTACTTGTGTTTCTAAATGTAGAGATGCCTAATTTTGTTGTAGAATATTGGCTGAGAAATATGGTGCGAGTAAAAGACACAGGCCCTTAATCGTGTGAGCATATTAAGAAGAAAAATTAAAATTAACACTAATTTTGATAATCATGTGATGTTAGCATATTAAAAACCCCATTGATAAATTGATCATATAAATATAAAGGATACTGTGAAATTATCAAATTTTTACACAAATTTTAATTAATATTTTTTTTTGCCATTTTAGTTTTTTTTACGCATTTTTCATTTATATTTTCACAATTCTTAAAAAACATTTTGCAATTTTTAAAATACATATTGACCCTTATAAGCCATGTCAACATATTTAAAAAAAATAAAAACTAAATAAATGGCAAGTAGGATTGATGACCTTCTATTTGGGTAAAATATCTATGATTGGAACACCCAAAGTAACTTTAGTGACTTGATTGAAACAACTTTTTTTATGAGTGATCAAATTAGAACAATACTAAAACTTGGTTACTATTTAATAAAGTTACCCTATAAAATTTTATGTGTGTGAAATAAAGTATATGGTGTTTATATAGGGTGGTATTTTTTTTCTATTGCAAACGATCAAAAAATATAAACGGTCAAAATTTATATAAATGATTTCACTGTCGTTACTTACAACCAGGGAAACGGTCCACGGGACCCTTACCAGTACCCATGGCGGCTGTGTTACCATGTGACTATGTGAGTACTGAGGTACCCGTCGACAACATGGGTTGCGTCCCGTCCCTTTTAGTGAGACTGCAAATTGCAACAAAATTGGGCTTGGTAGTGGGCCTTCTTTTTGTAGAACTTGAAAGCCTGAATTTGGTATGGATGGACTAATGGAGCTGTCTAGTAGCATATGCAATGCATAGCAATAGCATTGATGAATGATTACAATAAAATTTGGATTGGGTAGTTGGCCTTTTTAATCGTAACCCATTGCTTTTTTTACAGCCCTATTTACCCTATGCATAAACGGCCTTATACTCTTCTAGTGTATATATTACACTATATTAATAATAGAGTGCTATTGAACAGTGATTTGATTTTGCCTTTATTCGTTATAACTGTATTTATATAGAGCATTACAAATATATAAACAAATGTTCTTGCAGACCAGTTGGTGTGAGTGTTATTTGTATGTATGTGATGTCTGGGTTCGAGTCAGGCAAGCTGTATGTTCTTTTTTTTTAAGTTTTTCTTGGTTGCCTTGTCATTTCACACGTGTTGAGCAGCCATACAATCCTATCTCCACGCGTCTCTACCACAACATACCATCGACCAACTGTATTCCATCTACACACTTATCTTCTAGACTTCTACACCCTTCTTCTTACTCTCTCTCCTCGCATCACCTTCTCCATCCCCCCTGCATCCCTCCTCAACCATTTCCGTCGCATCTCCATCGACAATACCGTGACCCTTTTGCTTTGTCAGATCTGCTTTTATTTCTTCATAGTTGCTGACGATGTACCATTTCGTATTCTCTGACGATGTACCGTTTCCTTTTTAAATGATTTTGGTTTGCCGGTGGTTTCGTACTGGGTGTCGGGACATGGCTTCTGCCCGGCGACGCTGGTGAAAGTTGTAGATATCAGCCATCCGTTGGTCGTGACGCTGGAAATGTGGGTTAGATCTCATATTGAATTCGTTTATTGTTTGTATTATCCTGATTTGCATCTAATTATTGTAGAAATATTGAAACTTGAGCTCAATTCCTGTTATATGATGAAATGTATAAATGTGTATTATTGCCTAACGATTAATACTTGGGGATAATTGATAAGATGTTTGATTTATTGTTAGGTATTAGATATTGTTAAACTGCCATTTTTTTTAATTGGGAAAATTTGATTTGTGTCTGTTAGGTTTAAGTTTAAGTATTACTTAAGTTATTTGCATTTTTGATGTGGCTTTTCTGATTTTTAAACTTTTTCAGAAAGCTGCTATCAAGAAGATGGATATGCAAGCATCAAGAAAATTTCTAACTAAAGGTTTTAAGTTTTAACTCATGTTTGTCACCTGAACCTGGTAAGAGGTGTTTAGGGTGTGTTTGTTATGTGGGTTCTGGAATTAGGGAATGGATATGAAAGTTTTAGTAGGTGTTTGTTTAAAGGACATGGGATGAGATAGAAGGTTCTATCATAACCCATACCCATACCCATACCCCTTTCCAAACCTATTTACAAATTGAACACCACCATTAATTTCTTATATTTGATTTAATGTTAGTACAGCAGCTTAGGCTGCTGAATGCGGCTGCTGGTGCAGCAGTATCAGCTGCAGACGAGTTTCGCGCTTTATCCTCATGTTTACAGCAGGTTCGAATCCGAAACAGACAAGATAATTGGTCGTGGTTTGGTTGCAGAGCTGCACCATATTCAGTAAAGGCTGTCAAAACTTTAATGTCGAAACATAGGGAGTATGGCGATTGGTACAGATTTAAATGGGTCAGTTGGGTTCCCTTAAAGTGCAATATTTTGGCGTGAAGGTCAGAGATGGATAGCTTTCCTACGGCTCTTGCCCTCTCGAGAAGAAATGTGCCTATAGGTGACCAGGTATGCGTGCTTTGTAACTGATCATGAGTCGTCTCTTATCCCTATTTTTACTCCTGTATTAGGAATAATTGCAGAATTTCATATAACATAGGGTAGGTCATTAGTTTGATATAAAATATATTGTCGGTACCTGTTCTTTTTTTTTTTTTTTAATAAAGATGGTTTAGGATATGGAACAAAACTTGATTATTTCTTAGAATGTCTCTACATATTCTAGGATTTAATTTTTTTATACGTTTTCATTTCTGCAAATTTTTTCGTAACATTTGAATGTTGCTATGTATTTGGTTTTTTTTACTGTCCATATAGAGGTTGCCCACCTAGCTTCGCCTTCATGTTTTTCGGATTACCGTAGGTAAACAATGATGTTACACTCAATGACGATAAACAATGCTTCATCTAAGAGCGGACACCCACGGTTTCTTCAAATTCAATTTCATAGGCGTTACATTTTCTAATTTGCTGCTTTGAAACCTTAAATATTAAAGTTGATTGAGTACTTTGTCTTCATGGGTATGGGGTCTTTCTACCGCCCAAAAGTAGCTTTTTATCTTTGATCGCGTATGACTGTGCTTGTGGTTATTGAAATTTGGAATGCTAACTTGAAATTAGGCGATGATGAATTTACTCTTGGCGTGGCAGTTGTGTTGCTTAAAAAAACTAAACGAAAAAATTGTACCCATGAGTCTGAGCCTAAACAATCAATATGGATTTTATGTTTGTTTATTGCCGCATAGGACTAAAAATCAGATTTTTCCGCATCTTTTGCTATTCATGCTGCTGCAATTTGGTCATCACATTAATAATTGATATTTTGTTTTACTGATTTCATGATTAGAGTTGGTATTGTCTTTGAAAGTCAATATACTACTACACATTTTGGTTTCATTAAAGAGTTAATCAACATGATGGACATTTTGCAGGTGCAAAAAATATGATGCAACTTTCTACATACTTTTTTTCATGAAAGTTTCTAATTATTGTTCTTTCACTATGTATGCATTGAACATAATGGAATTTTTGTTGGACAAAAGAATATGATGCAGACTTTGGCTTAACTGTGAAAGCAATGAACCTCATGCAACAAGTTTGTAAGGGATACAAGAAAATGGTGTGGGTTAAGAAGGATTGTGGCGTTTGATGTTCGTGATTTATTGGATCTATACGAGCAGGCTACTGATGATAAAACAGGAAGAAAATTGGTTTCGAGGCATAATAATAGTTACGCTTTGGGTGTTATGGGGTGCTATAAATAATATAATAAGCTGTTTAAAAAATATATCCGAAAGTGCACGAGGTTGTCTCTAACGTCAAGATTTTGTCGTTTTTTTGGTTTAAGCATAGAAGTAGACACAAGAATATATTGTGGAAGGATTGGGTTATTTCACCATTCTATATGTTGTAAGTGTTTGTTTGGTTTCGACGGCCCTCGGTTTGAGACTCGTCCATTGTTTAATGGAAGTTAAAGTTAAAAAAAAAAAATAAGTAGTTTGTTCTATGTTATGGGCTACTATTGGTTCCAACAGATACGTTTAGATCTCTGCGGGTTAGTCGGATTAAAGGTAACATTACTAAATGATGGGCATTCCAAAGTGTACCAAAGACAAATATGGTTTATTTGTAAATTGTATGTGATATTAAAAAGGATTGATAATAATATGAAAGAACTCTGTATTAGTTGGATCTAAGCCAGAATCAATGGTCTAACCCAGTTCCCATTGCCAAGATTAAAAACGACAAGAAGAAGAAAAATTTTCGACAAGAAGGAGAGAACGAAATTCGCGCAACGCGCGATATAGAATACCACTAGTTACCTTGATAAATAAAAGACGCAAGCATCATGTACATAAAAATTGTAATAACAGGTTAATTATTTTGAAGTGTCTTTCATAGATGGTGGGTTAATCGGTCTTGTTTGTTTTGTTTGAACTTTTAGACGAGTATTTTTCGATTCTGGTTGTCTTATGCAAGTCCAGCCACCTGATGGACTTTCTATATTGTTTAGTGATAATTTTGGTTCATTAAAACTAACGGACTAATAGAGTTGGAGAGTGTGGATGAAAAATACTAGACTTTCAAAGTCTCAAACTGACTTGATCTTACGTGACCAAAAGACAACACTTCAATCAATTTAAAGAATGGACTATATATAGAATGTAAGCACTAATGCGGCTTATCTACTTGACTACAAGTTATCATGGAAGGATAGGGTATTGATATCTAATCATCTACTTGACAACAAGTTATGAAAGATAAGGGTGAGCAAATCTTAACCGTTAATCGAAATTAACCGATAATCAAATCGTCATTCGTCACCGAACACCGATAACCCAGATTAACCAATGGTTATGGTTAAATTATTTGTTTAACCGATTAATCGGTTCTGGTTAACGTTGTTTCATAACTAAAAATTAATCGAAAAATTTAAGACATGCTATGTTAGTACTTAGTAGTAAAGTATGAAGCTACAACAACATCATTGGCCTTTATGTAACCCATCTAATGTGATTTTTTTTTACCGGCCAACTTGAAGCCCCATGCAGTACTTAGGCAAATTCCTGCGTCTTAGTCAGGACTCGAACTTGCAATCCCAGGGTAGGAAACAGGCTAAGCCTTAAAAGCTCCTACCTTCATCACTCCGTGGCTTCATTGGCCATCTAATGTGATTATTTTAACACTTCTAGATGTAAATCCAAAATTAAACAAAACGGTTAGCTTGAGACTTGTTGGTATCCAAAATTCCAAATTGAATTAAATTAAAATCTATACTATATTATAAAGCATGAGGGAAGGACGCCGGTAAAAGTTAAGTAATTACAAGTTTATATGCCTATGGTACAATCCTTAAAAGCACTTCAGAAAGGGTAAAAAAGGAGTTTTGCACACATTTAAGAGCTGAATTGAGCAAATAATAAGTTATCTATACAAGGACACCAAAGGGCTTTCTCAATCAATATGCCATAAATTCCCCCATCAGTTGAAGCTCCGTCATTGCTACTTCAGTGAATGAAATTCACCATTTCACTAAACATCAACTCCTTCAACTGTTGCGCAAATTAGAACAGGAAAGGAAACGATTAGGTTACTTTCATTCTTGCATCTCCATTTCAGGTTAGTTTTTGAACTCAATTTGGATATGTAATTGGTGTTTTATGATGGTTGTGTGCTATTTTGATTGATAGATGGATCTATGCCTTTTTATCTATGGATGAATTAAATATTCGTTTGATTTACATGTTGTAGTCTATTGTGATGATCAGACAAGGTATGTATTTTGAAACCTAATTTTCAAATTAATGATAATGTAATATGGGTTTTTTATTTTTGTTGCTATAACCTATGATCTGATGATTAGAAGTGTTACAGAAAACCTCCTTATTGATAAATTCTGGATTAAAAACATGATAGTATAACTTGGCATGGAACTTTGATGATGATGATGATAGTGTTGAAGAAACTGAATTCTAAATTATCTGGCTGAATGTTCATGTTTGAAATTTAGATAAATGATTATTAGTTGAAAATTATCATCATTAATTGTATGGCTTGAATGTTTATGAAGGTAGGTGCATGCTATTGCAGGACATCTTTTGGTTCACCATCACATATGTGAAACCCACCATCGCACATAACATCTTGGTTCCCCACATCACGCATGAACCCTACCTGTATTTAGGCTTTGTTTAGGTATTCGAGTGGTGATGTTCATACCCGGGTCTCGCCGGAGATGGCAATGGGTTGTTTCCTATCAATTTTAAAAGGTAATCTCAATTCCGTCTTCTTTTGATTAGTTGTTGCCGGAATCTTCGTTCGCTCAAAGATTGAGTGCTCTTTAACAGTACCTAATGATTGAGGTAATGGTTTGGGCCAAGTTGAATGATGCCACCTTTTGTTTTAATTTTCTGATCTTTTCATTTAAATGATGTCAAATATGATTGCAAAAAGGCTTTAAATTCGATAACATCTATTTTTTTAAAATACCTATTAATAAAGATGGTCGGTTTGTCGCCTTCTTCAATGATATATATACTTTTTTGGTTCTACATAGGGGCACAAAAGCAATGCAGTTGACTGGGTTTGGTCCATAACCCTCCAAGAAGCATACCACGTAAAGGGAATAAACTCAACAAAAGTATTTATGAAATGGAATCAAAGCAACATTAGCAACGCTAGCTAGCTGTAACACTAATGCTTAGATTGATCATTTAAACTAATTGCATTTGATGTTATAAATGCTTTAGAATTTGAATGATTTCATGAATTTTGGTGGTTACCCTGAAGGCATTAAGCACTAGGAAATCGACAAAGGCCTTTACTTAGCTCCCTCCTCAATGCATTCATATGCATTTAGCAAGTAAAAACATATTTATGGTTCTGAGTAATGCTAAATAAAATTACTCATCTAATTGTTAGTTATGTTGTTTTAATACTTTTATCTTTTGCTTAAGTTTTTTTTTTTTGGCATCTATAGGTGATTTCTCTTGGTTATGCCTCGCCTCTGCACTTTATATTCAAGGGTGTTTTATCTTAATCACAATGAAGCTATGGGTGACCATTACAAGAATAAAATGGTTCATGAAGGAATAGCAAAAGGGTTACAGAAAGAAACAAGCAGTGTAGATAGTAAAATTATCAAATATACTGTTTGTTTTGTCAAAAATCTAACTACCAGAAACCTGTCTGTACAGATTAAGAAATGATTAATGCTCATATTATCTCATTTCTATGAAGACTAAGCACATAATTTGCAGGCGCTATTGCGGTAATTATAATTAAGTTTTTTTCTCTTCGTTATTGTAATGATTACTCAATTGATAAATTGTTCTGTGAAATATTCGTTTGTTGTTTATATTTGTAAAGAAATTTCACTTAGCTGTAGAAATTTGCAGCTGTACATTTTATCATGTTTTGTTAACATACTTAAGCTTTTATAATACGTAGTTATAGGCCCATATAATTAGTATGTGTAAACTAATTTCAATCATTTTTTGCATAAGTCACACCAGAGACACTAAATTTAGGAGAATATGGTTATAGACATGTGAGAGTCAATGAAAGCTACATTCTATAGGGATGCTTTATCCGATCTTCTACAGTTAGTTGAGTCGAGGGTAGACAAAAGGTATGTTTGTCTATGTGTGACATTTAGAAGTCAAATTACTATAATAACAAGTGTGAAGTAATTTTCAATTTGAGCAGTATGTAGATAGTTATAATGCTTGCATTTTGGTGTGAATATGTGATTAGTATGGTTTTGTGTTCTTTTTTTTTTCCGGCATATTAAATACAACTCTTTGTGACAAAGGTAATTTCGTTCAAACTTAAGACACTATATTTTTAAGACCCTTTCCCCATTTGGCAAACTACAAGTGAAGTAACCTGAGAGTGATTTGTGTTTTATAGATAGTTATGAGTTATACCTTTAAGTTTTTCAATTCTTTAGTATTGCCTTCATGTTTACTAATATTTTCTTTATGTGGTTATTAACATAATATTTTTTTATTTACTTGCAGATTCATTTGCAAGGTTTTGATGTTACTATAAAATTTTAGCTTGGCCAAGTATCCAACGAGTAGCTGTGACCAGGTGAGTATATAGGCCATTCCCATATTAATTAATTAACTAAAAGCATCAAAAAATAAATAAATAAATAGTCATGACAATTAAACACAATACTTAGACCACCCGTAGTGGTGAGTGGAATGAGCGTGAAAATGCCCCAAAACGCCCCAACACCGCTCCCAGGGCATCATGCTTCACAAATGGCTTTTGGCGTGATTTTTTATTTTTCACGGCAGATTTGAGCATGGAATTCTACCTCATTTTTAGAGCCAATCAAATAACGCCAAGGTGGAGAAGGGGCGTGAAAATCCACCCCCACTACAGGTGGTCTTATAATATATGTATCTCAGGTTTCAAACGACTTTTTGAGTTATGATGAAGTTGTGAAAGGGTTAAACAAGTCACAAACTCGTGGTCGTTAAGCTAAACTTATAGATTATAGTTTTATGTTACCTACTCAAATGAGTTGTCGAGTTATAATCAAGTTCATTTACGACTGACCCGGACATGATCCGCTTGTTAAATGAGTTAAAGAACCACCAATAGACTACTCATTTCATGGAAAACCAAAACGGTTATTAAAGCATGTGGATGTGTTAATTCTCCCTAACTACATTACATGATTGAGGGTGGATATTTGTATGTCTATATGTTAAACTTTGTTTATAATTTAGGCATGTTGGTTTTTGTCGTAGAAAAATATAGACTTACGAACCTATTGATTGTTTTAAAAAAAATGCGAATATAGAGAAAAAATTAATGAATACATATAGCCTGATGCAATTATTTGTTTATTTGAGATGAGAAAACTTATATCATGTTGTTAAAAGCATTCTTAATTTGATATATCATATACAAAATTTTGGATGAGTTATATGTCCTACCGAATTAATAAAGTTTCATGCAATTTTTAGTCCCGCTGCAACGCGCGGGCTACCCACTAGCTAAAATTAAAGAGAATGGTCAATGGCTTGTCCCCATACAATACACACCATGCCTGACCGTTTTATTAGCCGGTACGCACCTCGTGGGTGTGTGGCCCTCTTTCTGACTGTTTCTCCATGTGTAACATGGCCGGCCTTGAGGGGGTGCGGGGAGGACCCCCGGCCCGGGCCCAATTTCTAAAGGGGCACTTTGAGCGGCAACGAGTGTTTTTTTTTTCAAGTATTTTCTTTCTGTTTTCGACTAAAAAAAAGATCTCATCTTAAACATCACTATTTATAAACGCAAGAATGTGAAGAGTAGATTAGGAAGAAGATGAGTCATACATGATAAACTATATTGGAAGGATACGACAGAATTGAAAAAAAAGTTGAAATGTGTTACTTGAGATTTGTGTTGTGGTACAGTAGTTGTGCAGCCTTTTGCAGTAAATTTAATACAGAGTACTACTACAAAACAATAATTATCTCACGCTTTTGCACATGATGCAAGTCAAACTCATTTTATTAAAAACTTTTGAAGTCTAGACATAAAATAATGGTTCTTCAAATTATTATGGAATTTTAAGAAATGGTGGTTTTCTATGAGCCAATTAGCCAAACATAGTAATTTTTATAATTATTATGACACTTTCAGTTCTATATCCGGTTCGACTGGTCTGACTAGGGAACCGGTAAGAAACCGTTTCAACGTCCGTTTCAGTTGTGAAAACATTGCTTAAAAGACCTAAGACTAAGAAAATACCTAAGACTAAGGGGCACATATTTTGCGGCTCGGCCCGAGCACCTGAATTTTCAGGGCCGGCCCTGATGTGTAACTATCAAAACATGTGGTATCTCATATGGCAACATTTTATATTGATTCGTAATATATTACTAAATAAACCTATTACAAAAAAATATATATATACATATTTTTTTTATTGTTTTCAGGGAAGAAAACATAATCTAAATAAACCATGTTGTTGTTGTTAACACCTGACGGAGAGCCTCATATTTTTTTAGAATCACATATCCAAAATTTGTGTACCCTCCTCAACAAGTATACACATGTACCTAGTCAGTGACTCAGAAGCGTAAGCGTGCGACTGAACATGTGCCTTGCTTAAAACCAAAATCATAAAATGTCTATAGCTCAACCTAACAATGCATAAGGTAATAAATGCCCGTATACACCATATAAAACATAGTAAAAGACCAAAAAAGCATAAATATTCACCTCATGAAAAGCTGCATTTTCTCCTACTTTATGCCCATCAGGATTAGGTTTCGGGGTTGCATTTTCTCCGACTATATGTTCTTGTTCAACTATTAAACCTTAACACCTTAGCTAAAAAAATCTCATGTCAATTAAAGTTTATATCCTTCGTTTAGGTAGTAAACGTCTTTTACGACCTTAGTTAAACAACTCAACTGTGTGTGAGTTAGGGTGTTCCCCCCATGGGGTCCCCACTTATGTCTCGTATAGAAACAAATAATGGCTAATGAGGGTTCCTAAGCTGCTCCAAAAGAGTTAACTACATAGATAGTCCTTATGGTTTATAGATAGTAACATCTTAGAATACTAACTTATTATTTTAACATGTCAAGGGTTTATGGTTTCAGTTTTGTACCATGTTAGCGTACTAAGGCCAACCCTGTTTTTCTAGTTAAGTTTTGATAAAATGACTAATTGCCCTATAACAACTAGAGGGGCTATTCTTGTAATTAACTTTATTTGATTACAAGGATATTTTTGGCAATTTATTGAAATCAGAATTATCTATCAATACTATTAAAGTTAAAAATTTTCAAATTATAAAAATATACTATTAATAGCAATAAAAGTGTTATTGCTCAAGCCACATTCAGCACTGTCCACCATGGCTCTACGACTACTTCGACGTCGCCGATCAATCTCCGCTTTCTTTCTTCATTCTTTTTAGCTTGAAATTGGGAAGTGGAAACCCATTTGGGGATGGTTGGTTTCGAGCATAGTTGCAAAAGTCATTTGAGTTAACCGATTACTTACCGAGTACTCGCTACAGGGTGGGTCACCGAGTATAGCCGAGTTGGCCAAATATTCCGAGTACTCGCAACTCCCCAGTCGGCCGAGTTGGTAGCGCCTAGCGAGTTCTGCAACCATGGATTCCAGTAGCAGAAAGGCATGTAGCAACGAAATTGAGGGTGTAACTCCTGATTGTTGATGAATGTGTTACATTTTTTTTTTCGTGGATATGTTACAAATTTATTTGAGTCATTGTTGTTTGATCTCATCATCCAAACTGCTGGACAAAGGTTAGGAGGGTCATAGGTTAAAGGCGGAAATACCATCAATGAGTGGTGCCGACATTTGATCAGGCTTACCGGTGGTGCTACTTGATGATGGAGGTGGGTTAGGTCTGCAAAATAGTTGCTACATCTGAATAGGTGTCATAACAACATGTCAAATATCGATAACGCATGGCAGCAATGACAGTGGAGATGAGAGTTAACGTGGTGCTTCATGGCGGATACGATTTTGGCTTATAGAAACTATATATTAAAATATGGAGAGTGTAAGTATTTGATTTCTGTACATTTTTTATAATTTTTAAGTTAATAATATTAGTAGATAATTCTAATTTCAATAAATTGCAAAAATTAGCCTTGTAATCAAATAGAGTAATTACAAGAATAGCCCCTCTAGTTGGAGGGCATTTTAGTTATTTTATCAAAACTTAACTAGAAAAACTAACTGAGTTGACCTCTATACCCCAATAGATTACAAGACTAAAATCACAACCCTTAATATGTAAAAAAATTCAGTATTATAAGATGTTACTTTTTACAAATCATAAAGACTATTTGTGTACTTAACTCGCTCCAAAATTTGTCCCACCACCAATGTGGGACAAGCTCTAACTCATTCCCCCTTCAACTTTACCTTAGATTTCTTAGATATCACTATCTCAAACACATAACTCTGAGTATCAATATTTCATTAATATTAGTTGTGTTACACTTTAGTTTGTTGTGAAGATTGCACATAGTAGAAAACAACTGGAGAAATAATAATTTGCTAATTCCAAACACATACAATTATCACAGTCCAAAGTTAGCTAAACACATTTCACTATTTTTTTTCCAACGTGACTGTTCATCCTTATACTGACCACCCTACTTTGGCCACTAGGACTACCGGTCACTCCACTACCTCAGAACACTTACTGTGACCCTACCAGCAACGATACAAACGAAGTAAAGCAAAATGAAAATTAGGGAACCAAATTCGTTGGGTGAACAAAACTCAGTGAATAATATTCACAACTTCAATAATTTTATTACAACACAAGTTGATATGTTATAATACCCAACGTTGGCGAATCCTAGAGTACATGAGATTTGAGACATGCGAGAATATGATTTGGACTACGAAATCAGATTGGGGAATGCTAGTTGGTGGGTGAGGACACGGGCAAAAAAGCATGCTCAAAAATAGGTGTTGGTGGAAGAGGATTAACCAATGTTCAACGAAAGGTTCTAAGACTAGTGGGTAGATATCAAGCTTCTAAGACTTGGTATACGACACTAATTTTAATGACTAATGTTGGGTTACAAGTGAAATGAATTTGTATAGCCGTTACAACACATAATAGATCTCTTCTAAGAAACAATTTCACTCAGCTAGGAACAAATGGGTTAGCTAATGTAGTTTTTCTTATGTATTTTGGGCGCCAATATCCCCAGGTAGCTACTGGCTTAATGGGCTTGGGGTGATGCTTTGTTCGTTTGTTCTCTTTATGTTTTCTTTTCGGTTGTAAAACTTTGGGTGAATGAAATTTGTTGCGTTTGTTTGGTAAAAAAAAAAGTTATGTTGTTGCAACTTCTTCATTACTTTGATTTCTAAATCACATGTTTTTAGAAGCGCAAATGTTATGAGTGTGTTTCCTTTAAGATTTTAAATATTAAAGCAATGACTTACTCATTAAAAACTAGCAATTAGATATTTTATGAGTTTTACAAAACCCCTTGATATTGATTTGCACCTAAAAAACAAGTGACTCCAATCTCCTTACCCATCTTTATCCCCCCTTTAAAAACCAACCACCAATTTTCAAACATAACCCTTGTCCCTTATTACAAAACTTTCAAACCCTTTTCCTGTCATCTAATAAAATGTCACACCATTCAAATTGATGATACCGCCATTCACAAACATTCAAATCCACGATAACCTTAACCTCAACTTTAGATGGCCAATTTAATAATATCTCCCACTTGCCAACATTACTGATGTGCAATGGTAAAGGCATTGGTGGGTAATAATAAAAGACTTGGAGATTTGGGATTCGATTCTTGAGGTAGACGGGTTTTACTGGTAACTTCAGCGTCGTGCCTACAGGCGTGTGGATTACCCGCTTTTCCCCGGAACTGGTGTTTGACAACCGGGAATATTCGATTTGTGGAAATGATGCCCTGAGAATGCTAGAGTTTGATTTATTGGTTGTTCTAAAATAATAATAATAATAATAATAATAATAATAATAATAATAATAATAATAATAATAATAATAATAATAATAATAAGACAAAATTACACGGATGGTCCTTATGGTTTTCATGAAATAGCGTCTTTGGGTACTAAGTAATCTTTTGACTCGTTTAGGTCTTGTGGTTTTGATTTTGTAACAAGAATGGGTATTAAGCCTAACGACTGGTAAAACTTAACGGAAAATACCCTCACATGCTCCTCACATGAGGGTATATCTGTCTTTTATCATTTCACCCTCTTCTTCTCCATCTACAACTCCGTCAATTCATCCACAGCTTTTGGAGCTCCAATAACCATATACACACCAACCAAACACTACACCATCTCTATCTCCTTCAAAACCCCTCTTCAACCTACCAACCTCGTACTTGATCTGGGCACTAAGTTGAGTTGGATTGATTGCACTCCTCAATGCTACACCTCCACAACTCACGAGTACATCCCGTGTTGAACAAATTTATGTATTTCACTGAAGCCAGTCGCTAACTGCCCCTGGCAATTGGGTCCATGTTGCCATAGCTATTCGTGTGCTATGTTCCCTACGTACCGGGGTTATTCGGAACTATGTTCTGGCTCAGACGTTGATTGACTTGCTTGCATTAACAGTAATTGATGGTCGGGACCCTAACTTGTTGGACTTGGTTCCGAATCTTATGGGTTCGTCTTAGATAAGTCGTTGCCTAGTGGGTTACCTGATGAGGTTTTGGATTGGTTAATATTATAAATTCAAAGCACACAGATGGAAAAGACAAAAATATCCTCACGCGAGGAGCATGTGAGGATGTTTTCCATTAGATTTTAACAGCCGTTAGACTTAAATTTTTCTCTCTTATGTTTCCTCCCATAATTTTTAAACGTTAGTATCTTTTATGTACGAGATTTTTTAAAGAAAAAAATTAAACCAAATTAACGGACGTTTTATTATCTTTCCAACGAGTACCATAGTGCTATATAAAAAACGGAGAAACAAACGACTATTTTTTGTGGGGTTTCGTTCATACAGGAAAAAAAACACAAAGTGTTCAGGTTAATCATTAATTATGTTTTTCTTTTAAACCAGATTCTTATTTACGATGTTGAAATTCAGCCCAATCGTCATTCTATCATTGGAATTTTACTCTTCTAAAGATGGATAGGTATACTTCATCAAGGGAAATTAGGAGAAAGAATCACGCAACACTGCAACACATGGTGTCACCTTATAGCAAGGTTATTTTTTTATTTATTTAGTTACAAGAGTAATAATTATTACTATTAGTATTAGTATTATTAGAATGATTATATTTTTCAACCCGGACGCTTCCGGGATAAAAGCTAGTAATAAAATATCTCCCAAATCTCTCTCCGTCCCTCCAACAACACAACACAACAAACTAACAAAACGAACCAAAACCTACTTCCTTGTTTTCTTCGAATTCCACATATATTATATCCATCTCTCTCTCTCTCTCTCTCTCTCTCTCTCTCTCTCTGTCTCTTTCTCTCTTCATTCCTCCCCCATCAAATTGACAATAAACCATAAACTTAGAAAACAAAACATTATTTCTATTAATCAGAATGAAATGAGGTGTTTTCATTTTACTGACAGGAAACCTGAGGGCGACAACGCCGTCGTTTCGAGGTCATCCGCCAGGGTGTCATGGGCCCGTTCTTTAAGTGTGGCTTCTAGTAGTGTGGATACAACTCGACGTTCTGAGTTCGATTCCGAGTGTAGTGAGTTGCGTGACTCGGTTGGGTTACTTCTGGACCGGGCTAATGATTTAAAGGTTTTTAAATTCAGTGAGTTGAAAAATGGTACTAAAGGGTTTAGTAAAACGCTTTTGATTGGTGAAGGTGGGTTTGGTTGTGTTTATAGAGGTGTTGTTGAAGTTGACGGTGACGGTAACGGTGGTCAGTGTTTGGATGTTGCTGTTAAGCAATTGGATCGGAATGGTTTCCAGGCATGATGTTTTTCCCTTTTTTATTTTAATTCATTTTCTTTATTTTTATTTTTTTATATTTTTTTAGCATAATATCTATAGGTATATCAGTATTTGGGTTTTTAAAACGCGTTTAGAATTTTAGGGATGAGCATTTGATATCAAATAGTGGTATCGTACCGATAACTTTTAGAGAACATTTTGTAACGAATACCATACCGGGTTCTAGGATTCATATGACGTGTGACGTCAGGGGGTGTGACATCACATTTTGGGGTATGTGGCAGCATCCTATTGGTAAGTGATGTGGGCCAGGGTGTATGAATCCTAAATAGGGGGTTTATGAATCCTAATTACCATACCAGTATCGTGTAAGCCGTCAATCTTGACATGACCAGTCGTCCATCATATTCATAAATTTATTTTTGAAAAGTAAAATAAAAAAGCTATAGGGTAAGGTACTTGTGTGGACTGTGGAGTGCTGCTAGTGATTAAGGGATTGTAGCTAAATGATTTACTTTTACATAACTAAATGAATTGTGGGATGGATTTTACTAAGAAAGTGTCTCAATACGATTTGATTGCAACTGCTGTTTGCGGTGGTACTATGCGCCAGTGTGGACTGAGGCATGTTAGGGATTCAATTGCAATTGCTGTCAGCTTTATTCTAGGGATTCAAGCCTTTGACGCATCCTTTAATTAGTCAACTAAATGTTACTCTGTTTTTGATCTAAACCTTGGATTAGAACGTTATAAGGCTAGAAGAGACAAAGCTTAATGGCCAAACAAATAGACCTACTGTATCCTAAGCAGTTAATGCAGTCTTAAATCAAATATCAGTCAAGTGCTGATATTTGAGATATAAGTTATGGTTGTGGGATATTGGTAATTTTAATATCATGCAGAATTTATATATGTATAATTGTATATTATAACATGAAACATATATAATACAAATAGTAATATCAAAAGTCAAATCTCAAAAGGTGCCAATATTTGAAATATGATCTAATTGTAAGCTACGAAATCTTCCTCCGAGTCCACATCAACCAAGGCATCCAAAATACCGGTCAATATCTTAGCTAATATAGAAACCGATATTCTAGACCCATATTTGATATCGATATTTTGTAGAGGGCCGATATCCCACTAATATTAACTGCATAGATTGTATCTATTGAAAATGGGCCCTGAGATAACTACTATAGCATCTGATAAAAGAAGTTCAAAAGATTGAAGCATGGTCCATGAACATTGATAATTGATTTTGTATGTAGAATCATAAATATGTAATTGATGATTTGAAACAAATGAAATTTCTTATCTTATTGCATAAGTTGGATTCATGTTCATCTTATGTGCTCTGATTTTATTCATATGTTTTAGTTTTCAGGGGCATAAGGAATGGATCAATGAAGTGAACTTTCTGGGAGTGGTAAACCATCCAAATCTTGTAAAGTTAGTGGGATATTGTGCAGAAGATGATGAACGAGGGATTCAAAGGCTTTTAGTTTATGAACTTATGAGCAATAAAAGTTTGGAACATCATTTATTGGGCCGTGGGAAATCGCCTCTTCCTTGGATGACACGTTTAAAAATTGCGGAAGGTGCAGCTCGTGGTTTGGCTTACCTACATGAAGAAATGGACTTTCAGGTTTTGTATCTCGATCTCTATTATTAGCTGCTTTTACTTTCTTTATCGCGATATAATGTATGAATGATGAATTTAAGGTAATAATTGCTGCATGATCCGATCTGTTGAGACCTGACTGTCCGTTACCTAATGAGCCACGTAACTCAAAGTTATGCACTTTATATCAACCATGGCTATGTATATGTATATTAATCCACTTGCTTCAGTAGCCAAGTATTGAACCTCTTCAACCAACCTTCATTCTTGATCATAATTACAAGTTTTCATTTGAACACTTCTTATGTATAATACAAGAGGAAACGCTTAATATTTTTTATTCTGGTTTGTAGAATAAATCTTTATTTCATCTTGTAATATGTTGTCATAGAGCACAAACTAACTAAAAAACACATTTTATATACCTACAAGCATGTCTTCTACTATATATCGGGTTGTTCAATACATAACAAGTTTTAAGCATAAAACTGCGAGAACCACATAAACACTTGTACTTATTGTTGTAACTGTGATATGTAAAGTGATTATGCAATTTGCATAACCGCTTCGTCTTCAATCTCCCAAGTCCCACAGTCCCACTATATCTTGACTTTACTATGCACAAGTGTTTATGCAATTCTTAAGCTTCTCTACGCCTTGGTTCTATATTGAATGCGCCCGTATATGTATGTATTGAATATTGATCTTTCTCCTTGCTAATGAAATGCCAATATTATCCTTAATAATTAACCCCATATACAATAGTAATAACACAATTTAGCTGAAAAAATTTCGTAGCTTAACGTTTAAAATTTATCAAATTTGGTAACATACTAAACTTGGTGTTTGTTTCTTTACTGCAGTTAATCTTTCGAGATTTTAAAACTTCAAATATTCTTCTGGATGAAGATTTTACCGCGAAGCTCTCGGACTTTGGATTGGCTAGACAGGGCCCCACTGCTGGACTGACCCATGTTTCCACAGTCGTAAGCTCATTTCTCTACACGAAAGGACATTAATAAGTTACGGATGTGTTTATGGGACTAATAGTTATTTATATTTTCGAAGGTTGTTGGGACAGTTGGTTATGCAGCTCCAGAATACGTACAGACGGGTAGATTAACATCGAAAAGTGATGTTTGGAGCTTTGGGGTGGTCCTGTATGAGCTTATCACGGGTAGACGAGCAGTGGAGCGAAACTTACCTCGAAACGAACAAAAACTTTTGGAATGGGTCAAACCTTACATTTCAGATTCAAAAAAATTCCACCTCATTATTGACCCGCGCCTGGAAGGAGATTACCCAATTAAATCGGTACATAGACTTGCATCTCTAGCCAACAAATGCCTTACTAAGAATCCCAAATCCCGGCCCAAAATGAGCGAAGTGGTCGAGATGTTAGGGAACATCATTGATGATATGTTGCCACCTCAAGAGGAACCTGAAGCCCAAGCCGAAACTGAAATTGAAACCCAAGTTGCAGAAGAAACTGAAGATGGTTTGGGCGAAACGGGTCCAGGAAAAGAAGAGGGTTGTGGGGTTAACTATGTGAGGCGGGTTTTTGAATTTAAAGAATTGGTTAGTTTGAGAAACCGGTCATGTGGGAGATTGGATTGGCGGTATTGGACACACGGGAGTCGTTGAAATAAACGGTTCGGTTCCGTTTCGGGCCTTTGTGTTTTGTATCACATTTGTTTGTATTCTATTCTAGGTATATTTTTCTACTTAATAAAGCTATGGTGGGCTAGTTCAGGTGTGTGTTTTTTTCTTCTGAACATGTTCTCATGTTATGTTATGCCTAATCCACCTGACCAGGTATAGACTAGAAATTAGAGAAGTAGACGCGGTCCAAGTAGCTTGTGTCTCGAAGATCACTTGCTTGAAATCGGGTTGTTTAAATTTTTAACCAGACTGATTCGGCTTGTTTAAGTTTCGAGTCATGGACTCACGGTTGGCTTGCTCGTTAGTTCTCATGGTTAATTTAGTTTTAACTTTAGTTTTAGCCCGGCTATTAAGGCACCAATCCGCAGTTCCGCACCCCAACGAGGCTCACCAGATCCGGTTTTCTTCAATCTGCAGCGCCACGACTATTCTTCTTCATTCACATCCACACTCGCAACACCGCAAACCACCACCAATTCCTCCTTGAAAAAAAGGAGTTAGCTTTCAAGCCACGAGCTGGCTCAAATGTAAATGAATCAAGCTGGAGCAAAAGTTATTAGCTCGGTCGAGTATTTTTCATGTTCTTGTTCAGTCTTATTGAATCTGAACCTAGTTTTATTTTCTAGATCAGCCACTGCCCATTGATCAAGATCAAATACTGGAACCTGCAAATTAAAGCTTTAATTAATTTATTTTGTACTTATAACTGGCCTGTAATCATTTTGTTAGCGTATCACATCATTGTTTTCTACCGTATGTTAGTTGATAGAGAATTTGTAAGGAGTTGGTTTTTATAACTATTTTTAACTTATTTTTTTTCTAGAAAATGGTCACAATATAGAGTTTGATGCATACATCGAATAAATGTTTGTTTATTCGATGGTAGCACAAGCCACCAAGACACTTAAATAAGGTTTATTCAAGGCAACATGTGGTATATGTTGAGAAAGAGTCGACCATTAGACATGCTTGGTGTTTTTTTTTTGAACGGCAAACAACTTTTATTATAATCAAAAGGTCACCAGCAAGAGGCTATATACACTATACACCAAAACCAAAAACACCAAGCTAGAGACGTGCTTGGTGCTACTCGACTATTGTGAACATGTTTCACATCACTAAACCAACATAAATAACACTAAACAAAAACACCAAACTAAACTTATTTATTATGTTAACAAAGAGAGCATATTTAGAGCTAAACTATTTTTATTTTATGGAAATTCGTTGAATAGTTCCATTTAAGCCTTTGTAATTCATTTAAATTAAAGATAACAAAATCTTATAAATGAATTACAAAGCTAAACTAAAACCAAACGTAGACATCTAGAGGCATTCTCTCGTGATAATAACTTATCCAACAAAAATAACATTAAACAACAAAATCACACCTTGCTAACGTATAAAACGAAATGGGTCACAAGTAGGTGTCATTTAAAATAAAGTTTCAAAAAGTGTGAGGGATAGCACAAAGTCATTACCGAAAAGGCACATTTGCTTGTTAAGTGGCAGTGGGGCAACATTTAAAGTTGGTCCATTAGACCATTATTCATAACCTACCAGCACCCATAAAACACTTTTTTTTTACCTTTTTAACATCGTTATCCATTTTGTACTTATATATAAACTTTAAACTCAAGGTCATTTAAATGATATATATACTTTTAGAAAAAGAATACAAAAATGTATAGCTCACGAGATAATACATTTCGAATGATTGTTGAATTATAGAGTTTGATAAAAGAATTAGTTTGAGCGAAATCTGAAAGCATAGAGATTAATTAGCTCAATAGCGGGTTAATATCGGATGTTTACACATTACACTAACCCGACTTTGCCTAGTGTTTTCTCTTGACCAGTTTTTTTCTTCGTGATCAATAATTCAATATAGAAGTTCTATGAGAGTTAATTTTATACTACATCGTAATACACATTTCATCACTTCATATTAGATTTGTTAGGAAATAAACTAGTAATTCAATATAGCTTTAGTTCTTTATAATCTAGTTTTTATTTTGTTTACTTTCGAAAAATTGAAAATAACAATTTTATGAAATGAATACGGTACTGACATTTTAAACTTTGTCCTTTTTAGTTCATTATATATATACATTAAAAAGCATGGTCGGTGGTGGGACCATGTTTTTTAACTAATAACCTTTAACTTTTATCAAATAACAAGTTTCACCCTTCAAGTTTTTAAATTAGCAAAACTAATTTTTAAGATTGACATAAATCACTCTTACATTTTAATCACCTTCAACTTTTATCAAATAACAAATTTCACATTTAGTTCGAAAACGGGTTGGATCAAATATAAAACATTTAGTTCGACAGTAAAAAATCGAGTTACCTACGTTTTTTACGTTAACTGTGTTCGGATACAAGTGAGTTGGCTCAATATAAAATGTTTTCATTCGATTGTGTTAACTTGAGTTATTGTACATTTTCATACGATTAACGCATCACATGACGTGCCGCCACCTATAAACAACTTAAGTGTCGCCGCCGCAACGCGCGGCCTACGCCAATCATCTAGTTTATATTAAAACCACCATTTTTAGTTGATTTTTATTTTTCTAATTTTACTCTCCACACAAAGGTTTTTTTTATTTATCAGAGTATCATGGACTTAAAAGGTGCGTACTCTATAATATACAAGCGGCAAGATTTGTGATAATAAAAACATTATATACGAAATATATTTATGTGAAGAATAAAATTAGGAAAAATAGTTTTTACATTTTTAATTCTTACATAGTTTTGATGTAACTTATAACTTTAGTCAAAGCTATATGATTTTACAAGTCTTCACAGTCTAACCGGTGTGTAACAATTAAGTTCTAAATTTTGAATTTTTATTAAATTAAAAAAAATTTTCAAGTAAAATGACAAATATGAACGTTATTCCAAAATAATTTGATCGTCGGTAAACAATGTGTAAACAATAAACGATTTTGTCTACGTAAACATGACGTATGTATGCCTTTAAAGTCAAAAAAAACTTAAATTCAAAACAACTTCATGTATCATTTAGTATTTTAAAATTATGAATCTTGTTGATGTGAGAAAAAAAACAAAAAAACAGCTACACACGTCCTTTTCTTTATAAATATTTACTCTATTAATTATCTTGTTGTGGGAAATATTAAACATTAGTAAAAAACTAGGATGTGGCCATACAAATTCAAGTTTAATATATTGCTCTAATGATACTTGATTAAATACAAACTCAAATAAGATTAAACCAAAACAAACTATACAACTATTTTACCAAAAGCATTGCCACTCTAGATATATATTACATTGTTCTTCTTCCCTCTAGTTCTTGCACTCACTTGCTATATGTTGCAGAAGCCGAAGGCCGCGGATAGGCGGTGGAACGATCGCTGCTAGCGGCAATGCTGTCTTGAGAAACCAGCCGCCTTGTTCGTGCCTCGTTGGCGGAATGTCTTCTTAACCTTGTTCTCTTTGGATCTTGAAATAGTTCTAGTTCTTTAACCACCTCTGCCATGCTCGGCCTAAACCTTGGGTCCATTGAAATACATCGTAGGGCGAGGTTAGCCGTGGCGTGGGCAACGTCTAAAGTGTATTGGCCTTCTAGACGGTTGTCAAGAACCCGAAATAGTTTACGTTTGTGGGGTAGGTAGGGTTTGGCCCATGCAATTAAATTTTGTTCACCTGTGGGTCGGTTTTTGTCTATGGCTCGTCGGCCTGACAACATTTCTATAAGGACCACACCAAAACTATACACGTCACTTTTCGTAGATAAATGACCTGTAAATGACCAAACATAAAATGATAAGATAAAAGCAAACATAAATAAGTTAAGGAGAAAAGGACGTAAGTATACCCGTGGCTAAATATTCAGGAGCAGCATAACCATAGGTCCCCATGACCCGTGTTGAAACATGGCTTTTGTCTCCAGTGGGCCCATCTTTAGCTAGCCCAAAATCCGAAAGCTTGGCATTGTAATCCTGTTTAAAAGAAACAATTAGTGGATGATTAATTGATTTAACCATTTAATTTTAAAGTATATCACATACCGAATCAAGTAGCACATTAGAAGTCTTGAAATCGCGATAAATCACTTTGGTTTCACCCGTATGAAGAAAAGCTAGTCCTTTAGCAGCTCCAAGAGCAACCTTTAATCGAAGACCCCATGAAAGCGGTTGAAAATAAGATCCTCCTATTGAAGAAAAAAGTCAAAAATCCATCAATCATTTGGAAAATTCATATCTTTTTTTTTATTATTTTGTGCTAATCCTACCTCACAAATTATTTTTACATAATGTATTCATCTCACTAAATCAGTCATATCATCTCTCTACTTGACAAATGATACGTTTAGCATAGAGGGGTACATTTAGCAAACTCATCATTTTAAGGTACGAAATCATAAACTTATAAGAAAACTTGACTTACTCCTAAACAAGTGATTCTCCAAGCTGCCTCGCGGCATGAACTCATAAACCAAAAGCCTGTGTTCGTCTTCCAAACAATACCCAATCAAATTCACCAGATTCGGGTGCGAAAACTGCCCTAAATAGTTCACTTCCGTCTACAATAATCAAAACACAATTTTTATCATAAACATATCAATCATGACATAAAAATAGAGTCCATCACTTTTTTAACCGCGAACACACACCCTCTAAAATCTACTCATAAAATCTAATGTAACGAACACTCACCAGCCATTCCCTATGACCTTGAAAACTTTCAGCACTAAGTCTTTTAACCGCAACAACGACTCCAGTCCCCGGTTTCGAAGCCGCAAACGATTGTTCATCGATCCACCCTTTATAAACCGACCCGAATCCACCTTCACCCAACACGCTATCGGGTCGAAAATTCCTCGTAGCCATTCGAAGATCCGAATAATTAAAACTCTTTAAATTACAAGACTGCAAGATTTCACCTTCACTCCTAGGGATTGGAGGGTTGTTTCCATTTGAATTCCCATTATCATTTCCATCTGTACTTCCAGTTCTTGAAGTTACCCCTAAATTATTATTAATTATTATTAAACAATATGCAATAAAATCAGATAATTTTATTAAATTATCCTAATTTCAGAATATTCTTGAACCTTTTTATCAATTCCTTCATGGGTATATTAAATTGATTCAATTCCAACATAACCCTTATTTCAAAATCTAATCTTGATAATAATAAACAAAAAAAAGATTCCAAAAACAGAAAACTGATCATTACAAAATACAAACCTTAAAAAAATGTTAAAAAAATAAATAAAAGACAATAAATAAGTACCTGTGTGATAGGGGCTTTCAGCTTTGATTCTAGCACTCAAACAAATACCCATTGAAATGATTTCTTTTTAGAAGTGTGTGTGTGTGTGTTGTGTTACTTCAACAAGATACTTGAAAAAACAAGATTTTTATAAAATGTAAAGCAGATCTGATTTAAGTGTGAAAAAGGTGACAAAAAGATAATATGCAAGTCTGTTTATCACATGAAAGAAAGGTAAGGGACAATCTTTTGCACTGGAACCAAGTTTCACCGTTAACTATGCAACAACTTAATTATAAAAAAAAAGTTTTTTTTTTTTTAAATAAAAAAGATTTGTGGTAAAAAAGATGAATTTGCAGAAACCCACAAGGAGGTTCAGTAGCAAGATTATGAATCTTGACATGTACCTTGTTTTTATAAAAAAAAAATAATAATAAAAATTGGTGGGTTTGTAGGCAATTGGTGTGTTGTGGTGTGATGGGTGTAGTTTGAGATAAAGTGATGGTAATGAAGGTGGATTTGGCGCTAAATAGTTGGTAGGAATGATGAAGGATTATAGCCGGTAGCCGGTGGGCGGTGGGGTGGCTCATTCACACTACTATCTAGCTTGCTTCATTTCATACACTCACCTACTAGTTTTGTTTTTAAGTTTTTAACCAACAATAATTTGTTGGTTTGTTTCCTCATATTTGATGTTTGATGGAGGGTGTTTGGATTGAGGGATTTTTTTTTGTTTTTTTTTTAAGTTGTTAATGTCATTAGTTAATTTTTGTTGAGTGTTTGAATGAGATGAAAGAAGTAATTTTATATTTTATGTTGAAATTAGTAAAATGACTCGCAGGGGATGCGCCACGAGCATGTTGTAAATATTGAATGGATTAGTCCAAGTGTTATGCCATGCATTAACTATGTGAAAACATATGTTTCGACGTTTTTTATTCAAGTCAATAAAACCTATATAAGCATTGTAGTTGAATGAAAACGTAAAGTAAATCGAATTATATATTACAGTTATAACGTATTTTATGTGCCCGACTTATACATAGAAAAAAGTAAAAAAAAAAAGTTTGTATAAAGGATTAACTTACATGTGTAGTCTAAAAGTGCTTATCATAGATTTATATATATATAAAAAACACAAAAGGAAAATGAAAACGCATTCAACAATGAGTGTTTTGTAAAATGAAAGAACCAAAGTCAGGAAGTGTAACCATCAACGACTTTGGTTTTTAGTATAGATATATAATGATGATGGTGGTGATGATGATATAGTAGTTTTACTCGTCCTGCGTCGCGAGGGGTTGAAACTTAGAGTAACTCTAATGTATATCGTCGAATGAAAATGAATTATATTTAACCCCACTTGGTTTGGAACAAAATTTACGTCTAAACATAGACCAACTGAAAATTTAAATAAAATAAGCATGAAATCGTATTATATTTAACCCAAACATGTTTTAAAAAAAAAAGTTTACGTCGAAACGTAGACTAGTTTGATTCTATACCGGCATATAAAGAGTTAATAGCCAAAATCGTCCCTGAGGTTTGGTCACTTTTGCCACTTCAGTCCAAAACCCAAACCTTTTAAATCTGGGTCCGTAGGCTTTACGTTTTTTGCCAAATTCGTCCCTGACACTAACCCAGTTAAATATTGCCGTTAAGTTGGGGGGTGTTTCTGACTTTTTGCCTACTCGTTTATTTTTTAATATTTTTATTTAATAAGTGGGACCCACCTCCCCCACCTTCTTCTCCATTTAGATCTGCCATCATCACACACACACCACCACCACCCTCACACAACCACCACCCTAGCCCCCCACCACCACCTGCCATTCTTTCAAAACCACACACACATATACTGAATAGAGAGAGAGAGCAGAGGAATTAAAGAGAAAGGGAGGAGGTGAAGGATTCTGACCACCGCCAAAGGAGGAGCTCCGGCAGCGATTCAACACCAAACAACCCCATATTCCAATCTAATACAAAACACAAATATAACCTGCTATTCTAGAGAGAGAGAGAGACGAGAGAAAGAGAGAGAGGGATCTGAGAGAGCAGTAGGAGGGAGAGAGGAATCGAGGAGAGAGAAAGCGACAAGGATAGAAAGGAGGCTGTTGGTACGGTGGTCGTTAATGGTGACGGTACTGGTGAAGCGGCGGCTAAAACCACCATAATCGTAACCGTAACCCTAAACAACCATCACCTCCGCCGCCACAACCACCATAATCGTAACCCTAAACAACCATCACTTCCACCGCCTTGAACCACCCTAATCGTAACCCTAAACACCCACTCCTCCTTCGATCTTCTATCTCTATCTCTGTCTCTGCTCTCTCTCTCTCTCTCCTCTCTGCTCTCTCTTTGCTCTCTCCCCCTCTCTCCTCTCTGCTCTCTCTCTCTATCTCTCTCCTCTCTCTCTCTCTATCTCTGCTCTCTCTCTCTCCCTTAAAGTATGTTTGTATTTTTTTTCTTGTATTTATTTAGCCTTTAAATACAAAATCTCTAAAATGGCCTCAATTTTGTAGGCAAAAAGTCAAAAATGCCCCCAGAGTTAACGAGATAAGTTAACTGGGTTAGTGTCAGGGACGAATGTGGCAAAAAATGTAAAGCCTACGGACACAGATTTAAAAGGTTTGGGTTTTGGACTGAAGTGGCAAAAGTGACCAAACCTTAGGGACGATTTTGGCTATTAACTCGGCATATAAATAAAAATACGCATGTAAAAAATAGTTTATTTAAAGTAAATGAAGGAAAGGGGTAAACTCGAAACTTAGAAAATAAGTAAGGAAAGGGGTAAACTCAAAACTTTAAAAACTCAAGGGGGGGGGGGGGTCAAAATGATAATTTACAAAGGGTTTAAACACGACGACAAATTCGTGTTTTTTTAAAAGAATTTAGCGAAAGAAAGTTTTTGAAAAGAAATTAAATTAGCAAAAAAAAAAAAAAACATGTTAAAAACGTATGTTATATATATATGGTACAAGGGTAAAGTTGAAACATTAGAAAACAAAGACATTTATTTGTTAAAACTTATAAAATGGAGTAATAGTCTAGGGTTAAAATTATCATTTTTGAAATTTGAGGTGGAAGGAAAGCCGGTGAAAAACCCCGTTGACTTTGTTATTTAAAAGTATGCATAACTAATATTTTACCATGTACGTTGCAGCAGTATTATTACAGCATTGGCACTCAATATAGTTAGCATAAATAACTTTATTGAAGTTTAGGGATTCCATATAACTTTGGTATTTTTTTTGAACGGCCAACGGTACACACCCATAACGAAACCCTGCACCTTTCATGTCCTGTCTCTGAGCCCCCCTAAGGGTGAACCAAAGGTCTGCACTCTGCAAGAAGAGTGTGTTATGTTTAGTAAGGTTCTGTATGTTTTTGAAGAGATAAAAAGTCTGTAGTATGCAGATCACGTTTGCAGACATCTGCAAAATAAGTGGTGAACCAAAGGCCTGCACTCTGCAAGAAGAGTGTTTGTTTATTTGTTTGTTAACGTCTACAACGTAACCTAAAACGTACTGTAACTATAACCAACCATAACCATAACCATAACCCATAACACTTTATTGTGTGGAAATAATATTGTGTTGTGTGTATTATTGTTTTCCACCCTCTTTGTTCTTTCATGAGTCACCGCACAAATTTGTGCATACTCAAACATATAATGTTCATCCATATTAATAAACTATATTGATCCATAATCGAACACACATCCTGGGCAACAACTATTAATCCCCCACTAGTAACTACTCCTAAAATGCAGCTACTACTTCTTGATTCGGGCAAGGTTCACAGATACTCCTCCAGGAGATTAGATCGCAAACGGGTATTGGGAAGGGACGGTGGGGAGGAGGGGATGGCGGGGGTAGGGGAGGGAGCAGAAGGCGGCGGCGGCGGGAGGGGAGGAGAGGAGAGGAGAAGGTAGCGGCGGCGGAAGGTGGAGGGAGGAGGGGGAGAGAGAAGTCCGCGGCGGAGGGGAAGGAGAGGTGAGGAGAAGTCGGCGGAGGAAGGGGGAGGTAAGGAGAAGGCGGCGGAGGAAGGGGGAGACGAGGAGAAGGCACCGGGTGGGGGGAGGAAGAGGAAGAACGTCTGAGGTTGTGGGTGAGAAGAAGAGAAGGGGAGAAGATCTTAGAAGACCTATTGGTTCAAGTCTGCACCAAAAAGAGATCATGAAGACTTTATTTAGTGAAAGGTCTTAAAAAAACAAACAAGCTGCAAACCCTAAATGTCTACTCGTGTCTGCATGGCGCAGACAGAAGTGGTCGAAAGCACTTCTAAGAAAAAAAACGCCCCCTTAGTAAGTGTGGACACGATTCAACACCCGTAAACAAGAGCTATCACTCCCCCTTACTAATCATGTGCTATACCTAGTTAGTATGAGCATGAGTGATTTTTTAAAAATATTTTAATACAATCAAAAGATTATATTATGTTTTAATACTTTGATACTTATTAAGTGTGTTGTGAAAATCGTTCATGAGATAAAAAAAAAACTTTTTTTAAAAACAACTCGGTTTTTGTTAAATTTTTTATTATTGTTTAAAAAAGAAAACAAAACTATATATTTCGTTATTTAAGGCTAATAAGTAGGGCTGCAAACGAACTGAACTTTCAGCGAACAGTTCATGAACCGTTCGACGGGAAGTTCGTTTGTGTTCGTTCGTTTAATAAATGAACGAACACGAACAAAATAATTCGTTTGTTTAGTTAAACGAATGAACATGAACAGAGGCCACGTTCGTTCGTTTATGTTCGTGAACGTTCGGTAACATGTTTGTTTATGTTCGTTTGTTTTATGTTCATTTGTTTATGTTTGTTTGTGCTCGATAGATTAATAAGGTTTTTAATATTTATAATTTGTCTTGATATTCTTTTACTTTTATTTATTTTACCCAAAACAATTTATATGAGGTAAATATATGTATGTGAATTCGATTTTATAAGAAAGTTAATATATGTCCGTTTGTGTTTGTTTTCGTTCATGAACATTTTTTTGTGTTCGTTTGTGTTCATTTGTGTTCATGAGCACTTGTTGTGTTCATGAATGTTCGTTTGTGTTCGTGTGCGTTCATGAACAAAATTAACAAACGAATACGAACATAGTGTTTTCTTAACAAACGAACACGAACATAAAATCTCGTTCGGTAAGTGTTCATGAACTGTTTGTGAACACATATTTTCCTTAACAAACGAACACGAACAAGGCCTTGTTCATGTTCGTTCATGTTCGTTCGGTTCATTTGCAGCCCTACAGTAATAAGTACATATTATTTAAGAAAAATCAAACTCAATGTCAAATTAGAAAACAAATGCATGGTATAAGTTTGCCGGTAAAAAATCAAACACATGTCTTCTCTCATGAGCATGATGGTGTCCACGCCATCATATACCTTGTGACCACTCACACAAAGTCGTCGTGATCTTTCCTTGACCGTGAGCCGATGTAACGAGTCTCCTCTTCACGACCATGGAGTTTAAGGCCTAAGGGTGTGGTCACACTCCTAGCTAGTCACCATCACTATCTTTCACGCCATCATCAAATCACTCCACCCTCTATCACTATCCTCCATCACCAACCTAGGGGTGTGATCACTATCCTCCACTGCCATCCTCACGAATCCCACGAGTGGTGGGGGAAAGGGGACGGTGTGTCCGTGGCATCACGCACGTCACAACCCATCTCACGGAGCTCTCACGCAACCATACCAGAAGGCCTAACAAGCATATTCTAATCTCTCAATATTTCTTTTAGTGGAATAATAATACTCCAGTATTTATAATATTAATAGCCAATTTATTTTGGTTGGTTGGTAGCCCTAGTCACTTCAAGTCAAACACTAACTAATAAAATACGAATTACCTCATTATATGTAGCATAGAAAAAGTCAAACAAATGCTTTTAAGACTTTATGTTGTAAAGGTCAAATAGGTGTCCCAGTTGTAAAAAAGGCAAGCCAAATATATTCCTCCATTTTTAAACGAATACACGCCCCCTCTTATCAAATCATTTACCATATCTTTTCAAACAAGCGTTTAAGAGGGCGGCATGGGTTACACGAGTGTTTAAGAGCGTTTGAACACGCATATAGGAGTGCGAATTGGGTTATACGTGACATGTTTAGTTGATACTGGACAACTAAAAAACTTTAAAATGTGTTTTTAATTTTAGTTAACAATCAGGTATGCAGTTTTTACATAATCCTTTTGGTATAAATGGTTTATCAGTCTGGGCATGGATGCTTAGACATCTTATTTGAGCTACTGGATTTATATTTTTAATTTCCTAGCGTGGATATTGACAGGAATTGATCGAAACTTTAGCCCATTAACATAATAGTTATAATTAGAGTAACTTGTATATATTACAATTGGTTGAACATCCTATTGGGGTGTGTTATTTCTTTTTTTTTATTTATTTGAGAAAGAAAATTAGGAATGGAGGGTCTACTTTATTTTGGAAAGATTGTTTTTTTTTTTTTGAAAGGTTACTTCATTAAAAACAACACGCCAAAACGGATATCTCCAAGATAGAAATAACCGCGGCTAACAAGATTACATCAACTCCATGTTAAAAGAGTTCCAACCTATCCAATCCGCACTAACATCCTTACCCCTACTTCTATACCATAAGAAACTAAAAGATTTTACATCTGAAATAACCTGTCGCACACTTCTATCAAAACTAGAAAACACCTTATCGTTCCTTGCCTTCCAAAGCCTCCAACATGTCACAATAAAGATCCCATAAACAATCTTTCTCTTCAACACATTGCCGATCCCAATGCTCTGATTATGCAAAATATCCTCCATCGAGAACAACAATAAAGGAGGAACCTTGCACCAAGTAGCAATACCTTGCCACACTGCATCCGCAAACCAACAACCTGTGAGTAAGTGAAGACTAGTCTCCATCGGTTCAGCGCAAAAAACACAGCCACAATCTTCGATCCATATATTCCTTCTCAGAATAGCATACCTAGTCGGGATTCTATCCAAGAGAGCACGCCACATGAAAATGTTACACTTACTCGGAAGCCACTTGCACCACTCGAACTGATTAACCCCCTCCTCAGAACCATGATTGTTTAACCACTTCTTAACCTCACTAACCGAGTACTCCTTTAAATCTCCACCCCCCAAACCCAACCATCTTCGGCTTGAGACAACCGAACATCATTAACCAAACGGTAGCACTCAATCAACTCTATCGACTCCTCCTCAACATCCGGATATCTCTTCCACTTCCAAGAAATCACACCCCTATCATTCACTCTAGCGAACCTATCCGCTACCACACACCAACGATCTTCCTCTAAACGGAATAAAGAAGGGAATCGGTACCTCAAAAGCATATTATCTACCCACGGATCGGTCCAAAACCGAATCATAGCTCCATTGCCGACACTACCTTTTAACAGGTTCACAAAAGAAGCGCCGCCCACTTTCACATTTTGACCACACCCTACAATTTTAGACCAAGCACCAGAACACTTCTTATTACACGGGAACGTCTCCCATCTTCTACGCGACCCATGAATGACATCTATAACTTTCCTCCAAAGAGCCTCTCATTCTCTACGATAACGCCAAAGCCACTTTAACACCAACGCATTATTCACCACCTCTAGCTTATTAATACCTAACCCGCCACTTTTCTTCGGCCTTGTAACCGTCTCCCAACCTACCCAATGAACTTTGTTGCTATCAACATTACCTCCCCATAAAAACTTCTTAACGAAAGCTTCCAATTTTTTTGGAAAGATTGTTAGGTGGAGGATTGCATTTTAGAGAATCGTTTCCCTGAATTATTTGCGCTTGAAAAAGAAATTGCTTTGCATTGGGGGGGGGGGGGGGGGGTGTTGTTGGTGTTGACGTTGAACTATCCTAGTTCCAATAACTAATAGATTCTCTCATATCATTCATTTTAATTTCAATCAAGACAAGCGATGGTGGTACTTACAAGGAGTGGAAGAGTTTTTAGCTAAGGGGTTCGCTGTATGATCAATCAATTTATCCTTCCTAGTAGTTCACCCATACTAGGTGGAATACTTTTTTCTGAAAGGTTACTTCATTAAAAACAACACGCCAAAAATGATTATCTCCAAGATAGAGATAATCGCGGCCAACAAGATTACATCAACTCCATGTTAAAAGAGTTCCAACCTATCCAATCCACACTAACATCCTTACCCCTACTTCTATACCATAAGAAACTCAAAGATTTTACATCAGAAATAACCTGTCGCACACTTCTATCGATATTAGAAAACACCTTTTCGTTCCTTGCCTTCCAAAGCCTCCAACATGTCACAATAAAGATCCCATAAACAATCTTTCACTTCATCATATTGCCGATCCCAATGCTATGATTATGCAAGATATCCTCCACCGAGAACAAAAATAAAGGAGGAACCTTACACCAATTAGCAATATCTTGCCACACTGCATCCGCAAACCAGCAACCTGTGAGCAAGTGAGGGGTAGTTTCCACTAGGGGCGGCAATTATTGACACGACCCGAAAACCGACCCGAACCCGACACGAAAAAAAAAACAGATTTGGGTCAAGTAACACGACCCATTTAAAAAAATGGGTTGGGTTCGGGTCAACCCGTATTAAAAATGGGTCGGGTTAGGGTTGACGCATATATAAAATGGGTCGACCCGTTAACCCGTTTAAGTATTTAGAAAAAAAATCTATTATATTTTTGTTTTTGTTTTTTCATTTTTATTTACATGGTTAGTTATAATTGTGTTATTTTTGACACACTATATTATTTATTTGTCATACTTATATTCTCACCATTAAACATTTTATTCATAACCCGCTTACAACCTAACAACCCGCTTATAACTCATGAACATGTATGACTCATTTAAAAATATGGGTTTAACGGGTCATCTTCGGGTTGACCCGGATTTTATGTAGGTCGGGTTAGGGTTGAAATATTTGACACGAATAATAATATGGGTCGGGTTCGGGTTACACATTTCAACCCATCAACCCGCCAACCCGCAACCCGTAAACCCGCCAACCCATCAACCCGACACGATTGACACCCATAGTCTCCACCGATTCATTGCAGAAAACACAGCCACAATCTTCGATCCAAATATTCCTTCTCTGAATAGCATACCTAGTCGGGATTCTATTCAAGAGAGCTCGCCACATGAAAATGTTACACTTACTCGGAAGCCACTTGCACCACTCGAACTGTTTAACCACCTCCTCAGAACCGTGACTGTTCAACCAATTCTTAACCTCTCTAACCGAGTATTCCTTTAATTCTCCACCCCCCCAAACCCAACCATCTTCAGCTTGAGACAACCGAACATCATTAACCAAACAGCAACACTCTATCAACTCTATCGACTCCTCCTCAGCATCCGGATATCTCTTCCACTTCCAAGAAATCAAATTCCAATCGTTCACTCTAGCGAACCTATCCGCTACCACACACCAACGATCTTCCTCTAAACGGAATAAAGAAGGGAAGCGGTACTTCAAAGGCATATTATCTACCCACGGATCGATCCAAAAACGAATCATAACTCCATTGCCGACACTACCTTTTAACAAGTTCACGAAAGAAGCGCCACCCACTTTCAATTTTTGACCACACCCTACGATTTTAGACCAAGCACCAGAACACTTATTATTATACGGGAACGTCTCCCATCTTCTACGCGACCCATGAATGGCATCTATAACTTTCCTCCAAAGAGCCTCTCGTTCTGTACAATAACGCCAAAGCCACTTTAAAACCAACGCATTATTCATCACCTCGAGCTTATTAATACCTAACCCACCACTTTTCTTCGACCTTGTAACCGTCTCCCATCCTACCCAATGAACTTTGTTAATATCAACATTGCCTCCCCATAAAAACTTCTTAACCAAAGCTTCCAATTTTTTAATGGCTGTAACCGGAGCTTTATAAATAGAAAAATAATAACTAGGCAAGCTCTCCAAGACCGATTTGATTAAAACAACCCTCCCCGCCATAGACATCACTTTAGATTTCCAATTAGAAAGGCGATTGTTAAAAACTAAAATAACTGGCTCCCAGCTATTAATGCGACCCATGTTAGCACCGACTTGCACACCCAAATAAGAAAAAGAGGTCGAACCTGCTTTACACCCCAAGTCATGCGCTTTCACTTCCACCTCCTCTAAGCCTTTCCCTACCCCAAACAGAGTAGACTTATGAATGTTAATTCTCAACCCGGAGCACAAATGAAATATCCTAAAAATACGCCTCAAAGTCTTGAAATTATCATCCGACCACTCACCCATAACCATAGCATCATCAGCGTAAAGAAGATGAGAAACCCTCGGTCCTCCATTAGGAAGACCAACACTCATAAATGAACCGATGTGACACGTTTTTTAATTAGACCAGAAAGCGCCTCCATAATAACAATGAACAAAAACGGAGAGATGGGATCCCCTTGGCGAATACCTTTACCAAACCCAAATTCAAACGTCGGAGACCCATTAACCAAAACCGAGGACCGAGCGGAGGAAATAACTCCATAAATCAAATTACACCATACTTCCGGAAAATCCATCTGTCGCATACTAGTGTCCAAAGTTAACTACTTTTGAGGGCCTTGATGGATAGGTTACCTTTTTTTTGAACGGTAAATTTCTACTCCTTATGGGATTTAAATCCATGACCTCCCCAACTTAGGCGCTCCTAGAAGCTTTGCTTTTACCATTGGGCCACCAACCCCAATGGCAAATGGGTCGGTTACCTAGACGGGTTAATCTTCATAAAAAAGGCATGGATGTTCCTTCATTATTATGCCCTTCGCGTCTTGGTAGTCTGGAGTCTATGGACCATTACTTGGTGAGTGTGATGTGGCCTGAAGGCTATTGCATCTGGTTGATTCATGGTTAAACATTGTGACCCCGGTTTCTAAGAAACCTTCTAGTTACATTCAGTGGTTGGATAGGGTTCAACTAAAGGTTAAAAGAGAGGTTCTCGATTCTTGAAGTTATAGTGTTTATTACTTGGTGGGTGAAGAGGAAAAAAGTCACCTCTTGTTGTATCGGGGGGATAGATCTGAGAGATGACACACAAGGAAGTAGTGAGTGAGTAGATCTGAGAAGAACCTGCAAAAAAGAGCACCGTTAGGCTCGTCACAGGGGAGAGGAAGGGTCTCTCTGTGACCACTCTCCGGCGTGAGAATAAGTATGGTTTTAAGAAGTGGAAAGTAAGTAAGAAAGTACAGAAAGTACAATTAAGTGAAGTTACCAAATGAGGAATTTTGGGAGGTATTTATACTTTCCTGAGTGGGCTTCGGCGAGCCTAGGCCCATGGGCCTTTCTGGCCGAAGCTAAGCGTTCGGTCTAGAACCTGGTTCTTTGTTAGGTTCAGGCCCGGCCCTCTTGTGATGGTCCGAGCTCCGACCTATAACCATATATTCTCTTCAGTGGGCGATATGATGTTTTAGGAACGAGACTTTGTTTCGGTCTATCAATCAAAGGAAGAATACGTTTTGAAGATATTGTTTTTACTCTTTTTATAGGTTACTAATACAAGGAATAAAAATCCGAACTGGATCGACAGGTTACAAAACCCTCTAACATATCTGTATTGTTTTTATTTCTAGCTAGTTTCTTACTAGTCATTTTATGAAATTATTGCCTTAAAGGCTTAAATGTTACAGTGGAAAAAGAAAAAGAAATATTTTTGAAAATAAAAAAATTTAGACATGTCTAATAAACTGATTTAAAGATGTGTGTAAAAAAGAAATATAATAAAATCAGTGAGAAATGTCTTATATATTTTTTTTTTGAAGAGAGAATTTCATTAACACCAAAAGCAAGCTATCACCAAGACGGAGATAACAAGCGAAAACCAAAACGTTAAAAAACGATTACATCAAATCAAATATAGACCATCTAGCCCAATCCACTACGTCATCTTTGAACCTATGTTTATACCAAAGGAAAGCCAAAGTCTTGATATCCGTCACTATCTTCACAACCGTCGAGTCCACACTAGAGAACACCTTTTCATTTTTAGCATTCCACAAAACCCAACAAGCTATAATTATGACCCCTTTTAGCACTTCCTGCTTTGTGCCCCTCACTCCACACACCTCGTGTAACATCCACAAATCTCTAACATGGAACGCATAGATATCCGGAATACGACACCATCTAGATATACCATACCAAACTTCGGACGAGAAACTACACCCGGTGAACAAGTGCTCTGCAGACTCTTCGTCATCTTCACACCATTCCCATAACGGGTTAGACACAAAAATATTTCTCCTAATCAAGGCCTTCTTTGTTGGTAAACGATCTAGATAAAGCCGCCACATGAAAATGTTGCATTTAAGAGGTACCCATTTACTCCAAACAAACCCACCAGTATCTGCATTAGTCATCGAGCCTTTTAACCATTTCTTAACTTCAGAAACTGCAAAATCTTTCTGCCTCCCAGCATGCCAGACCCACGAGTCCCTACCTTCAACCAAATCTATCGATGTTAACATGTCTTCCAGCAACCTTTTATCTTCGATCTCATCAGTAGCATTCAACAACCTTTTCCAATCCCAGCAAATGATACGGCCCATCCCATTACTCCTCAACCGGTCACAAACTAAAACACTCTTATCTTTTTCCAGCGCGAATAGTCTAGGGAACTTAACATTGAGAGCTTCTTCACCTAACCAAACATCTAGCCAAAACCGAATCACTTTCCCATCTTCAAGTTGCCCCCGAATGACACTATCTATGCCTTTACCATCTACCTTTATCTTCTTGCATAACGACGCACAATTCTTCCACACACTAGTGTAAGCATTGTTTGACGGAATTATACCCCACCTTCGGTTAGACCCGTGAATAGATAAAACTACCTGTCTCCATAATTGTTGATCCTCATGTAAAAACCGCCACATCCATTTAACAATAAGAGCTTGATTATTCAACTCAAGTCTAGCTATTCCCAACCCTCCCTCCACAATGGGTTTTGTAACCACCTCCCATGAAACCCAACTAAGTTTCCTAACATCGTCGGATCCACCCCACAAAAACCTCCTCATCAAACCTTCTAAGTCATTGATAACCTTTTTCGGCGCCTTGAAAAGAGAAAAATAATACGTAGGCAAACTATTAAGAACTGACTTAATCAAAGTCACCCTACCCCCAATCGAGAGAGTGTTTGCCTTCCATTTCGATAATCTTCTTCTAAAAGTCGTCACCACTGGTTCCCAATTATTAATCCGATTCATATTCGCCCCTATCTTAATACCCAAATAAGTGAAAGGAAGCGCACCCCCTTTACACCCAAGAGACATCGCCCTACTTTAGGTTGATTCAATATATTGCAATATTGCATAAATATATCCCCTGTTTAAAACTTAAAACGAAAAGCAGAAAAGGCTACAAGGGACAGACTAACGATTTTTAATTTGTGAGATTCAAGTTTGTTTGATTTAGTATGTTTCATGGTGGTCTTCTTTTCCAACTTTTTATGTCACCTCAAGGGTTTTGTTGTTTTCCCCGTCCAGGTTTCCTACCTAGGTATCAGTTTTTTAGTATGTTTGTCAATGACCCCCGCTCAATTGGTTGGGGTGAGCATTGGCGCAACTCTTAAGCCCCCCCCCCCCCCCCCCCCCCCCCCCCCCCCCCCCGCGAATTTTCACTCAGAAGTTCTGATCATATAGTATTCGTATAGAAATATTTTGGTATATAAGGTTTCGACCCCCGAAGTTTCGAGTCAAGCTTCGCCAGTGGGGGTGAGGTAGGAAGGTTTTCTCTCTTGGGGTTTCCTGCCTAGCTGCTAGGTTTGATCTCTGCGGGAGGAAGCGATTAAAATGTGTGCCGTGTGGGACTCGAACTTGGGGCACGTTGTTTAGCGGCCATAGGGATAACCACTGAACCACACCTTTAAAAAGGTTCTTGTTGTTTGAGTATCGTAAATTGTTACAACATGTTTAAATAACAATCTTTCACTTCTCAATTTGTTTTGATTCTTTCTCAATCTTGTTTATGTTGTGTTCTAAGTACTTGATAAGAATGTGATGATGGTGATAGTTTTGTTGATGGTGAATGGAATTATCATGGGGGCGGCAATGGTGGTTTTGGCAAGAATATGTAGACTAAATTTTGACATGGTAATAAGATTGTGACTCTAATGACTATATAGATTGATAAGAGTCGCACCGGTGATGATTGATAATGGTGGTTGGTAGTGGTGTTTGAACCATGGTAAGAATGATGATAAGAACCCGGTGGTAGGAATGGTGATTGTTGAAATAGTTACTCGCTAATCTATTTTTAATGAACATGGTATTTTTGATATTTTTAGTTTTTATTAGAGGTATATTAATAGGTGCCCTTATTATTTATTGGACGATCCCGTTTCTAAAATCCCCTTGCTCCCCTTGCTAGCAAAATAATGAGACAACTAGTCAACTATCGAGCTTCTGCACTAGTTTGGCTTCTAATTTCTAGTTCACTCAGGACTATACCATTAGGGGTGTTCATGGTTCGGTTTAAAACCGTGAAACCGTCTAAACCGGTTATTGGTTCGGTTTCACGGTTGGTCTTTTTGTTTTACATTCAGTTGGTCGGTTTCAAAATTTTCAAACCGTAGTGAACGGTTTGGTTTGCGGTTTATACCATAAACCGACCGTATAAAACCAAACCGGACCGTTTAGTTGAATTCTATTTATTTTTTCAAATAAATCATATCAGTTTCATTAATTCTTAATTTGAGACATTTGGTTTATTGAATTCAAATCGTTGGTTTAGAATTTTCTGCCTTGAGTTATTGGTTTTGTGAATTATATGTATGAAGTGAATATTGAATACAAAAGCGTTTGTTTAAGCTGATATTTACTGGTTTAAAATCTGTTCTGTCCTATATTTCTTGTATTTACCTTTGTGGGTTGTTTTTTATGAGCACTAAATACATGAGAAGTGGTTTGTTGGTTTTTTGTATCTTATTCTTTTGCAATTGATGGTACCTGAAAGCACCTAATGTGTTCAGGATGCTTGTTAAACTCTTTGGACTTTTCCATTTTGTAATATTTTTGTGTGTATTTGGATAGCTCTTACACTAAACATCCTATTATATGTAGCTTTTTAAACAATTTGCTTTTTGTAGCCTGCCATATTTAATTTTGTATGGCCTTTGTATTTTTTATATTACGCATTTAAAAAAAAGATACAACAAAACCAAAAACGTGAAACCAAACCGGAACCAAACCGTTACTAACGGTTTCGTTTGGTTCGGTTTTGAATTTCAATGGTTTGGTTTTGGTTTCTGGTAATAAAAAAGCGTTAGTAGCGGTTTGTTTCACGGTTTAATATAAAAACCGCGAAAACCGGACCGTGAACACCCCTACTACCCATGTACCATTCGGTTAGTAGCATATAATCGATTTGGATGTGACCGATAGTAATCGGTTTATTAAATTATCAAGTGTATGGAAAACGATGGGTTAAGTTTAAAGTTGTATACAATGCTTTGTTTCAAGTTCGAGTGTAAAACAAGACTATGATTGGTGGAGATTGAACAGAGGGGTTAAGCTTTCTAGAAGACATGGACGGATTTTTTTTTTTTTTTTTTTGATGGAATGAAAAAGTCAAACCATCGCGAGATTTACGGTGCGTACATACTACATACGCCTAACTTGTGCCACCACATCCCCCTACCAATTTTTTTTAATTATTTCCAAATGTACCTATAATTATTTAAAACATATCTTTGTTCCCTCTAATCTAAAATTATCATCTATGCAAGATTTTTAAGATCTTATAGGAGGAAATTATGATTTTCGGTACCTAATTAGGCTTACATACTCTTCCAACTGATAAACATGTTAGATAAATTTTTAATATATTTTCAAGTCGGAGGTTTTTAAATCTTTTGGAGTTTGGTAACTTAAATCGCCGTTTGAAAAAAACATATAAACTTAGTTGGAGTTTGGTTTGATAAAATTCAATTGAGAACTAGAACTTGATGTTTCTTAAAATATGCGTGGTTCGTAATATATTCATTTGAATTGCATCTGAAAATCAAATAGTAATATGTTGTCATGTTTTGATTGTAGATTGAATAGAATTTAAATACACCAAAGGAATTGATTCCCACTCTATCATCATCATCACTGTCGCTACCCCTGTCCCCTAGTCCCTCTCCCCTGTGGTTTTTTTTTTTTTTGAAAGATCAACCAACTTTATTCACTCCAAAAGGCAAGCTGGATACTAGCCACCACCAGTTACATATTACACTAGAAGAAAACAAACTAAAAAATAAGATACAACATACAAATTACCAATCCAAAGACTGTTGTCTAGCTCGAGACCTGACCCACAGAAAACTCAACCTTTTTATTTCACCAAGGACTTGGCTGATAGAACATTGAATATTGTGGTTTCCATCGCTACCATTGCCTTTTGAATTGCTTTAGATCACGTGTAATAAATAGTTTAATATGTTTTTACTTCACATCATAAAGTGGGTGTCACTTCACTACTCCTTTTTTCACCTTTGGTTCGTAATTGTTTCACAAGTTTTTGATTACCATTTACCACACACCAATAAAGTAATAATTAAATGAATAAATTAAAAAAGGAAAAAAATTAGTTGATTGGCTAGTTTGATAAGGCCCACCACCCCCTCCTCCTTCACGGCAGTGATGCAGCTCACGCCCTTCGCCCTATCGTCTTCGATCACGTCCTTGGGACATGTTCAATGTCAGGGTAACGTCCACGCGGGGACCATCGCCCTAACACATAGCACCTTCGATTACTCCATTACACATAGCCTAGCAAACTGAAAAATGAAAAACCTACCATGATTCATTGGTTAGCTAAATGGATCACAAATTCTTTGACCAGTTTCAGTCATCATCTACAATTCATTTAGCAATAACACAGTTACAAGTGTGAATTTTCATCAGAATAAAATATATTTTTAATAATCGGCTCACTCTAGTCTCAGTTTTATTGATTTTTCGTAAAATTCTTTTTTCCCACCTTGTTTCAATGCTCTTATTTTTATTAACCAAATGACGACTTATAAACAACATAGTTTTTTAGTGCAATTTAAAACCGTTTTGTTTTGGGAAAAGGTTTACATTATAAAGAACATGGCTATCAAAGTTCAAGTTGCTAACTTTTAGATTACAACAATTATTGTCACACATGTAATTGAGTGTACTTCGTGTAAACAAACGAACGTTAGATTTTGATGGTGGGGTACAATATATTAACATATACTCCCTCCGTCCCACTTTAAATGTCCCACTTCCAAAAACACACATTTTAAGAAATTTTTTGTTTGTATGTGGTAAAATGACAATAATGTCCTCAAAAGTGGTGATTGTGTTTTGTCTTTTATGGGCAAAACTGGAAATTACATTTCCATTTTTGGAAAGGGACATTTAATATGGGACAAACAAAAAAGGAAATGAGGACATTTAAAGTGGGACGGAGGGAGTATATAGGGTTGGATTTCAACAATCATCATCTCATATTGACTTATGTGGCAAATAATCAACTGCTGATAGTGGGGAAGAAACTAATAGTGAGTATCACTATTCTAGGAACTGCTCAATAAAACAAAAACAAAAAAAAGTTTATGTATTTTGTAAATTTTCGAAATTATGAAAATTTCAAGCTATTCGACAAAAACATGCATAATGTTTTAATAACAGGGTAGTTTGTTATGATCACTTATGATTGAAGTTTTGAAATAATCCTTGTAATTTTTTAGATGGTTTTGCAACCTTAAAATCAAAGAGGGACCAAACAAAACACAAATATATATAATGGTATGAATGAGTATTAACTAGTGTCACACCTCAAAACCTGACCGTGATAATTCATTGCAAGTTATAACCTTTTAGAATGTCCACTGTTTCACGATGTCGCATTGTCTTTATCGGATAGTCCGAAGATGTCATTTCATTGCTAAGAACATGAGTCTGATGTTGAACTCCTACCAAATAGGATAATGCCATTGCTTTCACCATGCAAGTGGCTTAAACAATTACTTAGTATTATATTTTGCGGTATTGCACATAAATTGTATTCCTTTAATACATTAAAAATATAATGACGTGACATTCCAAGTGTAAGAAAACAATATCTGATTTGAAGTTTTATTTAAAACGGTAAAAACAATGATGTTACATTTTATGTTAGAAAAAAGTTTGCATTTTTCCATGTAAACAAAAATCGATTGTATAGCTTTACATATATGATGATTATGCTAATAACCGACATGTACCACAACTTTTTTTTTTTTTTTAACAGAAAAGGGAGCCATTTATATATATTAAGGAGGCTTGAGTGTTTTCGGGTAAGGATTATCGGTTACTCATACTTGATTGTTAACATTGCCGCCAACCGTTCAGGTAGGCCAAATCAGGTAGGGTGGTCGGGTGGATTTACCGATGGAAAGAGGAGAGAGATAGATGTGTGTGTGTGTGTTGCAAGAGAGAAATAGAGAGATGTGTGTGTGTGTGTTGCAGGAGTAACTAGTGATGGAACTGCTCTGGTTTCGACCATCAACAATGTTGCGGCCTTTAACGAAGGCATATTGGGTGAGAGATATAATTGAGTCCAACACTTTTAGGAGTCTACTAAGAGTGTGGGGACTTGGGCGGGGCTTTGGGCGTGGGAACTCAACCCATGCCGGCTACACCATCCCAAGGGTGAATGAGTGTCGGTATTACCACAAAGGCGTGGAAATTCACCTGGGCATGGGGACCTTGGTGGAGGGAGGTGGATGCCTATGATTGGTTGGTTTTTAAAAAAAAGTTGGTGGAGCGAGGTGGAGGCCATGTGTAAACTCATGCCCCTTCACTTGTTTAAAGTGCATAATAGAAGATTAGAAGGTTTCTAATTGTTTAAAAGTGCCTTGAAACTATTAACCCATAATATAGCAATATGCTTTAGTTATTTCACTTGTTTAAAGTGCATAATAGAAGGTTTCTAACTGTAATTTAACCTTTTCATTTAGCTATAGATGCTTAGCGGGTCATAGCGAATGACGAGATTCCAATCCAAATGGAATCTTTCAACTAAAGCAACGATATGCTTAAATGGGATTATTTTAGTTCTAATAAACCAAGAGGAATTTAATGACATGACATGAATTCAAGTCCGGGATTTTAGAATTGAGAAAGATCAAGAATTCTCAGTATTTCTTAGATTCCTGGACCCAATTCAATTCAGTGGGATCTTTCATTCACATTTTTTTTTCCACCAAGAATGTTTTATAAAATTTTTTGACTCCCGAATTTGGAGTATCCTACTTTCACACAATTCACAGGGTTCAACAAGCAATCGATATTTCACGATCAAGGGTGTAGTACTCTTTGGAGTAGCATTAGTTATTCATTAAAGTTTCATTTATTCAATGACCAAAATTAGACGGGGATATATCGCTCGGAGATGTAGAACAAAAATTGTTTATTTGCATCAAGCTTTCGGGGGGCTCATTCAAGACTTACTCGAACTATTATTCAAAAAATAAAAAAATAAGAGCTTTGGTTTCGGCTCATCGGGATAGGGATAGGGATAGGCAAAAAATAAATTTTCGTCGTTTGTGGATCACTCGAATAAATGTAGCAATTCGCGAAAGGGGGGTATGCTATAGTTATAGTGGATTCTTAAATGATTTGTACAAGAGACAGTTGATTCTTAATCGTAAAATACTTGCACAAATAGCTATATCAAATAAAAATTGTCTTTATATGATTTCCAACGAGATCATAAAAGAAGTAAGTTGGAAGGAATCCATCGGTTAAACGGAGTTGCCCGGAGAATGAACTCCGGAAAGGTCGAACAAAAATGAATAGAATATGATAAAGTAAAATAATTTGTAATTTCATTGATATTTCAATTATTTGTAGAGGGTTTAGGTTCCTGTACAAATGCCAAAATATGTGAGAAGGGTAAGAAGGCTTCTGGTTGCGACACGTGGCACAAGGTATTTGGGCAATTTAGTAATTTTGACATACTATTAAAAAAAGATTAAAATTATAATTATGGTAAGAGAGGTGTGAGAGCATAAAAATAGGTAAACAAAGAGAGAGACATTTATCCACCTATGATTACAATTCGTTTCCTAAATCAACACACATTCATCCACCTATGGTTACAATTTGTTTCCTAAATCTAATATATGATTCTTGTAGTTTAAAAAAAACCTACAAAACACCACTAAACCTTCATTCTCAACCACTACCGTAACCAATGGACAATCTAATATATATTTTCAATATAAAAAATGACTACTGTAACCTCCATTCCCAACCTCTAATTTGGAGGTATAACACAACCATACATAAGCATAGTGTTTAGCAATCAACGTGTGGTGTTTTAGGTTTAAGGTAGATTTTTAGTTATTTTTTATACAACGTTTGGTGTTTTTTTATTCTTATAAAGGGTGTTAATTTTACATGGTGTTTTAACAATTACAAAATTATAAAGTGTACAAAACTAAAACAACTTATATGACCATATGAAGATAAAACCTATAAATATGAATATAAAATACCACACTGTAATACAAACCTTCTAGATATTAAACACCATAACTTGAATCTTAATACATGCTTCAAGATATTAAAACACTATGAGTTGAATCACAACACAATCATTACAGATCTTAAAACACCACAACTATACATTCATTTAAAATGTGTTTTAAATTCAAAAAACACTAAACCACAAAAAATCTTTTGAACATAAAACACAACAATAATCCTTTGAACATCACCGGTATATAGCATCTCAGATTTGTCCCGCTCTCCTTTGAACATAAAACACCATCGGCTTCTCGTTCTTCTTTAGGCACAATTGCACTAAAGGATGAATTGGAGTTGTGTGTTATTATTATTATTATTAACAATAATAAAGGAAACAACCCTTAACTGCAACCCCATATTTGAACAAACAATTAATTCATCCTTGAACATTTTTGACCACATCTTTTACAAAAATTTTAGTCAACTTGCAGAGGTTGTTTTGACCACACCTTTGAACATCACCCGTAAGATGTGTGAGATTCTTGTTTGTTTTTTTTTTGGCAGTTAGGATAGAGAGATTAAGAGAGTGAGAGAGAGAGAGAAATGAATGAGAGTTAAGGGTTGTTTCCTTTTTTTAAGAGCTATCAATTAAATGTGGGTGACAATTTTACCTTAATACCCCTTAGCCATCTAATTTATTATTAATAATATAACACTAATTACCAAAATGCCACTCAATTAATCTACACCATAGATTAAAATGATCTAATGGCCAAAACACCTTCTCACACTTCTCACACAAAAAACACTTTGTACAGGATCTTGACCCATTTGTAGAGTTATGAATTATATAATTTACATTGTTAAAACCATGTAATACCTAGGGTTCTAAATGTAATTTAACATTTTACTTATTTGATGTAATATGTAATTTCATTTACACTAAAGGAGTGTTGGCCTGGTGGTATCAAGGTGTTAGATAAGACTTTGTCTTTTCAAATAGTGATGGTTCAAATCCCACGGCTAATGAAAAATTTAGTCCGAGTAATAAATTATGTGGTTTACTTTGTTTAACTCGTGTAATACACAGTTACCTACTGTCTTTACCTAGTACAAAAGCATATTAATCGCCGTGATGACTGCTTGATTTTTTCAGTATGGAGTATGGGCAGTTGGGCACATTTCGGTTTAGAACGCTAGAATCTAGATACGAGTCAAATACTCTATATCGACTAATTAGGCCCAAGAAACTATAGTTCATTTTTTCCAGCCCAAATATTACTTAAAGTTGAATCTAATAAAAACAGGTGACAATAGTTACGTACTTGGTTATCTAACCCGAAATTCACATGTTTGAGTTCAAGTTAGTGATAGGGTCTGTAACAGAGATCACTGAATTGTAATGGTCTGTCACGAGCTCAATCCAAAGGACGAAGGATTATCCTTGAAGAGTAAGAGCTAGAGAGGGAGATTGAGAGAGAAATGAAGAAGAGAGATTTGGGCGGGAAAGTCTGTTTATTATTATAACTGCCTTTCGAATACAGACCAGTTGACTATTTATAGTCAACAATACAGGCAATACAAATGACTCTTTTGCCCCTGACTATCTAAGTACAATGACTCTTTTACCCTTAGCCTTCTAACTTGTAAGACCCGCAAATCCGGTGTCAAACAGTTGGGTTAATATTCTTAAACATTGAAAAACATGGTTAAATTTTCTTTCGAAAGAGTATGTTTGAATCAAAGTGTACGCAGCGGAAAATCAATTAAATTAAAATTTACAAAACATATGAATATGCTTTCTCAATTGCAACTCAAATCTAAAATTTATCATGAGTATACAAAAATCGTCTTCCACTAGAAATGCCTTCAATTGCCAGGTAGCCTCTCGCATCGCCAAGCAGTCATCCATCCATCTCTCTATTAACCTGAAATCAATCTAACGTGTATGCAAAAGTCAGCTACGCTGAGTGAGTTCAAGTTTTAAAAATTTATATAAACAAGTATTTTGTCAAAATAAGAATTAACAAAATACCTCAACCTCAAAGTTAACAACAAGCGCATTCCGCTAATTTGTTTTTCCCCAAGCAAAATAAAAATCAAAGTCTAGGATAGGCATACTCTGCCTAATTACCTTAGAACTTCACTTACATATAATAAGCGCATCCCGCTTATCAACACAAAGTACAATCAAGTCTATCTAAGCGCATTCCGCTTGCTAGACTCAAATCAAAACTATAGATCAGAGCAGGCACATCCCACTTCCTGTCATAGCTCAGGTTATAATATTAGAGTAGGCATATCCCACCTTCAATAACACAAAAGAAATATAATATGAAACAACCATGACTCAAAACCAAGACCAGAGATCAGAACAGGCATATCCCACTTCCGTCATAGCCCAGTTCGACATATCAGGTAGCCATCAAACATAGTCTATTTGTATATAAAATAACACAATTAACCTAAACAAGTAACAATCAAGACAAAGCCTGATCTAACAAGAAAGGTTTCAAATACGTGGCCAAGACATTAAGCGCATTCCGCCTATTAAATAAAAACTTAAGCCAAACTTTAATCAAGACAACAGTCTATTCATATATATATATATATATATATATAACACATATAACTCGAACCATATAATAACACATTGGGCACATTAGGCGCATTCCGCCTATTCCCGTTTCATGCCAAAATATTATATATGAGTAAATATGGATTTCTATCATACACAAAAGCTAGACCATAAATCGGAGTAGGCCTATCCCACTTCTAATAACACATATAACTCAAACCATATAATAACACATTAGACGCATTCCGCCCACTTACTTTTCATGTGCCAAAATAATATGTATGAGTTAATATAGATTTCGTTCGTTCACAAAAATATTTATAACTTCATAAAAATATTTTGTGAATTCATAAAATAATTTTGCTAGTTTAGCATGCACGTCAGCCCAAAAAAATTTAGAAAAATAATAACTAAAAGAGTGGGCACAAGAACTCACTGGTTGCAAAGCTTCCATGTCAACGTGCTAAGCGTCACGAACTGCCCTTCCGCGAAATCATATTTATTGCTCGGTTCACAACGAGCTCCATGACCCTAGAGAAGTGCCATCTGACGAGGACCAAAGCATAATTCCTATGGTTTTTATCATCACTCGAACTCGTGTTCACCAAGACACTAATCGGGTCTCTAATATTATCCACCAACACCAAGTAGTGAAACAAAAATTATATATACATTCTTATGAAACCCCATTATAATTAGCAAGGAATTATATAACCTCAAATGCATGACCACCAAGAGTTTCAACCACAACATTAAGGCTATATGCACCGTGCATGAGAATGGCCACCATTCCAATATACATACCATCTGACGTGATTAGCATCAATATTACTAAACACATTTTTTTTTATGGCCATGTCTGTCTTCATGCTATGCTTGACCTTTAAAGTTCCACACCTATCAACATTCAACAAGTAGATACCAAAAGCATGGCTTCCCATGCCACACCGTGACCACAACCATCTGTAACCACAACCGACTTTTTCGTGATTTCGCGCCGCCACCACTTCTACCGATCTAACCAGAGAGTCAGAGACACAAAGAATAAGTTTGTACCTGGCGCGAGACGGAAGCTTTGAAACTAAACGATGAGTTGCGGCAAAAATTGGGATCCCGACGATAAATGGTAAGTCCTCGTAAGCCATCACTGCTAGGATCCGACTTAGATGGTTTTGAATGGGTTGTATAGAACCGAGACATCTGTGAGGAACTCCTCCAATCAACCGGACATGGATTCGATTCCAAGTCATCACTCCGCCATATAAATCATTCGGGCTATACTTGGAACAACCGTGAAGTCGAAACCTTAGCCGAGGTTATCCTGATGATTGTTGAAGAATCAACCGATGCACAGAGAGTTACCTTGGAGTGAAATGGAAATCGCGTAACCGAAGACCACCGTGTATCACCATTGTCACCCTTCCTTTTCTTCCCGCTCACTTTCTCAACCGCCTACACAACCTAGGTCTCTTAAAATCGATGGTGAGAGCCTTTGATATGGTCTGTAATCAGTGAATGATTTACAAGAGAAAAGGAACAAGAATAAATGCAAAATGTCAAAGCTTATCCAAGGAAGGTTGCAGAAGTTACGGACCAATGAAAAGGAATGACTTCAAGGAATTTATTGGAAGGATTAATTGTTGACCAAGAAGGAGGCTATGGAGTTTTGTTTATGATAGAATGCTAGGGCTTTATTTTTAGAGGAAACGAATATATTATGGAGATTTTACATTAAGGTCCGTCAAGTCCCTTTTTGATGCAACTTGTTCTCCAAGTAATATAATCAACTTCAAAACAATGTCAAACGGGTCTTCCATATTCCCATTTTAACGCGTTTATCCCGAGATGCCATTTAAAATAAATAACCGGTCCTATATATCCCCAAATAAAACCTTACACGTCAAAACCCATTAATGAACCTACTTGATAAAAATCCTGTCAGTCACTTTCGCCTAAAAGAAATATGTGGCAAATTTTTCGGGATGTTACATAACTAACTTTTAACCATCTCTAACTGTTTTTAACCAACTGACTCTTATCAATACCTTCCCCTTTTAAAGATCCTTGACCCCAAGGATCAAATTCTGGAAATCTTGCTGAAACTTGACTAGCATTTTCCCAAACAGCATCTTCAGGTCCTGTTCCACTCCATTGAACCAGCCACTGAACACATACACTGTTATTCTTCTTTAAGACCCTCCTGTCTATCACTTGAACTGGTCTCTTAACTTCTCTTTCCTCTAGTGGTAGAGAAGATTGATGATCAGGAACAGATGATCCATAAAATTTCTTCAATAAAGACACATGGACAGTAGGATGAATGGTGCTTTCAGCTGGTAATTCCAAGGTATAGGCTACACTACCCACTCTTGCTAAGATCTTGTATGGTCCATAAAATCTTGCTGAAAGTTTCTGATTATACCTGTGCTGAACTGATTGCTGTCTATAAGGCTTTAACTTCAAGTACACATAATCACCAACTTCAAAGCTTCTATCAGTTCTCTTCTTGTCAGCCCATTGCTTCATTTTATTCTGAGCCACTACCAAATTTTGTTTCAAAATACCAATAACCTGTTCCCTTGCAGTAAGACTCCTATCCACAACTTCCACTGAACTTTCACCAGGCAAGTATGGCAGATGTATAGGAGGTGGCTGACCATAAACAATCTCATAAGGTGTGGACTTAATGGCAGACTGAAAACTGGTATTGTACCAATATTCAGCCAAAGGAAGCCATTTCATCCAATCCTGAGGCTTCTCAAAACACATGCACCTCAAGTAACTCTCTAGACACCTGTTCAACACCTCAGTCTGACCATCTGACTGAGGGTGGTAGGAGCTGGACATACACTGCACCACTCCTTGCAAAACCATAAGTTCCTTCCAAAATGTACTGACAAACACTTTATCTCGATCAGAAACTATACTCTTAGGACTTCCATGAAGCCTATAAATGTGGTCAAGATACAGTTGAGCCACTTCAATTGCTGTGTAAGGATGATTCAAGGCCAAGAAATGAGCAGCTTTACTCAGCCTATCCACAACTACCAGAATGACAGTTTTACCCCTAGAAGGAGGTAAACCTTCAACAAAATCCATAGAAATATCTTCCCATACCCCAAGTGGAATGGGTAAAGGCTGCAGTAATCCTGGAGAAGCTGCAGTTTCATACTTGCACTGCTGACATGTTGGACACCCTTGAACATAAGACTTGACACTATTTTTCATCTTGGACCAATAAAAAAGCCTGCTCAATCTTTTCAGAGTAGCATGAACACCTGAATGTCCACCCTGAGCTGAATCATGAACCCACTGCAAAAACTTAAGCTTGAGAGAGGATGAATTACCAATTACCAACTTACCCTTCCTCCTTAATTCCCCATTCTGCCATGTATAATGCTTGTGACTGACAGGATTGTTCTGCAGTTCTTGAATCAACTTCTGAAGGTCCAAATCTTCATTCCAAACTTGTTGAATTTCTAACAACAAATCAGAGTGAGCAGAGGACACAGAAAGCTGTAATAACTCTCCATGAGTAACTCTTGAGAGAGCATCAGCTACTGAATTCTCTGAGCCTTTCTTATAGTGTATTTCATACTGTAAACCCATAAGCTTTGAAAGCCACTTCTGCTGGAAAGGTGTGGCTACCTTATTTTCCAGTAGATGTTTCAAACTCTGCTGATCAGTTCGTATGATAAAAGGCTTGTTCATCAAATATGGTTGCCACTTTTGAACTGCATGAATAATAGCTAACAATTCCCTCTCATAAGTAGACAAAGCTAAGTTTTTTGGAGACAAAGCTTTACTTATGAAGGCAATTGGGTGACCCTGCTGCATTAAAACAGCCCCAATACCATAACCAGAAGCATCTGTTTCAATGATGAAGGACTCATTGAAATTGGGCATTGCTAAAACTGGTGTTTGCATCATAGCATTTTTTAAAACATTGAAAGCAGCAGTTGCTTCTTCAGACCATACAAAAGCATCTTTTTTAGTCAATTGGGTCAATAGTCTTGCCAAGCTTCCATAATTCTTAACAAATCGTCTATAGTACCCAGTCAAACCTAGGAACCCTCTTAATTCTTTGCAATTCTTTGGAACTGGCCACTGCTGAATGGCTGTCACCTTAGCAAGATCAGTAGCAACACCCTTTTCAGATATAATGTGCCCCAAATATTCTAACTCATGAGCCCCAAAAACACACTTAGATTTCTTAGCAACCAACTTATTATCTCTAAGCAACTGAAGGACCACCTTTAAATGATCTAAGTGAGAGTGCCAAGTAGGGCTGTAAACCAAGATGTCATCAAAAAAAACTAATACAAACTTTCTCAAATGGGCCCTGAACACATGGTTCATCAACCCCTGGAAGGTTGAAGGAGCATTGGTCAAGCCAAAAGGCATGACCATAAACTCATAATGCCCATTATGTGTCTTGAATGCAGTCTTTCCTATATCATCAGCATGCATTATAATCTGATAGTACCCAGATTTCAGATCCAGTTTAGAAAAGAATTGGGTACCATACAGTTCATCCATTAACTCCTCTACTAATGGAATAGGGAATCTATCAGGGATGGTTGCTTGGTTTAACTTCCTATAGTCTATACACATTCTCCAATTTCCATCTTTTTTCTTGACTAAGACTACAGGAGAAGCAAAAGAACTACTACTTTGTCTAATGATACCCTGCTCTAACAATTCATTAGTCATCTGCTCAATAACATCTTTTTGTAATAAAGGGTACCTGTATGGTTTCAAATTGATTCCCTGAGTGCCTTCCTTTAATGGTATTCTGTGATCAAACACTCCTCTATTTGGAGGAAGAGAAGGTAAATCACAAAAGACATCATTAAAGTCTTCTAACAAAGCCTGCAGACCTGGCAGTTGTTGAGGAGAAGCTGTTGTGGAATCTTTGTGTAAGACAATAGAAGTAGGGGTTTCCTCTCCTTCAATTGTACACAACTGGATCATTGAGAGCTCTGCAGCCTGCATAGACACCTTCTGCAAACTACCTTTTCCCACATTAGACAGCTTTTTTCCCAAATTACCCCTAAGAGTAACCTTCTGTCCCTGATACTGAAATTCCATAACTCTTTCTTGAAAGTTCATCTGGATGGTTCCCAGATTAGAAAACCATTGAACTCCCAAAACTAAATCACATCCCCCCAATGGCATCACATAAACATCAGTTACAAACTCTAGGCCCTGCATCTTCCACCTAAAGTTCAAAATCATCTTATCACACACCTCTTTCTTACCATTGGCTACCTTCACTAACATAGGAGTCTTTGTGGTAACTATAACACATCCTAATCTCTGTGCTAACAGAAAATCCAAAAAGTTATGTGAACTACCCGTGTCCATCAATATTTGCAACCTATACTTCCCAAAATGACCAGTTATTCTTAATGTTTGATAACTACTACTGCCCTCAACAGCATTTAATGAAATCTGAGCAAGTTCCATCTCAGAATCATCACAAGTATCCTCATCATCACTTAACTCCATCTCTATATGAAACAATTGTGGTCTTTTTCCTCTACAATTGTGACCCCTTACAAATTTCTCATCACAAAAGTAACACAAACCTTTAGCCTTTCTTTCTTCAAACTCTTCAGTTGTAAAAGTTTTCGTGGCAACATTAGACTTAAAAGTGTTATTAGTTAACTGTTTTGGATTAGACAAAATGCCTCTTCCATTGTTATTAAAACTTGTTTTCCCAGACCACTTAGGTTTATTCACTTTCTGGCTAGCTTCTTTCAATTTCACCAAACTGTAGGCTTCTTGAACAGTTTGTGGTTGGAACATTCGTACATGCAACTGTATTTCCTCTTCCAAACCAGCCAAGAAACAACTTAGAGCATATTCTGGTGACAGATTTAACTTGCTAACTATTGCATCAAATTCATCATGATAAACTTTTGCATTTGAGGTTTGTTTCAAATTCTTTAGATCAAACATTGGATCATCAAACAAATTACCAAATCTTACCTCAAGTGCACTTTTCAATTCATCCCAACCCGGTGTTATGTTGTTTCGTTGTTTGATCAGAGTTTGGTACCATTGAAGAGCCCTTCCTTCGAAATGAATAGTTGCCAGTCTGACTTTTACATCATCAGTGACATTATCCAATAGGAAGAACTGCTCAGTCTTATAGAGCCATGCAGAAAGCTCATCACCATCAAATCTTGGGAATTCAATTTTAGTCAAACGAGCAGAGTAATTATACCCTGATCCTGAACTAATATCATCTGAACTAGAAGCTCTTTGGTTTCGAGTACGAGTTGTTTGATCTTTAAGGGAATTAGACAAATCTTTGAACATTTCTTTCATCGCCATCAAAGAGGAACTCTGTTCTTTTCTGATTTCATTAATTGACAGTTCTTGATTCTTTCTTGCGTCGTCAATCGTCTGCATGCACAACTTTAATTGCTGTTGTAACTGTGATACTTCATTATCACTGTAATCACTGGATCTTTCCTCATCTGGTTGTTGAGTAGCATTTTTATTAAGTTCTGATCGCTTAGTCATGATTAGGGTTTAGAATTTGAAGTGAAGTATTATTATTATTATGAAAAAGATTAATCGAATTGTGTAGGTAATACTATTATTATCATTATTAAGAACAATCGAAGGTCTAAGAAAGAACAATAATGGCGGATTCAATAGTGAACTTGCCAAGGAAGGCCGAGCTCTGATACCATTGATAGGGTCTGTAACAGAGATCACTGAATCGTAATGGTCTGTCACGAGCTCAATCCAAAGGACGAAGGATTATCCTTGAAGAGTAAGAGCTAGAGAGGGAGATTGAGAGAGAAATGAAGAAGAGAGATTTGGGCGGGAAAGTCTGTTTATTATTATAACTGCCTTTCGAATACAGACCAGTTGACTATTTATAGTCAACAATACAGGCAATACAAATGACTCTTTTGCCCCTGACTATCTAAGTACAATGACTCTTTTACCCTTAGCCTTCTAACTAACTTTTAACCATCTCTAACTGTTTTTAACCAACTGACTCTTATCAGTTAGTTTCTGCTCAAACCTATAACATGTTTGTATCAACATGTTTATAAATGTTTAGTTAAATGAATCGTGCTTGTATCAACCCTATGAGTTCTTGGGGTTGAGTTGTTTAACCCATTTGTTAATATTTTTTGTTCTTTTAAATTGTGTTTTGTATAATAACCTGACTATTTTTTCCAAAATTTGAAAGTCTAATACACAAAAAAAAAAAGAAAAAAAGTTCTTTTTGTGTCCGGTTATGTGGGGTCATGTTTGGACCTGGCCAACCTGGCAGCACAATCCTTCAACAATACTTGAAATATTCGGAACAAATATTGGATTAACTCTCAAAATTCTGTGAGATTACAACAAGTATGGTATTAGGTGATTACCCTACCATTTACGAGTTGTTACGAATGTGAAATAACTACAAGGATAAAATGTATTTTAGTATTTGATAATTTAGGCCTGTAAACGAACCGAACGAACACGAACACAGGCGTGTTCGTGTTTGTTCATTTAAGTTTAACCGAACACGAACACGAACACGAACACATAATCGAACACATTTTTGTGTTCGTGTTCGTTCATTAAGAAATTTGTCGTGTTCGTGTTCGTTTATGTTCGTTCATTTAAAACCTAAATGAACAGTTCATGAACATAAACGAATACAAATGATCAATATAAACGAACACAAATGAACATAAACGAACATTAATGAACACAAACAAAAACAAGTTAATAATGATTCATCACAATTCAACCAAGTCTAATACATCACAATGCAACCAAAACCAAATCTAAATTAGTAGTTTGAATGTACATGATTCATTTAAAATATCCATCATGTGTGTACCAAAAAGAAGGGAGGTGGGGATATGAAGCGTGGATAGCATCTCATATGCTTAGAATGTTAGGGTTAAGGTTAAGTTTTTAAAACATATCAAATATATTGTATATAATATGAATTAAGGTTACTTAACAAAAGGGAACTAAATAATAAAAATAAAGTAAAGTTTAATTAAACAAACATAAATGAACGAACATAAACGAACGTTCATGAACATAAATGAACGAACAAGCGTGTGTTCATGTTCGTTCGTTTAATTAAACGAACAAAAACTTGTGTTCGTGTTCGTTCATTTATTTAAATAAACGAACATAAACGAACTTCCCGCCGAACAGTTCACGAACAGTTCATGAACGTTCGGTTTGTTTACAGGCCTATTTGATATCTTAAAGTTGGTTTTTAGGCAAGTTTAAGAAAAAGGTTCCAGGTATATGCATCCTAACGGGTAATTAACCACATAAGACCATAAAACGGCATACCTAGCCAATAAAGGGAACCCAATGAATATGAGACTAGATATAAGACACGGTTTTATATGCGGGTACTTATGAAACTGAGATTATGAAAACACCTTCCATATTGAATGGCCAGCACATTACCATCCTATGTAAGACCATGTGTAGTGGAAGGGGGGAAAACTTAAGGCCCACCTCTGTGATTGGTCCACGTGGCAACTGAGTCAGCATGTGGCGTTAATTCAAAATGAAGTGTAGTGGGAGGGAAAAAAAGGGGCGCTATTATTAAAAAAAAAAAAACAAAACAAAACCGGAATATCTACCCATCTTCTTCTTCTTCTTCGTTACATCAACATTCACCTGCTGCCTTTCTTCTTCTTCATTACACCCACCACCACAGATCAACCCACCATCACCACCACAGATCAACCCATCATCACCACCATACCCATCACCGTCACCCACCATCAGCACCACCACGAAACCACCACCTGCACAACCATCGGCACCACCATGAAACCACCACCTGCACCACGTTTGATTAGATTTGAGTTGACAACATATTATTGGGTGATGATTTTGTTATCCGGCGTTATAAACATAACGCTTGGGCATGGTTTGAACACATAGCGCCCCACCGTAACGGTGTGTGGGGCGCGAAATTGCAGATAACGCCATGGATCACGCTTGAGTACATATGGTCTAAGAACAACATTTAAGTTGTGTTCATTGGTTTGCAGGTTGGGACCATATTACAAAATAAAGAAACTGTCTCAGTGCCACGTAGGCTGCCACATCACTAAGGTGGTGTCTCACCCTTCTTGAGACATGGGTGGGGTGTGCAGACATGAAAAACCCATGTCTCAAGCATTTAATATTTTTTTTTTGTTTTCTAATATTAATTTTAATTAGTTTTATAAAAGTAATAAATAAATAAAAAATTGTTCAAATAAATACTAAATTATATAAAAAAATTACAAAGCATCCTAAATTAAAAAAAAATTACAAAACATCCTAAATTAAAAAAAAATTACAATCCATCCTAAATTAAAAAAAAAATTACAAACCATCCTAACTTAAAAAAAAAAATACAAACCATCCTAAATTAAAATAAAAAATTACAAACTACTCGTCTTGTCCGTTGTTCCATATATATTCGATCAAGTCGGCTTGTAGATGATGATGGATGTGTTCGTTACGTAACGCGAAATCGTTTAACTCTTGTTGCGCTTGGTCATCCGGAATAGTATTCTCCTCCATCGCATTTTCATCGAACTCACAAATAGCTCGGCCTTCGTCTTCGATGATCATGTTATGTAGCACGATGCAAGCATACATACAATAACGTATTTTTTTTGTTGTGAAAGCACGTGCCGGGTTTGCGATGATGTGCCATTTTGCTTGTAGAACCCCAAATGTTCGTTCGATATCCTTTCGCGCCGCTTCTTGATACTTAGCAAATTTCTGTCTTTTTTCGTCGTGAGGGTGCTTAATACTTTTAACGAGTGTAGAATAGGTTGAGTATATTAAATCCGCAAGATAATACCCGTGCTTGTACTCAACCCCCGAAACAGTAAATTTTGTATCCGGACCGGTTCCTTTTCTAACATCATCAAACACCAAAGACTGATTGAGAACATTAAGGTCATTATTGGAACCGGGAACACCAAAAAAGGCATGCCAAATCCATAAGTCTTGTGACGCGACAGCCTCTGGGATTATTGTTGGATGACCGTGATCGCCGTGATAAAACATGCCACGCCACGCATTAGGGTAATTTTTCCACGGCCAATGCATGCAATCGATGCTTCCGATCATCCCTGGAAAACCATGCTTCTCGTGATGGTGCTGATACAACTTCTGGATATCATTGGAGTTTGGTTTGCGCAAATATTTTTTGCTGTAGATCTTGACAACACGCTTGCAAAACTTATACAAGCACTCACGTGACGTTCTTTCCGACATCCGTAAGTACTCATCCCACGAGTCGGATGACGTCCCGTAAGCTATTTGCCGCAACGCTGACGTGATTCTTTGGTAAGTTGTGAACCCCCGTTTGCCTCTAGCATCGTACCGTAATGTAAAATACGGGTCACAACTCGCCAAATCATCGGCAATACGTACGAACAATCGACGACTCATTTGAAACCGCCGCCTAAACATCTCGTCCGTATACACCGGGTGATCGGCAAAGTAATCTCTAATTAATCGCTCATGTGCACCTACACGTATGTTGTAAATAAATTTAAAAAATATATTTGAAGAAAAATTATACGTTCCAAAAAAAAAAATAGTTGCTATATATATATTAGAAGAAAAATTATACGCTTACCCTGACGGTCCCTGTTTAAAGCCGCTTGTCTAATTCGCGGTTGCGAGCTCACTTCGTCTTCCTCCGCCACGATTAATTGTGCCGATTCCCAAATCGCGTTAACAAAAAGCTGATTTTCGTCGCTTGACGAAGATGAGGAATCAACCATTGGTAGGTATGACATTGTTTGTTATTATTTTTAAAGAAAGTAGAGATGTTTTTTTGTTGGTTTTGGTTGATTTATGGGGGTTTATTTAGATGGATTGGGTTTATATTGGTTTATATTGTTGGATTGGTATTTAAAAAAAAAAAAAAAAAGTAGCCGTTGGAGATGAAATAGCCGTTGGAATTTAAAAAAAAAGAAAAGAAAAAATGGGATTGGTCCGTCCCATATGTCCTGGGGGAGACGGGGAGGACGGGGGAGGGTGAGACGGGGCGGAGGACGGGGAACCGGGGCGGTGTTTGGCTTTGGGACGGGGCAAAAGCAATGGGACGGGGGTGGGGGGCGTCTGCTCTCCTACTAGCATAACCTATTCAGAACCTAATACAAACTGGGGGACTTACTAATTTGAAGTACATATATAAAATTTTGTTTTCAAGAAAACACAAATTAATTAAGCAGAAACTATCACCTAAACTGTTCAAGAACCTTTAAAAGGCTATAGGTTACTGAATCCGGCCTAGACCCCCCAAGAATCATTCGTCTCAAAAGATTCGGATCATATATTTTGGCCTTCACATAACCCTTGATCAAAGCATTATAAACAAAACTATATCTAGCATAACTTGCTTTCTTCAGTTCATCAAACAGCCTCTCTGCATTCTCCACATCGCCATTTTCTGCAAAAAGATCGACTAACGTAAAAGTCGTTTCCAACCACGGGGTTGACTTTTTCACACTCGTGCTCGTTGTGAAATCCAAACCCATGTCTAGTGTCTTTAAAGTTTCTGTTTTTAACCCTGCTTTCATGCAACCAACAGCAAGATGTCTAAAAGTTATAGAATTTGGTTTGCATCCATGTTTCTCCATTTCTCTATACAACCCCGTTGCTTTGCTGATAAACCCGTGTCTACAATACACGGATATCAACGAATTGAAATGTTCGGCTGACTTTAATTCTTCCTTTGACATCATTTCCGACCAAAGTTCTTCAGCTTGACTTACATCTCCAATCTTACCTAAAGCTTCAATTGCAAGAACATAGCTTTTGGATTTAACACGGGGTTGTTCTTGCACGATTCTCCAAATTCTTTCAAGATCCTTCTGTTTTCTTAAATACCCATATAATATAATGAGAATATCTAGTGTTGACCAGTTCTTCCCAGTCATTGACTTCTCGATAGCTTCGACATAAGTCTCACATGCAGTGTATAACCTAGCTACAGCATGTGCAGTGGCAATTGTGCAATAAGTTATCTCATTTGGTTCTACATTTGCTCGACTCATGTCACTGAAAACTTTAAGTAGCCCTTCAATGTTGTGTTGGTTAGCTTCCATTTTCAAAAGAATGTTGTAAGTGGAGACGTGTGGGGCCACCTTATCGGCTCTCATTTGAGTGAGGATTTTAGGGATTAATTTCCTTCGAGTTGGAGACGAATGGAGGATTATTAAGCGGTTGAAAACCATGTATGATATGGAGTATCCAAGTTCCCTCATTTTTTTCATGTAAGCTAATGATAATCTTATCATGCCTTTATCTAAGCACGCAATTACAAGATTGTTGTAGAGTAATTCGTCTTGAAACTCTAAAGGGATGTGAGTAAAGAGTTTTTCACCTTGTGAGATTCCATGAAGTTTTGCAGTGAATTCCAACAAAAATGAGTAATCAAGTTGCTTAGGCAAGTATGGTCTTTCCCTAATCACCCATTCCATCACCTGCAATAGATTTAAGACGCATATAACATATAAGCAAAGTATTAATAAACAAGAATAAAGATTCACTCTATTGTTTATACACATGTATCCTTAACACCTTAACAAACAAATGCACATTCATATGATTCACAACTTGAGATACACAAAACAATTTCAAATACTCAAAGTTAAAAAAGAAAAGGGATCGAGCCTCGAGGCGAACTAAGGCGGAATTAAAAAATAAATATAGAAATTATATATCTTATAAAAAACAAAATAGCAACTAATTTCATCACTAGATTCATTGAAAGCAAAAAAAAAAAAAAAAAACATGTAAAAAAGACACAAAATGTTTGAAATTGACACAAAAAGTCTAAAACATCAAAAATACACATCAAAACCTCATGAGGCGCAAATTTTCTTAGCACCTCAGCCCTACAAGGAGCACATACAAAAATACCCCATGAGGCGTCAACTCATACTCGTTTTTCTGGACGCCTCGCCTTGAAGCACGCGCTTCAGCCGTTTTATTAAACAATGCAAATACTCTAAAGCATATTAGATGGGCATTCACATACATTCCTGTTTATCATTTCAAAATAAAAAATGACTCAAAAGTCTGCATTTCAAAGGGCTATTAACTCAAAATCATGACTGATCAGTCGTATATGTTTAAATTATCACATAATCCTAAGACACCCAATATTAAGGTAAAACAGAAGAAGCTATTTCTATTAAAAAAAGAATAAAAGTAAGATAAAAGATTTGGACATATTCTGTCAGGCATTTTCACAAACACCTTAGGGGCATTACCTCAAGAGCACGCTTATTGAATTTACGTTTGCGTAAACGATTGATGGTGTGAAAGATATCTCCTCTGTCGATTGGAAATCCATCGCCCATCCAACTCTGGAAGGCGAACCCAACAGGGACTCCTTTGGACAGGTTTTCTATCCTTCCACATAAGGTTTTGGGTTCTTCTTTATCTTCGTTGGTTGATTGAGAGACGTCGATTGATTGTTGGTCTTCTTCGTATTTGATGGATTTTAAAGTATCAGTAGTTGGTTGAGTGCAGAATGTGAGAGTTTTGGGATTAAGGAGGTAATGTATGGAAAGTGTTCGACGAAATGCTTGAAAGAACTGGCGTTCGAATAGGGGGAGAGTTGTTTGCATGCCTTGTGGAACCAATTATTGGTCATTAGGCACCGCCCAGTTTTAAATAGACGGCCCAATGAGCCACCTTAAATATTGGATTTATACGGTTATGCCCACCATTGTGGTGGAGTGGTGTGGGGGTCGTATAGTAAAGAGAAGATCAAGGGATCGAGCCCTCCTCCCACTAAGGAGAAAAAATGGAGAATTAATAGGAGTGTAATTAGCCGATCAAAAAAAATAAAATATTGGATTTATTAATGATAACAGAGACTATACGGTGTGGGGTGTGAAGCCACTAACGCTATCCCTAATTGCTTTGGGACTTGAGGCACAAGGTGATGATGGTGAGGTGAATGGCTTTGATTGGTTGTTAGATTATGAATGAAAATTGATTTGTTTGATTAAAAATAGATAAATAAATAACCCTCCATACCACTCTTCCATGCCACCACCACCCATTGGTTTTTTGGGAATTGACGTGGCTGTCACATATCGCTCCATGCCCCCATGACCACACCGTGTAGTCTTATAACTAGGGGCGTAGTGGGCCAACTTGAGAGAGATGTTGGTCACCGAAATGACATGTGATATGCTGGGGAAAAACAAGAAAAGAGAAAGGTTAAGACACATGTTACAGTATTTAGGTTGTAAATATCAAACACACATAATTCACACCAATTGTTATGGCACTACAAGAATTTAGAACGATAGTGACGACTAGACCCTGGTCGTCACTATTGCTCAAGATTTGACATGCTAAAACAGGGTAATCTTGGCTGTTGCTTTGGTAATGATCAAACGGCTATTAGCGGCGATCGTCACATAACTGGAAACCTTTCTTCTTTTCCATCCCCCCAATTGTTAACTATCTTCTCTTCTCCTCTCTCGCCGCCCGCACCACCGCCATTTTCCTCCCTTCTCTTCCCCATCACCACCGCCATTTTACTCCTCTCTCTTATCCCCACAGCAACCACCCGTCACCACCTCCCCGTCACAGCAACCACCTTTTCACTGCAGCTCACGAGGTAATTTTTGTTAAATAATTTTTGTATGTAAGTATGTATGTGTTGCCGCTATTGCTCCTGTTTGTTACAGCTAGTGTGGCTTCAACCATATTTTTTTTGAACGGCCAACAAACTGACATGCCAGCTACCCGGGCACCCAACGATCGTGAAAGCACCCATACGCTCCTAGGTGAAGACACGTCTTAGGTGCCCGCCCTAGAATGCGCCGGGTAGCTAACACACACCAAACCACCTATTTCGGAGAAAACCCGACCCTTCACCCGCTCGAGAGCACGACGGTAAAGAGCAGGTGAAACCGGTTGAATCAGGAATCGAACTCCTGACCAAGTGGCCAGAAGTCTTCCATCATATCCCTCAACCACTAAGCTATAAGCTCGTGGAAGTTATAACTTGGAATCTTTACAAGTATCCACGTTAGTTAGGTTGATTCAAAGTTGAATACTTGTAGAGGTTTGAGTTATAATCATAAAGGGTTGAAACCATAACATTTTGTGTGATTCCTATGTGTTTTGATGTGTTCTAATCTTGGTTTTAAAAAGCACACAAAAGCGACGAGGTCTACGCGTATCACGCGAAGCGCAAAGCGCAAAAAGCGTGGTTTTTTCGTACCCGAAGAGCACACTATTTATATATTTTTTTTTATATATCTCGTATATATTCCATGAGTTTTTAGCTTCATTCACCCAAAATATAGCTATAAATAAGGTTTTTATGTGATTTTACCTATATGTACAAGCCAAAAACACCAAGATACAACATTTTTATGCATAAAAAATACCAAGGTTACGTGAGGCGCGCGCCTCAGGGAGAAAAGCGCCTGAAATTTGACAAAAAATCCCTTGAGGCGCGCGCCTTTGGGAAAAAGACTAGGCGCAAAGCCCTGAGGCGCCATAGGCTGAGCCTTGATGCGCCTCGCGCCTAAGGCGTGCTTTTTAAAACCCAGGTTCTAATATGTATGGCCCTAACCATTTACATGAGAAAACAAACATATTGTGTGTTAAAGTATAATAAAAAACTGACCGGTTAAACCGAAAATTGACTTCATCAGTTCAACATTCAATGGGCTGTTTGAGATTGAACCAACTAGTTAGGCTAAAACTAGCTAGGTTGAACCCATGAACACATCATTATGGGACCGCTTTGAATTACAATGTTTGGAGTCAGCTCTCAAGCGCTTTGTAATCATCGGATCTCGATTGTCGCCACCTAGTCTAGATTTTCATTGTCGAACATCATAGTTCAAAGCATGTGCATGTCATTGTCATAGTAGACATTTCTATATGATCTATACTTTTTTCTTTCATGTTTGAAACTTTCAATGAACAATAGAGTACTTTTTATTTTTAAGCTTCATGCTCTTTAAATGATTATGATTTATGATATCATCAAATTTTTAATAATTGCCTAAATAGTCAATAGAAATTGACTAAAAGAACTCACTTAGTGAGAGAACTAGAACTTTTTAGATGAGAAGTCATCTAGTTTCCACTTATTATAACTTTTTTTTTGAACGATCAACTAAAGTATTGCCGGGTACTCTGTACGCGGCCCCCAATGGCCGAAAGGGCCCCAGACGGCCTCTAGTCCGTACGTACAGAGCCCTTCGGCCGACCCGTCTCCTGATCCAGGGAAAACCCGGCCCGCATACCCGCCCGAAGGCACGACGGTAGTGAACCGGTAAAACCTGAAGGGATCAGGAATCGAACCCATGACCACAAGGATCAAGTGTCTCTCTATCACTTCCCAACACCTACCCCACCACAAGGGTGGGGGTTAATATCCATCAAATTGAGACTTGTGGGGATAGAACCCATGTCTTATGAATGAGAACAAAGGCCTACTACCACTAGGTCACAATTGATGGATATTATAACTAGAGGCTCCATCTCTTTATGTATTAAATATTATTACAAAATTTTCAGATTTATATAAAATTCTAACTATGTTGTTGACTAGAGGTTAACATCAACCCTCTTGACCCCTCTTTGGTTCCCGCCCTTACTATGATTAGTAGCATTTGTTGATAGACGAATCGCTATGAATAACAAAGAACACTACAACAATGATACCCAAACAAAAGCATGTGCCATTAATACTTCATAGTGACAACCTTCAACACATTAGACAACCATGGATGTAGCCCACAAATGCATGTGGATATATCCATTCTTATTTAACACACAAACATAAAAACAAAATACATAATTCAAAGCACACCGCTGTCCTTGTTTGGGCTTGTGCTTTCATCTTAATCTTTAGCAGCTGCATTTGTCACCACACTTGCAGTTGTCACCACACTTGCAGTCGCAGTTTCCACCTTCAGCAACAAAGCTGCCCTCACTTCCCTCAGCAAACCTACACATATATTCATCAAATTCAGTCATAACAATTAAACTCAAACAAATCACAGTGAAATCAAAGTTTATATCTACGGGAATAAGAAGCAAACAAAGTCGCTCGTAATCTGACTGAGATCAGCTTTGCCAAAAGCTCGAATTGAGTCAAGATTATACAAACTCGAACCGGAATTTGAGCCTAAACAAGACTACTATTTGTATAATTTATATTTAATATCTTAACTTTTTTTTTTCTAAAGGAAAAGACGTGATATTAAATAATATATATGGCAAGATTAGTACCTTTTTTTAGTTTGCATTTTAAATGTCTAACGGTGTTCTGTTTTTCAGATCAAATCGACAATTAATCTTGAAGTGGTCAAGATTATTCGCTTCTCAAACATCTATATCTATTTATAATAAAAGTAACCAAAAAACACAAATTATGTTATATATGAAAAAATATATAAATTATTATTAAAAAGTTTGTAAATAAATAATAAATAATAACTAGCCAAACTCGAGTTTAAGAAAAACTACTCATTCTTTAAAAATATAGCTCATGACAAGCTGTCGGGCTGAACCAAATTAAGCTCAGGCTCGGCTTGGCTCATTTACACCCGTAATTTGATATGATTATAAATTATATCAAACGGGTCACAACTGTAACGTCACGTACATCTGTTTTGGGGCAACACCATCAACGATCATGACAGTGGTGGCCGAAACCTCAACATCAGGGTACATCCCACATCTGCAAACACAAATTTAAATTAAATTCAGTAAAACCATTAATAATATTATTAACGCCAACATTAATAATATTTACCCGTTGCAGCCGCTACCGCATGAGCAGCTTGAGCCACAACCGCACTTTCCACTGCAGCAAGACATGATTGAGTGTGTTAAAGAGGGAATATTTGAAGGGTTTGGTTGTGTTTTTTGATTGAATACGATGAAGCTTGATGGTGTTTTTGTGGACTATGGGTAGTGGTATATATAGGGTTTTGTGGTGAGGATCGGCCGTACACGTGTATGGATCTAAGGGTGGTTAAGTATCTAGGGAATTGTTTTGTTTGTAAATTGTCATGCAGTGGACCAAGATTATCAAATTTAGTGTTAGTATGTGAAACCGTTCATTTCTAAGCAAATTGGCATTGATTTTTCCGGAATATCATGAAAATGGTTCATTTTTATGTACATAATTTTGTCTTTGAATTGATACGTAAAAACCCAAGTGATTGTAGTCTTATGATATCAAAAAAGATAATGTATTGGTGTCAATCTCTAAAGATGGTAGGTGATGAGGTATGATCTGAGACGTCTCAAGCTTCTTAGGGGTCCAAAGCATCTGATAAGATGAGGACGTTTTTCGTTAAAAAAACTGTTTTTTATACCATGCTTCATATATGGTCTTTGTGTGTATGCATAATTATATAGCACAAAGCTTAGTGCAAACAATCCGAAAGCCTAGAATTATCTTTATATAGTTTATTTTTTAGAATTTGGGGGGCTCAAAAAAGTGGGAGCAAACTAAATCCCTCGCTTTATTTCACTCCCCTTGAGCCGGCTCCGAGGATCCAGGTTAGTTTCATTAAACCGAACAATCCTATGTGTTTCATGAGAATAGTCCGGTTTATTGGAACAAATCCGAATCATATCTCACCATTAGGGTTAAAGCCTTACTATATAACACAAACTTTTAATTCTAAATGTTAGTTGTTGAAATTTGGAAGTCAGATACTTACAATCAAGTGAAAATAGATTAACATGCTTAGTACAACATAAGTATGTGGGCATGACGCGTGAGGTTGGCAATATGGCTCACACTAAAAGTCACATGCACACGACGCCCCTACATGTGAGCCAAAATCGCTATCCGAAATGTTTTTTTACATTACAATGTACATGTTAACATTCATAAGGTACAAATGTATCGCCATTGCCTTGTTGTCACATTTACTATCACCAAGGGTGGGCTTATGGGCGTTATTCTCTTTTGGAACAAAAGAATGGTTATCGAGACTCCACATTACTTTATAGAAAAGCTATCCACTTTTTCTTGTTATTTTATCCAATTCAATTTAAAGCCTTTGGACTTTATTAATGATAATACGAAGGGAAAAAACCAAAAACAAAACTCACTTTATCCTATAAAAAAGTGTGATTCTATTTAGAATAACTTTTCAAATCAAAAGTTAAAAATCTAAATGGTATATGTAAACCATTATTAGTTTATCTAAGTTATTGTTACCTAAGTAAAGATCTTAATTTGTCATTATTTTATATAAGTTGTTAAATCGTAACATCACAAAAGTGACATAAAATTATAATTCTTTTTAACATGACCGTGGTTGACAAACTATGAGATTCGGTATTTTTAGTAGTAACATTGTAGAGTCCCTTGGTCTCGATAGCTCGTGTGGTCCTGTTAAGAAGGAAACAACCATTAGTCTTACCGTTAGAGGGGAACTCTACAATCAACATTTGGCGTGAGAATAAGTTAGGTATTCTTTCGGAGATGCCTAAGACATTCTTTCATAGGCGAGGTTTCCGCCCAAACTAGTAGGGTCGTGAGCAAATTATGTTATAATACCAAACTAAATGTATGCAAACACTTTTACAAACGACAAGATGTGCTGGTGAGGTTACTATTCATAAGGTTATTTTTGTTATTTGTATAATTTTATAGATAGAGGTTCTGGTACAAAGGTCTCTTTTTGTGAGAAAGGTAAGAAGGCTTGTAAGAGTGACACATGGCATGGATTTATTTTAGTCTTAGGGGCATCATGGTAATTATATACCTATTCAAGATTTAAGAAAATTTAAATATTTAATTAATGTAAGAGATTATAGGGATATTTATTCAAATCTTTAAACAATCAACATATAATTTTCTAAGAAAATTTAATCAGATATATATTCAAGATTCTTGTTGAAACCCATTTTTTTAAGATAAAACACACTGATTAAAGTTCTTCAAAAAAAAGTAATATCCAGTTTGTGTGTTTTACGTTGTGTTTATCATAATGAACTACGAACATAAAACACAAAATCTAAGCTATGACATTGTGTTCTGTATTCAAATTGAGTTGTAACAAACATACATCTGAACTATGAACATAAAACACAAAATCTGAACTGTGAACATAAAACACAAAAGTTGCTTAACAACAATCCCCTTACAAGTGTTGTGTTTTAACACTCTTTGATCATAAACATAAAACACACAAACAATAACATCACAACCTTTCCACACAAACAGAAAATTTATTGTGTTTTTTTAATCAACATAGACCTGCTGTGTTTTATATCCAAACACCAATTTAATATAATAGTCAATGTGTTTTAGTAAAGTGTTTTATACTAACTTTGCATTCTAATGAATAAGCACGTAGAAAAACACCACTGTAGTCTGTTATTGTTTTTATACTTTATATACACAAGATTAGTCACGGATAAATTTCTATTAAATTAGTTGAACAAAAAACACATTCGTAAGAACATACCTTTCCTAAACACAATAATATGATGCAGATGATTATTGAATACAAAAAGACAATTGAAGTCCGATTTGGCTTCTTGATTCCGTGGATTAGATTGTGGTTTTTTAATTGAATCTTATGGAAAGTGCACAAAAAATGGAGGAGAGAGAGGGAAGATGAGACGATAGTTAGTGCTAATTTGTTTTAAGTTGTGTGGTTTTGACTAATATACCCTTCAAATACTCTTTTATGTATTTATATTATAATACAATTTACAATTATGCCACCTATTTAATCTAAACCATCCATCCTAATGATCCAAAGGACACTAATATAGTGATTGATGTTAAAACACCTTTTGGCTGTTTGTTGAATATAAAAACACCTTTCGGATTAACATACGAATTTATATTTGGATGTTTTGTTTAATATAAAACACATAGGTAACTTCTGTTTCGGGTGTTTGTTGAATGTAAAACACATAGGTGAATATAAAACACAAAGGGTTTTCATAAAAAAATACATGGGTGTTTGTTAAATATAAAACACATAGGTGACTTTTGTTTTAGTTGTTTGTTGGATATAAAACACATAATGACTTCTGTTTTGGGGTGTTTTAACATCACGTGTTACTTTGTTTGGCATGTATTATGTTCATTGTGTTTTACCATAATGAGTTAGTGTGTTTTAACATTATGTTCCTTTAAAAGGTTAATGTAATAATATAAAACATTATTGTTTGATCGGGTTTTCATTATGTATTATCACTCTTTTCCATTAAAGGATTTATTGTAATAATATAAACAATAATAGATCGGTTTTTGTTTATGGTTTTTTTAATGTATAGAAGCTTTCAATCAATTTGATAATATAAATAAAATATCCATGAACACACCAACAAGAATTACCACTTTTGCTTCAGAAATCAAAAGTTTCATTGTTTTTTTTTTAAATTGTGTGAATGGTTGAATTGGAAAACCGATTGTATTTTTTAAATGGTTATAATTTTCACAATCAAATCCCTAGAATCACTCAAAATTAATAACAACTTGATAATTCCTAATAATAAGATTAATATGTAATTTACCTAAATACCCATGTCATTAAAAATAAGTATTGCTACTTGTCAAAACCATATGCCTTCTTACCCTTCTCACAAAAATTTGACTTTGTATAGGAACCTCTATATATATATATATATATATATATATATATATATATATATATATATATATATGTCAAGTAAATTAATAAATCTATAAAACAAGAGTAAATTGTTAACAAGTTAAACTCAAGGTTGAAAGCTTATCGAGGAGTCAAGCTTAAGCTTGAAAATTACTAATGAACCAAGCTTGAACTTTAGCTACTAAGTTTTAAATTATTTGAGCTTGAACTCTCGTAAGTCTGACATAGGCGAGCTCATGTTGAGCTCGGACTTGACAAAGCTCTGCTACTAGAAAAATGTTCATTTTTGTGACAAAAAGGTTTGGCGTGAAAAAACCTCGTTAGAAATCAATTTAGTGACGTTGTTTTCATAAAGTTGCCACAAAATAAGTTGTTGCCAAATTTTTGACAAAGTAAAGTTATGTTAATTTTTTGAAAACTTGTGGGAAATTTTTCAAAAATTTTAGGGTTTTATTTACCGTTAGAACGTCATCAAAACTTGTAGCAAGTTTTGAGTTGTTAGGAAATTATCAAAATCCTTTGTAGAATAAAAAACACTTTCTAGTTGTGCACGTTTACGCTCTTAAGACTTACTAACCCGAGAAACTAAATCAAGACCTACCCACTTCATGGCCTGTCCAACCTCCAATTCGGTTCTTGGGTTCAATTTTTTTTATTTTCGGTTTGAATCAATCTAGGCCGAACCCAAAATGAACAACCAGTTCGACTCAATTTTTAAAATTAAGCCTAGTTAGGTGAGATCATAAGAAGAAAGGAATATGATGTGACGAGCAACCGTAAACCCAATTAAGGGTTAGTTTGGAGCATCTTCAAACTGCTGCACTAACTAAGACCATTTAAGGTGGCACTATCAACTAATTAATCGACATGTTCCATATTTTTTAGACTCATTTATCTTTTTTCCTTTTTAAAACATTCGTTAGAGCAATACAACTTAGATGGAATAATGATTCACTAAGATGGAATAATGATTTAACGTTTACCGTTGATTATGTTTCTAATTATGAATAAAAACATTACTTTACTGATTCACTTCACTGAAACAGTTTTTTGGAGGCAACACTTTACTGATTCACTTTACTGATTTTTGTTTTGTTTTTAAATAAACATTAATTAAACCTTTTATTCAACTAATAAAATAAACTTGCATTATAAAAAATATAAAAATGCAAACACACATAAATTAAAAATAAAATATACTAACAAAAGATAAAGAAAAACTATTCGGAATCCACTTCGAGGTACGGTAGATCAATAGTGGCTAGAGGTTCCATGAGATCATTTCAAAGTCGGAAATGCATATCGGAGTCTCTCAACTCCCCAAGTGCACCGTCATCGAACACCGCAAATGCACTATGGTAGAAACATCGGAGGAACAAAAAACAAAACAAAATAAAACCAAGGCAAGTAAACAACTACCTTCCACCATAACATATTTCTCAACCGAACTACTCAAAGTTGTTCGGCCAAACCCCAATCTCCCCAGCCTTCTCCCTGGCTAAACTGTCCCTCTTTTCAAAAGCTGACGCAACCGAAGCTTGACAATCCTGAGTCGTGGCTGAAGCTCTCTCCAACTGCTTCTTCAAGCTCGCACACTCACCAACCAAACTATCTAATCACTTGCCAACATCCGACAAGCTTTTCTCGGACCCTGATGCGTCCGTCGCGGATCGCGTCAAATTTTTTTTATAAGAACTTAAATACACAAGACTAGCAAGGGTAAGTAAGGTCGTCTCCAAGGAATTGGGGATAACTTAGTCTAGAACTTATGAAGTTTATGTCACTAGAATCTATATGACACTAATAACCTATTTTGGGTCTTTTCCCTTTTTAATGAGTTGTTTGGCTTGGTATCAATATAAGCCACAAACAACCTATTTCAATATTGGTAACAAATTGCAATAATAACAAGAATACTAAATCTGAATTTAAGGATAATATCAATGATGAAAACAATCACCTCCAGATCCGGTGATGCAAGAACATAGGGTTGCAACAATAAAATGACAAATAGATGATGTTCACTGTTAGACACATGAGGACAAAGAACCACGACTTAGGCATCAATACTTAGCATCTAGGCCTAGAGAATGCTTTATGATTCACGTTCATTAAATCTGCTACACTATGTTAACGCATAAATGACAGAAATCATCTCATGAGCTTAAACACATAGACATATTTAAACCTGCGGTGAGTCCAACCCAATATCAAACAATTAACATAATAATTGTGTCATTGCAAATTACAATCAAAATACAGTGCCAAATGATCATTACAACCCGGAACTTACAAAACCTTCACCCGGAGGTGAAGGTGGAACTCTACCCACACATGGAAATGATGCAAACCGAAGCTTCCTTCAAGTTCCTAGCCTCCATATTGATGATTTTGAAGTGTTTTGGTGAGTGAAACTGATTGAAATCGTGAGTTTGAATGTTCTTCAAACGAGCAGAAGGTTTTCTTCATATTGAACTCGAGTTTTTGTTGAAAATGGTTTCTTTCATTGTAAAGTCGAGGCCGGACTAATTTTCCATGAACTAGGTGCCGCTGCGGGTCGCGGAAGAGATTAAGAGTCTCTCCGCGTACCGCGGCCAATATAATAATATTTTTGAGTTTAAAAGGTCGCCGCGGGGCGCGGGGAAGCCTGTGATTTTTCCCGCAGCCGAGGTTTGTGCAGGAACTTTTGTTTTCTTTTCTATATTTCGATCGTTCCTCATGCACGTTCTCGTTCTGGCTCGTTTTTTTCACATATTCAACTCGTGAAAACATCGTTTTAGCACATAAATCATCATTTCTCTTTTCCTTGGCAAAGCTCGTAACTCCGGGTTAAACTGCACACAAATAATAACAAAACCACAAATTAAGCCACACAAATGTGATGCTTTCGGCATCACAGCAGACCCCAGTTCAACTTTCACCTTTTGTCTCTCCGACTCCACCTCCATCCACCTCCTGTACACTTTGGTCACCAAACCATTCGACTGAGCCTAGTTAATCAGCAAGTCATTACCCAAGTCTGTACCAGGCATCCGACGAAGCCTAACATAGTCGGCAAGGGTATTGATATTGAACAACTGCATATTCACCGATAAGGCGTCCACCACAACATCTTTGTTCCTCGAATTCTAGTCCGGAACGAACATATCCTCGGCCGTAGTAGGGTCAACCTCCATCGAATCTACAAACAAACCGGCACTCCAAAACATGTCGATTACTTCTATTTTCTACAAGTAACGAGTAGAAGAAGCTACTTGAACATTCTCGTGAACCGTATAAAACAGAGTAAAGGAAGGGCCTTAACACATACTCGTCGTAGTTGAATTCCCCAAAGCTGCAGTTCCTTCACAGTATGTCTGGATCGGAGAAGGATTGGAGTGGGAAATATTAACACCTCCTTCAGAGAGAGATATATGAGCTTCGTCCCTAGCAGTCTTACCTCCGGTCAGATGATTGAAAAGAGCAGAAATATAGACACCATTAGAAGGAAACAGCTCGGTAGAGATCTCTTCCTACTCTGGAATAACAGTCAACATGATCTTAAATATGGACACCATCAGAAGGAAACAGCTCAGTAGGGACCTCCTCCTACTCTGGAATAACAGTCAACATGGTCTTAGCCCTCTTCAGAGTTTTCTTATGACCTTTATATGAGTCAACATCCTTCGAGCTCTTCCTCTTTTTGGACGTATGCCTCTTCTCAGTGTCTTCCCTAGATGCCTTAGGATTTGTTTGAGAAGAATGGACAAAAACCCTTACCCACCACCAAAGCACTGGCATCAGGAGCAACCTCTTCTTTGACTTGCTTACCAGAACCAGCAGGAGCAGAAGAAGATGTAGCAACATCAGACTTGTCACCCGTAGCTTCTTCCGAATATTGAAAAAACCAGTTTTGGTACAACTTAAAAATGGCTTGTCACCCTCTTATTGCTACAAAGTGAAGTCCAAGTCCGCATCATCGAAAGACTCCAGATGGAGACAAACTCTCAAAGACATCTTTGAAAAAAGATGGACACACAGTTAAACAAAACAAGTCACAAAGAAGACATAACTGATTAAAATACTACGACTAGTGACCATTCTCCTCATATTCTATTGTTGGCCATTGTTCCGGATATTCCCACATATGGCTAATACAACTTATAATCAAAATATGCTTCGGCAATTGATGAACAGGAAACTTATTCACCACCATAGCTTTATATAACTCCTCATCATAAGAGAAGTCCTTGAGTAAATCACCCACCAATGGAGCTTTCACCTCTCTCCAAGACATATCCTCTGGAGTATGGAAGACAATAATCGTCTAACAAAAAAATATGTCCTTCCAGTCCTTAAGACTCGATATCTCCCAAACCACACACTCCCGAACCTCCTTCTTCCCTTCGGCTTTTTTTTATCCTTATGCTATATTTTCTCAATCATATACAGTCTCCAAACCGATTGAGGTGATAAAAGACCTACAAACATCAAGGTTTGGAAGAAATTCAAGAGAACGACAAGAAATCTCGAACTGATTTACCCGGATGAGGCCGAAGGGGTTCATCTGCGAGATCTGACCTTTATGATGTTGTAAAACCTTCATCAATAAGTGGGTAAAGGGACTCGATAGTTTGCATAATTACACAGACGGGTGTAAAATGCAAATTTACCTAGGGGAAGGGATGTATGGGAGTATTGGGCTTTGGAAGAGTCGGATGAAGACTCAAAGGAATCGGGAACTCCTCCAAGAATTCCTCAAACTCTTTCGTTTTAAAACATTGTAAGTTATTATCATTTTACTCTTTCCCATGGTTAACAATAAAAGGAAGCAAAGAATGCATCTTAAATGAGAAGATTTGGACACTGGGTCGAAGAAAGGCCAAAAGGAACAGAGGATTCTTGAAGAATATTGAGAGTGATATTGTGAGGTAGAAAATGATAAAGTGAATTCAAAATCATATATTTATATCCAAAAAGAGGAAAGTGAAACGACGGTTACAAAACCGTCCTATCACCACTTGCCCACGTGAAACCTTAGGCCAATTAGCGAGCCCCATTAAAAGGCTTTTGCTAAAGACACTCGGTTGTGATTCTCCGAAAGAAAATGAAAAACAACAGCTGGCACCCACAATCTTAGGTGAACGACGCCAGCTGTCACCCACTTAACTTCGAAGCCGAAGCATCCTAAAAGTAAAAGCTCTTATTACAAGTCCATTTTAACTCCGAAGAAATTAAAAGGACTTTGGTGGACTTGAAGAGAATATGTGATACATAGCCAAAGGCCGAACCAACACTAGCACGAACAAGCTGACGCTCCGATGGTTTAGCCTTGGAGCAAAGGCCCATGGGCCTTTGTCATCTGAAGCCCATAAAAAAAGTATAAATACTCCAACTCAACCCTCATTTAAGGGTACTACTAAACCTCCCAGCCAAACACTTTTCTCTCCACTTTATTATCTCAGAATCCTATACTTATTCTTACACCGGAAGGTGGTCATAGAGAAACATTCCCTCTCCCTTGTGACGAGCCTAACGATGTTCGGTTTTGCAGGTTCAACAAGATCTAAGCACACTTGATCATTCCGATCTCATCCTCAATTGATCCCTCTATTCTGAACCAATCCGAAGGATACTTTTTTCCTCTTCAAGATCCGCTTGTTGTTCTTCAGTTTTCATCGATCATCACTATCGACCATCACCATCAGGTATCGTGCTTCAGTCTGCAGAGTAGCGTAATTACTCACCAAACTGACGCGTGAATCGATTTAAAAATCGCTCGTTTTCTGCTAAAAATGGAAAGTGGTGTGAAAATGGGCCCTCACCTCCGAACATCAAAATTCAATTTTTTTGCGAAAACGTGTTCTTATGCAACAAAAACTGAGTCTGGAAGCTGCAGAGTAGCATAATTACTCACCAAATTGACGCGTGAATCGATTTAAAAATCGCTCGTTTTCTGCTAAAAATGGAAAGTGGTGTGAAAATGGGCCCGCACCTCCGAAAACCAATATTCGAATTTTTTTGCGAAAACGTGTTCTTATGCAATAAAAACTGAGTCTGGAAGCTGCAGAGTAGCGTAATTACTCGCCAAATTGACGCGTGAATCAATTTAAAAATCGCACGTTTTCTGATAAAAATGGAAAGTGGTGTGAAAATGGCCCCGCACCTCCGAAAACCAAAATTCGATTTTTTTTGCCAAAACGTGTTCCTAGGCTATAAAAACTGAGTCTGGAAGCTGCAGAGTAGCGTAATTACTCACCAAATTGAGGCGTGAATCGATTTAAAAATCGCTCGTTTTCTGCTAAAAATGGAAAGTGGTGTGAAAATGGGCCCGCACCTCCGAAAACCAAAATTCGATTTTTTTTTGCCAAAACGTTTTCTTATGCCATAAAAACTGAGTCTGGAAGCTGCAGAGTAGCGTAATTACTCGCCAAATTGACGCGTGAATCGATTTAAAAATCGCTCGTTTTCTGCTAAAAATGGAAAGTGGTGTGAAAATGGGCCCGCACCTCCGAAAACCAAAATTCGATTTTTTTTTGCTAAAACGTGTTCTTATGCAATAAAAACTGAGTCTGGAAGCTGCAGAGTAGCGTAATTACTCACCAAATTGACGCGTGAATCGATTTAAAAATCACTCGTTTTCTGCTAAAAATGGAAAGTGGTGTGAAAATGGCCCCGCACCTCCGAAAACCAAAATTCGATTTTTTTTACCAAAACGTGTTCTTAGGCCATAAAAACTGAGTCTGGAAACTGCAGAGTAGCGTAATTACTCACCATATTGACGCGTGAATCAATTTAAAAATCGCACGTTTTCTGCTAAAAATGGAAAGTGGTGTGAAAATGGCCCCGCACCTCCGAAAACCAAAATTCGATTTTTTTTGCCAAAACGTGTTCCTAGGCTATAAAAACTGAGTCTGGAAGCTGCAGAGTAACGTAATTACTCACCAAATTGAGGCGTGAATCGATTTAAAAATCGCTCGTTTTCTGCTAAAAATGGAAAGTGGTGTGAAAATGGGCCCGCATCTCCGAACATCAAAATTCAATTTTTTTGCGAAAACGTGTTCTTATGCAACAAAAACTGAGTCTGGAAGCTGCAGAGTAGCATAATTACTCACCAAATTGACGCGTGAATCGATTTAAAAATCGCTCGTTTTCTGCTAAAAATGGAAAGTGGTGTGAAAATGGGCCCGCACCTCCGAAAACCAATATTCGAATTTTTTTGCGAAAACGTGTTCTTATGCAATAAAAACTGAGTCTGGAAGCTGCAGAGTAGCGTAATTACTCGCCAAATTGACGCGTGAATCAATTTAAAAATCGCACGTTTTCTGATAAAAATGGAAAGTGGTGTGAAAATGGCCCCGCACCTCCGAAAACCAAAATTCGATTTTTTTTGCCAAAACGTGTTCCTAGGCTATAAAAACTGAGTCTGGAAGCTGCAGAGTAGCGTAATTACTCACCAAATTGAGGCGTGAATCGATTTAAAAATCGCTCGTTTTCTGCTAAAAATGGAAAGTGGTGTGAAAATGGGCCCGCACCTCCGAAAACCAAAATTCGATTTTTTTTTGCCAAAACGTTTTCTTATGCCATAAAAACTGAGTCTGGAAGCTGCAGAGTAGCGTAATTACTCGCCAAATTGACGCGTGAATCGATTTAAAAATCGCTCGTTTTCTGCTAAAAATGGAAAGTGGTGTGAAAATGGGCCCGCACCTCCGAAAACCAAAATTCGATTTTTTTTTGCTAAAACGTGTTCTTATGCAATAAAAACTGAGTCTGGAAGCTGCAGAGTAGCGTAATTACTCACCAAATTGACGCGTGAATCGATTTAAAAATCACTCGTTTTCTGCTAAAAATGGAAAGTGGTGTGAAAATGGCCCCGCACCTCCGAAAACCAAAATTCGATTTTTTTTTACCAAAACGTGTTCTTAGGCCATAAAAACTGAGTCTGGAAACTGCAGAGTAGCGTAATTACTCACCATATTGACGCGTGAATCAATTTAAAAATCGCACGTTTTCTGCTAAAAATGGAAAGTGGTGTGAAAATGGCCCCGCACCTCCGAAAACCAAAATTCGATTTTTTTTGCCAAAACGTGTTCCTAGGCTATAAAAACTGAGTCTGGAAGCTGCAGAGTAACGTAATTACTCACCAAATTGAGGCGTGAATCGATTTAAAAATCGCTCGTTTTCTGCTAAAAATGGAAAGTGGTGTGAAAATGGGCCCGCATCTCCGAAAACCAAAATTCGATTTTTTTTTGCCAAAACGTGTACTTAGGCAATAAAAACTGAGTCTGGAAGCTGCAGAGTAGCGTAATTACTCACCAAATTGACGCGTGAATCGATTTAAAAATCGCTCGTTTTCTGCTAAAAATGGAAAGTGGTGTGAAAATGGGCCCGCACCTCCGAAAACCAATATTCGAATTTTTTTGCGAAAACGTGTTCTTATGCAATAAAAACTGAGTCTGGAAGCTGCAGAGTAGCGTAATTACTCGCCAAATTGGACGCGTGAATCAATTTAAAAATCGCACGTTTTCTGATAAAAATGGAAAGTGGTGTGAAAATGGCCCCGCACCTCCGAAAACCAAAATTCGATTTTTTTTGCCAAAACGTGTTCCTAGGCTATAAAAACTGAGTCTGGAAGCTGCAGAGTAGCGTAATTACTCACCAAATTGAGGCGTGAATCGATTTAAAAATCGCTCGTTTTCTGCTAAAAATGGAAAGTGGTGTGAAAATGGGCCCGCACCTCCGAAAACCAAAATTCGATTTTTTTTTGCCAAAACGTTTTCTTATGCCATAAAAACTGAGTCTGGAAGCTGCAGAGTAGCGTAATTACTCGCCAAATTGACGCGTGAATCGATTTAAAAATCGCTCGTTTTCTGCTAAAAATGGAAAGTGGTGTGAAAATGGGCCCGCACCTCCGAAAACCAAAATTCGATTTTTTTTTGCTAAAACGTGTTCTTATGCAATAAAAACTGAGTCTGGAAGCTGCAGAGT